>CM077082.1:85170842-86530485 GCA_039513925.1 Platanthera zijinensis
CCTTAGAGTGATTAAGGGTGTACTTCTTGGGGGTTGCCTAGGAAGTCTTTGGGATGGGTAAATATTTGAGCATTGGGTAGTCAATCATAATAGTTCCTTCTTATCTCACAAAATTTGGCTTTTGGGTTTTTTAATTAATTGATTTACTATGGTGGGATTAATGGCTCTGCACATTTTGGAGAGAGATTTTTAAGGTTCTTATTCTTATGCTTGAATTTTTTCTGGAATTATTACATGGATTATTTTAAGTTCTTCATTCACTAAGACATTGATTTTCTAAAGTTAGTCAAATTTTATTATGGATTGTTCCCTCACTGAAATCTAGTGTAAATTAGGCAAATAAGTTTTTATGACCTCTTTACACCTCTGGTAATTATTGTAGAATTTTTGGATCTATAAACATAGGGGTTGATTCACAAGGCTTGCAATTTTGTAGAATTTATAAATGATTTTTAAATAATATTTTTAGGCCTTGTTAAAATTATAATTTTTGGTCAGTAAACATTTAGACATTGTAGAGCCCTGGTAATTTTCTTATAAACTTTATGATGAATGAAAGTAGTACCTCATGCTCAAAATCACACATGGCTTTAATTTCTGGATAATTAAATAAATATTAAATTATTTAGGAAAAATTTGGAAGTGCTGGATTTAAATTATAAAAGTCATGATAGGCCCTTAGTAATTATCTTAGGGTGTTTGGATGAGGAATTGATGCACTTCCTATCATACTTGTTGTTAGCTCAAGTTGGTCTGCATATAGTGAAATCATAGAAATTGTAATACCATGGTCATAGGGCGACAAATCATGTGTAAATGCCGTGGCCAAGTATGATTCGGCGGTTATCAATGTAATTGGCATGATTGGGAGGGGATAGTGGTTAGGTTGACTAAGCGATGGGTGGAGCTCGGGTTCGACGGAACATCGTTTTTCCTGGGAGCGGGTGCAGGAGTTAAAACGCAATTAGGTGTTAGAACCCAGAGTAAACATTAAGAGTTGGGAACGGGGTATTAACCAACAATAATAAGTGCCTTGCGAAAGGGAACTTCGGGCCGTAATGCACCGTCTGGTTCCTAGTGCCCCTTGAGAGCCCTTCCACGGGGTATACGGGGGCAGTCCTGGGCTAACGTAAACTGTAATAACAAACCGACAAGAGTAACTTAGTAACTAGGGCTGCACTTTTCACAACACTGTTGGCACAGGAAGGTGTGATGAGAGCTTCGACTCGGTTGATTTGGAAACGGACGGGATGGTCCGGGGGAGCTTCGGCTCGGTTGATTTGGAGACGGACGTTTTGGTCCGGGGAGCTTCGGCTCGGTGTTGTGTTGCTTACGGTTTAACTTGCATGTGCATAAAATAGGAAAGTTAAGGTGTTGGGTCCTTCGATATCGGGGAGTTCGATTGCACGACACGATATCGTTGACTCGGCGGGGTGATTAGCACTCCGCCAACAGAAGTCCGGTACGCAGCCGGCAAAGAGTACGCAGGCGTCCGCTTTGTGCACCAAGCGTTGAGGCGTACGATAGGTCAGACCAGTGTGCTTTACTGTTTTGGAGGTGGGGGAGGTGGGCGAGGCCAACCCACCGCTTCCGTTTGCCACTACGGAGGTATCCTGGGAGGTAACGGCTCCGAAAGGGGGAACTAAAGGTCTGTGTGCACAGAGTCGGGTGTGTGAGTTGCACTGCATGACATAACATACCCACCATATAGTTGCATATCATATCGTTCATAACAACCTTGACACTAAAGTATAGTGGAATGGGACGCTTATACTTTAGGACTTGCAAAACGACCCCTTGGTCTATAAGCTTGTGTGGGCAAGTTTATAAATCAAAGGTTAATTTCAATATATTTATGTTGCCGTTTGATAACCGACACCCCCAACGTATAAGTGGTATGGGACACTTTATACGATGGGAGCCTTGCAAAAGATCCTTGGCTTATGTGTACTCACATAAGTGAAGGTTTAATTTCTTACTTACTTCCTTCTTGTTTGACCTATTACAACACTTAAGATTTAAATTGCTCCCCTGTTATAACTTGCTAGTTAGGTCCACCGTCATCTGCTTTTGACTACTCTCCACTTTCATGTCCTCCCCTTTTTCCTCTCCGCCGGTGCCTTAGAGCGTGGGGGAAGGGGTGGGGGATGATAGGACTTAGTCTTTTAGACTAACGGTTTTCGAACCATATCATTTTAGGGGATCGTGGAGCCCAGCATGGAGGAGCAGCCCAGAGATCGGTGCGCCTAGAGGTGGGGCAGTCTAGCTCGGTTCACACCGCCGGGACCGTGAGTCTCGATCCTTGAGTAGTTTCTGATTCGCTTCCGCATGAGAGACTTGTAGTGAGGACATTTTGTACCGGGCATAAGCCCGTAATTTATATTACTCTGATGTTTCTGTGGACACTCCCTTCGTGGAGTTTTATTATATATATATGTGATTTTTATTATTGTGGACTGCATTGCTTTTACTTCAATAATTGTGCTACTTCTGTGATCGAATTTGGCCGGCAGAATCGGCGCCTTGTGGTGATGACCTTTCGGGTCGTGAACGAGTCACCGCAAAGCGGCGGTTTGGGCCTAAGACCCCGGTGGTTGAAAAGAAAAAAAAAATGGGGTCTTACAGAAACGTCGACCAACTGATAGACGATCGTCGAACAGTCGATAGACGATAGTCGAGCGGCGTTCGACCATAGTCGAACAAAAAACAACTTAACCAAATTTTCATCTGGATAAGTGACAACTCTACAACTAGAGCAAACTAACTAAACAACTAACCTTTGACCATAGATAAATCTTGGGTCAAGAGACTAAAAGAGAAGACTGAACTCAAAACCAAACTAGGGTACCAACAGAGTTTAGTCTGATGTGACTTTCTCTAGTATTCTTTTATCAGATTGGATATGCAGCTTCTCAGAAATCTTTATCCCTTTATAGGATGTCTGTCTACAGGATATATTTTTTGTATTGTGCTATTTGCAGCCCAGATTGCAGATCTCAGAAGAAGACAAAGTTCAAATAAAGATTAGAGCTGTTACAGAGGCTAATATATAAAGAGCCTTTTCTTTTGAAAGAAAAAACAACACACATATACATAGATAGAGAGATATACTCACATACACCAAGTATGGTTGACACAGATATTCATATACCGATTCAAAACAAGAAGAACAGCTCTCAGTTTTTTTCACATTCAACTGAGAATATCTACTCTCTTCAGCATTCTTCTTCAACCCTGAGTTCATCCTGCTTCCAGGAACATTCACACTCAGAGCCTCTAGAAGAAGAAGAAGAAGAAAGAAAAGCTGATTAAAGAAGAACAATCATTCTGCATCAAGAGTCTTCTTCAAGCTGCTCCTTCAAGAACTTCAAGAAAACAAATTTTAACTATCAAGAGTTCAGAAGAGTTCCTGCACCCTGAAGCAAGACTTTTTCCTGGATAACTAAGCCAGGGGAGCCTTGATTCCTTGGAGCTTTCTCGCTCTGTGCAATCCACTTGCTTTTCTAATATTGTTTTAACAATAGAGAAGACACTCTAACTCTCTCTCAACCTCCTGTAAAAGGGTTATTACTCCCTTCAAAAGTGAACCTTGGTGGCAGGGCACCTTAGCAAAAACCTGTGTTGGATTTTGAGCTTCTGATCAAAAACTCAAAGGGTCTACTTAATCTACCTGAACCAGATCAGTTGGTGGCAAGGCACCTGAACAAAACCTGTAGTGGATTCCTACCATGGTGGTAGAAGAGTGGATGTACCTATTTAGAGGGAACCACTATAAAACTCTTGTGTCGTCTGTATTGCTTAATTTAATTATTGCACTGTGGCTGTGAATAGAACTTACTAGGATTGCTAGTTGTTGTGTTACGACTAAAGCTGAAACTGTAATTACAGTTAACTTTCTTTTGTGCACCACACTTTGTGTTAGTCTCTAGGGTTTCAAGTATCAATAATCTATTTCCGCAAATTAACTCTAAGGGAGTTGAGTAGATAGTCAAATTTTTGAATACTCTATTCACCCCCCCCTCACTAGAGTTGTATCTATCCTCACTTTCAATTGGTATCAGAGGGAGGTTGACTGACTGTACAGGCTAACACCTGATTCATATGATCCAGATAGATACCAAGTTTATAGACATTCACTTCATGTCCCAATACAAGGATTATTCTAGCACCAAACCTCCAGTTTGCAACTTAGCTAAGTTCAGCATCTGGAAGGCAAGAATCAAGTTATATATGAATTCTATTGATGAAGATATTTTTTCTTCTATTTTGACAGGACCTCCAACACCACCTGCTGCAGCAACTGCTACAACATCTACAAATCTCAGTGCAGTGCCACCTCCAGACTTCTATGATGCATACAAGAAAGCAAAAGTAGCTATTGCTAAAGCAATGAATATTCTGGCTCAGACTCTGTCTGATGAAAACTTTCAGAAAGTGGCTGATTGCACTTCTGTAAAAGCCATGTGGGACTACCTGAACCAGATTGTAGTTGGTTCAGCTGATGAGAGGAAGGACAGAAGGTCCAACCTTATATCTCAATATGAAAACTTCAAGAAGACTGAAGCTGAATCAGTTGAAGGAATGTACACCAGGATCAACTCCATCATCAATGAGCTGAGAACCCTTGATAAGGAGATAACATTACAGAGGTCAATGATAAGATACTGATGTGCTTCCCCAGCACATGGGATCTTAGGATCTGGCCCATCAAGGAGGCCAGAAGTACTATTGAGATCTCAACTGAAGCCCTCCTTGGAAAGCTCAAATCTTTTGAGCAAATTCTAAAGTCCAGGGAAGCTGAAGCTGAAGCTAAGACTCCCACTCCAACAAGGAAAGAGAAAACTCTTGCTCTCAAAGCTGCTGATGCTTCTAAAGTAAGCCAATCCAATGAGGAGCTGATGACACTCTTTGCCAAAAGGGTTTCTCAAGATGGGCAGAAAGGACTTCAGAAAGATGTCTTCAAGATATGAAGATAAAATAAGGTATGACAGATCTCCTGCTAAGAAATTATCTGTTATGGTTGCAGGAAACCTGGACACATTCTACAAGAGTATCTAGAGGAAAAGAACAAGGATAAGAGAAAAGAAAAAGAACATCAGAAGAAGCACTCCAAGTCCTCCTCCTACAAAAATAAGAAGAAGGAGAAAGGATTTGTTGCAGAAACTTGGAGTGATTCAGATGAGGAATCTTCCTCCTCAAGCTCCAGTAAAGATGAGGAAGAGAAGAAGGCAAAGGAAATTTGCTTAATGGCAATTGATGCCTGCATCAATCACTCAGTTGTAGAGAGTTCTGATGATGATGAAGAAATGCCTACAGAAGATCAGGTGAAGACCTATCCAATTACTAAAGATAAATGGTATTTGAATAGTGGCTATTCCAAACACATGACAGGAAACAAAGAAAATCTGTCAAAATACAAGGCCAAGCTTGGACCAAAGGTGATCTTTGGGGATTCCAGCTGTGGTCAAACAGAAGGATATGGTAGGATTACCATTGAAGCAGTAACATTCAAAAGGGTTGCATATGTAACTGGACTGAAGCACAACCTAATCTCATTAAGCCAGTTATGTGATGCAGGTTATCAGGTATCTTTCACTCATACTCTCTATAATATTACTTTAAATAGTAATGTAGTGTTAGTAGGCATTAGACAGGGTAATATTTATTTAGTAAATTTTAACTCAACTCAATTTGAAATCTGCCTGTTTAATGAAGTAACAAATAACAACACCTTATGGCATAGGAGGCTTAGCCATGTTAATCTCAAGAACATATCTAGGTTATCTAAATACAACCTTGTTAGAGGTTTACCTTCTTGCCCCTACAAGAAGGAAAGACTATGCAAGGCTTGTCAATTAGGCAAGCAAAAAAAACACCTTTAAATCTGTAAATAAAAGTGATTCACCTAGAATCCTGTATTTATTACATTTGGACCTTTTTGGCCCAATAAATGTACAGAGTCTAGGAGGGAAGTATTACACTTTGATTGTAGATTGACTTCTCTAGGTTCACTTGGTGTTGTTCTTCTTGAGAACTAAGGATGATAACTTCAAAGTTTTTACAGACTTTTTACTATGTGTGCAGACTGAGTATTCTACTCATGTGGCCTTGATAAAAGTGATCATGATACTGAGTTTGAGTCTCTTCTCATGCAAGAATTTTGTGAGAAAGAAGGTACAAACATAGCTTCTCTGCTCCTAGAACTCCCCAACAAAATGGGGTGTGGAAAGGAAGAATAGAACCCTGATTGAAGCTGCAGGAAACATTATTGGCAGATGCTAACATGCCTCTCTCTTATTGGGTAGAAACTGTTAGCACGGCTAATTATGTCTTGAACAGATGTCTTATACACAAGCTTAAGAGTAAAACTCCTTATGAGTTGCTAAAGGAAAGAAACCTAAAATAAATTATTTTAGAGTCTTTGGTTGTGTAGTGTATATTAACAATAACAACAAAGAATACCTTAGAAAGTTTGAAGCAAAAGCTTCAATGGGAATTTTTCTTGGATATTCCCAAGTAAGAAAGCTTATAGGGTCTTTAACAAATCAACATCTAAAATAGAGGAGTCTGTGCATGTTTTTTTGATGAGTCAAAGATGTTTTACAAGGAGAAGGAAACATCTCCTTCCTCAAGCTCATTGCAGGTACCTGAGTCATGCAAAGATGTCACTCAAGAGATTCTCCCTCTATCAACTCTTCATATCACTGATTCAGACAGTAATGAAGACACTGTGAAGCAGTTGCTGTACCACCAACAGTTGATCCAATTCCTCAAGAGGAATTAATCCAAACTGTTGTTGAAGATCACATCCCACCTGCTGATATTATCACACTTAGAGATCATCCTACATCTCAAGTGATTGGTGACATATCAGCTGGTGTGCAAACAAGACATCAATTAGGACAGGATGTGATGCATGCTTGTTTCCTTTCACAGATTGAGCCCTCACCATAAAAGATGCTGAGCTAGATCCCCACTGGATCATTGCTATGCAAGAGGAGCTTAATCAATTTGAAAGATGTAAAGTATGGACTTTGGTTCCAAGACCTAAAGGCCAACTGATCATAGGCACCAAGTGGGTGTTTAGAAACAAGTTGGATGCCCAAGGAATTATTATAAGGAACAAAGCTAGGCTTGTAGCTCAGGGCTACAGACAGGAGGAAGGTATAGGCTATGACCAAACCTTTGCCCCTGTTGCAAGGCTAGAGGCAATAAGGATCTTTCTAGCCTATGCAGCCTATATGAAGTTTAAGGTTTTTCAGATGGATGTCAAGAGTGCATTCCTAAATGGTGAGCTAAAGGAAGAGGTGTTTGTTGAACAACCTCCTGGGTTTGTCTCTTCAACTCACCCTTATTTGTTTACAAGTTACAAAAAGCTCTTTATGGACTTAAGCACGCACCAGAGCCTGGTATGAGACTCTAGCTAGTTTCCTGATAGAGCACAACTTTGTTAGGGAGTAGTTGATAGAACCCTGTTTGTCAAGCATCACAAGGACACCATCCTGTTAGTTCAAGTTTATGTGGATGATATTATTTTTGGCTCCACTGATCCCAAACTGTGCAAAAAATTCTCAGACCTGATGCATTCTAAGTTTGAGATGAGTAGTATGGGTGAGCTGTCTTACTTTCTTGGTCTCCAAGTAAAGCAAGATGCTGATGGCATCTTCATCTCCCAATCAAATATGCTAAGGAATTGGTAAAGAAGTTTTGATGGTGATACTTCAGCAATGCATACACCCATGGCTACTAATGCAGTTATAGATTCTGATGATCAGGGTAAGCCAGTTGATCGGAAAAACTATAGGGCCATTGTTGGTTCCCTATCGTATTTAACTGCAAGTAGACCAGATATAATGTTTGCCACATGCCTATATGCTAGATTCAGGGTCAAAAGGAATCTCATTTGATTCTCCTCAAGAGAATTTTGAGATACTTGAAGGGATGTCCAAATTTAGGACTATGGTACCCAGCTGAATCAGAATTTGAGTTAATTTGATACTCTGATTCTGACTATGCTGGTTGTAGAGTTGACAGGAAAAGTACCTCAGGAACATGTCTGTTCCTGGGAGAGAAATTAGTCTCTTGGTTCTGTAAGAAACAGGCTTCTGTCTCAACTTCAACTATAGAGGCTGAATATATAGCAGCTGCTAGTTGTTGTTCACAGATCCTGTGGATTCAAAACCAACTTTTGGATTATGGGTACACACACAAGAACACTAAAATCATGTGTGATAGTACCAGTGCTATCTCTATTACACAAAATCCTGTGCACCACTCTTGGACCAAGCACATTGAGATCAGACACAATTTCTAAGAGATTGTGTGGAAAGAAAACAAGATTAGTGAGTTCATATCCACTGACCTTCAGAGAGGTGATATTTTCACCAAGCCCTTAGATGAACAGAAGCATCTGTTCTTTTTGGTTCAACTAGGCATGATAAAAGGAAAAGACTAAGTGTGACTTCTGCCTTTGTTGAAATCTGTTTGAAGATCATCGAACGACGTTCGACGATAGTCGAACAGGTTGAGCCCTTATCGACGACCTATGGTTGACGCCGACTCATTTGCTTGTGAAGACAAAAATAGTCGAACGATTGCTCGACTACTTGCTTTAGGAGAAACGATCGTCGAACGACCGTTCGACTATCTCTTCTACTATCTGTTAAAACAGGTCGACGATTGTCGTTTTAATATAAACCGATGGTCGACCTAGGTTAAGAGATCGTCTTTTTAGTAGTCGACAGAGCTCGTCTTTTTTATTCCCGTCTTTCTGCTTGAGCTCTGCCGCGCTTTCTGCCGTTTCGTTTTCGTCGTCCTCTCCAACCAAATCAATGGCAATTGCTCCAAGTCTCCTGACAGCGATGAAGTTTTATGCCAGTTTCAGCATGGATTTCGACTCGTTCAGCGCCTGCGATGCGGAGATTATAGAGATGCTACAGCTCTGCAAGGATCAAGGACTGGAAAAGCTTATGTCCACAAGGATTAAGTATAAACATTCCAGAGATTAAAGAATGGGTTTTCTCATCATCTTCTAATGACGAATCCATGACCGGGACAATAGGCAGCGAAGAGGTAATCCTGACTCCTGCTGTACTGACTGAAATTTTTGGATTATTGAATGGACAAGATGAGTATGACCAAGATACTCAAGAGTATGGAAGAATGCTCGTAGAGCTAGGACATGCTGAGGGCATTCGTACAAAGTTGCTGAAAGTAAACTTCCCGATGAGGATAAAGTTCTTAGTAGAACTGTTTTGAAAAGTGTTATTGGGTAAGCACTCTGCTCATGACAACATCACCAGGCAGCAGTTTGCCTTGATTTGTGCCCTTGTCAATAAGAAAGAGATTAATTGGGCAAGTATAGTGTTTCATTTGATCAGGAAGAAGAACTCCAAGAAGGAAGTAACTCTTGGAAGGGTGATAGGAATATTTCTAAAAGAAAAAATATCCTCAACTGTTGGGTACAGTTGTTACATCCATCAATGCTAGTAAGAAGATGGATCCCACTTGTTTGTTAAGTGGACGAGGAACCCAAAGCCCTCTCCAGCTGGGGTTTCTCCTGCTGCATCTGAGAGCACCAGGACTATATCAGTCACTCCCCACCTACCTGAAGAAGGCTCTTCCATTCCCCCCCATTCCACCTTCATCTGCATTGCCATCCACATCTACTGCATTACCATCCACTTCAACTTAAGTGCCATCTATAGCTACTATCTCTCTTCCACTATATTCCTCCACTATTCTCCATGCATCACCACCAGCATCTCCACCCCCTTCTCATCTTGCTGGGACTTCAATTCCAAGTTTTGATTTGTTAGCTTCTGAGACTCTAACCACTCCACCTCAGTCACCACTTATACCTCCAGATCATATTCATCTTCCCTCATCCACTCATCAGTCTCCAATTCACAAACATCTCTCATTAGGAGACCACCGTCCCTGATGATCTTCCATCTACTGTGATTCCCCCACCATCCTTTGAAATAACTCCAGCCTTCATTGCAAGCATTATGGAGCTAATTACCTTCGATCAAAATCATGATTGAAGAAGCAATTACCCCTCTTGTTTCTTCCATTTCTTCCCTTACTCAATCCATCACAGCCCTCTCCAAATCAGTCGAGCGCTCTTCATTTAGGGGCCTGAGTTCAGCTCCTACTGAAATCAGGCAGGGGGAGATGTTCCAGGAAGATGTCTCAGGACTTCCCCTGATCTCTCTCTCAGCTGAAGTTCCAGACCCAGCAGCTGTTAAAGTAGCCCAAGTCTCAGATCAGAGGGCATCTGATGTTATAATGGAAGGAGAATTTACTGCAAAGTTTTCTTGAAGAATCCTCCACTCCCATTATTACTCTATACCTAGAGGGAGTCATCACCTCCTTTCTAGATGATTTATGGGAGTTGGGAAACCCTGCAGGTAATTCATTTACTTAATTCCTTGACATGTTAACTGACATGTTAACATATAAATATCTTGAAGGTATGTTGCTAGCCCATTTAAAAATCTGTGTGTTCCTGATACTACAGATCCAGTGCAAGAAAATGAAGAAGATCTAGAAGATCAAGAACTTACTGTTCAAGAACCTGTATCTACTCCTCCAGCTCAGATAGTTGTGCAAAATGAACTAGTCTCCAAGACAGTTACTGAAGAGCAAAAAGAGAAATCAACTCTGTGGGATAACACCCCAGGACCTGATTTGGATACCCTTCTGGCACAAGATGCCTTAGAAGAGGAAAGAGAAAAAGCTGCATTGAAAGCCAAAGAATAAGCTGAGCAAGAGGCTTTTGATCCCTATGACTAACCTCTATCATCTCACTCTGATGATGAGGATGATTCTAATGAGTTAGAAGGTTCTAAGAAGAAGAAAGCAGCAAAAAGATAAAGGAAAGCTGTTTGCCTCCTCCAAATCCTGATCATGATGTTCCCTATTACATACTGAAAGGGATAGATCCCAAATCTAAAGAATATCAACATTGGATGGGTATCCAGAAACAACAAAAATAGAAAAAGAAAAGCAAAAGATATGACAAAAGAATACTCCCAAGTGGACTCCTAGAGGACCTCCTCCTCCTCCTCCAAGTGCAGGAGCTTCTGGAAATATTTCTGCCAATCCCTCATCTCCTTCTGCAAGATTCACACCCTCACAGGTTTTTCAAAGAGGAAATAATCCAGGATATAAAGGCAGATCTCAATCAGGACATAAAAGACAAGAGGCTGATATAAAAGAGCAAATGAAGGAGATAGTATATCAGAAGCCAACCTTTTCTCCTCCTCCTTCACCCAAGAGAAAAGCATCACCTCCTAAAGAAAGCAAAAGCATACCATCCAAAAAGCCAGCTCAAACAAAGAAAACAGATTCAAAAGATAAAAGAGTAGTTTACTCTGAAAAATCAAGTAAAAAATATGCAGAGTTTGCTCCTCCATCTTCTTTAGTTATTCAAGAAAATAAAGAGCCAGCTGCACGTTTGCTAGAACTCTATATAAAATTCAAAACTGTAAAACCTCTAGATTCAACTGATGATAATGAATATGAAAGCCAAGAGCTTAATCCTGATTTCAGGATGGCCAAATTTCTTGAATTGGTTGTATCAGCTCAGATCAGACAAGCCAGAGCTGAAGGAAAAGATGTTACAGGCTTAACTACTATGTCAAAATTCAGAAAGAAGGAACTAGATAGATTCTAGATCAGACCTGAATTTTTTGATGCTTCAAAGTACATGGAAAAGCATCCAGAAGCTGTGTAGTGCCAAGAACAGGAGAATCCAAGATTATTGGAGAACAAGACTTGAAGACCTCAAAGAAAGATGCTTCAGATCCTTACAGAAAAATTTTCTTTTCTTCCTGGTTCTTCTGTCTCCAAATCAGACTCTGATGCTGTTTGAGTTCTTATTTATTGTCAGATTGTTTATCTGTGTGATTGATGCAATTTGATGCTTATATGTTTCTTTTCCTGAGTTATATTTATTTCCAGTAGTTTTGTTTTGAGAGACTTAACCCAAATAGGGGGAGATTGTTGGTACCCTAGTTTGGATTTGAGTTTAGTCTTCTCAATTAGTTTCTTGACCCATGATTTATCTATGGTCAAAGGTTAGTTGTTAGGTTAGATTTCCTCAGTTGTAGAATTGTCACTTATCTAGTGGAAATCTGGCAAAATTTTTTTTGGTTCGACTATAGTCGAACAGCGCTCGACTATCATCTATCAACTGTTCGACGATAGTCTATCAGTTGGTCGACTTTCGTCAGTCAGTAGATCGTCTATCTTTGAGTTAGTTCAACTCTTGATAGCTCGACGATCTGTGGTCTCTGCCTCGTCGATCGTCGAACCCTGCTCGACTTCTTTTGACAAGATAGATTTCTTGATAGTTTTACTCCTTGATAGTTCAACTATCTGATAGCTCGACTATCTGCTCTGATAGTTCGACTATCTGTTCTGTTTTGATAGTTCGACTATCTGTTCTGATAGTTCGACTATCTGTTCTGTTGTGATAGTTCGACTATCTGCTCTGATAGTTTTCGACTATCTGTTCTGCTTTGGTAGTTCGACTATCTGCTCTGATAGTTCGACTATCTGTTCTGTTGTTGATAGTTTGACTATCTGTTTGATAGTTCGACTATCTGCTCTGTGTTGATAGTTCGACTATCTGTTTGATGGTTCGACTATCTTTTTGATAGCTCGACTATCTTCATTGATTGTTCGACTATCTGTGTCGTTCGACTATCTGTTCTTATAGTTCAACGATCTCTGTGATTCGGTCGACGATCTCCGTGGATCGTTCGACGAACTCTTTATCTGCTGTTAGTAATTTTGTACTCCTTCTCCTCTGTGTTTTATTTCCTATTTATTTGGCATATTTTATTAAAGATTATTTCATTGATTTTATGCTGACATTTCAAGGCAATATTAACTTTGCCCCATTCTTTATGCATAAGTCAAGTTCTTTCTAACAAATGTCTTTTGTCTTATTAGTTGAAATATCTTTATGCTTTATCTGCCATACTGTCCTTTATAGCCGTTAGACACAAAAGACTTCTCTGGCCGTAAAGAGTTTAGTCTGATGTGACTTTCTCTAGTATTCTTTTATCAGATTGGATATGCAGCTTCTCAGAAAGCTTTATCCCTTTATAGGATGTCTGTCTGCAGGATATATTTTTTGTATTGTGCTATTTGCAGCCCAGATTGCAGATCTCAGAAGAAGATAAAGTTCAAATAAAGATTAGAGCCATTACAGAGGCTAATATATAAAGAGCCTTTTCTTTTGAAAGAAAAAACAACACACATATACATAGATAGAGAGATAAACTCACAGACACCAAGTCTGGTTGACACAGATATTCATATACAGATTCAAAAACAAGAAGAACAGCTCTCAGTTTCTTTCACATTCAACTGAGAAGATCTACTCTCTTTAGCATTCTTCTTTAACCCTGAGTTCATCTGCTTCCAGGAACATTCACACTCAGAGCCTCTAGAAGAAGAAGAAGAAAGAAAAGCTTTTTAAGAAGAACAATCATTCTGCATCAAGAATCTTCTTTAAAGCTGCTCCTTCAAGAACTTCAAGACAACAGATTTTATCTGTCAAGAGTTTAGAAGAGTTCCTGCACCCTGAAGCAAGACTTCTTCCTGGATATCACTAAGCCAGGGGGAGTCTTGATTCCTTAGAGCTTTCTCGCTCTGTGCAATCCACTTGCTTATCTAATATTGTTTAAACAATAGAGAAGACACTCTAACTCTCTCTCAACCTCCTATAAAAGGGTTATTACTCCCTTCAAAAGTGAACCTTGTGGCAGGGCACCTTAGCAAAAACCTGTGTTGGATTTTGAGCTCCTGAAAAAAAGCTCAAAGGGTCTACATGATCTACCTGAACCAGATCAGTTGGTGGCAGGGCACCTGAACAAAAACTTTAGTGGATTCCTACCAGGGTGGTATAAGAGTGGATGTACCTATTTAGAGGGAACCACTATAAACCTCTTGTGTCGTATGTGTTGCTTACTTTAATTATTGCACTGTGGTTGTGAATAGAACTAACTAGGATTGCTAGTTGTTGTGTTAGGACTAAAGCTGAAACTATAATTACAGTGAGCTTTCTTGTTCACCACACTTTGTGTTAGGCTCTAGGATTTCAAGTATCTATAAACTCTTTCCACAAATTAACTCTAAGGGAGTTGAGTAGATAGTGAAATTTTTGAATACTCTATTCACCCCCTCTAGAGTTGTATCTATCCTCACTTTCAGTCTACGAAGATATTATTTTTGAAAATAAAAGAATTTCCAAAACATCTTATGAAGAACCCCTACCCTAGAATTAAAAGAACTACCTGAACATCTCAAGTATGCCTTCCTAGAAAAAAAATTCCAAACTGTTAGTGATAGTTTCAGCCTACTTACCTGAATTACAAAATGACAAACTCCTTCTAGTTTTATAGAAACAACGACGAGCTATTGCCTAGCAGATATCATATATCAAGGGCATTAGCCCATCTTTCTACACCCACAAAATCTTAATGGAAGATAATTCGCATAACTCCATCCAACCTCAGCGCCGTATAAATCCAAATATGAAAGAAGTCGTAAAGGGCGAGGTTATGAAACTCTTATACGCTGGAATTATCTATCCTATTTAAGATAGTAAGTGGGTTAGTCCTGTTCAGGTATTGCCGAAAAAGTGAGGGATAACCGTAGTTGTGAATGGAAATAATGATTTAATCCCGACACGGACAGTGACGGGGTGGCGAATGTTTATTGACTATCGTAAGTTAAACAACGCCACCCACAAGGACCACTTTCCTTTGCCGTTCATCGATCAAATCTTAGAGCGATTATCCGGCCATAGTTTTTACTGTTTTCTCGATGGCCTCTCAGGGTATTTTCAAATCACCATCTCTCCAAGGACCAGGAGAACACTACGTTTACTTGTCCCTTCGGCACCTTCGCTTACCGAAGAATGACGTTTGGATTATGCAATGCGCCAGCAACATTCCAACTATGTATGATCGTTATCTTCGAAAAGTACGTAGAAAGCATTATGGAGGTATTTATGGATGATTTCTCCGTGTTTGGCGATGCATTTGATAGTTGCTTAGAAAACCTCAAAAAAAGTCTTAGAAAGATGCAAAGAAACTAATCTTGCCCTAAATTGGGAAAAATCATTTAATGGTGAGGGAAGGGTTAGTTTTGGGTCATAAGATTTCTGCGAGAGGAATGAAAGTAGACATAGCTAAGATAGAAGTTATCAAGAAGCTGTCGTCGCCTACAAACGCCAAAACTATAAGAGGTTTTTTAGGACACGCTGGTTTCTACCGCCGCTTCATAAAGTCTTCTTCAAAATTACCAAACCCCTTACTCAAATCTTAGAAAAAGACGTCCCATTTTTTTTGATGACCTTTGCCTATCTGCCTTTGAAATAACTAAAGATATGTTAATTAATGCCCTATTATGATAACTCTTGTGTGGGACCTTCCCTTTGAGATAATGTGCAATGCGAGTAGTTTCGTGGTGGGAGCCGTATTAGGACAACGAATATCAAAAATTCCACCCCGTCTATTATGCAAGTAAAACACTTATATCGGTACAAGAGAATTATACCACGACCGAGAAGGAGATCCAAGCTGTTGTTTTCCCTTTTGATAAATTCCATCCTTATATTACGCTTTCAAAAATTATCATTTTACGGACCACTCGGCCCTCAAGTATCTTCTTTCTAAGACGGATGCCAAGCCGTGCCTTATTCATTGGGTCTTACTCCTCTAGAAGTTTGACGTAGAAATCTGTGATTAGCAAGGAGCTGAGAATTTGGCCGTCGACCATCTCTCGCGATTAGATAATCCGTATATAGAAAATTTAAATGAAAATCTTTTAATGATTTATTCCCTGATGAGAAGCGGCTTTTAATTAACACATCCCCTCTCCTTAGTTTGCACACATAGACAACAATTTAGTGGATCGTGTCCTCTCGAAGGATTTTTCCTCTTAGCAAAGAAAAAAAATTCTTTTCTGAGTTGAAGAACAAATTTTTGGAGGACCCGCATATTTTTTGAGTTAGTGCGGACCAGGTGATATGGAGATGTGTTTCTTTTGAAGAAGGATTATATATTATAAAACACTTACATGAAGGACCGACTGGTGATCACTATCAAGCTGCTCGCACCGCTCACAAAGAGCTTTGCACGGGTTTTTACTGCCATAGCCTATTTAAAGACGCGCAAGCTTTTGTGAGTAGATGTGAGAGTTGCCAATGATCGGGCAATATTTCAAATAAAAATGAAATGCCGCAAAATTATTTCCTCGAGTGCGAAGTTTTCGACCCTGGGGAATTTATTTTGTTGGCCCTCTTCTTTCTAGCTTCGGAAACAAATAAATTTTAGTTGCTGTCGATTATGTTTCACGATAGGCTGAAGCCCAAGCTCTTCCTACTAATGACTCTCGAGTCATAATTCCTTTTTTAAAAAAATTATTGTCTCGATTCGGTACTCCACCAGCCATCGTTAGCGATAGGGGTTCACATTTTTGTTACGTGCAGTTTTCTAAAACTCTTATAAAATATGGCGTTACACATAAGCTTTCAATTTCCTACACCCCCAAACTCACGGACAAGTTGAAGTAGTGAATAGAGAGATAAAAAGAATTTTAGAAAGACTGTTTCCACCTCTAGAAAAGATTGGTCAACCAAATTAGATGATGCTCTATGGGCCTACCGAACATCGTACAAAACCGCTCTTGGATGTACGTCATATCGGTTGGCTTATTGAAAATCGTGCCATTTACTCGTAGAATTAGAACACCGTGCTTTTTAGGCCTTAAAGTTTTTAAATTTCGATCCACACTCTGTCGACGGTCTTAGAAAATTTCAACTTAATGAGCTCGACGAGTGGCGCTCTTATGCATATGAAAATAAAATAAATTTTAAAGAGCGGATGAAACGTTTTCATAACAATCACTTAAGGCACCCAAAAACCTTCAAACCGAGTGACCAAGTTCTTTTATATAATTCATGTTTATGTTTATTTCCGGGCAAGTTAAAGTCTCGTTGTTCTGGGTCATTTTATATTAAACAAGTTTTTCTATACGACGTTGTTTTAATTTCACACCCTCATAAGGGCGATTTCAAATTAAATGGGCAGCATCTTAAACTCTATTTTTTGGTGATGATGATGTCAGTCCGAGCAATGTTAAGTTTCTTCTGCTTGAACTTTAATCTAACTTGAGACTATTTAGTTTTGTTAAAAACTTTAATTTTTATTTTGGACAATAATCTTTTGGGCAATATATTATTTTGTTACATCAAGCTCAAACGACGTTTTAAAACAAAGGGCGCTCTTGGGAGGCAACCCAAGTTATCTTTTCTGTTTTCTTTATTTTACACTTTTTTGCCCCGAATGACTCCGACAAGCTGAAACTTTTGTGATCGCCTGCTCCAATGCTACTGAATCCATCACGAAGTCCAATGATGACACTTCATGAAGTTTCAAAGCGCAAGCATGGGGAGTGGCATCAATCAACATTAGCGGTGCATAAATTAGGGAAAGTACCTATTTTTCAATTTTGTACTTTCATTTCTGTTTTAATTTTCTCTCTCTCTTCCCTCCTTTCTACATTGAGGACAATGTCCATTTTAAGCTTGGGGGAGTATTTCCTTCTCTTGTCTTTATTTTGTTTCCTTAAAAAAAAATCATAATCAAATTTTTTTATTTATATATCTTAAAAATCCAAAAAAAGATAATATATTTAAAAATCGAAAAAAGAGAATATTTCAAATTTAAAAAAAATTTATTATGTTATTTGTTTTACTTTAATAGGTAAAACTAATTTTGGTATTTCAATAATACCCCTTATTTTTGTTTTGTTTTTTTTCAAAATTCTTAATAACGATTTAGCTAATTATAATCTTTCTAATCATTTTTTTTAATAATGTTTCACAAGTAAATTGTTGGCCATGTTGTGTTTCTAATTCACGATAACATGTTAATGTGAAACATTTTTCCTTAACTCGGATTTTTATTATGGTTTTCGTTCTTTATTTTCTTTACTTTCTTGAAAATCTTTCATCCACTATTTTTCTTCTCGTTTTTGGATAATTTTTGTAATGTCAACTTTTGATTAGCGTAGTAGATGTGAACGATCCAAGTCACCTATTATTTCTATTTTCAAGATAATTTCATTAGTCTTCTTTTATTATCTAGAGTTTGCTTTTTGAAATTTTTCAAAGCTTATGCTTTAGATAAATAAAAAAAATGATTTAGGCCGTTTTGGTTTTTGTTTGAGCCTTCTTGCCAAACTAAATTTTGTTATCCCTAATTAGCTGCTTTTGAGCCTTTTTCTGATTTCAATTGATAGCTCCACTTATCATTTCATGTTCACCAAAGCTAAAATTTTCCAACCTATCTAATCACACTAACCTCTTGAGTTTCATAAAAAAATTTCATGATTATGATAGGGTTATTTTGTGATATATTTGGAGATCTTTTTTTGAAAATGTATGCTCAAAAGAAGTGTTGACTTTTTTTGGTCAATTTTAAAATGAAAAGAAAATTTTTTTTTGGCTTTTGTTTTGAAAAGAAAAAAAATGGGAAGAAAAGAAAATGAAAAAAAAGGAAAGAAAAATATTTTATTTATGATGAAATTTTTGAAACTCTTTATTTTGGTTTAGTGTGATTTTTGAGCCTCCTCATTTATCTTTGAATTCCACTCCTAATTATAATCCTAAACCAAACGCTTCGGTCCTAATAAGCCTTTTTGATTCATGTTTTTGAATTTTATTTATTAGCTAAGTAAAGAAGAAAAGTAAAATAGTAAAGTTTTGGATTTAAATTTATATTTTTGTTATTTGATTGATATAGTTATAATGTGTCTCTTGGATATAGTAAAACCTCAATGCATTTTTTCTTTTTGTTGCTTTGCTTAAATTTATTTAAAGAATTTTGTTAAAATTTTGGATGATTTATTTTTGTTAGTAAAGTTTATAAATTGTTAAATCATATTTAAGTAATTGTTTTTAGGTTTACATTTCACCTTCTCCCAACTTAGAATTTCACATAGTACTTATGCAAGCATAATAGAACTTTTTGATTAGTCACTTTTTATGTTAGCAAGTTCTTATATCTTTGCTTGTGGACAAGCAAAGCTTAAAATTTAAGCTTGGGGGAATTTTGTAATACGTTTTGTAGTCTAAACTAATTGGGTATTTGTAGGTCTTTAATTCACAAATCATATCTTGTAAGCATATATATTTACCTCCTTTAGTATATTTTTTGTCACTAATGATTTCTCTTCCTTCTACATATTTTCTCAGTTTTCGGCCAAAATGACCTGACACTCCCCCTAACACGCCCTCCTTAGGGGTGTCACCAGGCGTGTAACCTGATCCCGAGGAAGATTGTTGCCAGAGCCCAATTCCTGAAAAAAACACCTGACACGCCCCCTGACACGCCCTTCCTGGGCATGTCTCTGGGCGTGTCACCCTTATCCCGAAGCCTGCTGCCGCATTTAAAGATTTTTCGTTGTTACACGTCAATAATACTGACACGCCCCTCTATACGGGCGTGGCCTTTGGGCGTGTTCCATTTTTTTTTTGATGACTGATTGATTTCTGACCAATGATTGAGACTTGACGTGCCTTACCCGTCCCTTCTACACAGGCGTGGCCCAGGGCGTGTCCACCGACGTATAGAAGAAATCATCATTTCCGTCAAAATTCAGCTCCTGAGGTTAACCCCGTACCTGACACCCCCCCCCCCCCCCGCCCCTGACATGCCCTATGCAAGAGAGGGGATAAGATACTTACTACTCTAGAGGGAGGGGGGGTGAATAGAGTATTAAAAAATGAAGAGACTCTAAACACTTCTCTTGAGCTATTTGCGAAATATAAAAAATAAAAGGTTTAAACTAAAAGCCAAATAGAGTGAGTGAATACCAAAGGATGCTAACTGAAGTTTCAGTCAAGCATAAGTCCTAACACAGCAACTAGCAACCTAGTTATATCTATCACAGCCACAGAGCATAAATTAAATGAGAAAACAGACAACACAAGAACTTTATAGTGGTTCCCCAATTGGGTACATCCACTATTCTACCACCCTGGTAGGAATCCACTACAGGTTTTTGATTAGGTGCCCTGCCGCCACAAGATCTTCTTCAGGTAGATCTAGAAACCCTTAAGGCTTTTGATCAGGTGCCTAAGAACCAAACACACAGGTTTTTGATCAAGTGCCCTGCCACCAATGGTTCACTTTTGAAGGGAGTAATAACCCTTTTATAGGAGGTTAAAGAAGAAAGTTAGAGTGTCTTCTCTGTGTTCAGAGAAGCTAGTGGATTGCTCTGAATTATACAAAGCTCCCCATGGCTTAGAGAATGTCAAGGAGAAGCTTTGCTTCAGGGTGTAGGAACTCCAAATTGCTTTGAACAGCTTTCTGAAACAGCTACGAAGAAGACTCTGAATATTGAGTGAATGTTCTTCTTCAGGAGCTTTTTGTAATCTGGGATGTTCTACTTCTTGAAAGCTTGAGCACTGAGAGTTGATTTCCTGAAGACAGGATGCACTCAGGGAGAAGAAGAGCGTTTTTCTTTTTCACTTAAGAATACTAGTTTTGTGTCTGTTGAGAATTGTATTGAGTTATTGTGTATGTCTTCAACGATCTACACTACTAATATAGAACCTTCTCTCTTATTTTTGAATAATGTCTTGAGCCCTGCACTAAAAGATCTTTCCAAATAATACAATAAAACAAATAAAGAAAGCTGCGCTAGAAATCTTCTCTGTCATTCCCAAAAAGGAATTAAGGATATTAAAATATCCTATCAAATTGACTTTATAAATTGGCACAGGAAGCAAGGCATAATGGCTATAATACAGCTGTTAGAAAACACGATTTCCTCTAATAAAACAAAAGACTTTATTCTGCCAAATCTCTCAATTAATGCAAGAAAAATATTGCAAATAAGCAAAGGAATATGAGCATTTAATTAAGCAGAATATTTCAGTAAAATATGTCTTATGAATGAGGAAATAAAACATTATCTTAACAGAGAAGAATACAAGAAATAGCGTACAGAAATCGTCGACCAGAGAACGGAGATCGTCGACCTGAAGAAAAACTTTCATCACAGAAAACGTCGACCAGGGCAACACGATCGTCGATCTGAGAAGGCAGATCGTCGATCCTACTTCAGAGTTCATATAACTCTGAAATCGTCGATCTTCAGTCAAAGATCGTCGAGCGACGATTGACTATCGTCGAGCACAAAAATACTTAGCCAAAAATTATAACAATCCAATCCAAACAAACTATCATATGGATAGACTAACCTTTTAGTCTAACCATTGACCATAGATAAATCTTGGGTCAAATAAGCCTAAAAGAGATGACACAGCCCAAATCAAAACTAGGGAACCAATAATCTCCCCCTATTTGGGTGATGTCACTCAAACAAAATAAATCTAATACAGATAGATATAATCAGCAATCAGATTGGATTAAATCAGATAGATAAACAAACAACATAGTTAATCATCAGCAGAGTCTGAGGGAGGAATAGAAGAAGTAGGAGAGAAAAAAAATTTTCTTTTACGATCATATGCTTCCTTCTTTGATAGCTTCAGGTCCTGTTCTCCAATGATCTTCAGTTCTCCTGCTTTGGGTAGAACAGCTTCTGGATGTTTTTCCATATATTTTGAAACATCAAAAACCTCTGAGCTGACTTGAAATCTATCCAACTCTTTCTTCCTGTATTTTGACATGGTGGAGAATTCTGATATGTCTTTGCCTTCTGATTTTGCTTTCCTGATTTGTGCAGCTCCAACTAGTTCTAAAAATCTAGCCATTCTAAAGTTGGAATCAAGCTCTTGGCTTTCATACTCATTTTCTTAAAATAGATCCAAAGGATTTACAGTTTTAAATTTCATTGACTAGGTTAGAAAAATTTCAGTTTGTACTTGAGATGGCTTGTCATTCAGATCTGTTGGCTCTGGAATTGAAAGACTGGGTGAAGGAGCAAATTCAGCAAACTTTTTGTTAGACCTGTCAGAGTATACAACTCTTTTTTCCTTTGAAATCAGCTTGCTTGACCTGAGCAGGTTTTTCTTTTGAAGAATACAATCTTGGTTTAGGAGAAGACTCAGGAGCTGGAGGAGGAGAGAAGGTAGGTTGTTGATATACAACTTTTTTTACCTATTCTCTTGGAGTGTCTGAGTGACTAGTCTGCCTCTGATTGTATGAGCTGCTTGGAGGAGGCTGCCTTCCCTTTCTCTGATATGTATAGGACTTATTCTGGCTAGTTGAAGAAGCAGAAGACTTGGAAGCAATATTTCCAGAAACACCAGCAGATGGAGGAGGAGGAGGACCTCTCGGAAATCCCTTGGGAGGAGGAGAATACCTCCTGCTCTTCTTCCTTGCTTTTTGTTCATTCTTGGAGTACCACATCCAGGCCTCAAAATTCTTTTCTTTGGGATCAATTCCTTTCAAAATGTAGTAGGGAGTGTCATGATCTGGATTTGGAAGAGGTGGAGCAACAACTTTCCTTTTCTTTGCAGCAAACCTTTTCTTTTTCTTATTCCCTTCAGAATCATCAGATTCCTTATCCTCGTCTTCAGAATGAGAGGACTGAGTTTTGTCATATAGATCATCAATTTCTTTGAACAAAACCTTCTCTTTTTATTCTTTAGCCTTCTCAATGGCTTTTTCTCTTTCTTCTTCTAGAATGTCTTGGGCAATGAGATCATCCAAGTTTGGTCCTGGAGTGTCGTCCCAAAAAGTAGATGGTACAGCATAACCAACATCTGGAACATTTTCTAGAGCAGTAACTGACTCAATCTTATCTAAGGATTCTACATACTTCCATTTGGCTTCTAGAAATGATGTAATGATTCCTTCTAGGTATCGGGCAACTACTGGAGTAGAGATCTCCTTAAGACAAACTTTGAAGGCAAGAGCTACTTCAGTTATTGTTTCAGAAATAACAAACTTATCAAAAATCTGAAGGCACACTGGTCTCTTATAGCAAACAATGGCCTGGAGAGGATCCGAAGTACAAGGGGAGGAGATTGAATTGGAAAGGTCTCCATATGAGGAAGAAGAGGACTCAACATCAGAGTTAAGGAGTGCCTCCAGTTCTTCTCCAAAGAATACTGGAGCATCTAAATCTATTCTTATCCTCTGAGAAGAATCTAAAAAATTTGTATATGGAGCTGTATCTAAGCAAATTTCATGCTCTACTGCTGCTGGAGAATGCACAATCTGATGAGCCCAAGCAGAGCCTGACTCATATTCATTGAACATCTCCCCCTGCCTGGGTTTGGTGAGAACAAAACCCAGGCCCCTAGATGAAGAAGGGTTTGAAAGGGTAGAGATAGAGGCAGCAAGAGTGGAGATAGGTAAAGCAAGGGGGGGCAATGGCCTCAGCTATCATTGCTTTTATGGAAGGGGTGATGAGTTCTAAGACTGAGGCAATTAATGCTGGGGTAATTTGGAATGATGGAGGAATTGTTGATGGAGAATCATCAGGGATGGTAGTCTTCTAAACTGTTGCTTCATCAGGAGGTGATGTATGATGAGATGGTTGATCTGTAGTAGGTGATTGATGATTTGGAGAGGCTGGAGATTGGTGAGGAATTTGAGATGGTGAAGGATGAGGTGAAGGGGTAAGCGGTTAAACATAGAATCCAAATTGAAGTTAGGTAATTCAAGATGGGATGGTGTTGGGGAAGTAGGTTGAGATGGGTTGTTCACGGGAGAAGAAGGAATGTCTATGGAGGTGGATGGTAAGGAGGAGGAAGCAGGAAGATCTTTACTAGGTTGGGGAGCGACTGCAATATCCCTTGTGCTCTCAGATGCTGGAAGGGCAGACTCAGTCTTTGTTGGCTTCTATATTGTTTTTTCCATTTCACAAACAGTGAAGGGTCAATCCTTTTGCTAGTATTGATTGCTGTAGGAACAGATCCTAACAGCTGGGCCACTTTCTTGGATATAAAGACCGCAATTATCCTTTCGAGGGACACCTCTTTCTTATTGTTCTTCTTCCTGATCAGTTCAAACAGCAATCCCGTTCAGCTGATTGCTTTCTTGTTTACTAGTGCAGACATCAAGGCAAACTGCTGCCGATTTATGTTGTCATGGGCTGAGTGCTTTCCGAGCAACACTTTCCCAACAAGATTAGCCAAAAACATGAAACCTACTGATAAGTTTACCTTTAGGAGCTTGGAAGGGATGCCTTTTGCATGACCCATTTCCAGTAGCATCCTCGCATACTCAGTAGAGTCTTGTTGATACTCATCAGAACCATTCTGTAACTCAAAAATTTCAGTTAGAATCTCTGGAGAGAGAGTTACCTCTACGCCGTTGATTGATCAAGTCATCGTCTTGTCATCTAAAGAGGACGTATAAACCCATTCCTTTATTTTAGATATGTGTAGCTTGATCCTTGTGGACATCAGTTTCTTGAGGCCTTGATCGTCCCATAACTGTAGCATTTCCTGAAAAATCTGATCGCTGTCGCTGAAAGACTCGAAATCGACACTGAAGCCGGCGTAAAACTTCATCATAGATAAGGTTGTAGAGGGAATCGCCATCGAAAACGACTAGAAGATCTGGAATGGGAAAGATCGCAAGAAGTGGGAAGAGAAAAATGCGGGACGAGAGCTTGAGATAATCCTGAAAGCGGAATGTGAAAAGGCGAGCTCCGTCGATGATCTTCAGACCTAGATAGACGATCGTTTTGGAATAAACTAAAAACGTCGATCTCTGAGTGAAGGTCAAGAGAATCGGTCGTCGATCGTCGGTCCGCGATCAGTTTCTGAAGCAGATTCATCGATCATCGGTCGACGATTTCTGTCTCTAAGAGCAAAGAGCTATCGTAGACCCGGGGTCAACGATCAGGCTCAACCTGTTCGATTACCTTCGAACGCCGTTCGACGATTTTAGAACAGATTTCAACTTAGCAGATTTTTCACTTAGTCTGATCCATCCATCATGCCTAGTTGATTCAAAAAGAATAGATGTTTCTGTTCATCTAGTGGCTTTGTGAAAATATCACTTCTCTGCAGATCTGTGGGTATAAACTCAAGATTTTTCTTATTCTTGTCAACAAAGTCTCTAAGAAAATGGTGTCTAATGTCAATGTGCTTAGTCCTAGAATGGTGCACAGAATTTTGTGCTATGGAAATAGCACTGGTACTATCACACATGATTTTGGTGTTCTTGTGTGTATACCTATAATCCAAAAGTTGATTTTTAATCCACAGAATTTGTGAACAGCAACTAGCAGCTGCTATATATTATGCCTCTGTAGTTGAAGTTGAAACAGAAGTCTTCTTTTTACAAAACCAAGAGACTAATCTCTTACCTAGGAACTGACAAGTGCCTGAGGTGCTCTTCCTGTCAACTCTACAGCCAGCATAGTCAGCATCTGAGTATCCAATCAACTCAAATTCTGATTCAGCTAGGTACGAAAGTCCTAAATTAGGACATCCCTTCAAGTATCTTAAGATTCTCTTGAGAAGAGTTAAATTAGATTCCTTAGGGTTGACCTAAAATCTAGCACATATGCAAGTGGCAAACATTATATCAGGCCTACTTGCAGTTAGATATAATAGGGAACCAACAATGGCCCTATAATTTTTCTGATCAACAGGCATTCCCTTGTCATCAGAATCAATAACTACATTAGTAGCCATAGGAGTGTGCATTGCTGAAGCATCTGCATCCCAAACTTCTTTACCAATTCCTTGTCATATTTAGATTGAGAGATGAAGATGCCATCAACATCTTGTTTCACTTGGAGACCAAGGAAATAAGACAGCTCACTCATACTACTCATCTCAAATTTAGAATGCATTAGGTCAGAGAACCTTTTGCATAGTTTGGGATCAATGGAACCAAATATAATATCATCCACATAGATTTGAATTAATAGGATTTTGTCTTTGTGGTGCTTAATAAAAAGAGTTCTATCAACTATGCCTCTTACAAACTTATGTTCTAATAAAAAATTAGCTAAAGTCTCATACCATGCTCTAGGAGCCTGCTTAAGTCCATACAGAGCTTTTTCCAACTTAAAAACATGTGAGGGATAAGTTGAAGAAATGAAACCAGGAGATTGTTCAACAAATATCTCTCCTTTAGCTCACCATTTAGGAATGCACTCTTGACATCCATCTGAAAAACCTTAAACTTCATGTAGGCTGCATATGCTAGAAAGATCCTTATTGCCTCTAGCCTTGCAACGGGAGGAAAAGTCTGATCATAATCTATTCCTTCTTCCTGTTTGTAGCCTTGTGCTATAAGCCTTGCTTTATACCTTACAATTATTCCTTGTGCATCCTACTTATTTCTAAACACCCATTTGGTGCCTATAATAAGTTGGCCTTTTGGTCTTGGAACCAAATTCCACACTTTGCATCTCTCAAACTGGTTTAGCTCTTCTTGCATAGCAATGATCCTGTGGGGATCTTGCTCAGCATCTTTTATGGATAAGGGCTCAATCTGAGAAAGAAAATAGGCAAGCATCACATTTTGACTTAGTTGATGTCTAGTTTATACACCAGTTGAAATGTCTCCAATCACTTGAGATGTAGGGTGATCTCTAAGTGTGATATAATCAGGTGGTGGAATGTGATCTTCAACAGCAGTTGGAATCAATTCCTCTAGTGGAATTAGATTGGCTGTTGGTTCATTTGCAATTACTTCTGTCTGATCTTCATCACTTTTTGAGTCAACTGTCTGAGGTGTTGATTGAGGTTGAATCTCCTATGTGAGTTTCAGCTTATCCAAGTTCTTGCATAAGTCAGATACCTGCAAAGAGTTGCTGGAGGAAGTTTCCTTCTCTTTGTAAAACATTTTTGTTTCATCAAAGGACACATGCACATATTCTTCAATTTTTAGAGTGGATTTATTAAATACCCTATAAGCTTTGCTTACTTGAGAATATCCTAGAAAGATTCCCATTGAAGCCTTTGCTTCAAACTTTCTATAATATTCTTTGTTATTATTGTGGATATAGACTATACAGCCAATGATTCTAAAATAATCTATTTTAGGTTTCTTTCCTTTAAGTAATTCATAAGGAGTCTTCCCCTTTAGTTTATGTATCAGACTTCTGTTCAGCACATAATTAGCAGAGAAACTGTGTCTGATACCTTCTTTCTCACAGAATTCTTGCATAAGAAGAGAATCAAACTCTGTCCCATGATCACTTCTGATCAGGGCAATGTGAGTATTGAACTCAATCTTTATACAATGTAGAAAGTCTGTAAGAACTTTAAAGTTATCAGATTTAGTTCTCAAGAAGAACACCCATGTGAATCTGGAGTAATCATCTACAATCACTAGGGTATAGAATTTCCCTCCTAGACTTTGTACAGCTATTGGACAAAAAAGGTCCAAGTGCAATAGGTACATAATTCTAGGTGAATCACTTTTATTTACAGCTTGAAACTATT
The DNA here is from genome assembly GCA_039513925.1 of Platanthera zijinensis. Lineage (NCBI taxonomy): Eukaryota > Viridiplantae > Streptophyta > Magnoliopsida > Asparagales > Orchidaceae > Platanthera > Platanthera zijinensis. The sequence continues at coordinate 85,198,264 of CM077082.1, forward strand.
TTTGGTTTGCTTGCCTAGCTGACAAGCCTTTCATAGGCCTTCCTTCTTGTAGGTGCAAGAGGGCAAACCTCTGGCAAGGTTGTATTTGGATAACCTAGATATATTTTTAAGGTTAACATGACCTAGCCTTCTATGCCACAAAGTATTATTACTACTCAGTTCATTAAATAAACAAATTTTAGAAGAAGTGGAATTAAAATCTACAAGATATATATTACCTTGTCTAATATCTACCAGCACAATTTCATTGTTCAAAGTAATATTGCATAGAGTATTAGAAAATAAAACCTGGTAGCCAGCATCACAGAGCTGACTTACTAAAATGATATTGTGCTTTTGTCCTGTGACATATGCTACCTTCTTGAAAGTCACTGATCATAAGGTGAATTTGCCATATCCTTCAGTCTGACCACAGCTGGAATCACCAAAGACAACCTTTGGTCCGAACTTGGCTTTGAAGCTTGAAAGATTATCTTTTTTTCTTGTCATATGCTTGGAGCATCCACTATCCAAATACCACTTGTCCTGAGTGATAGGATAGGTCTTCACCTGCAATAATATAAATTAAACATTGTGGACCCAGGTAAACTTAGGTCCCTTGTTCTTCACATAAGAGAAACTATAAATGAAGGAATATGCAGGTTAAGGATGATATCCTAGGGGGTGAGATCTCCTAGGTGGGATAATCCAATCTGAAGATAGATTAGCAGACCTTGGGTTGCTGTTAAACTTATTATTCCTGTAAGCATTGATGTAATTTTGAGAATTTAGTTCTGATCGTCGATCGATGGTCGACGATCGGTACCCAGATCGTCGATCTTAGTTCACAGAATAGAATTCTGGGTTCCACGATCGTCGATCTCTGTTCGACGACTCAGGCTGAGATCGTCGATCCCTCATTGCTGAGTAATTGTTCCCAGCAGGTGAGTTCAGAGATCGTCGATTATCGTTCGACGATGGGTGCGGCGATCATCAATAGGCGTTCGACGATTTTTGTATTTCTATAAACTTCTGTTTCCTTTTATTTCTCTTAATTGTATTTAGTATTTTCTTGGCTTTCTGGACAACCTCAGTATTGTGTATTCCCTTTTCAGAAACAAACTTTACTGGTGTAGATAGATTATATTTAAGGAGCAATGGGGGTTCACTAGAGGAGGCACCTAAGCCTAACTTATTGTTATCTGTCCTAGTGTTGGCAGTGCTAGTGATTTCTAGCAACTTAAGGCTCCTACCATTAAGTGAGTCTTCTAATCTCTTAGCTTTGTCTAGTTCTAGTTTAAGAAACTTAATTTCCTCAGATGATCTAGTGAGTTCTAATTCAAATCTAATATTTTCACTAGTTAAGGATTCTGTTGCAGCTAGTTTCTCTCTAAGAAATTTTATCTCCTTTTTTGAGCTAAGTAAATCTAAACACAGAGTTTTGAATTTATGCTTAAAATCATTTGAAGTAAAATAATAAGATGTTATTACCTGGTCTTCATCAGATAACACATCCTCCTCATCTTCAGTTATCTATGCACCCGAATTACTGCTGCAGGCATCGATTGCCATGAGGCAAATCTCTTTAGCTTTCTTCACTTCTTCATCATCTTCACTGGAGCTGGAGGAAGATGAGTCTTCCTCAGTGTCACTCCAGGTCTTTGCAACAAGACCTTTCCTTTTCTTCTTGTGTTTGTGAGAAGATGCCTTGGAGTAGTGCTTCTCATGATCCTTCTCTTTCCTTCTTTCCTTATGCTTTGTCTCTGGACACTCAGGGAGAATGTGACTAGGCTTCCTGCATCCATAGCAAACAATTTCTTTAGAAGGAATTTTATCATACCTTGGCTTGTCATCATACTTTGATGACTTCCTTCTGTTGTCCTTCCTTTCCATCTTGTAAAATCTTTTGGCAAAGAGTGCCAGCAATTCTTCATTTGATTGAGTCACCTTTGACTCATCATCAGCCTTAAGAGTAAGGGTTTGCTCTTTCCTTATTGGAGTGGGTGCTTTAGCTTCAGCTTCAGCTTCCCTGGTCTTTAGTACTTGCTCAAATAATTTGAGCTTGCCAAGGAGGGCTTTAGTTGAGATCTCTATTGTACTTCTAGACTCCTTGATTGGCCAGATTCTGAGATCCCATGTGTTGGGAAAGCACATCCGAATTTTGTCATTGACTTCTGTCAATGTAATCTCCTTATCCAGTGTTCTCAGCTCATTGATTATGGATCCGATCCTTGTGTACATAGCTTATACTGTCTCAGCCTCTTCCTTCTTGAAGTTCTCATATTGGGATATGAGGTTGGACCTTCTATCCTTCCTCTCATCTGCTGAACCAGCTACAATCTGATTCAGAGAGTCCCACATGGCTTTTGCTGAGGTGCAATAAGCCACTTTCTGGAATGTTTCATCAGACACGGTCTGAGCCAGGATATTCATTGCTTTAGCATCAGCTATCTTGGCCTTCTTGTATGTTTCATTGTAGTCAGGAGGTGGCACTGTACTGAGATTTATAGATGTTGTAGCAGTGGCTGCAACAGGTGGTGTTAGTGTCCCTGTTAAGATAGAAGAAAAAATATCTTCATCAATGGAGTTCATGTAGAGCCTGATTCTTGCTTTACAAATGCCAAACTTTGCTAAGTTGCAAACTGGAGGTCTGATGCTAGAGTAATCTTTATAATGGGCCATGAATCTAGTGTAAGTGTATATGGTATCAAAGTATCTTATCACAAGATCTTAGGGTTCAGGTGTTAGCCTGTTCAACCAATCAACCAAGGAATGGTTAAGTTATTGAATAACCAACCTCCCTCTGATACCAATTGAAAGAGAGGGGATAAGATACTTACTACTCTAGAGGGGGGGGGTTTAATAGAGTATTCAAAAATGAAGAGACTCTAAACACTTCTCTTGAGCTATTTGCGGAATATAAAAATAAGCTTTAAACTAAAAGCCTAACAGAGTGAGTGAATACAAAAGGATGCTAACTGAAGTTTCAGTCAAGCATAAGTCCTAACACAGCAACTAGCAAGCTAGTTATATCTATCACAGTCATAGAGCATAAATTAAATGACAAACCAGACAACACAAGAACTTTATAGTAGTTTCCAAATTGGGTACACCCACTCTTCTACCACCCTGGTAGGAATCCACTATAGGTTTTTGATCAGGTGCCCTGCCACCATAAGATCTTCTTAAGGTAGATCTATAAACCCTTAAGGCTTTTGATAAGGTGCCTAAGAACAAAACACAAAGGTTTTTGATCAGGTGCCCTGCCACCAATGGTTCACTTTTGAAGGGAGTAATCACCCTTTTACAAGAGGTTAAAGAAGAAAGTTAGAGTGTCTTCTCTGTGTTCAGAGAAGCTACTGGATTGCTCTGAATTATTCAAAGCTCCCACTGGCTTAGAGAATGTCCAGGAAGAAGCTTTGCTTCAGGGTGTAGGAACTGCAAATGGCTTTGAACAGCTTTCTGAAACAGTTACGAAGAAGACTCTGAATATTGAGTGAATGCTCTTCTTCAGGAGATTTTTGTAATCTGGGATATCTTCTTCTTGAAAGCTTGAGCACTGAGAGTTGATTTCCTGAAGACAGGATGCACTCAGGGAGAAGAAGAGCTTTTTCTTTTTCACTTGAGAATACTGGTTCTGTGTCTGTTGAGAATTGTATTGAGTTGTTGTGTATGTCTTCAACGATCTACACTACTAATATAGAACCATCTCTCTTATTTTTGAATAATGTCTCGAGCCCTGCACTAAAAGATCTTTCTAAACAATACAATAAAACAAATAAAGAAAGCTGCGCTAGAAATCTTCTCTGTCATTCCCAAAAAGGAATTAAGGATATTAAAATATCCTATCAAATTGACTTTATAAATTGGCACAGGAAGCAAGGCATAACAGCTATAATACAGCTGTTAGAAAACACAATTTCCTATAATAAAACAAAAGACTTTATTCTGCCAAATCTCTCAATTAATGCAAGAAGAATATTGCAAATAAGCAAAGGAATATGAGCATTTAATTAAGCAGACTATTTGAGTAAAATATGTCTTACGAATGAGGAAATAAAACATTATCTTAACAGAGAAGAATACAAGAAATAGCGTATAGAAATCGTTGACTAGAGAATGGAGATCGTCGATCTGAGCAAGCAGATCGTCGACCTGAAGAAAAACTTTCTTCACAGAAAAAGTCGACCAGGGTAACACAATCGTCGATCTGAGCAGGCAGATCGTCGATCCTACTTCAGAGTTCATATAACTCTGAAATCGTCGATCTTAAGTTGAAGATCGTCGAGCGACGATCAACTATCATCGAGCACAAAAATACTTAGCCAAAAATCATAACAATCCAATCCAAACAAACTATCATATGGATAGACTTACCTTTTAGTCTAACCATTGACCATAGATAAATCTTGGGTCAAATAAGCCTAAAAGAGATGACACAGCCCAAATCAAAACTAGGGAACCAACACCCTCCCCGGGCGTGACAGGGGGGCATGACCATCCCGAAAAAAGTCTATAAATTCAGGCCTCCCCCTTGTGTCCAACAAGTAGTTTTAGGTTGAGAGGGGAGGTGCTGCCCTTTTATTTCCTGAAGTCTTTCATGCTCTTCCTCTCTCCCTTTTTTGATTTTTAGGTCTTTCCTTAATTCTACCTTAGTGTACTCCTTTGTATTAGCTTTTGTAACTTCTTTAGTAGCTTAGTATTTATGCTAGCTTAGGATTAAATTTTCATTGCACTTGTAATCTTTTGTTTCAAGTTGTAAGTATTTTTATCATTAATATAAAGTGTCATTTTTTTGATTTATTCTCATATATTCTTCTACCCATCTCTCTTCCTCCACTTCTCCATGATTAACTAATCCTCCATATACTCGATCTTTATGATCCGAGGTTCGAGTTGATTAAGTTATGATTCTTTAAGTTTATTTTTACTTTTTAGGGTTTAGGCCTTTGATTTACTCTTGAAAAATCATGTTTTGGAGCAATATCATCGATACATAATTTCCATATTTTTTTTCACTCTTAGCTAGCCGCGTAGGTTTAAGTGAACAATTAATAGTAAAGAGAGTTGCACGCACCCCTCGAGAGAGGCAGACGTTAAATCTCCCAGATTGGAGTGAAATCCAATAGTGGGGTTCACCGTGTAAAGCGACCTTTAGGTTTCTGATTTGGACGAGAGTACGATCAGACCTTCCTAAACAGTTGGGCCCGACTTTGTGAGAAGCGTGTTCAAGATTTAGGAACCACCACGGTCAAGGTCCTTTACCCTATTAAGTTAGGGTTTATTATCGCATTTTAATCAACTATTGTCGAGGTGATTCTCGATTGAGTACTTTACTATTTCATCGTTTCAACCCCTATTGTAATCATTTTTAGTAGTTCTTATTTAACAGCAAGTAGTTCTCTTTTTAGCGCTATATTCCCTTCTTAATCGTAATTAGTTTTCTTTCAACAAACCCTACAAAAATCCTTCGAAAAGATAATAGTTTTCGAGTGTGTAAGATTACTCAACGGTTCCCGGATTTTAATACGACACTTGTTTCCCCTAGCTACAGTTCGATAAGTATACTTACCTAGTTGGATTTCTAGTTCAGTTTAAATTCTCTTCACGATTAGCTTACACTAGTGCGAGTTTTTGCTCCCTAAGGTTTCTTTTCCGGGCCATGTGATCGATAAGGATGAAATTTCTATGGACCTTGAGAAGATAGTTGTTATCATGGATTGGAATAGGCCTACCACTCCCAAAGAGATAAGGAGCTTCCTAGGGTTTGCAGGATATTATAGGAGATTTGTAGAAGGTTTTTCTATGTTTTCTGCGCCTTTTACTAAACTAACACAGAAGAACACAGCTTTTGTATGGAGTGTTAAGTGTGAGGAAGCTTTTTTGGAATTGAAGAGGAGATTGTGCACTCCTCCGGTGTTAACATTGCCTACCAAAGGGATAGAGTATGTTGTGTATGTGGACGCATCACATGTTGGACCTTGGTGTGTATTGATATAAGAAGGCAAAGTGATAGCGCATGGGTCGAGGCAGTTAAAGTCTCATGAAAGGAATTACCCTATGCATGATCAAGAGTTCGCAACAATAATTTACGCCTTGAAGTTATGGAGACATCTTTTATATGGTGCTTTGTGCAAGATTTACACCGATCATAAGATTTTGAAGTACGTCTTTACCCAAAAGGAATTGAATTTATGCCAGCGGAGGTGGTTAGAATAAGTGACATATTATTATGTAGACATTCAATACCATCCGGGCAAAGCTAATGTTGTAGTCGACGCCCTGAGTAGGAAGTCAACGAAGATTTTTAACCTTTTTGTTGATTCGATGGTGGAAGAATTTCCTCTGATGGATATTTCAGTGGGGGACAGCGACTCGCCCAATATTTTGGATGTATTAGAGCCTTCATGGATTTCACTAATAAGGCTACACCAAAGGGATGATCCTTATTTGATGCACCTTTATAGCAGGTTTGTGAAAGGGGAATTACCAGACGTTTCGATTGATGGCGTGAGTACATAAGGTACCGCAACAGATTTTGCATTCCCATAATCAATGATATCCGAGTTAAGTTGTGTAAAGAGGCGCATGGTTCTAGTATTGCCTACCACCATGGTTCTACAAAAATATATAAGGATCTGAAGCAGATCATTTGGTGGTTAATGCATCGGCAAGTGCAGCAGTCGCTGTAACGTAATAGAATTTGGGAATAGCTACCCCAAATATCGATCTCGAGGGAATGTAGGATGGGTATCGTGATAGAGTCGTAGATAGATCATTACTAAGAGTTATACAAAATAACAAGGGGGTTGGTTTTTGATTCCTAATGCTATCAAAACAAAAAGAAAACTAATGCGGTTCATAAGAACCGCTTCGCTTGGTGGATGGAATTAGTGATGGCTGCTATGTCATGCTTCATTGGGAGGATGGACGGAGAGCAAGTGGATGGAATGATCACAAGTGCAAAAAGTGAGGGTCACAATCACATCTTCAACTTCTAACACTAGCCTTTGCTTGTGTGGTTCTACTGCGCGAGCGGAGTGGATGTGGATGGAGGCGAGTGCAACAAAGCTAACAACAAAGAAGGCAACTAGCCAAAACAAACTTCATTCATAGACAAATGATGTAAGTTTTAGTTCATTACAAGCTTAAGAATGCATTTCACAATGAGAAGAAGGTAGAATAAACCGATAGGAGGAAAGCCTAGTTGTTATTCTTGGCCGGAGCGGTGGGTTGTCAATCAACTTCTCGACTCAGACCGTTGGTTGCTTCAGGAGGTAAATGGTTTGTCAATCCACTTGTCTCCCTCTGTCTTCTCTCCTTTCCTTCAATCATTTCTCTCGTTGCCCAAATGAGTTGTACCAAAAGAGTCTTGTTGCAAGCTGCTGGTGGCTGAAAACTCTCCGAAGTGTTGAAGATGGCTTCAAATTGCCGAAGAAAGCTTCCCGGAGGATGGAGATGATTGGAGGACCTGTGGGGGTGAAAAATAGTGCTTCGCGCGTAGGAGTGGTGTCGAAAAATGAAATGTGTTGTCCTAAATCACAGAGCACAGACTTAAATACAATAGTAGAAAATCAAACAACACGATCAGTGGCACACGACCAGTGGTCATGCGCACTGATGATTGATGACCGTGCACTCTGCTCCATAGAAACCGGCTGCAGACTGAAAAAATAATATATATGCGCACGATCAGTGCCGCATGACCGGTGGTCATGCGCACTTGATCCCATGATCGTGCGATTAGCAAAGACAGAACTCAAGAAAAACTGGGATAATGCGCATGAGCAGTAGCGCACGATCGTTGGTCGTGCGCACTATGTCCAATGGTCGTGCGATTTTCCCAGTCAGAACTTGGAAAAGTGGAGAATAGTGTGCATGATCAGTGGCTCACGACCAGTGGTCATGCGCTACAAGTCTAATGATCGTGCGCAGTGTTCCTGGACTGTTTAGGAATTTTTTGAACAGACCGTGCACAACTAGTGGTCGTGCGCTAAGGAGACCATTGACCGTGCCCGCGTAAAAACGCACGATTAGTGGCCCTTAGGCGGTAAACATTCAAAAATAATCCAGAACACGCTCACCACCTTTGTACCTGCTGTAAAAACAACAGACCAACCGAGACGGGCGTAACACATTCTCCATACACACCAAAACACCAAGTAAGGCAAAAGAATATTAACTATTAAATCACACTTAAAGCAGGTCAAAAGTGCACTTGACAAGGAATGGACATAATAACAAATATGAACCAATATGGCTCTAAAGTGTAGTGCAACAATGAGAAAACTAGCCCAGATAAGTCAAAAAATATGTATATAACTTTGACTCATCACACCCCTAGACTTAAACATTTGCTCGTTCCGAGCAAATCATCACTCCGTGGACTAGAAAATAGTTAGTTGGCATAGTAATTTCAAAATAAAGTAATGAGAGAAATCAAATATATCATGGGCATATAAAATAGAATATATGAACTTTTTAACTATACTACAGAATTTATACTTTTCGACAGGCATAAAAAACTATTGTATCTACTCAAAATTGGAATTCCCAACTTTAGCACATAGAAATTCTTTTTTTCTTCTTCTCTTTTTTTTCTATTGCAATCCCTAACTTTAGTACGTAGAAATTCTTGAATTCATCCACCATATCACTTGAATTCCACACTTCACACCTCATCAAAATATTAAATTCACTGGAGCTCATGGATTTGGTTGTGATAGGGGGATTGGCTTTAGTCTTTGGTGAATGAAGGTGGAGCATAATCAAAAAAGGGGTAGGCACAAACTTGGCTTGCAATGGTTAGTAGTTAGGACAAGGTAAACAAGGCTCAAACTATCCAAATTGATGGCCTACGTCACGCTCACGCTTGACTAACCATGCACCAATGCTTCGAGAGTAGCTTGGGATAAGTTCTTAGCCACCGAGAAATATGTCCCTTCCTCCCGACTCGAAGAAAACGAGTCTAGTAATGGCTACACTCATCCCAACACTACCGTTTGATTTCACCAGATTCACATTTTTGAGTAGTACAAACAATATTTATATCTACAAAAAAAGTATAAATCTACGAGCATAAAGAAAAATTAATTCTATACTATTTCTACAAAGACCATGAGTGCTCGATGAGGAGCACTGCATGAGTTTTACACTACTCTATCCTAAAATCGTAAGCTAGCACCACTATTTTAAAGTTTTCACAAAAGAAATAAGTTTGACTCGAGCCGAGCGCGTGTTTAAGATCACGCTCATGTGGTTTTAGGTGCACAATGCGAACAAGAAATCATGAAAATAGAAAATAAAAATACTTATGGTATGAAAGTGATAGCAGTGCATGTGCACAAGTAAATCACATAACTCTCCCCCACCAGACTTAAACTAATCAACCTAACCAATATTTGTAATAAAATCATGTAAATAAGAGTTGGGGGAGAGGTTATCCATGCTCATCAAATGAGCATATCAGAAGATTGACATTAAATTCAGCATAAAGTCCACGGTCAAAGCAAGCACAACCTACAAAAGAGAACATCTCCAAGCACAAAAACTACAAACATATAATCACAAAAAGCTTAATTGAAAGCAGAGAAATTTGGTTGTCTCCCATAAGCTACTTTTCTTTACCGTCCTTAAGGTGGACCAAATACCTATGTTAACAGTTATATAATATTCATAGCATAAGTTTAATACGCAACAAAAAAGTCTAAAGTTACACACATCATTAAGTAAAAAATAAAACTAGAAAAGGCAGAAAAGGGGCCCCGGAGATCCATCACTTCTTAGCTGAATGCTGACTTGTGATAGATCCCCCCAATCATTCGAGATGACGGAGATGCGAAAGCTTTAGGGCCTAGGGAAGACGAATCTCCCCAGCCCCTTGCCTCTTCCTTCTCGCACAGGCAGGCAAAATTATGTACCTTGCGCATGAGCAGTTCTTTTATTTTTAAATCCACGGATGGGGATCGCCAGGGATGTATAACCACTCCATCTGAATAAGCAGCAGGTCTAGGCTTTCCATCTATGGGCATCCATTCCTCACCGCGGTGGGTGATAGATCAGCCCAACTGACCTGTTTTAAAATCTTATAAAATTTGTTCAGATCAATAAAAGCTTTTAATTATATCTTATGCACGCTCTCTAAAGCCGTGCTCAGCTCACGTTCCTTCTTATCCGAGTCTTGTTTCACTTCAACAAACTGATTCTTTGTCTCTCCTTCAGCTAACATCAGCAGTTCTGCCACTTTCTTAACCTTATCTTCCTCAATCAGCAGAACACTTATCTCAGCAACACTAGATAAATCATCAAAAAACAAAACATTCAACTCCGATAGTTTTCTGGGTTTAATCGGAGGAATAGGGGGAAGGGAAGACATTGAAGGAAAATCAACCTTGGGAGCCAAGGTGATGTCGCTCGCATTAAATTGCAATATAGCCTCACTAGATTTTAGGAATGGGACCCCCAAGATGGGTTTCGATGCATTTCCCTTGGGTCTCAACATCTTAAAGTCAATAAATACAATAGTGTAATGCCCCCGATTTTTTTCAATGATTTTATTCGATTTGTTATCGTCATATTTATGATATCATGGCGTTACTTTTAACATCGAGTTGACGGCGCATCGTCGTTAAGGAATTTTCGCATCTGTGTCGTTGAGTCCGCCAAATTCTTGTTGTAATTGGAAAATTTTGCATTTGGAAATTAAGTTAAGTAATTTTAGACTTGCTCGTCATGTTTTGTTGCAATCCGAGCGGTATTCGGGCCTTGGCGATTTTCCGAAGTTTTGTAGAATTTATGTTCGCCGTAAAATTTGAAAATGTATATCTCGAGAATGATATACACTAGTAAAGCACTACCAGTCAGACCTATCGTACGCCTCAACGCTTGGTGCACTAAGCGGACGCCTGCGTACTCTTGCCGGCTGGCGCACCGGACTTAGCTTTGGCGAATTATAAAAACCACACTTTCTGAGTCAGCGTATTGGCGTCGGTGCATCGACCCTCCAATACTGAAGACCCACCACCTGAATTTTCTTTACTTTTATGCACATGCAAGTTTAATCGTAATCACACAAAAACTGGGTCGAAGCTCCCCGGACCAAAACGTCCGTCCCTTAACCAATCGAGCTGAAGCTCCCCGGACCATCCCGTCCGTCTCTTAACCAACCGAGCCGAAGCTCCCCGGACCATCCCGTCCGTCTCTTAACCAACCGAGCCAAAGCTCTCAACCATCTTTCGGTGCTAGCGGTGTATGTGAAACGTGCAACCTTAATTACTAAGTTACTCTTATAAGTTTGTTATTACAGTTTACGTTAACCCAGGACTGCCCCTGGTATTCCCTGTGAAGGGCTCTCAAAGGGCAGTAGGAACTATGATGGTAGCTGAAGCCCATCATTCCCTTTCGCAAGGCACTTATTGTTATTTGTAGAATTCCCATTCCCATTCCCTTCTCATGTTACGATGGACTAACTTAGGGTGATTTTTAACCTTCCTCTCTCGGGAAAGACGATCTTTCGTCGAACCCGAGCAACTCTTAACTCTAGCTATCACCACCTCTCACTATTCTTCATTTCATTCTATTGCGATATCCTCCTCATCTATCCACCAAGACAAAATGACTAACTTCAACCACTATCCCAGATCATATCCTATTGCAATTTAACAATATGTTATATGCAGACCAGCCTAGACTATATGTCGAACCGGTTATGCAATGATCCAAAACTCATCCAAATGCCCTAAATTATTTACTGGAGACTTATCATGATATAATTAACCTAAATCCAGAAAATGGTAATTTTCCTAATTTATTTGGCATTTAACTAATTTCCTCAAAAATTCTGAGGGCTGCCGGTTTGAACATGAAATACCCAAAGTTCTCATGCAAGATGTCCAACAAAATTATACTAAATATTATGTAATCTTAAAATAGTAAATCCAAAGTATCACAATTTTTCTATCATCAAAAGGGCACTAAAACTATTTTAGCAATATCTTCTATATTTCGTTATTTGTGAACCAAGTACAGAGAATATTCATCGAAAAATTATAAATAAAATATGCTATGCATATCCAACCTTAAAAATAGCATTGGCCAAGTTTCATAATTTTTCAGCAGAAATATCATCCATAATTATTTTTTAAACCATAAAAGACCTTTTTATCCATGTGAAGGAAGTACTAGATTTACTCAACTAAAAATTGTACAAAATTTCAGGAGCAATCATTCTGACCTAAAACGTTTAATTCAAAGATTTCATGGGGTTTCAATGAACAGAAAGATCCAAATAATTAAAACATCAATTAGGGCTAAAATCAACTTTACAAATGAAGTGCTGGAAATAAACATCATAAAATACCAGTAAAATTGCTATAGATTCTTACCCACTCCAAAACTTACTCTACCCGAGTTTCACAGCCTTTAGATAATGTTTAGTGACGGATTGTGCTTAATTAGTATTTTATCCTAAAGCTAAGATTAGGGTTTTGAGGTATCTACTTGTCTCCAAATCCTCCAAGATTCTATCCAGATGATTCTTATCATGCTTATGTAACCTCTACAGAGTTTCAAGGCAATACGAGAGCAATTGCCCCCATGTACTTCACAACCCTCAAAACCCTCCATTTAGTGTTTGAGTTTGGATCCTAGGGTAACCCAACCCTAAATCACACCATTTTCTCCAAGTGGGTTATAATAACCCCTCCAAGTTAGTGGTCAAGATATCAGTCTCTATTGAGGTGATATGACCGTTCTAACCTCTAGTGCACATTTTACTCAAAAATGCCTCACTATTGCCTAGTTAAGAATAGGTGACTCCCTATTCAAAACTCATCCCAGTGAGTTGAAAATTTGTACAGAGCTAAGTATTATAGCCAGGGACAACTCACCAAATTTTGGGAGGGTTTGGAGGTCATTTGACCACTTAAATAAATTCCTCTAAGTTTATTAAATTAAAAGAAAAACTTTAGGCAAAGTATCTCCAAAAATTCCCATTTTTAGACAGCCTCTAGACATGGCTAAGGGTAACCCCCTGACCAAATTTCAAGTCATTTGGACAAAGGAAGAAGAGTGGGCATCCATTTTAGTTTCGTCCCAACTTTAGGTACAACCCCCATTAAAACAAGTTCTGCGGCTGAGCCGCTTACCCAAACGAGTTGAAATAAATTTTAAATTAATCTAAACTCGAAGGGCTACAACTTTCGTGACTGACTATTTTTCCTAAATCGGCCTCTAAGTACCTCATTTTGCAGCCTCAAAATATACTCAATTAATGTATCTTTTCATTATGTATTATTTACATAATTTATATATTATAAAGTGATTTTACTGTTCATCTTCTACAGAACCCGAAGACAGAACACAAAAAACTCATATTTCCTGTAGCTCTTCCGCGATCCATCGTCGGCCATCCGGTCACTTCCCTGGCCAGCCACCATGACCACCACCTCCGTCGAGGCGATGACTATCGGTCGGCGGTGGTTTGGCCGCCGGAGGTGGCGGTTTCCGGCGTACCCGAAAAATATATTTTTCATGGTTTTCCATGAAAACTCGAGATAGGTTCGGCTCCGTTGAGCACAAACTTCATTTCTAAGATCCTAAGATCTACCCATAAGAGAAGAAGTAGAGAAGGACCTTGTTCGCGGTTTGGAGATGAGATAAACGTCGGATTGTAAGGGCGCGGTGATGGCATTCCCGAACTTCTCGTACAGCAAGAGCAGAAATCTGAATCCGTTTGGTCAAGGGTGTAACCTTCTCCTCTTGTTCTAAGGAGGCTTTTATTGATCTCCAAGTGGGGAGGGGAATGGGTGAAACATTCATGGCCATGAATTCTCTCTCTTAATAGTATTTCGGTTATGGTGGAGTAAAGGAAACGTTGGAAGATGATAAGACTGATCTAGGTGGCGATTTCCTATTGGACCAACACTTGCTGAGTTTACTAAGTAATTAGAGAAAGAAATGGCCCATAAATACTCCTGCTGTAAATTCCCATAATCAGAATTAATTATGACTTGGGTTACAGAAATTTCCAGCCTGGCTGACGTTTCTGATAGTTTAACTTTCAAGACAGCCTAAACACCTAGAGGGGGGGGGGGTGAATAGGTTCTGCTTATCTATAAAAACTTCTAGGCAGAATTCAATTCAATGGCTAACACAATAAGCACAGCAATCACAGAAAATAAAACATCATAGATTGCACAATGTTTTATAGTGGTTCCCCAAGGTCTGGGTACATCCACTTTCCCCCTTCACCTATCTAGCAGTATGCTAGATTCGGCCAAACTTCCACTAATCTCAGATCAACAGATCCTACAACTCAGAACCCAACTTGGTTCCTACAACTCAGGCACAACTGCCCTACCTCAGCCTTGCCCCAAGGCCTACAACTCAGAGAAGACCCTTCTCCTACACTCAGGGAAACAGCCCTACCACTCAGAGTTCAACACTCCTACACTCAGCCTTTATAACACAGGCTTACAACTCAGATCTGTGTAAATAGATCCTACAGAAATATAGAAAAGATTATTCAACTGTCTTGCCTAAATTGAGAGAGAAAAGGCCAAGACAATTCTAGATCAGCTGATGCAATCAACTGTATCTGAGCCTTCTTCAAAGCTTCTTGAATATGAACTTAGCTGAGTTGATTCCAAACAGCTTCTTGAGAATCCACTGGTGGTTTCTTTCTTCTTCTTCTTCAAATTCTGGCTTGATCTCTCTCTATCCAGCACTTTGAATGATTCTTCTGAATTCTGATTAGAACTCTTCTTTGATCTATCCTTAGATAGTCTTCTTTGATCTTCCGGAGAAGATCTTCTTAAGTGCCTAGCACTTTCTTGAAATGAATTGGATTGTAATCCTTCTCAACTTTTTGATTCTTATCAATGTTTTCAAAAGTTTTGTTCTTGTTCTTCTCCTTCTGAATCTGTCTATTTATAGACTTTCTTCATGGTAACCGGCTGATCCGGTTTCTAACCGTTTTCTGACAAGTCTGACAGCTTCAGTTAACTGGTGGCAACCCACAACTGTCAAGTCTTCAAACAAGTCCTGTGCCTTAGTCTTGAACAACAAGTTGTCGAGACAGTCTGTCAGAAAGTGTCGAGACCATCTGTCTATCTGTGTCGACACAATTGACTTTGGTGTCGACACAGTCTTCAGTGATGTCGACTAAGTTGCCTTTGAGTCGACACTGCTTCTTTTGAAAATAACTTGGTCTTGACTCTTCAGTGTGTCGACACAAGTCCTGTGTGTCGACACAGTTGTTGTAGAATCATAACTTAGTAAGTGTCGACTTAATCACAATGTGTCGACATATTCTGCTGGTGTAGACAAACTTGAGGTCGACTATATTCTTCTGTGTCGACACATACTGCTGGTGTCGACAAACTTGAGGTCGACTATATCCTTCTGTGTCGACACATTTTCCCAATGTTGTGTCGACTTACTTCTTCTGTGTCGACACACTTTCCCAGTATCATTGTAGACTAACTGCTATGTGTCGACATACTTCCTCTGTGTCGACACTTTTTCCCAGTGTAGTTGTAGACTAACTGCTATGTGTCGACACTGCTTCCCAGTGTTGATGTCGACTAATTTCTTCTATGTGTCGACATACTTTCTCTGTGTCGACACTTTTTCCCAGTGTAGTTGTAGACTAACTGCTATGTGTCGACACTGGTTCCCAGTGTTGATGTCGACTAATTTCTTCTATGTGTCGACGCATCCTTCTCTGTGTCGACACTTGGACTTAGAATTTTTCTGCATACTTTATCAATTCTTCACCTGCACATATCAACTCAAAAACAATATCAAATACACCTTGATGTATATCATTGAGCTAGGTTGGGCTTCTTCAAATCAGGTACACATTTTCCAAGGTACCCAACAATCTCCCCCTATTTGGAGAAGTCATAACCCTTATAGCCAATGATATACACCATTTATAAACAGTACTAAATTGATGATATATGACATAACAGGAATACTTAATATAAACAAAACATAAAAACAATCCATCACAGAATGCACATTATAATATGCCAAACAACATTTTGTTTATAACTGGGTAATGTTTGATTACATTGTTTTACATTTAATGATTACATCACAACATTACAAAACACTATGAAGGAACTTAAAACATAATCAGGATAAATCAGGCTCTCTTATGATAATCCCTTTGCCAGATTGAATTGTAGCTGTCACAGGAGCTTCTGATTCTTCAGCTATCTTCTTTCCTTTTTGATCAGCTTTCTTCTGAGCTTCTTCCTTGATCCTTTGCCTTTCAAAATAGTGAAAAGGCTTTGGGAAGTACTTGCTTGGCTCCTTAGCATCTGATGGCAGTCTTCCCAGCTTAGCTTTCCTTCTGAATTGTACTATTGCTTCCTGTCTTGCCTCATACTTCTGCCATTCTATCTCATTGTACCACTTCCCTCTCTCATGAACTTTGTCTTGTACAACTTTCCATGCAGTGAGTATTATGTTCCTTGAAGTAGGACTCCACTGCTCATAATCTGGCTTGAGTGCAGCCTGCTCTCTGAATCTCTTCTTTGCTAATAGAGCATCTTGCTGTTCTTTCAGAGTAGCCTCTGGCTTATCAACCTTCCCAATGACAATATTAGTAACCTCCTTTGGAGGACTATACATGCCTTGAACCTGCTGATCAATCATATCAAAATCTGGAGGGGGGTAAATGACTTGGGCAACCTCAGGTTGATTGTCTTCAAGTAGATTTGTTTGTATTCCTGACTCAGCCACCATAGCATCATCACACAATGGGGGATATCCCAATGTGGCTCAGATACTATTGGTCACCCATTTGGAGTGCTCTGAGCCTGCATGAATTAGCATCCTCTCCCCCTTTATGGCTTCTCTATAGACATGATCTCTTAGATCTTCCTTTTGAAATCTGATTTGGCCATCCAAATAATTCACACCCTCTTTAAAAAATGGTTTTAACTTTTGAAGCTTTTCAGATATTTCTTTTTGAGAGGTTGTGATGGCAGTCTTAACAGAAGCAATGGCAGCTTGAAAATTCTTATCAAATTCTTCCCTTTCTTTGGCTCTATCTGCAGGCAGACCTGGAACAATCTTCTTGACTTCCTCAATGATCGCATTATGAGATTCAGTTAAATTATCATTCATTCTTAACTGATTTTCCAATACATATCTTTGCTTCAGGGCAATATCATCTACCTTTTTAGTAATAGCCTCTTGTTGTTGAGCTAGATAAACCACAGCATTGCCACCCTTGTGGAAGCAATCTGTCATTTCCTTTTTATGCATGTTGACTTGAAACTGGATGGACTTTATATCCTGAGCTAAGTCAAACTGAAGTGACTTGATATTTTCATCAACATACTTTTCCAGAGCCATCCTTTGTTCATCCAATTTTACCTGTAGATCTACCATAAACTTGTTATAATCAAAGGCTGGAGATACTTGTAGAGGTGTTGTCTGTAAAGCCTGCTTATAATTCTTGCTTCTTCTCTTAAATACAACAAGTTTTTTTTTCTTTGCCATCCTGGCATCTTCAGTTTCAGTTTCAGATGAAGTATCTAAATGAATTCTTTCTTGAGGAGGATGAATTGTATCTGTCCCAGTGACCTGTTGCTCAGCCTCAACATCCACTGGCTCCCCCTCAACCTGTGGCTCAACTTCAGCTTCCTGATCAATGTCCATACCTATGGACTTCTCAATTTCTGGTCCACCTCCGACTTTATTAGTAATATTATCAACATCAGGGAATAACTCCTCCAGAGTAAATTCCAGTTGAGATGTAACTTCTGCAGCAGTTAAATCTTGAGATAAGTTTAACTGTGCTTCCTCTTGCACTTGTACTTCAGTATTTGTAGTATCTAGAGGAGGAGTGGACACTAGCTCCCCTGAACCTGTGCAGTAACAAAAAATATGAGCAATGTCTTTTATAGTAAAATACATTAGCTCCCTCTATACTTGTACCTTATCAGGAGTAGATACCTTTTGAGCAGGAGTGGAAACTGGCTCCCCCTGCATCTATGCAGGTGTTGACACTTGCTGGACTATAGTTGAGTCAAGCTGTTCTTCAACCTGTGTCCTCAGTGGGTCTTCTTGTAGTTGTTCAGTTTCTTGATTTTGAGTAGGGGATTTCACAGGGGTGTCTGGCCTGCTCTCTTCAGGCACATCCTTGGACAGCACCCTATCCCACCTTGAGAACAGTCTCATATCCATTCTTCTCATATGATTAATCTTAGTCCCTTGCAGTTGCTGCATTACTTCAGGAATCACTCCAGTGAGGTATAAGCTCATGATCCTGGCCATGTTAGGCTTCTTGATTCCTTCTTTGATCTTGTCAAAGAGTACTCCTGACCAATCAGTAGGAATTGTAAAAACAATTCTGGTCATAAGGCTGAACATATAGGCAGAAATCCTATCATGTCACCTGTCTTGCAGAGGATCACTTTCCCAACTATTTCAGACAAGAACTTCCCTTGCTGATTCATACCCTTCCTGTTGAATGCAGCTCCAATCTTCAAGCCTGAGTCCAGTCCACACCATTGAAGGGCTTCCCTTGTCTTAGAACTAGAACTTCCTCTTCATTCTCAACTACTTGCAATTGAAAGATCTTTCTTAAACTTCTTTGAGTAATCTTCACCTTAGTCCCTTGTACATTGGATTTAATCTTGAGGCCAGTCGAGTGGACTGATGCAGAGATAAAGAACTCGTGCACCTCCTTCTTCCAGATTTTAGTTTGTTCTGAGATTAGAAATTCTAACCCTGACTCAGAGAGGAGGGTGATAACCCCTTGAACATCTGGCGGCGCCTCTGCAAAGGCCTGGCGCACCAACTCATACCCTTCATTAATGTTGTCTTCAATCCTTGGCGCCATCGATTCGTCGAGAAAGCTTGAGAGAAGAGAGAAAGATAGACTGTCGACACAGGGTTTTAGTCTCGAAAACCTTGGAAGTGTGTCGACAGAAAGAGTTTTTGAGCTATTTATAGCTTCAGTTGAAAGAAGTTCAAAAGGCGCCAAAAACAGTCTAAATGTGTCGACACAGACGGAATGTGTCGACACAAACTTCTATTGACTCGACATTACTTCAGCCTACTATGTGTCGACACCAATTTGTGGTTATGTCGACACCTTGGATACATAGTAGTAACACAGAAATTCTGTGTCGACTCTAAGGATAAGTGTCGACACATATTCTGTAAGTGTCGACACCATTATCCTGGTTGAGTCACATTACATTTCTGGTTAAGTCGACAATATAACTCTTAAGTGTCGACACATATTCTCTGTGTCGACACAATATTTCTGACTTGTCGACATTATTTCTCTGAGTCGACACATTATTACTGAATGTGTCGACATATTCTTACTTAGCCAATTTCTATTGTTATTACTTAACTTACTTAAATCCCACTTTAATTGCATTGTTAATGATTTTGTTAATACATTAATCAATGGTTAACATACCTAATTCAATTTTGAATTTATTGAATTTGGTTTCATCTAAAGGCTTAGTAAATACATCTGCTATTTGATAATCTGTTTTTACAAACTCCAATGAGATGTCTCCTTTTTCTACATGTTCTCTAAGAAAATGGTATTTGATTTCTATATGCTTAGTTCTACTATGAGAAACTGGATTATTAGCAATAGAAATAGCACTCTTAGAATCACATAAAAGGGGTGTTCTACTTACCTGAATACCATAATCCTTAAGCTGATGCTGCATCCATAATAGCTGTGCACAGCAGCTTCCAGCAACAACATACTCTGACTCAGCTGTGGAAATTGCCACACTAGTCTGCTTCTTACTACTCCAAGATATTAGTCTTCCTCCCAGGAATTGACAAGTACCTGTAGTACTCTTTCTATCCTCTCTACATCCTGCAAAATCTGCATCTGAATAGCCTGTTAGTAGAAAATCTCTATTCCTAGGGTACCAAAGACCTAGAGTAGGAGTGCCCTTTAGATATCTCAGAATCCTTTTGACTGTAGTATAATGAGATTCTTTAGGGCATGCTTGGTACCTAGCACAGACACATGTTGCATACATAATGTCAGGTCTACTAGCAGTGAGATATAGTAGAGACTCAACTATTCCTCTATACAATGATTCATCAACAGATTTACCTGCCTCATCTTTGCATATAGGCATACTTGTTCTCATAGGAGTTCTCATGGTGGAGGATGACTCCATACCATATTTCTTAATTAATTCTTTGGTGAACTTAGACTGGGATATGGACAATCCATCATCAGTCTGTCTTACTTGGAGTCCCAAGAAGAACTTAAGTTCTCCCATACTGCTCATCTCAAACTTCCCTTGCATAAGTTTGGCAAACTTTTTACAAAGGTTGTTTTCAGTAGATCCAAAGATTATGTCATCAACATAGATCTGGACTAAGATGATCTTTCCTTTGGATTCCCTAAGGAATAGAGTTTTGTCTATCTTTCCTCTTGAGAATTTATTCTCAATGAGGAAGGTAGACAGGGTTTCATACCAAGCCCTTGGAGCTTGTTTTAACCCATACAAAGCTTTCCTAAGCTTATACACAGAATCAGGTTTAAGAGGATCTACAAAACCTGATGGCTGCTCTACATATACTTCTTCTTTAAGATCACCATTCAGAAATGCTGACTTCACATCCATCTGGTATACTTTGAAGTCTTGGTAGGCTGCATAGGCAAGGAACATTCTGATTGCCTCCAGCCTTGCTACTGGAGCAAAGGTTTGATCAAAGTCAATCCCTTCTTCCTGCCTGTATCCTTTTGCAACTAACCTTGCTTTATTCTTCACTATTATTCAACTTTCATCTAGCTTGTTCCTATAGATCCACTTAGTGCCAATTATGTTGTGGCCTCTTGGTTTAGGAACAAGCTCCCAGACTTTGCACCTTCTGAATTGATTCAGCTCCTCTTGCATAGCATCAATCCAGTGCTGGTCTTGGATAGCTTCTTCAAACTTCTTAGGTTCCATTTGAGACAAGAAACTTGAATACAAAACTGTGCTTTGATTTTTGCTTCTAGTTTGCACTCCTTGTCTTGGATCACCAATTATCTGATCAGCAGGATGATCTCTTAGATATCTTATAGTTGGAGGAAGATTCCCTTCAGGTTGAGCATCTCCAGCTTCTTTATTCTGCTGAACCTCTTGGTTTTCATCAGCTTCCATTATCTCTTGTACTCCCCCTGGACAACAGCCTTCATTTTCCAATGCTCCATCTTCCTTTGAAGCTTCAGCAATGGAGAGCTTGTCCATCTTCTTGCTTATATCTGTTGAGTCATTTGATCTACAAGACAACTCACAATTGATTAATCTTGTTTCATCAAATACAACATGCACAGATTCCTCAACAACTTTAGTAGTTAAGTTGAAGACTCTATAGGCCTTACTATTTGTGCTGTACCCAACAAATATCCCATCCTGGGATTTGGCAGCAAACTTAGTCAAATATGACTTGCCATTGTTAAGTATATAGCACTTGCAACCAAAGATCCTAAAATAGGATAGATTTGGTTTTCTGCCTTTCACAATCTCATAGGGAGTCTTTCTGTGGCTTTTGGTGATAGAAGCCCTATTGATGACATGACAAGCAGTGTTAACTGCCTCAGCCCAAAAATATTCTGGGAGAGAGGTGTCACTCAATAGAGTTCTACCAGCTTCAATTAATGTTCTATTCTTTCTTTCAGCAATTCCATTTTGCTGAGGTGTTCTAGGTGAGGAGAACTCTTGGAAAATCCCAAAGTCTTTACACAAGTTTGTTATGCTTTCAGATTGAAACTCAGTACCATGGTCACTTCTGATTTTGACCACTGTACTATTCAGTTCATTCTGAATTTGCTTTACAAAATTAAGTAATACACTTGGGGTTTCAGATTTTTGTCTCAGAAAGAACACCCATGTAAATCTAGAATAGTCATCTACAACCACAAAAGTGTAGACCTTCCTACCTAGACTATGAACTGGCATAGGACCAAAAAGATCCATATGCAAGAGGTATAAGCACCTCACAGAATCCTTGTTTTCAAGGCTTTGAAATGAGGATTTTGTCTGCTTGCCCTTTTGACAAGCTGAGCATACCCCTTCCTTTATACACTTAACTTGAGGCCCATTCCTCACTAGTTCTTTACTGAAGAGTTGGCCAATTGTCTTGTAGTTTAGATGAGCCAATCTCTTGTGCCACTTAACACAATGAGAAGCATTGTCATCAGCTACAAGACAAATGGGGGAAGCCTTATTCTCACATTCAAAATTAAGGCAATACACATTTCTCTTCCTATACCCAGTCAATATGATCTCTTGATCACTTGACCTTTTGATATGACATCCATCCTTACCAAATGAAATGTCATATCCTAGATCACTCAGCTGGCTTATGCTTATTAGATTATGTTTCAAACCTTTTACATAGGCCACTTGGGTGATAGTAATTAGGTTAGAAGAAATGTTACCAAACCCTTTGATGACTCCCTTCTTCAGATCCACCAAAGATCACTTTAGGTCCATCTTTGACAGATGAATACTCCTTCAGCAGCCCCTTTGTTCCAGTCATGTGCCTGGAACAACCACTATCCAAGTACCATATAGGGGCATGGTTACTTGGATTCACCTGCAATACAGAATTACTTACCCTTAGAACCCAAGTAAGTCTTGGGTCCTTGGTTCAGGTTAGCATTAATAAAGTTATCATAACCTCTTCTAACAGGTAGACTCTTATTCTTTATAACACTTGTGTTATACCAGCAGTCTAATGCAAAATGGCCTCTCTTGCCACAGCACCAACATTCAAACTTATTGTATCTAGATCTAGATACATCCTTGTCAGAAGAATTTCTGTTCATTGCTGGTGCTGTTGCAACTTCACCTACTGATTTCTTAAAACCATTGGGTTTATGACCATAGGTAGGCCTGCTTGCATTTACACCCTTGTTCTTCAGAACATTAGTCTTAATATGACCTTGAATGTCTTCATGATCATATATGTTAGAAGGCACTTTCACCTTACTAAACTTTATGGGGACTGAAAGGTTTAGTGGCTGAATAGGGGCTTTGCCTTTCCTCTTGAATCTGCCAGCCCTGGAGTTACCTTTAAATCCTAATCCAGCCTTACCCTTCTGAGTGACAAATTCATCTATCAAGGGTAAGACAGATTTTGGCTTAGAGTAACTAGCCACTAAATCCCTTTCAATTCTAAGTCTGGCCTCCAGACTCTTCACTTGATCATTAGTATAATTAATTGTGCCCATCTGAATAATAGTTATATTCTTCAGCTTGGCAATTTCATTTAATTTTTGATCAAGGACTTTTTCTAACTCAGTTGTTGCTACCCTTAGTTCAGCAATTTCCTGAGCCTGAGTTTTAACCAGGTTCTTGCTTTTCTTAAGGGCCTGCAACAAGTCCCCATACTTGTCTATCAATTGATAGACATCTCCTTCAGATCCAGATGCATCTTCATCACTTGATGCAGATGTAGCTGATTCTTCACTTGTACTACAAACAGATGTACTGGAAGGACATTTTACCTCATTAGGACCAGACTGATTCTGGCATATGTCCTCTTCTGATCTTGTCATCAACCCCATGCATTGATGTTCATTGATGGAGTCTAGCAACTGCATAAACTCCTCTTCCTCAGATGCAGCATATAGTCCAATATATGCTTCAGCTTCAGATCCTGATTCTGAAGTTGACTGGTCTGACAGACTTTTATCTTTCTTTGCTACAAAGGATTTCTCCTTCTTGCCTTTCTGATAAGTCTTCTTCTTTTCTGAAGATTCCTTCCTCTTGTCAGGACAATCAGCCACTACATGTCCAGGCCTATTGCAACAATAGCAGACAATCTTTGAAGTAGTGGCTTTGCTGGGCTTTGATCTGTTTTTCTCTTTCCTTGATGACCTTCTCTTCTGATAATAGTCATCAACTTGCTGTGATGTGGAAGGCCTAGACTTCCATTGCTTCTTTTTCAAGAACCTTTGGAATTGCCTTGTGAATGCAGCAAAGTCTGCATCTGAATCACAGCTTTCTGAACCCTTATCTGAATTTTCAGAACTATCTTCTTCAACTTCTTTAGGAGGAGATGGTGATTTCCTCCTATTCTTTCTAGTGGCTTCAGCATTAAATGCCACAGTCTTTTCTCTGTGATCTCCTCTTGAGTTTCTTTCCTCCTCCTTCCTTACCATAAGTTGCATTTCATAGGATAGCAACTTTCCAAACAGGGTTGGAGGAGATATCTCTGCCAATTTAGCCACTTCTCTTATGGCACAGATCTTTGTATCCCAATCCTTTGATAAGGATCTTAAGAATTTGTCATTCAGTTCATAGGTACTGAAGACTCTTCCATAGGATATTAGCTCATTCACAATTCTATAGAATTTCTTATAGCACTCAGTTATGCTATCAGATTTTCCTTGTCTAAAGCTTTCATACTCCTGATTTAGCATAGACTTCCTGTCCAGCCTTACTTCTTCAGAACCCTCCATGTAGACAATCAATGTGTCCCACATCTCCTTGGAGGTCTTGCAGTGAATCAGATTCTGAAATGTTGAATCATCTATGGCACTAACAATGATGTTCTGTGCCCTTTTGTCCATGGTTGCCAAGATGATTTCATCCTTGGTCATTTCTGAATAAGTCTTTGGTATTTGGATATTTGCATCAAGAACAGATATCTTCATTGGAATGAAGGGGCCTTCCTGTACTGTGATGTAAATCCTTGGGTCAGATGCCTCCATAAACAATCTGACTCTTTCTTTCCAGATCCCAAAGATTTCCTTCTTGCATATGGGTAATTTCATAGACCCTAGCTCCTTATGATTCTCTCCAGAACCCATCTTCTAGAATCTTGAATCTTGAACCTGCCTTTCAGATCTACCTCAGACTGTTAAGTCCTTTTTGAGGAACCTTCCTCTGATACCACTTGATAGTTTAACTTTCAAGACAGCCTAAACACCTAGAGGGGGGGGGGTGAATAGGTTCTGCTTATCTA
This sequence comes from Platanthera zijinensis, assembly GCA_039513925.1. Classification (NCBI taxonomy): domain Eukaryota; kingdom Viridiplantae; phylum Streptophyta; class Magnoliopsida; order Asparagales; family Orchidaceae; genus Platanthera; species Platanthera zijinensis. Next base: position 85,223,215 of record CM077082.1, read on the forward strand.
TAAAAACTTCTAGGCAGAATTCAATTCAATGGCTAACACAATAAGCACAGCAATCACAGAAAATAAAACATCATAGATTGCACAATGTTTTATAGTGGTTCCCCAAGGTCTGGGTACATCCACATTCCCCCTTCACCTATCTAGCAGTATGCTAGATTCGGCCAAACTTCCACTAATCTCAGATCAACAGATCCTACAACTCAGAACCCAACTGGTTCCTACAACTCAGGCACAACTGCCCTACCTCAGCCTTGCCCCAAGGCTTACAACTCAGAGAAGACCCTTCTCCTACACTCAGGCAAACAGCCCTACCACTCAGAGTTCAACACTCCTACACTCAGCCTTTATAACACAGGCTTACAACTCAGATCTGTGTAAACAGATCCTACAGAAATATAGAAAAGATTATTCAACTGTCTTGCCTAAATTGAGAGAGAAAATGCCAAGACAATTCTAGATCAGCTGATGCAATCAACTGTATCTGAGCCTTCTTCAAAGCTTCTTGAATATGAACTTAGCTGAGTTGATTCCAAACAGCTTCTTGAGAATCCACTGGTGGTTTCTTTCTTCTTCTTCTTCAAATTCTGGCTTGATCTCTCTCTATCCAGCACTTTGAATGATTCTTCTGAATTCTGATTAGAACTCTTCTTTGATCTATCCTTAGATAGTCTTCTTTGATCTTCCGGAGAAGATCTTCTTAAGTGCCTAGCACTTTCTTGAAATGAATTGGATTGTAATCCTTCTCAACTTTTTGATTCTTATCAATGTTTTCAAAAGTTTTGTTCTTGTTCTTCTCCTTCTGAATCTGTCTATTTATAGACTTTCTTCATGGTAACCGGCTGATCCGGTTTCTAACCGTTTTCTGACAAGTCTGACAGCTTCAGTTAACCGGTGGCAACCCACAGCTGTCAAGTCTTCAAACAAGTCCTGTGCCTTAGTCTTGAATAACAAGTTGTCGAGACAGTCTGTCAGAAAGTGTCGAGACCATCTGTCTATCTGTGTCGACACAATTGACTTTGGTGTCGACACAGTCTTCAGTGATGTCGACTAAGTTGCCTTTGAGTCGACACTGCTTCTTCTGAAAATAACTTGGTCTTGACTCTTCAGTGTGTCGACACAGTTGTTGTAGAATCATAACTCAGTAAGTTTCGACTTAATCACAATGTGTCGACATATTCTGCTGGTGTAGACAAACTTGAGGTCGACTATATTCTTCTGTGTCGACACATACTGCTGGTGTCGACAAACTTGAGGTCGACTATATCCTTCTGTGTCGACACATTTTCCCAATGTTGTGTCGACTTACTTCTTCTGTGTCGACACACTTTCCCAGTATCATTGTAGACTAACTGCTATGTGTCGACATACTTCCTCTGTGTCGACACTTTTTCCCAGTGTAGTTGTAGACTAACTGCTATGTGTCGACACTGCTTCCCAGTGTTGATGTCGACTAATTTCTTCTATGTGTCGACATACTTTCTCTGTGTCGACACTTTTTCCCAGTGTAGTTGTAGACTAACTGCTATGTGTCGACACTGCTTCCCAGTGTTGATGTCGACTAATTTCTTCTATGTGTCGACACATCCTTCTCTGTGTCGACACTTGGACTTAGAATTTTTCTGCATACTTTATCAATTCTTCACCTGCAAATATCAACTCAAAAACAACATCAAATACACCTTGATGTATATCATTGAGATAGGTTGGGCTTCTTCAAATCAGGTACACATTTTCCAAGGTACCCAACAGTTTCGGCCTTTGTCACGGGCGTGACACGTAGGTCACGGGCATGACAGGGTTGGGTGACAAATTATGGGTTCATCGATCGTCGACCTGAGATCGACGATCTTCGAAGGGTTGTCACGTCCTAGGTTATTGGCGTGACATGCGGGTCACGGGCGTGACAGGGCCATGATGTAAATTCTGCCCTCGACGATCGTCACGCGGAGATCGACGATCGCCGAAGGGGGTCACGCCCTAGGTCACGGGCGTGATACGTAGGTCACGGGCGTGACAGGGCCTTGATGCAAAATATGCCCTCGACGATCCTATCTCGGAGATCAACGATCGGCGAAGGAGATCACGCCCTAGGTCACGGGCGTGACACATAGGTCACGGGCGTGACAGGCCCGGGTTGCAAATCCTGCGCTCGACGATCATCTTCCTGAGATCGAAGATTGTCAAAGGGGTCACACCCTAGTCACGGGCGTGACGGGTCTGTCACGGGCGTGACCAACCCGTGACTCCAAGTCTAGGTCGATGGACCTCAATTTTTGGGCTCCCTAGGGTTCTGTCACGACAGACTGACTCCTAGGGGTCTAGACGGAAATGGGATGTTACAAATCCTAATAAACAAAACAAAAATTTCGTCCCCGAAATTGAGGTTGAGCCTACGGGGATTTCTACTGAAATAAATTAAACTTGTAACAGCCCATATGATTTTTTTTTCGATTGAGTCGAAGCGAGACTACTTGTTTGATAAACGAAGACAATCTCCCCAATAAACAAAAGATTAGCCCCTACTTTTCTGCGCATGCCTAGGTTCTCAATTTCCCTTACCTAGTCCTACAGGTTTAATACAAGAAGGTAATTTATAGTATACTGAGAGGTGGTGATGTATACCTGACTGAACAACTCCGGGTATTTTTGCCTCATCTGGTCCTGCGGTTCCCAGGTGTGCTCCTCCTGACCATGATTCCTCCACAGAACCTTGACTAAGGGGATCTTCTTGCGGCGCAAGATCCGTACTCCTTTGTCATCGATTCGAACCGGTTCCAAGTGAACAGACCGTTCTGAAGCTACCGGCCCTTCGGGGGTCAAAATCTGCTGCTCCGGGCGTAGTAGAGCCCTTCTCAGCGAAGAAATGTGGAAGGCGTCGTGTAGAGCTGCCATCTCTGGTGGCAACTCCAGCCTATAAGCTAGGGCCCCAATCTGTTCCAGGATCCTGTAAGGGCCAATATACCTAGGGCTGAGCTTCTTTCTCCGACCGCGTACCCGTGAAACTCAATGCATGGGCCGGATCTTCAAAAACACTCGGTCCCCCACCTGAAATTCCACCTGACGGTGCCGGGCGTAATAATACTTAGCTTGTCTCCTTTGCGCCTCTAACATCCTGTCTCTGATCAGTCTCACCTGAGCCTCGGTGTCTTCAACAAATTCTGATCCCAACGCCTTCGAATCCTCGTCCTGAACCCAAGAAAGCGGGGTCCTGCATTTCCGTCCATACAAGGCTTTATAAGGCGCCATCCTGATGCTGGACTGGTAGCTGTTATTATAGGAGAACTCGACCAGGGCTAAGAGCTTCTCCCATGGTTCCCCGCGGTCCAAAATGCATAGCCTCAAAAGATCTTCCAGCGTGCGATTGGTGCATTCCGTCTGCCCGTCCGTCTGAGGGTGGAAGGTTGTGCTAAAAGTCAATCGGGTGCCCAGATATGCCTGCACTGACCGCCACTCCCTGGATGTAAATCGTCCATCGCGGTCCGATACTATCATCCTGGGCACGCCATGATATAGGATATACTGCTCCATGAACTTCCGTACCAGCACTCCCACTGAGTCATCCTTCCTGATTGGTATAAAGCGGGAAACCTTCGTCAACCGATCAACAATCACCCAAATCGAGTCATTCCCTGTCCGAGACCGGGGAAGCCCATGTATAAAATCCATAGCTATATCATCAAACTTCCACTCCGGCACTGGGAGTGGCTGCAACAGTCCTGCGGGGTTCCTGCACTCCGCCTTCACCAACTGACATGCCTCGCAATGGGTCACGAAGTACTGATGTCCTTCTTCATCCCTGGCCAAAACATCATCTTCTTCAAATCTGCCATCATCTTAGTGATCCCCGGGTGCATAAAATATCTGCTACAATGTGCCTCTGCCATGATGTCCTCCCGAATCCGGCATCCTGCGGGTATATATACTCTGCCTCTGAAATATAGCAATCCATCTCTCAGGGAATAATCTCCTGTCGAACCCTCCTCCATGGCTCGGAATATCAGCTCTGCCCATGCATCTGTCCTCTGTCCGTCCCGGATGCGGTCCTGAATATCATCTATAGCAACCATCGATGCCAGATACTCCCTATACAGCTCTGGATCATCCTCGGACACTAGGGATATCTGCATATCTCTGAAGGACCGGACTAGCTCCAGGGACATAACCTGGGGCCTGGATTCGGAAGTGGCAGCTCTCCGACTCAACGCGTCGGCCACCACATTTGCCTTCCCTGGATGGCAGTGCATCTCATACTGATAGTCTGCTAAGAACTCCACCCAACGCCTCTGCCTGATATTCAGCTCCTTCTGCGTGTCCACATATTTCAGGTTCTTGTGGTCGGAGTAGATGTCGCAGTGGACTCCATAAAGATAATGGCGCCAAACCTTCAGAGCAAAAACGACCGCTCCCATCTCAAGGTCATGCATAGGGTAGTTCTGCTCATCCTTCTTCAACTGGCGAGACGCATATGCAATCACATGGCCCTTCTGCATTAGTACAGCTCCCATACCCTGGCAGGAAGCGTCGGTGTAGACCTGAAAACCTTCTCTCCCCGAAGGGAGAGTAAGTATGGGGGACGAGGTGAGTCAATCCTTCAGCTCCTGTAAAGCCGCCTGACATTGCGGGGTCCAAACGAAAGGTGCCTCCTTCTTCGTCAAGATGTGAGTGGGAGGGCAATTTGGGAGAACCCCTCCACGAACTTCCGGTAATAACCGGCAAGTCCTAGAAATCTTCGTACATCGGTGTCTGACTTCAACTGCGGCCAATCTCAAACTGCCTGAATCTTTGCCGGATCCACTGCCAACCCAGCTCCGATGATAATATGGCCTAGAAAGCCCACCTCCTTCAACCAGAACTGACATTTGCTTAACTTTGCATATAAGTGATTCTCCCGCAGTCTCTGTAGGGTTAGTGCTAGATGGCGAGTGTCCTCCTCCTCCGTTATCGAGTAGATGAGGATGTCATCGATAAACACAATGACAAACACATCTAGGTACTCCTTGAAAACCTTGTTCATGAGGGTCATGAACGTCGAAGGTGCATTCGTGAGCCCTAAGGGCATCACCGTAAACTCAAACAATCGATATCTGCTACTAAAAGCAGTCTTCTGAATATCCACCTCTCGAATCCGAAGATGGTAGTAGCCCGACCTCACATCCAATTTTGAAAAGAAGTGCGCCCCTTCCAGCTGGTCGAACAGCTCGTCTATCCGTGGGAGCGGATAGGTATTCCGGACGGTCAACCTGTTTAGTGCTCGATAATCGATGCATAGGCGAAGTGTCCCGTCCTTATTCTTCACGAATAGGACCAGGGCTCCCCATGGCGAGGAACTTGGTCTAACAAATCCCGCCTCCACCAACTCCTGCAACTGAGTCTGAAACTCCGCCAACTCCTTCGGGGCCATTCGATAAGGGGCCCTAGATGCTGGTTTGGCCCCCGACACAAGCTGTATCTGAAAGTCCTGCTCTCGGTGCGGAGGTAGTCCTAGTAGTTTCTTTGGAAAGATGTCAGCGAAATATCTCACCACCGGGATGTCACTCACAGACTCCTTGACTTCTGCCATCTCAAATAGGATCTGATAGACCTCCTCTCCCTGCAAATGGGCCTTAACGTCCTGTACCGAAGATAAGAATATTCGAGAGACAGGTCTTATACCTTCGATGACAATGAAAGAGTCCCCGTGTCTCACGGTGATCCTCTTCGCTTGGCAATCAATCTGGGCATGGTTCCAGTGCAGCCATACCATGCTCAGGATCAAGTCATAGTCTATCAGCTTCAAAATCGTTGCTGGAACCTCGAACACCTTTCCACCAATTTCTGCCTCCATATTGCAGTGGTCCGCGGTAAGGAGATCAGATCCATCCAGTAGTCGCACCCTCATCTTCGAGCCCGTAAATCGCTCTACACCTTCCAGTCCTTCTACGAACGTCTCCGACACAAAGGAGTGGGTAGCTCCAGTATCGAACAGCGTGCGGGCAGGCTTGCCACTGATGAATACAATACCTTGGGTGATTAGATGTCTTAGGGTTCTATAATGAGTTTTCTTTCCTTACTAATCTATCTAGTTCGGTTCTATGTTTTTAACAACTGAAAGGGAAATTCTATGAAAATAAAGAAGCATTGTAGTGTACCTGCTATGACCTGCTCTGGATTCTGAGTCTGCGCAAGGTCCAAAGCATATACCTGTTCCCTTTCCTGTCTACGATCTCCCCCTGGTATCCACGACCGCGGCCGCGTCCTCGGCCTCCATGATGCTGAGCTGGTGGGCCACCCTGTGGTGCTGGAGGTGGTGCCCCCCTCATGGGGCAGTTCCTCCAAATGTGCCCAATCTGATGACAAAGGAAGAACTCTTGTGGGGGATACGCTATTCCCCTGGGTCTCGGCATCTCATGCATCCGAAGAGGTTGAGGGGCCAATATCACCTGCTCCCTCGGCTCCTGCCTCACTTCCTGATGAGGCTGGTCCTCTGTCCTTCTCCCCTCTTGTATAACACCTCGCCACTGGTCATTTCTGACTCTCCGTCCCTGATCCTCTGCTGGCCACTTCCGACCCCGAGTGGTGTGCCAATCAGCCTCAATCCTCTTTGCCATTTCCAAAATCCGGGATATAGGCCCGTCGGATACAAACAACAAAGCCTCCCTCAAGTCCTCCGGCAGGCCCTTATAGAACCTCTTGATGTACCCTGCTTCGTCCAGCTGGTAAGAATCTGCATATCGAGTCAGATGGTCGAACTCCCGATGGTACTCCACCACCGTCTGGGTGCCCTACTTTAGCTGTAAGAACCGCTCCACCAACTCATCCCTGGCTGACTGCGGAACGAAATGCTTCAACAGCGCGGCCCTGAACCCTTCCCAGGTAACTTCCGCAACCTCTTTATCGGCAAACGTCGTGTCCAGCAGCGTCTTCCACCACCTCTTGGCATGGGACTCCAGGCAAGAGACAACCAGAGCCACCCTCTCCTCCCAGGGACACCGTATCCGGGTCAGCATCTCGTACATAATATCCAGCCACTCTTCCGTCTGAACCGCCGACTCTGTCCCCAAGTAGGACAGGGTAGAAAGTCCTCGGAAGATGCTCAACCAGTTGGCCCCCAGATTTGGCTGTGGGATCGGAACCTGCTAGGCCCTGAAAGCCTCCATGAAGTCAGTCAGAGTCTATCCCATGTTTGACTGAAGGAAAGGAGTGGGGACCGGTGGAGTTGGTGAAACATCCTGAGCCTGTTGAACTCCACCTTGTGGTGTAGGGTGTGCTGGAGGCTGCGTAACAAAAACAATACTTGAGAAAACGTTCAAATTTTTTTTTTAACTAAAAGTGGATAATTTATATGTGATCCCCAAATGGGCACACCACTGCTTCCGATGCTTAGTTTGTCCCCAAACTAAACTCGAGCGGGGGTGACCCAGGGTTAGTTGACTGCTACCTTTTTCAGATCGATGTTTCGCTCTGATACCACTTGTAAGACCCCCCCCCCCTTTTTTCATTTTAAACACCGGGGTCTTAGGCCCAGAATCATCGCTTTGCGATGACACCTTCACGTCCTGAAGGGTCATCACAACAAGTCGCCGATTCTGCCGGCTAATTCGATCACAGAAAGGTAGCACAAAATGAAGTAAGTAAAAGCAAGTCAACTAGATAAATCACATATATAGAAATAAAACTCCACGAAGGGAGTGTCCACATAATAGTATATCAGAGTACTAAAAATATGGGATTAAGCCCGGTACAATCATGTCCTCACTACAATCACTCATGCGGAAGCAAAAACAGAAACTACTCAAGGTCGAGACTCACGGTCCCGATTGAACGAACTCCAGAGATAGACTGCCCCATCTCCAAGCGCACCGGTCTATGGGGCTGCTCCTCCATGCTGGGCTCCACGATCCCCTAAATTATGCGGTTCGAAAACTGTTAGTCATAAATACTAAGCCCTATCATCCCCTACCCCTTCCCCCATGGCTCCTAGGTACCGAGCGGAGAGGAAGAGAGGGAAGGACATGAAGGTGGAGAATGAATAAAGAGAACAAGTGGCAGCGGAACAAATTTATCAATTCTATAATAGATATGATAGAAACAGAAAGTAGGTAATGTAACCTTAACTTATGTGCGGAAGCGCATAAGCCACGGGATCTTCTGCAAGGCTCCCATCATATAAAGTGTCCCATACAACTTATACGTTGGGGTGTCGGTTATCAAATAGTAGCATATATATATTGAATTTAACCTTAATTAATAAATTTGCCCACACAAGCTTATAGACCAAGGGGTCGTTTTGCAGGTCCTAATGTATAAGCGTCCCATTCCACTTATACTTAAGGTGTCAGGGGTTTAATGAATCGATTATGCTATGACATGCAAGTGGGTATGATGGAACATGCAAGGGCAACTCACACACCCGACTCTGTGCACACAGACCTTTTGTTCCCCCTTTCGGAGTCGTTACCTCCCAGGATACCTCCGTAGTGGCAGGCGGAAGCGGTGGGTTAGGCCTCGCCCACCTCTAAATTAGTAAAGCACTACCGGTCAGACCTATCGTATGCCTCAATGCTTGGTGCACTAAGCGGACGCCTGCGTACTCTTGCCGGCTGGCGCACCGGACTTAGCTTTGGCGAAGTGTAAAAACCACACTTTCTGAGTCACCGTATTGGCGTCGGTGCATCGACCCTCCAATACCGAAGACCCACCACCTTAATTTTCTTTACTTTTATGCACATGCAAGTTTAATCGTAATCACACAAAAACCGAGCCGAAGCTCCCTAGACCAAAACGTCTGTCTCTTAACCAATCGAGTTGAAGCTCCCTGGACCATCCGGTCCGTCTCTTAACCAATCGAGCCGAAGCTCCCCGGACCATCCCGTCCATCTCTTAACCAACCGAGCCGAAGCTCCCAACCATCTTCCGGTTCTAGCGGTGTCTGTGAAACGTGTAACCCTAATTACTAAGTTACTCTTATCATTTTGTTATTACAGTTTACGTTAACCCAGGACTGCCCCTGGTATTCCCTGTGAAGGGCTCTCAAAGGGCACTAGGAACTATGATGGTACCTGAAGCTCATCGTTCCCTTTTGTAAGGCACTTATTGTTATTGGTAGAATTCCCTTGCCCGTTCACTTCTCATGTTACGATGGACTTGTAACACCCCTATCCGCCGCATAGCATATAACAGTAGGTCCGGCCGGGGCCCGACGCCATATACTACGGACAGACCGGTTGGTTATGCGTTGAAACCATTCAACCAATCATGTCGTCCTACACAACACCTAGCGGAAGCAATTTATTAGGTTGCAAAAGAAATAAGAACCCAGCCACAACAGCATGAATGTCCACTACAAACTCAGGAATGTAAACATACACCAAAAGAGAAATGGCCTTAAGGCTTTACACTGTTCACTTTACAAAAGTAGTGTTTTCATACTTCGGCTCGCAGGCCGGCCATACATGAAAAACGGGAAAGAAACATAAGCAATTAGGCCTTCGAGGGCCGGCACAGCAACAAGGGCTTTAGCCCGCTATTTCCCTCTCCGCTCCGCAGCACCTGCAAGCCACAAACCACCGCCCGGTGGCGAACAATAGCAACGGTCAGCAATGCTGGCCAAGTTATAACGATTCTGCCCCCAAACCGGGGCGGCAAAGCTTCTTCCCTGCACTTTTTAGCAAAACAAGCAACACAGTAAAATAAGCATCTCATCATAGGTGCACGCTCTCACGACCGTACACCCCGTGCTCTCAGGGCACTTACTCGGCAAAGCCAGTCCGAACCCCGTCCGGTCCTCGACTCCACCACCACCCCCAGGGTGGCAATCTTTGTGAGCATTTAGTCTTCTCAGCCGCAGCCTAGACTCGATCTCCAAACCTCGGTAAGTCCCACGTAAAACTTTAGGTCGCTTTAACCGAGCAGGTGGAGCGGGTAGGGGGCTACTAGTCTGTTGCTCACTCCGCCACTGCCATTCGGCCCTCTAGCGCGGAATAAGCTTTCCCCAGTCCCAATTAAGGATCAAACACGGTACATAGCCCCGCTAAGTACCCGGTTGGCTCCCAGGCCACCGCTATGACAGAACTGCATTTCCGTCCCAAATTTCCGGGTGCACCTCGGGTTTCATCCCCAAGGCTCCCTGCTGCAATCAAAACATGATACATAGCCCCACTATGTTCCCGGCTGGCACCCAGGCCACCGAGATGGCAGAACCTCGTTTCCGCCCAGATTTCAGGGTGCACCTCGGGGTTAATCCCCAAGATTCCCTGATGCATTCTACCGCATAGCAACCCGAAAACAACCACAACGCTCAGAGTCTTCTCCGGCTAAAGTATGCATAGCAAAACATCACCGATCCGGAAAACACGTCCGGGTAGGCTTCACACACCATGCCTATGTCCGTACTACGATTCCGGACTCTAACAAGGGGGACTTTGCATATCTACCCCAAGGAATACCGCGATCTCGCCGCACACTCGCGGGAGAGGGGTTTTCCCATGCAAAGGAAGAAGAGCTTCACATGCTCAAGAAGAGAATCGTTACCCTTGCGTTCCTCCGCAGCGCCATGAAAATCTATGCAGATGAAAAGCACCGCAATCTCCTTGCCTCCACGGATCCGAAGACGGCTCGCGATTTGGAGCCCCGAATCTCCACCGGCCGCCGGAGTTGACCTCCTTCTTCCTCCTCCAAGCTCTCCCTTCTCTCTAGGTTTTAGAGAGAGAGTATCCAAGAGAATTAAGGGTTTCAAAACCCTATTCCCGGCTAAAACCACCCAGGAGCAGCCCCCCACCGTCGGATCCAAAGCCAAGGAAACGAACGGTCGAGATTAGATCTGAAATCCCAAAAACTGGGCCGAACACGGGTTCACACACGGCCGTGTGCCTGGCCGTGTAGCTCATTCGCCGTCTCGACCAAAATTGAAAACCAGCAACACGGCATGTGACATGGCCTCCGACACGCCCATGTCGCCGGCGACACGCCCGTGTCGGGACCCGTGTCACGCCCCCCGTGTGCAATATATCAACACTTCGCAGTCAGAGAGGTACACGGCTTGGTGACACGGCATCAGACACGCCCGTGTCATACTAGACACGCCCGTGTTCGTGCCCGTGTCATTACCCGTGTACCCAACCGCACAGCACAGGTGTGACACGGCCTGGGACACGCCCGTGTCCTAGGCCATGTTCCACCACACAACCATCGTCGACCTGCACTGGTCGACGACACGGCCAGCTCGACGACCCGAGCTCGACACGCCCGACACGGCCTCTGACACGCCCGTGTCGAGGCCCGTGTCACCTGCACCAAAAATCTGTCTTGGCCAAATTCGATCCCCGTCGCTCCTACAACATTTTGGGGTGTTAAAATTCTACCCCCCTTAAAGAATTTCGTCCACGAAATTAATAAAGGAAAAAACAGGACTTAACGTAAAACAGTACCTGAGCGGAACAATTTCGGGTACTCCTCGAGCATAGTCTGCTCCCATTCCCAAGAGAGCTCCTCTCGCCCGCAATTATCCCACTGGACCTTAACCATCCGGATCTCCTTGTTACAGAGTCTCTTGACCTCAACATCCTTGATAAGAATGGGCTTGACCCTAGTCGTCAACCCCTCGTCCACCGGCACTTGGTCAACCGCGATCACCTGCGAAGGCTCTTGCACCGCCTTCCGCAACACTGAGATGTGGAACACATCATGTAATTCACTAAATTTCTCCGATAGCCTCAAACGGTAAGCCGCTTCGCCGACTCGCTCCAGAACCTCAAAAGGTCCAAGGTATCTTAGGCTCAACTTCTTCAAGCGTCTCACCCGCGAAATCCCTTTGAACGGCTTCACTTTAAGATATACCCAATCGCCTACCGTGAACTCCACGTTCCGGTGCTTGACATTGTAATACTTCGCCTGCCGGTCCTGAGCGATCAACAAGCGTTCCCGAATGATCCGCACTAACGAGGTAGCACTGTCCACCTCCTGCTTCTTGTACAACCTTGCCTCACCCGTTTCTAACCAGGACAACGGCGTGCAACATTTTCTACCATTTAGGGCCACAACGGGCGCCATTTGGATATTCGCCTGGTAGCTATTGTTGTACGAGAACTCCACTAAAACAGGTGGTCCTCCCAAAGCTTCCCAAAGTCTAGAACACACATGCGGAGCATGTCCTCCATTGTTCTATTGACTCTCTCGGTCTGCTCATCCGTCCGCGGTTGTAATACTGGACTAAACTTAATCTTAACCTCCAGCACTTTCTGCAACCACTTCCAATCATTTGACGTGAACCGCTCATCGCGATCACTCACAATGCTACGGGGCACACCATGTAGCCTAACGATATTGTCAACATACAACTTTGCTAACTTCTCCACCGAGTCATCCTTCCTATGCGGAATGAAGTGCGACACTAGTGTCAACACAACTACGATCACCTAGACGGCGTCGTTAATTCACTGTGACTTTGGCAAACCATGCCCACAGTCCAGTCGAACTTCTATTCCGAACTAGGCATGGATTCAAGAATACCCCGGCACTTGGCACTCTGCCTTCACTAAGGCGCAAGGCTAACACTTTGCTACATATGGTGCCACGACCTTCTAGAGTTCTGGCCACCAGAGCACTTCTTCAGATATCGGCACAACTTCGTGCCTCCTAAGCGAGTTGAGTACTTGATATAATGTATCACAACTCCACCAATAGATTACCCATGCTTGGGACGCACAAATAATGGTATTTCCTTGGTAGCCCACCTACAACCGTCGATTTGGGATTTTGACCCATCAAGCCACACCCATGATTTCCTTCATGCAGCTACACAAACCATGGCCTGTCAAATACGATCAGCCAGGTCATACTGAACCTCCGTCCAGTAAAACAATGCTTCGGCGCTAGTCTGCTTGTCAACACAATGGATCTCTAACGCTTCCAATTACTGAACTAGCCTCTCAACAAGTACCAACAACCATTTGGCTTGGGCGGGAGCCCTGCGACGCAACGCATCCACACTGCGTTGCCCTCGTCGGGTGCATAATAAATCTTGAACGTATAGTCCCCCAGGAACTCCTTTCATCTCCGCTGCCTCAAGTTCAGGTCCTATTGATCCAACAGATATTTCAGGATCTTAAGGTCGGTATGAATATCGACCTAACGTCGTACGAGTAGCGCCTCCACAGCTTAAGCATAAATATCACGGCCGCCAACTCCCAGTCGCGGACCGGATAATTCCTTTCATGCACTTTTAGCTGGCGCGAAACCATAGGCTATCAAGTTCCCATGCTGCACCAGCACGCAGCCCAAACCACTACCCGAAGCGTCACTAAAAACCTCGAAGCCCTCGGTCCCACTCGGCGAACTAAGCACTGGCACCGTGGTCAACCGACTCTTCAGCTCTTCAAAAGCTTGCACACACTCATGCGCCCACACAAAACTCTGATCTTTCCTTGTCAAAGTCGCGAGAGGTAGCGCTATCCGCGAGAAGTTCTCCACGAAGTGCCTGTAAAAGCCGGCAAGCCCCAACAAACTCCGGACTTCCGCTACCGAAGACAACACAGGCCACTTTCGTATTGTAACAGTCTACGCCGGATCCACCGCAACTCTTCCATACTGGCTAAGTGACCAAGGAACGTCACTGAAGATAACCAAGGCTCGCCTTTGGAGAACTTTGCGTATAGCTCGTTCCTCCTTAGCGTCCCCAAAACCAAACGCAGATGCTTGAAGCGATCTTCTTCGCACTGCTAGCATACCGATAGGTTTTCAATAAAGACGATCACAACATGGCCTACGTATTCCCTGAACGCTCTGTTCATCAGGTCCATGAACACCGATGGCGCATTAGTCAGCCCGAACGACATGACCGTAAACTCGAAATGCCCATAACTTGTGTTGAACGCTATCTTTGGGATAACACTTTCCTTGATTCTCATCTAATAGTAACCAGACTTAAGTTCCAACTTTAAGTACACCAATGACACACCCGACTGATCAAACAGATCGCCAATCCTTGGGATCGGGTACTTGATCTCTTTTATCGACTTGCTCAGTTTTTCATAAACGATTCAGAGCCGCAAACTCCCGTCCTTCTTCTACACGAAGAGGGCCGGTGTGCTCCAAGACGACAAACTTGGACGCACAAGACCTTGATCCATACGCTCTTTAAATTGAACTTTCAGTTCTGCCAACTCATTAGGCGTTAGCCTATAAGGAGAGCATGACCCAGATTTGGCACCTGGCGCCAGCTCACTCGCGAAATCGATCGCTCGCCACGGAGGGACTCCAGGGAAACACATCAGGATATTCGGATACACCCGAGATACTACCCAATGTAGGCTTAGGCTTCAAAGCCTTCCATGGTGGCAGTAACGACGTGTACACGTCGAATCCCTGACCCCTAAACCGTAACCTTGCAACACAGAATCTCTTTTCGCGCGCATTGAACATCCGTAACGCCACAACGCATCCAATTTGTCCTTTGCCATCGAAGAAGGTACTTCAATACATGATACAAACCCCTTGGACAAAAGGTGCGCGAAGCTCCCATATCGAACAATGCTCTCGCCGGATTGCCAATAATCCAAACAAAGCCTAGAACATCCCGTCCTAAGCTAACACGCAAAAGGGTAACAGGTATAAGAAGCTAAATTGCTAACAATTAAACCATTCCTGTCGACCCGACGGTCGGCCACATGACCTCCTGCTGGCCAAGGATGTTCACTCCCGGTTGGGCCGGAGTAATCAACGATGCGGCGGACGCCACCGCCTTGTCTTTCGCTTTAGAAGTTTCCCCCGACTTCTTTTTGGACACTGGGCGTCCAAACCAACAATCCCGGGCATAGTGCCCCGGCTTTCCACAAACAAAGCATTCATCCAGGGTTTGGACTGTAGTCGCTCCGGATGTGCTAGAGGAAGGAACTAGACCCGACCTCCTAGCCTTCTTGTACCACATACGATACCCAGATTTTGAGGTTGTCCGCTTGACCACCGAATCTTTTGCAACAGAATCTCCGACTGTTCCTGCCAAAACTTTCCTTGTCTTCTAAGCACTCTCCCAACACTCTCTGGCGAGGTGCCCTTTCTTTCCACAAGAATAACATTTGACGGTAGTTTGGGTAGTAGATGACCCAGCCTCTTCTCTCGCCATCTTTCGATAAGCAGTCCTTATAGGAACTGTAAGGTTTGGTACCCTACTCACCGGTACTCGGTGAGTTTCCCCCAACTCCACTTCCAACGCTCTGGCCGATTCCACCAAAGCTCTGAATCCCAATTACTATGGTCCTAGTAGTAGGATACGCAACTCCCTGCGCAGACCGTTATAAAATCTATCCACTATAGATTGCTCGCTTTCCCATTCAAAGCCTGGGTAGCGCCTTACCATAAGGAACGTCTGCAAATATGCGTCCACTGAATGCGCTCCCTGCGCCACAATCATGCTCCTCTGCTGCTCTACTTGACCCCTAAATGCCCTTTGCTCCAACATACCACCCAATGTTGGGGTCATCTCAGGGACAAATGGTTGCACATTACTCCCATGATGTGCGTTGGTCACAGCGAACACCACTTCAACCACCCTTCTTATGGTTTCCAACGACGTAGGGGTCTCCAGCACGTCGCTGGGTGCATTACTTTTCTCAGAAAGTGCGCATTCAGACTGCCACGCGCCACTCTCGGACACCTATAATCGTACAGAACACCAAATAAGGGACCGAACAGAATTGCAAAAAGCAATTATAGGAACACGTAGGTTCCCCAAACATGTGTATTTTCATTCCTAAGTGGACATTCATGGGTTCTTTTCATGTTATAACGATGACGCACATACATGTGCTCACAACCCCTTAAAGTGAATTCGCCCACGAATTCATTTAAGCTTGACCGAAACCAGTAGTCTGATACCAATTTGTCACACTCCTATCCGTCGCATAGCATATAACAGTAGGTTCGGACGGGGCCCGACGCCATATAATACGAACAGACCAGTTGGTTACGCGTTGAAACCATTCAACCAATCATGTCGTCCTACACAACACCTAGCGGAAGCAATTTATTAGGTTGCAAAAGAAATAAGAACCCAGCTACAACAGCATGAATGTCCACTACAAACTCAGGAATGTAAACATACACCAAAAGAGAAATGGCCTTAAGGCCTTACACTGTTCAGTTAACAAAAGTAGTGTTTTCATACTTCGGCTCGCAGGCCGGCCATACATGAAAAACGGGAAAGAAACATAAGCAATTAGGCCTTCGAGGGCCGGCACAGCAACAAGGGCTTTAGCCCGCTATTTCCCGCTCCGCTCCGCAGCACCTGCAAGCCACAAACCACCGCCCGGTGGCGAACAATAGCAACGGTCAGCAATGCTGACCAAATTATAACGATTCCGCCCCCAAACCGGGGCGGCAAAGCTTCTTCCCTGCACTTGTTAGCAAAACAAGCAACACAGTAAAATAAGCATCTCATCATAGGTGCACACTCTCACGGCCGTACACCCCGTGCTCTCAGGGCACTTACTCGGCAAAGACAGTCCGAACCCCGCCCGGTCCTCGACTCCACCACCACCCCCAGGGTGGCAATCTTTGTGAGTATTTAGTCTTCTCAGCCGCAGCCTAGACTCGATCTCCAAACCTCGGTAAGTCCCACGTAAAACTTTAGGTCGCTTTAACCGAGCAGGTGGAGCGGGTAGGGGGCTACTAGTCCGTTGCTCACTCCGCCACTGCCATTCGGCCCTCTGGCGCGGACTAAGCTTTCCCCAGTTCCAATTAACGATCAAACACGGTACATAGCCCCGCTAAGTACCCGGTTGGCTCCCAGGCCACCGCTATGACAGAACTGCATTTCCGTCCAAAATTTCCGAGTGCACCTCGGGTTTCATCCCCAAGGCTCCCTGTTGCAATCAAAACATGATACATAGCCCCGCTATGTTCCCGGCTAGCACCCAGGCCACCGAGATGGCAGAACCTCATTTCTGCCCAGATTTCCGGGTGCACCTCGGGGTTAATCCCCAAGATTCCCTGATGCATTCTACCGCATAGCAACCCGAAAACAACCACAACGCTCAGAGTCTTCTCCGGCTAAAGTATGCATAGCAAAACATCACCGATCCGGAAAACACGTCCGGGTATGCTTCAGACACCATGTCTATGTCCGTACTACGATTCTGGACTCTAACAAGGGGGACTTTACATATCTACCCAAAGGAATACCGCAATCTCGCCGCACACTCGCGGGAGAGGGGTTTTCCCATGCAAAGGAAGAAGAGCTTCACATGCTCAAGAAGAGAATCGTTACCCTTGCGTTCCTCCGCGGCGCCATGAAAATCTATGCGGATGAAAAGCACCGCAATCTCCTTGCCTCCGCGGATCCGAAGACGGCTCGCGATTTGGAGCCCCGAATCTCCACCGGCCGCCGGAGTTGACCTCCTTCTTCCTCCTCCAAGCTCTCCCTTCTCTCTAGGTTTTAGAGAGAGAGTATCCAAGAGAAATAAGGGTTTCAAAACCCTATTCCTGGCTAAAACCACCCAGGAGCAGCCCCCCACCGTCGGATCCAAAGCCAAGGAAACGAACGGTCGAGATTAGATCTGAAATCCCAAAAACTGGGCCGAACACGGGTTCACACACGGCCGTGTGCCTGACCGTGTAGCTCATTCGCCGTCTCGACCAAAATTGAAAACCAGCAATACGGCATGTGACACGGCCTCTGACACGCCCGTGTCGCCTTCGATACGCCCGTGTCGGGACCCGTGTCATGCCCCCCGTGTGCAATATATCAACACTTCGCAGTCAGAGAGGTACACGGCTTGGTGACACGGTATCAGACACGCCCGTGTCAAACTAGACACGCCCGTGTTCGTGCCCGTGTCATTACCCGTGTACCCAACCGCACAGCACAGGTGTGACACGGCCTGGCACACGCCGGTGTCCTAGGCCGTGTTCCACCACACGACCATCGTCGACCTGCACTGGTCGACGACACGGCCAGCTCGACGGCCCGAGCTCGACACGCCCGACACGGCCTCCGACACGCCCGTGTCAGGGCCCGTGTCACCTGCACCAAAAATCTGTCTTGGCCAAATTCGATCCCCGTCGCTCCTACAACATTTTGGGGTGTTACAGTACTAACCTAGGGTGATTTTTATCCTTCCTCTCTCGGGAAAGATGATCTTTCGTCGAACTCGAGCAACTCTTAACTCTAGCTATCACCACCTCTCACTATTCTTCATTTCATTCTATTGTGATATCCTCCTCATCTATCCACCAAGACAAAATGACTAACTTCAACCACTATCCCAGATCATGTCCTATTGCAATTTAACAATTTGCTATATGCAGATCAGCCTAGACTATATGTCGAAACGGTTATTCAATGATCCAAAACTTATCTAAATGCCCTAAATTATTTACTAGAGACTTATCATGATATAATTAACCTAAATCCAGAAAATGGTAATTTTCCTAATTTATCTGGCATTTAACTAATTTCCTCAAAAATTCCGAGTGCTGCCGGTTTGAACATGAAATACCCTAAGTTCTCATGCAAGATGTCCAACAAATTATACTAAATATTATGTAATCTTAAAATAGTAAATCCAAAGTATCACAATTTTTCTATCATTAAAAGGGCACTAAAACTATTTTAGCTATCTTCTATATTTCGTTATTTGTGAACCAAGTACAGAGAATATTCATCCAAAAATTAAAAAAAAATGCTATGCATATCCAACCTTAAAAATAGCATTGGCCAAGTTTCATAATTTTTCAGCAGAAATATCATCCATAATTAATTTTTAAACCATAAAAGCCCTTTTTATCCATGTGAAGGAAGTACTAGATTTACTCAACTACAAATTGTAAAAAAATTCAGGAGCAATCATTCTGACCTAAAACATTTAATTCAAAGATTTCATGGGGTTTCAATGAACAGAAAGATCCAAATAATTAAAACATCAATTAGGGCTAAAATCAACTTTACAAATGAAGTGCTGGAAATAAACATTATAAAATCCCAGTAAAATTGCTATAGATTCTACAAACTCCAAAACTTACTCTACCTGAGTTTCACAGCCTTTAGATAATGTTTAGTGACGGATAGTGCATTATTAGTATTTTACCCTAAAGCTAAGATTAGGGTTTTGAGGTATCTACTTGTCTCCAAATCTTCCAAGATTCTATCCAGATGATTCTTATCATGCTAATGTCAACTCTACAGAGTTTCAAGGCAATACGAGAGCAATTGCCCCCATGTACTTCACAACCCTCAAAACCCTCCATTTAGGGTTTGAGTTTGGATCCTAGGGTAAACCAATCCTAAATCACACCATTTTCTCCAAGTGGGTTATAATAACCCCTCCAAGTCAGTGGTCAATATATCAGTCTCTGTTGAGGTGATATGACCGTTCTAACCTCTAGTGCACTTTTTACTCAAAAATGCCTCACTATTGCCTAGTTAAGAATAGGTGACTCCCTATCCAAAACTCATCCAAGTGAGTTTAAAATTTGTACAGAGCAAAGTTTTATAGTCAGGGACCACTCACCAAAATTTGGGAGGGTTTGGAGGTCATTTGACCACTTAAATAAATTCCTCTAAGTTTATTAAATTAAAACAAAAACCATAGGCAAAGTATCTCCAAAAATTCCCATTTTTGGACAGCCCTTAGATATGGCTAAGGGTAATCCCCTGCCCAAATTTCAAGTCATTTGGACAAAGGAAGAAGAGTGGGCATCCATTTTAGTTTCTGCCCAACTCTAGGTACAACCCCCATTAAAACGGGTTCTGCGATTGAGCCGCATACCCAAACGAGTTGAAATAAATTTTAAATTAATCTAGACTCGAAGGGATACAACTTTCGTGACTGACTATTTTTCCTAAATCGGCCTCCAAGTGCCTCGTTTTGCAGCCTCAAAATATACTCAATTAATTTATCTTTTCATTATGTATTATTTACATAATTTATATATTATAAAGTGATTTTACTGTTCATCTTCTACAGAACCCGAAGACAGAACACAGAAAACTCATATTTCCTGTAGCTCTTCCGCGATCCATCTCCGACCGTCCGGTCACTTCCCTGGCAAGCGACCACCACCGCCACCTCCGTCGAGGCGATGGCTATCGGTCGGCGGTGGTTTGGCCGCCGGAGGTGGCGGTTTCCGGTGTACCCGAAAAATATATTTTTCATGGTTTTCCATGAAAACTCGAGATAGGTTCGGCTCCGTTGAGCACGAACTTCATTTCTAAGATCGTAAGATCTACCCATAAGAGAAGAAGTAGAGGAGGACCTTGTTTGTGGTTTTGAGACGAGATGAACGTCGGATTGTCTCGGCGCGGTGGTGGCATTCCCGAACTTCTCGTAAAGCAAGAGCAGAAATCTGAATCTGTTTGGTCAAGGGTGTAACCTTCTCCTCTTGTTCTAAGGAGGCTTTTATTGATCTCCAAGTGGGGAGGGGAAAGGGTGAAACATTCATGGCCATGAATTTTCTCTCTTAATAGTATTTCGGTTATGGTGGAGGAAATGAAACGTTGGAAGATGAGAAGACTGATCTAGGTGGCGATTTCCTATTGGACCAACACCTACTACGTTTACTAAGTAATTAGAGAAAGAAACGGCCCATAAATACTCCTGTTGTAAATTCCCATAATCAGAATTGATTATGACTTGGGTTACAAAAATTTCCAGCCTGGCTGACGTTTCGGCCTTTGTCACGGGCGTGACATATAGGTCACGGACGTGACAGGGCTGGGTGACAAATTCTGGGTTCATCGATCGTCGACCTGAGATTGACGATAGTCGAAGGGTGGTCACGCCCTAGGTAACGGGCGTGACACGTGGGTCACGGGCGTGACACGTGGGTCACGGGCGTGACACGTGGGTCACGGGCGTGACAAGGCCATGATAAAAATTCTACCCACGACGATCGTCATGTGGAGATCGACGATCACCGAAGGGGGTCAAGCCCTAGGTCACGGGCGTGACACGTAGGTCACGGGCATGACAGGGCCTTGATGCAAATTCTGCCCTCGACGATCGTCTCTCGGAGATCAACGATTGGCGAAGGGGGTCACGCCCTAGGTCACGGGCGTGACACATAGGTCACGGGTGTGACAGGCCCGGGTTGCAAATCCTGCGCTCGACGATCGTCTTCCTGAGATCAACGATCGTCGAAGGGGTCACGCCCTAGTCACGGGCCTGACGGGTCGGTCACGGGCGTAAGCAACCCGTGACTCCAAGTCTAGGTTGATGGACCTCAATTTTTTGGCTCCGTAGGGTTCTGTCACGACAGACCGACTCCTAGGGGTCTAGCCAGAAATGGGATGTTACACGGGGAGGAGTGCTCGCTAGACGACTGCTTATCTCATGTTTATGCTACTCCGAACACCAATCGCACGCTCGCCGTGATGTGCTCGCCCGTACGCCTAAGGAACATTCGCCCACCTGACCGAGAGAAACTTGCCTAACCACTCGAGGTATACTCGCCTTCCCGCGCGTGGCATACTCGCCTACCCGCGCGGGGCATACTCGCCTACTCGCCCGAGGCAAAATTGCTCCTCGATATGAATCCAGGCTTAGCAGGCATCGAGTAGAAGAGCTCGATCGGCCGA
Organism: Platanthera zijinensis; assembly: GCA_039513925.1. Taxonomy (NCBI): domain Eukaryota; kingdom Viridiplantae; phylum Streptophyta; class Magnoliopsida; order Asparagales; family Orchidaceae; genus Platanthera; species Platanthera zijinensis. Next base: position 85,244,762 of record CM077082.1, read on the forward strand.
ATCCCGAGGAGAGGTGCTCGTGGCGATACCGGTCTTACGACACTGCTCAACTCGAAGTCTTGATTTCAATCGAGGAGATCGGCCGATTCCCAAGGAGAGGAGCTCGTGGGGATACCGGTCTTACGACGTTGCTCAACTTAAAGTCTTGATTTCAATCGAGGAGATCGGCTGATTCTCGAGGAGGAGCTCATGGGGATACCGGTCTTACGACTCTGCTCAACTCAAAGTCTTGATTTCAATCGAGGAGATCGACCGATTCCCGAGGAGAGGAGCTCGTGGGGATACCAGTCTTACGACTCTACTCAACTCGAAGTATTGATTTCAATCGAGGAGATAGGCCAATTCCCGAGGAGAGGAGCTCGTGGGGATACCGGTCTTACGACTCTGCTCAACTCGAAGTCTTGATTTCAATCGAGGAGATCGGCCGATTCCCGAGGAGAGGATCTCGTGGGGATACCGGTCTTACGACTCTGCTCAACTCGAAGTCTTGATTTCAATCGAGGAGATCGGCCGATTCCCGAGGAGAGGAGCTCGTGAGGATACCGGTCTTACGACTCTGCTCAACTCGAAGTCTTGTTTTCAATCGAGGAGATTGGCCGATTCCCGAGAAGAGGAGCTCGTGGGGATACCGGTCTTATGACTCTGCTCAACTCGAAGTCTTGATTTCAATCGAGGAGATCAGCCGATTCCCGAGGAGAGGAGCTCGTGGGGATACCGGTCTTACGACTCTACATAACTCGAAGTCTTGATTTCAATCAAGGATATCGGCCGATTCCCGAGGAGACAAGCTCGTGGGGATACTGGTCTTACGACTCTGCTCAACTCGAAGTCTTGATTTCAACCAAGGAGATCGGCCGATTCCCGAGGAGAGAAGCTCGTGGGAATACCGGTCTTACGACTCTGCTCAACTCGAAGTCTTGATTTCAATCGAGGAGATCGGCCGATTCCCGAGGAGAGGAGCTCGTGGGGATACCCGTCTTACGACTCTTCTAGACTCGAAGTCTTGATTTCAATTGAGGAGATCGGCCGATTCTCGAGGAGAGGAGCTCGTGGGGATATCGGTCTTACGACTCTGCTCAACTCGAAGTCTTGATTTCAATCGAGGAGATCGGCCGATTCTCGAGGAGAGGAGCTCGTGGGTAACTAGTCTTACGACATCTCTGCCACTCGAAGTCTTGATTTCAATTGAGGTCCTGTTAATGGAGGGATGTCGAGGATTAAACACCTAGATATCTTGGAAGGAAGATGATCTTTCTCCTCGGAGGGACGCTCTCAAACCTGTCAAATCGGGAAGCTGGCGTCAAGACCCGTTCCTAATAATTTCTCCAGTCGAAAGAGAGATTCCCACATGGAGACATAGGCTGACATGTAAGGGGGGAGCTGATCTCGGCCGACAATGCAGAGGCTCGGTCTTACAAGAACGCTTAAAGTCCCGCAGCATCGTCCTATCATCCGTACTGGGCTGTTTAGGAGGAACGGGTTGAAGGTACGTATCCCGATCTGATAGCGAAGATCGCTCCCGACCGCGCTCAATGGCCGGAGTGCCAGCGCTTGGGCGGAGGGTGTTGTTCATCGAGAGTCCTTTTCAGATGCACTCGGAACCAACACACTCCGCTGGGCTCGTCCCTGTCCCTTGCTCAGCAGGTTATCCTGCTTTGTAAATAACTTGAAATCCTCTCACGGTTGCTCGATGAGGTTGGCCTCTTATCGATTCCGGGAGGCTATGGTACAAGTTTGTTCAAGGTAATTTCTCCATTCGGAGGAGATTTGCGCTCGGGGAGACATAGGACAACATGCAAGGGGGGAGCTGATCTCGGCCGATAATACAGAGGGTTGGTCTTACAAGAACGCTTAAAGTCCCAAAGCATCGTCCTATCCTCAATCCTGTGTAATTTTTGAGGAACAAACCGACCACTGCTTCCCGTAGCCGATCGCGGGGCTGATCCTGGAAGCACCCAGAAGCCTCGATGCATAAAACACAAATCATCAGCACAAAAGGGGAGAACAAACAAGTCGCCAATATACATCAAAAAGCATTCTTACAAAGTAATTACAAGTGTCACCATTAGGGGTAGAACCTTTTCAGGTCGTCCCCACTCCAGGTCCCATTCAGCTACTCTCCAGCTAGATCTTGTAGGTAGTATCCCCATGTGGTCAAGGCCTCTTGGACAATGAAGGGCCCTTACCTGTTGGGCTGCAGCTTGCCGACGGTGGCCCCCCATCCCGCAGCGTCCACTTTCTTCATGACCAGATCTCCCGTGAGGAAATGCTTGAGGCGGACGTTTTTGTCAAAGTGCTTCGCCATGCGCCTTTTGATCTCTTCTTGGCGTACGGAGGCCAAGTCCCGAAGCTCCTCAACGTAGTCTAGAGAGATCCTTTGGGCGTCTTCGTTCTCCAGACACCACTCTTCGCTGCCATCTTCCGCTGTAACTACTCTGGGGCTCCGCACCTAGAACTCCACCGGGATGAGTGCTTCAGACCCGTGGGATAACTTGAACGGTGTTTCCCCTGTGGCTGAGTTTGGGGTTGTTCTCAGAGCCCATTGGACCGAGGGGAGCTGCTCGGCCCAGTTTCCTTTGAGATTGGTGACCTTTTTCTTCAGCAGGTTGACGATGAGCTTGTTGGCAGCTTCTACTTTCCCGTTGCTCCGAGGATGGTGTACTGAAGCGAACCGAAGGTCTGTACCTAACTGCTTGCAGAAATCCTCCAGCTCCAAGCTGGCGAATTGCGGCCCATTGACGATGACGATGGCCAGCGGGATCCCAAACCTACACGCAATTTCCCCCCAGATAAAGTTTTTGACGATCTGGGAGGTGGTCTTGGCCAAGGCTCTAGCCTTGAGGGAACGGGCCGATCAGGTCCATTCCCTAGATGGTGAAGGGCCACAGAGCGGTTATCGAGCGGAGGTGTTGAGCTGGTTGAAGCTGGAGGGGCGCGAAGAACTGACAGTGGGTGCACTTTTTGGAGAAGGCCTCCGCGTCCTTTCGGATGGTGGGCAAGAAGAAGCCATGTCTCAGGATTCTCTGCTCCAGAGTATGAGTCCCGGAGTGGCTGTCGCACTCCCCTAAGTGGATCTCCCTGAGAACTCGGGGGACCTCGATTTCTGACAAGCATCTGGCTAGGGGGCCCGAGATGGTCTTACGATAAAGCTCAGCATCTTGTAGCAGGTAGTACGCGGCCTTGTATCAGAATTTCTTTCGGTTCTTCCCGTCCGAGGACAGCTGACCCGTCGTTAAGAACGCAACGAACAAATCCTTCCACGAGGGTCGCTGCTTGATCTCCATCATTTCTCCTTCCTTGATGGATGGTCGAAATAGCTCGGTGACCGCTCCCCCGGCCCGGGGACTGTACTTGGCAAGATAGTCAGCTTCAGCATTGTCTTCTCAGGGCACATGCTCGACAAAGAAGGACTGGAACCCCCCAATCAGACCCTTAACCTTAACAAGGTATTGCTGCAGTTTGGTGTCGTAGACCTTGAACTCTCCCCGAATCTGGGAAGTGACTACCATCGAATCGGTGAAAGCTCGGATGTCCTTGATTGATAGCTCCTTGGCGAGACGTAAGCCGGCCACCATGGTTTCGTACCCCGCCAGATTATTCGTAACTGGGAATAGGATCTCGACGGCCTGTTCGATCCTGGTTCCCTGGGGGCTAACCAACACGACTCCGGCTCCCACGGAATATCTGTCGGAAGCCCCGTCCATAAACATCTTCCAAGAGACCGAGCAGGAAGCGCCCACGTCTACCTCCACCTCGGCCTAGAAGTCGTCCAGGAAGTCCGCTACCGCCTGGGCCTTGATTTCTACCCTTGGGGAGTAAGAGATGTCGAACTCGCTTAGCTCCACACCTGCCAAGTGTGCTCCACCCCATCCAAGATACTCCTTAGGGGGTGATCAGAGACCACCTTGATGGAATGAGCCTGAAAATATGGGCGGACCGCCAAGCCGAAACTACCAAAGCGAAAACTAGCTTCTCTATGATAGGGTACCTCGTCTCTGCTTTCCGTAACACCCGACTAACGTAATAGATGGGGAGATGTCTCCGTCCTTCTTCTCGAACCAACACAAAACTAACCGCCTCAGCTCCCACTCCCAGATAAAGTAAAAGGTCCTCGCCGCCCTGCGGACCTTAGAGGAGAGGAGCTCGGGTCAGCTGATGCTTAAGCTTTTCGAAAGCCTCCTCACACTCCGTGGTCCACTCGAATTTTTTATTACCCCGAAGGGCCTTGAAGAACGGGGAGAATTTCACTTCGGGCTTGGAGAGAAAACGGCTAAGGCCTGCAAGCCTTCTAGTCAGGCTCTGGACCTCCTTGGAATCTCTTAAGGAGGCCATCTCCATGATGGCTTTCACCTTATCGGGGTTAGGCTCCACCCCCAGGGGAGTAAGGAGGTGACCCAGGAACTTTCCACTTCCCGTGCCGGAGACACACTTGGGCGGGTTAAGCCGCATCTTGTACTTTCTCAGGGTGGCGAAGGTCTCCGCCAGATCCGCTACATGCTCTGTGATGCTCTTGCTTTTGACGAGAAGGTCATCCACATAAACCTCCAAATTCCGCCCCTTTTGCTCTTTGAACACCTGGTCCATCATTCTTTGATAAGTTGCGCCGGAGTTTTTGAGCCTGAAGGGAATCATCTTGTAGCTATAGCACCCATCGCCGGTGATGAAGGAGACGTCGCAGCAATCGGGGGGATGCATCCGGATCTGGTGGTATCCTGAAAAGGCATCAAGGAAACTCATCACGGGAAATCCGACGGCGGATTCAACCCTCGCGTCGATTTGAGGCAAGGGGTAATAATCCTTCGGGCAAGCTTTATTCAATATAGAAAAATCGATACATAGCCTCCAGCCCCCTCCGGACTTCTTTACCATTACAACATTGGAGACCCAGCCTTGATACTGGATCTCCGAGACAAACCCCGCCTCCAGCAGCTTCCTCACTTCCTCCCTGATTGGCTCGGCAAGCGCGGTGGCGCTCTTCCTCTTCCTTTGGCAAACTGGAGCCACCGCGGGATCAAGGTTGAGGAGATGACAGGCAACATCGACATCAATCCCTGACATCTCGGCGACGCTCCACGCGAAGATGTCAGCATTCTCCTACAGGCAAGCAGCTATCTCCGCCTTCCCTTCCAGGGGCAAGGCTCCTCCGACCTTCAGCAGCTAAGGCCCTCCTCTCGGGGAGATCACCTCCACTTCCTCTAGCTCCTCGGCAGCATACAGGCCCTCCTCCTGCTCCATCATCCTCTCCAGACTTTCAGCCTCACCCATCCAGCTGATGGTGCTAACAGCGTTCAGGTAACACTCCCTGGAGGCCTTCAGATCCCCCCTGATCCAGACATGGAGATCATCCTGGTAGTACTTCAGACACTGATGATACGATGATGAGACGGCTTTGAAATAGTTGATGAGAGGCCATCCGAAAATTGCATTATAGCCAGTGGGTGCGTCGACGTTGACAAATCGGCACCGGATTGAAGTACCCCCGAGGGTGACCAGCAGCTCCACTCCCCCTTCTACCTCTTTCTTCTCTCTCGAGAAGCAAAAGAGAGGTCCGTCTGCAGCCTGGACCCAAGACGCTTTCACCTTAAGCCTGACGAAGGTCCTCTTGAAGATGACATTCACCGAGCTCCTATTGTCCGCGAGGATTCGGTCGATGGTGAAGTCTTCAATGGCTGCTTGTATCACCAACGTATTGTGGAAGGGGTTCTCATTCCACAGCATATCCTCCTCCGAGAAGGTTATCTCGTTCAGCAGCGGAGTAGTCTGCGACATCAAGGCGACGGTCCTCTTGTAGATCTGGTGGAGACTACCATTGCGGGAACCTCCAAGCCCTGCACCCCCATTGATCACCCCGATGTGTCCGCCTCCCGGACCGGGAATAACATTTCCTCGACCTTGCTGGTCAACCCTGTCCTCATTCCTCCTCCTCTGCGGAGCTTGGAAAGCTACTTGCCCGACCGGGGCCTCCTGCCTTGGTTTCCATCTATCTGCCTCTGTCGCCTCCAACCTCCTCCTTGCCTCCCAAAACTCTGGGCAGGCCAAGGTCCCATGCCCCTCTATTCGATGGATATCGCAGTAGAGGGGGATGGCCGCCTCCTGTTGTCTTCCCCGTCGCTTCTCCTTTCGCCGACACTTGTTCGCCTGCCGCGCGATAGCCATTGTCTCCCTTCTTCCTCCTCCCTGCTCTCTTGGGTTGATATCCCTCCTCTCCTCCTGGAGGATCGGTCGTCTCCACTGAGGACAATCTCTCGGATACTGGAATATTCTTTCTTCCCTTCTTCCTTCTGGAGCCTCGACGGGCCTCCTTTTTTCTTGCCTTCGAGGCCTCTCATGCCTCCTCTCCTCACCCTCCTGGGCTCCTCTCTTCTCTTCCTCTCTTCTTTCCTCTTCGGCTCCTCCCGCTTTTTATCATCGTGCTTCTCTGGACGCCTCTCCCATTCCAGCAGTCTTCCCCTATTCTCTCCTAGTGGCTTATCCCCATCAAGCCTTGCCAGGAACTCCTTATTCATCTCCTCCCCCTAAATGAAGGCATTCGCCCTCTCCACCATTTCCTCGAACGACCTCGGTGGCATATGCCCTAGCTCCATGTTAAAAAGTCCCTGCTTTAGGCCGAACTTGAGAGCAACCATTAAAGTAAACACATCCACCTCCTCCACCTCCAAGACCTCTTCCTTGAACCGGTCGATGTAGTGGCCCAAGCTCTCGTGCTGCCCCTGCACGATCTTAAAAAGGGCTGTCGCTTCCTTCTTTCTCTTCTTAGATGTCGCGAATCTCGCTATGAGACCCCGACGAAGGTCGGAGAAGCAGTAGATGGAACCTGCCGGCAGTTGGTGGAACCAGTCTCTTGCACTTCCCTTGAAGGTGATGGAGAAGAAGCGGCACTTGAAGGAATCAGACATGTTGTTAATCGAGACCACATCCTCAAACCATTGAAGATGCCTTACCGGGTCATCTCTGTCGGAGTAGTAGGTGAGGGTGGGCTCTCGGAAATTGTCGGGGACGAGGGTCGCGAGGATCTCAGCGCAGAAGGGGCTCCTCCCTTCCTGGCGGCGGCAATTATCCTCCTCACTCGAATACTCGTACTCGCTCCATCGGCGAGTATTCCCATACCTCGCCGAGAGTTCAGGATCTCGAAACCTGATGCCCTGGCTGCTCGCTGGGTGATGATGCGGAGGCATCGGTTGTTCCTCTCTCGTTCAGGCGGGCTCCTTTCCTGCTCGCCGGGTTGGCTCCTCCTCGCCCGGTGGGGTCAGGCGACGGGGAGAAGTCGCTGTGACCTCAGGGGGGTTGGCGAATCCGACGAGTATCGCCCTCTCCATTCTCTTCGCGAACTCCTTGAAAGCTGCTACTGTCACAAACCTGCCACCTTGCTCCGAGGTGCCTACTATTGTCGAGTTGTCCTCCAACTCGCCTTGATCGCCACCATTTACCATCTTTCGCCACCATTAAACTTTCCTCCTTGGCTGCTATCCACGCTCACCGCACCAAGTGTTGAATCCAAGAAAATCCCGACCTCAGAATCGGACTAGGCGACCTAAGGTTACCGGTCTCGCGGTGAAGTCAGACGGCCCTCAGATGCGAAAGGGATGAGATAAAGAGACAAGACCCCAGGCTGCTACGGCAGGAAGGTCCCACCACGTACCTGGTTGCTTAGAAGAAGCAACACCTTCTCAACCAGAATGGCCGAGCTAGATACGAAGGAGGTGCGCGAGCTGGGGTTCGCGAGTAACTATCCGAGAATCTCTGGTCTCTCCTTCGTACCCCTGGGGTCCTATTTATAGGGAAATCCAAAGAGCGGGGGGGGGGGGGGGGGGGGGGTCTTACTTATACCCCCACCCTGGCAATCGGGCGACTTTCTTGGGAGCTCGCATGGGATAGGCGAGTATCTCGCCTTAGTCGCCACCTGGCGAGTAGGCCTGGGGAGCTCGCCATACTCGCTCGAGTCTTCTGCGGCCTTGGGCACTGATCTTGACCCCCTTCTTGACTTGTTGACCTTGACTTCTGATGACCTGGCGGTGGTAGGGCCTACCTTCATCGAATACGGGTTGTACCGGATCAGCAAATGTTTCTCCAGCAGGGCACTCATAAGCTTGATGGTCGGGGTTTCCACTACACAGGCACGAAATGTCCATAACCTGAGCTGGAGGAGGGGTCGATCTAGTCAGCATCATCCTTCCATCCATTATAGGATAGCTCCCCTCATTTTGTTGCACCGTCGCATTCACTTCAAACAGATTTCTTGCCCCTCTAGGGGTATTTCTTTCGGCGGTCCAGTAGGAGTTATGGGAGGCGGTATCACGAAGGAGCCTTATTACCTTGTCAGGAGAAAGGTTCATTATTGTGCCACCGACTGCTGCGTCGATCTTAGCCCTATAATTTGGCTCAATAGCAAAATAGAATATTTTGACTAAATTCTACAGCTCACAGCCATGCTGGGGGGCATCTACGATGCAGGTCAGCAAACCTCTCCCATGCTTTAGATAAAGTTTCCTGGTACAGCTGCCAGAAGGTAGATATTTCCCTCCGGGCGTTCACAATTTTATCCACCGGGTGGAATTTAGCTAAAAACTTAGAAGAAAGAGCCTCCCAAGTAGTAGCAGTCCCAGGCGTAATGGTATGGAGCCAAGTTTTGGCCTTGTCCCTCAGCAAAAAAAGGAACAGCCTCAGCTTTACTACATTAGTAATTCCGGTATAGCGGGAGGTGCGACAAATTTCTGAGAACTATGCCAGATAGAGCTGCGGATCCTCACTCAGTAGGCCTGAGTATTGCGTATTATTTCAGATCATGTTCAGGATGGCGGCTTTATCTCGAAATGGTTGTTTATAATGGCCGGTCTGAAGCTAGGGTAAACACTTCCCGTAGTAGGGGTTGTGGAATCACGCATTGCCCTAATGAACGGTTGGACCACCTCTTGACCCTCAACAACCTGTTCGCCATGGCCATTTCCACTTCGACCTAAATCTTCCATCCTTTCTTAAGCAGCAATAACACGTACTCGAGCTCTCCTCGCTCCTGTGGTTTCAAGCTCAACTCCCAAATCTTCGACTATATCACCGGTGTTGGGATCTGACATACAACACTCGCACAAAAAACTCTCAAAAATACCAAAAACACTTACAAAATTTTCCAAAATAAAAATGCACACAACGGTTACACTCCCCAGGAGGGACTACTCGTACACAACGACCTCATACACAACAAAAATCAACAATATGCCTGCATTCCCCGGCAACGGTGCCAAAAACTTGATGCCTCGGTAAGTGCACCGGTCACTGTCAAGTAATGAAATTTAGGAATAGCTTCCCCGAATGTCGAACTCGAGGGAATGCAGGATGGGTATCATGATAACATCGTAGATAGATCGTTACTAAGAGTAATACGAAACAACAAGGTGGGTTGGTTTTTGATTCCTAATTCTATCAAAACAAAAAGGAAACTAATGTGGGTCGTAAGAGCGGCTTTGCTTGGTGGATGGAATTAGTGATGGCCGCTATGTTGTGCTTCGTTGGGTGTATGGACGGAGAGCAAGCTGATGTAATGATCACAAGTGTGGAAAGTGAGGGTCGCAATCACCTCTTCAACTACCAACACTAGCCTTTGCTAGTATGGTTCTAGTGCGTGAGTGGAGTGGATGTGGATGGAGGCGAGTGCAACATAGATAACAACAAAGAATGTAACTAACCAAAACAAACTTCATTCATAGACAAATAAAGTAAGTTTAAGTTCATTAAAAGCTTAAGAATACACTTCACAATGAGAAGAAGGTAGAATAAACCGATAAGAGGAAAGCCTAGCTGTGGTTCTTGACCGGAGCAGTGGGTTGTCAATCCACTTCTCAACTCGGACCATTGGTTGGTTCTGGAGGTAAATGGGTTGTCAATCCACTTGTCTCCCTCCGTCTTCTCTCCATTCGTTCAATCTTTACTCTCGTTGCCCAAATGAGTTGTACCGAAAGAGTCATGTTGCAAGTTGCTGGTGGCCGGAAACTCTCTGAAGTGTTGAAGATGGCTTCGGATCGCTGGAGAAATCTTCTAGGAGGATGGACATGAGTGGAGTACCGATGGGGGGTGAAAAACGGCGCTTCACGCGCAGCAGCAAGGTGCAAAAATGAAAGACGTTTACCTAAATCGCGGAGCACGGGCTTAAATACAACAGCAAAAAAATAGAGTGCACGATTAGTGGCCCACGACCAGTGGTCGTGCGCACTGACGGTTGATGATCGTGAGCTTTGCTCTAGAGAAACCTGCAACAGACAGAAAAAATAATATAAATATATATGCGCACGATCAGTGGCGCACGACCGGTGGTCATGCACACTTGATCCCATGATCGTGCAATTAACAAAGAAAGAACTCAACAAAAACTGGGATAACACGCACGAGCAGTGGCACATGACCGGTGGTCGTGCGCACTATGTCCTATGGTCGTGCGATGGCCCCAGATAGAACTTGGAAAAGTGGAGAATATTGTGCACGATCAGTGGCTCATGACTAGTGGTCGTGCGCTATAAGTTCAATGATCATGCGCAGTGTTCCTGAACTGTTTGGGATTTTGATGAACAGATCGTGCATGACCAGTGGTCATGCGCTAAGTATTCACCCGACCGTGCGCCTGTAAAAACGCACGACTAGTGGCCCTTAGGCGGAAAACTTTCCAAAATAATCCGGAACACGCTCACCACCTTTGTACCAGCAACAAAAAAAGCAGAGCCATCGAGATGGGAATACCACATTCTCCATACACAGCAAAGAACCAAGTATGACCAAAGAATAATAACTATGAAATCGCACTTAAAGTGGGCCAAAAGTGCACTTAACATGGAATGGATGTAATAACAAATATGAACAAATATAGCTTTAAAGTGTAGTGCAACAATGAGAAAACTAGCCCACATGAGTCCAAAAATATGTATATAACTTTGACTCATCAGTGGTATGGTATGAAAGGAGATATAGCTAAGTACGTATATGAATGTTTTACTTGAAAGTGAGTTAAGGCCGATCATGGTAGTCCTGGGAGAAAGTTAACGCCCTTGGATATTCAAAGTTGGAAGTGGGACAGTATTTCGATGGATTTCATTATTGGATTGCCGAGATCTCCCCGAGGACACGATTCAATTTGGGTTATTATGGACAGATTAACGAAGTGTGATCATTTCATGTCGTTTAAGATTGATTACACAATGAAAAAGATAGCTGAATTATATTTGGATGAAGTAATCAAGTTACACGGAGTGCATGTTAGTTTTATATCAGATCTAGACTCCAGGTTTACATCTCTCTTTTGGAAGAGCTTACAAGAAGGGTTGGGTACCGATTTGAGGTATTCCACCACTTATCATCCGCAGACTAATGGTCAAACAGAGAGAGTAAATCAGATCGCGGAAGATATGATCAGATGTTATATATTGTACCACGAAGGAGTGTGGGATGAGCGTTTGAGACTGATGGAATTTGCTTATAATGATAGTTATCAGGAATGTTTGCAGATGGCCCCGTTTGAGGCTCTGTATGGGAGGCATTGTAGAACTCCTTTGTTTTGGCTGAAGTTGGTGAGAGACCTTTGTTGGGCCCTAAAGTATTAGAAGAGATGGATGTTTCTGTAAAGCATATTCGAGAGAAGCTTTGGATAGCTCAAGAGTGATATGAAAAAAATGCCAATCAGCGTACGACCGATTTGGAGTTTGTTGTTTGGGGATATGGTGTTCCTTAACGTTTCCCCGATGTCTGGAGTTAAAAGGTTTTGTAAGAACCACAAGTTGGACCCAAGGTACGTGGGACCTTTTGAAATTGTTTAACGAATTGGTGTGTCAGCTTATAGGCTGGATTTGCCCTCAAGTTTTCCTGATGTGCATGATGTTTTTCACGTGAGCAAATTGCAGAAGTGTGTGCTAAGCAACATGCAAGTTCTAGATTAGGTGCCCCAGTTGGGGCCTAACCTTTCATATGTGGAAGTGCCTGTTCGTGTCTTGGATACTCAATATCGGGTATTGTGAAGGAAGACAATAACGTTGGTTAATGTTTTGTGGTGGAACCAAGACATGGAAAGCGCTACTTGGGAATTAGAGTAAGCTATGAGGGAGGCTCATCATCATCTGTTCTCCTGATGTTTTGGTAAGTGTTTTCTCTATTTGCTTATGATTGATTTTATTCTAATAGGGATTGGATCCTGTTTATGTTAAGTTTCGAGACGAAACTTCTTTTTAGGAGGGGTGGTTGTAACTCCCCTGATTTTTTCGGTGTTTATTTTTATTCCTGTAGTGGCATAATTTTGACTTCAGGGCATTACGTTAACACATTTTTGGTTTGTGTCGTTGTTAGAGTGTGGTTTTGCTCATTGAGTTTTCTGTGTGGCTTTATTTAGCCTGTTTGTAAGATTCCCTTATGAGCCGAGTCTGTTTTGGTGACTCGGTGGATCTTTTTTGGAAATGTGAAAGTGCGGGTTAGATCTAATAGACTCTAGAGGGGGGGGGGGGTTAATAGAGTAATTGTGAGTAATTAAAATATTTTGCTCAATAGTATAACTTGTTTCTAAACTTAGATGCTATATCACAACACATCAGATAAAACTAATAAAAATCAGTGAATCCTAACTAGCATAGGCACAGCAAGAACAAAAGAAAAAGGCAACCAGACAACACAAGAATTTTATATTGGTTCCCCAACCTGGGTACATCCACTCTTCTACCACCCTGGTAGGAATCCACTCAGGTTTTTGTTCAGGTGACTGCCACCAATGAGCTTTTGGTAAGGTGCTCAAAAACCAAACCTCAAGTCTTTTGGTTAGGAGACTTGCAAACAGTAATCACTTTTGAAGGGAGTAGAGAACCCTTTTTATAGAGGGGGTGAGAGAGTGATGATGTCTTCTCTTTCTCAAGTATTCAACTGAGAAAACTCTGTGGATTTGATGGTGGCAAAAGCTCCCCCTGAAATAATGAATTTATTCAGGGTGAAAGGAACTTTGCTTTAGGGTGATAGGCCTTCAATCTTTCAACTTCAACTAGAAGAACTTTAGGAACTCTTTAACAGATGCAGTAGTTGTTGTCCTTTGAAATTTCCTGAGAGAATGACAGAAGAAGAAGTCTCTTGATTTAAATGATTGTTCTTCTTTTTCTAAAATCTATTATTCTTCTGGTCTAGCAGATCTTTCTTTCTAGTGCTTTGTTGTCAAGATAGAGCGAGAGCAGAGAGAATCCTTATTGTGAGACGATGGTCTTCTACTCTTGTTGACTTGTTTTCTGTATATAAGTATCAGTTGTGTGTCGTCTGCTATATATTGCAGGCCGAAAGAGGAATCTATATTTTTAGATTTTTTGATATAAACGTCCATTTGAATTTTGAAATTCTTTCTGCATTCAATGCTGACGGCCAGAGAATATTTTGCATTAATTGATTTCCCCAACTGTCCCTTTGTAAAATGACAGGCAATAATCCTGATGAAGACCATAATTAATGCTCTTATCTAATGGTAATATTCAGAGAATATTAGAGCATTAATTACTCAGGAATCATTGCAGTAAAATATGAACAGAAAAGGGAAACAGGCAAGTCTGGATTCGTCGACCTGAGTCCATAGTTCGTCGAGCTGAGGTCCAAGTTCGTCGACCTCAGAATGGCTCACTGCTTCTTCACAACTTTCCTATTCTGTGCACCAAGATCATCGATCTGATGTCCAAGATCGTCGACCTGAGACCTGAGAACTGAGATCATCTAGCTGAGGTACAAGATCGTCGACCTGAGTTTTGATTCTAGATTAGACTGTTTTCTGATGCTGAGTGTTGAAACATCATTTTTGCATTGAATGTGATGTTCTCTGGCATTGAGTGTTGAATCAACATTATGGCGTTGAGTGTGATGTTCTCTGGCGTTGAGTGTTGAATCATCACTGGTGTTGAGTGTTAAAACATCTGATTAGTCGATCTGGGATCAGAGAACAGAGTTTGTCTAGCAGATGTTCTAAGTTTATCGATCGAAGTTCGACTTATAAGTGTTGTCACTTTATCCAGAGTTCGTCGATTTGAGACCATAGTTCATCGAGCTCAGCTCAGAGAATTATTTCATAGTTCGTAAAGTTGAGCACGACTTTCGTCGACCTTAGATCGACGAACATAGTGCTCTTTTTTTAAGTCTTGAATTTTCTCTAAGTCTTGAGTCTCTTGCAGTGTTGGAGGCTGGTCCCTGACATTATTGACTCTAAGGAATAGACCTAGACTCTAGGACATAGCCAAGACACTGGCTATATATGTTGGGTCATATCCTAACTTAGTGAATCTAGCCCAAATCAACCTAGGGATCCAACAATCTCCCCCTATTTGGGTGAGGTAACTAATTATAGACTCTATGATAAAAAGAAATGTACAAAGTAAGAAAATATATATCTGGCAGAGAATGAAATAATATATATGCAGAAGATATATTCACATAGTTAGCTTTGTATCATAGAACACTGTTTTTCAAAAGTATACCATACACATAGTGTAACGACCCCATCCGTTAAATGACGTATAGTAGAAGGTCCGGCCGGGGCCCCACACTATATGCCACAAACAGACGGTGAGGTCACAGGATAATACCAAACCATACACGCATCCTAACTCAGAGCATGCTAGCGGAAGCTTGAAGTTGTAATTTGAACTCTAACCAGGAATGTCCAATATATAAACCACTTATATATATATAGCCACGGAATGTACAACAACTACATAGAGTTTGGCCTTAAGGCCTTACAGTTCCTCTTTCCACACCGTATGGTTTACAAACCTCGGCGCGCAGGCCGGCCATACATGAGTAAAAGAAAACAATCAAAAACATTCGCTTAGCCTTCAAGGGCTAGCCGCAGCAGCAGCTGCAGCAACAATAGCAAGGGCTTCAGCCCTTTATTTACCACTTGGCTCTCCAGCACCTGCATAGGGATAATCCACCCAAACGGTGGCAAACAATGCAACGGTCAGCATTCAGCTGACCCAATTATAACAATCCTATACCTTTCTCGGGGCATTAGCATTCTTTCCCTACATAGCATGACATCATCATATAGCAACTATGTGGGCGCAGGCACATTCAAGCCATCACAACTATCGGCCACACGGCCCGACAGTCCGTGCACTCAGGGCACATTCTTGGTGTACCGGAATACCAGGGTCAACACCACTGTCTACACGGTATTTGAGCATTCTTGTCTTTTCGGCGCACGGGCCTAAGACTCTCATTAGGCGGTCCAACAAAACCCATAACCAGGCTTCCAAGTCTGACGGACCTAACGCAGGTACGGATCAGCCACCCCCCCCCCCCCCCCGTTGCTCAAAGCGCCGTGCCACCTCGAATACGGAAGTATCCATGGCAATTTATAGGCGCGGGTCGGTTTCACCTTTCCTGTTCGGCAATCTGCCTTTTCATCGAGTTGCAGCCCAACGGCTCAACCGCGCATAAAGTGGCAACGCACGGCCACAAGAGTTGCATCCAACCCTCTTCATTTCCTGGACTTCATCCAGTACTTCCTGCTGCACCAAGCAACAGGTAGGCACAAGGCAACACAAGCCATAATCACGGAGCCTTCTCCGATATGCAAACAAGCATCACCAATCCAGACTAGCATGTCCAGATGGGCTTCACACAGCATGCCTAGATCCGTACTCCAATTCCGGACTCTAACAAGGGGGACTTCACATATCTACCCCAAGGGACACCACAACCCACCGCACACTCGCGGGGAAGGGTTTTCCCTATGCAATGCAGAAAAGAAGGACTTCACATGTCCAAGAAGGGAGATCGTTACCCTTGTCGATCTCTTGGGAGCCATCGAAAACTAGCCGGTGAGAAAGAACCGCAGCACCTTTGCCTTCACAACGCTGGCCTTGGATCACGAATCAGACCACGGGAGCTCCGCCGGTGGCTTGATCTCCTCCTCCTTCTTCTTCCTCCTCTCTCTTTCTCTCTTCCTTAACCAAATGAAGAATGAATTTCTTCATCAGCCTCTGCTATTTTAATCCAGCCAGGAATCACCTGAGCCCTTGGATCCAAAGAGAGAAAATGAACGGCTACGATTTTCCCAAAAACCCACTTTTTTTGGCTGACACGGCCTGTGACACGCCCGTGTCACAGGCCGTGTACCCTTAAGCGGCACACGCGGTATTCGTACCGACTGATCTTTACCAGAACACGGGCATCGACACGCCCGTGTGGAACCTGACACGCCCGTGTCAGTCATAAGACACGCTCGTGTCACCCTTGCCTCACCGAGCTACAAGCAGTACACGGGTAGGCACACGGCATCGGACACGCCCGTGTCCAATCTGACACAGCAGTGTTCAAGGCTTGGTTCCGGGCCGTGTAATCTTCTGACTCAGAATGCCTATTATTTGATTGACACGCCCTGGGACACGCCCGTGTCCCAGGCCGTGTACCCCCGACACGCCCTAGGACATGCCCGTGTCCCAGGCCGTGTACACCAACCTGCACCTCAAATCCATATTTGAGATTATTGGGGTGTTACAATCCTCCCCCCCCCCCCCTTAACAAAATTTCTTAACAAAATTTCGTCCCGAAATTTGCACGGTAAGGAAACAAGGAAAAATCAATGCTATAACTTGATAACTCTGTTATAACACAAGGTACATGGTCTACAGCTTATACAAACAACTCGGGACATTCTGCTCGCATGGTCTGCTCTCGCTCCCATGTTAGCTCTTCACGGCCACAATTGTCCCATCAGACCTTGACCATCCCGATCACTTTGTTCCGCAACTGTTTCTCGGCTCGATCCTCGATCCAAATGGGTCGAACCCTCGTCGTTAGCCCATACTCGACCGGTACCCGATCATTCTCCACTACCTGAGCTGGATCCTTAACATCCTTACGAAGTACTGAGATGTGAAATACATCATGTAATCCACCCAAGTCTGCTGAAAGTGCTAGTCGATAAGCAGCTTCCCCAACTCGCTCCACCACCTCAAACGGACCAAGATACCTCGGACTTAGCTTTTTCAACCGCCGAATCCGAGATACACCTTTGAAGGGCTTGATCTTCAAATATACCCAATCACCCACCGCGAACTCCACGTTCCGGTGTTTGGCATTGTAGTACTTTGCTTGACGATCTTGGGCTATCAATAGCCTCTCCCGAATAGAGCGTATGAGCGAAGTAGCTTCTTTGACTTCCTTTTTCCCACTCAGCTTAGATTCGCCTGCTTCTGCCCAAGCTAACGGTGTACGACATTTACGACCATATAAAGCCTCAAATGGTGCCATACCGATGCTCGCTTGGTAGATATTATTATAGGCAAATTCGACAAGAAATATATAATCTTCCCATCTCTTACCAAAGTCTAGGGCGCACATGCGGAGCATGTCCTCCATCGTCGTGTTGGTTCGTTCATTCTGGCCATCCGTTTGGGGATGAAAGGCCGTACTAAATGCTAACTTTGTACCCAACATTTGATGAACTAGCCGCCAATCATTCGATGTGAACCGCCCATCACGGTCACTGACGATGCTCCGAGGAACACCGTGCAGTCGAACAATCTCCTCCACATAAAGCTTGGCCAAGGTTTCCACTGAATCGACTCTTCTGTTTGGAAGGAAGTGCGCCACTTTTGTCAACCGGTCCACAATCACCCAGATTGAATCATGACCGCGTTGCGATCTCGGCAACCCGTGCACGAAATCCATCGAAATGTCATCGAACTTCCACTCCAGAATAGGTAACGACTTCAGGAAACCGCCAGGCTTCTGGCATTCCGCTTTCACCAATGCACAAGTATGGCATTCAGCCACATAACGTGCGACATCTTTCTTTAGTCCGGGCCACCAGAACAGCTTTTCAGATCTCTGTACATCTTTGTGCTCCCTGGGTGAACTGAGTACTTTGCAAAGTGAGCTTCGTACATCAACTCTTCCCTTAATTTACCCACACTCGGGACGCACACTCGACCATTTCTTCGTAACAAACCGTTATCCCAAAAGAATTGGTCATCCGGCCCATCTTTAGCATAGCGCTGGAGACTTTCATCAAACTCCGTTGCTCGCCGACCTCTGTCCGTAAGGTCATATTGCACCTCCGTCCAGTTCAAGCATGCATCGGTCGACGAACCCTTGTCAACACAAGATATCTCCAATGCTTCCAATTCCTGGATTAAACGCTGATCATGCCTCTGCAATCAGCTTGCCCAACCCTGAGTCTTTCGACTCAAAGCATCAGCGACCACATTTCCCTTCCCGGGTGTATAGTGAATCTCGAAGGTGTAGTCCCCAAGGAAATCCATCCATCTTCATTGTCGCATATTTAGATCCTTCTGATCCAACAAATACTTTAGGCTTTTGTGATCTGTATAGATATCCACTTTAACGCCATAAAGATAGTGCCGCCACAACTTGAGCGCAAAGATTACCGCCGCCAACTCCAAATCATGGACGGGGTAATTCCGCTCATGCACTTTAAACTGGCGCGAGCCATAAGCAATCACTTTACCAAACTGCAGAAGAACGCAGCCTAAGCCGCTCCCGGAAGCATTACTATAGATCTCATACCCATCTGTACCACATGGCGATGTCAACACAGGCGCTGTGGTCAAACAACTCTTCAAGTCTTCAAAAGCTCGAGCGCACTCTGGCGTCCAAATGAACTTTTGATCTTTTCTCGTCAGCGTGGGCAGAGGTAACGCAATCCGTGAGAAGTTTTCCACAAACCGTCTATAGTAGCCCGCAAGCCCAAGGAAGCTCCTGACCTCGGCCACTGAAGACATCACTGGCCAATCTCGAATGGCACTTATCTTCAACGGATCCACCGCGATACCTTCTCCACTTACCACATGGCCTAAAAAGGCTACTGAAGAGAGCCAGAACTCACACTTTGAGAACTTGGCATAAATCTTATTCCTCCGCAGGGTATGCAAGACCAACCGCAAATGGTTTGCATGATCCTCTTCCGACTGAGAGTATACTAAAATGTCATCGATAAACACAATCACGAACAAATCCAAGTACTCTCGGAACGTTCGATGCATTAGGTCCATAAATACCGAAGGCGCATTACATAGGCCAAACGGCATTACTGTGAACTCATAATGACCGTAGCATGTTCCAAACGCCGTCTTGGGAATGTCACCTTCCCGAATCCTCAACTAATAATATCCCGATTTCAAATCCAACTTGGAATAGACCGTTGATCCTGCCAGCTGATCAAATAGGTCATCAAACCGCGGAATCGGATATTTGTTTCTCTCCGTCAGCTTATTCAATTCGCGGTAGTCAATACATAATCGCAAACTACCGTCTTTCTTTTTCACAAAGAGAACAGGCGCGCTCCAAGGTGACATACTTGGGCGTATGTATCCCTGTTCCAACAACTCTTGCAATTGGACTTTCAACTCAGCCATCTCTTTTGGCGCGACGCGATATGGTGAGCGGGCCACAGGTTTCGCACCTGGCACCAACACAATAGAGAAGTCATTCTCCCGCTGGGGTGGTAACCCAGGAAGATCTTTAGGAAACACATCGGCAAACTCTGACACAACCAGCACTTCACCGACACTGGCCTGAGGCTCAACAGCCTGAATTAGCGTAAAGAATAACTCTGCGCCCTTTCGAACAGTATTGACGACTTAGAGCGCAGACAACAACGTCCCGCCAACTCCTCGCATACCAGCGAACTTCGTCACAAGTCCGGTATTCTGGCCCAGTGTAATCTCCTTGGAGTTGCAATCAATAAAGGCACGCTGCTCCGAGAGCCAGTCCATACCAAAGATCACATCAAACTCCGATAACGGTAGCACAGCTGCACTCAAACCGAAATCCGGACTTCCTATTTGAACATCCACATCGCAAGCCCTATCTGCAAGCATCACACAGCCATTCGGCAATAGCACCCTTGTACTATCAACCGTCACATGACTCGGTACCCCAATGCGAGATACGAAATCCTCAGACAGAAAAGAATGCGAAGCACCCGTATCAAACAGGGCTCTCGCCAGATTATTCCGAATCAGGACAAAGCCTGCAACACACACATCATGCACAAGCTATACATAACCACAAACAATAGCACGTAAGCAAGTAAGCTAATCACTCGTACCTGTGACGACGTCACTTTGCTTAATCGCTTCCTGTTGGCCAAGCTGATAGATTCGGGGCTGTGACTGGGACGCAGAGGAATCAACCACTGCTTTGCCCTTCTCAGCATACGACGCACCCGTCTTCTTTTCCCCTTTGGGCTGAACAACCCGACAGTCACGGGCTATAGGCCCCACCCGGCCACAGTTATAGCATGTACGAGAATCCGGCCTTGATGTCGCCCCCGACACCACGGTCGTAGTCACTTGCTCAGACGGCTTGGACCTCTTGCCCCCTTTCTTCTGGTAGAACGATTTGCTAGGGCGAGGTGCTTGAACCTTGGGCTTTGACACAACCAAGCCCTTGTTCACTCGCACCCGCCACATGTCCTTCTCCATCGCACACGCAGTATCAACCAACGCCTGAAACCCTTGGTTCACGGAACTCGAAAGCAGGAACCTCAACTCATCCCGCAATCCTTCATAGAACCGATTCGTTTTCCTTTGGTCATCCGCGAAGATTGTTCCCGCATACCGTCCCAACCTGGTAAACTCATGCAAGTAGATATCCACGTTATCTTCTCCTTGCTTTAACCGTTGGAACTCATTTTCCATGGCAATGCGTTGCGCCGCTGGGACATGCTTCGCCAGAAATATTCGAGAGAACTCCTCAATCGATACTTGCGTTAATTGCCTGCCCGCCAAATGGTGTACCTCAACCTCGTCCCACCACAACCGCGCCTCTCCTTCAAGCATAAAGGTGGCCAAGGTGACCTTTAGAATTTCCTCCGCCCTGATCGCTGTCATTATCCGCTTGACACGCGATAACCAATCCTCTGCCTGCGTTGGGGATCCCATTCCCGTAAACGTAGGCGGACTGAAGCTCATGAATTGCTTCAACTGTCGGTCAACTGCTCGTGGATCTACAGCCTCAACCGGCTCGGTTCGTACAACAACACGAACTGGTTCTACTGCCGGCTGCGCTTGCTCGGTCGGCTGAATAATGGCAAATTGAGCCTCAACAACTAAGCGAACAGTTTACGCAGATGGAGGAGGTGTTGGCACCTCAGCTGGTGCCGCACTCTCATCAGAGCGCTGGGGCTTAGACTGCCCAGCACCACTACGCGTCACCTATAGGTGGACAAGACACACATTAGCGATCGTATTCAAGCAAAACAACACAAAAAGGAACGCGCAGATTCCTCAAATAAGATTTTGTACATTCCTTAGTGGACATTCCAGAGTTCATTAGCGTTACAGTAGGGCACATAAACACGCGCGCGCCACCCCATAAAAGAATTCGACCACGAATTCGATAGAGGAAGACCGAACGAAGCTGATACCAAAATGTAACGACCCCATCCGTTAAATGACGTATAGTAGAAGGTCCGGCCGGGGCCCCACACTATATGCCACAAACAGACGGTGAGGTCACAGGATAATACCAAACCATACACGCATTCTAACTCAGAGCATGCTAGCGGAAGCTTGAAGTTGTAATTTGAACTCTAACAAGGAATGTCCAATATATAAACCACTTTTATATATATAGCCACGGAATGTACAACAACTACATAGAGTTTGGCCTTAAGGCCTTACAGTTCCTCTTTCCACACCGTATGGTTTACAAACCTCGACGCGCAGGCCGGCCATACATGAGTAAAAGAAAACAAGCAAAAACATTCGCTTAGCCTTCAAGGGCTAGCCGCAGCAGCAGCAGCAACAACAGCAAGGGCTTCAGCCCTTCATTTACCACTTGGCTCTCCAGCACCTGCATAGGGACAATCCACCCAAACGGTGGCAAACAATGCAACGGTCAGCATTCAGCTGACCCAATTATAACAATCCTACCCCTTTCTCGGGGCATTAGCATTCTTTCCCTGCATAGCATGGCATCATCATATAGCAACTATGTGGGCGCAGGCACATTCAAGCCATCACAACTATCGGCCACACGGCCCGACAGTCCGTGCACTCAGGGCACATTCTTGGTGTACCGGAATACCAGGGTCAACACCACCGTCTACACGGTATTTGAGCATTCTAGTCTTTTCGGCGCGCGTGCCTAAGACTCTCATTAGGCGCTCCAACAAAACCCATAACCAGGCTTCCAAGTCGGACGGACCTAACGCAGGTACGGATCGCCCACCCCCCCCCCCCCCCCCCCCCCCCCCCCGTTGCTCAAGTCGTCGTGCCACCTCGAATACGGAAGTATTCATGGCAATTTATAGGCGCGGGTCGGTTTCACCTTTCCTGTTCGGCAATCTGCCTTTTCATCGAGTTGCAGCCCAACGGCTCAACCGCACATAAAGTGGCAACGCACGGCCACAAGAGTTGCATCCAACCCTCTTCATTTTCTGGACTTCATCCAGTACTTCCTGCTGCACCAAGCAACAGGTAGGCACAAGGAAACACAATCCATAATCACGGAGCCTTCTCCGATATGCAAACAAGCATCACCAATCCAAACTAGCATGTCCAGATGGGCTTCACACAGCATGCCTAGATCCGTACTCCAATTCCGGACTCTAACAAGGGGGACTTCACATATCTACCCCAAGGGACACCACAACCCACCGCACACTCGCGGGGAAGGGTTTTCCCTATGCAATGCAGAAAAGAAGGACTTCACATGTCCAAGAAGGGAGATCGTTACCCTTGTCGATCTCTTGGGAGCCATCGAAAACTAGCCGGTGAGAAAGAACCGCAGCACCTTTGCCTTCACAACGCTGGCCTTGGATCACGAATCAGACCACGGGAGCTCCGCCGGTGGCTTGATCTCCTCCTCCTTCTTCTTCCTCCTCTCTCTTTCTCTCTTCCTTAACCAAATGAAGAATGACTTTCTTCATCAGCCTCTGCTGTTTTAATCCAGCCAGGAATCACCTGAGCCCTTGGATCCAAAGAGAGAAAATGAACGGCCACGATTTTCCCAAAAACCCACTTTTTTTGGGTGACACGGCCTGTGACACGCCCGTGTCACAGGTTGTGTACCCTTAAGCGGCACACGCGGTATTCGTACCGACTTATCTTTACCAGAACACGGGCATCGACACGCCCGTGTCGAACCTGACACGCCCGTGTCAGTCATAAGACACGCTCGTGTCACCCTTGCCTCACCGAGCTACAAGCAGTACACGGGTAGGCACATGGCATCGGACACGCCCGTGTCCAATCTGACACGACCGTGTTCAAGGCTTGGTTCTGGGCCGTGTAATCTTCTGACTCAGAACGCCTATTATTTGATTGACACGCCCTGGGACATGCCCGTGTCCCAGGCCGTATACCCCCGATATGCCCTGGGACACGCCCGTGTCCCAGGCCGTTTACACCAACCTGCACCTCAAATCCATATTTGAGATTTTTGGGGTGTTACACATAGGAGTTCAGGCTCTATTTCTTCTGTTTCTCTCCTCCTTTGCTCTTATCTCTAGGCTGAGTAAAGATGATTTCCCTGTCAGGATTAGAAGCTTCTTTCTTTGATATATACATATCTGCTGCTGTAATCACTGTCAGGGTGGAGGTTTTGGGTACTACAGCCTATGGGTGTATAACCATGTACTCTGCAGGATCAAACACTTTCTTGCTCACTTGAAGTTTATCCAGCTCTTTTTCTCTGTATGATGACATAGTTGTGAACTTTGTTGGATCTTCACCCTCTTCTCTTGCTTTCTTTATTTTTGACAGACCAATCAACTCTTAGATCCTAGCCATCCTGAAGTTGGGATCAATATCCTGACTAACAGATAATTGATCATCTTGTGGGGATAGCAGGGTAACATGCTTGAATTGAGTGGACTGTGCTTGAAAATTTGTTACTTTTTGGGTTTCATCACTCTTAGTATACAAAGACTTTGGAGGAGCAGTCTCACTATATTTTCTTTTAGGCTTGTGGGATTCTGTGTGCCTTCATTATTGAGCTTGCTATCTGGGAGGTGAGAACTCTAGTTTCAGATAAACTACCCCATTTATTTGCTCTGTAGAGCTTACATTCCTTTGCTGGCTGCTTCCTTGAGAATGATGTCTAGATGGCCTTTCCTGTCTTTGATATGTTCTGGTGAAGGATGTAGACTTGGAAGGTGCATCTATCCCTTGAGAATTGGTTCCCGAGACACCAATAGTAGGAGGAGGAGGAGGACCTCTCTTGAATTTTTGTGGGGGAGGAGAATATCTTCTGCTCTTCTTCCTTGCCTTTTGTTCATTTTTAGACAGCCACATCCAAGCTTGCATACCCTTGTATGGAGTTATGTTCTGCAGAATGTAATAGGGTGTGTCATTTGCTGGATTGGGTTTTGGGGTAGGAGGTGGAGGGGCTTTCCTTTTCTTTGAAACTTTCTTCTTCTTAGGGTCCTCATCATAATCATCATCATCATCAGAAGGTTGAGGGTTGTCATACATGGCATAAATCTCTCTCAATGTGTCATCATAAGTTGTTGTCTTTTCTGCATTTGAAGGAACTGGGGGGGGACTGGAGAACTGAGTACATAAGTTCTTTGAGGAGCTAATTTATTTTCTTCCTCAATATCAACCATGATCAATGCATCTAGGTCTTGCATTGGAGAATCAACCATAATATACACTAGTGCTATAGGGGATGGGATGGTGGGGGAAGCAACTCTGGGAAGAGGCTCAGGAGCTGCAAAAGTGGCCTTGAGCCAAATGGGTGTGGTATATAGGATTATGGCCATAGATGGCTTGGTGTTGTCTGTTGGTACATCTTGTGCCATAACTTCTTCTTGTACTTCTGCTGTTTCTTCTTCTATTATTACATCTTCTGCTACACCTGATGTATCCATATCCTTATCATCTGATTCTATTGGTGTTACATCTTCTGCTACAACTGGTGTTACTTCTTCATCAAGTATCTCCCCCTGCATGGTTTTAGAAGGAACTGAAGCAAGGCCCCCAATTGAAGAGGGAGCAGTAGATAAAGCAGTAATTTAAGCAGCAAGAGAGGAGATGGAGGTAGCAAGAGGAGATATAGCCTCTTCTATGAGTGTTTTGTGGAGGGGTGTGAGGAGGGTAATGAGTGGGGAGACAAGGGAGGGATCCATGTATGGAGAGGTAGATGTTGTGGCGGTGGTTTGTTGAGTTGATATGGTAGGTGCTGGGGGAGTTAAAGGTGGAGGTGGAGGTGGGATTTAAGTGTGTAGGGGAAAGTCATTTTGAGGAGAGGGAGTGTGTAGTGGGGATGAGAAGAGGTTGAAGGATGGGAGGGATGAGAGGTTGACTTGGGGGAAATCAATAAGATGATGTGGAAGAGGAGATTGGGGTGGTGAGGGTACAAATGTATCATGCTGGGGGGATGGAGTATTAGATGGAATGTTTGTTGGAGAGGTAGGAAGTTGGGATGCTGGAGGTGTATTGCTGGTTGGGATTGAACCTGAGTAGTTGGAGGGGGTGGAGTGGTGGAATGGATCTCTTCAATGGAGTGGTGAGTGGCTGGTACATCCCCTGTACTTTCAGAAGTTCTGGTGGAAGAGGAAGGAGCCTTGGTTGGCTTAGTGATTGTCCTCTCCCACTTGCTAAATAGAGCACAAGTGAGTCTCTTGCTAGCATTAATGAATATGGTCGGGGAGACCAGTGATTCAGTAGACATGTCCTTGAGGAAGATCCCTAGGATCCTTCCAAAGCAAACCTCCTTTTTGTTCTTCTTCTTTCTATTCAGATCAAATAAGATCTACGCCCAGTTCACTATCCTTTTATTCACTATGGCACACATGACCAGGAACTGATGCATGGTGATTTAGTTATGTGAAGTGTGCTTTCCTAGCAGCACCTTCCCCACAATGTTGGCAAGAAACTTGTACTCTGCATACAAATGTTTCTTGAGAAATTTATTGGGGGTTTGTCCCGAATACCCCATCATGCTAAGCATCATATCAAATTCCTCCGAATTTATATCTAATTCTTCATCACCATTTCTCAATCCAAAAATTTAAGTTAAAACATAGGGGGTAAGAGAAACTGTAGTACCCGCGATTGTTCCAGAAATCGTGTTGTCCTCTGTAGAAGCCGTATAAACCTATTCCCTGATCTCTATTCCTGATATCTTCATGCAGGTGGAGAGCAGAGTCTTCAAGTGTTGGTCTTCAAATAACTTTAGAATATTCAGGAAGAAGGGGTCTGAGTACTGAAAAGATTCGAAGTCACAATCGAATTGAGTATCAAACTTCATTGCCACTAGAATTCCTGCGGGAATCACCATGAAAGTACCTGCAAGAGAAAATGAGGATCAAGTGCAAGAGAACTGAAAGCACGGGATGGAGGTCGAAGAAAACCTATATATAAGGTTTTCCTGAATATGAAACGACAAAATCCGTTCCACTAAAAGAAATAGTTCTTTGATCTGAGGTCGACGAAATAATTTATAGTTAAACAATTCATCGATCTCAGTCTGAAGGGTTGAAGACATTTCGCCGATCTCCATTCGACGAAAGTTTTCTGAAGTAGGTTCGCCGATCTCAGGTCGACGAAACTAACTTTACTAACAGGGAGTTCGTCGATCTCAGATCAACAAAATCTGAAGAGTTCTTTGAGTGCAGACAGAAACTAAACTAAGTCTTCTCCATTGATCATTCCAAGCTGATTTACAAAGAATAAGTGATTTCTTTCATCCAAGGGTTTGGTGAATATATCAGCTTTTTGCAAATCAGTGTAGATATAGACAAGTTTAATTTTTTTTTGTCTACACACTCTTTAATAAAATGATGTCTAATGTCTATATGTTTACTCCTACTGTGATGGACTGGATTTTGTGCTATGGCAATAACACTTGTGTTATCACATAGTAGAGTTGAGTTATTTAAGTTGAACACATAGTCCAGGAGTTTGTTTTGAATCTACAACATCTGGGAAAAGCAACTGTCAGCTGTAATATATTCTGCTTCAGCAGTTGATGTGGACACAGATGATTGCTTCTTGCAAAATAACGACACTAATCTCATACCAAGGAACTGGAAAGTTCCTGAGGTACTCTTTCTGTCCACTCTACATCCAGCAAACTCAGCATCTAATAATCAAGTTAACTCAAACTCTGACTCAGTAGGATACCATAGACCTAGACTAGCACAACCCTTTATATATCTTAAAATCATTTTTGAAAAATTAGATGAGATTCTTTAGGGTTCACCTAGAACCTAGCACAAAGGCATGTGGCAAACATGATATCGGGTCTGCTAGATATAAGATATAGTAGAGATCAAACAATGCCCCTATATAATTTCTGATCCACATGTTTCCCATGTGTATCAGAGTCTATTACAACATTTGTAGCCATAAGTGTTTTCATTACTGAGGCATCAGCCATCCCAAACTTCTTAATAAGCTCTTTAGCATATTTAGCCTTGAAAATGAAGATGCCATCAGGGAGCTGCTTCACTTGGAGACCAAGGAAGTAGGAGAGCTCACCAATGCTACTCATCTCAAATTTTGAATGTATAAGGTCAGAGAACCTCTTGCATAATTTGGGATCAGTATACCCAAATATAATGTCATCAACATATATTTATACTAACAAGGTTTGATCCTTATGATGTCTAGTGAACAATGTTTTATCTACAATGCCTCTAATTAATTTATGCTCTATCAAAAATCTAGCTAAAGTCTCATACCAAGCTCTTGGAGCTTGCTTTAGACCATAGAGGGCTTTATGCAATTTAAAAACAAGATAAGGATGAGTTGGAGAGATGAAACCTAGAGGTTGTTCGACATAAACCGCTTCCTTTAGCACTCCATTCAAAAAGGCACTCTTCACATCCATCTAATAGACTTTGAACTTCTTATAGGCAGCATAGGCAAGAAATATTCTGATTGCCTCCAATCTTGCAACTGGTGCAAATATTTGGTCATAGTCTATTCCCTCTTCTTGCCTATAACCTTGAGCAACAAGCCTAGACTAGTTTCTCCCAATTACACCTTAGGCATCCAATTTGTTTCTGTATACCCATTTGGTTACAATAACTGGGTAGTGTTGGGGTCTTGGAACCAAATCCCAAACTCTACATCTCTCAAACTAGTTCAGTTCCACTTATGTAGCAATGATCCATTGGGGATCTTGCTCAGCATCTTTTATGGTTTGAGGTTCAACTTGAGAGAGGAAACAGGCATGCATCAAGACTTGGTTGAGTTGATGCCTTGTTTGTACACCTGCTGTTATGTCTCCAATCACTTGAGATCTAGGGTGATCTCTAAGTGTGACAAGATCATTAGGTGGATTTGGTTCAACAACAGTTATTGGATTTAATTCATCTTGTGGAATTGCATCAACTGTTGAAGGAAGTTGAACTTCTTCCACAGTTTCTTCATCACTATCAGCTTCTGCTACTGATTGTGGAGGAGGATGTTATTTAGCCTCTGGGGTAAGGTCTAGATCATCAAAATTCTCACACAAATTTGATACCTGCAAAGTACTATTGGTAGAAATGTTTTTCTCCTTGTAAATCATGTTAGCTTCATTAAATGTAACATGAACAGATTCCTCAATTTTCAGGGATGATTTATTAAACACCCTATAATCTTTGCTTACTTGGGAATATCCTAGAAAAATTCCCTCTTCAGCCTTAGCTTCAAACTTTCTAATGTATCTCTTGTCATTATTATGTATATAACATACACACCCATATACTTTAAAATAAGTGATTTTAGGTTTCTTCCCTTTAAGTAATTCATAAGGAGTCCTATTCTTTAGTTTGTGTATCAGACTTCTGTTCAGTGCATAGTTTGCTGTGCTTACAGCCTCAGTCCAAAAGGATAGGTGCATGTAAGCATCTGTAAGTAATGTTCCTGCAGCTTCAATCAGTGTCCTATTTTTCCTTTCAACTACCCCATTTTGTTGGGGAGTTCTAGGAGCTGAGAAGCAGTGCCTGATACCTTCCATCTCACAGAACTCATGCATAAGAGGACACTCAAACTCTGTACCATGATCACTTCTGATCAATGCAACATAAATAGAGTACTCAATCTGTATGGTCTTGAGAAAATCTATAAGAACCCTATAGGTATCTGACTTAGATCTTAGAAAGAACACCTAAGTGAACCTTGAGAAGTCATCCACTATGACTAAGGTGTAGGATTTCCCTCCCAGGCTTTGTACAGCTATGGGTCCAAAGAGATCCATGTGTAGCAAGTACAATATCCTAGGTGAATCACTTTTATTTACTGATTTAAAACAAGATTTAGTTTACTTGCCTAGCTTACAAGACTTGCGTAGGCCTTCCTTATTGTAGGGGCCAGAGGGTAAACCTCTCACAAGGTTGTCTTTAGATAGCCTAGGTATGTTTTTCATATTAACATGCCCTAGTTTTTTATGCCATAAATCATTCTGATTACTTATAATGTTAAGTAAGCAGATATCTTAATTGGCAGATAGAAAATTAACTATATATATGTTTCCTTGTCTATTCCCCATTAAAACAGTTTGTTTTTCTTTATTAGAAATAATACAAGCAGTTGAGTTGAAGTGTACTTGATAACCTTCATCACATAATTGACTTATGGAGATGAGGTTATGCTTGAGTCCGCTTACATAGGTTACCTTGTTGAATGTGACTACTCCAATCCTTATTTGTCCATAGCCTTCAGATTGCCCACACTTTGAGTCTCCAAAGATTACCTTTGGTCCATGCTTGGACTTGTAGTTGAGTAGACTTTCCTTGTTCCCAGTCATATGCTTGGAGAAACCACTGTCCAGGTACAATTCTTGATTTACAGCTGGACAGCTGGACAAAATAGTTAGTTGTTCTTGACCTAAGTAACCTTGGGTCCTGGTTGATTTACATAACTGTAATTGGAAATATAAGAGCATTCAGTTTGATTTTTGTAACCTTTAGGATGATATCTTCTTGGTGGTATTATCCATTGACTAAAAGGATTAATATTACTTTTAGAATTTAGGTTTCTACTGTTAAGATCTAGGATCGACGATCTCTGGTTGGATCATCGACCAGAGCTCGATGATGTTGGATGAGATCTTCGATCTCTGCTCGAAGAGTGAAGGTATTCATTCTTGGGGAACCAAAATCGTCAATCTCTGGTCGACGAACCATACTGATATCGTCGATCGTAGATCAAGATTGATTATTACTGAAGTTTGCGTTCAGAGATCGTCGTTCTGAGGTTGGCAATCTGTCTATGTATCATCGATCTGAGTTTGACGATAATTGCTGAACATTATTACTTTTCTTATTCTTCTATTTTTTATGTTTGTTCTTAGTTTCAATTTGTTTAAGGAATTCATTAACCTTATTGACTTGATCATTGTTTTTCTTTCCTTTATCAGATATAAAATTTACTGGTTTTGACAGGTTATTCTTCTGAATTAGAATTGGTTCACTGGATGAAGCTCCTAACCCTAATCTATAGTTATTGGTTCTAGTATTTAATGTACTGGTTATATCTAACAGTTTTAAACTTCTGCCATTTAATGTTTCCTCCAGTATCTTAGCCTTGCTAAGTTCAGATTTCAGAAAGAAGATCTGTTCATTTGCAGACTTTCGTTCATTAGATAGGCTAGCATTTTCAGAAATGATTTCATCTTGATCTTTTAATTTTTCTCTGAGAAGTTTGATTTCGTTCTCAGTGCTTATCAAATCTAAGCATAAATTTTTAAATTCACATTTGAATTCATCAGATTCAAAATCATAAGAGGCTAATACTGGATCTTCAGCTGGCAGGCTTTCTTCATTATCAAATTCATCTGTATCTAATCTGCTACTGTTGGAATCAATTACCATGAGGTAAACTTCCTTTGCCTTTGCCTCCTCTTCTTCTTCACTGGAACTTGAAGATGAAGATTCATCTTCTGTTTCACTCCAGCTTTCAGCTACAAAGCCTTTATCCTTCTTCTTATATTTGTTGTAAGAAGGCCTGCTGCTGTGCTGCCTTCTTGTGTCCTTCTCTCTTCTCTTCTCCTTCTTATGATTCTTTGGACAAGTTTGTCGAGCTGAGGTCCAAGTTCATCGACCTAAGAATGGCTGACTGCTTCTTGATAGCTTTCCTATTCTGTGCACCAAGATCATCAATCTGATGTCCAAGATCATCAACCTGAGACCTGAGAACTGAGATCGCCTAGCTGAGGTCCAAGATTGTCGACCTGAGTTTTGATTCTGGACTTAGACTATTTTCTAGTGCTGAGTGTTGAAACATCATTTAGCGTTGAGTGTGATGTTCTCTGGCGTTGAGTGTTGAATCAATATTCTGGCATTGAGTGTGATGTTCTCTGGCATTGAGTGTTGAATCATCAATGGTTTTGAGTGTTGAAACATCTGATTAGTCGATCTGGGATCAACGAACAGAGTTTATCTAGCTGATGTTTTAAGTTTGTCGATCGAAGTTCGACATAGAAGTGTTGTCACTTTGTTCAGAGTTCGTCGATCTGAGACCATAGTTTGTCGAGCTTAGCTCAGAGAATTGTTTATGTGTTCGTCGAGCTGAGCACGACTTTTGTCGACCTGTGATCGACGAACATTGAGCTCTTTTTCTAAGTATTTAATTTTCTCTAAGTCTTGAATCTATAGAAGTGTTGGAGGCTGGTCCCTTGCATTGTTGATTCTAAGGACTAGACCTAGACTCTAGGATATAGCCATGATCCTAGCTATACATGTTGGGTCATATCCTAACTTAGTAAACCTAGCCCAAATCCAACTAGGGATCCAACAAAATGCTTGTGTTTTGGCTTCAGGAGATGTTTGCATGAGTTTGGTTTATCGGATTTGAGTTTTGACTTTATTGTTTGTTTCGTAGTGTCGGTATTTAGCTACGGTGCAAATTTCGTAGAATTCCGAAATGTTATGGACTTCGGATCGTTTTGAATGATTAGTAGTTATTGTAATGTGATATTTTATTATAAATAAATTAATTATTATTATAATACTTATATATATATACGTAATAAACGAAAACCCTACTATTTATTATCTTCCCCAACCCGACGATGGTATTTGTTTCGTGGAAGGTGTTCGACGGACGGAGCGGAGCTTTCGGACGGCAAAATCGGGAGTTTGGGTTGTCGGTTTTGCCTTTTGAGTAGAGATTTTGTAGTTCTCGGCGAGGGCTTCGCGATTGTGGTAAGCTTTCAAAGATTTCTCGAATTTTGTACGTTAGGGTTTGAGATTTTGACCTCCTTTCTCCTCCAAAAGTTTCAGGAAACGTTGCTTAGGGCTTTCTTCGACCGATCCTTGAAGCGGCGCGAGCGGGCAACGTTTCTCCAGAGTTTTGAGGCAAGTGGATCTCTTCCCTTGCTTGATCGTTTTTATTTGATCTCCCTCCTTTATTTTCCTCCCTTTGAGGTTAGGAGTAGAGTAGGAAGCATGAAAATGTCCCACTAGGCTAGATCTTTATCTTTGGCCAAACTATAAAAATTAGGAAAATTAGAGATCAAGTAAAAATTGGCGTGTATTGTAATGGAGTTTGTCGAGTATTGCTATGTCCGTGTTTGTCGAGTATCGGTGTGGGATGCCATAGTCTCGTCGAGCAAGAGGATGAGGGATTTTAGTCAAGTAGTAGTACGTAGTCTAAGTAGAATTCGATGAGTATCGCCGAATTTAGGTTAAGTCATTTATAGCGTGATTCATAAGTTAGTGTAAAGAGTTCGACGAATATCGCTGACTATTCGTCGAATGGTGTTCGACGATTATCATAGTCCATTCATCGAGCATCGAGCGGAGTTCGACGAATATTGTTATCCATTCATCGAACGGAGTTCGACGAATATCGTTATCCATTCGTCGAATGGAGTTCGATGAATATCGTGGTCCATTCGTCGAGCATTGAGCAGAGTTCGACGAATATCGTTATCCATTCGTCGAACGGAGTTGGACGAATATCGTTGTCCATTCGTCGAGCGTCGTCCGGAGTTCGACGAATATCGCTGGTTATCGTGTGGCAGTTTCGTCGAGTATAAGGAAAATTCGCCGAATTTATCGAGACTTAGAATATTTTTTCACTGTTTTTGTCCAATTCAAGGGGTTTAGTCCTTAGGATGATTTTAGAACTGGTTTTAGTTTATCTTAAGGTTGGAACTTGGGATTTGGGTAGGTTCTTAATGGAGACGTCCACCTCCAACATGTTGAAGAAGACGACGACATGCTTAAGGAAGATCTTTCTCCGTCTCCAATCAAAGACTTGCGGCGCCGTGGTGATCTTGTGGAGCGATGCTACAACCTCCACCATCGGCGCAAGATGGCTTAATAATATTTAGTTTAATTTTTTTTGCTTTTTTTTTGAGAATTTTTATTTCATCAAGTTATGCATAAACATTGGAGTGTTTTATTTTTATTTTGGGTTGCATGTAGCCTAACATTATTATAAGCCTATATAAGGCCTTGTATTGTTTTATTTTCATCAAGTTGAATGAAAGCCAATTGAAACCCTAATTCCTCCTCTTGAGAAATTCCCTCCTCCTCCTTCTTCACAAAATTCGGCCATAGCCGTCTCTCCTTCTCCAACCTGTCGGTCCTCCCTTTCTCTCTATTCAGCTCCTCTCCACCTCCTCCCTCTCCTTTCATCTCACTAATAAACCCGACAACCACCTCTAACCTCCACCTTTTCTCTCTCTCCCCTCTCCAAGCTGCTGACCCTATTTCCTCCTCTCCCTCAAGTTCTCAGCCTCCTCCACTCTCCAAGCCGCCGACCCTAATTCCTCCTCTCCCTCAAGTGCTCAACCACCTCCCCTCTAGCCACCACCTTTTCTCTCTCCCAAAAAAAAACTCTCGGCCACCCTAGTCTAAACCCGACCACCCTCCACAAAAACAAACCCGACCACCCTCTTCCTTGCCAACAACAACCAACCTTCAAACATCCTTGGGTGGATCTCGGCCAAGGAGTGAAGCGACGAAGGCAGACGAGTTTCAACTCCATCCGACGTGACTCCAACGGATCCGTTGAAGGACGATATAGAAAATAGTGAATCGAAATAACACATTCTGATTGGGTAATGAAACCTATCTACTTTTGGTGTTTTTCCCTCTAGATTTTCATTGTGGTGGATACTTTGGTGTGATCTTTGAAACTTCGAATTTATCGTGGTTTATTTGATTGATTTTGTTGTTTGTCCTTATTTTATTTAAGTTCAAAAGGTTTAGTGAACCTTCATTTTCTTTTTGTTGGGAGAGATCTACCGTTTTCCGAATCTTTAATTTTGGAAGATCTCTTTTTGTACAACCTTCGCTCGTTCGGACCGAGTGGGTCCTTTTAGCCAGAAAGAATAGTGGCCTATAGCCTTTAATTCGATCGTAAGCGGTTTGGCTACCCATACGTTAGCATATAATTGATATAATTTCTTAGGGTGTACGCTGCGTGAAATTTGTGCGAGTGTAAAATTTGATCGTAGAGAGACAATCGTGTTTACTCCATCGGTTTTCCGATGTCAACGTGTGAGCCTGCATCAATTTGGTATTAGAGAGAGGTTCATGTCAATTTCCAAATTGGCACCCCCTCTTGCTTAGTACGTCGACATGAACTTGTCTTGTACGTCGTTTTGTCAAAATTACAAAAAAAAAATTCTGGTATGCCAATAGCGGCCTACAATTTTTGTATTTCTGCAAAAAAAAACAATTTTTTTAAATATTTTATTATTTATTTTCAGTAAGAAAATCAAAAAAAAAATTTCTACCCTAGATAGTAAGCGTGAACAATTCCTTCTATTGTCTTTTTCCTTAGGACAGAACTACTGTTTTGCTGCATGCGCAATAGATTTGGAATGGAGTATTCCTCGTCTTCTTCCAATATGGAGGACGAATGGGATGCAGCTCACGGTCTCACAGCACTTGAGGAACTCCGCCAGGATTTCACTAAAAAAATGATGGCTATAAGGGAGATGCTTCACAAAGTGAGATTAAATATTGCGGCTCCCCGAAATCAACCCGCCAACCAACGCGCAGAACGAAATAATGACCATAACATTAACAATAATAATGAACATGTTACGCGTGCACCTTACGAGTTTGATATTACTAGGGTCGTTCGGGTCAAACCCCCATCGTACGATGGATTGGGAGAACCCCAAGTTTTCCTAAACTAGGTTATGAAAATAGAGTGCTACTTTAAGTGGTGCAATCTGACTGACACAGATAAGGTGCGAGTGGCGAGACTGAAGTTGTTAGGTAGAGCAATGATATTTTGGTTGAATGAGGAATGACGTTTGAGAGGTGAGATTGGTGAATTACCCATTGGTTAGGCAGACATGAAGGACCTGCTGACAGACCAGTATGTACCTACGTACCATTGAACACAGATGTTTGATTATTTGGCTACCCTTAAATAAGGGAATAAGTCGGTCTCTGAGTATATGAGTTTTCTTAAAAATATGGTAGGTTTCATAAGGGGTTAAACCCCGACATCCAGGGAAAATTACTGTGTTATGGTCACACCGACCTAAACGTCACTTTTAATGCTGCATTAGATTTTGAGAAGCACAACGTTCTTAAAAAAAGTCTTCCTCATTTTAGAAGGGAAAGTCCATCTTAGGACCACCTCCCACTTCCACTTATAAGGATAAGGGGAAGTTTCAGTCTACTGACCCAAACTCCATAGTCGTGACTGCCAGGAATAGTAGAAACCCAACAGGTGAGAGAGTCCTTATATGAAGGGTTAGCAAAATGAATGCTACCTATTTCGCTTGCGGGATTCAGAGTCATTACGCTAGTGAGTGTCCTACTAAGCACAAGACCTTAGCCCTCTTAGACTCCACTTGTGAGTCTGACGACCTTATATATGAGGTAGGAAAAGATAGCGAGTCAGAAGGAATACCAGGCGATTTAGAGGATGATTCCCATATGATGGTCATGCGGTATTTTTTGGCTACTCCACGAGCTTTAAATGACTGGAATAGGACAAATATCTTTTTCGTTAAATTTTAAGAGTGGAGAGAAGTGGTGAAAGTTGATCATAAACAGTGGTAGCTGTATGAACGTAATTTATTAAAATGTGGTGACCCGAATGTTATTAGCTACTGAGCCGCACCATCACCCATATAAGGTGGCATGGGTAAATAAGACATCCCTCCCGGTGTCAAAGCATTCTTTGGTACCCCTTACCATCAAGGATTATTCTGAAAAGATTTTGTGTGACGTAATCCCCATAGATGCTTGTCACGTATTACTAGGACATCCATGGCTTTATGACCATGATGTAACTCATTTAGAGCGAGCCAACTCATATGAATTCAAATTCAGTGGCAAGAACAATATCATTAAACCAACTCCGCCTAAAGATGCTTCGGTCTCTTCTTAAGACACTATTGTGCATGTAGAGAAGAAAATATTAAGTTTGATAGGTAAGAAGGAGTTAGAGCGTGAGTCTTTCATTAACAGTTTCATGTATGCGCTAGTATGTTTACAAGTCAAGGAAGATAGCTCCTCATTTGATAATTGTTGCGCGCTAGGGTTCGAAGAAAATAAATGCAACCGAACTAGCAACCCAATGAGGCAAGTATACCTATCGAATTATAGCTAGGGGACACAAGTATCGTATTGAAATCCGGGAACTGTTTAGTATGCTTACTCACACGAAAACTATTATCTTATCAACGGAAAAACTAGAGTTTAGAGAATCTAATCTAATTGAGATTAAGGAAATAAAACTAATGCTAGAAAGAGAGCTAATGCAATTAAGTAAAGTGCTATTAAGTAAAACGATTACGATAGAAGGTTGAAACTATGAAATGGAAATGCACTCGATCAAGAATCACCTCGGCTAAAGACGATTAAGAAATTGCGATAAAAATCTAAACTTAGTAGGGTAAAGGTCCTTGACCGTGGAGGTTCCTAAAGCTTGAACACGATTCTCTCGAAGTCGTGCCCAACTGAGTTTAGGAAGGTCCGACCGACTCTCGTCTAAATCGGAGGCCTAAAACTCGCTTTATGCGGTGAACCCCACTATTGGATTTTACTCCAATCTGGGAGATTTGGACGTCTGCCTCTCTCGAGGGGTGCGTACAACTCTCTTTACTCTTGAATGCTCACTTCATTCTATCGGCCTCTCGGCTAGCCTAGAATGAAAGCAAAGGTGGAGAGTATATATCGATAATATACCTCCAACCCATGATTAATCAAGTGTAATTCAAGGCCCTAACCTAAAAAGAAAAGCTTAGTTAAAACATCATAACTTAATCGCTCGAACCTCGGATCATCAAGATCGAGTACAAGGAGGATTAGTTAATAAAAATGGAGTGGAGGAGGGGGGATGAGTAGTAAAGCATATAAAGGAACACAAGTATAGAAAGAACACTTATATTAATGAAAAGGAGCAAGTTACACTATGAAAAAAGAGATTACAAGTGCATGTATTTAAAGTCCTATTCTAGCCCTATATTAAGCAATAAGCAAGAGCAAGATTACAACAAAAGCTAAAACAAACTAAGATTAAACTAGGGTTAAACAAAAATTACAAAGAGAGGGAGAGAGAGAGAGAAAAAAAAGCATAAAAACTAGAAAAGGACCCAAGAACCAAAGGGGCAGCACCTCCCCCTCTCAGCCAAAACTTCCTGAAATGAAGAGGGGGGTCTCAATTTTTAGATTTTTTCTCACGAATTGGTCACGCCCTCCGACACGCCCTAGGGGGGCCGTGTTAGGGTGCGTGATAGTACTATGTTGACCTCGGGCTCTGGACTCTGGCGGGAAGGATCATTGCCTTTGTACGTTGGTTGACATGCCCTAAGTCACGCCGGTGTAGGGGGGTGTGACACTCGCGTCATGTCGAAATCATTGGTCGGAAATCCGTCAGTCGTCGGAAAAGTTGATGTCACGCCCCAGGTCATGCCCATGACGGGGGGCGTGACAGTACTGTTGCGTGCTGTGGCGGAACCTGCATTTAATGCGGCAGTAGGCTTTGTGGCAGAGGGTGACACGCCCTTTGTCACGCCTGGAGACACGCCCAAGGAGGGCGTGTCAGGGGGGCATGACAGCGGTTTTGTTCGTTTTCCTGTCCCTTCCAACAAAAGTCCTCGGGATCGGGTGACACGCCCTAGGTCACGCCCAGAGTGGGCGTGACAGGGGGGCGTGTCATGTCATTTTTGACCAATTTTCTGAAAACCTGCAAAAGGTCAAGAAAATGTTAGTGTCAATAATATTTACATAAAAAAGATAAAAAAATAAACTAATAATAGACATGATTTGTACAATATAAAATAGAAAATACGATAATAGTTTAGGCTACAAAACGTATTATCAAATTCCCCCAAGCTTAAGCTTTGCTTGTTCCCAAGCAAAAATATAAAAACTAGATATTTATAAAAAGGACTAATCAAAAAGATTTAATTATGCCTACAAAAGTACTATGCGAAATTCTAAGTAGAGAAAAGGTGAAATCTAAGTCTAAAACAATTATTTAGGTATGATAAAACTTTTATAAACTTACTCAATAAAAACAAATCATCCAAAATTTTAACGAGATTTTTTAAATAGACTTAAGCAAAGCAACGAAAATGAAAAACACGCATTCAGTTGTTATTAGATCCAAGCAACGCATTATAATTATATCAATTTAAATAACAAAAATCTAGGTTTAAATCCAAAACTAAAACTGATTTACTTTTTTTCTTTTCTTAGCTGTTAAATAAAAATCAAAAAGCGTGAATCAAAAGGACTTAAATAGGACAGAAACGTTTGGTTTAGGAATATGATTAGGAGTGAAATTCAAAGATAAACGTGAAGGTTTAAAATCACACTAAACCAAAGCAAAGAGTTTCAAAAACATTCATAAAAATATATATACACATTTTTTTTTCTTTTTCTTCTTTTTTCCATTTTTTTTCTTTTTTTCAAAACAAAGGCCATAAATATTTTTATTTTCCTTTTGAATTGGCCAAATAGAAATAAACATCACTTTTGAGCATGCTTTTTTTTCAAAAACCTTTCTCCCACAAAAATCACAAAATATCCTATCAAAATCGTCAAAATAATTTATGAAACTCAAAAAGGCTAGTGTGATTCGATAGGTTGGAAATTTTGGCTTTGGTGAAACTGAAATGAAGGGAGGAGCTATCAAATGAAATCGGAAAAAGGCTCAAAAATGGCTAATTAGTGGTAAAAGTTTTTAGGTTGGCAGGAAAGCTCAAACGAAAACAAAAACGGCCTAAATCATTTTCACGCTTTTGAATTTATTTAAAACAAAGGTTTGAAAAATTTCAAAAAGCGAGTCCTAGATAATAAAAGAAGATTTATGAAATTAACTTGAAAATAAAAATAATAGGTGACTTGGATCGTTCACATCTACTACATTATTCAAAAGTTGACTTTACAAAAATTATTCAAAAACAAAAAAGAAAATAGTGGATGATGAATTTTTGAGAAAGTAAAGGAAATAAAAAACAAAAAACCATAATAGAAATGCAAGTTTTAGAAAAAATTTTCACCTTAACATGTTACCGTGAATTAGAAACACATCATGGCCAACATTTTACTTGTGAAACAAAATTAAAAAGGACGATTAGAAATATTATAATTAACTAAGTTATTTAAAGGAGATTTTGAGTAAAACAAAAACTAAGGGTACTATTGAAATACCAAAATGTCTAAACTATTCAAAAACACATATATTTTTTTTAGTTTTGTTAAATATTCTCTTTTTTTATTATTTTGGAAGTTTTTTTTTGGAATTTTAAGATATCCATTTTTTTTTATTTTGGAAATATTTAAAATATATACAAAAAGAAAAATTTGTACACTAAGCAAAAATGAAGGAGGAAGTCCTCCCCCAAGCTTAAAATAGATATTATCCTCATTGGCTAAAGAAGGGGATTGGAGAAGGAGAGAAAAATAAAGTACAGAATTGAAAGACAGAATTGAAAGACAGGTACTTCCCCGGATTTATTTGCTGCGAAAGCTGAGTGATGTCGCTCCTCCGAATGTCTTCTTTGGACTTCGTGATGGATTCAACAACGTTGGAGCAGATGATCGCAGAAGCTTCAGCTTATTGGAGCCGTCCGAGGCAAAAAATTATAAAATAAAGAAAACAGAAAAAGATAACTTGGGTTGCCTCCCAAGAGCGCCCTTTGTTTAAAGCGTCGTTGAGCTCGACGCATCAAAAAAATAATATTGTCCAAAAATATTATTGTCCAGAAATAAAATTGTTTTTAGCAAAAATTAAAAGTTCGAAGTTAAAGTTCGTGAAGCAGAAACTTAATAATGTTTGGACTGACATCATCATCATAAGAAAAATAGAGTTTAAGATGCTGACCATTCACTTTGAAATTACCCTTATCAGGGTGAGAAATTAAAACAGTTCCATAAGGAAATACTTCTAAAACAGAAAACGGGCCAGATCAGCGAGATTTTAATTTGCCTGGAAATAAACGTAAACGAGAATTATATAAAAGGACTTGGTCGCCCGGCTTAAAGTTTTTAGGGTGCCTTAAGTGTTTATCATGTAAACGCTTCGTCCGCTCTTTATAAAGTTAATTATTTTCATAAGCTTAAGAGCGCCACTCATCGAGTTCATTTAGTTAAAATTTTCGAAAGTCACCGACTGAGTGGGGATCGATGTTTAAAACTTTTAAGGGCCAAAAGCGCGGTGCTCTAACTCTACGGGCAGATGGCATGATTTTCCATAGACCAGCCGATACGGCGTACATCCGAGGGCGGTTTTGTACGCTGTTCGGTAGGCCCATAGAGCATCGTCAAGTTTGGCTGACCAATATTTCCTAGAAGTTGAAACAGTCTATTCTAATATTCTTTTTATTTCTCTATTAACTACTTCGACTTGTCCGTTAGTTTGGGGGTGGTAGGCAGTGGAAAGCTTATGCGTAACGCCATATTTGGTAAGTATTTTTGAAAATTGTGCGTTACAGAAATGGGAACCCCTATCGCTAACGATTGCGCGAGGCGTACCGAATCTAGAAAATAATTTTTTTAGAAACGTGACTACAACTCGGGAGACGTTTGTAGGAAGAGCTTGGTCCTCAGCATATCGTGAAACATAATCAACATCAACTAAAATATATTTGTTTCTGAAGCTAGAAGGAAAGGGGCCAACAAAATCAATTCCCCAGAGGTCGAAAATTTCACACTCTAAGAAATAATTTTGCGGCATTTCATTTTTATTAGAAATGTTGCCCGACCGTTGGCAACTATCACACCTGCTCACAAAGGCTTGCGCATCTTTAAACAGGCTAGGCCAGTAAAAACCCGCGCAAAGAACCTTGTGAGCGGTGCGAGCAGCTTGATAGTGCCCACCTATCGGACCTTCAAGCAAATGTTTTAGAATATCAATTCCTTCATCAAAAGAAACACATCTCCTTATCAACTTGATCCGCACAAATTCTGAAAAGATGCGGGTCTTTCCAGAAGTAGTTCTTCAGCTCAGAAAAGAATTTCTTCTTTTGCTGAGAGGAGAACTCTTTTGGGAGCACCCGGGCCACTAGATAGTTGGCGATGTGCGCGAACCAAGGAGAAGTAGATGTATTAACTAAAAGCAGCTTCTCATCAGGAAAATAATAATTAAAAGATTTTTCATTTAATTTTTCTCTAAAGGGGTTATCTAATCTGGATAGATGGTCGGCGGCCAAGTTCTCGGCTCCTCGCTTATCACGGATCTCTAAGTCAAACTCCTGTAGGAGTAAGACCCAGCAAATCAAGCGAGGCTTGGCATCCGTTTTGGCAAGAAGGTACTTGAGCGCCGAGTGGTCCGTAAAAACAATGATTTTTGAAAGTGTAATATAAGGGCGGAATTTATCAAATGCGAATACTACAGCTAAGAGCTCCATCTCGGTTGTGGTGTAATTTTCTTTTGCAGATGTGAGGGTTTTACTAGCATAATAGATGGGGTGGAAGTTTTTAGATATGCGTTGACCTAATACGGCACCCACCGCAAAACTACTCGCATCGCACATAATCTCGAAAGGAAGGTCCCACACCGGAGCTATCATATTCTGTGCGTTAATTAACTTTTCTTTAATTAATTCGAAGGCAGAAAGGCAAGAGTCATCAAAAATAAATGGAGCGTCTTTTTCTAAGAGATGGGTGAGGGGCTTTGTGATTTTGGAGAAGTCCTTTATAAAATGACGATAAAAGCCAGTGTGGCCTAGAAAACTTCTTATAGCTTTTATGTTTGTAGGCGGCGGCAACTTCTCAATAACTTATATCTTGGCAACGTCTACCTCAATACCTTTAGCAGAAATTTTATGACCCAAAACTAACCCTTCCCTAACCATAAAATGGCATTTTTCCCAATTTAGGGCAAGGTTAGTTTCTTCGCATCATTCTAAGACTTTTTCGAGGTTTTCTAAACATCTATCGAAGGAATCGCCGAACACGAAGAAATCGTCCATAAATACCTCCATAATGCTTTCTACGTACTTGTCAAATATTGCGAGCATACATCGCTGGAATGTAGCTAGCGCATTGCATAATCCAAACGGCATTCTTCAGTAAGCGAAGGTGCCGAAGGGACAAGTAAACGTAGTTTTCTCTTGGTCCTCGGGAGAGATGGGTATTTGAAAGTACCCCGAGAGGCCATCGAGAAAACAATAAAAGCTATGGCAGGATAATCGTTCTAGAATCTGGTCAATAAACGGTAAAGGAAAGTGGTCCTTGCCGGTGGCGTCATTTAACATACGGTAATCTATACACATACGCCAACCCCTCACCTTCCGTGTCGGGATTAATTCATTATTCTCATTACTAACTACGGTTATCCCTCCCTTCTTTGGCACTACCTGAACGGGCTAACCCATTTACTGTCTGATATAGGGTAGATAATTCCTGCGTCTAATAATTTCATAACCTCGCCCTTAACTACTTCTTTCATATCCGGGTTTATACGGCGCTGACGTTGAATAGAGTTACGCGAATTATCTTCTATTAAAATTTTATGGGTACAAAAAGATGGGCTTATGCCCTTGATATCAGAAATTTGCCAAGCAATAGCCCGGCGATGCTTACGTAGAACTAGAAGAAGTTTATCGTTTTACGTATCCGTGAGGTAGGCCGAAACGATAACTAGTAACTTGGAATATTTTTCTAAGAAAAGGTGTTCAGGAAGTTCTTTAAGTTCTAGGGTAGGGGGTTCTTCATAAGAGGATTTAGAAATTCTTTCTTTTTCAAAAATAATATCTTCATAAACTTTTTTATAAGGAATGTAATAAGGGGTGGGGCAAGCAGCTAAGACGGCTTCTTACAGCGATTCAGTTGGAAGAAAAGAGGAAGAACAAAAATCAGAAAATTCTTTTTCAAACTCAGAAAGACAATCAGAAGATACATCACTTTCTTGCAGCGATTTAGTTGGAAGAGAAGAGGAGCAAAAAGCAGAAAATTCTTTTTCAAAGTCGGAGAGGCAGTAGGAGGATCCATCACTATAGGTGTCTACGAAAAAGCAGGAGTCATCATTTGCTAAGGTGTTCTTCATCGAAGGGGTGATAGAGAATGTGACTTCGTCATCGCCTACTCGAAGAAAGAGCTTACCATTGCTTACGTCAATGATGGCTCGGGAGGTGGTAAGGAAGGGTCGACCAAGGATCAAGGGAACCTCGACGTCTTCTTCGATGTCGAAAATGACAAAGTCCACCGGGAAGATGAACTTGTTGACTTTCACTAGAACGTCCTCCACTATTCCTAATGGGTACTTGACGGATCTATCGGCTAGCTGGATACTCATACGCGTGGGATTAAGGCTACCAATCCCTAACTTTTTAAACAACGAAAAGGGCATCAGGTTAATACTCGCGCCTAAGTCGGCTAACGCGTGTTTAACAAAAAGATCACCGAAGACACACGGGATAAAGAAACTACCCAGGTCACTGATTTTCTTCGGCAAACCGTTTGTTAAAACAGCAGAGCACTCGGCGTTTAGCGTGACGTGCGAAAGATTCTCTAACTTCTTCTTGTTGGTGAGGAGGTCCTTAATGTACTTGGCGTATTTCGGCATCTGCGAAATAGCCTCGTGGAAGGGAAGATTAATGTGGATTTGCTTGAAGATCTCTAAGAAGCGGGAGTACTGATCATCTTGACGTTGTCTATTAAGTTCGGAGGGGTATGGAGGAGTTGGATTATTTTTGAAGATGGGTGGTGGAGTGAGATTTTTTTCTAAAACAGGGGTGATAACTTCTTTAGTAGAGCCAGGACTTTTTAAAATGGGAGCGGAGCTTTGATTTTTAGAGGCGGGAGCGGAGCTTTGATTTTTAAAGGCAGGAGCGGAGCTTTCCTCGGGCTCTTCACTTACCATACCGGAGACTTGCTTCCCACTCCGAAGAGTTCTAGCTTTCGCTTGCTATCTCGGGTTGGGTTCGGTATTGGAAGGAAGAGACCCTGCGGGTCGCTCAGAAATTATTTTCGCGAGCTGTCCTACCTGAATTTCTAGACTTTTTACGCTTCCGGTTAAAGTTCTTATAGTAGCGTCATTTGTGGCTATATATTTAGAAAGTAATTCCTCCAAGCTTGGAGGTTTTGGATAATTTTGAAGAGGTGGTGGTGGTGGTGGTGCAGAAAAATCATTTTGCGGTGGTGGGCGCATCGCATTCGATGGATTACTCCATGAAAAATTCGGATTAATTCTTAAACCAGGGTTATAACTATTCGGAAAATTAAAACCAAGAGGATTAAAATTCGCAGCAGAAAAATTATTAAAAGCAGTTCTAGGCATATTATTAACATAATCTAAATGTTCTGGAGTAGGGGTTGCAGATTCCCATACCTGAGGGGCAGAGGCAGCAGTCATCTCCGTTATCTTTTTGCTTAGGATTTCTACTTGTAGAGCGAGCTGGGAGACGTTGTCCACTTTAAAGATACCTGCAGGCTTGTTTGGGCAGGACCTAAGCACATTCCACTTATAAGTGTTCATGGCCATGTCCTTAAGAAGCTCAA
Organism: Platanthera zijinensis; assembly: GCA_039513925.1. Lineage (NCBI taxonomy): Eukaryota > Viridiplantae > Streptophyta > Magnoliopsida > Asparagales > Orchidaceae > Platanthera > Platanthera zijinensis. The sequence goes on from CM077082.1 coordinate 85,289,595, forward strand.
GAGCTGCATTCGGGGTCTTATGATTTAAAGTACCTCCAGAAGCTGCGTCTATCATTTGCTTCGTGCTTTGATTTAGCCCGTTATAAAACGTATGCACTTGTAACCATATAAACAGCGCATGATGTGGGCATCGTCTTAATAATTCTTTAAATCTCTCCCAGGTTTCATATAGGGTTTCAGAGTCTATTTATCTGAAGGCAGAGATGTCGTTCCTAAGTTTTGCAGTTTTAGCTGGCGGAAAATACTTCGCCAAAAATTTTTCAATTAATTCATTCCAAGTGGTTATGCTATTTTTAGGAAGTGTGTTCAGCCACTGCTTAGCTTTAGTTCTTAGAGAGAATGGGAAGAGTCTTAGCCTGATCGCATCATTTGTGACACCATTTATCTTGAAGGTGTCGCAAATTTCATGAAAGCTAGCTATATGTGTGTTCGGATCTTCATCTTGAAGTCCGTCAAATTGCACATATTGCTGCACCATTTGAATTATGCTAGGCTTTAATTCGAAGTTATTATTTGCTATAGCAGGGCGAACTATACTAGATTCTGTTCCCTCGAGGTTCGGTCGTTCATAATAGGACATAGTCCTTTGCACGGCCTCATCTACATTGCGTTCTTCCATTCTTAAAGTAGCAAATGACTCAGAGTCCTCAACCGGCACTTGGATAGTAGGATCTTGAAATCGCGATCTTCTCCGAAGAGTACGCTCAATTTCGTGGTCCAAGTCCAAAATAACCGACGGACTCCCGCGGGTCATGCACTAAAAGAACAGAAAAGAAGAAAAGAAAGAGAAAAAGGATAAACTAGAAAAAAAACACTCGATTAGAAATTTATTTTTTTTCTTTTTGAAATAGATTTTTTATAGATTAACTCCCGAACTTCCCAAGGACTACCCCGTGAAGGGTTCACAAGGTACTAGACAAGATGGTGGCGCTTAAAGCCCTTTTCCCTTTTCGAGAGAATTAGGTGGCGTAGAAAAATTGTGAAGTTGGTTACTATTAAGAGCGGTGATAAATTTTTTTTTATTTTTAAAACTTTAAAGAAAGAGGATGAGAAAGAGAAGAGATAAAATTAATAGGTTCGTGTTTTCAATATATCAACGGAAGTTGGTTCCCCGGCAACGGCGCCAAAAACTTATTGCGCGCTAGGGTTCGAAGAAAATAAACACAACCTAACTAGCAACCCAATGAGGCAAGTATACCTATCGAATTGTAGCTAGGGGACACAAGTGTCGTATTGAAATCCGGGAACTGTTGAGTATGCTTACTCACACGAAAACTATTATTTTATCGACAGAAAAACTAGGGTTTAGAGAATCTAATTGAGATTAAGGAAATAAAACTAATGCTAGAAAGAGAGCTAATGCAATTAAGTAAAGTGCTATTAAATAAAACGATTACGACAGAAGGTTGAAACTATGAAATGGAAATGCACTCGATCAAAAATCACCTCGGCTAAAGACGATTAAGAAAATGCGATTAAAATCTAAACTTAATAGGGTAAAGGTCCTTGACCGTGGAGCTTCCTAAAGCTTGAACACGATTCTCTCGAAGTCGTGCCCAACTTAGTTTAGGAAGGTCCGACCGACTCTCGTCTAAATCGGAGGCCTAAAACTCGCTTTACGCGGTGAACCCCACTATTGGATTTTACTCCAATCCGGGAGATTTGGACGTCTGCCTATCTCGAGGGGTGCGTACAACTCCCTTTACTCTTGAATGCTCACTTCATTCTATCGACCTCTCGGCTAGCCCAGAATAAAAGCAAAGGTGGAGAGTATATATCGATAATATACCTCCAACCCATGATTAATCAAGAGTAATTCAAGGCCCTAACCTAAAAAGAAAAGATTAGTTAAAACATCATAATTTAATCGCTCGAACCTCGGATCATCAAGATCGAGTACAAGGAGGATTAGTTAATCATAATGGAGTGGAGGAGGGGGATGAGTAGTAAAGCATATAAAGGAACAAAAGTAAAGAAAGAACACTTATATTAATGAAAAGGAGCAAGTTACACTATGGAAAAAGAGATTACAAGTGCATGAATTTAAAGTCCTATTATAGCCCTATATTGAGCAATAAGCAAGAGCAAGATTACAACAAAAGCTAAAACAAAATAAGATTAAACTAGGGTTAAACAAAAATTACAAAGACAGGGAGAGAGAGAGAGAGAAAAGCATAAAAACTAGAAAAGGACCCAAGAACCAAAGCGACAACACCTCCCCCTCTCAGCCAAAACTTCCTGAAATGAAGAGGGGGGTCTCAATTTATAGATTTTTTCTCACGGGTTGGTAACGCCCTCCGACACGCCCTAGGGGAGCGTGTCAGGGGGCGTGACAGTACTATATTGTCCTCGGGCTCTGGACTCTGGCAGGAAGGATCATTACCTTTGTACGTTAGTTGACACGACCTAAGTTATGCCCGTGTAGGGGAGGCGTGACACTCACTTCATGTCGAAATCATTGGTCGGAAATCCGTCAGTCGTCGGAAAAGTTGATGTCACGCCCCAGGTCATGCCCGTGACGGGGGGCGTGACAGTACTGTTGCGTGCTGTGGCGGAACCTGCATTCAATGCGGCGGCAGGCTTTGCGGTAGAGGGCGACACGCCCTTGGTCACGCCTAGAGACACACCCGGGGAGGGCGTATTAGGGGGGCGTGACAGCGGTTTTGTTCGTTTTCCTGTCCGTTCCAACAAAAGTCCTCGGGGTCGGGTGACACGCCCTAGGTCACGCCCAGAGAGGTCGTGACAGGGGGGGCGTGTCAGGTCATTTTTGACCAATTTTCTGAAAACCTGCAAAAGGTCAAGAAAATGTTAGTGGCAATAATTTCTACATAAAAATGATAAAAAATAAACTAATAATAGACATGATTTGTACAATATAAAATAGAAAATACGATAATAGTTTAGGCTACAAAACGTATTATCAATAATCTACCTCCAGCATTGAAGATCCTTTTAGAGGAATTTAAGGATGTCTACCCGGATGATTTACCGCATGAGTTACCCTTCATGTGTGAAATTCAACACGAGATTGATTTCGTTCCAGTTTCCTCATTGCCTACCCTTCCTCATTATCGACTTAACCCCTCCGCACACATAGAATTGCAAAAATTAATTTCGAAATTGCTAAGTAAGGGGTTCATCTGTCATAGCAAGAGTCCTTGTGCCCTTCCTTAATTATTGTTACCTAAGAAAGATGGTTCTTGGAGGATGTGTGTAGATTATAGGGATGTCAATAAAATAACTATTAAATATAGATTTCCCATCCCTTGATTGGATTACTTTTTGGACCTGTTCGCCGGAGCCACGATGTTTTCCAAGTTAGATCTTAAGAGTGGCTACCATCAAATCAGGATTAGGGAGGGTGATGAGTAGAAGACGACCTTTAAATCAAAGGATGGACTTTATGAGTTGTTAGTGCTCGGGGAAGGGCTCACTAATGGCCCAAGTACATTTTCAAGATTGATGACTTTAGTGTTTAAACCTTACCAAGGAAAATTCGTAGTCAGATATTTTTATGATATCCTAGTCTTTAGCGCCTAACCGAACAATCATGAGTCCCACTTGAGGACAATACTTACCACATTATGTATGGAAAAATTATTTGTTAATCTTAAGAAATGTACATTTAATGTTCCATCTGTTTAGTTTCTAGGTAATATTGTAAGCTCGGAGGACATCCATGTTTACCCTAAGAAGGTCCAAGCCATCAAGGATTGGCCGGAACCAACATACGAGATGTTTGGAGTTTTCATGGATTAGCTACATTTTACCTCCGATTTATCAAGGATTTTAGTAGTATCATGGCTCCAATCACAGAGTGCATAAAGAAGGGAGATTTTATATGGACTAAATCGGCCGCCAAGGCATTTGAAATAATTAAATCACGAATTTCGGAAGCTCCACTTTTACGATTACCAGAATTAAATAAAGTTTTTGAATTGTCTTGTGATGCATCTAGAGTCAGTATTGGTGGTGTCTTGAGTCAAGAGGGACATCAGGTTGGATACTTTAGTGAGAAACTCTCGTGATAAAAATTAAATTATTCTAATTATGATAGAGAGTTCTATGCGGTTATTCGGTGTTTAAAACATTCGCGTCATTATTTGATCCCAAAGGAATTTGTTACGCTATCCGACCATGAGGCGTTGAGGTTTATTAATTACCAAAATAAAGATTGCCAAAGTCATGCTAAGTGGGTCTCCTATCTTCAGGAGTATACCTTCATTATTAAACATCTAAAGGGAACTTTAAATCGTGTGGAGAATGCTCTTAGTTGTCTCTCCTTATTGTTGTCTACGCTAGAGGTAAAAGTAATTGGTTTCGATAGAATAAAGGATGAGTACGTTAATTGCCCGGATTTCAAGGACATCTATTATTCCACTGAAAACAACTCTCCCACTACCATTTCAGCATATTATATTCGGGACGATTTTTTATTTAAACATTTAATGCTTTGTATTCCTCGTTCTTCCCTTCGGCATTTCATTGTATGGGAGTTACATAGTAGTGGTCTAGGTGGACATTTCGGGTGTGATATGACCTTTACGTTAGTAGAAGATAAGTTCCACTTGTCAGGCCTTAAGTCTACGGTTAATAAAATTGTGGGAAGTTGTCGCGCGTGTCAATTGGCAAAAGGTAATAAAACGAATGCGGGACTTTATACCCCTCTTCCGATTCCGTCCATTCCCTGGGAAGATGTTAGTATGGATTTTATTCTAGGCCTACCAGTCAAGTTTAGATGTCATGATTCCATTCTAGTGGTAGTAGAGCAATTTTCTAAAATGCCCTATTTTATTGCATGTAATAAGACTAACGATGCGTCATATGTAGCAAAACTATTCTTTAAGGAAGTTGTTTGGCATAGGGGCTTTCCAAAAACTATAGTGACCGATAGAGACGAAAAATTTACTAGTTATTTTTTCGAAGACCCTGTGGAGGATTATGGGCACCAAAATATTGTTTTCTCCAGCCTACAATCCACAGACAGTTGGGTAAATGGAAGTGGTAAACAGAAGTTTGGGTAGTTTGCTACATTGTCTTGTGGGTGACCACAAAGGTACGTGGGACCTAATCCTTCCCCATGCTCAGTTAGCATATAATAACTCGAAAAATAGGTCCACAGGTTTATCACCGAATGAGATCGTGCACAGTTATAAAGCACCAGTGCCACTTGACTTGATTTTGTTACCGCCATCTTATAAGTCAAGTCAATTTGCACATGATTTTACCTCTCATGTTCATAATTTGCATAAACACATTAATGAAGTACTAGCCACAAAATATGCATCTTATCAATTTCATGCTAACGTACATAAAAGAGAGTCTCAATTTAAGGTTGGTGATTTAGTCTTGGTGGGTCTCATCCCTGAACGGATTCCTTCAGGCACTATAAAAAAAGTTGGCGAATCGGCGAGCTAGACCTTTTCGGATTTTAAAGAAATTAGGAGAAAATGCATATCTTTTGGAGTTACACACTGATTGGTATATTTCCCCTATTTTTAATGTTTTTGATTTAAAACCATATGTTTCTCCACCACTTGAATTATTTCACTGTCTGTTTAGCTCTACTGCATTTTCTAAGGGGTTGGGGATTGTGTTTGTTTCTGGATCGCTCTCTCCATCGGTTTCCAATGGAGGTAAGTTGACTGGTGATGAAGAAACTTCTGTTGATGAACTGATTTCCTCTCCAATTGGTGATGTTCGTTGCAACTTGATTGGATGACGTGATCGTCCGACCTCCGATGGCTCTTTGCTTCTTGAATCAGAGGTAGCCCTTTTGGATGATACTCTTCTGCATTGGTACCTTCAGGACAACTCATCGGTGATGTGTACTTTCGAGTAGGGGAGGATTGATGGAGTCAGCGACCCCTAACAAGTTGAAGAAGGCGACGACATGCTTATAGAAGATATTTTCCCGTCTCCAGTCAAAGACTTACGACGCCGTGATGATCTTATGGAGTGATGCTATAACCTCTGCCCTCGATTCAAGACGGCTTAATAATATTTAGTTTAATTTATTTTGCTATTTTTTGTGAGCATTTTTATTTAATCATGTTATGCTTAAACATTTGAGTGTTTTATTTTTATTTTGGGATGCATGTTTCCCAACTTTATTATAAGCCTATATAAGGCCTTATATTGTTTTATTTTCATTATGTTGAATGAAAGCCAATTGAAACCTTAATTCCTCCTCTTGAGAAAATTCATCCTCCTTCTTCACAAAATTCGGCCATAGCCCTCTCCCCTTCTCCAATCCACTGGTCCTCCCTTCCTTCCTCCCTCTCTCTCTATTTGGCTCCTCTCCACCTCCTCCTCCCTCTCCTTTCATCTCTCTCATAAACCCGACAACCCCCTCTAGCAGCCACCTTTTCTCTCTCTCCCCTCTCCAAGCTACCGACCAATTTCCTCCTCTCCCTCAAGTTCTCGTCCACCTCCCCTCTCCAAGCCGTCGGCCCTAATTCCTCCTCTCCCTCAAGTGCTCGTCCACCTCCCCTCTAGTCACCACCTTTTCTTTCTCCCCAAAATACAAAACTCTCGGCCACCCTAGTCTAAACCCGACCACCCACCACAAAACAAAACCCGACCACCCTCTTCTTTGCCAACACCAACAAACCTTCAAACATCCTTTGGTGGGACTTGCACAATGCATGAAGTGACGAAGGCATACGAGTTTCATCTCCATCCGGCATGACTCCGGCGGAGACATTGAAGGATGATCCAGAAAATAGTGAATCAGAATTATCCATTCCGATTGGGTAACGAAACCATCCTACTTTTGGTGTTTTTCCATCTAGATTTTCATTGTGGTGGATACTTTAGCGTGATCTTTGAAACGTTGAATTTATCGTGGTTTCTTCAATTGATTTTGTTGTTCATCCTTATTTTATTTAAGTTTAAAAGTTTTGGCGAACCTTCATTTTATTTTTGTTGGGAGAGATCTACCATTTTCCGAATCATTAATTTTGGTAGATCTCTTTTGGTACAACTTTCGCTCAATCGGACCGGGTGGGTCCTTTTAGCCAGAATGACTAGTGGCATATAGCCTTTTATTCGATCCTAAGCAGTTTGGCTACCCGTACATTAGCATATAATTGATATAATTGCTTAGCATGTGTGTTGCGTGAAATTTGTGTGAGTGTGAAATTTGATCGTAGAGAGACCATCGTGTTTGTCCATAGATTTTACGTTGTCAACATGTGAGCCTGCATCAATTCTAATGTTTCTTCGGCTATGAAGGCTGGTAGTGGATAAAGGACCACCAAGTGGATGTCGGTTGTAGATCGTTGCACTTGGCGGATGTTTGGTCTCTGTTTTCTTAGGACTACTGGTTTGGGTTTAGACAAGTGTCCACCACTGCAGGGCCTCTGTGTTTTTGAGACATTTGGGCTTGGGAGCCTGGTTTGGGACAATTGGTCACCGACTCTGGCCAGTTGTTTTTGCCAAGTGTCAATGGTTCACGTTTTATTCGAGCTATTTTATGCTAAGTTTGCTTCTTAGATCAATCTATGCTTTTTATGCTAATCCTTGCAGATATTGTCAAAGCATGGCTTCATTCCGCACTTGGTGTAATTAAAAGATTGACTCATTTACTACTGATTTTACTGTACTTATAATTATTTGGTTATCCAGCTGTGGTCTTTAACATTTTGTACTCGGGTTTCGTAAACCCATCTCTTACTTTGTACTTTTACCTGATTATTTTCCTTTGCCACTTGTATTTTTCTTTCTGATGTGTACTTCTTTGAATGTCTCAAGTTTTGGGCAGTAGCCAGTTGAGTGACTAAGTTTGGGTGCTTGCTAGTGGACTGCTTGTTGAAGGAGTTTTCTTCACCCTTGTGAGATATATTTTTCTTTGGCTGATTACTTTACTATAGACATACATGCTCACCAGTTGGTTCATGTCAGGTTATTGGCTCCCACAGGTGGTTTTCTTTTGAAATGTTGTGTACTTTGCTAAGCTGCTAAGTTGCCTGTTTTCTATTGTTGTTTGTGCTTGCTCTCTGGGAAGGTTTTATACTAGGTTGCATGTTGGATATTTTTAACTTATAAAACATTATTATTAGTATTTCATACTTGTCATCTCTTTTAAAACTAAAACACTACTTTCTGGTTAGTGTAAAGACTTTTCCTATACTTATTATAAATATAGAGTCTTGCATAGCGTAAGTTGTCCTTTAGGAACATTTATACTCACGCAGGATGTTAAAATAAACTTAATCAAAGTATTTTTCGCAGCATATAACTATATTTTTAATCATTGACTAGTTGATCCACTGAGCCGAGTGACACGACTAACTGCTTAACTTAAAACTGGATTTTCTTAAATAACTCATAAACCTTCAAAAAGTGTTTAGTTTCGGTCTAGCCTGAACGTCTGAAGTTATCCCCTGCTGATGTGGCATCATGGCGCGTGTTTTTTCCTTGCTCTGTTATTTCTCCTTTTTTGTGGAGAAAATGTGGGTTATGACAAGTTCAACTAACCTGCATAATATATCATAGCATACATACATTCCTAGGTCATACACATTGCATATCCTTATTGTATAAAATAGTATGGGCTATTTTATATGATAAGTTATAATTGTTGAAACCTTAACTTATAAGTTTGTATGGGCATTCATATAAATTAGAGTACTCCTGTGATGTTAGTGTAGCGGTTGATAGTTCACTTTCTGCTAAGTTTCTTTCTTTACTTACTGCACTTCTTTTCAGTACTATTGTACTTACTGCACTTCTTTTAGTACTGCTTTACTTATATTACTTGTGCTATATATATATAACTGCTAATGTAATGACATAACTGTTAAAAATATATCCATGATAGAATATATCCACAGTCACCTTATTCCATTTTAATACTGCTTTGTTGTCCTCCGCTTTCATCCTCCCTGAAAGTCTTGTTTTTAAGGCTAACTAAACACCTAGAGGGGGGGGGGGGGTGAATAGGTTTTTGTCTCTATTTAAATCTTCTTAATTATTAGCCAATTTCTGTGCTTAGTGATTAAGTTAGTTTTAGCTTTCAAGAACAATCACAGATGACACAGTAATTTTATAGAAGTTCCCCAATCTTGGGTACTTTAATTGTCCCTCTGCGCCTTTCTAACAGTGTGTTTGACTAGGCTCTTCCCACCAAAACTTGGTTCCTTAAGAGCTTACAGCACAGATCCTGCAAAACCTCATAGGTAACACAGACCTACCACTAAGGCACTAAGCCAAACCACAGGTCTCAAAGACCTTTCACTCAGCACTAAGACAAACCACAGGTGTAACGACCTCATCCGTTAAATAACATATAATAGAAGGTCTAGCTGAGGCCCCACACATATGCCACAAACAGACGGCGAGGTCACAGGTTAATACCAATATAGGTACGCATCCTAACACAGAGCATACTAGCGAAAGATGTTAACGTTAAACTAAACTCAAACCATGAATGCCCACTATATATAAACAACCACAATTATATATACTCATGAAGGAATGTACAAAAAATACTCAAGAGTTTGGCCTTAAGGCCTTACAGTTAAGCTTTACAAATGTGAATTACAAACATTGGCGCGTAGGTCAGCCACACATGAACATATCAAAAGTCTTTTCTCAGCCTTCGAGGGCCAGCAGCAGCAGTAGCAGGGGCTTCAACCCTCTATTTCCCGCTCGGCTCTCCAGCACCTGCACAGGGACAGCCCACCATAATGGTGGCAAACAAATCAATGGTCAGCATTCAGCTGACCAATTTATAACGACCCTAACACTTTCCCGGGGTAGTGGTATTTCTTCCCTACAGGAATATTAGTTCACAAGCAGATTTATCACGTATTGTGCCCTCACACACAAACAATAAATCACAAACGCCGGTCACGCGGCCCGGTGCTCCGTGCACTCAGGGCAAATTATTGGTGTACCGGAATACCAGGTTCCCACCACCGTTCAAGGTCCGAAACCCAACGGTAAAGTTTGGCAAATTAGACTTAATGGCACACAAGCTTAAGACTCTCATTACGTCACTAACGAAAGTTCAATTCCTTGACGCTCTCTTGTACAGTCGACATAACGCAGGTACAGATCAGCCTCCCCTCGTTGCTCAAGTCGCCTTGCCATCGTCGAATACCGAAGTACTCATGGCCAGTTTACCGGCACGGGTAAGTTTCACCTTTTCTGTTCGGCACTAAGCATTTTTAAGATCATACAACTCACAATAGCCACACTGTCCTCCAAGGACTTGCTTCATAATCAAAATAGGGGATCTAATGCCAGTGTTCCTCACGGTCGCTTGGCGGCTTCAACAGAACTCTCTTTTTGCACCAAAACTCAACCCAAACATAGCATACAACACAAGAATCACGGGGGTATTTTCCTGGAATTCAACTCCAGTACTTCCTGCTACTTTCCTTCACAGGCACAACCCATCGACTCCACAACATACACGTTTATATATGGAGTCTTCTCAAGTGCGCAAGTGAAACATCACCAATCCAGACCAACCTGTCCAGATGGGCTTCACCCAACATGCCTATTTCATACTACATATTTCCTGATCTATATGCTAGACTTGTTGGGATCTCAAGAATCAACCCAATGAAATCCCTCAAAAGCAACCCTTTGGTGGGGGAAATCAATGCACATGCCAATGAAGGACTTCACATGTCCAAGGAAGAAAGATCGTTACCCTTGACGATCTCTTTGGAGACATGGAAATCTAGCCGGTTGGAAAGCACCGTAGTGGTCTTGCCTCCATAAATCTGGCTTCGGATCTCGATTCGGAACTCTGAAGCTCCACCGGCGGCCAGATCCTTTCTCCTCCTACTCCTTACTCTCCCTTCTCTCTATCTCTTTTAGAATGAGAATAGCTAAGATGAATGAGAATTATCTTCTCAATACTTGGTCTTAACTCAACATGGAGAAGCTTGGACCATTGGATCCTTGATGAAGGAAATGAATGGCAACAAATCGCTCAAAAAGCTCTTTTTTTGGGCTGACACGGCTTGTGACACGCCCGTATCACAGGCCGTGTACCTTAATCGGCACACAAACTGACTTACCCCAAATAGGACACGATCATGTGACATTCCTATGTCACAGGTCATGTGCCCTGACACGGCTTTGGACACGCTCGTGTCCAGCCCGTGTTTAATAGGCCTCACAAACCTGGCCAAAACCCGAGGAGGACACGAACTCTGATACGCCCGTATCACAGGCTGTGCAACCTATAAACGTCGACAGCATTTCATCGAGTACTCGAGACAACATAGAGCAGGACACAACTTGGAGCACACCCATGTCCCAGGTCGTGTGGCCCTCTCACTAAACGTCGAGTGATGTTTCGACGAGCACTCGACAGGTTGTGTGTCAAATCGACAACACAGAGCAGGATATGGATTGGGACATGCCCGTGTCCCAGGCCATATTGCCCAGCCTGCACTCACTCTTGAGATTTAGGGTGTTACAATAGGTCACAAAGACCTTTCACTCGGCACTAAGCCAAACCACAGCTCACAAAGGCCTTAGCCTTTATAACACAGATTTACAACTTCAAGCTCACAAAAAATCTATACAAAAGAAATAATAGGTGATTTGATTAGACACCACAAAAAGAACTCTGTATCTACTTCTTCCTGGACTGAGCAGATATCAGCCCAAGCTTTTGTTATTGAAGACAATGAAGTCGGCAATTGAATCTTTCTTCAAACAGCTATCGTTTCTTTGCAGAGCTTGTAGATCTGCTTCCTCAGAATTGCTTCTGAACCTACTGTTGCAGATGGTGATTGCTTCAACTATATCTTTCCTCTGCTAATTTTTTTTTACACAGAACAGCTTCTTCAGGCTCGACAAGAAAGGCGAGGAAGAAGATGATGTTCGGCCACACTTTCATTTTCAGAAAAACTAGACAAGTATTCGATAGATTTCTCTGCCCGATTTGCTTCTTTTTATTCTTTGTTGACCAATCGAGCAGTGGGCCCACCACCTGGATTGATGTCTGAGATTTATCCATGCAACACATTTTTTCCATTCACTCTTGATTCAACGGCTATTTGTTGTGTATGGGCCCCAACACTTAAAGACAAAAATATATCTTTCCAAGTGCAGAGGATGATGATAGCTTCCCCCAGCCCCTCTGGCAGCATTCCCGCAACATTTGAATTTTGGTTGACTATTTGACTTTGCTGACGTCAGCATGACTCAACATCTCTGGACTTAGACAAAATTCAAGTATTAGAAGCAAAGGAGTTGAGTGAGTAAGCATCACTCAATGGCCCAACACTTAAACAAAATTCTATCTATCTAGGCATTGAGAGCATTCAGTGAGCTCGTCTCACTCAACGTTATTTGCCTTAGAAAATATTTTTGCGTCAATACATTGAGAGCATTGAGTGAGCTCGCCTCAGTCAACGCTATTTTCCTTAGCAAATATTTTTGTTCCTTGGCGTTGAGAGAGTAAGCACAACTCAACGCCAAACTACTTCACAGAATTTTTTTGTTATCTGGCGTTGAGTGAGTAATCTACACTCAACATTTTTGGACTTAGCCAAAAATCTGTCTGAAAACACATAAGCAAGGATACAGTCAATGTTATTTCTCTATGTCTGACTGAGTACGCTACACTCAATGCCTTGCTACTTAGACATATTTTCTATCATTGCATTGAGTGAGTAAGCTACAATCAACGCCAGTGGACTTAGTTAAAATTTTGCACAACATTTTTGTGGCGTTGATAGGCACAACAACACTCAACTCTAAAAGTTGTATGGCGTTGAGTGAGTAGACCACACTAAACGCATATAAACTTAGCCACATTTCCAGCCTATTTCTCCAGGCTTTGACTGACTTAGTCTGACTCATAGCATTTTGTTGTATGGCGTTGAGTGAGTAGACTACACTCAACGCCTGTGTACTTAGCCATATTTTTGTCTATCTACAAGTTAGTCTAAGATAGACTCAGCGCCATTAATTATATGGCGTTCAGTGAGCTATATTCACTCAACTCCTGTGGACTTAGGAAAATTTGCAGCTAGATAATAATGATTCCTTACCTCTAGCATTGAGTGAGCTTGCTCCACCCAATGCCTCTGGACTTTGTGGATTTTTGTTATGTCCAGCAACAAATTGTTGTGTCCACTTGTCCAATTAATTTGATATGGACTAACTTGCACTCATGACCTCAAATACACATAAAATACAGTTGATGTGTGTGACATTAACCTGTTTGACTTCTTACAAATCAGGGACATTTGGAATAATGGACCCAATAATCTCCCCCTATTTGAAGAAGTCAAAACCCATATCCAAATTGTTTTCTTTCCTTGGTCAATGACACACATAACCTATACAACAAAATAAATATTTAATTCTCACCTAGCCGCATAAGGAAGTGTATCTCATTTTCTGCCTGTACTGTGAGCATCACCTACTCCCCCTATTTTGCTACAAGATGTTTGTCCTTACTTTAGTGCCTTGATCACATTCTCCCCTGTATGGAAACAACTCTTTCTCCCCTTGGGCTTGCTGTATGATAGTGATCATCTCCTTATCCCTTAGTTGCCACATGTCCTTCTTTGGATGACTGGATACGTCCTTCTCTGGATGACTGGCTATGTCCTTATCTGGATGAATGGATATGTCCTTCTCTAGATGACTAGATATGTCCTTTTCTCCCCCTTGCCATCTCTCCCCCTTGCTATGACTTACTCTCCCCCTTTTTGACTTCTGTAAAATAGGAAGATAGGGGCTGGACCTTCCAGAGTAACGTACTCCCCCTCAATAGAAACATTAGTTAACTGATACCACTAGGGAGTCTTTATTTCTCCCAAGAGGAACAATACATGCACCACACAAAAAATGCAAAAGAGAGTGCCTGAAGCTAGGACAAGTTCAGCATACCCAACTCAAATTTGAAGGTGTTGAACTTTCCTTCATCTAATGGCTTAGTGAAGATATCATCCACTTTCTTATCTGTGGGGACAAATTCAATACTGATGTCTTCCTTATCCACATGCTCCCTAATAAAATGATATCTAATTTCTATGTGCTTAGTCCTGCTATGTGAGAAAGGATTCCTAGCAATAGAAATAACACTTATAGAATCACAGTATAGAGGATTTCTACTTACCTGAAGGTTGTAATCCTGGAGTTGATGCTGGATCCACAACAGTTGAGCATAGCAGCTATCTGCTGATATGTACTCTGACTCAATAATGGATATAGTCACACTAGTTTGCTTCTTGTAACTCCAAGATACTAGCCTCTTCCTAAGAACTGATAGCTTTTAGTAGTGCTTTTCCTGTCCTCTTTGCATCCTGCAAAATCTGAATATGAAAAATAATGTTAGATCAAAATCCCTATTTCAGAGTACCATAGACCATCATCTGGTGTGACCTTAAGATACCTCAAGATTCTCTTTTCAACAAAGTAATGAGATTCTTTAGGGCAGGCCTGATACCTAGTATTGACACATGTAGCATACATGATGTCAGGCCTACTAGTAGCTAGGTATAGAAGGGAGCCAATTATCCCTCTATACAAATTCTCATCAACACATTTCCCTGCCTCATCTTTTCCTATATGCATACTTGACCCCATGGGAGTTGTCATGGTGGAGGAATTCTCTATACCATATTTCTTGATTAGCTCCCTAGTGAACTTGGACTGGGATATGAACAAGCCATCATCAGTCTGTCTTACTTGGAGTCCCAAGAAGAACTGGGGCTCACCCATACTACTCATTTCAAACTTCCCTTGCATAAGTTTAGCGAACTTCCTACAAAGGTTGTCATCAGAAGATCCAAAGATAATGTCATCGACATATATCTTGACTAGGATAAGCTTGCCCTTTGATTCCCTTATGTATAGGGTTTTTTCTATATTCCCCCTTTAGAATTTGTTCTCAATGAGGAAGCTGGACAAGGTTTTATACCAAGCCCTAGGGTCTTGCTTTAGCCTATATAGAGCTTTCCTAAGCTTATAAACAAACTTTGGAGAGTTAGGATCTACAAAACCTTGTGGCTGATCCACATATACTTCCTCTTTTAGGTCCCCATTCAGGAATGCTGACTTGACATCCATCTGGTTGACTCTGAATCCATGATAAGCAGCAAATGCAAGGAATATCCTTATTGCTTCAAATCTGGCTACTGGGTCAAAGGTCTGGTCAAAGTCTATGCCTACTTCTTGCATGTAGCCTTTAGCCACTAGTATAGCCTTATTCTTGACAATAATGTCATCTTGATCCAACTTGTTCCTGTAGATCCACTTGGTGCCTATGATATTTTGTCCTTTTGTTCTGAGAACTAACTTCTAGACCTTACATCTCTTAAATTGGTCCAGTTCTTCTTGCATTGCTCCAATCTAGAATTGTTCCTTGATTGCTTCTTCAAACTTCTTGGGCTCTTCTTGAGATAGAAATCTTGAGTAGAGAGCTATATTAATGCTCCTACTTCTGGTCTGGACTCCATGACTTGCATTACCAATGATTTGGTGTGCTAGATGGTCCCTTAGATGCCTGGTAGCTGAAGGAAATCTAACTACAACTTGTTAATCTTTAGGGTTTTCAGCTAGCTAGTCTTCAATTTCTTTTGGTATGTCTTGCCCTTCTCTTATAATGGACAGTCCATCATCATTATCTTTGACTGTGGGGGTAGCTTCCTTGATGGCAAGCTTGTCCATCATCTACTCTGTACCTGCAATACTATAAGAAGAGGAGTTAGGCAACTCTCTGATAACCTTGTTTGATTCATCAAACACAACATGCATTGACTCTTCTACAACTTGGCTAGTTAAATTGTATATTCTATATACATTACTATGATAGATGTACCCAATAAAGATCCCTTCATAGGACTTGTCCACAAACTTAGTTAAATGGACTTTTTCATTGTTGAGCACATAGTACTTGCAACCAAAGATCCTGAAATAGCTCAGGTTTGGTTTTCTGCCCTTCAATATCTCATAGGGAGTCTTCTTGTGCCTCTTAGGGATAGAAGCCCTATTAACGACATAACATTCAGTGTTAACTACCTCAGCCTAGAAGTATTCTGGGAGAGATGAGTCACTTAATAAGGTTTTAACAACCTCTATGAGAGTCCTATTTTTCCTCTCAGCAATTACATTCTACTGTAGTGTTCTAGGATAGGAGAATTTGATGAATCACTTGCTCTTAACAGAACCTTGTCATGCACTCAGACTCAAACCTAGTCCCACGATCACACCTGATTTTGACCACAGTGCTGTTGAATTCATTCTGAATTTGCTTGACAAATGTTTGGAAGACATCGGGGGTCTAAGATTTCTTCCTTAGAAAGAACACCTAGGAAAATATGGAAAAGTATTCAACAACCACAAGGGTGTAGACTTTCCTACCTATACTTTGAATTTGCATATGACCAAATAGATCCATATGCATGAGGTATAAGGACCTCACTAAGTCTTTGGTGCCAATGCTCTTGAAGGAGGTCTTTGTCTGTTTGCCCTTTTGGCATGCAGAGCAGATACCCTCCTTAGTGCATATAGGCTTAGGGCCATTCCTAACAAGCTCATTGCTGAACAGCTTGCCTATGGTCCAATAATTCAGATGGGCTAGCCTTTTGTGCCACTAGAAACAGGAAGATGCTTTCTCATCTACAACTAGGCATACATGCGTGTCTTTGCTAAAGCATTGGAAATCTAAACAATAAACATTTCCACCCCTACTTCCTGTTAAGATGACCTCTTGGTCACTTAACCTCCTAAATTGGCACTCATCCTTGTGGAATATTATATCATAGCCAAGATCACATAGTTGGTTAATGTTTATCAGGTTGTGTTGCAACCCTTCCACATAGGATACTCTAGTGATAGTGACTATGCCATTAGAGATCTTACCATAACCTTTAGTCACCCCCTTTTTTGACCCACCAAAGATAACCTTTGGTCCATTCCTTACTGGAGCATAATCCTTTAGCATGCTCCTTATTACAGTCATGTGCCTGGAACATCCACTTTCGAAGTACCATATAGGGGTATGGCAACTTGGACTAACTTGCAAGACACCAATAAGTTAACCTTAGGACCCCAATTTTTATTGGGTCCTAGGTTCATGTTAGACTGAAAATGACTATGCCTACCTGCACCTTTTCTGACAAGCAAGCTAATATTTGCTCTCTACACACTATGATTGTGCCAGCAATCAACAACAAAGTAGCCTACCTTACCATAGCACCAACACACATGGTTATTGTACCTTCTTTTCAGATCAGGTCTAGTGGTTATCTTAACAACAACTCTTGGTATAGAAGGAGCAGCATCAGTCCTATTTTTTAGTTTCCCAGCCCCAGTATAATAAGTGGTGGGTCTAGCTGTAGAAGTGCTTGGGATATCTTGAGCCCTTCTAGAAGCTGCTTTCTTTTAAAAAAGCATACTCTTGATGGCCTCAGAGATGCCCAGGTATGATCTACTGACAGCCTTGCCCTTAATCTTAGAGTGGGCTGCAAGATTTGGAGAATAGTCAGCATCTTTACCCTTGACTGAAGGGGCTGGTGCACCAAACACAAATGGTCCATGATGGGCCATTTGTATTTCCTCATAGGCTACCTTAAAGGCACTTGCACCCTTGATATATCTACTATCATAGTGTGGAACATCTTTGTTCATATTAGAGGGTCTAGCATTCTTCCAATGACCATAAATACTCTCATGGTCGTGCATGTTAGAAGGTAGTTACACTTTATTAAATTTAACAGGAAGCTTAGAGGCTAGTGGATGCACTTTAGTTTTTCCCTTTCCCTTGGGATTGGCAGCTCTTGTCCTTCCCTTCAAACCCAACCTTTTCTTTCCCTTTTGGGTGGAGAAGGAGTCTGTAACACCCTGAAACTCAAAAGAGGGACGGGTGATGTTTTAAGCCCAGTTTGGTTTTTGGAGCAGGTGTCACGGGCGTGTCACGGGCGTGTCAGGGGCGTGTCACGGGCGTGTCACGGGCGTGACACAGGCGTGTTCGGCCTCGGCTCGTGCGGTCGACGCTTTGGCGGTCGACGCTAGTCGAGTTGTAGAACACGGCCTAGGACACGGGCGTGTCCCAGGCCGTGTCACTCCAGGGATTCTGCAAGTGTGATACACGGGCCGTGACACGGGCAGAAACACGGGCGTGTCAAATTCGACACGGGCGTGTCTAATGCCGTGTCACAAGGCCGTGTACCTCTCTGACTGCGAAATGTTGGTCGATTGCACACGGGGGGCGTGACACGGGTCCCGACACGGGCGTGTCGCTGGTGACACGGGCGTGTCGGAGGCCGTGTGCTGGTTTTTCGACTCGATCGAGACGGCGAATGGGTGACACGGCCAGGCACACGGCCGTGTTGCAACCCGTGTTCGGCCCCAGATTTTGTATTTGGGTTCCGATCGTGGCCGTTCGTTCTTTTCTTTGGAAGATCCAACGGTGGGGAGCCTCCCTGGGTGGTTTAAGGCCGGGAATAGGGTTTCAAACCCTCATTTTCCATTTGGCTTTATCTCTCTTGATTCTAGAGAGAAGGGAGAGCAAGGAGGAGGAAGGAGGCCAAGATCCGGCCACCGGCGAAGCTTCTGAGGTCCGTTTAGCGAGCGGAGTTCAGATCCGTGAAGGTGGGAGCATTGTGGTGGTTTTCAACCGAGCAAATCTTCTCCATGGCTAGGAAGAGGGGACGGAAGATAACCACACTTCTCCTCTCGGTTTTTAGGATTTAGGATGCATGAATAGCATCCCCTTCCTTTCGTATTTTGAGCACCGAATCTCTCAAATGAGAGGGATTCGTGTAGCCTAGGTTCAAGAGGAACCTCCGGGTTGAGTATGTTCATCCCGGCATGCTTTGCATTAGAGATCCGCTCCGTTAGCGGATTAGGCATTGTGGGTGAAGCCGTGGTCGTGACCGGTAGTCCGACCCGGTGATGTTACATAGCGAGCTTCGGGGATTCGGTAGAAATCCGTTGCGGCAATACGCCGTTGTGTGTATGCGTTTTCCCCCTTATATTTGAGTGAGCACTCGTGGTCGGAACCGGACAAGGTTAGCTCCGTGGTGTGCGGTAGATGGTTTCCTTGGAGCACGGAAAAGACACGGTGCGAATGATGATTGGGGGGGGGGAACCTTTGTTTGTGCTGTGCAAAGGCGCGACTATGTCTCCGTGGTCGACTGGCTATCCCGTGACGCGCAAGTCATGTGGGGGAAGTGTCCCGGCGAGACTAGCCCCTTGTGTGTGGACTGACGAGAATGTCGAGCGGAGGGCAAGCCCGGGCAAGGTAGCCATGAGCGGGTGGGGTCCAACAAGGCTTCTTAGAATCGGTCGGTGTGAGACGGAACCCTGACGTGCGAAGTCAGAATGTGCGGGCAAGCCCCGGGGCATATGACCCTTGTGCGGGTGGGGCCTTTGCGAGGTTCCGTGTGACGGCGTGTGTGCCGTTAGGGACATGGTGGTTCCCTTGTGTTTGCGGCTTTAAGCCAATGGGGAAACGGAAGTACCCAGTGTTTGATGTTGTGCTAGATGCATACGAACTAGGGTGCCTTGGGTGAAACCCGGGCTGCATTCATGCTGCATAGTAGGCCATTTCACCTTGTACAAAACATAGAGAACATGTATGCTGTATGAGACATCCAAGCCTGTTTTACCGCTTTATTATATATACTCTTTTGGTATACGAAGTGCTAACTTGCAGGTGGAGTGGTACCCCGGGGTCCGTTAGGGACGGCCGGGAGGAGATGTGTTTGTTACACAGTAGAGGTCACCCTTTGCTGACCCACGTTACTTCAAATCCTTACAGGGCAAGGATCGCATGCAGGAGCTAGCGCGCCGGGCGAAAAGCCCTAAGCCTCATGAAGTGTTGCTGTGCTTGGATTTTCCTTTCGTGTTTGCTACCCTTGTTATGTTTATGTCTGGCTTGCATGCCGAGGTAGCATAGGAGTGCTTGGCACATTTATATTTTTGGACTATTTTTGTGTAAGGCCTTAACGCCATTTGATACTCTACCGTTAGTGGATAACTTCTGTCTGTTAGTATTCTGTTTCCGCTGTGTTTGTCTGGAGTTTTGAGATTGGGTTGTTTTCATATCATCTTTTAATACTAAAGCTGTGGCGTCCGTATGTTGTGGGGCCCCGGTCGGACCCATATTATATGGTCTTTACAGGGGAGGTGTTACATTTTGGTATCAGAGCGAGGTTCGCATTCCAATGAGAAGTTTTGCGGTCAAAAGTATAAGTCGAGTCGTGTATAAGAAGTTATCCACATAGGAGTATCGCGGGACCATGAGTGTCCTTGTGTCCGAGTCTTGCAATTAGCGACTGATTTGCATTTTCTTGCTTGTGTTTAGAGTGCAAGCAACGAGGCTGGGACCTCGAGGCCAAGAGAAGAGCTCTCGGCAAGTAGTGCGACTGCGCAAGGTCCGCTAGGGATGGGGGTCACACCGGCCGACTTCTGCCACATGCTTATAGAAGCGATGGTGGTGGCCCAAGCTACAGCGACAGCACAGGTAGCAGCTCCCGTTGCTAAGGTAGCAACTCCTGCTACCCCGATCACGACAGCGACCGTGTAGGTTGAGGAGGCCAGGCGGGCGGAGCCGCAGGCCGAGATTGTGGTTGTCGGGCATGGGGACCAGCAAATGAAGTACTTTCTGAGTTTCCACCCTCCAACCTTCAAGGGAATCGGCACGCCCACAGATGCAGAGGATTGGTGGGCTAGAATTCAGGAGCTTCTAAGGGCGGTAGAGGCGCCAGATGAGAAAAAGGCAGAGTTGGCAGCCTTTATGTTGGAGGGAGATGCCAAGTTATGGTGGGTGAGCCACAGTGGCCGGCAGTTTCTAGGACGCACACCGTCCATCGAGGAGTTTGGGAATGCCTTCCTGAAGAAGTACATTCCCGCCTCAACGAGGTTGGCCCTCCAGAGGCAGTTTCTACATCTGGTGCAGCGAGACAAGTCAGTGGATGAGTATGTTCAGGAATTTACTCACTTGGGTCGTTATGCGGGGACGACCATGGCAGACGATGAAGAGAGGGACAACCTCTTCTATCATGGATTGAGGGAGAATCTAAGACAACCCCTCATATCGATGAAGCGTGCGGGTTTCAATGAATTGGTGGAGGCGGCCCAAATTTTGGAGAGTGACCGGAGCGATCCCAGCATCGCAAGGGTTTCACACCCAAGCAGGGGGAGGAGAAGAAGCCTGCTCAGTCCCATGGAAAGACGGAAGGGAGCCGATGGAAGAAGAAGCCTTCCCCATATAAGTTGGGCGAGAAAAGTAATTGGACGTCCGGAGGGTCACGCTCTAAGGGACCGCAGACGTGTTACAGTTGTGGCAAGCCAGGCCACATAGCAAGATTTTGTACCCAAGGGGACGCTGAGCAAGAGCCAAGTCAGGAGCAAACCGTACGCTCCGGACCCAGTGCAACAGAGAAGGGGAAAATGGCGGAGTCGAGTGCTTCTCGGTTTCAACCAGTGCAGCCAAGGGCCTACAACCTTGGGCAACAAGAAGCAATCCGTCAACCTGATGTGGTGACAGGTACGAGAGTTCAACCTGCACCTTAGATTCCTGTCTTTCAAACCTTTATGTTTGTTGCATGTGTGTAGGCTTTGTAGTGGTTTCTGGGTACCCCGCTAGAGTACTTTTTGATACGGGAGCGTGGCACTCCTTCCTTGCGAAAAGTTTCATCCGGAGGATTGGAGTGAGTCCTTTGCAACGGACTCAGAGTTGAAAGTGCGCATGCCCAATGGGTTGTCTATGACAACCAGGACTAAAGGGCGGATTTGTTGGAGTCTTGAGGGAGTCGACTTCATATTAGTAGCGGCGATCTTGCCGTTGTCCGAGTTCGATGTGATTTTGGGGATGGATTGGATAGCGGAGCAGCGTGCCAGTATCGACTGTTTGTCCAAGATGGTAACCGTGAGGAGCGTGGGGCAAGCAGAAGTCAAGTTTGAGGGCCTGCATGGAGTGGCCTGTCCCCTAGTTTCGGCACTTCATCTAGTGCGAGCTGTTAACCA
The DNA here is from genome assembly GCA_039513925.1 of Platanthera zijinensis. Lineage (NCBI taxonomy): Eukaryota > Viridiplantae > Streptophyta > Magnoliopsida > Asparagales > Orchidaceae > Platanthera > Platanthera zijinensis. Next base: position 85,311,558 of record CM077082.1, read on the forward strand.
AGGGGGTATAGCTCTAGTAGCGTTGTTGGAGGTTAGCCTTTCTAGGTTGTCTCTTGGAGAAGTGCCCGTGGTGGCAGAGTTTGGAGATGTTTTCCCTGAGGAGCTACCGGGAGCACCTCCTCGGCGGGAGATTGATTTCTCCATTGAGTTAGTGCCCGAGGCTAGACCGGTGTCTCGACCACCCTTTAGGATGGCACCAAAGGAGTTGGCCGAGCTCAAGGTTCAGTTGCCGGAGCTTTTGGAGCAAGGGTATATCAGGCCCAGCTCTTCACCGTGGAGTGCGCCAGTGTTATTTGTAAAGAAGAAGGACGGTAGTCTGCGTCTGTGCATAGATTACCGAGAGTTGAACAAATTGACTGTCAAGAATAAGTATCCGATTCCCCGGATAGACGATATCTTTGACCAGTTGGTGGGATCGGTGGTGTACTCCAAGTTGGACATGAAGTCCGGATATTATCAGTTGCGGATTCGTGACGAAGACATACCCAAGACCGCGTTTGGTACGAGGTATGGTCATTTTGAGTTCTCGGTAATGCCGTTCGGGCTGACGAACGCGCCATCCGTGTTCATGGACTTGATGAACCGAGTGTTTCACGAATATTTGGACTAGTTCGTAGTCGTCTTTATCGATGACATTTTGGTGTATTCCAAGTCGGAAGCGGAGCACGAGTCGCACCTGCGGATAGTGTTACAAGTGTTGAGAGAGAACCAGCTCTATGCGAAGTTCTCGAAATGCGAGTTTTGGTTGGAGAAGGTGGCGTTTTTGGGCCATGTAATCAGTGGGGACGGGGTGGCAGTGGATCCAACGAAAGTAGAAGCCATCAGAGAGTGGCCAGTTTTGAGGACCGTGGCGGAAGTCCGTAGTTTTCTTGGACTAGCCGGGTACTACCGAAGGTTTGTGGAAAACTTTTCGCGGATAGCTCTACCCCTCACTTCACTAACTCGCAAAGATCAGAAGTTTGTATGGACTCAAGAGTGCAATCAGTCATTTGAAACCCTGAAGGAGAGGCAAATGACGGCGCCGATCCTAAGTCTACCAAAGGGGACCGAAGGGTTCCATATTTTCAGCGACGCATCCGGATGCGGTTTAGGGTGCGTGTTGGTGCAGCATGGTAGTGTGATAGCTTTTGGGTCGAGGCAGCTGAAGCCTCATGAGAGAAATTACTCCGTCCATGATTTGGAGTTGGTGGCGGTAATTTTTTCTTTGAAGTTGTGGAGGCACTACGTTTATGGTGCAAAGGTGGAGATCTTCACGGACCACAAGAGTCTGAAGTATCTCCTAGACCATAAGGACCTCAATATGCGGCAGCGTAGGTGGGTCGAGTTCCTTGGGGACTACGAGGTGGCAATTCAGTACACGTCAGGGAAAGCCAATGTGGTGGCAGATGCTTTGAGTAGGAAATACTCGGGGCAAGGAAATTGGATTGAAGCTCACGAGGAGCGGTTAAGGCGGGACTGGGAGTCCCTTGGTTTGGAATGTGTGGCAAGAGGCAAGTCTAGCGTGGCTCGACTAAATTGGATTGAGATGCAGAGTGACTTATGCGATCGTATTCGGGAAGTGACCCGTGTAGATGTGGAGTTCCAACCTTTCGTGGAGGAAGCTCTGAAGGGCGAGGGTAGCGCCTGGGAGATGGTTGATGGAGTTCTGAGGAAGGGCGGAAGGATTTGTGTACCGCAGTTCCGCAAGCTCCGTGAGGAGTTGATGTTTGAGGCCCACTTCACTAAGTACTCCATTCACCCGGGCAGTACAAAGATGTACTTGGATTTGAAGAAGTCCTATTGGTGGCCTGGGATGAAGCGGGACATAGCTTTGTGTGTGAGTCGGTGCCAAACTTGTGCCTTGGTGAAGGCCGAGTGTCAGAAGCCGGGCGGGTTCTTGAAGCCTCTTCCAATCCCCGAATGGAAATTTGATGACATCTCCATGGATTTTGTGCATGGGTTGCCTAGATCACAGCAGGGTAATGATGCCATTTGGGTAATTGTGGACCGCTTGACCAAAGTGGCAAATTTCATCCCAAACCGGAAGGAGGACGGTGTGGAAATGTTTGTGGAGTTGTACGTCCGCAATATTGTACGACTCCATGGGATTCCGAAGAGTATAGTCAGCGACCGGGATGGACGTTTCTTGTCTAAGGATTGGCGGTTGGTGCAGAAGAGCTTGGGCACCAAACTCAAGTTCAGTACGGCCTTTCATCCTCAAACCGATGGGCAAACTGAGAGAACGAACCGTACTTTGGAAGATATGCTAAGGATGTGTACTCTCGACTTCGGCAAGAAGTGGGAGGATCACCTCTTCATGGTGGAGTTTGCGTATAACAATAGTTACCAAGCTAGTATCAAGATGGCGCCATACGAAGCTCTGTATGGGAGGCGGTGTCGAACACTGATGTCTTGGACAGAGGCGGGTGACACCAAGCTATTGGGGAAAAAAGTGGTAGCCGACGCTAGTGAGCTAGTGCGGACCATCCAAGAGCGCATGAAGGTAGCTCAAGATCGGCAGTCGAAGTATTTCAATGCTCGCCACATGCATGTGGAATTCGCTGTGAGCGACTGTGTGTATCTTAAGATCAAGCCGTTCAAAGGCGTTTCGCGAATTCGCTGACTCAAGAATCTAAGTCCGAGATTTATGGGACCATTCAAGGTCATCGAGCGAGTGGGAGAGGCAACGTACCGGTTGGCGTTGTCCACCGAGCTAAGTGGATTGCATGACGTTTTTCACGTCTCCGTCCTGAGGAAAGCGTTGTTAGAAGCCAGCGTGGTGATTGAGCCGACGACGGTGCCGGTAGAGGAAGACTTGAGGACGCGAGTTCGTCCAATCGGGATCGAAGACTCAGAGGTTCGGCAACTGCGGAACAAGGAGGTCAGACTCATAAAGGTCCGTTGGGACAACTGTGGTTGCGAGGAGCTCTCATGGGAGCGAGAGCAGACCATGCTGGAGGAGTACCCCGAGCTTTTCTCCTCAGGTACTGTTTAGTTTTGTTTACCTTCCATGTTTTAAATTTCGGGACGAAATTCTTTTAAGGGGGAGAGAGTTGTAACACCCCGAAACTCAAAAGAGGGACGGGTGATGTTTTAAGCCCAGTTTGGTTTTTGGAGCAGGTGTCACGGGCGTGTCACGGGCGTGTCACGGGCGTGTCACGGGCGTGTCACGGGCGTGTCACGGGCATGTCACGGGCGTGACACAGGCGTGTTCGGCCTCGGCTCGTGCGGTCGACGCTTTGGCGGTCGACGCTAGTCGAGTTGTAGAACACGGCCTAGGACACGGGCGTGTCCCAGGCCGTGTCACTCCAGGGATTCTGCAAGTGTGATACACGGGCCGTGACACGGGCACAAACACGGGCGTGTCAAATTCGATACGGGCGTATCTAATGCCGTGTCACAAGACCGTGTACCTCTCTGACTGCGAAATGTTGGTCGATTGCACACGGGGGGCGTGACACGGGTCCCGACACGGGCGTATCGCTGGTGACACGGGCGTGTCGGAGGCCGTGTCAAAGGCCGTGTGCTGGTTTTTCGACTCGATCGAGACGACGAATGGGTGACACGGCCAGGCACACGGCCGTGTTGCAACCCGTGTTCGGCCCCAGATTTTGTATTTGGGTTCCGATCGTGGTCGTTCGTTCTTTTCTTTGGAAGATCCAACGGTGGGGAGCCTCCTTGGGTGGTTTAAGGCCGGGAATAGGGTTTCAAACCCTCATTTTCCATTTGGCTTTATCTCTCTTGATTCTAGAGAGAAGGGAGAGCAAGGAGGAGGAAGGAGGCCAAGATCCGGCCACCGGCGAAGCTTCGGAGGTCCGTTTTGCGAGCGGAGTTCAGATCCGCGAAGGTGGGAGCGTTGCGGTGGTTTTCAACTGAGCAAATCTTCTCCATGGCTAGGAAGAGGGGACGGAAGGTAACGACACTTCTCCTCTCGGTTTTTAGGATTTAGGATGCATGAATATCATCCCCTTCCTTTCGTATTTTGAGAACCGAATCTCTCAAATGAGAGGGATTCGAGTAGCCTAGGTTCAAGAGGAACCTCCGGGTTGAGTATGTTCATCCTGGTATGCTTTGCATTAGAGATCCGCTCTGTTAGCGGATTAGGAATTGTGGGTGAAGCCGTGGTCATGGCCGGTAGTCCGACCCGGTGATGTTGCATAGCGAGCTTCGGGGATTCGGTAGAAATCCATTGCGGCAATACGCCGTTGTGTGTATGCGTTTTCCCCCTTATATTTGAGTGAGCACTCGTGGTCGGAACCGGACAAGGTTAGCTCCGTGGTGTGCGGTAGATGGTTTCCATGGAGCACGGAAAAGACACGGTGCGAATGGTGATTGGGGGGGGAACCTTTGTTTGTGCTGTGCAAAGGCGCGGCTATGTCTCCGTGGTCGGCTGGCTATCCCATGACACGCAAGTCATGTCGGGGAAGTGTCCCGGCGAGACTAGCCCCTTGTGTGTGGACTGACGAGAATGTCGAGCGGAGGGCAAGCCCGGGCAAGGTAGCCATGAGCGGGTGGGGTCCAGCAAGGCATCTTAGAATCGGTCAGTGTGAGACGGAACCCTGACGTGCGAAGTCAGAATGTGCGGGCAAGCCCCGGGGTATATGACCCTTGTGCGGGTGGGGCCTTTGCGAGGTTCCGTGCGACGGCGTATGTGCCGTTAGGGACATGGTGGTTCCCTTGTGTTTGCGGCTTTAAGCCAATGGGGAAACGGAAGTACCCAGTGTTTGATGTTGTGCTAGATGCATACGAACTAGGGTGCCTTGGGTGAAACCCGGGCTGCATTCATGCTGCATAGTAGGCCATTTCACCTTGTACAAAACATAGAGAACATGTATGCTGTATTCGACATCCAAGCCTGTTTTACCGCTTTATTATATATACTCTTTTGGTATACGAAGTGCTAACTTGCAGGTGGAGTGGTACCCCGGGGTCCGTTAGGGACGGCCGGGAGGAGATGTGTTTGTTACACAGTAGAGGTCACCCTTTGCTAACCCACGTTACTTCAAATCCTTACAGGGCAAGGATCGCATGCAGGAGCTAGCGCGCCGGGCGAAAAGCCCTAAGCCTCATGAAGTGTTTCTGTGTTTGGATTTTCCTTTCGTGTTTGCTACCCTTGTTATGTTTATGTCTGGCTTGCATGCCGAGGTAGCCTAGGAGTGCTTGGCACATTTTTATTTTTGGACTATTTTTGTGTAAGGCCTTAAGGCCATTTGATACTCTACCGTTAGTGGATAACTTCTGTCTGTTAGTATTCTGTTTCTGCTATGTTTGTCTGGAGTTTTGAGATTGGGTAGTTTTCATATCATCTTTTAATACTAAAGCTGTGGCGTCCGTATGTTGTGGGGCCCCGGCCGGACCCATATTATATGGTCTTTACAAGGGAGGTGTTACAGAGTCTATCAAGGGCAGCATTGTGCTATGCATGGAGTAGCTAGCCACTAGTTCCCTCTCTTTTTGGAGATTTCCTTCAAGATTCCTGATATGGTTATTCTTTAAGGTTATGGTGCTCTTGTGAATGATTGTTACATTCTTTAGTTTGCTAACATCTTGGATCTTCAGATCCAGCAGTTTTGCTGATTCTGAAACAATAAGCTGAAGAAAAGCAATTTCCTGAGCCTGTTGTTTGGCCAGGAGCTTTCTTTTTTATAGGGCCTGCAGGAGTGCACCATAGTTATCAATCAATTGATTGATGTATCCTTCAAATTCTGAGCCATCATCATCATTTGATGCAGAGGCATAAGAATCTGGAATTGATTCATAATCTGATTTAGAAGAGCTAGTAACAAAGATTACCTTGCTTGGACTAGGCTGATCTTGGCTCAGTCTTCATCAGACCTTGCCATCAGCCCAAGGGAGTGATGCGTTGGATGATAATTGTACGGGTTGCATAAGTATTATAAAATGGGTGGCTTTCCCAAGTATCGATCTATTCAAGGAACACAGTAATGGGGGAGTTAATATCGAGGAGGACTTGAGATTAAAGTACTTAGGTGGGAGTTGACTATGGGGGTTTTGATGGTTGCGATAAAATAAAGCAAAACACTAACAACTACTCCTATGCAATGTCGCTATGCATCACTTCGCTAGGCGGGATGGAAGACTACACGGGCCGCTATGCACCAAATAACTGGGCGGATGGACGAGTAGGCAAGCATAAGAACCAGAATTTGAGGGTCGTAAGTACCTCTTCGCTGCGCACGTTTCTAGAAATTGCTAGAACGGAAAGAACGGATGGATAGCGGATGGGTAAATAGGCGCACCTCAAGAAAATAACGAACACATACAATCACATAGACATGATTACATACGAACGTTTAACAAATATTAGATTACTTCATCTAATACAAAGTGTTCAACTAAACTATCAACAAAAAGAGAAGAAAAGTGTGCGAAATTGACCGGATCTGAAGTCTTGCCGAGGATTCATGGTAGGATTCGCCGGGTTATCAATCAGTGTCCTAGCTCGGTCCGCAACTGCGTCCGGGGTAGAGGAGGTTGTCACTCACTCCCAATAGACCCGTCTTCTTTGTGTCACGAGCCGGTGGAGGATGACACAACTTCCCTAGCTTGGTGGAGAAAGCTAGATAAAATCCCCTTTGAAACTCTAGGATGAAGGAGGAGGACGAGAGGAAGCTACGGCTTGGATTTGGCGTTGAATGCTTTCCCGGATCTTCTCCCTTAGTAGAACGACAGATTTTGCCCTAAAAACGTTGAGGGAAGTGGCTGGACGAAGTCTCTAATTTCAGGAAAATCTGCGACTTAAACAGAAAAAGTCAGAAAATTGGCAACGCACGGTCTTGCGCACAACCTTGCGTGAACCGTGCGATATTCGCGCACAGAAAATGGCTGGTGGGAGAGATGCATTGACCCGTGTATTTCCTATCGCACGGGAGCTTCCGCCCGTACGTGAAGAAAATCACACGGGTAACGACAAAGCGCTTGAAATCAAGAGAAATAGGGGAACCGTGCGTTTTACTCGCGCACGGGCGCGTTTGCCCGTGCTTGAAGGAAACACACGATTTACCCCAGAATGCAGGATTACAGAGAAAATGTGCAGACCGTGCGATTTCTTCTCGCACGGCTTGGCTTAAATTGTGCGGGAACAAAACGCATGCATAGAAACAAAAGGCCCCAAAATTACTGTGTGAAACGCATGATTGCGCTGAAACCGTGCGCAAAGAAATGTGCACGATCGTGCGTTTTACACAGAAACTGGAAAAAGAATTTGGGATATCCTGGCTACCTGCACAACAATGAAACCAACTGGGGCACCATCTCCCAACACCAAAATGGAATCAATAACTACAAAAAGAAACATGGGGAGCACCATGTGCATACCCCCAACAAAAGAATGCCCAATTGCACACCCTCGGGCCCAAAATAGTGCACTTAGCATGATAAGCAGAATAAATGAAATATCAATGATAACATACTAAATATGAAGTGCAAGTGACTTAAAACTAGCCCAGATGAGTCCGAAAAACCCTATATAAATCGGACTCATCACACCCCCAGACATACTTGTTTGTGCGTCCTGAGCAAACAAAGTCTATGCAGACAGAAAAAAATTACTTAGTTGACATAGAAATTGTGATATGGAGTACCATGCGAAGTCGCATGCTCTTACGCATAAAAATATAAATAGATGAAATTTCTAAATATGCAAAATAGTTTATACTTTTAACAATGCGTATCAAAATTTTATTACTACTCAAAAATGGAATCACGGTGAATCTACCGGTCACGCATAGGAAGAAAATAGACAGGCAACTAAGGTGAGCTTTGCCAAAGACCGGGGCTCAGGATCACCTCCAAAGGAATCCACCAATGTCGGGGACCATACGCTTGCCCGTTCACACTCTCTCCATGACACTAGTTTGACTAAAGCACGAATCCGCAAGACTTTAGGATAATCTTGGGTCATGGGTTACGGTGAGGTAAACAAAGATAAACAGGAAGGCTATGCACCTAACCCAAATGAGCTAGCATAAACAAAATCCAATGCTTACCACAATACATACGAGTACACCACACCCCCAGACATTAATTTTAACTTATGGTTGTGTGCACCGCCTACTCCAAATATAATTACATCTCCAATAAGATTTTCAATCTAACTTTTTTTTTCATTGTTTTCTTCTTTTTCTTTACATTTTCATCATTTTCCTTTTTCATATTAGCAAATTTACCTTGGAGCACATCCACATTCTTCACAAATATATCACCCCATCAACACCCCAAAATGATAATATAAAACACTAAAGTTTGACTTGGGTGTGCGACTAGGATCAACTATGAGGCTTTGGTGAAATAATGGTGGAGCTGGATCAAAAGAATGGGTAAGCACAACGGGGCTAGCGAGGATAAGACGTTAGGAACGGTACAAAGCTAAACCGTGTCAAAATGAAGGCCTACATCAGGCTCACGCTAGACTAACCATGCGCCAATGCTTCAAGAGTAGCTTGGGGAAAGTTCTTAGCAACCGAGAAAGAAGATCCTTCCTCCCGACTCGAGCAAAACGAGTCTAGTGACGGCTATACACATCCCTACACTACCGTTCGATTCATACCGGATTCACAAACTTTTGAGTAGAATCAAGAGTCTTTACCCACATAGAAAAATATAACACTATAAGCATATAGAAAAATTAAATCTACTCAAATTTCTACGCGAGACGAGAGCACTAGACTAGGAGAACAGCAAGATCAACATTTTACTCCGTCTCACAATCCTATGCATCACCATAGTTTTCCCCAATCGTATAAGGAAATGAGTTTAACTCGCAGCACGCTAACAGCTAAGCGTGCGCTCATGTGGGTGCAGTGGTGTGCGATGCAATGAACTAATCAAAATAAAAATTTAAAAGCTTCTAGTATGCACACGAAATGTGCGCGTGCAAAAGGTAACAAATACTGGCTCTCCCCAAGACTTAAACTAATCTACACAGCATATGATAATGAAATTAAAATCTGATAGAGCAAAGGGAAGAGGTTACCCAATACTCAGCTAGTGAGCATACCAAAAGACGCTTGAAAAACTAGAAGCAGGCCCACCATACGAAGAATCACTACCCCACCAATACGAAGTTGTCATGAATACCTACAGGGGTGAGCTCCGCAAATGCAAAAGAAAAATATACAAAAAGAAACGCTAAAAATAAAATATACATGAAAATAAAAATGCAGTAAATATAAGATAACTACTGGGGTTATTGTCCTCCCACCACGACTTATTTAATTCTATACAGTTCTAGCTAATGGGCCTATGAAAATAAAAATGCACAGGTAACTGTTCCATTATCCATTGCGGTAGCGGGTACCGATACGGTGATTGAACAGTTACCCCTCTACCTTAATAATAATACCTGCAAACTGCATGTAGAGGAAACAAAATGTAAGATGAGGAGGAGGCCTGGTCCTCACTCATCTCACACACAAAATCCTTGTCCTGCAAGGTATCATCCACAACAGGTCTGCAGGAGGAGAAATCAATCAAAGGAGCTTCCTCAACAGAGGAGGAATCAACCTTCTCGCAAAAGAAGATGCTATCATCGATGACTAGAGCAGAAAGCTCTAATTCCTCCTGAGGCACCTGCAAAGACTCAACCGGCACGGGCTCAGATATAGAAGGGGGATCAAGAAATAAATGAGAGGAAGAACTAAAATAATCAAAAATAGGGGGAGTGGTCCCGGTCTCACTTCCAGCAGGATCCAAGCATAGATCTCCGTCGGTGTCATATGAGTCATAGCACGGGGAATCCGAGAGCTCGAGGTACTCGGTGGTGGTTTAGACCTCCTCATCCAACAAGGAAGTGGAAAATTCTTCATAAGAAATGATCTCATCAACACAACTCCGTGCGTCCTAATGTTCCAAGAGGTAATACTCTCCATTAATGACAATAATATCCTCTTCACACATGGGCACATCATCAGGCTCAGAATCACAATCCGACAAAACATCATCAACCGACTCACTAAAATAGGGATAGATAATTCTTTAGTAGAAGGCGGAGGAACAACAATAATAGTAAAAATATGTAAAGTTTCCTCCGGGGGTGAATCTAAAAGAGGGGAAGAATGCATAGGGAATGACGACACTGCAATGTCGTCACATCGAGCAGTAGAAAGTCTGATGGGTATATCCACAGTAGTACCCCATTGACAAGATGGTACTGCGAATATTTCATCAGAATCAGAAGGGGCAGCCAATTGAGAGGTGGATGGAACGAGTCAGATATCCGTCTTATCATTCTCCTCCAACTGGCGCTGAAATTCTTTGCAATCTTTCAACACATGGTCGGTGCTACGAAAACACAAACACTGTTTTACATTACTCCTCGGTTCAGGTGGGACCAGAGAGGAATAAGAAAAAGGTGAGGGCGCAGAAGAGAAGTGACCATATGACCTTGGTATAGTGTATGAAGTACCATAAGAGGACGGTGCTCCATACACTGAACCACTAGAATTATGCTCCCAATCTTCTGTTGGGCACTTATCACTGCCATGCCTAAAGTCCTGACACCATCTGCAACGGATATTCATATAATAATACATGGTGTAACAAGAAATAATTCACCGACCAAAATATTCTAAGCAAAAATTAAGTACACACTAGAAGATAAAAGAAAAGGAATGTCTGCTGCTGAAAAAATAAAACTAGACGAGGAACAAAGGAAAATAAGAAGTAAATTTTTAAAAAAAACTAAAGCAAAGAAAAATAAAACATTTAATGAACAAATGGAAAAGAGCTTCTATCTTCTATCTGCCTCTCCAAAAACTCACACGACTGTGTTCCCCGGCAACGGCGCCAAAAACTTGATGTGTTGGACGACAAGTGTACCGGTCGCACAAGTAATATAAAATGGGTGGCTTTCTCAAGTATCTATCTCTTCAAAGAACAAAGTAAATATCGAGGAGGACTTGAGATGTAAGTCCTTAGGTCGGAGTTAACTCTGGGGGTTTTGATGGTTGCAATAAAATAAAGCAAAACACTAACAACTACTCTTATGCAATGCCGCTATGCATCGCTTCTCCAGGAGGGATGGAAGACTACATGGGCCGCTATGCACCGAATCGCTGGGCGGGTGGACGAGTAGGCAAGCGTAAGAACCAGAATTTGACGGTCATAAGCACCACTTCGTTGCACATGCTTCTAGCAATTGTTAGAATGGCAAGAGCGGATGGATGGCGGATGGACAAATAGGCACACCTCAATAAAATAACGAACACATACAATCACATTGACATGATTACATATGAACGTTTAACAAATATAAGATTACTTCATCTAATACAAAGAGATCAACTAAACTATCAACAACAAGATAAGAAAAGTGTACGAGATCGACCAGATCCGAAGTCTTGCCGAGGATTCACAGTAGGATTCGTCGAGTTGTCAATCCACGACCTACCTCTGTCCACATCTGCGTCAGTGGTAGAGGAGGCTTTCACTCACTCCCAATGGACCCGTCTTCTTTGTGTCATGAGCCGGTGGATGATGGCACAACTTCCCTAGCTTGGTGGAGAAAGCTAGATAAAATCCCATTTTGAAGCTCTAGGATGAAGGAGGAGGCCGAGAGGAAGCTCCGACTTGGATTTGGCATTGAATGCTTTCCCGGATCTTCTCCCCATGGTGGAACAGTATTTCGCCCTAAAAATGCGGAGGGAAGTGGCTGGGCGAAGTCTCTAATGGCAGTAAAATCTGCGACTTAAATAGAAAAAGTAAAAAAAATTGGCCACGCACGGTCTAGCGCATGACCGTGTGTAAACCGCGCGATATTCGCGCACAAAAAATGGCTTGCGGGAGAGATGCGTTCACCCGTGCGTTTCCTATCGCACGGGCGCTTCTTCCTGTGCGTGAAGAAATTAACATGCGTAACACAGAGCGCTAGAAATCAAGAGAAATAGGGGAACCGTGCGTTTTACTCGCGCACGGGCGCATTTTCCTGTGCGTGAAGGAAATGCACGATTTACCCCAGAATATAGGATTACAGAAAAAAGGTGCAGATGGTGCGTTTCCTTCTCGCACGGTTTGACCTAAACCGTGTGGGAACAAAATGCACGGGTAGAAACAGAAGGCCCCAGAATTGCTGTGTGAAACGCACGAATGCACTGAAACCGTGCGTGAAGAAATACGCACGACCGTGTGTTTTACACAGAAACTGGAAAATGAATGTAGGACATCCTGACTACCTGCACAACAATTAAACTAACTGGGTCTCCAGCTCCCAGCACCAAAATGGAATCAACAACTACAAAAAGAAACATGGGGAGCACCATGTGCTTACCGTAAGACCCCTTTTTTTCTTTTAAAACACCGGGGTCTTAGGCCCAGAACCTCCCCTTTACGGTGATACATTCACGCCCTGAAGGGTCGTCATCACAGAGCGTCGATTCTGCTGGCCAATTCTATCACAGAAAGATAGCATAATGAAGTAAAAATCAAGTCCACAAGAAAATCACATATATAGAAAAAGAAGTTTCCACGAAGGGAGTGTCCACAGAATAATATATTAGAGTACTAAAAATACGGGCTTAGGCCCGGTACATCATGTCCTCACTACAAATCACTCATGCGGAAGCAAAAACAGAACATCTACTCAAGGTCGAGACTCAAGGTCCTGATTGTATGAACTTAGGAGCTAGTCTGCCCCATCTCCAAGCGCACCGGTCTCTGGGGCTGCTCCCCCGTGCTGGGCTCCACGATTCCCTAAAATGATGCGGTTCGAAAACCGTTAGTCAAAAAGACTAAGCCCTATCATCCCCTACCCCTTCCCCTATGGCTCCTAGGTACCGAGCGGAGAGGAAGAAAGGGAAGGACATGTGGGTGGAGATTAACTTAAAAGAAATAGGTGGCAGCGGAACTAAACTAGCAATTCTATAATAATAAAGGGCAATAAGACGAAATATGAAAAGTAACCTTCACTTATGTGAGAACACATAAGCCAAGGGGTCTTCTGCAAGTCTCCCATCGTATAAAGTGTCCCATACCACTTATACGTTGGGGTGTCGGTTATCAAACAGTAGTATATACAAATCAAAAATGACCTTAATTTATAAACTTGCCCACACAAGCTTATATACCAAGGGGTCATTTTGCAAGTCCTAATGTATAAGCGCCACATTCCACTTATACTTTAGGTGTCAGGGTTAAATGAATCGATTATGCTATGACATGCAAGTGGGTATGATGGAACATGCAAGTGCAACTCACACACCCGAATCTGTGCACACAGACCTTTAGTTCCCCTTTTCAGAGCCATTACCTCCCAGGATACCTCCGTAGTGGCAGACGGAAGCGGTGGGTTGGGCCTCACCCACCTCTAAACAAGTAAAGCACTACCGGTAAGACCTATCGTATGCCTCAACGCTTAGTGCACGAAGCGGACTTCAGCATACTCTTGCTGGCTGACGCACCGGACTTCTGTTGGCAAAGAGCTAACCACACTTGTCGAGTCAGCGTATTGGTGTCGGTGCATCGACCCTCCAATACCGAAGACCCACCACCTTAATTTTCTTTCCTTTTATGCACATGCAAATTTAATCGTAATTAAACAAAAACCGAACCGAAGCTCCCCGGACCAAAACGTCCGTCTCTTAACCAATCGAGTCGAAGCTCCCCGGACCATTCCGTCCGTCTCTTACCCAATCGAGCCTAAGCTCCCAACAATCTTCCTGTACTAACAGTGTTTGAGAAATGTGAGATCCTAATTACAAGGTTACTCTTTCAAGTTTGTTATTACAGTTTACGTTAACCCAGGACTGCCCCCGGTATTCCCTGTGAAGGGCTCTCAAAGGGCACAAGGAACTATGATGGTAGCTGAAGCTCATCGTTCCCTTTCGCAAGACACTTATTGTTATTGGTTTATTCCCTTTACGCATTCCCTTCTCATATTATGATAGACAAACCTAGGGTGATTTTTAACCTTCCTCTCTTCGGGAAAGACGATCTTTCGTCGAACCTGAGCACCTCTTAACTCTAGCCATCACCACTTCTCACTACTCTTCATATCATTCTATTACAAAATCATCCACATCTATCAACCCAGACAAAATGACTAACTCCAACAACTATCCCAAATCATGTCCTATTGCAATTTAACAATTTGCTATATGCAGACCAACCTAGACTATATGTCGAACTGAATAGGAGATAATCTAGATAATCATCCAAATGCCCTAAATTATTTACTGGAGGTATATCATGATATGATTAGCCTAAAATCAGAAAACTATAATCTTCCTAATTTATTTGGCATTTAATTAATTTCCTCAAAAATTCCATGGGCTACCGGTTTGAACATGAACTACCCTAAGTACTCATGCAAGATGTCCAACAAAATTATTATAAATATTTTGCTATCTCAATATGATAAATCCAAAGTATCACAATTTTCCTATCATCAAAGGGCACTACCACTATTTTAGAAATATTTTCTATCTTTTGTTATTTATGAATCAAGTACAGAGAATATCCATCTAAAAATTATAAATTAATTATATTATGCAGATACACCCTTTATAATAGCATTGACCAAGTTTCATAATTTTCCAGCAAGTAATAATTTCTGAATAAATTAATTATCAAAAATCTCCATAAGGTGGACTTATAAAGAAAGTGTCGTAACTAGGATTCTAAAAATCATGAATAAATGTCTACAAGCATATAATGTCCTGAATGTCTCACTTTCTAAGTCTCATAATTTTTCAACAGCAATATCATCTATAATTAATTTTTAAACCATAAAACCCCTTTTAAACATTTGTCAATGAAGTAATAGATTTACTCAACTAAAAATATTATAAAAATTCAAGAGCAATGATTTTGACCCAAAACATTTACTTCCAAGACTTCATGGGGTTTCAAAGAACAAAAATATCTAAATAATTAAAACATCAATTAGGGCTATAACAAACTTTACAAATGAAGTGCTGGAAATAAACATCATAAAATTCCAGTAAAATTACTATAGATTCTACCCACTCCAAAACTCACTCTACACAAGTTTCACAGCTTTTAGATAATGTTTAGTGACAGATATTACTTATTTGGTATTTTACCCTAAAGCTAAGGTTAGGGTTTTGAGGTATCTACCTGTCTCCAAATCCTCCAAGATTTCATCCATATGATTTATATTATGTTAACGTCAACTCCACTAAATTTCAAGGCAATATGAGGGCATTTGCCCCCATGTCCTTCACAACCCTCAAAACCCTCCATCTAGGGTTTGAGTTTGGATCCTAGGGAAAACCAACCCTAAACCACACCATTTTCTCCAAGTGGGTTGTAATAACCCCTCTAAGTCAGTGGTCAAAATATCAGCCTCTGTTGAGGTTATTTGACCGTTCCATTATCTTAGTGCACTTTTTACTCAAAAATGCCTCATTAATGCCTAGTTAAGATTAGGTGACTTCCTATCTAAAACTCATCCAAATGAGTTGAAATTTCTTACAGAGCGAGGTTTTATCGTCAGGGACCGCTCACCAAAAATTGGGAGGGTTTGGTGGTCTTTTGACCACTTAAATAAATTACTCTAACTTAATTAAATTAAGACAAAAACCTTAGGCAAAGTATCTCCAAAGGACAGCCTTTAGGTATGGCTAAGGGTAACCCTCTGCCCAAATTTCAGGTAATTTGGACAAGGGACGAAGAGTGGGCATCTATTTTAGTTTCTGCCCAACTCTAGGTACAGCCCCAACTAAAACGGGTGCTGCAGTAAAACCACTTACCCAAACGAGTTTAAATTAATTTTAAATTAATCTAGACTCGAAGGGCTACAAATTCATGACTGGCCATTTATCCTAAATCGGCCCATAAGTTCCTCATTATGTAATATCAAAAGGTGTGTTAAAAAGGAGATAATAATTCATTATAATTAATAAATGAATAATAATAGAATTTAATGTTTATCTTCCCTACCAAACAGAACCCGTAAACTGAACTCAAAAAAACTTATATTTCATGTAGCTCTTCCGCGATTCTTCGCCAGCCGTCCGGTCACTTCCCTGGCCAGCCACCACCACCACCACCTCCGTCGAGGCAATGGCTATCGGTCGGCGGTGGTTTGGCCGCCGGAGATGGCGTTTTTCGACGGACTCGAAAATATATTTTTCATGGTTTTTCCATGAAAACGCGAGGTAGGTCCGGCTCCGTTGAGCACGAAATCCTTTCTAAGATCCTAAGATCTACCCACAAAAGAAGAAGTAGAGGAGGACCTTGTTCGCGGTTTGGAGGCGTGATGATCATCGGAATGTCATGGCGCGGTGGTGGCGTTCCCGAAGTTCTCCTACAGGAACAACAATAACTCAAATCCGTTTGGTCAAGAGTGTAAACTTCTCATCTTGCTTTAAGGGGGCTTTTATAGATCAACAAGTGGGGAGGGGAAGGGTAAGCATTTATGGCCATGAAGACTCTCCTCTTAATATTATTTCGGTTATGGTGGAGGGAGAGGAAAAGGTGGATGATGAAGTGACTCATCCAGGTGGCGATTTTATATTGGATCAACACTTCCTCATTTTATTAAGTAATTAGAGAAGGAAACGTCCCATAAATACTCCTGGTGTAACTTTCCATACCAGAATTTATTATAACGCGTGTTAGAATAATTTCGGGCCTGAACCGGCGTTTTGGCCTTTGTCACGGGCGTGACATATAGGTCACGGGCGTGACAGGCTCGTGTGGAAAATTCTGAGTTCGCCGATCGTCTTCCTGAGATCGACAATCGTCGAAGGGGGTCACGCCCTATGTCACGGGCGTGACATATCGGTCACGGGCGTGACAGACCCGTGATGCCAATTCTGAGTTCGTCGATTGTCTTCCTGAGATCAACGATCGTCGAAGGGGGTCACGCCCTAGGTCACGGGCGTGACATGTAGGTCACGGGCGTGACAGGCCCGGGTTGCAAATTCTGTGCTCGCCGATCGTCTTCCTGAGATTGACGATCGTCGAAGGGCGTCACGCCCAAGGTCACGGGCGTGACGCGTAGGTCATGGGCGTGACAGGCCCGAGTTGTAAATTCTGCGCTCGCCGATCGTCTTCCTGAGATCGACGATCATCGAAGGGGGTCACGCCCTAGGTTACAGGCGTGACGGGTCGGTCACGAGCGTGACCAACCTGTGACTCGTAGTCTTAGTCGATGGACTCCAATTCTTGGATTTCCTAGGGTTCTATCACGACAGACTGTCTCCTAGGGGTCTAGCCGGAAATGGGATGTTACAAAACCCAATAAACAAAACAAAAATTTCGTCCCCGAAATTGAGGTTGAGCCTACAGGGATTTATACCAAAATTAAATAAACTTATAACATCCCATATGGTTTTCCTATTGAGTCGAAGCGAGATTACTTATTTGATAAACAAAGGTAATCTCCCCCAATAAACAAAATATTAGCCCCTACTTTCCTGACAGAGTGCGAAGCCTAGGTTCTCAATTTCCCTTATCTAGTCCTACCGGTTCAATTCAAGAAGGTAATTTATAGTATACAAAGAGGTGGTGAGGTATACCTGACTGAACAACTCCGGGTAATTTTGGCTCATCAGGTCCTGCGGTTCCCAGGTGTGCTCCTCCTGACCATGGTTCCTCAATAGAACCTTGACTAAGGGGATCTTCTTGCGGCGAAAGATCCGTACTCCTTTGTCATCGATCCGAACTGGCTCCAAGTGAATAGACCGATCTGAAGCTACCGTCCCTTCGGTGATCAAAATCTGCTGCTCCGGGCGTACTAGAACCCTTCTCAGCGAAGAAATGTGGAAGACGTCGTGTAGAGCTGCCAGCTCTGGTGGCAATTCCAACCTGTAGGCTAGGGCCCCGATCCACTCCAGGATCCTGTAAGGGCCCATATACCGAGGGCTGAGCTTATTTCTCCGACCGTGCACCGGTGAAACTCCATGCATGGGACAGATCTTCAAAAACACTCGGTCCCCCACCTTAAACTCCACCTGACGATGTCGGGCGTCATAGTATTTAGCCTATCTTCTCTGTGCCTCTAACATCTTGTCTCTGATCAGTCTAATCTGAGCCTCAGTGTCTTCAACAAAATCCGTTCCCAACGCCTTTAGATCCTCATCCTGAATCCAAGAAAGTGGGGTCCTACATCTCCTTCCATACAATGCTTCGTAAGGCGCCATCTTGATGCTGGACTGGTAGCTGTTGTTATAGGAGAACTCGACCAGGGGTAGGAGATTCTCCCACGGTTCCCCACGGTCCAAAATGCATAGCCTCAAAAGATCTTCCAGTGTTCGATTGGTGCGTTCCGTCTGCCCATCCGTCTGGGGATTGAATGCGGTGCTGAAGGTCAATCGCGTGCCTAAGTAAGCCTACACGGATCTCCACTCCATGGAAGTGAACCAGCCATCCCGATCCAACACGATCTTCATGGGCACCCTGTGATATCGAACGAACTGCTCCACAAATCTCCGCACTAGTACTCCCATAGAGTCATCCTTCCTGATCGGAATGAATCTTGCCACCTTCGTCAACCGATCGACGATGACCCAAATCGAGTCATTTCCCGTCTGTGATTAGGGGAGTCCATGAATAAAATCCATCGCGATGTCCTCAAATTTCCACTCCGGTACTGGGAGTGGTTGTAGCAATCCCACGGGGTTCCTGCACTCTGCCTTCACCAGTTGACATGTCTCACAATGAGTCACGAAGTATGTAATGTCCTTCTTCATCCATGGCCAAAACATCATCTTCTTCAATTCTGCCGTCATTTATGTGATTCCCGGGTTATAGAATATCTACTACAATATGCCTCCGCCATGATGTCATCCCGAATCTGGCCTCCTGCGGGTATATAGACACTGCCTCTAAAATATTGCAATACGTCTCTCATGGAATAATCCCCTGTCGAACCCTCCTCCAAGGTTCGGAATATCGGCCCCGCCCATACATCTGTCTTTTGTCTGCCCCGGATGCGGTCCCGAATGTCATCTATGTCCACCATTGATGCTAGATACTCCCTATACAGCTCTGGATCATTCTCGGATACTAGTGATATTTGCATATCTTTGAATGATCGGACTAGCTCCATGGACATCAGATGTGGTCCCTTCCCTGAGGTATCTCCTCTCCGACTCAAAGAATCTGCCACCACGTTCACCTTCCCGGGATGGTAGTGCATGGTTTACTGGTAATACAACAGGAACTCCACCCAACATCTCTGTTTGATGTTGAGTTCCTTCTGTGTGTCCACGTATTTCAAATTTTTGTGATCTGAAAAGATGTCACAGTGAGCCCCGTAGAGGTAGTGTCGCCAAATCTTCAGAGCAAAGATCACTGCACCCATCTCTAGATCATGCACCGGATAGTTCTTCTCATGTATCTTCAGTTATCGGGAGGCGTAGGCTATCACGTGCCCGTTCTGCATGTAACACCCCAGAAATCTCAAAAAGCCAAAGTGGTAATCAGGTTGGCTGACATGGCCTGAGACACGGGCGTGTCAGGTGTACACGTCCTGGGACACGGGCGTGTCCTAGGGCGTGTCCCTAGTCTCGACAGTACTCGAGCCCTGATCATCGAGTGTGGAACACGGCCTGTGACACGGGCATGTCACAGGGGCGTTTTTGGCACACGGCTAGGGACACGGGCGTGTGCCTTAGCCGTTTCCTACTAGGGTAATTTTGGAGATCATGTTATAGGGGTGACACGGCCGAGTACACGACCGTGTACTGTGTGACACGGGCGTGGCGGGCTTGACACGGGCATTTCAATGCTCGTGTTCTGATTTATTTTCAGTCAGTTGTGCACCGCTTTAGGAACACGGCCTGTGACACGGGCGTGTCACAACCTGTGTTCGACCTAGGAAATCAAATTCAGGGCTGATCAGAGCCGATCATTTTTTTGACCAAGATCCAATGGTCTGGGCTCTTCCCTGGGTTGATAAGGCCGGGATTGAAGAGGAGAAAGCTCATTTGAGTTTCATCTTTCTCTTTCTAAAGTTAAGAGAGAGGGGAGAGCAAAGCAAAGAAGAAGAAGAGGAATTCGGCCGCCGGTGGTGCTGCAGTGGTCCAAATCGCGAGCCGAGTTTGGATTTACGAAGGCAAGGCTGCTACGAAGGCTTTCATCTGTCTCAATTCTCTCCATGGCTCCGAGGAGAATTTCAAGGGTAACGATTTCTGTCTTGGACATGTGTAGTCCTTCTTTCTTATATGTGCATAGGGAAAACCTTCCCAGCGAGTATGCGGTGGATTGTGGCGTCCCTTGGGGTATATATGTGAAATACCCCTTGTTAGAATCTGGAATTGGAGTACGGATCTAGGCATGCTGTGTGAAGCCCATCTGGACGGGCTGGTCTGGATTGGTGATGCTTGTTTGCATTCGGAGGAATCTCCGAGAATTTGATTGTTTGTGCACAATATGTGGTGCATACCTGTTTCTTGGTACAGCAGGAAGTACTGGAGGAAGTCCAGGAAATTGTGCGAGTTGGGTTCAACTCTTGTTATGGATGGGCAAGATGAAGCTGTACCCGAGTCAGTCCAGTCTTGAGTCTGACGATGTGAGCAATGGGATAGGCGGATCTGTACCCGCGTTATGGTTGTCTAACCTTGGGTGCTTAAAGCCCTGTTAGGATCACATAGCGAGAGTCGACAGCTTGCGTGCCGATCAAGACTAGAATGCTCATTGGTGGGATCCGGTGTTTCCAGTACACCCGAATGTGCCCTGAGTGCACGGAGCATCGGGTCGTCGTGCCGACGTATGTGATATGTATTGACTATGCGGTCGTGCACATCTTGCGTGGTTTGCTATATATATCATATTGGAAAATGCTATGTAGGGATGGAATTCTGCTGCCCCGTGCCAGGGGCAGGGTCGTTATAATTGGTCAGATGAATGCTGACCATTGCCCTGTTTGCCACCGCTTGGTGGATTGGTTCTTGCAAGTGCTGGAGGTGCTAGTCCGAGCTGGACTTAGCGGGCTGAAGCCCAAGCTGCGTTGTTGCACTCGAAGGCTTTGTTTTGTTTCTTCTTGTTCATGTGTGGCCGGCCTGCGTGCCGATGTCTGTAAACCACACCTTGTTAAGAGAAATTTGTAAGGCCTTAAGGCCAGATACTTTGGTTGTATACATTCCTATGTTTTATTGGACAGTTCTTGTTTTGCTTGAGTTCAAGTTTTTCAACCGTGAAGCTTCCGCTAGAATGCTCTGTGTTTGGATGCGTTGGTTTTGATATTATTTCGTAGCGTCTCCGCCTGTTTGTGGAATATGGTGTGGGGCCCCGACCGGACCCTGTATTATATTCTTCTTGACTGGTAGAGGTGTTACAATTTGGTATCAGCTTATTGGTCGATCTCTTCCGAATTCGCGGACGAATTCTTTTGAGTGGTGGCGAGCACGTGTCAATGCTGTCATTATAACACTTAACTTGAACTCAAGAATGTCCACTTAGGAATGCAAATACACTTGTTTGTTGAACCTGTGTATTTTTTTTTGTATGTTTGCCGTTTTACTTGGTCGCTAAATTGTGTATTTTACACATATAGGTGACTAGAAGTATTGCGGGTCAATCTGAACCTCAACATTCTGTAGAAAGTGCGGCACCAGCTGAGGTGCCCACACCTCCTCCATCCGCTGAAACGGTACCTTTCATCACGGAAATGGTACTTGCTTTGATGAATGCTCAGCAGGCTAGGCAGGCATGTCCTGCAGTGGTGCCAACGCATGCTGGGGTACGGCAAGAACCGGTAGAATCTGTAGTTGATCCGCGGGCAGCAAATCAACAATTGAAGCAATTCTTCAGCATCAATCCTCCACAATTTACTGGGGCAGGGTTACGGGCCCAAGCAGATGATTGGCTTGCAAGGATCAAGAGGATCATCAGAGCGATTAAGGTTGAGGAGGGGCAGAAGGTTATGTTGGCCACTTTCCTACTGGAAGGAGAGACTCGTTTATGGTGAGATGAGATTGAACTGCATCACTTGGCCGGTAGACAACTTGCAGAAGTCTCGATGGACAAATTTTCTCGGTTGTTCTTGGAACAACATCTACCAATGAAGCAAAGGATATCGATGGAAATGGAATTTCAACGGTTAACTCAAGGAGATCATAGTGTGGATGATTACCTACATGAGTTCACACGTTTGGGAAGATATGCGGGTACAATCATCGCCGAAGAAGAGCGTAAGACTAGTAGGTTTTATGCGGGACTGCGAGATGAGCTGCGGTATTTGCTCTCGAGTTCTGTGAGTCTGGGATTTCAAGCCTTAGTCTGTACGGCTCGGTCTTTGGAGACGGACATGAAAAGAGGGCAAGCAAATGGGACCTTGGATGTGACAAAGCCAGAGTTCAAGCCGCCGCGTCCGGAGAAGTTTGGGTACCGTAAGAGATGGGGAAAGAAGTCCAAGTCTACTGGACAAGCTCCTTCTGCGACTGTGACAGATACATCTAGGTATGGATCTCGCGCTTGTTTTACGTGCGGGAAGTTGGGACACTTCGCACTTGATTGCCGAGTTTGTCCTCCAAAGGGTGACAAGAAGACGGGAGCGTCTTATGCGGAGAAAGGGAAGACTGCGGTGGAGTCTTCTTCCTCGCACGCACAGTCCAGGGTCTTCAACCATGGACAACAGGAGGCCATTAAGCAGGCGGATGTCGTCACAGGTGCGCGCAGTTTTAATGTTATTTTATACTGTGTGTTGTGCTTGTTTTGATTGTGATATTTTAGGGTTTGTCCTTATACGAGAGTATCCGGCGCGAGCCCTGTTTGACACAGGTGCTTCACATTCATTTCTGTCTGAAGAGTTCGTCTTTCGTGTCGGGGTACCTATCCGGAACACGACAGACAGTGTAAAGGTGTTGTTACCTAACGGATGTTTGATGTACGCGGATAAATCTTGCGGTCTTGAGGTCAAGATAGGGAGTCGGGAGTTTAAGGTGGAAACCCTAGTATTGCCGATCAAGGAATTTGATATAATCTTTGGTATGGACTGGCTGTCAGAGCAACGTGCCTGTATAGATTGCACTTCAAAAGAGGTCACACTTGGGCAGAATACCGAACAAGAGACAAAGTTCATTGGTATACAAGGGTTGAGTGGGTTGTTGTTATCTGCTCTCCAAGTCGTTAAGGTAGTTCGGAAGGGTGCGGAGTTGTTCTTCACACTCGTAGAGGCGGTGGCACTGATGGCCAGTCTTAGTGAAGTGCCGATTGTGTCGGAGTATGCTGATGTGTTTCTAAAAGACCTTCCGGGGTTACCTCCCCAAAGGGAAAATGACTTCGCTATCGAGCTGGTGCCTGGTGCGAAACCTGTGGCCCGTTCGCCGTATCGGGTAGTGCCAAAAGAGATGGCTGAACTAAAAGTTCAGTTGCAAGAACTGTTGGAGCAGGGATACATACGCCCAAGTATGTCACCTTGGAGCGCGCTTGTTCTTTTTGTGAAAAAGAAAGACGGTAGTTTGCGGCTATGTATTGATTATCGCGAACTGAATAAGCTGACGGAGAAAAACAAGTATACGATTCCTCGGATCGATGACTTGTTCGATCAGCTAGCGGGCTCAACCATCTATTCCAAGTTGGATTTGAAATCCGGGTATTACCAATTGCATATTAGGGAAGGTGACATTCCCAAGACAGCATTTGGCACACGCTACGGTCATTATGAGTTCACAGTGATGCCGTTCGGCTTATGTAATGTGCCTTCGGTATTCATCGATCTCATGCATCGAACGTTCCGCGAATACTTGGATCTGTTTTTGATTGTGTTCATTGATGATATCCTCGTGTACTCTCAGTCGGAGGAAGATCATGCAAACGATTTGCGGTTGGTATTGCATACCTTTCGGAGAAATAAGCTGTATGCCAAGTTCTCTAAGTGTGAGTTCTGGCTCTCGTCGGTGGCTTTTTTGGGCCATCTGGTATGTGTAGAGGGCATATCGGTGGATCCGGCAAAGATAAGTGCCATTCGTGATTGGCCAGTGATGTCTTCGGTGGCCGAAGTCAGGAGTTTTCTTGGACTGCCAGGCTACTATAGACGATTTGTTGCGAACTTCTCCCGGATTGCTTTTCCTTTGACTACGTTGATGAGAAAAGATCAGAAGTTCATTTCGATACCAGAGTACGCACGAGCTTTTGAGGAGTTAAAAGGTCGTTTGACCACGGCGCTATTTTGACGTCGCCGTGTGGTACAGACGTTTTTGAGATTTACAGCGATGCGTCAGGAAGCGGCTTAGGCTCCGTTCTCCTGCAGTTTGGCAAAGTGATCGCTTTTGGCTCACGTCAATTAAAGGTGCATGAGCGTAACTACACTGTCCACGCCTTGGAGTTGGCGGCGGTGATCTTTTCGCTAAAGTTGTGGCGGCACTATCTTTATGGCTTGAAGGTAGATATTTATACAGATCATAAAAGCCTATAGTATCTGCTCGATCAAAAGGATTTTAATATGCGACAAAGGAGGTGGATGGAATTCCTAGGGGATTATACCTTCTACATTCACTATGTTCCCGGAAAGGGAAATGTGGTCGCTGATGCCTTGAGTCGTCAGACTCCGGTACGGGCAAGTTGGTTGCGGATACATGATGAGCGTCGAATCCAGGAGCTGGAAGCGTTGGAGATATCTTGTGTGGAAAGGGATTCTTCGGCCGATGCATGCTTGAACTAGATGGAGGTTCAATATGACCTTGCAGACAGGGTTCGGTGGGCAATGGAGTTTGATAAAGTCTCCAGTACTATGCAAAGGAGGGGTCTGGTGACCAATTATCCTGGGATGACTGTCTATTACAGAGGGATGACCGATTGTGCGTCCCTTGTGCGGGTAAATTGCGAGAAGAATTGTATATGAAGCACAATTTACAAAGTACTCAATTCACACTGGGAGCACAAAGATGTACAAGGACATGAATAAATTGTTCTGGTGGCCCGGTTTAAAGAAGGACATAGCCGAGTATGTGGCTAAGTGTCGTACTTGTGCTTTGGTAAAGGCAGAGTGTCAACGGCCTAGTGGTTTCCTGAAATCATTGCCAGTTCCACAGTGGAAGTTTGAGGATATTTCTATGGATTTCGTGCACGGATTGCCGAGATCTCAACGTGGGAATGACTCAATCTGGGTGATTGTCGACCGATTAACAAAGGTGGCTCACTTCGTACCAAACAAGCGGGGCGATTAAGTGGAAACATTGGCAAAGCTCTATGTGGAGCAGATTGTTCGATTGCACGGTATCCCCCGAAGCATCGTCAGTGACCGTGATAAGCGATTTAATTCAAAGGATTGGAGGCTAATTTATCAGCTGTTGGGCACGAAGTTAGCATTCAGTATGGCCTTTCATCCGCAAACGGATGGCCAAACTGAACGAACCAATAGAACAATGGAGGATATGCTCCGTATGTACGCCCTGGACTTCGATAAGAAATGGGAAGATCATCTTTTTATGGTGGAATTTGCCTACAATAATAGCTACCAAACGAGCATCGGCAAGGCACCGTTTGAAGCTCGGTATGGTCGCAAGTGCCGTACACCGTTAGCTTGGGAAGAAATTGGCGAATCCAAACTTTTGGGACAAAAGTAAGTCGTGGATGCTAACTCAACAATACGCTCTATTCGAGAGAGACTACTTGTAACACCCCAAAAAGACTCAAAATTGAATTTGAGGTACAGGTTGCTTAACACGGCCTGGGACACGGGCGTGTCCCAGGGCGTGTCGGGGTACACGGCCTGGGACACGGGCGTGTCCCAGGGCGTGTTCAGGTTAGTCGACGATCGGAGGTCGACGATAGTCGAGCCTGGGACACGGCCTTCGACACGGGCGTGTCCCAGGGCGTGTCACGCGATAAAATGCCGTATGGAGTCAGAAATGTACACGGCCCGGAACCAAGGCTTGAACACGGCCGTGTCAGTTTTGACACGGGCGTGTCATAGGGCGTGTGCCTACCCGTGTACTGCTCTGACTGGATTTAACGCTCGTTGAGTACCGTGTAACAGGTGTGACACGGGCGTGTCACATGACCGACACGGGCGTGTCAGGTTCGACACGGGCGTGTTGATGCCCGTGTTCTGGTAAATTTTAGTCGGTGCGAGTGCCGCGTGTGCCGCTTAAGGGTACACGGCCTGTGACACAGGCGTGTCACAGGCCGTGTCGGCCAAAAAGTACAATATTTGGGGCAGATCTTGGCCGTTCATTTTCCTTAAAGGAGATCCTGTGGCTGGGGCTCATTCCTGGGCTGATAAGGTCGGGAAAGTAGGAGAAGAAGGCTCATTTCTTAAGTTCTACTCTCTTTCTAACTTTTAAGAGAGAGGTGAGAGCAAGGTAAGGAAGAAGAAGTGGAGTCCGACTGCCGGTGGAGCTACGGTGGTCCAAATCGCGAGCCGAGTTCGGATCTGTGAAGGCAACGCTGTTGCGAAGGCTTTCATCCGTCTCAAATTTCTCTCCATGGCTCCGAAGAGAACTCCTAGGGTAACGATTTCCTGCTTGGACATGTGAAGTCCTTAATTCCTGCATTGCATAGGGAAAACGCTTCCCCGCGAGTGTGCGGTGGGTTGTGGCATCCCTTGGGGTAGATATGTGAAGTCCCCCTTGTTAGAGTCCGGAATTGGAGTACGGATCTAGGCATGCTGTGTGAAGCCCATCAGGACATGGTCTGGATTGGTGATGCTTGTTTGCATATCGGAGAAGACTCCGTGATTCTTGCTTGTAGGCATGATGGGTAAAGTACTGGAGGAAGTCCAGGAATTATGAGAGTTGGACTCTCTTGTAGCCGTGAGTTGCTACTTTGTATGAGGTTGAGCCGTGGGGCTGCAACTAGGAAACGTGGAATGGGCAAGGTGAAACTGTACTCGCGTCAGTCCAGGCGTGAGTCTGACGATGTGAGCAACGGGAAAGGTGGATCTGTACCCGCGTTATGGTTGTCTAACCTTGGGTGCTTAAGACCCTGTTAGGATCACATAGCGAGAGTCGACGGCCTGTGAGCCGATCAGACTAGAATGCTCATATTGAACCGTTATGTCTGGGACCTCTGAACGGTGGTGTGGAACACCGATAATATGCCCTGAGTGCACGGAGCGTCGGGCCGTCGTGCCGGCGTTTGTGATATGTGACTGTGCAGGCGTGCACGTCTTGCTTGAATTGCTATATATCATATTGGAAGAATGCTATGCAGGGATGGAATTCCGCTGCCCCGTGCCAGGGGCAGGGTCGTTATAATTGGTCAGCTGAATGCTGACCGTTGCCCTGTTTTCCACTGCTTGGTGGATTGGTTATTATAGGTACTGGAGGTGCTGGTCCGAGCGGGACTTAGCGGGCTGAAGCCCAAAGCTGCGCTGCTGCCCTAGAAGGCATTGTTTTGTTTCTTTTGTTCATGTGTGGCCGGCCTGCGTGCCGATGTTTGTAATCCACACTCTTGTTAAGAGAAACTGTTGTAAGGCCTTAAGGCTAGACTCTTGTGATGTTTATATATATTCCTAAGTTTTAGTGGACAATGTTATTTATCTTGAGTTCAATAATTCAACCGTGAAGCTTCCGCTTGAATGCTCTGTGTTAGGATGCGTGGTTGTGATATTATTTCGTAGCGTCTCCGCCTGTTTGTGGAATATGGTGTGGGGCCCCGGCCGGACCCTCTATTATATTCTTCTTGATGGGTAGAGATGTTACACTACTAATAGCCCAGGATCGGCAAGCCAAGTATTACAATGCTAAGCACCAGAACATGGAGTTCGCGGTGGGTGACTGGGTCCATTTAAAGATTAAACCATTCAAAGGCGTATCTCGGATTCGGCGGTTGAAAAAGCTAAGTCTGCGATACATTGGTCCATTTGAAGTCGTGGAGCGAGTTGGGGAAGCTGCCTGGAAGAGCTAAATTAATTCAAAAGATGTAAAATCTGGAAGTTGGTTCCTAAACCAAAGAATCACAATGTCATATGGACTAAGTGGATCTACAGGAACAAGTTAGATGAAAATTGCATTATAGTCAAGAAGAAAGCCAGACTGGTAACAAAAGGCTATAGGAAGGAAGAAGGAATAGACTTTGACCAGACATTTGCCCCAGTGGCAAGGTTGGAAGCAATAAGGTTGTTCCTTGCCTATGCAGCTTACCAAGGGTTCAAGGTATTCTAAATTGATGTAAAGTCAACATTTTTGAAAGGTGACTTAAAAGAGGAAGTTTATGTTTAACAACCTTCACGTTTTGTAGATCCTCTTTATTCTAACTATGCTTTTAGGCTTAAGAAAGCTCTATATGGATTGAAACAAGCCCCTATGGCTTGGTATGAAACTCTATCTACCTTCCTTATTGATAATAAATTCTCAAGGGGGAAAATTGACAAGACCCTGTTCTTTAGTGAATCAAAAGGCAAGATCATCCTAGTCAAGATATATGTTGATGACATTATCTTTGGATTAACTGAAAACAACCTTTGTAGAAAGTTTGCCAAACTTATACAAGAGAAGTTTGAGATGAGCAGCATGGGTGAGCTGAAATTCTTCTTGGGACCCAAAGTTAGACAGACTAATGATGGCTTGTCCATATCCCTGTCTAAGTTCACCAAGGAGTTAATTATGAAATATGGCTTGGATTCAGCCTCCACCAAGAGAACTCCAATGGGGTTAAGTATGCATATAGACAAATATGAGGCAGGAAAACCTGTTGATGAGTCTTTGTATAGATGGATAATATGCTCCCTTCTTTACTTGACTGCTAGTAGACCTGATATCATGTATGCCACATGTGTCTGTGCTAGATACAAAGCATGCCCAAAGGAAT
Organism: Platanthera zijinensis; assembly: GCA_039513925.1. Taxonomy (NCBI): domain Eukaryota; kingdom Viridiplantae; phylum Streptophyta; class Magnoliopsida; order Asparagales; family Orchidaceae; genus Platanthera; species Platanthera zijinensis. The sequence continues at coordinate 85,340,217 of CM077082.1, forward strand.
CTCATTATTCCACTGTCAAGGCAATTTTAAGATATCTTATTGGCACACCAAATCTTGGTCTTTGGTACGCTAAGAATAGAGATTTTCTACTAATAGGTTTTTCAGATGCAGGCTTTGGCAGGCTGCAAAGAAGATAGGAAAAGCACCACAGGTACATGTCAGTTCCTAGGTGGAAGATTGGTGTCATGGAGCAGCAAAAAGTAGACAAGTGTGGCTATATCCACTGCTGAGTCAGAATATGTAGCTGGCAGTTGTTGTGCTCAGCTATTGTGGATACAACATCAACTTAAAGACTATGACATCAAGGTAAGTAGAACTCCATTATATTGTGATTCTACTAGTGTCATATCTATTGCTAGAAAACCTGTTTCACATAGTAGAACTAAGGATATAGAAATCAAGTTTCATTTCATTAGAGAACATGTTGAAAAAGAAGACATAAGTCTAGAATTTGTCAACACTAACAATTAAATTGCTGACATATTTACAAAACCTCTGGATGAAAGTAAATTCAATTATTTTAAGATTGAATTAGGTATGTTAAACCTAGAATAAAATGTTAGGTCATCACAAAATTTCTCAAAAAATTTGCTAAGTTAGAAAGTTTGTGTCGACACAAGCTCACTATGTCGACACTATCAACAAGTTGTGTCGACAAAGGAATAAACTGTGTTGACACAAATAAAATCTGTGTCGACAGAAAAGGTTTGTGTCGACATAACTCTGTCGAGACCTTATATTAGAAGATTTTTATGTCGACACAAATAATCTATGTCGACACATAGTCATTACGACACTTATAATTCTCTGTCGAAACCTAAGTAGTCTATGTCGACACATGCAATATTATGTGGACTCATTAGATTCTTATTTAAGCGCGTCTTTTGACCTACCCTTCATAAGAATTCAATAAATAGGAGAAAACAAAATCTAGTCGACTGTGCTATCCAGAACTCTTGACACTAAACCCTGTGTCGACATGATTTTCTACAGTATACACTCTTCTCTCTCTTACATCCATGTCGCCGCAGATGGAAGACAAAGTGATTGAGGGATATGAACTGGTTCGCAATGCATTTGAGACTGCCACACAAGAAATCAAAGCCTTGATTACCCTAATCACCGACAATGGATTGGAGTACCTAGTCTCTGAACCTACCAGGATATGGAAGAAGGAGGTCTTGAATTCTACTCATCAACATCAATGGATTATAAGGGCATGAAGATTAAATCATCTGTCCAAGGTACTAAGGTGAAACTCACACAAAATATTTTATGTAAAACACTTCAGCTTCCCAGGATTAAGGAAGAAGATGACATAACATCCTCCATGACAAAAGATGCTCTCCAATGGTGTGGACTGGATCCCACTACCAAGATTGGATCATCAATGAACAGGATGGGAATGAATTCCCAGGGAAAATTCCTGTCTGAGATTCTCTGTAAGGTTATTTTGTGCAAATCAGGAGGACACGATATGACTTCAGCCTATATGTTCAATCTCATGACTAGAGTCATATTCAAGGTGAAAACTGACTGGTTTGCTGTTGTGTTTGAAAAGATCAAAGAAAGTCTAAAGAAACCTATTCTGGGAAGAATACTAAGCATGTATCTGGATATCAATATTCTAGAAGTGCTGAATCAGATCACTACTAGTTCTAAGATTAATCACATGAGGAAGATGGACTTACGAATCCTGTGTAGATGGGAAAGAGTATTAACTAAAGATGTTCCTACACCTCAAAAATAGCAAAACAAAATTAAGGAAAAGAACACACCTACCAATCTCCCTGAATCCTCTGGTGATTTAGAAGAGCAAGTTGACTTCAACACAGATGAAGAACAACCAAGGAAAATGAAATCACTTACACCATCTCCTGATAATGAGGTTCAGGCCCAAGGGGAGACCATCCAAGTTCCAGACAACCAGGTGGTATCAACTCAACGGGGAGACAACAATGAAACTACACTTTTCCATGAACCAAAAATCCACAGATATCAGATCTAGGGGGAGATAAAAATGATGTTGAACTAGATAGTGAAAATGCAACTGACACAGTAATGCACATAATTTTAGAAATCAACAATGTTGCAGCCATCACTACTGAGAAAGAAGCACAAAATGTGCATGTCTGATCCTGATCAATCTGAGAAACAAAACTCTCCTAATAAAGAGAAAACCCAAGAAGAGGACTTTGATTTCCAGGGAGATCCATCTGATGAGAATGAGAAAGTTATTCCTCCAGTTCAGATGCAACAAGAGGTAACTCTGTAAGAATTATTTCCTGACTTACAAGGAGCAAGAACTGAGGTGGAGATGCCAATCATTGCCCCTAGTCCAAAAGAAACAGTGGATATAGCTAGTTCATCTGATTCCTCTGAAGATGAAGAAGCCTCCTGGGTAAAGAAAAATAAACTTGAGGAGCTCAGGAAGAGGAGCTTAGGCTATAAGAAAGCCTTGCAGATTGCCCCACAAATACCAGCTCCTATAGTAGACTTCAGTTCACTGATGGTGCAACTGCAATTAAAATTGGATGCGCAAAGAGTTGCTCTTGAAAAATATGTGGATGAGAACAATAAAGATCTGCAATTCCACTTGGCCCAGGATATAAAATCCTTCAGATTTGAAGTTAATCAGAATAAAAAAGAGATGACAGATTGCTTCCATAAGGGAGGTAATGTTGTAGTCTACTTGGCCAAGAAACAACAGGAGATCAAGACTGTAATAGAAAACATTGCAGTCAAACATGGTTATGTCTTCAAAAATCAACTTAGAATGATTGAAAATATATTAGACTCTCATAATACTATTCTAACCGATCTTGGGAGTAAAGAAACTGCTATCACTGAACAAATGGCTACAATAAAGTCTAAGTTTGACAAAAATCTCAAAGAGGATTTAGCAGCTGTCCAAACAGCAATCCAGGCATCTCAAAATGCTATCTTTGATCAAATGAAGAAGTTCAAAGTCTACTATAAAGAAGGAACAAATTATCTAGCTGATCTGGTAAGATTTCAGAAGGATGATCTAAGAGACCATATAGAAAGAGAAGTCATAAAGGGGGAGAGAGTATTAGTCAAAGCAAGATCAGATCATGCTAAGTGGATAACGAATAGCATCAGAGCAACTCTTGGTTATCCACCCCTTTGTGATGATGATATTACTGTTGAATCTGGAATTCAACCTGCTTAAATTGAAGGGGTTCAGCAGGAAGTAGCCCAAGTCATTTATACCCCTTCTGATTTTGATGAAATCCAGCAGGCAGTACACCAAATGTATAGCTCTCCATAGGAGGCACATAATATTATTCTTGAAAAAGTTGAATTTCATGCAGCTGCATTACAAAGAGAACAAGAAGCACAAAGAGCAAGGGATGCTTAGAAAGAAGCTCAGCTGTCTAGGAAAAGGTTCAGAGAACATGCAGAATTAAAGCCTAATTTTGAAAAATGGAGTCCAACCTCCAGGAATATTATTCTCACTGCTTGGCTTGCTGTTAAAGCGTATGGATGATAGAGGCAAGTGATATTCTGAAAAGGAATGGAGCAAATATCAGGAGCAGCAAGATGCCATATACTAGTTCAGAAGAGACCTTAGAGCTGGGAAGATACCTGCTAACTCTATGGAGCCTAGTAAGTATTTCCAAAAGCCTTTTCATTACCTTGAAAGACAAAAGATCAAGGCTGAAGAGCTCAAGAAGATGGATCTGAAAGGAAAGAAGCTGGCTGATTACACATGAGCTAATGTACAAGCTAGGATTCAGTCTGGCAAAGGAATTTTCATCAAGGAGCCTAATCAATCCTAGTGATTGATTGACTAGGTTTAGAACTATGTAATCTTTTGTTCTAAAATCCTCGTAATTTAAAACTGATTCTTGTTTGCTGTATTTTATCATATTTTATGATGATATTACATGTTATTTATGCTTATGAGTTACCCTATCTTAGTAATGATTTTATACATCATAATCTTTGTTTTATTATAAGTGGTGTATATCAATGACTAAGGGTTATGACTTCTCCAAATAAGGGGAGATTGTTGGGTATATTGGAAAGTGTGTACCTGATTTGGAAGAAGCCTCACTTAACTCAATGATATACTTCAATGTGTATTTGATAGGATGTTGAGTTTCAATGTACAAGTTAAAAAAATGCAGAAAAATATTCAGAGTACAAGTGTTGACACTTGTGAAAAAAATGTGTCGACACCAAAAGCCAGATTGTGTCGACACACAGGACTTGTGTCGACACACAGAAATTCTGTCAGCAGAAATTGTGTCGACACACAGGACTTGTGTCGACACACATAAGAATTCTGTCAACACCAACTGTGTCGAGACTAGAAGCTATGTGTCGACACATAGGACTTGTGTCGACACAATCTATAGAAGCTGTGTCGAGAAGATAAAGAAGGGTTGTATCGACATTGTGTGAGCTGTGCTGACATCATCAAGATTTGTGTAAACACATGGTCTATTAGTGTTGACACATATGAAGTATTGTCTCGACGCTTTTTTGCTGAGATAGAGTACAATGAGGTATCAGGTGTCAAGACTGAAGACTTGATGGCTGTCATAACTAACAAAGTTGTCGCATCTGTTAGAGATGTCAGAAGGCGATTATGAACCAGATCAACCAGCAACCTCAGATGGGATCTATATAAAGACCTATTCTATCATAAAAAAGATAGATTAAAAAAAAGAAGAAAGGACTTGATATTTTTCTAACAGTTGATATCTACAAGTCATCAAGAGAAGGCAGATTCTTAACAGGTCTGCAAGAAGATTTCAGATCTTATTCTGAATAAAAGAAGGAAGCTGGATATAGGATCATCTCCAACTTCATAAGAAGATCAACCTTACTTTGTTAAGATTCAAGAATATTTGAAGAAGCTAAGAAAGGTTGGATCTTAAGAGATTAGATCAATCAAGATCTGATCAAGAAGCCTTCACCCTTTCTCTCTCTACCTGGGTGAAGGATTTATCATCTTAATGATCAATTTTTCTATAAGATCTTTTATAGATCTGAGTGTAGCAGAGTTATCTCTCTGAGTTGTAAGCCTAAATTTATAAAGGCTGAGGTAGGGCTGAGTGCCTGAGGTTGGATCTTTGTGATCTGAGTTATAGGCCTGGTGATAAGGGCTGAGGTACGGCTTTTTACCTGAGGTATGATTCTTGGGAAGAATCTGAGTTGTAGGACTTGAAGAAGTCTGAGCTATAGGAACCAGTTGGGGTTCTGAGTTGTAAGATTTGAGGATCTGAGTTAGTGGAAGGAAGTTTGGCCAAATCCAGCTCTCAGCTGGATAGGTGAAGGGGGAGAGTGGACATACCCATGAATTGGGGAACCACCATAAAACACTGTGTGTTGTGCTGTATTTTTTTGTGCTTGTTTTATCATCTGCTGTGATAATTATTTCTTAATTAGCTATGCTGAGATTAACAATTTAATTGCCTAAGTTAAAATTGGATTTGAACCTATTCACCCCCCCTCCCGGTGTTTAGGATCTTTAAACCAAATCTTTCTGCAATGCAAATGTGGGGCTGCGAGCCTTCCCGGCTGGTTACACTATAGGGGTAGGTCGATCTTGAGTGCTCACTAGTTGCCGTGAGGTGAACACCTCTAAGTGGGATGGGAGAGGATGTCCTCAGCATGCGTATTGTAGTATACTAGTGCCCCGCCAACAAGCTAATAACCTCTAACCGGTGGTGGGACCAAGAATGATTCAGTACACTGTAAGCGTGCCCTGAGTGCACGGAGCGTCTGACATGAAGGCCGGAGTTTGTGAGGATGTTGTGCGCGAGTTCACTTGTTGTGATATATATATGTTGTGATTGCAATGCATGCAGGGAAGGAACCACTGCCCGGGTAAGGGGTAGGGTCGTTATAATTGGTCAGCTGAAAGCTGACTGATGGAGAAAATCCCGGAGCTGTTTTATGAAAAAGAGAAGATGAAGATGAAGATGATGTTCTCCAAATCTATATTCGATAAAGGCAAGTGTACCTCATCGCTTATAGAATAGGATATAATATCAAGGTCGTATTAGAACCAAGGCGCATCGATTACTTCTACTTCAAAGAGATTTCTGTTATTTTATCAATTAGATACTTTGATTTGGTTTGCAAATGAGAGAACGGTTGTATAATAAAAGAGGATGATTAAGCAATAATTTAAAAGGTTAGTACTTGATCTTGAATCACCTTGGAATGAAAATGACCAAAAAAATAGATAAATCTCTAATTCTTTTTAACGAAGATGCTTGGACCGTGGAGGTTCCCAAAATATGAACGCACCTCTTTCAAGGCTACGCCCAACTGAGTTTAGGTTGATCAACCGAACTTTCGTTCTATAATTGAAACCCCTAAAACTCGCTTTATGTAGTGAACCCCTCTATTGGATTTGACTCCAATCCGTGAAATTTATGTCGTCCTCTTTCAAGGATTGCATTCAACTCCCTTTACCCATGAGCGATCAATCCATACGCATGATCCTTTCGGCTACTAGAGTATGGAAACAGAAGAGAAAATCATATATCGATGATATGACCTCTCTATAAATTAATCAAGGGTAAATCCTAAACATTTGTTCAAAGAGAAAGAGAAGATATGGATTAAGAAAAAGAGATCATTTCATTCCTCGGATCATTTCGATCAAGCACTAAACAAAGTTTAGTTACTCATAATATAGGAAATGAAAATCATGTTAAGAATATGCATAAAAAGAAAGAGAAAGAGGGAAAGGGAATAACAAACTAATTTATTTCTTATTGAAAAGAAGTTACAAAAGATTTCAAAAAAGACATTATAAAGAGAGTTTGCAAGAAGATTACAAGTACGATAAAAGAAATTGTAAGAACATTAAAGCATGAAAATATTAAACTAAAATACTCAAAAAAAAACAAACTACAATGGCTCTCTACAATGCTCAAAATGAAGTAGGAAGGATGATCCTTTCCCCCTTTCTTCATGCCTATTTATAGGGCCAAAACCAAAGGGGTAGAGTTGGAATTTGGCATGAGGATGAAGTTTCCATGAAGCATCCCTTGGTCAAAAAGCACATGTTGGTTTAAAATTCAAAGGTGGCTAGCCTCTTTCACACTTATCATGAAAAGCATGATAAAATTTGGCTAGCTTTCTCTCTTTCCATGAAGCTTCATTTAAGGACACATGTTGAATATAAAGTCAAAGGTGGCTAGTTTATTTCATATTTGTCATGAAAAAATCACATAGGACCATTATGGCTTCATTCCATTCTTGAATATTGTTCAACAACACCATGACATGAGTGCACTTGACATTTATTTTGGCACACCATAACTGAAGGCATGTTATTTTTGAATTGATAATGCAATTTGTCCCGGGATCCTCGGTTCTTGCTCAAAGACGAGAATCATTCATGCAGGAAATCTGCTGGACAGCAACTTCGATGGAGGATTCCCGAAGCTACATAAATCCGATGAAGGCGTGTAACCATGAGTTAGAAAGGTATTTCCGAGGGCTACAACTTTCATGTTCAGCCCAAGATCTGATTCTGGCCGCAACATGTCCAAAAGTGGCCCCGAAGTTCGCTGCGCGCAGAAAATATAGTAAAATAGGCATGGTTAGGATACAATTATAAAAAGATACGATTTAGCGAATAAAATTAACATTATAAAAATATTTTTATTAGATTATTTAGATTTTTATATTAATAATTTAGGTCAAATTATGCATCATCAAATTCCCCCATACTTATTATCTTGCTTGTCCTCAAGCAAAGTAATAAAAACTAGCTAACATAAAATTAACTAATCAAAAAGAATTAATCATGCTACACACGAGTACACTGCGAAATTCTAAGTAGGGAAGAAAGGAAAATAGATCTAAAGCTTTTACTTGATTATGAAAGATCATTTTTAAAAACTTTACTAACCAAAATTAATCATCCAAAATTTTGACCTAAAAGTCTTTAAATGAATTAAAGTAGAGTAACAAAAGAGTAGCGCATTGAGTTGTTACTATACCCTAAGAGACAAATTATAATCATATCAATCTAAAACCAAGAATCTAAATTCGTAACCCAAAAACTTAGCTAATCTATTCTTTTTCTCTACTTAACTAAAAACAAACCTAAGAGCATGGATCAAAAGGACTTTGTAGGACTGAATCTTGGCTTAGGTATATGATTTGGAATGGAATTCAAAGATAAAATCGGTGGCTAATAATCACACTGAACCAAAACATGAGTTTTATAAAAACAACAACAACAAAAAGGCATGTAGCACATGCAACAAGGTATAAAGATTATTTTTTTTCTTTTATCACTTTTTTTTAAACAAAAGGCCGTAAGAAAAAAAAAATTTCTTTTGAAATTGGCCAATCAATACATAATTTTTTTCATTTCTTTTTTTTTGAGCATAGTCTTTCATTTGAATTTCTCCAAATATCTCACAAAATTAAACCTATCATAATTGTGAAATTTAAATAAAACTCAAAAGATTAGTGTGATCAAATAGGTTGGAATATTTGGCTTTGGTGAGATAAAAAGTGGATGTAACAAGTAAAACATGGAAAAAGGCTCAACAGAGGAAAACTAATGATTGATTTAAAAGGTTGGCATGAAGGCTCAAACGAAAAAAAATGGCCTAAATCATTTTCATGCTCCCAATTTCATCTAAAGCAAGGTTTGAAAAATTTCGAAAAGGGTAAGTTCTAGATAGTAAATAAAGACTAATGAAATCTTCATGAGTACAAGAATAATAAGCGTCTAGGATAATTCACATCTACTACACAAATCCAAAGTTATCTTTTAAAAATTTTCTAAAAACCAAAAGGAAAATAGAGGATGAATAATTTATAAGAGAGTAAAAAGAATAAAAGATGAAAATCATAGAGAAGTGCAAGTTTTAGAAAAAAACTTTTCAAATGAACATGCTACCCAGAATTAGAACACAACATAGGTCAACACTTTACTCGTACAACATAATTAAGAAGAAAGATTAGAAAAAATTAAAATTAGCTATGTTTATATAGAATATTTTGAGAATAGCAAAACATAAAGTAAGGGGTACTATTGATTCTACCATAATTATTCTAATTAGAACTAAATATTATTTTTATGATTTTTTTTGCTTTATGCTTAAAAAAAAGATAAAATATTTTTATTATTTTCTAAAATATAAAAAAGACTAAAATAAAAGAAGACTGCCCCATACTTAAAATTAAACATTGTCCTCAATGAAGAAAGGAGGGGAAGGAGAGAGAGAAGTTTTTCAAGAAAATTGAAATGAAATAAATTAAAACAGGCACTTCCCCGGAATTTGTGAGTTGTGAGTGGCTGGGCGATACTGCTCCCCCATACTTGCGTTGTGGAACTTCATGAAATATCATCTTTAACTTTTGGTGGAATCAGCAACGTTAGAGCAGGCGATCGCAAAACTTCAGCTTGTCGGAATCGCCCGGGGAAAAAGTAAAAAAAACAACAACAAAAACAAAAAAACAAAAAGAAAGAAAACAGAAAAATAACTTGGGTTGCCTCCCAAGAGCGCCCTTTGTTTAAAACGTCGTCTGGGCTCGACGAAACAAAAAAATATTGTTTAAAAGAAATTGTCCAAAAGAAGTCCAAAATATGTTTAAATTATTACAGACCAAATTCAAATAGTTTATCCAAGTTTAAACAACATTGTCGAAAAAATAAAGATAAATAAAACAATTGGTAATGAGAGCATCATTGTTAGGGCAAAAAGTCATGCGAATCATTCTTCCCCAGATCGTCTCCCAGCAAATATAATTTTAGGCGGTGGCCATTTACTTTAAATTCTCCTTTTTCCGGGTGGGAAATAAGAACCGTCCCATATGGCCAAGCCTCTTTAACAATAAAGGGGCTGGACCATCGCGATTTTAATTTTCCCGGAAAGAGGTGAATGCGGGAGTTATAAAGAAGGACGAGATCGCTTGGGGAAAATTTTCTTGGAAATTTAATATTTTTGTCGTGATAAAACTTTGTTCGCTCTTTATAAAGTCTATTACTCTCATATGCATTCGCGCGCCACTCATCGAGCTCATTCAGCTGAAATTTACGTTGATCGGTAGCTAGGGTAGAATCTAAATTCAAAAATTTAAGCGCCCAGAATGCACGGTGCTCTAACTCAACCGGAAGGTGACAAGCCTTGCCATAAACAATTCGAAATGGCGTGCAGCCGATGGCTGTCTTATATGCCGTTCGATAGGCCCATAGAGCATCATCTAGTTTTAACGCCCAATCCTTCCTATTTATAGAAACAGTTTTTTCTAAAATACGCTTCAATTCTCGATTGACAACCTCGACTTGACCGCTCGTTTGGGGGTGATAGGCGGTGGAGATTTTGTGCGTTACACCATATTTTGCCAAAATTTTGGCAAACTGGCTATTGCAGAAATGGGTTCCCCTATCACTAACTATAGCGCGCGGTGTGCCAAATCGAGAGAATAATTTTTTTAGAAAATTAACTACGACTCGTGCATCATTGGTGGGGAGCGCCTGCGCTTCCGCACACCTTGATACATAATCGACAGCAACGAGAATGTATTTTTTTTTGATAAGACGGAGGGAGGGGGCCAACGAAGTCGATGCCCCAAAGATCGAAGATTTCACATTCTAGAAAAATATTTTGAGGCATCTCGTCCCTTCGTGAGATATTGTCGGCCCATTGGCAGCTATCGCAAGTACTCACCAGGGTGTGAGCATCTTTGTAAAGCGTGGGCCAATAAAAGCCCGCCTCCAGCACCTTCCTTGCGGTACGGTTTGCCTGATAATGACCACCTGTTGGTCCCTCGTGGCAATGTCGTAAAATCTGTAGGCCTTCCTTACTCGAAACACAACGTCGCACAACCTAGTCCGCACAAACATGAAATAAAAAGGGGTCTTCCCAAAAATAATTCTTTATGTCAGAAAAGAATTTCTTCTTTTGCTGATTTGAGAATTCTTTTGGCAAGACCCGGGCAACTAAATAGTTAGCCAGATCGGCGAACCAGGGTGCCGAACAATTCTTAAGATTTTCTAGAGCGAGGAGGCGCTCATCGGGGAATATATCATTAATATCAGACTCTATTAATGCTTCACTAGCAGGATTCTCTAAACGTGACAAATGGTCGGCCGCCAAATTTTCGGCACCCCTTTTGTCCCGGATCTCCAAGTCAAACTCCTGTAAGAGGAGGATCCATCGCAAAAGGCGGGGCTTGGCATCCGCTTTACTTAATAAATATCTAAGTGCGGAGTGATCCGTGAAGACTACAACTTTTGAGAGAGTGATGTAAGACCTAAACTTATCGAAAGCAAACACGATCGCTAGAAGCTCCTTCTCAGTGGTGGTCTAGTTTGCTTGTGCGGACGTGAGTGTCTTGCTCGCATAATAAATTGGGTGGAAGAATTTATCCACCCGTTGGCCTAAAACAGCACCGACGGCAATATCACTTGCATCACACATGATCTCAAATGGGAGCGACCAATCTGGCGCAACTAGGATCGGAGATTTAACTAATTTTTCTTTAATTAAATTAAATGCTACAAGACATTCATCATCAAAGAGGAAAGAAGATTCTTTTTCAAGAAGATGGGTTAACGGCTTGGTGATTTTGGAAAAATTTTGAATGAAGCGCCGATAGAACCCTGCGTGGCCTAAGAAACTACGAATCGCTTTAATGTTCGTTGGTGGGGGAAGTTTTTCAATTACTTCGATCTTAGCTCGGTCGACCTCTATCCCTTTTCCCGAAATTTTATGGCCGAGGACTAATCCCTCTCGGACCATAAAATGACTTTTCTCCCAATTGAGGTCTAGATTTGTCTCCTCACAACGAATAAGCACACGCTCAAGATTTTTTAAACAGTTTTTAAACGAATTACCGAAGACCGAGAAGTCATCCATGAAGACTTCCATCACCTCTTCTACTAACTCATTAAAAATTGCCAACATACATCTCTGAAATGTAGCTGGCGCGTTACATAACCCAAATGGCATCCTTCTATACGCGAAGGTACCAAAAGGACAAGTGAAGGTGGTCTTCTCTTGGTCCTCGGGTGAAATAGGAATTTGGAAATATCCTGAGAGACCATCGAGAAGACAATAGAAAGAGTGAATGGACAGGCGTTCTAAGATTTGGTCGATAAACGGTAACGGAAAATGGTCTTTTCGGGTGACATCATTAAGTTTTCGATAGTCGATGCACATCCGCCAACCCGTAACAGTACGGGTTGGAATTAATTCATTGTTTTCATTCGCGACCACTGTTACATTGCCTTTCTTCGGCACAACTTGTACTGGGCTAACCCAAGTACTATCGGAGATGGGATAGATGATCCCCGCATCTAGGAGTTTGATTACCTCAGCCTTCATGACTTCCTTCATATTAGGATTAAGTCGTCGTTGGGGCTGGACAGAATTGTGTGAATTCTCTTCCAAGAAGATCTTATGGGTACAGAAGGAGGGGCTAATCCCCTTTATATCAGGTAACTGCCATGCAATTGCGTGGCGATGATTTCTTAACACTAGAGCAAATCAGAAATTTCTGAGTCACTCAAATCGGCAGAGTTGATAACGGGAAGTTTGGAGTTTCTTTCTAAGAAGAGATATTTGAGATGAGGGGGAAGTTGCTTCAACTCTAAGGTGGGTGGTTCCTCGTAGGAGGTTTTGATTTTTAGGGTTTCGATGTGTAGTGGTTCAGGTGGTGTGGGGCGAGAGACTTCTTCTAAGCAGAAGCGCTCGACGATAATGGGTTCATTATACGATGAAGATATAGACTCGGGTAGTGCAGAAGATTCACCTTCAAAGCATTCTTCTAGGTAAAAGCAGGAATCGTCATTAGCTAAGGTATTACGCATCGAGGGATTTATACTAAAAGTGATTTCATCGTCTCCAACCTGAAGGAGGAGCTTTCCATCACTAACATCAATAATAGCGCGGGAGGTGGCAAGGAAGGGGCGGCCGAGTATAAGGGGTACTTCGGCATCCTCTTCGATGTCTAGGATAACAAAATCCACCGGAAAGATGAATTTGTCTACTTTTACGAGCACATCCTCTACTATCCCTACCGGATACTTAACTGATCGATCAGCTAACTGGATACTCATTTTGGTGGGTTTTGGAGATCCTAGACCTAATTTTTTAAATAGAGAGAATGGCATGAGGTTTATGCTTGCTCCTAGATCAGCTAAGGCGTGTTTTACTAACGAATTACCAAAAAGACATGGGATGGAAAACCTTCCCGGGTCATTTACTTTTTGCAGTAATTTGTTAAGTACAACTGCGGAGCATTCTGCGTTAAGGGAAATATGTGAAATATCCTCAAGCTTTTTCTTATTAGAGAGCAGCTCCTTGAGATATTTCGCATATTTTGGCATGTTAGAGATAGCCTCGCAGAAAGGGACATTAATATGAATTTGTTTTAAAATTTCTAAGAACTTTTTATAACTCTCCTCGGCATGCTCATTTTTTAACTTAGCAGGATAAGGTATATTTGAATTAGAGGCACGCGACATAAACGTAGTAGGTAAATTCGAAGCTAAAATAGGAGGGGGAGGAGTAGAAGAAGGTACCATGGGTTCGTCATTTTTTAAAGCTACCTCCTTTCCGCTGCGGAGTGTGATTGCATTCGCGCTTTCCCTTGGGTTTTGTTTGGTGTTTCCTGGCAGAGTTCCTTGTTGTCGCTCGGAGAACATCTTCGCTAGCTGGCCCACCTGATTTTCTAAGCTTTTAATAGACCCGGTAATGTTCCTGAGATTAGATTCATTTATGGCAACGTACTTGGCGAAGACATCTTCAAGCGAAGAGGGCTTCAGCTGTTGCGGTGGAAAACCGGGTGGATTTAAATTAAGTGGGGGAGCTGGATTATAAGCAGGATTTAGATTTGGAGGGCGCTGAGCATTCCCTTGGTTGCTCCATGAGAAGTTTGGATGGTTCCTATAACCCGCATTATATGTGTTATTATACGGTGCGTTATTCGGGTTATAAGAAGGCTGAGGCGCGTTTCCCATGAAGTCAACCTGTTCTTCAAAAATAACATTATTATTATTAGCCCAAGGAGGAGTGGCGGAGGAAGCAGTCATCTCCGCCACTTGCTTAGTTAGGCGCTCAACTTAGAGGGCTAGATTCGTAGCTGCATCAATTTCAAAAACTCCCGCTGGCATAACTGGTCGTGCTCGGGGTGCATTCCATTGGTATGCATTCATGGCCATTTCCTCAACAAGCTCTTGTGCGGCCTCCGGAGTTTTGTTATTCAACGTCCCCCCAGCGGCTGCGTCGATCATTTGTCTTGTTTGGAAATTCAAACCATTATAGAAGATTTGCACTTGTTTCCAAGTGGGAAGTGCGTGGTGTGGGCATCTACGCAATAGTTCCTTAAAGCGCTCCCACATGTCGTAGAGAGTCTCCGAGTCTATTTGCATATATGATGCGATATCAGTGCGTAGTTTTGCGGTTTTTGCAGGAGGAAAGTACTTTGTAAGAAATTTTCCCGCCATCTCGGCCCATGTAGTGATGGATCCTCTAGGGAGAGAGCCCAGCCACTGCTTGGCCTTTGACCGTAAAGAAAATGGAAAAAGACGTAATCGAATGGCGTCATCCGTGACACCATTGATTTTGAAAGTATCGCAAATCTCGAGAAAATTTGAAATGTGGCAATTTGGATCCTCGTCCGGGAGACCATCGAAGGTTACCGACTGCTGCACCATTTGTATAATGCTGGACTTGATCTCAAAGTTATTGTTTACCACTGCAGGGCAAACAATACTTGATTGTGTCCCTTCCAAGTTCGGCCGTGCATAATAGGACATGGTCCGTTGCTGGGCTTCATTAGGATTGCGGTCATCCATAGTTGCTATATTAGTATATCCGATAGATTCTTCAAAAATAATTGGTAAATCCGGTCCACGAGATTGAAGGCGTTGCCTAAAGGTGCGCTCAATTTCTGGATCAAAATGGGATTCAGGATTATTCGAAGAATTTGCTCGGGTCATATACTAGAAGAAAAAAAAAGACAAATGATTAAAGATGAGTTTAAAAATTAATAATGGAATTTTTTTCTTTTTGTTCTTTTTAGGCGGTTTTAGGTATATTATTAAGATATATATATATATTTTAGAAAAAAATGATAAAATTAACAGTTATCTTTTTTTTTTGAAATATCGACGCAAGTCCCCGGCAACGGCGCCAAAAACTTGATGGAGAAAATCCCGGAGGTGTTTTATGAAAAAGAGAAGATGAAGATGATGATGATGTTCTCCGAATCTATATTCGATAAAGCTAAGTGTACCTCATCGCTTATAGCATAGGATATAATATCAAGGTCGTATTAGAACCAAGGCGCATCGATTACTTCTACTTCAAAGAGATTTCTGTTATTTTATCAATTAGATACTTTGATTTGGTTTGCAAATGAGAGAACGATTATATAATAAAAGAGGATGATTAAGCAATAATTTAAAAGGTTAGTACTTGATCTTGAATCACCTTGGAATGAAAATGACCAAAAAAATAGATAAATCTCTAATTCTTTTTAACGAAGATGCTTGGACCGTGGAGGTTCCCAAAATATGAACGCACCTCTTTCAAGGCTACGCCCAACTGAGTTTAGGTTGATCAACCGAACTTTCGTTCTATAATTGAAACCCCTAAAACTCGCTTTATGTAGTGAACCCCTCTATTGGATTTGACTCCAATCCGGGAAATTTATGTCGTCCTCTTTCAAGGATTGCATTCAACTCCCTTTACCCATGAGCGATCAATCCATACGCATGATCTTTTCGGCTACTAGAGTATGGAAACAGAAGAGAAAATCATATATCGATGATATGACCTCTCTATAAATTAATCAAGGGTAAATTCTAAACATTTGTTCAAAGAGAAAGAGAAGATATGGATTAAGAAAAAGAGATCATTTCATTCCTCGGATCATTTCGATCAAGCACTAAACAAAGTTTAGTTACTCATAATATAGGAAATGAAAATCATGTTAAGAATATGCATAAAAAGAAAGAGGAAGAGGGAAAGGGAATAACAAACTAATTTATTTCTTATTGAAAAGAAGTTACAAAAGATTTCAAAAAAGACATTATAAAGAGAGTTTGCAAGAAGATTACAAGTACGATAAAAGAAATTGTAAGAACATTAAAGCATGAAAATATCAAACTAAAATACTCAAAAAAAACAAACTCCAATGGCTCTCTACAATGCTCAAAATGAAGTAGGAAGGATGATCCTTTCCCCCTTTCTTCATGCCTATTTATAGGGCCAAAATCAAAGGGGTAGAGTTGGAATTTGGCATGAGGATGAAGTTTCCATGAAGCATCCCTTGGTCAAAAAGCACATGTTGGTTTAAAATTCAAAGGTGGCTAGCCTCTTTCACACTTGTCATGAAAAGCATGATAAAAGTTGGCTAGCTTTCTCTCTTTCCATGAAGCTTCCTTTAAGGACACATGTTGAATATAAAGTCAAAGGTGGCTAGCTTATTTCACATTTGTCATGAAAAAATCACATAGGACCATTGTGGCTTCATTCCATTCTTGAATATTGTTCAACAACACCATGACATGAGTGCACTTGACATTTATTTTGGCACACCATAACTGAAGGCATGTTATTTTTGAATTGATAATGTAATTTGTCCCGGGATCCTCGGTTCTTGCTCAAAGACGAGAATCATTCATGCAGGAAATCTGCTGGACAGCAACTTCGACGGAGGATTCCCGAAGCTACATAAATCCGATGAAGGCGTGTAACCATGCGTTGGAAAGGTATTTCTGAGGGCTATAACTTTCATGTTCAGCCCAAGATCTGATTCTGGCCGCAACATGTCCAAAAGTGGCCCCGAAGTTCGCTGCGCGCAGAAAATATAGTAAAATAGGCATGGTTAGGATAGAATTATAAAAAGATACGATTTAGCAAATAAAATTAACATTATAAAAATATTTATATTAGATTATTTAGATTTTTATATTAATAATTTAGGTCAAATTATGCATCATCACTGACCGTTGCTTTGTTTATCACCCATGGGGTGGACGTCCATATGCAGGTGCTGCCCTTATTGGTGATGACCTTGATTGAGCGGCTGAAGCCCTTGCTGCTGCTGCTTGTAGGCCCTAGAAGGCAGTGCGAAGAATTGGATTTCATGTGTGGCTGACCTACGTACTGATGTATGAAACCACATCTTGTAAAGAGCAACATGTAAGGCCTTAAGGCCGTGAGCGTTTGTGTTCTTGTATATATTCCTGGTGTTCTATATAAATGTGTTATTTATATATTTAGTGGACATTCATTGGATGAGTTCTTGCAAGTTATAAATTTCTGCTAGAATGCTCTGAGTTAAGATGCGAGTAGAAAGTAATTTTGTAATGTCGTGGCTTCTCCACCACCACTTTAAGATGATTCGTACGCCAAAATGCTACAACATAAACTTTTTAGGCGATATGATGACTCCTTGGCCGATAATAGAAGACAACGTTACAATCTCCGTCCGCGGTGTGTGAAGCCTACTTGATGACCATTTAAATTATTTTGAAAGCTTTATTTTATTTTGGATTTTGTAATATTTTTATTTCCTGCATTTTTTACTTTGGTGTGTGTTTAAACATTTGGGTCTGTTATTAAACATCCGGACTGATGAGATTTCATCTCAATCTTGGATGGTTAGATCTCTTTTGTAACTCCTATATATAGGGGATTATTTAGTGAATGAAGGGATGATGAAAAACCTAAAACTATACCCCCTTAGGAGAGTTCGGCCAAGGCTAGAGAGTAGCCACCGCCCACCCCCCCCCCCTTACTTCCCCCTCTCTTTTCCATCTTGTCCGTACCCCCCCCCCCCCCGTAGAGCTTCCAGCGTGGTCTCTTGGTGTGACTCTAAGGAAGAAGGACGACAACCCCACTCGGTGCGACACCGGTGGATCCATTCGATGCAACGTCGGTGGGAAACGTGGAGAGAGTGATTCTCCCACAAGTTATCAAGTGTGATTCCATCATCAGGTTGGGTAAACTCTGCCCCCTCTCTTTGTGCTTCTTCTCTTAGATTTGTGGAGGTGAACCATCGTGTTTCAGAGGCAGTCGTTTCAACTTCTATGTTGCAAAAATCCCCGCTCTCTTTCGTTGGCACGAATTAATCAAAAAAAAAATTGGTCTGCAAATAGCGGTCTAGAATCTTTATTTTTCTGCGAAAATATAAAAAAAATGTAACGTTCCTCGTTCCTATCACTTCATGAAAATTTCAAAATATTATGTTTTAAATTTAGGTCCAGCCCTAGGGAAAATCGTTTTTCCAAGATTTTTGTAACCTTGTATGCGCACTATACGAGGAATGGAGTACTCTATACCGTCTTCCTCTAGGATGGCTGCGAATGAGCATGGGGGTGTGAATGTCGAGGCTATTGAGGGACTATAAACTGAGATGATGGAACTTAGGACCATGTTAACCCAAATTATAGTGAACCAAGGTCGACCACCTCCACCCGTTAACGTGGGACAACCTAACTAGCACCAACCGGTAAGCGATTCAGACTCTAATGGGAACTCTCCCCGAGTGCCTCATCAAGATCGAAACCACGGGCGTGACCTCAATATTACTAGGGCCATTAAGATTGATGCCCCTACCTACGACGGAATGGGAGACCCCCAGATCTTTCTCGCCTGGGTAGTAGACATGGAATGTTACTTCTAATGGCACACCCTCACAGACCTCCAGAAGGTCAAAGTCATTAAGATGAAGTTAACTGGGCGTTCCAAGACATATTGGCTAAACGAGGAGCATAGATTAGGGACCGAGAATGGAGTCCAACTAGTTGGATGGCTTGTTATGAAGCACATGTTGTCCGATCAGTACGTCTCCGCATACCACCATACATAGATGTTCGATGAGCTAGCCACTCTACAACAAGGCTCAAAATCTGTAGCCAAGTACATGGGCGAGTTAAAGGACTGCATGGTGCGTTGTGACCTTAGAGAGGTTCCCGAGGTTACTTTATCTAGATTTTGTAAGGGACTATCTTCCGACATCCAAAAAAAACTCCTACGCTATGGACATACGGATTTGAACATGACTTTCAATGTCTCCCTCGACATTGAAAAACATCTAGCCTCCAAGGCTCACTCCCGTTATTCCCAAGCAAAGGGTAAGTCCACACTTGGAGTGTCCCCTTCCACATATCAGTATAGGGGGGAAATTTTGGTCCAACGAGCCTAAAGCAGTAGTTATCACAGCTAGGAATGCTAGGAACCCCACCAGTGAGCGTATCCCCATATGGAAGGTTAGTAAGGCCAATACTACGTGTTACGCGTGTGGTATTTAGGGCCACTATGCCTATGAATGCCCAACAAAAACTAAGGCCATCACCCTATTAGACTGGACTACCGATGATCTATTTTATGAAGCTGCTGAAGAGGATGACCTAGATGGTGTCCCGAGTGACTTAGAGGACGGTCACCCCCTCATGGTGATCTGTTGCATCTTGACCACTCCTCTTCTGTTAGATGATTTGAAGAGGACGAGTATATTTTCTCTGATCTTTAAGAGTGGAGAGAAGTTCTGCAAGTTGATCATTGATAGTATTAGTTGCGTGAATGTCATATTTGAGAATGTCGTTACGCGTATGACCTTGACCACGGAGCCCCACCCGACCCCATATCAAGTAGCTTGGATAAATAAGGTTACCGTCTTGGTCACCAAGCAATGTCTAGTCCCCCTCTCATTCAAATCCTATACTGATGAGGTGTGGTGTGATGTCCTTCCTATGAAGCTTGTCACATGTTGTTAGGCCACCTTTGGCTTTATGACCGTGATATGACGCATTTTTGCAGGGCCAACACGTATGAATTCAAGTTCAATGGAAAGACCATTATGTTGATACCGACCATCCCGAAGGAACATGTAAGACTGGTTAAGGACACCACGATCCCGGTTGAGAAGAAGACTTTGAGCCTAGTTGGGAGAAGGGATTTTATTAAGGACCTGTTTCTTGATGGAGTGATGTATGCCCTAGTCCTTCTAAGTGCGAAAACGGATTTCAGAGTATTTGATGATCTCCCCAGTGAGCTACGGGTATTGTTGGAAGAGTATAGGGCTATATACCTGAATGACTTGCCCTCGACGTTACCCCAACTTAGACATATTCAACATACGATAGATCTCATCTCGGGATCTTCCTTTCCCAACCAGCCCAATTATCGACTCCATACCTCTGCCCATAAGGAGTTACAGGTTCAGATAGAGGACTTATTGAAGAAGGGGTTTATTAGGACTAGTATGAGTCCATATGCCGTACCAGCTCTGCTTGCCCACAAGAAGGATGGCTCATGGAGAATGTGTGTTGATAGTCAGGCTATCAACAAGATTACCGTCAAGTATAGGTTCCCTATCCCACATTTAGATGACCTCTTGGATGTTTTATCTGGCGCCACTATATTTTCTAAGTTAGATCTTAGGAGCAGCTATCACCAGATTAGGATCCGTGAGGGATGAATGGAAGACTGTGTTTAAGGATGGGTTATATGAGTGGCTTGTGATGCCCTTTGGGTTATCCAATGCCCTTAGAACCTTCTCCCGGATGATGACACACGTCTTTCTACCGTACTTGGGGAAGTTTGTGGTAGTCTATTTCAACGACATCTTAGTCAATAACACCTCCACTGTCGAGCACATCTCCCACTTGAGAGTGACTCTGTCCACCTTGAGGAAGGAGACTTTATTCCTTAATCTTAAGAAGTGCATATTCCTTGTTCTGAGGTAGAGTTTTTAGTTTATATAGTCTGGTCTGAGGGTATTAGAGTTAATCCTGGAAAGGTTCAAGTGATTAATGACTGGCCCGAACCGACCAGCCTACGAGAGGTGCGTAGTTTCTATGGTTTGGCTACCTTCTATCGACGCTTCATACGAGACTTTAGTAGCATTATGGCACCTATTAGTGACTGCATAAAGAAGGGTGAGTTCACTTGGATGAAGTCTGCCACCTTTGCCTTCCAATGTATTAAGAAGCTCATGACCGAGGCACCGGTGTTACATTTACCTGACTTCACCAAAGTCTTTGAGCTCACCTGTGATGCATTGGGAGTGGGAATTGGAGCTGTTTTAAGTCAAGAAGATCACCCGGTAAGTTATTTCAATGAGAAATTAGCGGGCGCTTAATTGAATTATTCGAACTACGATAGAGAGTTTTATGCTGTTAGTCGATGTTTGCATCATTGGAGGCATTATATCCTCTCAAAGGAGGTTGTGATCCTCTCCGATCACGACACCTTGCGTTTCATAAATGCTCAGCATAAAATCAGCCCCCGTCACGCTAAGTGGGTAGCTTTCTTGCAAGGCTACACCTTTACTCTTAAGCACCTTAAGGGGTCTGACAATCAAGTTATTGATGCACTTAGCCGCCTTACCCTTCTGTTGTCTACCATGCAAGTCAATGTTATAGGATTCGAAAGAGTTAAGGAAGAATACGCCAATTGACCAGATTTTCATGAGATGTACTTATCCGCCCAGGATATCTCTCCAACGACCGTAATCGCATTTGTTCTTAGGGATGATTATCGTTTTAGACACGGGAAGTTGTGTATTCCGCGATCATCTTTACGGCACCACATTATCTGGGAATTACATAGCGGAGGTCTGAGTGGATACTTTGGGAGGGATAAGACCATTACACTCATTGAGGAGAAATTTTACTTGCCTAAACTTAAGGCGATGCTTGGACGGATTGTGAGTAGTTGCTATACATGTCAAGTATCTAAGGGCACTAAAACCAATGTTGGATTATACACCCCTCTACCTATTCCTTCCGAACCATGGGAAGACGTGAGCATGGATTTCATATTAGGTCTCCCAACCACTCTTCGTCGACACGACTCTATTTTTGTTGTTGTGGATAGGTTTTCTAAAATGGCATACTTTCTCTCATGTAGCAGGACCGACGACGCATCTCACGTAACTAAATTATATTTTAGAGGGGTCGTTATCCATCGCGGAGTGCCGAAGACAATTGTCTTTGATAGGGACGTGAAATTCACTAGCTATTTTTGGAAAACTTTATGGATTTTAATGGGAACCAAATTATTATTTTCCGCTGCCTATCATCCACAAACCGACGGGCAGACGAAAGTGGTCAATCGGAGTTTGGGAAATCTCCTAAGGTGTCTTGTGAGTGATCACAAGGGCACTTGGGATCTACTTCTTCCCCATGCACAATTGGCTTACAATAACTCTATGAATAGGTCCACAGGGAAGGCCCCAAATGAGATTGTTCACGGGTATAAGGCGCCTGTGCCTCTTGACTTGGTTCCATTACCTCCAACATATAAAGCAAGTCAATTTGCACAATATTTCGCCCAACACATTCATGACATGCACGCACATATCCGGGCAACCTTGACCTCCCAATACGAATCCTATCAAACACATGCTAATCAACGTAGGAGAGTGTCACACTTTAAAGTCGGCAATCAAGTCTTAGTCCGCTTAGTTCCCGAACGACTGCCAACTAGCACCGTTAGTCCGCTTATTATTTTTACTTTAGCAACTTTCCTGCTGTAAGGAGAGGCGAGGATTTTTTGGGATGAAGTCGAATTGCACCAATTAGCAGGCAGAGGCCTAGGAGAGATATCAATAGAGGAATTCTCACAATAATTTTGGGCAAAGTATTTGCCAGTATCGTGGCTAATTGTAATGGAGAATGAGTTCCAACATCTGGTGTAGGGTGACAGTACTGTTGATAATTATCTGCTTGAGTTTACCAGGCTGGGGCGCTATGCGGGGTCTACTTTTGCGGAAGAAGCGCCGAAGAAGAATATGTTCTATGAGGGACTTCGTGATGAGCTGAGTTTGGCGCTCCTGAGTTCGGTGAACAAAGGATTCCAAGCATTAGTAGATACAGCCTGTGCGCTGGAGAGGGATTTGAAACGAGTGTAGGACAAGAATAACTTGGAAATGGAAAAGCCAGAGTTCAAAGTTCCGCAGTCGGAATAATCAGAGTTTAGGAAACGAGACAAGAAGAGGTTCAGGCCTGCTGAACAAACTTCTTCAGATGTTGCTTTGGGAGCAACATATGGGCAAGGATGTGTGTAAACACGTACATGTTTTAATTATGGGAAGCAGGGACATGTTGCCCGCAATTGTTGGAGTGGTCCAACAAAGGGTGAGAAAAAGACCGGTGTGTCCTATGAATAAAATTGAAAGGCAGTGGCAGAGTCATCTGCGGCTCAGACGCAACCTTATATGTACACTCTTGAATTGCAGGAGCCGTAAAGGTCAAATCGTGAAGCACAACAGCCTCTCATGTATAATATGGAATTAAAGGATGTTGTAAAGTGAATTATGAGGGACGCGGAAGAGCGGAAATAAAGTAAAGAGTGTACTTTACTGATGTCGTGATGTAATAAAGTACCCGTTGTATGTCTATTTGTAAAGACTTTGTTTGTGCGATGTCGTGGGGCGAGACAATCTGCGGCCTCTGAGATCTAAACTCGAATAATTGTTTGGTAAAATTTTAACAAAGGAGTGGTTGTGTTGGTGTCTACAGTTGAGCTAAATTTCGGGACAAAATTTATTGTAAGGAGGGGAGGGTTGTAACACCCCAAATCCAAAATCTGAGTTCAGGCTGGGCAACACGGCCTGGGACACGGGCGTGTCTCAGGGCGTGTCCTGCTCTATTTGCTCGAGTGTGATTTTTTGTCTCGAGTGTGTCTCGAGTGAGGCACACAGCCTGGGACACGGGCGTGTCCCAAGCCATGTCCTTCATTGTGTTATCGTGAGTACTCGATGAAATGCAGTCAACGATCTTCGAGAGGCGTGTCGGTCGGGCACATTGCCTGCGACATGGGCATGTGCCTTGGCCATGTCCTTCCTGGTTTTTGGCTAGCTTGTGTAAACAGCTGAACACGGGTGTTACATGGGCTTGTCCGAAGCCGTGTCATGTACACGGCCTGGGATACGGGGGTGTTCCTTAGCTGTTTCTTGGTCTGGTTTGAGTCGGTTCTTTGTCGCTTAAGGTACACGGCTTGTGACATGGGTGTGTCACAGGCCGTGTCAGCCCAAGAAAAGTTATTTCAGAGTGGATCGTGGCCGTTCATTTCCTTCTAATTGGATCCATTGGTCCAAGCTCCTTTCTATTGTTATAAGGCCGAGGGTTGAGGATAAACTCATTTGTTTTGGCCATTCTCTTTCTAAAAGAGATAGAGAGAGGGGAGAGCAAGGAACGAAGAAGGAGAAGGAATCCGACCGTCGGAGGAGCTTCAGCAATCCGAATCGAGAGCCGAGTTCCGATTAATGGAGGCAAGGTCGTTGTGGTGATTTCCATCCGGCTAGATTTCCATGGCTCCAAAGCGATCGTCAAGGGTAACGATCTCCTTTGTAGACATTTGAAGTCCTCTTTTATGCATGTGTATGGAATCGTCCACCAAGAGGTGGAAAGCATAATCGATTCTAGCGGGTTAATAGTTAATATCCCCGGTTGAGTCTGCATCTAGATCCGGAAATGAGTAGTACGAAATAGGCATGTTGTGTGAAGCCCATCTGGACTGTTAGTCTGGATTGGTGATGTTTATATTGCGAACCATAGAAGACTCAGTGTATGAAACGTGTAGGTTACGGAGTTTGTGAGGATGCTTGTTAGTTATTTGTGTTGTATGCTCTGCATGAGCTGTATGCAATGTGGCCGTGAGAGCTATTCTTTGTGGTGGTGGAGCCTTTGTGGCATTGGAATTGTACGCTCTGCGTGAGCTATATACCTGTGTTGCACTTGTTATGATATTAGATTGTTGGCCGGGCACTTGTCTACTGCAACACGCATGGTGGAGACCAAGGATTATTCGATACACTATAAGCGTACCCTAAGTGCACAGAGCATCTGGTACGAAGGCCGGCGATTGTGATGATGTTGTGCGTGAGTACACTTGTTGTGATATATATATGTTGTGATTGCAATGCATGTAGGGAAGAAACCACTACCCCAGGTAAGGGGTAGGGTAATTATAATTGGTCAGCTGATTGTTGACCGTTGCTTTGTTTATCACCCTTGGGGTGGACGTCCATATGCAGGTGCTACCATTGCTGGTGCTGACTTGGATTGAGTGGCTGAATCCCTTACTACTACTGCTTGTAGGCCCTAGAAGGCCATGCGAAGAATTGGATTTCATGTGTGGTCGGCCTATATGTTGATGTATGAAACCACATCTTGTAAAGACCAACATGTAAGGCCTTAAGGCCATGAGCGTTTGTGTTCTTGTATACATTCCCGGTGTTCTATATAAATGTGTTATTTATATATTTAGTGGACATTCATTGGATGAGTTCTTGAAAATTATAAACTTCCGCTAGAATTCTCTGAGTTAATATGCGAGTAGAAAGTAATTTTGATATTCATACGTGGTTCCGCCGTTTGTCTGTGAAATATGGCATGGGGCCCCGACCGGACCCTCTGTTATATTCCATGTGACAGATGGAGGCGTTATATAGCGCACGACCACTGGTCGTGAGCCACTGATCGTTTGCACTATTCTCTATTTTTCCACGTTCTGTCGGATGACTTCGCACAAGTATTGGACATAGGGCGCACGACCACCGGTCATGCGCCACTGCTCGTGAACTTTTATTCCTTTTTTCTGGAGTTCTGTCTGGGGAAATGGCACGACCATTTGATATAGGGCGCACGACCTTTGGTCGTGTGCCACTGCTCGTGCACATTATCCAAGTTTTTCTTTGAGTTTTGCCATGCCAATACGCATGATCACTGGACATATTGCGCACGACCACTAGACCTGCACCACTGATCGTGTGGATTATAATTTTTACAATCTATAAATTCACAGGTTCCACCGTAATTTCGGATACTTGACTTTTTCTCCGCCGTTTTCGTCTCCGAGGAGGGTTCCACCATTTTTCTTCTTCCTCCACCGTAGGGAGGGACTCTGGGCAAGCTTTCAATGCCATATTCAAGTCGGAGCTTCCTCTAGGTCTCCTCCTTCATCCTTGAGCTTCAAGATGGGTTTGACCTAGCTTTCACCATCAAGCATTGAGGAGTTTGTGTCATCCTCCACCAGATCGTTACATGAAGAAGATGGGTACATTTGGAGTTAGTGACAGCCTCCTCTACCCCGGACACAGTTGAGGACCGAGCTAGCATGCAGATTGATAACCCGGTGATTCCTTCATTGAATCCTAAGCAAGACTTCGGATATGGTCAATTTCGCACTTTCTTCTTCTCTTATTGTTGATAGTGTAGTTTGATCTCTTTGTATTTGATGAAGGTTGTTTAATTTGATATACATTTATGTAAAATCATATCTATGTGTTTTTTTATATTCATGTTAATTGCTTGCAGTGCGCCATTATCCATCCTCTACCACATAGTGCCGCACTAGCAATTTTTAGTGGCGTGCGTAGCGAAGAGGTGCTCACGACCCTCATTCCACCATTCTCACCACCTCATCCGCAAGCCTACTCATCCATCCGCCTAGTGATTCGGTGTATAGCGGCCCATGTAGTTTTCCATCCGCGTGGCGAAGCATCGCATAGCGGCATTGCATAAGAGTAGTTTATTAGTATTTTACTTTCTTTTCCATCATTTTCACCACCTCATCCGCAAGCTTCCTTGTCCATCCGCCTAGCAATTCGGTGCATAGAGGCCCGTGTAGTTTTCCATCCGCCTAGCAAAGCATTGCATAACGGCATTACATAGGAGTAGTTTATTTATGTTTTACTTTATTTTTCCGCAACAATCAAAACACCCTTCGTAAGCACTGACCTAAGGACTTCAATCTCAAGTCCTCCTCAAAATTAACACCACCTTACTGTGTTCCTTGAGAGATCGATACTTGGGAAAATTCGCCCATTTTAGATTACTTATGTGATCGGTACACTTGTCATAGACCACATCAAGTTTTTGGTGCATTGTCGGGGAACACAATCGTGTGATTTTTTGGAGAGGGAGATAGGAGATAGAAGCCCTTTTTACATTTGTCCATATCATGTTTCTTCATTGCTTTAATTTTTAGAATTTGTTGCTTATTTTTCTTTGTTCTTTTTCTGTTTTCGGCTTAGCAGGAGGATCAATGTTACTTTTTATTTTATTTTCAATTGTGTAGCACCCTTGCTGCAAATATTTTTGTTCGCAATGTATTCTGTAGCTGAGTTTCATCTCTATGACACTTTGCGCTAATACATTGTCGTCTTGGCAATTTTAAATGTCGAGCATTGTATTAGGTGTTTGCTATGTCAAGGTATAGGCCACATGTTTAAGGATTGCCCTTGTTTGTGTGAGCCTTCTCCCTCTGAGGCCATGTGCGTAGCAACCACTCGTTTACGGAGGACTACTATGGACAGGCATATCAGGGTGTTGCTTGAACCATACACTGACAGTGCACATCATGCTCGTTCCTTTCCCGTTGAGACTACTGAAGAATCTCTCGCCGCATTCAGGTCTTTCATGGGTCCCTCGCTCCCTTTTTACGAGCTTCCATTGAGTGATGACGATTACACTTGTGTTAGCAAGCAAAAAGAGGATCAGGAAGTCATGGGCACTCCTATAAGGGACAATGAGAATGTTCCCATCAGCGGGGAGGTGTCAGCGGACGATTTTGTGATGGGGCCTGATCATTAGATGCCTAGTTTCGAGAGCAGTTTTTCCCCTCCGTAATTTTTTCCTGATGGTGCTACTCCATTTTTGTGTGAGTCGGCTGATGATGCTGTATTTTTGAATGATTCGGTGCCTGAGGTTACGCCAATGTGGGATGAGGACTTTAATATCTCTGATGGAGAATGTGGATCTTCGGAATGCTATGACGCTCCCCGGTGGGATTAGGAATATCCCCTTTCTGATGTGGAGATTTGCACCTCCTTATTGGATGAGGCAGTCCATCTTACCACCGCGGACCTCGAGTTCTCGGATTCCCCACGATACGACTCATATAATACCAATGATGATCTGAGCTTGGATCCTGCTGAGAGTGATGTCGGGACCACTCTCCCATATTTTGTGTGTTTTAGTTTTTCCTCTTCTTTATTACTTGACCCACCTTCACTATCTGAGCATGTGCAGGCTGAGTCCCACGGGTGCGTTGGGATGACGATGAGCCTTGTGCTCATGCTGACGGCGAGTGCATCTGCCAGTGCGAGAAGCTTTCTACCTCCTTCATAGTGGAATTCAATGCTGTCGCCATCACATCATGCGGACCTGCGGTGGATGACGCCTTGCTAGGCAAGGATTTAGCTGGTGATGAGATAAGCGAGGACCAGTCCTCCTCCTGTTCTTATTTCCTCTACCTGTGTTGGGCAGGTATTATTATTTAGGTAGATGGATAACTGATCTATCTCCGTATCGGTACTCGCTACCGCAACGTATAATGGAACAGTTACCTATGCACTTTTCTTTTCATAGGCCCATTAGCTAGAAATGTATAAAATTTAATAAGTCGTGCTGGGAGGACAATAACCCCAGTAGTTTTCTGACATTTCGTGCATTTTTATTTTTCATGTCTATCTTAGTTTTAGTATTTCTTTGTATTTTGTCTATTTTTCCTTTGTTTTTGCGGAGCTCAACACTGCAGGTATTCATGACAAATTCGTATTGGTGGGATTGTGATTCTTCATTTAGCGGACCTGCTTCTGTTTTTCATGCGTATTCTAGAATGCTCACATGCTGAGCATTGGGTAACTTCTTCCCCTATTTGAACTTGAAATAAATTTCAATAACATATGCTGTGTAGCTTAGTTTTAGTCTGGGGGAGAGCAAGTATTTGTTACCTTTTGCACGCGCACATTTCATTTGCATACTAGAAGCTTTTATTGTTTTATTTTGATTACTTCATTGTATCGCACACCACAGAACCCACATCAGCGCGTGCTTAGTTGTTAGCGCGCTGCGACGTAAACTCGTTTCTTTTGTATTTTTTTAAGAAATTATTGTGTTGGCATAGGATTGTGAGACGGAGTAAAATGTTGAATCCTGCAGTGCTCCTAGTCGAGTGCTCTCGTCTCGTGTAAAAATTGGAGTAGATTTAATTTTTATGTATGCTTAGATTTTTATGTTTTTCTAATTGCGTAAAGACTTTTTATTATACTCAAAAAATGGTGAATTTTGTGTGAATTAAACGGTAGTGTAGGGATGTGTGTAGCCATCACTAGACTCATTTTGCTCGAGTCGGGAGGAAGGATCATCTTTCTCGGTGGCTAAGAACTTGGCCCAAGATACTCTCGAAGCATTGGTGCATGGTTATTCAAGCATTAGCGTGATGTAGGGCATCATTTTGGCCTGGTTGAGCTTTGTACTGTTCCTAACATCTTATCCTCGCTAGCCCCATTGTGCCTACACCTCCTTTTGATTCAGCTCCACCATTATTTCACCAAAGCCTCATAGACGATCCTAGTCGCACAACTAAGTCGTGCTTTAGTGTTTTACATTTTCATTTTGGGGTGTTGATGTGTTGATATTCCATGTGAATATGTGGATGTGCTCCAATGTTTTTATTTGCTAGAATTGTTAAAATAAAAAGATGATTTGAAAAAATATATATATAAATGAACTGTGAAAAATAAAAGTGAAAAGAAAAAGTGTAATTGAAAATTCTATTTGAGATGAGATTGTATTTGGAGTAGGCGGTGCACACACCCATATTTTAGAAAAAATTAAGTCTGGGGGTGTGGTGTACCCGCATGTATTTTGGTTAGCGGATAGATTCTTTTTTATGCTAGCTCATTTTGGTTAGGTGTGTATCCTTCTTATTTATCTTTATTTACCTCACTGAAACCTAAGCGACATCTCTTCACCTAAAGTCCTACGGATTCACGCTTGAGTCAAACTAGTACCGTGGAGATAGTGTGAACGGGCAAGTGTATGGTCCCCAATAATTATGGATTTCTTTGGAGGTGATCCTGAGCCCCGGTCTTTGGCAATGCTCACCTGAGTTGCCTGCCTACTTTCCCCCTACGCGTGACCGGAAGATTCACCGTGATTCTATTTTTGAGTAGTAATAAAAAATTGATACGCATTGTGAAAAGTATAAACTATTTTGTATACTAAGAAATTTCCTCTATTATATTTTTACGCGCGTGAGCATTTGACTTTACATGGTACTTCGTATCTCAATTTCTATGTTAACTAGTTTATTTTCCCTAACTACATAGATTTTGTTTGCTCGGGACGCGCAAACAGGTAAGTCTGGGGGCGTAATGAGTCCTATTTATATACTTATTTTTTGACTCATCTGGGCTAGTTTTCTCATTGATGCACTACACTTTAGAGCCATAATTGTTCATATTTGTTATTATGCCCATTCCATGTTAAGGTGCACTTTTGGCCCGTTTTCTTGGTGATTTCGTAGTTTTTGCACTTTTTCCCTACTTGGTGTTTTTCTATGTATGGAGAATGTGGTATGCCCATTTCGGTGGCTCGTCTATTTTTGCTGTAGGTACAAAGGTCGTGTGCGTGTCCTGGGATTGTTTGGGAATGTTTTCTGCCTAAGGGCCACTGATCGTGCATTTTTACACGCGCACAGTCAGTGGACTCCTTAGCGCACGACCTTTATTCGTGCGTGGCTTGTTAGTCGAACCCCAAATAGTACAGGAACACTACTCACGATCATTAGATCTATATTGCATGACCACGGCTAATGAGGTGATCGTGCGCACTATTCTCCATTTTTCCAAGTTCTGTTTGAGGAATTCTGTAACACCCCTATCCGTCACATGACATATAGCAGTAGGTCCGGCCGGGGCCCGACGACATATACTACAGATAGACCTAAGGGTTACTAAATGAAACCATCCAACAATGACAACACGTCCTACATAGAGGGAATTCTAGCAGAAGCATTTTAAAGGTTGAAAAGTAAAGAACCCAAACCACATCATGAATGTCCACTAAAACCCAAAGTAGGAATGCAAGAACAAATACACCAAATAGTACTTGGCCTTATGGCCTTACAAGTGTTTAATTAAACAATAAATGTCTTCTATACATCGGCACGTAGGACGGTCACACATGAGTATAAAAGTAAACATTCTCTTTGGCCTTCAAGGGCCGGCTAAGCAACAAAGGCTTCAGCCCGCTACTTGCCACTAGGCTCCGCAGCACCTGCAAACAACATTCCACCGTAGCAGTGGCAAACAAAAGAAACGATCAGCTAAAGATGACCAAATTATAATGACCCCATCCCTTATTCGGGGCGGCGGTGCTCCTTCCCTGCATTTACTTACTATAATCCAAACATGATAGTGAAAGTACAACTCAAACACACTTCACCACAGGCATAGGAACTTACGACCACACACCCCATGCTCTCAGGGCACTTACTCTATGAACCCAGTCCGAACCCGATTCATTCTGCTGTCCACCACCGCACTCAGGATGGCAAACACATGAGCAATAAAGTCCTTTCTATCGAAGCATAGACTCACTCTCC
This sequence comes from Platanthera zijinensis, assembly GCA_039513925.1. NCBI lineage: Eukaryota > Viridiplantae > Streptophyta > Magnoliopsida > Asparagales > Orchidaceae > Platanthera > Platanthera zijinensis. The sequence continues at coordinate 85,371,593 of CM077082.1, forward strand.
TTTACATCTTTAACCGAACCACTTGGAGTGGGTAAGGTTCCACCAGCCTGTTGCTCACCTCGCCATAACAATTCAAGTCATCGGCGCGGGACAAGATTCATCGAATCACAACGTATCGATCATACAATAGTACATAACCCAGCTATGTACAAGGCTGGCTCCCAGGTGATGTAGGCCCGCTCTTTCGAGCGTTATGGTGGCCGACAAATTAACGCGACGCTCTCGAATAATTCTCACGTTACACTTTAGCATTTAACGTCGCAGCGGTTTAATTAATATAATTACTAAACAACAATTACGGAGGGTTCGCAAAGCCCTTCAAGATAGTACCAAGGCGATAGGCCAAGGTCCTCTCAAGCGAAAAGAACCCACACGGTTCGATCGAGCGTGTTGTACCAAAAGAGAAACCAACGAAAACAAAAGATTCGGGCAAGGGTGGTTCTCTCCCAACAAAATACAAACGAGGGCCGCCACGCCTCACGAACTTAAACGAAAATACGATAAACAAGACAATAACTAAAATAAAATAAACCACGAAAAAAATCAAGCGTTACACAAAATGCGCAATTTGCAAAAGCCACAAGATTTATCTAAGGAAGAGAAACACGTTAAGTAGAGATTTTCGTTACCCAACCGGATTGGATGAATCCGGTTACGCTCAACTAGAATCATTCCTCAACGGCACCACCAGAGATACGCTGGAGGGAGAGAAATTCGTCGCCTTCTTCGTGTCACGCTTTATTTGTAAAAGTCCCGGCGAAATCTTCTAAATATGGAAACAAATATCTCCAAATAAGGCAGGAGAGAGAAAAGGTGGTGGATTGAGAAATATTTAAGTAATGAAATATTTCTAGTATGGTAGGCTAAGAGCTTAATTTGGAAAGTGATATTTGGATTTAGGACGGGGATGAGGAAGGGGTCGGGCTTGTTGGTGTTTGTGGTTGGCGGCTAATATTTTGTGGTGGAGGGAGGGGCTCAGGTTGTTGGAGTTTGGTGGTGGCCGGTTTTGTGAGAGAGGAGGTGGTGGCTTGGAGGTTGGAGGAGGGGTCGGGTTTGCAAGGGAGTAGAGGAAAGGAAGAAGGAGGGAGGCCGAGATTGAGAGGGGAGGAGAGTTGGCCGTCGGCCAAAGAGGAAGAAGAAGGAGGAGGGCCGAAACTTGCCTTGGAGAGGAGGGGGATTTCAATTCTTGAAATTGGTTTTCTTTTCATTCATTCACTAATTAAAACATGAAGGATACATGCCTATATATAGGCTACACCACTCAATCTCCCTCCAAACAAACTTCAAAACTCAAAATTCAAGTTGAACATATGATGGTTATATGCACCCATCATAGTTCATGAAATGAAATAATTAAAATACTACATGATGGTTATACGCACCCATCATTACACATGAAATGGAAATTAAAAACATGATATTAAATAACATTGCAAAAATAAAACAAAGCATAAAAATTAATTAATAATTAATAATTATTTATTAATAATAATTATTAATTATTATTAATATGTTGGCTTGCGTTCAGGACGGGTATTATGACGATGCTCCACATGAACATCCGTAAGCACGCCATCGCTGTCTTTAAAATGTTGCGGTCCATCGTCTCCATCAATCGGGTCACCATCATCATCAGAGGGAGGACGCTCCTTGGCGACATATCGTGGGGAGTCGGCTCCATCAATCGGGTCACCATCATCATCAGAGGGAGGATGCTCCTTGGCAACATATCGTGGGGAGTCAGCTCCATCAATCCTCCCCCTCTTAAAATGACTCATCACTGATGAGTATGCCTGCGAGTACTCGTCTGGGAGGTCATCGGCGGGAAAGAAGAACCTGTATGACACAAGGTGGTCTTGGAAGGACCTCAAATATGCATTAGCCAAAAAAGGAAAAAGAATTTCAACAACATCCACCAACATACCTCCGATGGAGACCGAGAAGGAGAACGATCCTAGAAAACTATCACCACCCAACCCAATAGAAAACATAGTGGAAAATATATACAGAGAGGTAGACATTTCAAGTGGCATTAAAGCATAAAGCGTAAAATATGTAACGATGAAAATAGGAGCTATGCCCCAATCAGTGGAAAATTTTAATAGAAACGTCATGTCACCATATTTCCGTAAAATCCGTAAAAAGTAGACTATCCGATTCGTTAATATTTCTAAGGTGCCCGGGGGCATCCGTTCGGGGGTGAGACAAACCAAAACCAAATCTTTCATATAGCGGTGGAAGATTATTTGATACAACATAGCAAGTAATTTAATGGACACATTTAGAAGGATCAAGAAATGAAAAATGCGCCTAATTAAATTAAAACCATGAGGGGAGAACCCATGCGCAACATGAATGGAATTAATAGTAGAAAATAACGGAATTAAGTCAGGTGGCACGGGCTCTTTCAGTTCAAAAATCAAATCAGTGGAGCCTAATGTTATCGTTTTAAATTTTGTATTAAAATTAGATTTAAAAATATCATAATAATAGGCTTTCAGAAAACGCTCGTCACCAACTACGTTCACCCACATCTTTATAAGTAAGTCTAACGGGAAGGCGGGAATAATAAACTTCTCTAAATATAGAGGGCTAAAAATGACGAACTCATCTACTCGAGCTAAGGGTACCGGAGGGAGAGTCGACATGGTTGACTCCGTAGGGGGAACCAAGTCACACTCAACGTCAAAACATGGATTAAGCGTCCAGGAGAACGCCTCCGGTTGAAAGCCATTAAAATCAAAAGTAAACTCGAATAGTGGATTCGTCCTCACTAAAAACTCATCCTTAGTTAACTTTTCACCACAGAATGAATCCACCAAATTAGCCGACATGTCTTCTAACGCATTAGATATTTTATTCAATTTAGCTTCAGTGATCGTCCCTAAGGTAGGAAAATTTATATCCGATAAAACTTCTAAACTACCTTGGGCCTCAGGAAAAGGAGCTATCATCAAAGAAAAATCTTTCGGGCCTTCAGTGCTACCGTCATCCAAAGATAATATTTCCTCGCGGGGTGAATCTACTACAGCTTCACATTTTATGTCGACCAATTCTTCCCATGTGGTGGGGACATCGTCTAAGTAAGCAATAGGGGATGGGCAAATCGAATCCAGGGGAGTATAAAAATTAGCTCGAATCCCAAGCAGCGATGATAACGTCAAAGGACTAACTCCCGGATGTATAACACTAAGCTTATCCCAAACTGAACATCCATCCCAAGGTGACTCTTCCAATACCGTAGAAATATCTAATAAGCCTGGGTCAACCTTAATAATGTCGGTTCCTAGCAAGTCATCACCTAATTCAGTAACAGGTATGCTCTCAGCTTCGGATGACTCTACCGACTCTGCTAAAACGTCTTCTGAATCAGGGTCATCAGAAGACTCCATGACTAAAATATCGTCGAAGGGGATTGGAGATGATTCCTCAGGGGAGAAATCCTCATCCAAATCACTGGGATATCCAGTATCCTCATCATCACTAAAAGCGTCAGTGAACTTGCCTCGTCCTCAGTGACAGGCTCAGTCCTAATCACATCCTCAGGTTCAACAAGAGAGTCAGACACTATCGTAAGTGAAGGAAGACTCTCACCTAGCTGATTAACTTCATCATCCAGAGATTCTATATCCATATAGGAATCCTCAGAGGTATCAGTCACTATATCAGAGGTCTTAGATGTCGAAGCTAAAGAAGCAAGCACCCTAATAGTAACCTCTTTCGAGTTCAAATTTTGGGGTCTAAATGGCTTATCTTCCCTATAGGTGGGACTAGGCACACTTTGGGTATTACTACCTCTCTGGGGATATGATCTATACTGAGGCATAGGGGCACTCCTATAAGCAGATACGGGTCTAGTGCCGTAACTACTCGTACTAACGGGTGAGGTGCTATTAGTGCGTAGGTAGGCGGGATCAAATTGATCCGAGAGGAGGCTACGCATGTGCGGCCAAGCATAACGATAGCTACCAACACGACGCTCTTCATTTAACCAAAATAATCGGGCTCGACCAACTAATCGCTCTCGGGCAAAGTTAACCTTCTCGTAGTCATCCCAAAAGTGACAATTAAAATAAAGTTCTATACCCTTAAGCCAATCCCTAAAAATTTTAGGACACCCTAAACCATCATACGTGGGGGTCCTACTAAACGTGGGAGGATAAGTGTGGGAATGAGTAGCATGTACGTCATAAGCCATCTTAGCGCGAACTGGGGAGAAAAATTCACCCGGACTTAGTGCATGTGCAAAGAAAAGGGTACCAGGACAGCTTAACTCTAACGAAGATGGAATTGTTTCGCTTAACCACTAGGGTCTTAAATATGATAAAATAGGGTTTTTGTTGGAAAAATATGAGGATCATTAAAAAATTTTGCTGGATTGTTTTTTACAGAGAAAATAAAAATCTAGGCTGCTATTGGCGCATCAAATACTAAATTTCAAATTTATTAATAAAAATAAATACTTAATGAAAAATAATTTTTTTTTATTTTCTTACTAATAATTAGATGGATAAATTCCAGAAATTTTAAATTTTAAGAAAATTAAAATTTTCTTAAGGTCGCTATTTGCAGACCAACTATTAAATTATAAAATAACTTAATAAAAATAATGACTTAATGAAAAATAATTTTTTTTTGATATCTTATTAAAAATAAGATAGAGAATTTCCAGAATTTTATTTTTTTAGATTTTGAGAAAAATTTTAAAATTTGAATTTGGGATTGAAAATTGGAAATTTGAAATTTTGAATTTTGAAATTTGAAATTGGAAATTTCAAATTTGAATTTTAAATTTTTAATTTTGAAATTATAAATTTGAATTTTAAATTTTGAAATTTGAAATTGAAATTTGAAATTTGAAATTTGGAATTTGAAATTTGAAATTTGAATTTTCAATTTTAAAATTTGAAATTTGAATTTGAAATTTGAAATTTGAAATTTGAAATTGAAATTCGAAATTTGAAATTTGAAATTTGAAATTTGAAATTTTAATTTTGAATTTTGAAATTCAAAATTTGAAATTTGAAATTTGAATTTTAAATTTTGAATTTTAAATTTTGAGAGGGGTGGATTGCCAATTAGGAAATTGACGAGAACATCCCTCTGATACCAAATTGATGTAGGCCCGCTCTTTCGAGCGTTATGGTGGCCGACAAATTAACGCGACGCTCTCGAATAATTCTCACGTTACACTCTAGCATTTAACGTCGCAGCGGTTTAATTAATATAATTACTAAACAACAATTACGGAGGGTTCGCAAAGCCCTTCAAGATAGTACCAAGGCGATAGGCCAAGGTCCTCTCAAGCGAAAAGAACCCACACGGTTCGATCGAGCGTGTTGTACCAAAAGAGAAACCACTGAAAACAAAAGATTCGGGCAAGGGTGGTTCTCTCCCAACAAAATACAAACGAGGGCCGCCACGCCTCACGAACTTAAACGAAAATACGATAAACAAGACAATAACTAAAATAAAATAAACCACGAAAAAAATCAAGCGTTACACAAAATGCGCAATTTGCAAAAGCCACAAGATTTATCTAAGGAAGAGAAACACGTTAAGTAGAGATTTTCGTTACCCAACCGGATTGGATGAATCTGGTTACGCTCAACTAGAATCGTTTCTCAACGGCACCACCAGAGATACGCTGGAGGGAGAGAAATTCGTTGCCTTCTTCGTGTCACGCTGTATTTGTAAAAGTCCTTGCGAAATCTTCTAAATATTGAAACAAATATCTCCAAATAAGGTAGGAGAGAGAAAAGGTGGTGGATTGAGAAATATTTAAGGAATGAAATATTTCTAGTATGGTAGGCTAAGAGCTTAATTTGGAAAGTGATATTTGGATTTAGGACGGGGATGAGGAAGGGGTCGGGCTTGTTGGTGTTGGTGGTTGGCGGCTAATATTTTGTGGTGGAGGGAGGGGCTCAGGTTGTTGGAGTTTGGTGGTGGCTGGTTTTATGAGAGAGGAGGTGGCGGCTTGGAGGTTGGAGGAGGGGTCGGGTTTGCAAGGGAGTAGAGAAAAGGAAGAAGGAGGGAGGCCGAGATTGAGAGGGGAGGAGAGTTGGCCGGCGGCCAAAGAGGAAGAAGAAGGAGGGCCGAAACTTGCCTTGGAGAGGAGGGGGATTTCAATTCTTGAAATTGGTTTTCTTTTCATTCATTCACTAATTAAAACATGAAGGATACATGCCTATATATAGGCTACACCACACAATCTCCCTCCAAACAAACTTCAAAATTCAAAATTCAATTTGAACATATGATGGTTATATGCACCCATCATAGTTCATGAAATGAAATAATTAAAATACTACATGATTGTTATACGCACCCATCATTACACATGAAATGGAAATTAAAAACATGATTTTAAATAACATTGCAAAAATAAAACAAAGCATAAAAATTAATTAATAATTAATAATTATTTATTAATAATAATTATTAATTATTATTAATATGTTGGCTTGCGTTCAGGACGGGTATTATGACGATGCTCCACATGAACATCCATAAGCACGCCATCGCTGTCTTTAAAATGTTGCGGGCCGTCGTCTCCATCAATCGGGTCACCATCATCATCAGAGGGAGGACGCTCCTTGGCGACATATCGTGGGGAGTCGGCTCCATCAATCGGGTCACCATCATCATCAGAGGGAGGACGCTCCTTGGCAACATATCGTGGGGAGTCAGCTCCATCACCAGGCCACCAAAACGGTAGAACTTCGCTTCTGCCCAGATTTCCGGGTGCACCTTGGAGTTAATCCCCAAGACTCCATATTAAAATCTACCATGTAGAAAACCCGAAAAAACAACCATCGGCACAGAGTCTTCTCCAGCAATCCATGCATAATGAAATATCATCGATCCAGAACAACTTCTCCGGGTAGGCTTCACACACCATGCCTATGTCTGTACTTCGATTACGGACTCTATATGCAAAACTACTGGGACAATTCATGTCCACCCGAAGGAATATCTCACGCTCACCACACACTCGCGAGAGAGGGTTTCCTATGCAAAAAGGAAGAGAACTTCACATGTCCAAGAAGAGAATCATAACCCTAGCCGTTCGCTTTGGCCCCATAGAGAAGAGAAGAAACTAGAAGGATGAAAAGCACCGTAACGACCTCGCATCAACGGATCTGGACTCGGCTCGCGATTTGGGGCTCCGAAGCTCCACCGACGGCCGTATTCCTCCCTCTTCTTCAACCTTACTATCCCCTCTCTCTAACTCTTTTAGAAAGAGAAAAACCTAAGAGAAATGAAGGTTTAACCCTCACCTCTCGGCCTTATAACAGTATGGAGATATATAGACCGTTGGATCCTCTTTAAAGGAAATTAACAGACACGAATCGCCGTGAAAATTATTTTCCTGGGCCGAACATGGCTTGTGACACACGCCCTATCACAGGCCGTGTCTCACGATCTTTCCACGATCGTCGAATACAGAACAGGACACGGGCTAATACACGCCCGTATTTCTACTGACATGCCCGTGTCAGCTACTAACACGCCCGTGTCACAGGGCGTGTTCCTCAAGCGACACAGGAAACCATCGCGTCCCGACCAGGATATGGCTTCGGACACGCCCTTGTCCCAGCCTGTGTTCAACAATCGACACAGGTCGTGCAAACACAGAGGAGGACACGGCTCTGGACACTCCCGTGTCACAGGACGTGTGCCTGACACTTCTTCAGACATGCCCGTGTCCAAGACCGTGTACCTCAGTCGACACCGCTCTTCCAACACAGAGCAGGACATGGCCCTGGGCACGGCTGTGTCACAGGCCGTGTGAACCTATTCAGGCACCAAATTGGTCTTAAAATGCTATCCGTTCCTTTTTGAGTTTTGGGGCATTACAATTCTCCCCCCCCCCCCTAAATGAATTTCGTCCAAAAATTAAAGAATGGAAAGGTACACAAAATTAAATTGTACCTGAGCGGAATATCTCGGGATACTCTTCAAGCATGGTCTGCTCTCGCTCCCACAAAAGATCCTCCCGAATGCAGTTGTCCCAATGGACTTTGACCATCCTGATGTCTTTGTTACGAAGTCACTTGACTTCAAAGTCCTTAATGTGGATGAGCTTGACCTTCGTCGCCAACCTGTTATCAACAGGTACCTAATTGACAGCAATCACTTGCGAAGGCTCTTGCACCATCTTCCGCAACACTGATATATGGAATACGTCGTGTAGACCACTTAATTCCACTGATAGCTTCAGTCAATAAGCCGCTTCACTAATTTGCTCTAGTATCTCAAACGGTCAGAGGTATCTCGGGCTCAGCTTCTTCAAGCGTCGTACCCGTGAGACACCCTTGAACGGCTTAATTTTCACATATACCTAGTCTTCAACTGCGAACTCAACGTTCCTATGCTTGGCATTATATAATTTAGCCTGCCTGTCCTGAGCGATAAGCAATCATTCTCGTATTGTTTGTACCAATGAAGTGGCATCTTCCACTTCTTGTCATTTGTACAGCTTCGACTCACCCGTCTCCAACCATGATACCGGCGTGCGACATTTTCTACCATATAGGGCCTCGAAGGGTGCCTCTTGAATACTTGCATGGTAGTTATTGTTATAAGAAAACTCCGACATGTACAGGTAATCTTCCCACCTCTTTCCGAAATCCAGGACGAACATGCAAAGCATGTCATCCATCTTCCTATTGACCCTCTCGATCTGACCATCTGTCTGCGGATGAAAGGTCGTGCTGAAACTCAGCTTGGTTCCCAAAATTTGATGTACTAACCTCCAGTCATTGGACGTGAAGCGCCCATATCGATTACACACGATGCTTCGGGGCACTTGTGCATTCGAACAATGTTATCTATGTAAAGTTATGCCAGTTTATCCACCGAATCATCCTTCCTATTCAGAATGAAGTGCGACACCTTCGTCATTCTATCTACGATCACCTAGATGGTGTCGTTTCCCTTCTACGACCTTGGCAACCCATGCAAGAAATCCATTGAAATATCATCGAACTTCCACTCCGGGTTAGGTAAAGAATTCAAGAAACCTCCAGTCTTCTGGCACTCTGCCTTCACCAAGGCCCACGTTTGACACTTCAGCACAGAAAGTGCTATGTCCTTTTTATGTCCTGGCCACCAGAACAACTTCTTCATAACTCTGAACATCTTTGTGCTCCCCGGGTGAATTGAGTACATAGTATGATGAGCCTCGTACATCAATTCCTCCCTTAGTTTACCCACACTTGGGATGCACTGACGACTGTCCCTCCATAACAGTCCATCCTTAACAATAAATTGTGAATTTGACCCATCGAAAGCCTCATCCATTATCTGATTCATGACATTATCCCCAACCAGAGCTTGCCGAATCCTATCATCAAGGTCATACTGCACCTCTGTCCAGTTCAATTACGCTTCGGCACTAGTCTGCTTGACAATACAAGAGATCTCTAATGCCTCCAAATCACAAACTAAATGCTCATCATGTATCGACAACTAGTTGGCCTACGCGGGAGCTATATGACTTAACGCATCTACAACCGCATTACCTTATCCAGGCATGTAATGTACCTTGAAGGCTGTGTCCCCCAGGAACTTCATCCACCTCCATTGTCACATGATTATATCCTTTTTATCCAAAATATACTTCAGGCTCGTACAATCGGTATAAATATCGACCTTCACACTGTACACATAATGCCTCCAAAATTTCAGAGTGAATATCACGGCCGCTAACTCCAAGTCATGAGCCGGATAATTTCTCTCATAAACCTTCAGTTGGCGCAAGCCATATGCTATTACACTCTCATGCTTTGCCAGCACACAACCTAAGTCACTGCCTGAAGCATCACTAAAAAACTCAAAACATTCAGAACCATAAGGCATACTTAAGACAGGTGTCGTGGTCAAACAACACTTTAGTTCTTTGAAAGCTTATGCACACTCAAGCGTCTAAAAAAACTTCTGATCCTTCCTTGTCAAAGAAGTGTGGGGCAATGCTATCTGTGAGAAATTCTCCATGAAGCGCCTGTAATAGCCGGCAAGCCCTAAAAAATTCTTGACGTCCGTCATCGCAGACAACACATGCCACTCCTGTATAGCAACTACCATTTTCGGATCTACTGCAATTCCTTCTCTAGTAACTATATGACCAAGGAACGCTATCGAGGACAACCAAAAGTTGTATTTGGAGAATTTGGTGTACAGTTGATTCTTCCTCAATGTCTCCAACACCACATGCAGATGCTTGAAATGATCCTCCTCTCACTGCGAGTACACCAATATATCGTCAATAAAGACTATCACGAAGTGTTCCAGGTAGTCTTTGTACGTTCTGTTTATCAAATTTATAAACAATGATGGCGCATTAGTCAGCCCAAACGGCACGACGGTGAACTCATAATGCCCATACTGCGTGCTGAAAGCTTTCTTGGGGATGTCACTTTCTCTAATCTTCAACTGGTAGTATCCAGATTTAAGATCAAATTTCGAGTACAGTGTTGACCCAACTAACTGGTCGAATATATCTTCAATCCTTGGGATCGGATACTTATTCTTTTCTTTTTGCTTATTAAGCTCTCGGTAATCAATGCAGAGTCGCGAGTTTCCATTTTCTTAACAAAGAGGACCGGTGCGCTCCAAGGCACGAACTTGTACGCACATAACCCTGCTCCAACAGCTCTTGAAGTTGAACTTTCAGTTCCGCCATCTCCTTAGGCGCTAACCATTATGGAGAGCATGACACATGTTTGGCATCACTCCAAACCGCCTTAAATACCTGGAGAGCAGACATCAATGTATTTCTCGACCCCTTTATGCTTGAAAATGTCATCTCACAATCAGTTCTCAATTTGACCTCCTTGCGGTTGCAATCAATGTATGCCCGCTGCTCCGAGAGCCATTCCATTCCAAAGATCATGTCGAACTCCACTATCGGCAGTAGCGACACTTGCAAGTCAAACTCTTGACTCCCAATCCGTAACTTTACGCAATAGACTCTATCCGCGCGCATTGAACACCCATTAGGCAACAAAACATCCAATTTGTCCATTTCCATCGAAGAAGGTACTCCGATGCGCGATACAAATCCTTCTGACAAAAAGGAATGTGAAACTCCCGTATCGAACGGTGCTCTTGTCGGATAATCGAAAATAAAAATAAAGCCTAACACAACAAGTCACAGGCTAACACGCGTAGGGCATCAGGTATTTAAAGCTAAATTGTTATAAATTAAACCATACCTGTCACCACGTCAGTCTACTTCATGGCCTCCTGCTGTCCAAGGTTGTACACTTTAGGCTGGGTTCGGGCATAATGTGATGTGGTTGCCTCTGAACCCTTGCCCTTCTCCCAGTAGGTTGATCCAGGTTTCTTTTCAGACTTTGAACGTCCGCTCCAACAATCCCGAGCAAAGTGTCCCGGCTTCCCACAGTTATAGCATAAACTTGGGTCTCGCCCAATGGCTGCTCTAGGTCTAGTCTTATTGGCCACTGGAGTGCCACTACTTTCTCTGGCAATAAGTCCTATAACTGCTCCTGTCATAGCTTTCTTTGTCTTATGGTCGTCACCACAAAAATCTCGGGCACGGTGACCGAATTTACCACAATTAAAATAATCATATAGAGCCTGACTAGTAGATATTTTAGACTTATTTTTCCTCCTCCTTCGGTATAAAGACTTTGCAAAACCTTGAGAGCTTGGTACCCGGAACTCTGACTTCTGGTTGACTTTTGCCAAATCTACTTCCAAAGATCTAGCTGACTCCACCAAGGCTCAGAATCCAAATAATTTTGGTCCTATCTGTAGAACTCGTAACTCTCCGTGCAGGCCGTTATAAAATCTATTGACCATAACTGCTCGCTCTCCAATTCAAACCCTCGGTAGCGCCTTATCATTAGAAACGCCTACAAATATTCAACAACTGAGTGTGTAGCATGCACAAAAAGCATGTTCAACTGCTGACCCAATGGTCCTCTAAATTCCATTTGCTCCATCACACCACCGGGTGTTGAAGCCACCTCAGGGACAAAGGGATGCACATTCCTTCCATGTTGTGCGTTAGTCGCAGCGAACACCGCTTCAACTACCATTCTTATAGTTTCAATAGAAGGAGGGTCTCAAGCAAGTCGCTGGGTGCACTACTTTCCTTAGAAAGCGGGTGTTCTGACGGCCTTGCGCCACTCCTGGTCACCTATAGTCGTACAAAAAACCATTTAGTGACCAAACAAAATTGCAAAAAGTAATTATTTGAACACGCAGGTTCCTCAAACACATGTATTTTCATTCCTAAGTGGACATTCATGGGTTTTTTTATGTTATAACGATGACGCACATACATGTGCTCACCACCCCTTAAAAGAATTCGCCCATAAATTCAAATAAGCAAGACCGAAGCCGGTAGTCTGATACCAAATTGTAACACCTTTATCCGTCACATGGCATAAAGCAGTAGGTCTTACCGGGCCCGGCGCCATATACTACAGACAAACCGAAGGGTTACTAAATGAAACCATCCAACCATGACAACACGTCCTACAAGGAGGGCATTCTAGCGAAATCATTTTAAAGGTTTAAAAGTAAAGAACCCAAACCACATCATGAATGTCCACTAAAACCCAAAGTAGGAATGATAGAACAAATACACCAAATAGTACTTGGCCTTATGGCCATACAAGTGTTTAATTAAACAATAAATGTCTTTCACACATCGGCACGCAGGCCGGTCACACATGAGTATAAAAGTAAACATTCACTTTGTCCTTCAAGGGCTAGCTCAGAAACAAGGGCTTCAGGCCGCTACTTGCCATTAGGCTACGCAGAACCTATAAATAACATTCCACTGGAGCAATGGCAAACAAATGCAATGGTCAGCTAAAGTTGACCAAATTATAACGACCCAACCCCTAATTCGGGGCGGCGGTGCTCCTTCCCTGCATTTCATTAGTATAATCCAAACATGATAGTGAAAGTACAACTAAAGCACACTTCGCCACAGGCGTAGCCACTTACGGCCACACACCCCGTACTCTCAGGACACTTACTCAGTGAACCCGGTCACAAACCGGTCCATTCCGCGATCCACCACTGCCCCGAGGATGGCAAACACGTGAGCATTAAAGTCTTTTCAGCCGAAGCCTAGACTCGCTCTCCAAGCCATCTTTAACCGAACCACTTTGAGTGGGTAAGGTTCCACCAGCCCGTTACTCACCTCGCCACAACAATTCATGTCATTGGCGCGGGACAAGCTTCACCAAATCCCAACGTATTGATCATACAACAATACATAGACCAGCTATGTACAAGGCTGGCTCCCAGGCCACCAAAACGTCAAAACTTCGCTTCTGCCTATATTTCCGGGTGCATCTTGGAGTTAATCCCTAACACTCCCTTTTGCAATCTACCACGTAGAAAACCCAAAAAAACAACCATCGTTACGGAGTCTTCTCCGCAATCCATGCATAATGAAACATAACCGATCCAGACCAACTTGTCCAAGTAGGCTTCAAACACCATGCCTATGTCCGTACCTCGATTCCGGACTCTATATGAAAAACTATGGGACTATTCATGCCACCTGAAGGAATATCTCACACTTACCGCACACTCGCAAGAGCGGGTTTCCTATGAAAAAGGAACAGGACTTCACATGTCCAAGAAGAGAATCGTTACCCTAGCCGTTCGCTTTGGCCCCATGGAGAAGAGAAGAAACTAGACGGCTGAAAAGCAGCGCAACGGCCTCGCCTCCACAGATCTGGGCTCGGCTCGCGATTTGGGGCTCTGAAGCTCCACCGGCGGCCGGATTCCTCCTTCTTCTTCAACCTTGCTCTCCCCTCTCTCTAAATCTTTTAGAAAGAGAAAAACCTAAGAGAAATTAGGGTTTAACTGTCAACTCCCGGCCTAATAACAACAGGGATATCTCTGGACCGTTGGATCCTCTTTGAAGGAAAAATGGCCACGAATCGCCCTAAAAATCATTTTCCTTGGCCGAACACGGCTTGTGACACGCCCGTATCATAAGCCGTGTCTCGCGATCTGACCACGATCATTGAACAAAGAACGGGACAAGGGCTAAGACACGCCCATTTTTCAACTAACACGGCCGTGTCAGCTACTAACACGCCTGTGTCACAAGGAGTGTTCCTCAAGATACAAATGAAATCGTCGCATCTAGACCAGGACACGGCTTTGGACATGCCTGTGTCCTAGCCTGTGTTCAACAATCGAAACAGGTCGTGCAAACACAGAGAAGTACACGGCTTTGGACACGCCCATGTCACAGGCCGTGTGCCTAACACGGCTTAATACACGCCCGTGTACAAGACTGTGTACCTCACTCGACACCTCTCTACCAACACAGAGTAGGACACGGCCGTGAACACGCCCGTGTCATAAGCCGTGTGAACCTATTCAGGCACCAAATTGGTCTTAAAATGCTATCCGTTACTTTTTGAGTTTTGGGGCATTACAAATTCGCACGAGCATTGAACATAGTGCGCACGACCACCAGTTGTGTGCCACTACTCGTGCGCGGTTATACCTTTTTCGAGAGTTTTGTCTGGGGCGATCGTACGACCATTGGACATAGTGCGCATGACCTTCGGTCGTGCGCAACTACTCGTGCGCATTATCCTAGTTTTTCTTTGAGTTCTGCCATACCAATACGCACGATCACTTGACACAGTGCGCACAATCACCGGTTGTGCGCCACTGATCGTGTGCATTATAATTTCTACAATCTATAAATTCGCAGGTTCCGCCCTAATTCTATATACTAGACTTTTTCTCCGCCGTTTTCATCTCCTAGGAGGGTTCAACCGTTTTCCTTTTTCCTCCACCGTAGTGAGGGACTCCGGGCAAGCTTTCAACGCCAAATTCAAGCCAGAGCTTCCTCTCAGCCTCCTCCTTCATCCTTGAGCTTCAAGAAGGGTTTGACCTAGCATTCACCATCAAGATTTGAGGAGTTTCTGTCATCCTCCATCGGATCGTGACACGAAGATGACGGGTCCATTGGGAGTTAGTGACAGCCTCCTCTACCCCGGACGCAGTTGAGGATCGAACTAGGATGCGGATTGATAACCCGGTCATTCCTTCCGTAAATCCTCAGCAAGACTTCAGATCTTGTCGATTTCACACTCTCTTATTCTCTTGTTGTTGATATTGTAGTTTGATCTCTTTGTATTTGATGAAGTGTGTTTAATTTGTTATATGCTTGAGCACATTCATGTCTATGTGATGTTATATTCACATTATTTGCTTGAGGTGCGCTACTATCCATCCTCCACCACACAGTACCGCACTAGCAATTGCTAGTGGCGTACGTAGCGAAGAGGTGCTCACGACCCTCATTCTTCTGTTCTCACCACCTCATCTGCAAGCCTACTCGTCCATCTGCCTAGAAATTCAGTGCATAGCAGCCCGTGTTGTTTTCCATCCTCCTGGCAAAGCATCGCATAGCAGCGTTCCATAGGAGTAGTTTATTAGTATTTAACTTTCTTTTCCGCCATTCTCACCACCTCATCCGCAAGCCTACTTTTCCATCGGCCTAGCTATTTTGTGCATAACGGCCCATATAGTTTTCCATCCGCTTGGCGAAGCATTGCATAGCGGTATTGCATAGCGGCATTGCATATGTGTAGTTTATTAGTGTTTTACTTTCTTTTTCCGCAACAATCAAAACCCCTTCATAAGCAATGACCTAAGGACTTCAATCTCAAGTCCTCCTCAAAATTAACTCCACCTTATTGTGTTCCTTGAGAGATCAATACATAGGAAAATTCTCCCATTTTATACTACTTATGTGACTAGTACACTTGCCATAGACAGCATCAAGTGCCATACTTTTGTCATCCGGTCAACGATCACCCACATGACATCATTTCCGCTCTGTGATCTCGGCAGTTCATGCACAAAAGCCATAGAGATGTCATCGAACTTCTATTGCGGGATTGGTAACGAATTCAGGAAACCTCCAGGATTTTTAAATTTAGCTTTTACTAAGGTACAAGTCTGACATTTTTCCACGTAATAAGCTTTGTATTTCTTCAGACCCGGCCACCAGAACATCTTCATCTCCTTGTACATCTTTGTGCTCCCTGGCTGAATTGAGTACTTTGTAAAGTGTTCTACGTACATCAATTCCTCACATATTTTACCCACATTCGGGAAGCACAAACGACCATATTTTCTCAAAAGACCATCTTCCACGGAGAATTTTTATTTTTACCCATCCACTGCATAGCATTTCATACAGTCATCGAGCTCCGTTGCTCGCCGAACCTTGTCCGCAAGGTCATATTGCACCTCCGTACAGTTCAAACATGCAGTTTTAGTGGAATTCTTGTCCACACAAGAGATGTCTAAGGCCTCCAACTCCTAGATTAGATGCTCAACATACATCTGCAACCAACTTGCCCTTGTTGGAGTCCTATGACTTAAGGCATCTGCGACCACATTTCCATTCTCGGGAGTATAATAAATCTGGAAGGTGTAGTCCCCGACGAACTCCATCCACCTCCGCTGTCACATATTTATATCCTTCTGATCCAGAAGATAGTTAAGGCTCTTATAGTTCATGAAGATGTCAACTTTCACGCCAAAGAAATAGTGCTGCCACGATTTAAGTGCAAAAATCACAGCCGCCAACTCTAGGTCGTCGACTGGATAGTTCTTCTCATGGACCTTCAACTGACATATGCCATAAGCTATGACCTTTCTAAACTGAAGAAGAACGCAGTCTAAGCCGCTCCCGGTTGCATAACTATAAATTTCATAGCCATCCGAACCACATGGTGACGTCAAGATTAGCTCTATCGTCAGACGACTTTTCAGCTCATCAAAATCTCGTGCGCACTCAAGCGTCCAAACGAACATCTAATCTATTCGGGTCAGTGTGGTGAGAGGCAAGGCTAACCAAAAAATGTTCTTTACGAAGTGCCTGTAGTAGCCCGCAAGTCCAAGGAAACTCCTGACTTCAGCTATAGTAGCCAGAATAGGCCACTCCTGTATCGCAACTATCTTCACCGGATCCACCGCAATGCCCTCTCACCTGACCACATGACCCAGAAAAGCAATCGACGATAGCCAAAACTCACACTTTGAGAACTTGGCATAGAGCTTGTTTCTTCTCAGGGTGTGCAACACCATTCACAAATGGTTTGCATGATCTTCGTCAGACTGAGAGTACACTAATATGTCGTCAATAAAGACGATCACAAATATGTTTAAGTACTCCCTGAAAATTCGATGCATTAAGTCCATGAATACCGATGGCGCGTTAGTTAGCCCAAACGGTATTACAATGAACACGTAATGACCATAGCGTGTTCCAAGCACAGTCATGGGAATGTGACATTCCTGAATCCTCAACTGGTAATAGCTAGACATTAAATCTAGCTTCGAGTATATCGTTGATCCAACTAGCTGATTGAACAAGTATTCAATCTGTGGAATCAGAAACATGTTCTTCTCTATTAGCTTGTTTAGCTCTCGATAATCGATGCATAGACGCAAGCTACCGTCTTTATTTTTCACAAAGAGGACTGGTGCACTCCAATGTGACATACTTGGGCGTATATATCCTTGCTCTAGCAACTCTTGCAGCTAAACTTTCAGTTCCGTCTTCTCCTTAGGCGCTACCTGGTATGTTGAGAAGGCCACAGGTTACACACCTGGCACCAACTCGATAGCGAAGTCAATTTCTCTTTGGGGAGGTAACCCCGGAAGATCCTTTTGAAAAACATTTGCGTACTCTGATGCAATCGAAACATCACTCAACCCAGATTTCGGCTCAACAACCTCTAAAAGCATGAAGAATAACTTTGCGCCCTTCCGAACAGCTTTGACGACTTGGAGAGCAAACATCAATATCTTGCTCGATCCTTGCATACTAGCGAATTTAGTCTCGAGCATGATATTCTGTCCCAGCGTGACTTCCTTTGAGTTGCAATCTATACAGGAACATTGTTCCGAGAGACAGTGCATACCAATGATCACATAGAAGTAAGATATCGGTAGCACAGATGCTTCCAATCCGAAATCCCGACTCCCTATCCACACCTCAATGAAGCAAGACCTATTCACACGTATCAAGCATCTGTTAGGCAACAACACCTTTAGTCTATCTGTCGTCACATGAGTAGGCACCCCGATCCGTTATACGAATTCCTCAGATAGAAATGAATGCAAAGCACCTGTATCGAATAGTGCTCTCGTCGGATAGTCCTGAATCAGGAAAAAGCTTAACAAAAACAAATTATACACAAGCAATGGACAAGATATAAAGTATGGAAAGCAGTAAAAAACTGTATCTTAACTCATACTTGTTACGACGTCACTTTACTTTATGGCCTCCTGTTGGCCAAGATTATATACTCGGGGTTGCTGTTGGGATGGAGTTGACTCCACCACTGTATTTCCCTTTTCAGCATAAGACACACCCATATTTTGCCCTACTTTTGGAGGGCCACTTCGACACTCACGGGACATATGACCCGGCTTGACAAATGTGTAACAAATCAGTGGACCTTTCCCAGATGTTGTTCCAGACATAAAAGAAGAATTAGTCAGTTCCGACGTTCTCTGCTTCTTGTTCCAGCATCGATACCAAGACTTTAAAGAACTAGGTGCCTTGAACTCTGGCTTCTTCATTACCAATTCATTCTTATGCTGCACACGCTTCATATCAAGTTCGATGGAATGGGCCGTTTTGACCAAGGTATTAAAACCTTGTGTCATCGGTCCTGACAAAAGCAACCGCAAGTCATCTCACAACCCTTCATAAAACCTATTTATCTTTCGTTCCTCGTCTACAAACATAGAGCCTGCATACCTTCCCAACCTCGCTAACTCATGGAAGTAGTTGTCCACCGACCTCTCGCCTTGAGTTAGCCTTTGAAATTTGTTTTCCATTGTTATCTACTGCGCAGATGAGATATATCTTGCCAGAAAGCATTAAGAGAACTCCTCAATTGAGATCTCAACCAATGCTCGACCAGTAAACTGGTGCAGTTCCAGTTCCTCCCACCATATCCTTGCCTCACCATCGAGCAAGAAGGTAGTTATAGTTGCTTTCTTCCATTCTACTGTTTCTGTTGCCACCATGATTTTTTGGACTCTCCGGAGCTAGTATTCAGCTTGTGTCGGGGTTCCAGTACTCGCAATCATAGGAGGATTAAAACTCATCACGTGTTTGAATTTCGGTTCCGCCATTCGCCTAGCAGTCACTGGCTCAACGGCCATATGTAGGATCGCTACATGCTCTACTACGCCTACCGATTCCTGGACCATCGTAGGGATAGGAGGTTGTCTTTGACCTCCTGGTTGTGCATTGAGTATTGCGGCCATAGCTTCAGTAATCAACCATATCATCTCAGCAGAAGGAAGAGGCGTTGGCACCTCATTTGGTGTATTCCTCTCCACAGAGCGCTAAGGTTCCTACTACCCCGCATTACTTCTAGTCGCCTAAAATCGTGAAAAACAACATTAAACAAATAAAAATATTGCCAAAAGAAATAACAGACCAGGCATGTCCCTCAAACATGTGTCTTTACATTCCTAAGTGAAGATTCTTGAGTTCAATTGTGTTATGACGGTAAGCACAAACACGTGCTCGCCACCGCTCAAAAGAATTCGACCACGAATTCGGAGGAGGAATACCAAGACAAGCTATTACCAAATTGTAACACCTCTGCCTATCACATGAAATATAATAGAGAGTCCGGCCGGGGCCCCACACCATATTCCACAAATCGGCAGTGGGATTATATGTTAATATCAAAAACTACAAGCATCCTAACTTAGAGCATTCTAGCGAAAGCTTCAGGGTTAACTTTTTGAACTCAAGTAATCATAGAAATGTCAACTATATTACCACTGGAATGTTTATTACAAAAAGACACAAAAGTTACTATCACCGGTGGCGATAGTCACTATCGCCCGGCGATAGCCAATAGTAACTTAACACTGTTCTGACCTTAAGGCCTTACATTTACTATTGATAAGTGTGGTTTACAGACATCGACACGCAGACCACCACACATGAAAACAGTAAAACTTCTCTTGTCCTTCGAGGGCCGGCATAGCATCAGGGCTGCGACCCGCTATTTCCCTCTCGTCTCTCCAGCACCTACACAAGGACAATCCACCACCAGAGCAGTAAACAAGGCAACAATCATCATTCAGCTGACCAATTTATAACGATCCTACACCATTCCTGGGGCAGCGGTATTCCTTCCCTATATGTATAGTATGCATAAAAAGTGGAAATAATCATTCACCACAGATACAGGCTTAATAGCCACATGCCCCGTGCACTCAGGGCACATTATATGTGTGTCGAGGATTCAGGCCCCACAACCATTCTCAGTCCCAGACTTAATGACAACAATTGAGCATTTCTCTCTTTTCTTCCTATGATTCATCAAAGTCAAAGGAGTTCTATTACTTTGAGATCCAATTTAGTGACGCGCTCTAAGTCGATCATCATAAGGTGGGTGTAGGTCAACCTTGCCCGTTGCTCAGACCCTCATACGCCAAAAGCTGAAACCTTCATGGCTGTGACATGACGCGGGTCGGCATTTCCTTTATGCCTAAGCAGAACATTTTAAGTTCCTGGTAACAAACAATAATGTCCCTTAGGTCTTGTGAGACAGGCCATACCATTATTAGCCCATAGGTCTCCCAAAGACAGGATACATAGCTTACTAGGAGCTATCGTCGAGTGATACTGTCGCCGCATGATAGGAAATGGAGTTTCTTTGCTTCCCTAATTTGGGGGTTTCCTAGAGATTAACTCCAGTACTTTATTACAATCACCTGTACACCCCTAACCCCGGATTTTACATGTTCACCTACACGTTTATTCATTGAGTCTTCTCCGGTACACAAATCAAAACATCACCAATCCAGACCAACTTGTCTATATGGGCTTCACACAGCATGCCTATTCCGTACTGCGCATTTCCGGATCTATTTGAAAATTTATTGAGGACATCATGTATCAACCCGAATGGAATTCCCTTCACTCCTCCACCTTTTGGTGGGGGATTCCATGCACATGCCAAAAGAAGGACTTCACTTGTCCAAGAAGGAAGATCGTTATCCTTGTAGTCCGTTTTGGAGCAATGAACAAGCTTTTGTATCTGGTTGGAAAGGAATGCTCCACTTTCCTCTTTGTGGATCTAGCATCGGTTCTCAGTTCTGACCACAAGATATCCTTCACCAAGCCTTCCAAGCTCATCTTCAGCCTTCTTCCTTAGCTTCTTCTTCCAAGAGAGTAAATGGAAATGAAAAGAGAGAGAGAGAGAGAGAAAACTGAAATGAGACTTCTCTTGATCTGTCGTCTGCTTAAGTGGCATCGGGATTAATCCTAGCCACGAGCTCATTTTATCAAAAGGAATCAAAGGTTAAGATTTGAGTTAACTGGTCAACTTTAGCGATATCGCCACACGATATCGACTGTCTCCTAGCGATATTGGCTTTTTCGCCTCTTTGACCCCAGTAAACAATCGCTCATCGGCCGCCAACCGGCCACCCGACACATGTCCAGTATACGTGGCACTATCGCCTGGCGATATCCACTATTGCAGTTCTGATACCTCACTCAACGCTTTACAGTGTCGAGTGCGTTGAGTTCACTCAATGCTTTAATCCATTGAGAGCGTTGAGAGTTGGGCTATCGCCGCGTGATACCCAGTATCGCCATACGATATTATCTTACTCAACGATCCGTCGAAAGGCGTCGAGTGTGTTGAGCTCACACAACGCTTTATGGCATCGAGCGCTATCGCCATCGGCGATAGCCACCAAAAGTTCTATTTCCTAATCTGGGGTGTTACAATCATCCTCCTCTTGGGCAGTATGAGGAGTATCCTTGATGGTCAGTTTATCCATCTCCAACTCTATACCTGCAGATTTAGAGGAGTTCGACAGCTCACTATTAATCATAGATGATTCATCAAACACAACATTTACAGACTCTTCTACAACTTGATTTTTCAAGTTGTAGACTTTATAGAATTTGCTATGGTAGTTATACCCAATAAAAGATTCCTTCATCGGAATTTGCAGCAAACTTAGTGTAAGACCCCCTCTACCGAAACACAAGACACGATCGAGGTTAGACTTATGGCCAGAACAGCCTCCTTGCGGTAATGTCGACACACAGGTAGACCGATACTATAAGAGGCTTATCCTACCGACTAAAAGCAATATCATCCTTGCCAACCCAACATAAAGAAAAGCACATAAGTAAAAATCTGCACAAGTACATAGTCCAAATACAGTACAACAGAAATAAGAAGCAACAACGGCTTCTATAATATCAAAGTACACAAAAAATGCCCCAAGAGATATAATATGAGTCTCACCAAAAACTCACATCCGTAACTGAAGGCAGTAATGGTAAAGTCATTTTAGGACCTATCACCCTGGCCTGGCTGCCCTCCTGCATTACCTGCAGTTGTTGCTCTATCAACTGGGTTTCCTCCTAAAATGGAAGAAGTAGAAACTGTTAGTCACAAAGACTAAGTGGCTATCACATCTGCTCCTCCGATGACTCTTAGGCACTGGGCAGAGAAAAGAAGAGGGTATAATATATATATAAGAATTAATAATAAGCAGGTGATATATCTCTACATATCACGAGTGGTAATAACAGCATTATATAACATCATTATCAACATTCTACTCTAGCAATTAAATAGAGTATAATCATTCAACCACAGCTTATTATACTAAAACAAGAAAGTAACTTAAAATATAAAAATGCCCATATAGATTTATAAGTTATGGATAGCCTTAATAGTAAGGTAACTCATCATACTAAAACAAGAAAGTAACTCATCATAAAAATGCCCATATACGAGTGCCCATACAAACTTATATGAAAAGGATCTATGCTGTGCAATGCAATGATATGAGTGCAATATGATGACTCACTCATGCTCACACACACACACACACTACTATGTCAACATAGACTTGTAGTTCCTACTTTTCGAGCAGGTAGCTAATCTCTCAGGCGTCATCCGTCGTGGCTAGACGGTGAAAGTGAAGCGAGCTTTCCACTACTATGCGGGCATCCTCACTACCAAGCCTTGTCCTTTGTATGCCTCAATGCAAAGAACACAACAGTGGAGCACCTATATACTACGGCTCAGAGGGATCTCGGGTAGATGTGCACCAAGAACACATCCCAAACTGTCCTATCATCGTGGAATTGAAGGAGCATATGGGAGCGGATCACCAAAGGACCAAGCCCAACCATCCACTTGCCACCGATGGAGCCCCGGGAATTAGCACGGAGGACCAAGTCCAACCATACAAAGTCTATATGTCAACTCCCATCGTTGTGACGATTGGCGAGCCCATAGACCTTCCACACTATCTTTAATACAGGATTATGACACCGCGTGTCAACTCACACTGCATGTAAATTCGCATGGCCTTGCCATCACCATCCAAGGGCTCGAACTGAGTCCCTTTTCATCATTACCAATCCAGTGCTCAATAGCACTCAAGGGATCCACACTGAGTCCCTTATCATTAGGGGTTCGAACCGACCGAACCGCACCGATCAGCCGCCCGGCTCGGTGTCGGTTCGGTCTGGAGATTTTGAAAACCGAAGGTGTATCGGTTCGGGTCGGTTTTCAGGTTGTAAAAACCGACCAAACCGAACCGAACCGATGTTAGTAATTGATATTATAATTATTATAAATTATGTATATATTAAGTTTTTTTTTATAATAATTATAAAGAATGTAAATGACCTATATGAACTTGAGTTCAAGTCAAGTTCAAGACCACTTAAATTTTATGACTCGATCAGAGTCACGAGAGTCCTTAAATAAATGAAATAATCTCACTTACGGGTTACAACTTGCTTATCTATAGCGAATTAGCTACTTGATGATTGAATGAAAAAGCCTCAAAATTTGAACACATGTTGTACACCAAATTTTCTGGTAACATTATCTTCCAATGTGACCTCATTTAAATATCTTAATCATTATCTGAATTTTATTATTCTTGAATTATGTCAATAAGTAACTTTGCCTGTAAATGTGGAGATAGTACTGTTTAATAAACGTAAATATTGATCATCACAAATTCTTCAAGTGAGCAGTCTTCAATGGTGGACACCAAACTTGTGTATATATCTTCACAAATTTCTTAAAGTGAGCAGTACATTATCTTCATAAATTTTAAGAGACATTAATTTTGATCATCACACCTACATGTGTATATATCACATAATATCACATGATCTTATAGTAGAAACTACACCAAACAAGCTTGCAAACTCTTACTCCATAGTGTTGTCGCAAAAAACCGACACCGAACCGCAAAAAACCGATCTAAACCGAACCGTCCGGGTTCGATTCGGGTCGGTTTAGACAAACCAAAAACCGAGGCATATCGGTTCGGTTTCGGTTTGGGTCCAAACCGACCCAAACCGAACCGCTCGCAGCCCTACTTATCATCATTACCAATCCAGTGCAGTCAAATGCTCACGCACTTACACCCTTTCATATTTCCATGCTCCCAAGCACTCAAGGGTTCAACATCAACACATGTAGCAAGCCACCTTGAACAACATACCAATCCCACTCTGCTACCCATAGGGAGACAACCTCTAAGCAGTGGACTATACAAATTATCTCATCCAAAACTTGAGATCACGATTCAACATTTTTCATGGCCATGAGATTTACCTCATCTGATTCCTTCCTTAAAATCAACCATTCACAAATAATTATGTTATCATATATTTATCACAACAATATATTAACTATCCACGTATCCATCAAGCATGATAACAAAAGTATAGATTACTTTTTTAATTATCGGGCACCACACCCTCTTTCAAACTTATATAATTCAACGGGTTACAATCGCGCACATACTTACCGGATTTCACATGTAGCCATTTGTACAACCAAATCCTATAATACCATTTGTTCACTTATTCCCCCAACCTTTTGTTTATTAAATACCTCCAAACAATTTTTTTTATCCCAGCTATATATAACTAGGCTCATCCAAACCTCAACATCATCTTTCTACGTCTCTTCTACCTAGTCCAAAACTTATAATACACTAAACCGAAACCATCATGCACACAAGTTGATACTATGTAGGGACTTCGATCGGACATTCCCGGAGTTATGAAGCTCCTATGAAAACGTGTAATAATCCCTTGGAAAGTTATTTCGAGTACTACAACTTTTGTGTTCATCCCAACAACTAGATCCAGCCACATCACGCTTAAAAATGGCCTCGAAGTCCGCTGCGCGCAAAAAACAGATTTCTGCACACATCTTAAAGCAAAACGAAAGGCATCAGTTCATCTTCTTCCATTAGCCATTTGTTCAAAATCACATAAAGAACTTACTACTCCCTTATTCAAACTCAAAATAACATCCTTCTTCATGAAACAAAGTCCACCATCTTCATAACAAAGAGAGGAGAGGTTGAAGACAAGTAATCCTTAGGATGAGGTCTTAGCATGGCCTTTTCCTAGGAGATCTTCATTACGCACAAGTCAAAATCTTTTTAGTCGACATCTCTCCTATATCATAACAAAGATCTAGCACCAAGGGAGAGGGTAGGAAGTTCACCTCATTTCCGGCCATGGACCTTATTATCCTCCTTGGCGGCATCATTCTTCACGGAGAGGGAGAGCTCTTCCTCTTGAAAATCTAACTTTGGTGACCTCCGGTGACCTCTATGCTTCAGTCGAATTTGGCACAGAGATTGGCTCGACAAGAAATGGAAGTGATGGCTATGGTTTCTCATTTCTTCCTTTTTATAGAAACTTATTATGGTTAAGTCAAGTTGTCATGTATCATCCTAGCATTGGACCGCCCATCATTATTTTAAATAGGTCTTGTTTGAGAAAACTGGGTCCAAATGAGCCATCAACGCTTATCCTGAAAACCTAGTTCAGCTTTTAAGTATCAATTAGCAACACGCCCTGCCAAAAATATGCTAAGTCAAATTCTTCTCATGCGTCGAATGTCGTCGAGATCACTAGACGATTTTAGACAAATACTGCTAGTCGAAATCATTCCAAGTTTGAGCATCGTATGCGATGAGATTTCCTGATGCTTTGTCGAATGGCATCGAGATCACTCAACAATTTTCGAAGAATCCTTCTGGCCAAAATATTCTAAGTCCAAGCATTGTATGCATCGAGATCACTCGACGCTTTGTCGAATGGCATTGAGATCACTCAACGCTTTTTGATGAATCCTTCTGGCCAAAATATTCTAAGTCCAAGCAATGTATGTGTCGATATCACTCGATGCTTCGTAATGGCGTCGATATCACACAAGCTTTTCGATGAATCCTTCTTGCCAAAATATTCTAATTCCAAGCGTTATATGCGTTGAGATCACTCGACGCTTCGTCGAATGGCGTCGAGATCACTAAATTCTTTTCTACAAATCCTTCTGGCTAAAATATTCTAAGTCCAGCTCCCTTTATGCATCGAGTACCACTCGACTCCAACCTACTAGTCAATGCACTCTATGCCTATTACCAGTGCACCCCGAGCCTGAGTCAGTTCTCTTGACTAAAAATGCGTGCGAGGGGTCTACCACGAATTGGGACGTTACAAATCCTATAAAAAAAAGATTTCATCCTAGAAATAAGGCTAAGTCTATGGGGGAGGTAAACCATGAAAAATATAAGTATGCTTTTAAGGGTACCTTGGGGAAACAACTTCGGGTAGCGCTTCCGCATCAAGTCCACCGGCTCCCAAGTGTATTCCTGTTTCCCTTGATTATACCACAGGACCTTCACCAAAGGAACGCTCTTCCAACGCAAGTTCCTTATCTAGGTGTCCACTATCCGCACCGGCTCTAGTCGAATAGACCTATCAGTTTCCAATGTTCCATTTGTAGCGGGGACAAGGCCATCGGGGAATATGAGTGATTTCCGAAGTGACTACACATGGAAGACATCGTTCAAATTTTCTAGCTCTGGTGGTAGCTCAGCCGATAGGCCTTAGGGCCAATCCTTTCCAATATAGCATAAGGTCTTACTTATCTTGGGATGGGCTTATTCCTACCATGCACTCGTGACACTCCATGCATTGGCCGGATCTTTGAGAACACCTTGTCACCCACTTGAAACTCCACCATCCTATGTTTCATGTTATAATACTTTGTCTGCCAACTCTAAGCCTCAAGCATGCGATCTCGTATCAATCTAACCATAGTATCGATGTCATATATATACTCGATTCCCAAAATCTTCGGGTCTTTATCCTGTACCAATGATAAATGTGTTCTACACCTCCTTGTATAAAGTGCTTTGTGGGGTGCCATCCCGATGCTAGCTTGATGACTGTTGTTGTATGAAAATTTTACTAGTGGTAAGAGCCTTTCTTACGACACCCCTCTATCCAATAAACACAAACTCAACAGATCTTCCATAGTTCTGATGGTCCTCTCAGACTAACCGTTCATTTGAGGATGAAAGGTCATGCTAAAAGTAGGAAGAACCCACATATGCTTGAACCGCCATCCATTCCTTTGAGGTAAAGTGACAATCACGTTCAGAGACTATCATCTTAGGCACTCCATGGTATCGTACAAATTATTGCACGAAGAGACATACTAATACATCCACATGCGTCTCCTTCCTCATTGGGATAAACCTGGCAACCTTAGTCAAGAGATCCACTATCACCCAAATCGAGTCATTCCCTGATCATGTCCGGGGAAGGCTGTGAACAAAATCCATTGAGATATCTTCAAATTTCCACTCCAGAATGGGCAATTATTGTAACAATCCTCCAGGTCTCTTGGACTCCACCTTCACTTTCTGGCAAGCATCATAGTGTGTATAACAATACTTAATAGCACTCTTCATTCCTGGCCAAAACATGGTCTTTTGTAAGTCACTATACATCTTGGAAATCCTGGTATGCACTGAATACTTTGAGCAATGTGCCTCTCTCGAGATATCTCCCCGGATTTCACCGCCCTTGGGAATTTAGAGCCTACCACTAAAATCAATGAGGTCGTACTTCAGAGTATACTAGTTCAGTAGATCCATCCTTAATTGTCTTAATCATAAGGGCCAGAGCAGCATCCTTCTCTCGCTCTACTCGAATTCAATCTCGAATGTCACAAATTATACTCATAGCGGTTAAGTACTCAGTATACTTCTCCGAATGATCCTTACATACTAACATGATCTCCATCTCCTCGAGCAATCGAGCCAATTCCATACTCATCATCAGAGACTCAGAGCCCGATTCTAGTTCTTTTCTGCTCAATGCATCAGCTATAGAGTTTTCTTTCCCGGGGTGGTAGTTCAATGTAAACTCGTAATCACACAAAAATTCTTACCACTGTCTCCGCTTCAAATTCAACTCCTTTTGAGTTTGAACATACTTCTCGCAGTGGACCCATATAGATAGTGCCTCCAAACCTTTAAGGATAACGTCATTGCTCCCAACTCCCAATTGTGTAACGAATAATTTCCCTCATTCTTCTTTAGTTATCTTGAAGCGTAGGCAATCACATGCTCGTGTTTTATCAATACTGCCCCATCCCTTGGTAGGATACATCAGTGTAAACTTGAAATCCTTCTTTTCCTGATGGAAGAGCTAGAATGGGTGCGGTGTTAGGTCAATCCTTTAGATCTTGAAATGCATTCTCATATTTGGGTGTCCACTCATATGGCACAACTTTCTTTGTCAGGGCAGTAAGAGGAAGGGCGATCGTTTAAAATCCCTTCACAAACTTACGATAATATCCAGCAAGTTTAAGAAAGCTTCGTTCATCGGCCGCCGACTTCAAAGGCGACCATTCCTTCACGGCATGTACCTTGGTTGTGTCTACCACTAATCAAACACCACTAATCACATGGCCCAAGAAGGCAACTTCTCGGAGCCAGAACTCGCACTTGCTGAACTTAGCAAATAGGGAATGCTCTTTTAGTTTCTCCAAAACGAAGGTCAAGTGCACTGCATGCTCCTCTTCCATCTTCGAGTAGACCAGAATGTCATCAATTAAAATGATGATAAAGACGTCCAAATATGGATCAAACACCCTTTTCATCAAACTTATGAACACATAAGGGGCATTTGTGAGCCCAAATGGCATCGTCGTTAACTCGTATAAACCGTATCTTGAGCTGAACGTTGTTTTCTGAATGTCTTCCTCTTGTATTCTCAAATGATAGTACCCTGAACACAAATCCAACATGGAAAACAAATGTACTCCTACCAACTGATTGAATAAATCATCGATCCGAGGTAACAGATAGGTATTCTGCACCGTCAGTCGCTTGATTTCTCGATATTCTATGCACAACCGTAGAGATCCATCTTTCTTCTTAACAAAAAAGGGGCTCCCCGGGGTGATGAACTGGGACGAACAAACCCTGATTCCACCAACTCCTGTAACTAAACTCTAAACTCTGCGAGTTCCTTTGGAGCCATTATATAAGGGGTCCGAGAGATGGTCTTGACTCCCAACACTAATTTAATTTGAAAGTCCACTTCTCTTTGTGGGGGTAATCCTGGCAGCTTCTTGGGGAATACATCAGGAAAATCCCACACCACCAGCACATCGTTCATACTCGCTGCAATCTCTTTTAATCTGAAACATATCATATATAACTCTTCCCCTTTCATATGGGCCTTAAGGGACAGAATAGAAGATAACAACATTCAAGGCATGAATTTAATACCTTGAAAGATGACCTCAGAGTCTTCATGCCTCAGAGTGTTTTGCTTTGCCGCACAATCAATTCGGGTGTTGTAACTGAAAGTGAGGGTAAGATCTACCTTTACTCTATAGGGGGGGGGGTGAATAGAGTATATTAAAATAATTTTCCAATTTAAAAAATATTTTGCAGTGGAAGACTTTTTTTATGTATAGGTGTATTGTGCTTGTAGTAAATAAAACTAAGTAAGCAAGAAACAAAAAACACAGCACATGGCAAATCAAACACAGTAACCAGATGACACAAGGATCAATAGTGGTTCCCCAATCAACCTGGATAAATCCACTCTTCTACCACCCTAGGTAGGAATCCACTGCAGGAATAGTTGATCAGGTGTCCTGGGCACCAATGAGCTTTTGATAAGATGCACAAAAACCAAACCAGATTTTTTGATCAGGTGTCTTGCCACCACTGAGTTTTGACAAGGTCTCAGAAACCAAACACAAAACTTTTGAAGGGAGTTTTGAGTAACCCTTTTACACCAAAGAAAAATAAAAGATGTGAAGTTGTTCTTCTCTATTCAACAGTCAAAGAGAAGACTAGTGGATTGATGTTGTCAAAGCTCCCCCTGAGATTTGCAGTTGTTCAGGAAGAGAAGCTTTGTACAGGGTAATAGGCCTTCAGAATAATTTTGATCTCCAGCAAAGAATGATTTCAGCAAAGACTGAAATGTGTTGTGTCTGGAGTCTTGATTGATGAAGCCTTGAACAATTGAAATGAGAAATTATAATCCTGTAGTTGTTGTGTGTCACACAGATCTCAGATGTTGTTCTTAGTTTTTCTCTTGTTATCTGATATCCTGTGTTGATGATGATTGTCTGTCTTTATTTTCTGAAAAGATATATTGAAATCCAACATTCTAGATAGCCATTAGACAATCATAAATGACTTCCTTAATTGATATCTGTCTCTGGAGGAAATTCCTAAGTGACATTCTCCTTTAGTCTCCTTGAAACTTGCTCCAGATTAATTGAAACGGCTACAAAATCCTTTGCATTAACTACTGGATATGAATAAATTTTAATTCCATAACTGACTGAATTTGAAATCCTGAAATCGTCGATCTCTCAAGAAAATCATCGATCTGAGCTCGACTACCGTCGACCTGAGCTCAGAGACTGGAACTTGACTTGAAACAGAGATCGTCGATCTGAGCTCAACTATCGTCGACCTAAGCTTAGAGATCTAGATTTTGGCTGGAGATAGAAACGTCAATCTGAGCTCGAAGATCGTCGAACTAAGTTTGACGACTCGTTGAACTGAGCTCAGAGATATTCGAACTGAGTTCGACGCCTCGTCGATATGAGCTCGACGATAATTTCCTTAGTCTTCTGCACTTGTAATATGAACTAGAAGGTCTTGGGGGCAGGTCTCAAACCTAAGTTCTAAGCCTTAGACCTATTCTATTTGACCTTAAAAACTATACAATGAGGTCAAGACATATTCCTAAGGACATAGTGATTCTTACCCAAATCAGTAATAGGGTGTTCCAACAATCCCCCCCTATTTGGGTTAGGATTACTATTTACATGACATAGGAATTAACAAGCATACAAGAGGAAACAAAAGCGAACATAACATTGCAGAATAATGAAATGCAACATTGTAGAAGCAAATATAATCACAGCTGATTGTCAGAGATAGATATATACTATTCAGCTTACACAATCAGTCCTTTTCTTCTCTCTTTTTGAATAAGATTTCTCTGTTGGGATTTTGAGCTTCCTTCTTGGATCTTCTGTCATCAGCAGCACCTAGGGAGGTTTGAGATTTGGGTCTGGGAACAACAGCCTCTGGGTGTAGCTTCAAGTAACTCTCTTGATCAAAGAATTTTCTGGAGGAGTATCTTTCAAGTTCTTTCTTTCTTTGCTCAGATAAAGTAGTGATGTTTGAACTATATCTCCCTTGTTCTCTTGCCTTCTTTATTTGATCTAAAGCAGCTAATTCTTTCATCCTTGTTGTCCAAGAAATAGGATTTTTCTCTGGATCTTCAAAGGGAACAGGAGGTTCATATCAATTGATTGTATCAGCAGGAGGAGCTCTTGAAGTAACAATTTCTTTAAGCTTGTAAGGGAAAGGACCAGAAGTTGAATCAATGGGGCCTTGTCCTTCCCTGTGATAAGGATGTTATCTAGATTGTCCTCTGGAATAAACTCTGTATCCTCTTTGATTTCCTATATATTGGCCTCTTCTGGATTGGTAGCCTCTTTGTTGATATCCTCTAGATTGGGATCCGTCTTGAATTTGAGAAGAACTTTAAGTTTTAGCATGAGATGATTGTGAAGCAGAACTTCTACCAGTTCCTGCATCTGGAGAGGGAGGAGGAGGATAAGGATTATGATAAGATGTGCCTTTGTCATACTTCCTCCTCTTCTTCATGGCCTTCAATTGGTTCTTTGAGAATTGCATCCATGGTTCAGTTATTGGGCAGTCATGCAAAATGTAATTAGGAATATCATTATCATTTGTGACTTTATGTGGTGGAACACTCATCAAGGATTTGCTTCTTGATTTCCACTTCATTGCAATGGTTGCAGAGGAGTCATCAGAATCAGTCCTATTCTCATCACTGTCTGAGCTTTAAGGATTATCATACAGCTCATCAATCCTTTTAATATAATCTTTCTGTTGTTTAGATTGTTAAGTTGAAGCAACAGCAGCAGTAACAGAAGTAGTGATAGAAACTAGAGCAAAAGCAGAAGTAGCAATACTGTCAGAAACAGAAGTAGTCCTAATAACAGAAACAACAACACTAACAGCTGGAGCAGCAGGAACATCAGAAACAGTAATAACAGCAGCAGCAGATTCTGGAAACAAAAGCTGGAACAGCAGGCTCAACAACAATAATAGCAGGCTCTGAATCATTAGCCTCAGTCATCATCAAATCATTAGCAATATCAAAACTAACTTCATCAGCAGTAGCACCAACACACACAGTATCAGCATAAGTAACAATTTCCACAACCTTGATAGAATTGATATATGAAGATATCAAGCTGGGATCACAACTAGAAATAGGCACAATGGCCTTAGTAAGATCCTCAACTTCTTGAGCTAGAAGATATCTGTTATGGAGAGCATCAAATGTTGAAAGCAGTGACCAAAAGTCAACTGAACTGAAGGATAGAACTAGAGCTGGGGCTGGAGCAACTAGCACATCTTCATCTAGAGCAGGCAGCATCTCTTCTTCATGTGGCATCTCCCCCTGCCTGGATTCAGTTGAAACTGGACCAAGGCAACCCACAAAAGGGATTTCCTGAGGAGGATAGAAGGAGGAGAGCCTGGCAGATAACTCATTGATTGATTTAAGAAGTGGATCCATTGAGGTCTCCAGCAAGAGTGCTAGCCTGGGAGCTAACATCTCATAAATCTTATCTACAAGGGCTGGAAGATCTACTTGCTCAAGGGATGCTTGAGTAGAGGTAGAGGATAAAGGTGCAGAGGTTGATGATGTTGGAGGAGCTGTAGTTATGTTGAGAGATGATGTGGAGGGCAGTGGGATGGATGGTTGAGAAATGGGAATGGTGGTGAGGGATGTCACTGGAATGGAAATGGATGGGGTGAAAGATGGCTGAGCAAGAATATCTTGAAGCAATTATTGGTAAGAAGTAGAAGATGATGGGAGCTCAAGGGGTGAGGAATGAGAATCATCCATGAATGAATCATCTAAGAGGTTGAATGATGGAAGATGGATGGATGAATCAATGTCAAGAGGTGGATAATAATGTAGGGGATGGAATTGTTCTTGATGAGTTGCTGCTGGTGGTGAAGAGATAGATGGAGATGGAGTTGAGATGGGAGATGAAATAGTGATGGGGGATGAAATTGAAATGGTGATGGTGGATGTAGGGATGGATGAAGAAACAATAGGTGGAGATGGTGGAGATGAGGAGGAGGCAGGCAATTCTTCCAGGGTTGCAGTTGCCTGAGGGGAAGTGACTTGTAGAGTCCTTATGCCTGAAGTTGAGGTAACTGTTGGACCCCTGCTGGGTTTGGATATTTGCCTGTCCCACTTTACAAAGAGAGCACAAGAGAGTCTCTTGGAGGCATTTATGTGCATACCACTAGAAACAAGCAGTTGGGGGCATCAGTTATGCAGAAACAGGCCTAATATCCTCCCAAAATTAACAAAATTCTTGTTAATCTTCTTCTTAATTAAATCAAAGAATATTTCTCTCCAATTCAAATGTTTCTTATCAACTAAGGCACCCATCAAATAGAATTGATACCTAGATATAGTATCATGAGTAGAATGCTTTGCTAACAGTACCTTTCCCACAACATCAACTAAAAATCTGTACTCCACTGACAGATTTTTTCTTAAGCAACTTATTAAGGTTTGCTGCTGAGTGACCCATTCTATCCAACATAGAAGAAAATTCCTCTCCAAACAGTTCTACTGAATCATTCCCAGTACTCAATTGGAAAACTTCTGTCATAAGAGCAGGAGTTAGGGATACATGGGTTCCTGATATTGTTCCAATCACTGTGTTTTGATCCAAGTTATGTGCTGTATAAACCCATTCCTTTATCTCATCTGCAGCCAATTTCATCCTTGGAGACATGATAGGAACCAACTGTTGTTCCTTGAATAGTTCCAGAATATCCGTGAAGATTTGATCACTGCCTTCGAATGAGTCCATGTCGATGTCGAAGCCGGTGTCAAACTTCATTGTTGCTAATACGGCAACAGAGACAGCCATGTTTACCTGCAAAAATGAACAAACAAGACAGAGTGCAGAGAGGTTTGGAGGGAAAGAAAAGCTCTGCAGAAAGTATGAATGCACAAAAGAGAACGACGGCCGAAAAATGAATTTTATATAAGGGTTCGACTCTGAAAAGGAAAGATCGTTGAACTCAGTTCGACGATCTGGGCTTCTAAAGGAATCTGAAAGGTCTTCAACATCGTCGATCTCCGTTCGACGATATTGGAGTGTGTCGATCTCCATTTTACGATCTTTGACCGGAAAGAGATAGCCTAGCACTATCTGGAAAACGCTAAACTCCGTTCGACGATTTCTGAGAACGTCGATCTCCGTTCGACGATCTTTGGGAAAAAC
The DNA here is from genome assembly GCA_039513925.1 of Platanthera zijinensis. NCBI lineage: Eukaryota > Viridiplantae > Streptophyta > Magnoliopsida > Asparagales > Orchidaceae > Platanthera > Platanthera zijinensis. The sequence goes on from CM077082.1 coordinate 85,406,374, forward strand.
ATCGAGCGCAATTCAGAGAACAGAAATAACCTATAGACACTAGAAAGAAAACAAGTTTTTAGCCTAGTCTTGGTCAATTTTAAGGTTTTAAAATCTTGGATCTTTATTTAAAGTTCCTCCATCTAACATTCCTAACTGATTCAGGAAGAATGTGTGTTTCTTTTCATCCAAGGGTTTTGTGAAAATATCTCCCCTTTGCAAATCAGTTGGGATATATTGAAGTTCAATTTTATTTTTCTCAACATTATCTCTTAAAAAGTGATGCTTAATCTCTATATGTTTTGTCCTACTATGGAGGACTGGATTTTGTACTATAGAAATAGCACTGGTGTTATCACAAAATATTTTTGACTTATCTAAGTTTTAACCATAGTCTAGGAGCTGATTTTGAATCCACAATATCTGTGAGCAACAACTACCTGATGTCATGTATTCAGCTTCAGCAGTTGATGTGGACACAGATGTTTGTTTCTTACAAAACCAGGAGACAAGTCTGTCACCAAGAAACTGACAAATTCCACTGGTACTTTTCCTGTCTACTCTGCATCCAGCATAATCAGCATCTGAAAATCCAGTTAATTCAAATCTTGAATCTTTTGGATACCAGAGACCTAGATTTGGACAACTTTTCACATACCTAAGAATCCTTTTTACTAATATTAGGTGTGACTCTCTAGGGCTTACTTGGAATCTAGCACATATGCATGTAGCAAACATTATGTCAGGTCTACTAGCTGTAAGGTACAATAAAGAGCCAATTATTACTCTATATGTTGTCTGATCAACAGGTTTACCATGTTCATAAGCATCTAATATAACATTAGTAGGCATAGGTGTTTTCATGCAGGATGCTTCAGACATACCAAATTTCTTAACCAACTCTTTTGCATACTTGGTTTGAGAAATGAATATGCCATCAGCATGTTGTTTGACTTGCAATCCTAGAAAGAAGGAAAGCTCACCCATGCTACTTATTTCAAATTTAGAATGCATTAGGTTCGAAATCCTTTTGCACAAATTTGAATCAGTAGATCCTAAGATAATATCATCTACATAAATTTGTACTAGTAGGGTATTGGACTTATGGGTTCTAATAAAAAGAGTTTGGTCTACTCTACCCCTTATAAAATATTTTTTTCAAAAGAAAGCATGCTAAGGTCTCGTACCATGCTCTAGGAGCTTGCTTGAGACCATACAATGCTTTATGCAATTTAAAAACATAATCAGGATGAGTTGGGAGAGATAAAACCTGGGGGTTGTCTAACATAGACTTCTTCCTTGATATATCCATTGAGAAATGAACTCTTTACATCCATTTGATAGACCTTGAATCCCTTGTGAGCTGCATAAGATAGAAATATTCTTATTGCCTCCAACCTTGCAATTGGTGCAAAGGTCTGGTCATAATCTATTCCTTCTTCTTGTGAGTATCCTTGTGCAACTAGCCTTGCCTTATTCCTTACAATAATTCCTTGATCATCCAGTTTGTTCCTAAACACCCATTTTGTTCCAACAATAGAGTGATCCTTTGGCCTTGGCACTAGCTCCCAAACTTTGTTCCTTTCAAATTGATGTTACTCTTCTTGCATTGTAATGATCCAGTGTGGATCTTGTTCTGCATCTTGTATGGATTGAGCCTCAATTTGAGATAAAAAGCAGGTGTGCATCAGATTTTGGTTGGCCTGATTTCTGGTTTGCACACCAGATGAGATGTCTCCAATCACTTAGGAGATTGGATGATCTCTTGATGTTACTCAATCAACAGGGGGTGTGGATTGTTCACCAACCTGTGTTGTTGTTTCCTCTTATGGAACAACAACTGGCTCTTCAATATGGTTCTCACCAAGATGTTGAGTGTCCTCTTCATCTTCACTACTTCCACCTGTTTATTGAATAGGTGAATGTGTTGTATCCTTTTCTATAATGTGTAACCTGTTCAAATTTTCATAAAGAGAATGCACTTGTAAAGGTTCTATGGTAGAAGTATTCTTCTCCTTATAAGAAATGTTAGTTTCATCAAAAGATACATGTACTGATTCTTCAATTTTAAGAGAAGATTTTTTATACACCCTATAAGCTTTACTGATCATGGAGTATCCCAGAAACACTCCTTCATCAACTTTGGCTTGAAATTTTGCTATGTATTTCTTGTCATTATTGTGTATGTAACAAATACAACCAAAAATTTTGAAGTAATATACTTTAGGTTTCTTCCCTTTAAGATATTCATAGGGAGTCTTGCCCTTCAGCTTATGTATCAAACTTCTATTCAGCACATAGTTTGAGGTGATTACTGCCTCTGCCCAAAAGGATAGAGGAAGGTGAGCATCTGTCAACAATATAGTAGCAGATTCAATAAGGGTTCTATTTTTCTTTTCAGCTACCCCATTTTGTTGAGGAGTTCCAGGAGCTGAGAAAGTGTGACTGATCCCTACAATATGACAGAACTCTTGCATAAGAAGAGAATCAAACTCTGTCACATGATCACTTCTGATCAGGGCAATGTGAGTATTGAACTCAATCTGTATGCATTTGTGAAACTCTGTCAAACACTTAAAGTTATCAGATTTCTTCCTCAGAAATAACACCCATGTGAATCTAGGGAAGTCATCTACAACTACTAAAGTGTAAGATTTCCCTCCTAGGCTTTGTACTGTAATTGGTCCAAAAAGATCCATGTGTAATAGATACAAGATCTTAGGTGAATCACTCATATTAAGTGTCTTGAAACTATTTTTAGTTTGTTTGCCTAATTGACAAGCCCTGCAAAGTCCTTCCTTCTTATAGGGGCCAGAAGGTAGTCCTCTAACAAGGTTATCCTTGGATAGCCTAGCAATGGTTCTAAGGTTTATATATCCTAATCTCTTATGTCATAGTTCATTTGGTTTACTAACAGAGTTGAACAAGCAGATATCTACCTTAGTTGAATGAAAATCTACAAGATAGATGTTACCTTTCCTTTTACCTGTCAACATAGTTGTGTTGTCCTATGATTTGATTTTGCATGAGGATTTGTTGAATGTCACCTGGTAGCCTTCATCACATAGTTGACTGATGCTGATTAGATTGTGCTTCAGTCCTTCCACATAAGCTACCTTCTTGAATGTGACTAAGCCTATTTGGACTGCACCATATCCCTTGGTCTGTCCAAAGTTTGAATCTCCAAATATTACTTTGGGTCCAAGCTTGGCTTTGAAGGATGTAAGATTCTCCTTGCTTCCTATCATGTGCTTTGAGCACCCACTATCCAAATACCATTGCTGCTTTATTGTTGGATAGGTCTTCACCTGCACATAAAACAATTTATTTGTTTTTGATCCAGTTTACCTTGGGCCTAGGTTGATAACCTTTAAATTCTAAAATAAAAGACATCCCTGGTTGACTCTTATAACCTTTAGGATGATATCTCCTAGGAGGTATTATCCATTCAGTATAAGGGTTAAAGATTTTGGATGTGGTACCACTAGGATTGAAGTTTGATTTACCCTTAAAACCTTGTTCAAAGCTCTGATCTCTGTTCGACGATCTCTTAGCTGAGTTCGACGATCTTGGGTAAGATCGTCGAGCTCCGTTCGAAGATCGACTTTGCCAGAGTTTAGAGTTTAGAGATCGTCGACCTGAGTTCGACGATTCAGCTTGATATCGCTGAGCTCTGTTCCGCGATCGCCGAGCTCTGTTCGAAGTTTTCCGTTGATCTTTGTTTTTCTTAGGTAAATCAGGATTCTTCCTAGCTACCTCTACAACTCCCTTTCCTTTATCTGAGATAAACTAAATTGGGGTTGTTAACACTATAGGTTGGCTGGATGAAGCACCCAAGCCCAGTCTACTATTAAGTCTTGAGTTCACTGTGCTTGTGATGTCCATCAGTCAGATGCTTCTCCCATTGAGGGATTCTTCAAACTTCTTTGCCTGAGATAGTTCACTTTTCAGTGAAGCTATCTCCTCCCTACAACATTCCAACTCCTCAGAGAGTTTGAGGTTATCTGATTTTAAAGTGCTATGTCCAGACAATTGATTTCTGAGAGAGATAATCTCTTTCTCAGACTTTAGCAGGTCTAAACAAAGTGCCTTAAATTCAGATCTAAAGTCCTCTGAATTGAAATCAAAAGAATCTATTACCTGATCTTTTTCAGCTTCATGTTCAGATTCAGATTCTGACTCTTGTTCTGCATCAGAATTATGTTGAGAGGCATTGATAGCCATCATGCAGAACTCCTTCTCTTGAGCATCATCTTCATCATCACTTGAGCTTGATGATGCCTATGATTCTTCTTCAGTTTCACTCCAGTTTTCAGCTATAAATCCATTCCTAGTGTGTTTGTTCTTGCTGGAGGAGGATTTGTCATTGTTGTTTCTTCTGAAGTCTTTGTCTCTTATCCTGTATTTCTTATCTTTCTTGTCCTTATTTTGATTCTCTGGACAATCAGGCACAATGTGGCCTGGTTTTCTGCATCTAAAACAAATAATTCCTTTGTTACTGGACTTGTCATACCTTGGCTTTTCATGGCCTCTGGATGACCTTTTCCTGAAATCTTTTCTAGCCATCTTGTAAAATCTTTTGGCTAGTAGACTCATTAACTCTTCATTGCCTGTGACCTTATCTTCAGGCAGTTCTTCTGTAGCTTTGAAAGCAATTGTCTTCTCCTTCCTTATTGCTGGAGAAGCTGTCTTTTGCTCTTCCTCTCTATTTTTGATGAGCAGCTCATAAGACTTGAGCTTGCCCAATAAAGCATCAGTGGTGATCTCATTTAGGCTTCTAGCATCCTTGATTGGCCAGATCCTTGAGTCCCAAGTGCTGGGGAAGCATATTAGGATCTTTTCATTGAGTTCAGTCAATGAGATCTCTTTATCCAAAGTTTTTAGTTCACTAACAATTAGACTGAGTCTGTTGTACATGTCAATAACTGACTCAGTTTCTCCCTTCTTGAAATTCTCATACTAGGTTATGAGATGGGATCTTCTGTCCTTTCTTTCATCAGCTGATCCTGACATAAGCTCAGATAGCTTGTCCCATATTTCTTTTGTTGAGTTGCATTCAGCCACTTTTTGAAATATGTCATCAGACATAGTCTGAGCCAATATGTTCATTGCCTTAGCATCAGCAACTTTCCACTTTTTGATTTCTGCATCTATTCCTGAAGGGGGTGGAACAGAATTTGTACTTGTAGTTGCTGGAGGTCTTGGACACACTGTCAAAATAGAATTATAGATATCCTCATTAATAGATATCATATATAATCTAATCCTTGCCTTCCAAAGTGCAAACTTAGAAAGATTGCACATTGGAGGTCTGGTGCTTGCATAGTCTTTGTTCTGTGCAATGCTTTTATATTAAAATATAAATAATAGAAATAATAACCCTCTATTAAAGATTGATCTTATCAGAGATCTTTTGGTTCAGGTGTTAGCCTGTAGGAACAACCAATCTGATGAAGATTTTGTTGTTGAATAACCAACCTCCCTCTAATACCAATTGAAAGTGAGGGTAAGATCTACCTTTACTCTAGAGGGGGGGGGGGTGAATAGAGTATATTAAAATAATTTTCCAATTTAAAAATTATTTTGTAGTGGAAGACTTTATTTATGTATAGGTGTATTATGCTTGCAGTAAATAAAACTAAGTAATTAAGAAACAAAAAACACAACACACAGCTAATCAAACACAACAACCAAAAGACACAAGGATCTATAGTGGTTCCCCAATAAACCTTGGTACATCTACTCTTCTACCACCCTAGGTAGGAATCAACTGTAGGAATAGTTGATCAGGTGTCCTGGGCACCAATGATCTTTTGATAAGGTGTTCAAAAACCAAACCAGATTTTTTGATCAGGTGTCTTGCCACCACTGAGTTTCGACAAGGTCTCAGAAACCAAACAAAAAACTTTTGAAGGGAGTTTTGATTAACCCTTTTACACCAAAGAAAAATAAAAGAGGTGAAGTTGTTCTTCTCTGTTCAATAGTCAAAGAGAAGACTAGTGGATTGATGTTGTCAAAGCTCCCCCTGAGATTTGTAGTTGTTCAGGAAGAGAAGCGTTGAATAGGGTGATAGGCCTTCAGAATAATTGAGATCTCCAGCAAAGAATGATTTCAGCAAAGACTGAAATGTGTTGTGTCTGGAGTCTTGATTGATGAAGCCTTGAACAATTGAAATGAGAAACTGTAATCCTGTAGTTGTTGTGTGTCACACAGATCTCAGATGTTGTTCTTGGTTTTTCTCTTGTTATCTGATATCCTGTCTTGATGATGATTGTCTGTCTCTATTGTCTGAAAAGATATATTGAAATACAATCTTCTAGATAGTCGTTAGCCAGTCATAAATGACTTCCTTAATTGATATCTGTCTCTGGAGGAAAGTCCTAAGTGACATTCTCCTTTAGTCTCCTTGAAACTTTCTCCAGATTTATTGAAACGGCTAAAAAATCCTTTGCATTATCTGTTGGAAATGAATAAATTTGAATTCCATAACTGACTGAAGTTGAAATCCTGAAATCGTCGATATCTCAAGAAAATCGTCGATCTGAGCTCGACTACCGTCGACCTGAGCTCAGAGACTGGAACTTGACTTGAAACAGAGATCGTCGATCTGAGCTCAACTATCGTTGACCTTAGCTCAAATATCTGGATTTTGGCTAGAGACAGAAATGTCTATCTGAGCTCGAAGATCGTCGAACCGAGTTTGACAACTCGTTTAACGTGCTCAGAGATAGTCGAACTGAGTTCGACGCCTCGTCGATCTGAGCTCGACGATAATTTCCTTAGTCTTATGCACTTGTAATATGAACTAGAAGGTCTTGGGGGCAGCTCTCAAACCTAAGTTCTAAGGCTTAGACCTATTCTATTTGACCTTTAAAACTATAAATGAGGTCAAGACATATTCCTAAGGACATAGTGATCCTAACCCACTTCAGTAATAGGGTGTTCCAACAGTACCAATCCATGCCAAGGATAAGATCGAACTTTGGCATTCTCAACACCGTTGTAGGGGTTTCAAAAATCTTTGCTCCAATACATACTTCCAAGTTTCACTTGGCGAATGATGTCATCTTGGGGGACGTCTGGGAGGCGTACTCTCCGAGTGAAACCAGTGAAATATTTAATGACCTCTAAATCGTTTACGAAATCTGCCGAGACAAACAAATGCGTGGCACCGGTATCAATTGGGGCGTAGGCTTGTTTCCCACTAATAGTCATGGTTCCTAAGTGCCAATTTTAAGGACTCAAGCTTGATTCCTAGCACATCTTATCCAGAGAAAACATCTGCTCCCGAGGAGGTTCATCATTCCTTCCTTGTGGTCCTCATGCTTGACCATGACCTTGTCCTCGTCCTTACGGGGCTGTTTGAGGAAAAAATTGAGAAGCATCTGCTCCTAACTGCGAGAAATAATGTTGGTTGTGGCCCGACTAGTTATATTGAAAACAGACTTGATTGAATGGTGCTCCTAGTTGCTGATGATGTTGGAACTGTGGAGGTGGAGGTAGTATTAACTGCGAGCCCGGACTTTCCATCGTAAAATTCAGGTGGAGATGGCCGCCACCCCGTTGGTTTCCTATTCCACCTCTGCTATTATGTTTCTTTTTGAAGTTGGGGCCTGCTTCCATCACACCCTAGGCGGGTCTCTTACTACTTCCCAAGTGATCCGCCTCCAACCTTTTCTCCATATCAATTATCTCTGCCAATCTCATGTCCGCTATAAACAAAATTGCTTGCCTTTGGGGATCTCGCAAGCCTTTATAAAACTTTTTTGCATACCTGCGGTCGTCCAACTCGTAGGAGTCTGCAAATCTAGTGAGGTGCTGAAACTCCCTTTTGTATTCTGTCATGGACTTAGATCCTTGCTTCAACTAAAGGAATCTCTTTTCAAGCTCATCTCGAGTGGTAGAAGGAATGAAGTGTTCAATAAGGCTTCAAAAAACTCATTCCAACTAATCTCAATGTATACTCGGCCTTGAAAAGTGGAACCCATGAGGGACTTCTACCACCTCTTCGCATGTGTTTCCAATATTGACACGACTAAGGTTACAGCCATACTTGTTAGACATTCTATTCTAGCCAATAAATCTTGCACCATCTGGAGCCATTCTTCAGTATGGACAACCGACTTTGTCCCATGATAAGCTGGCGGGGAGAGAGCTCAGAAGGTGCTCAACTAGTTGGAACCTGGGGATTAAAACTGCACCAGGGCCTGCTGGGATCTAAAAGCGTCTAGGATTATTGTGAGGGTCTGTCCAAGCTCTGACTGTTGAAACTGAGTAGGGACAGAAGAGGCGGGAGTGCCCAATACTAGTTTTGTGTGCACCGGGATCTACGTATAAAGGTAGAACAAAAGGTCAGGTTGGCTAATCGTAGGATAACGACTGGACATAATTAGTGTGAATTACACATGGTCACACCATTGCTTCCACTATGTAAATTTTTCCACAAACTAACCAATCGAGCGGGGGTGGAATTATTGTTTAATGACTTCTTCAGTTCAGGATCATTGCAAGCTGATACTATTTGTAAGACCCCCCTCCCAGAACACAAGACACAGTCGAGGGTAGTCTTATCCCCAGAATAGCCGCCTAGCGGTAACACCGACACATGGGCGACCGATACTTCAAGACGCCTATCCTGCTGGATAAAACCAATATCATTCATGCCAACCCAATGTAAAAAAAAGCACAGAAGTCAAAATCCACACAAGTATATAGTCCAAACACAGTATAACATAAATAAGAAGAAACAACGGCTTCTATAATATAAAAGTACACAAAAATTGCCCTAAGGGCTACAATATGAGTCTCTCTAAAAACTCACATCCGTAAATGACGGCAGAAATGGCAATGTCGTATCAGGCCCTGTTACCCTACCCAGCTTCCCTCCTGCACAACCTGCGGCTGCTGCTCTATCTACTAGGTTTCCTCCTAAAATGGAAGATGTAGCAACCATTAGTCATAAAGACTAAGTGGCTCTCACATCCGCTCTACCGACGACTGTTAGGAACTGGGCCGAGAAAAGAAGAGGGTACAATATATATAAGTAGTAATAACAATCAGGTGGTATATCTCTACATATCATAAGTGGTAATCGTAGTATTATATAACATCATTATCAACATCCTACTCAAGCAATTAAATAGAGTATAATCAATCAACCACAGCTTATTATACTAAAACAAGAAAGTAACATAACTTATAAAAATGCCCATACATATTTATAAGTTAAGGATCGTCTAAACAGTGTGGTAACTCATCATATAAGAGTGCCCATACAAACTGATATGATAAGGATCTATGTGGTACAATGCAATGATATGAATGCAATATGATGACTCACCCATGCTCACACACACAAACACTACTATGTCGATACAGGCTCTTAGTTCCCACTTTTCGAGCAGGTAGCTAACCTCTCAGGCATCATCCGTCGTGGCCATACGGTGATAGTGAAACAAGCTTTCCACTACTAGGTGGGCATCCACACTACGAAGCCTAGGCCTCCATATGGCTCAACACTAAGAACAGAATTGCGGAGCCCTTGCGTACTATGGCTCAGAGGGGTCTCGGGTAGATGTGCACCATGAATACAACCCAAACTGGCCTTTCATCCTGGCACGGAAGGAGCCTATGGGACCGTATCACCAAAGGACCAAGCCCAACCATCCACTTGCCACGGATGGAGCCCCGAGGACCAAGCCACACCATCCAAAGTCTATCTGTCAACTCCCGTCGGTGTGATGATTGGCGGGCCCATAGACCTGCCACAGTATCCTTTACCCGGGATAATGGCTCTAACTGAGTCCCTTTTCATCATTACCAATCCAGTGCTCAACAACACTCAAGGGCTTAACACTAAGTCCCTTATCATCGTTACCAATCAAGTGCAGTCAAATACTCATGAACTTATACCCATTCACATTTCCATGCTCCCAAGCACTCAAGGGTTCAACATCAACACAGGTGGTAAGCAATCTTGACCAACATACCAATCCCACATTGCTACCCATAGGGAGACACACTCTAAACAGTGGACTATACAAATTATCCCATCCAACACTTGAGATCACAATTTAACATTTTTCATGGCCATGAGATTTACCTCATCTAATTCCTTCCTTATAATCAAGCATTCACAAACAATTATGCTTTCATATATTTATCACAACAATTTATTAACTCTCCATGTATCCATCATGCATGATACCATAAGTATAGATTGCACATTCAATTATCGGGCACCATACCCTCTTTCAAATATATATCATTCATCGGATTACAATCACACACATCCTTACTGGATTTCACATGTAACCATTTGTACAACCAAATCCTATATAACCATTTGTTCACTAATTCCCTAAACCATTTATTTATTAAATTCCTCTAGACCATTTGTTTATCTCGGCTACATAAAACAAGGCTCAACCATACCTCAACATCATCTTACTACGTTTCTTCTACCTAGTACAAAATCGGTTATACACAAACCCGAAAGCATCCTGCACACAAGTTGTTACCATACAATAACTTCAACCAGACATTACCGGAGTTACAAAACTTCTATGAAAATGTGTAACCATCCTTTGGAAAGGTATTTTCGAGGAATACAACCTTTTTGTTCATCCCAAGACCAAGATCCAGTCGCATAACGGTAAAAAATGGCCTCGAAGTTTGCTGCGCGCAGAAAACATATTTCTGTATGCATCTTAAAGCAAAACGAACGGCATCGATTTCTCTTCTTCCATTAGAATTTTTTTCAAAACCACATACAACACTTCCTCCTCCCTTATTCACGAAACAAAGTCCACCATCTTCACAACGAAGAGAGGAGAGGTTTAAGACAATAATCCCTAGGATGAGGTCCTAGCATAGTTTTTCCTACGAGATCTTCAGCACGCACAAGTCAAACTATTTTGATTTGATATCTCTCATATACCATAACTAAAGTTCTAGCACTATGGGAGACGGTAGGAAGCTCACCTTGTTTCCGGCCATGGACCTTGTTATCCTCCCTTGTGGTATCATTCTTCACGGAGAGGGAGAGCTCTTCCTCTAGAAAATAGGACTCCGGCAACCTCCGGTGACCTCTCTGCTTCTGTCGGATTTGACATAGAGATTGGCTCGGTAGGAAATGGAAGTGATGGCTAGGGTTTCTCAATTCTTCCCTTTTATAGCAATATATTAGGGTTAAGTCATGTTTCCACGTATCACTCCAACATTGGACTGCCCATCATTACTTCAAATAGGTTTTGTTTGAGAAGATAGGGTCCAAATGAGCCATCAACTCTTATCCTAAAAACCCGGTACAACCCATGCGTATGAATCAGCAACACGGCCTGCCAAAAATGTGCTAGGTCAAATTCATCGCATGCGTCGAGTGTCACTCGATGCTTCTTCGAATGGCGTCGAGATCACTTGATGCTTTTCGACAAATTTTGCTTGCCGAAATCATTCCAAGTCAAAGCATCGTATGCGACGAGATTACTCGATGCTTCATCGAATGGAATCGAGATCACTTAACGTTTTTTGACGAATCCTTTTGGCAAAATATTCTAAGTCCAAGCATTGTATGCATCGAGATCACTGGACGCTTCGTAAAATGGAGTCGAAATCACTCAATGCTTTTTGGTGAATCATTCTAGCCAAAATATTCTAATTCCAAGAGTAGTATGCATCGAGATCACTCGACGCTTCATTGAATGGCTTCAAGATCACTCAACACTTTTCGACGAATCCTTCTGGCAAAAATATTCTAAGTCCAAGCGGTGTATGTGTCGAGATCACTCGACGCTTCATCAAATGGCATCGACATCACTCAATACTTTTCGACGAATCCTTCTGGATAATATATTCTAAGTCCAACTCCCTTCATGCGCCAAATACCACTCAACTACAACCTACTAGTCAATGCACTCGACGCCTATTACCAGTGCAACCCAAGCCTAAGTCAGTTCTCTTGTACAAAATACGTGCGAGGGATCTAGCACGAATTGGGATGTTATACTTAGTCAAGTATGACTTCCCATTATTGAGCACAAAACACTTTTTTCCAAAGATCCTGAGATAGGCTAGATTTGGTTGATGGCCGCGGAACAGAGACCGACTGTGGTTGGTTCGAAATGGTCAGATTCCGCGGGCCGATTAGAAGATCGAGTTTTCTAACGAGAGGAGGCAAGTGCACCTATCGCAAGTAGTACTCGGTATTCGGGAAAATACCGAGGTCGTATTATTCTCGGGGACGCGTTGATTATATCTACTCTTCCAGGAACACTATTATCTTACTATCAGTAAGGTGGGATTTTTTTAGTCTAATTAAAATGGAAAGAAAGAGAGCTGAATTTTGCTAAGTTAGTTCGATGACAGGTTAACGCTCGGCATCGAATCGGATTAAGACTAAAATAATTCTCAACAATTATTAAACTTTGTTTTTAATTTAATAAAAGGCACTTGGCCGTGGGGGTTCTAAAAATATGAGCGCACTTATCTCTAGGAATATTGCTCACCTAAACATTAAGACTATTCGACCGATCGTTAGACCGACGAAGGATTCCTCTTAATGCCCCCTTTACGCTAAGAACCCCGCTATTGGGTGGGGAACCCAATCCGGCAGGACTACGCTTCTCCTCTTTCTAGGGGGCGTACGCAGTTCTCTTTACCCAAGGGGGATCGGTCCATACGTGCAGCTTCTCGGCATCGCGTATGGATAACGGAAATAGAGCCCACACATCGATTATGTGGTCCCATGCGTCGTTAACCCGGGGTAAACCTTAAGTCCTTAAATTAAAATTAAAATAAAGTTTTTTAATTATTTCAAATCATTTTATATGACCCAATGCTCTTCGATGCCGAAGGCTAATAGAGATTAGCCACTCATCAGTATGGGGACGGCTTTATGTTTTTAGGTGAAGCATGAGTGTTAAACTAAGTACTGAACGATTATAAGAGAAAACACAAAAAATAGGACAATTAGATAAATTGAAGGCTAATTGGTGCAGACACTCACGCACACTTCAAAACCATAAAGAAAATTAAATAAAGCAAGCCCTACTCAAATGAGTAGGCGGAAATAAATGCACACACGCACACACTTTTCTTAATTGAAGAAAGCGATAAATAAAGCGTCAAAATTATCTCCTACACGCACGCACTCTACATAATTGAGAAAGCGATAAAATTGCAAGTCCCGGCTCAAATGAGTGGGCGGGGGTAAATTTATCTCATACATGCACGCACTCTACTTGAAAGTAAACACACACACGCACTCTACAAAAAAGTAAACACACGCACACACACAAAGTTTTCCTACTCAAGTGAGTAGGAAGAAAATGAAAGCAGTAAAAAGACAAGCCCCACTCAAACGAGTGGGCGGAAAATGAAAGCAGAGCGCCATTTAACTCTTAACGAGTAGGCAAAAATAAATGCATACGCACACACTCTACAAAAATTAAAACAAAGCTTTAAATTCTAACTCGTAAACGCACGCACCCTTGCAAAAAATTAAGAAAAGCGAAGTGCTCAGAAAATTAAATCGACTGCATTTCTACCGCTAGAATGCGGTAGAAATGCATAAAAAGTGAAAATAAAAATTAACCGGAGCGAAAAGTTTTGCAAATAAACGCAAAATGAAAGTTGACAAAAAATTAGAACGACTGCATTTCTAGCGCTAGAATGCGGTAGAAATGCATAAAAAATGAAAATAAAAATTAAAGGGACTAAAAAGTTTTGAAATTAAAAAGCTAAAATGAAGTTGACGAAAAATTATAAGGATGATTTTTTCATTCTTAAGTTTTTATAAAAGCTCCTAAAAAGTGAAAATAAAACTAAAAAAAGACGAAAAGGTTTATAATCCTAAAGAGCCTAAGTTGAATAAAATCAAAATGAGCACTTTTTAGTTGTTTTTATAAACCCTTAAGAATGAAAAATAAGGAAAAAAGGAAAAGCTAAACCTAAACAAGTGCGAATTATGAAAATAAAACAGACATTACAACGGCTAGAAATGCCGATAAATCCTAAATCTAACTAAGTTATTGAAGCTATAAAAATGAAAACATAAAAGAAACACAAAAAGATGAACGAAAAATTGCTTAAGTAGGCGCATTCAAATGGATTTTTCATACTAAGGAAGAGAGAAAATTTCAAATTTTATTAAAGCAAACACCCTAATACAAACTAAGAGAGAGAGGGGGGAGAAATTCTCCTTACATAAGCATGGAATCCAAATGGGCAGCACCTCCCCTAAGCAAAGTGGTCAAAAAAGTGGTCAAGAAAAGCTTCCTGGAAGCTCTTATTTATAGGCAAATTTTCGGGTTGGTCACGCCCGTGACTAGGGCGTGACAGGGGGGCGTGTCGATACTGTACATGAGCTGATCGGGTGACTTGACTGGAAAGTTGACTTCGGCTGAAAACGTGGCGGTCACGCCCTCGGTCACGGGCGTGACATGTGTAAGTCACGGGCGTGACTAGGGCGTGTCGAGGAGGTCGATCTAGGCGCGGTCCGGCCGCAAAGTCGCGCGCGTCACGTCGGGTTAGGTGGTGAAGTCACGCCCGTGTCACACCTTGACACGGGCGTGTCTTGGGGCGTGTCGAGCTCGGTTTGATGATCGCCAATCGTCGAGCTGGCACCAGTGGTCGGCGATCGTCGAGGGCGTGACACGGGCGCGTCGGTCATGTGACACGGGCGTGTCAGTCAACATTTTGACTTTTTCTGGAATTTTTCTGAAATAAAAATAAAGCTAAGTTAGAAATAATATTTACAAAAATAAGCAATTTATTGAATAAAACTAATAAAAAAGAAAAAAATAAACAAAATTGACAAAATAAAATACGAAAATATAGGTATATTTACAACTCGGCGCCAAAAACTTGATGGCCGCGGAACAGAGACCGACTGTGGTTGGTTCGAAATGGTCAGATTCCGCGGGCCGGTTAGAAGATCGAGTTTTCTAACGAGAGGAGGCAAGTGCACCTATCGCAAGTAGTACTCGGTATTCGGGAAAATACCGAGGTCGTATTATTCTCGGGGACGCATTGATTATATCTACTCTTCCAGGAACACTATTATCTTACTATCAGTAAGGTGGGATTTTTTTAGTCTAATTAAAACGGAAAGAAAGAGAGCTGAATTTTGCTAAGTTAGTTCGATGACGAGTTAACGCTCGACATCGAATCGGATTAAGACTAAAATAATTCTCAACAATTATTAAACTTTGTTTTTAATTTAATAAAAGGCACTTGGCCGTGGGGGTTCCAAAAATATGAGAGCACTTATCTCTAGGAATATTGCTCACCTAAACATTAAGACTATTCGACCGATCGTTAGACCGACGAAGGATTCCTCTTAATGCCCGCTTTACGCTAAGAACCCCGCTATTGGGTGGGGAACCCAATCCGGCAGGACTACGCTTCTCCTCTTTCGAGGGGGCGTACGCATTTCTCTTTACCCAAGGGGGATCGGTCCATACGTGCAGCCTCTCGGCGTCGCGTATGGATAACGGAAATAGAGCGCACACATCGATTATGTGGTCCCATGCGTCGTTAACCCGGGGTAAACCTTAAGTCCTTAAATTAAAATAAAAATAAAGTTTTTAAATTATTTCAAATCATTTTATATGTCCCAATGCTCTTCGATGCCGAAGGCTAATAGAGATTAGCTACTCATCGGTATGGGGACGGCTTTATGTTTTTAAGTGAAGCGTGAGTGTTAAACTAAGCACTGAACGATTATAAGAGAAAACACAAAAAATAGGACAATTAGATAAATTGAAGGCTAATTGGTGCAGGCACTCACGCACACTTCAAAACCATAAATAAAATTAAATAAAGCAAGCCCTACTCAAATGAGTAGGCGGAAATAAATGCACGCACGCACACACTCTTCTTAATTGAAGAAAGCGATAAATAAAGCGTCAAAATTATCTCCTACACGCACGCACTCTACATAATTGAGAAAGCGATAAAATTGCAAGTCCCGGCTCAAATGAGTGGGTGGGGGTAAATTTATCTCATACACGCACGCACTCTACTTGAAAGTAAACACACATACGCACTCTACAGAAAATTAAACACACGCACACACACAAAGTTTTCCTACTCATGTGAGTAGGAAGAAAATGAAAGCAGTAAAAAGACAAGCCCCACTCAAACGAGTGGGCGGAAAATGAAAGCAGAGCGGCATTTAGCTCTTTACGAGTAGGCAAAAATAAATGCATACGCACACACTCTACAGAAATTAAAACAAAGATGTAAATTCTAACTCGTACACGCACACACCCTTGCAAAAAAATAAGAAAAGCGAAGTGCTCAGAAAATTAAAACGACTGCATTTCTACCGCTAGAATGCGGTAGAAATGCATAAAAAGTGAAAATAAAAATTAACCGGAGCGAAAAGTTTTGCAAATAAATGCAAAATAAAAGTTGGCGGAAAATTAGAACGACTGCATTTCTACCGCTAGAATGCGGTAGAAATGCATAAAAAATGAAAATAAAAATTAAAGGGACTAAAAAGTTTTGAAATTAAAAAGCTAAAATGAAGTTGACGAAAAATTATAAGGATGATTTTTTCATTCTTAAGTTTTTATAAAAGCTCCTAAAAAGTGAAAATAAAACTAAAAAAAGACGAAAAGGTTTACAATCCTAAAGAGCCTAAGTTGAATAAAATCAAAATGAGCACTTTTTAGTTGTTTTTATAAACCCTTAAGAATGAAAAATAAGGAAAAAAGGAAAAGCTAAACCTAAACAAGTGCGGATTATGAAAATAAAACGGACATTACAACGGCTAGAAATGCCGATAAATCCTAAATCTAACTAAGTTATCGAAGCTATAAAAATAAAAACATAAAAGAAACACAAAAAGGTGAACGAAAAATTGCTTAAGTAGGCGCATTCAAATGGATTTTTCATACTAAGGAAGAGAGAAAATTTCAAATTTTATTAAAGCAAACACCCTAATACAAACTAAGAGAGAGAGAGGGGGGAGAAATTCTCCTTACATAAGCATGGAATCCAAATGGGCAGCACCTCCCCTAAGCAAAGTGGTCAAAAAAGTGGACAAGAAAAGCTTCCTGGAAGCTCTTATTTATAGGCAAATTTTCGGGTTGGTCACGCCCGTGACTAGGGCGTGACAGGGGGGCGTGTCGATACTGTACATAAGCTGATCGGGTGACTTGACTGGAAAGTTGACTTCGGCTGAAAATGTGGCGGTCACGCCCTCGGTCACGGGCGTGACATGTGCCAGTCACGGGCGTGACTAGGGCGTGTCGGGGAGGTCGATCTGGGCACGGTTCGGCCGCAAAGTCGCGCGCGTCACGTCGGGCCAGGTGGTGAAGTCACGCCCGTGTCACACCTTGACACGGGCGTGTCTTGGGGCGTGTCGAGCTCGGTTTGATGATCGCTGATCGTCGAGCTGGCACCTGTGGTCGGCGATCGTCGAGGGCGTGACACGGACGTGTCGGTCATGTGACACGGGCGTGTCAGTCAACATTTTGACTTTTTCTGGAATTTTTCTGCAATAAAAATAAAGCTAAGTTAGAAATAATATTTACAAAAATAAGCAATTTATTGAATAAAACTAATAAAAAAGACAAAAATAAACAAAATTGACAAAAATAAAATACGAAAATATAGGTATATTTACAACGCATCATTGGTTTTCTTCCTTTTATAATCTCAAAAGGAGTCTTCTTGGGATACTTGATGATAGAAGCTATATTCATGACATGACAAGTAGTGTTCACTACCTCAGTCTAGAAGTATTCTAGGAGAGAAGTGTCACTGAGTAGTGTTCTGCTAGCTTCTATGAGAGTTCTGTTTTTTCTCTCAGCAATCCCATTTTTCTGGGGAGATCTCGGAGAAGAAAACTCTTGATAAATCACTTGTTCTTCACAAAAATTTATCATGCCTTCAGACTGAAATTCAGCATCATGGTCAGTTTTTATTTTGACCACAGAACTATTCTTTTTATTCTGAATTTGCCTAACAAAAGTCACAAAGAAGTTAAGGGTTTCAGACTTTTTCTTTTAAAAGAAAACTCAAGTAAATCTGGAATAGTCATCAACTATCACAAGTGTATAGACTTTTCTACCTAAGCTATGAACAGGCATAGGACCAAATAAGTCCATATGCAAGAGGTACAAACACCTCTCATTATCCTTAGCCCAATGCTCTTAAAGGATGTTTTGGTATGCTTGCCTTTTTGGCATGCAAAGCAAATGTCGTCTTTTGTGCATCTTAGATTGGGCCCATTTCTTACTATCCCTTCACAGAAGAGATTTCAAATTGTCTTGTAGTTCATGTGAGCAAGTCTCTTATGCTATTGCATACAATAAGGGACTTTCTCATTTGCTACCAGACATACAGGTGAGTCTGTACTTAAACATAAAAAGTTTAAACAATAAACATTTCCACTCCTAGTGCCTATCAAGATGACCTCTTGGTAACTTTATCTTTTGATTAGACACTCATCCTTGTGGAAGACAATGACATAGCCAATATCCCATAGTTTACTTATGTTAATCAGATTGTGTTGAACTCCTTCCACATAAGATACCTTTATAATGGTGACTATGCCATTGGTGATCATACCATAGCCTTTGGTGAGTCCTCTATCTGAACCTCAAAATATCACCTTAGGTCTATTCTCATAGGAGTATAATCCTTAAGGTGGATCCTTGTTCTAGTCATGTGCCTGGAACAACCACTATCCAAGTACCATATTGGCATTGTATGGGTACTAGTACTACCCAGCAAATACAGATTAGTTTACCTTAGAAACTTAAAAGGGATTGGGTCTTTAGTTCATGTTAGCTTGAAAATGCACATGTCTACTTGCAGTAGTCCTGACAGGAAGACTTACCCTTGCCCTTGAAACACTAGGGTTGTGCCAACAATCTATGACAAAGTGTCCCACCTTAGCATAGCACCAACATTCATGAATGTTGTATCTTCTCTTCTGAAGATCCTTGGAAGAGTGCAAGCTATCCATAATTATCTATTTATATGGGAGAGCAGCAACCTTCTTCTTGTTTCATTCAACAAATATCTGACTGAAAGTTAGTCTGTTAGTGGATGCACATGGCTTATTCTGAGTAGCATCAAAAGTTGTCATCTTTGCAGCTGATATGGAGTTCATGGCTTTAAAAATTACTAGGTGTGGCTTATTGATTGACTTACCCATAGTCGAGGTGTTTATTGGAGGAACCTAAGAATATACCACTGTCTTATCCTTGAGTGTGGGATCTGGAGCTCCAAATAAAATAGTCCATAATGGGCCATTTGGATTTCCTCATGGGAATCCTTCAGTGCACTGACACCCATGTCCACTCTCCTTCTATTATAATATACCCTAGTATTCTTACAGGAAGAGTTCCCATTCTTCCAGGGACCATATATGATGTCCTAGTCATACATGTTGGAAGGGAGGATTACCTTTTAAACGGTGATCTGAGGCACTACAGGAGCTTTGCCTTTCCCTTTAGAGTGGGCAACTCTAGAGTTCCACTTGAACCCCAAATCTCTCTTAACTATTTGAGAGTTGAAGGAGTCAATCAATGCAAGCATAGTTTTGGTTCAGAGAATTCTGCCAAAATCTTCTTCTCCCTAAGAAGATTTTCTTCATGATCCATGATGATTTTGTTTTTGTGGCTAATAGTCCCAATTTGGATAATTGAGATTGTCTTTAGTTGGCTAACTTCTCTCCTCATCTGAGCTAGTAATGGTGCTGACTCATACTGCAGGGAAGCAGCTTGATGTAGAGAGGAAATCTCCTCAGTTTGTCTCTTGACAAACCTTTTTCTCTTCTTTAGAGCATCCAAAATTACACCATACTTGTCAATCAATTGATTGATATCATCTTCATATTTTGAACCATCATTTCCACTAGAGGAAGTGGATGCTTCAGAGTTTGAGCCAAACTCTTAAATAGAGGGAGAGCTAGGAATAAAGTGTACCTCATTAGGAATAAAATTGTCATGATTATCTTCTAATATGGCCATGAGACTGAAATCCTCATCCACTTCACAGTCACTGTCAATATAGGACAGTGGGGCTTGATGTAGGGTGGTAATCTCCACAACTTGTCTCTTGACAAGCCTTTTGATCTTCTTCAGAGCATCCAGAATTGCACCATACTTGTCAATCAATTGATTGACATCATCTTCAGATTCTGAACCATCATTCCCATTGGAGGAAGTGGATTCTTTAGAGTCTGAGCCAGACTCATAGATAGAGGGAGAGCTAGGAATAGAGTCTACCTCATCAGGAAAAAAATTATCCTAATTATCTTCTGATATAGCCATGAGACTGGACTCCTTTTTGAACAACCTACCTCTAAAACCACTTGAAAGTCTTTGTTTCAAGAGTTGTTATACACTAGAGGGGGGTGAATAGGTTTTCAAGTCTTTATTACTACTTTTAAATTTGGTGTGTTGTGAGTTAGATTATTAAGTTTGCTTTCAAGAACACAAATCAGCACACCAATATTTATAGTGGTTCCCCAAGGTATGAGTACTTCCACTTTCCCTCCCTCCATTCTAACATTGTGTTAGACAAGGCAATCTTATCCAAATCTCAGCTCAAAAATCTTACAAACCAGATCCCTCAGGATCTCTTAAACTTTCTCCAATTCCTACCTCAGGCCTAATCCCTACCCACTCAGAGTTAATTTTACTCCTACAGCTCAGTGATCCTCCTGATCACCTACCTCAGGCTTAACAAAAAGTCCTACCACTCAGGCTAAAAGGTTAGCCTTATACACACAGATAATAAATCTCCTACAACATAGATCTGACTCAGATCCTACCTCTTAGCCTTTATATTTTAGGCTTACAACTCAGATCAATAATGATCCTACAGAAAGATTGTGTGTTTGATGGTGATTTACTCTAGAGAAAAAGATTCTCTGAGTCTTATTCTTCTTGAACTCCAAAACTTCAGTCCAATCTTCTCTATAACAACAAGTATTAAGATCTTCAGTAGTTTAGCTTGTGCTGAGAAGACACTGCAGAGCCCCGTACATTCAAGTCTTTGAAGTAATAGTTGATTGTAGTGGCCTTGAAGATGAACAATAACCTGAAGTAGCTCTGCAACTACTTCTTGTTCAGAAAATGAGATTTCTGATCTTGTGGTTGAAGATAAATTAATTCTTCAGTTCTTTATTTCTTCAATAATCAACATCTGTCTGTGGTTCATAGACTCACTGTATGAATGATGTCAAGAAAATCTTCTTGTTAATTGAGAGGAAAAAGATGACCAAAAAAGCTTCTTTTTTATTTCTCAAAAATGTCCTTTTAGTGATCTCCGTCCAACGGCTCTTTGCGCAGTAAGGACCAGCTGGCCTCGGCAAAAACAACATCTCTTTTGCATTAAATGTTATACTAAAGGCATGTAGTGCCTTTTGTCATCTAGCGTACAAATCTTACGACATTTTAATTCTTGATGACGTCAGCATGACTCAGCGCTTGTGGACTTAGTAATTTCTAGACAATCTGATAGGTGTTGAGTGAGGCCTTGTCACACAACGCATAAATACTTAGGAGAATTTTACATCTTCAGGCGTCGAGTGAACCTTCAACACTCAATGCTTTTGACATTTGTAGTCTAACTTTTAATGCATTGAGTGATCCTGCATCACTCAATGCTTCTAGACTTGGTTGAAATTTCTATGCATGAAGGCGTTGAGTGCATCTTGTACACTCAATTCTTCTTGACATTTCCTGTCTTCTTGATGAAGCATTATGTGGCATGTCTTCACTCAATGCTTATATACTTGATCTAAAATCCAGTTGAGTAGGCATTGAGTGAACTACCTTCACTAAATGCTTCTGTCCTTCGATAGATTTCGAGCCACCAACACCGAGTCTTTTAATGTATAGAGTTTTGTCAACGCTTTTCCCTTTCTAGTATTGAGTGAAGTGAGTTCACTCAATATATTTGGACTTAGCTAATTTTTTGCTTGTTCAGCAACCTGTCTTGAGTCCAACTATCATTGTCACTCTGACTACATGTCTAATCAATGTAACAGTATACAACCTGTATACAATGAAATTGAATATATATTAGATACATTCATGTGTATACCATTGACTTGTGGGCCTTCTTCAAATCTAGGACATTGGTATCAATGGACCCAACACTACCTCTCAAAAAATGGGAACTAAAGGTCTATGTCAAAATAGCAAAATAGAGTGCGTGTGTAAGCATGGGTGAGTCATCATAAGACTTTCATTGTGTTTTAGTGCATTGCACCGCATAAGATCCTTATCATATAAATTTGTTTAGACACTTTTATATGATGAGTTACTTCATGTTATACCCTATCATTAACTTATAAATTTTTATGGATATTTTTATAAGTTAAGTTCAATTATGTACTTGTGATATTATACTGTTAGACTTTTATGCTATTACTCACTTATTATTTTTACTTTCTCTTACTGTGCTTACATTACTACTGTTGTCATTTTTTACTGATAGCTTAGTGCTTACCACCTATTATACTTGTACTTACTGAATATATTATGTCCTCTCTTTCTTTCCTTCCACTTAGTGCCTAAGATTTGTTGGGGTGAGAGGATGTGAAGCCACTCAGTCATTATGACTAACTATTGCTACACCCGTCTTTTTAGGTGCACACCCCTTAGACGGAACAATAGCTACAGCACCCCGTGCAGAAAGGTAGTTAGGCCGAGGAGAAAGGGCCTGACACTACTATTCCTCCACTTCCCTCGGTGATAGATTTGAGAATGCATTTTTGTTGTAGCCTCTTTGGGACATTTTATACTCTGATATTTACATGAGCTTTTGTGTAGCTTCCTGACTCTTGTTTATTTCTGGACTTTAGTTTTTGTGGATTATAACTTATGTGTTTTTCTCCTATTGATGGGTTGGTATTGTGATATCGAAAATTAGGCAGTAGGATAGGCGACTTGTGGTTTAGATTAGCCTGTGTGCTGATGCTATCGAAAGGTGGCTGTTTTGGGCACTCCTTAATGCTGATAGAGAAGATACATGTGCTTATGAATTTCTTTTTAGGGCTTATTCTTGCAACAATATGGAAAATAGTAGATAGTGCTGACGGCGTTTTACCCTGCCCACCCCAGCCCCCCCAAGTCTACCTTAAGCTCCACACGGTTCTCTGTGGCCCGGTTCCTGGCCGAGGTGAGACTACTACAGGTAGATAAGTCAAGCTACCTCTACAAATTGAACTTCCTTTGTAGCTTACCTTAGGAACTCCCTTAGAGTGACTGGAAGAATGATCGTCCCACACACTGGTACTGGTACACTGTCAAAATCTTATAGTGGTCAAGTTGTTGGCTCAAGGAGCTCTTGGGGGATCTACATGCTTAGTAGCATCGAAGAAAGCAAGAAATCCACTGAGCTTCTGTTAATTACTATCCTCCTGTCTTTAAATCATGGATTGTCGATTCCAGTACTAATGAAGATGGGATCTTAGTGTGGTGTGCGTACTCCCTCTTAGTCTGTACTAGAAGCTGATGGTGGTATTCAAAAGTGGTTTCGGGTCTTATAGACCCTTCTTAGGCATAGCAATAGATAATATGTAGGCAATAGGGAAGGGTGAGTCGGTGATGGTCTCGACCTCCCTGACCATTTTCTTACCCCCATGCGCTTCCTAGCGCGTTGGAGATTACTATCACACGGGATGGTGCGACGATGGATTCAAGTACGTCCCTAGATGCCCTTGTCGGATGACGCGTTCAATCTCCTCTTTCAAAGTACGTCCCTAGATGCCCTTGTCGGATGACGCGTTCAATCTCCTCTTTCAACCAAGTGCAGTCCCCTGTGTTGTGCCCGTTCCCATAGTAGACCTAATAATATTTTTCTTGGTCTCCCCGATTTGCTGGTAGCAGCTTTAGACGGAGAAGTATCCCGTAGTCCTTGATTACCATGAGCACCTACAATTCCTTGTGTTGGCAAGATTCTTGATCCCTGCTAGTGTCGCTGCACTGGTTGTCACTTTCGCAGTATATCGGGTGTGTGGGCTTTGATTCCCCTTTTAAATTAGAGGTCCCTTTAAATTGCTAGCAGTGGCCGCCGATAGTCTCGTCTACCACGATGTGTGCATCGACCCGATGAATGAGATCTACATAGCTCGGTGTTATTTCCTACATCAGTGTGGAGAAGAATTCACTTGGGCAGAGCCCCCAAAGGAAGATGTTTTGAAGTAGCTCAGGGTCAACATACTCCCGAGATTTGTCATGCCTCAGAGGTGAAGCGGTGGAAGAACTCCTTGAGTGACTCACCCTCGCTATGGAGGATGCCTGAGAGTGTGAGGGGTCTTTGACGATCCATCGATTAGTTATCAATTGGTCGATGAAGTAGCATGTGAGCTCCTCAAAGTTGTTGATCCCCCCTCCCGTAGGGAGTAGAACCATGTGTGTGGTTGCCCCTTCAAAGTTATAGGGAATACTTGGCACAATAATATATTAGGCGTATCGAAGGGGTGGATGATCGTCTTGAAACTGATTCACGTGCTTCAGGGGGTCATATATCCCATTGAATGTTTAGAAGTGTGGTATCTTGAACCCGTGCGGGATGGGGTATTCCAGTACTTGAGGAGCGATCTGAGACCCGTGACAGAATGGGTGTCGAGCATTCATATGGCATCTCCATTCCTGGGCGATTCCTCCCCAGTCATGTCCCTTATTTCCCAGCGGGTGAGCCTCCAGTAATCTTTCCTTGCATCATTTCCATTGGGAGAGGGCCGATTTGAGCATTTGTTTGCAGCTCGGGTCCCCGAGAGGCATGCATAGAGCTTGATTTATTGGAAAGTTTGTTTGAGGGGTGCTCCTCTAGGCAAGCCGCAACTCGTGGTGGGATGCTCTCCTGTGCGATGGTTGGTCGCATCTCGTGCGTGTTTGCTGGGTTGGGAGGATTGAAGAGCCCTATATCATAAAGAAGAGTGAGCACTTCTGCCTAGCATTCCTCCATTAGTTGGATATGATGTTCAACTGAGCTTGTTCGCGCGGTTATAATGGCCCCTTCGTGTTACAGGGCATTTCTTTCGGGCGAGTTGGCAGGGGTCTATCCAGCGCACTTTTCTGATGTTATGCCATTAGCAATACGTGCACTCCTTCTTTCTATTATGGCTAGTTGGGGTATGCTTGTGAGGCAAACACTACTTTAAGGGAGTTGCAGTGGTTAGGAACACTTTCCAATAGGTGGTGCCAAACTGGTGCGAGTCACTCGGTTTTTTCCCGGCTCAGAGAATCAGACCGCCTTAGCTTAGAATTGTACTAGGCATGCAAATAGTCTATGAAACAAAGCAGGAAATGACAAAGGCTATTTTATGTGGAAAACTCAAAAAGGGCGACAAACCACGTGGTTGGATTTGTGTTGGGCCAAATCCACTATTTTCTTTGACTTTATAGGAGTTGATAGATTTTCTCGGACGGTGACAGAGCACCTCTTCATTACAAGTTTCGAATATGAAAACAATAGAAAATATCAAAGTCCTTGGAGCCTGGGTGGAAGCGCCCTAGTGAGGAAAATCGCTAAGTTCATGGAGTCTCTATAAAAGTGCTCCTGCAGAGCTGAAGCCTTGATTTGAGCACTTCTGTGGAGAAGAATGTCATATCTTTGAAGCCTTGAGAGGCCTTCGCATAAGAGAGGGAGCGGAGCAAATTCTGAGCAAAGGAACGATCTAGGTCCCATGACCTCGCTAGAAAACCTCAAATATCTCTCTAGCCTCTAGAGATTCTTGCCTTCAAATGAAGGTTTGGGGGCTTATATATAGTTTTCTGGAGGGATATGCTGGTAAATGTGTCGGGATAGAATTTTCGCTGGTAAATGGCGTCGCTCTGTTTTGTTCACCGGAATCACCAATTTTAGCGAAATTATGAAAGTGCCCCCCGGGCGGTCCGGGCGATCTGGGTGACCCGGGCAAGGTGCCTGCCGGCAGTGCCTGCCGGCGGAGGCTACGACTAGAGGCAGTGGCGGCGGTCATCGATGCATGTGAAAGTGAGGGATAAATCTAGTTTTACTCTAGAGGGGGTGACTAGAGTATTTTAAAACTTTGATTTATTTTTGTAGCGGATTTAAAATTAAGTGTTAAATATATACATAGAAAGAAAAATCACAACACATAAATAAAGAAAGCAATCAATCACAGATGACATAAGGATTTATAGTAGTTCCCCAATAAACCTAGGTATGTCTACTCTTTCACCACCCTGGTAGAAATCCACTACAGGTTTTTGATCAGGTGCCCTGCCACCAGAAGATCTATTTTCTAAGGGAAATCTTGCAACCCTTTGAGCTATTGATCAGGTGCCCAAAAACCAAGTTTAAGTCTTTTGATCAGGTGACTTATGAACCAAGAGATAAATTTTGAAGGGGGTTAAAAACCCTGTACACAGATTAAGAAATAAACTAAGAGATTTGATGATGTCTTCTCTATCAAATATCTCTGAGAAGACTTTAGTGGATGAAGATGCAAAAAAAGCTTCCCCTTATTTGAGTAGAGAATTGATATCAGGAGGGGAAGCTTTTCTTCAGGGTATAGGCCTTCTTCTATTTGTCTGGTTGAAGACTTTTAACTTGTAGAGACTGAAGCAGAAAATGTGTTAAAAATATGTTGATTTATAAGTCTCTAAATCAGTAACAGTGTGTCACCCTGAAAGTCTAACTCAATAAACTTATGAGATATATAAAAGTGTAACCATTTGAAATAACAATAATCTGAATATATAATCTCTGAGAAGAATTCAAACATTTGAATTAAAACCATTCTGAAATGCCTGAAGAATCTCTAAGGATTATAACTGCTCTGGGTAATAAATTAGAATTAAACTCTGAGATAAATCCATATTTAATGCTTCCTGAAACGGCTATATTCATTAAGAATATTTTGCATTAAATATTAGAGTGTAGCTGACTGAAATTAAGCCTTTCAAAATCATTCTGTCTTCAGAATTTAAAACTGCCTGAACATTGAACACAACAAGAATTTCGTCGAACTAAGCCTGGAGATCGTCGAACTGAGCCTGGAGTTCATCGAGCTGAGCTTCTGAGTTGTGATTATCATTCGTCAAATGGAGCCCAGAGTTTGTCGAGTTAAACTTAGAGTTATAACTCTGAGTTCGTCGAACTAAGCTCAGCGTTCGTCGAACTGAGATCAGCTTTTGTCAATCTGAATTCTTCGTTCGTCGAGCAGCACTTCTCTGGAATTCTTCTGAAGTAACAACCCTGGAAATAAACCTATGACCCAAGACTATACAAAATGGGTCAAACTAATCATCCTAAACAAATAATAGTGATCCTAGCCCAAATCATAAAAAGGGTTCCAACAATCTCCCCCTGTTTGGGTGAGGATACTATCAAAAACAGAAAAACACAAAGCATAAATATCTAGCAGAAACAAAATTTTCTATAGATATATAATAAGTGCTTTGAGAGTTTAAAAAACAATAACATAGTTCAAAAACATAAAAAAATCAAGAATAGTTCTGAGGTGTTGCTGAATGAGATACTGAAGGACATTTGGTGAAAATAAGCTTTCTGGTAGGATCTTCAGCTTAGCTTTTGCTCATCTTTTAGTCTTAAGAGCCAATAATCTTCAGAGAAGTAGTTCTTAGAACTACTGCTTCAGGATGCAGACTCATGTACTTATCAATATTGAACAAGCTCTTCTTTGAATATCTGTATAGTTCCTTTTGTTTGTATGAGGACAAAGTGGTGAATTGAGAGGGGTACATACCCTCTGTCCTAGCTTTCTTAATCTAAGATAAAGCAACTTTCTCATTAAACCTTGCCATTATAAACACTAGATCAAACTCTCGAACATTAACTGTAGAACCTGGCCTTTCTTGGTTTGAATGTTACTTGCTGCGTTGACTTCTTTGACTGGAATAAGTATCAGACCTTGAAGATCTGTCCTATTTTCCCTGAGCTGGTCAAACATGCAGAATATAATATGGAATATTTGCATTTGATGAAGGTTGAGGAGCAACCTTATCTGAAGCCTTCTTCTTGAACTTTCTTTTCTTAGACCCAGAATCTTCTGAATCATCAGACTCTGAGTTATCATCAGATTCTTTAGCTGGCTAATTATATAAATCATCTATCTATTTATACAAATTAGTATGTTCATCAACTTGAACTTCTGGCTATTTATATATAATATTTGTATCAGCTGCTTCTTCCATATCTTCATTAAGAAGATCATCAAAATTTGGCATTGGAGTTTCATCCCACATAGGAGTGGAAAAATCCTGCTCTGTAACATCTATTATATCATCAACTATTATAGGCTGAGGGACTGGACTAATACTGGTAAAAATGTTTTTAAGATAAGATCACAGTTATTCTAATAAAGAAGCATTAATGGGAGCAGTGTAAGACACTATATCTCTAGATAAATCATTTTCAAAAACTTGAAAAGCAGGAAGATAACTAAGCAGAATGTCAAAATTTGATAAAAGAGAATGTAAATAAAGTGTGGGATGAATAATAACATCACCAACAGTAATAACTTCTTGTTCTGCTGGCAACTAATCTTCAACTGAAACTTCAATCATTTTTGAATCTGAAACTACTGCTGTTGTAACCTCTAAAACTTCTACATTGGCTGAAACTAAAACTACAGTATTTGGAGCCTCTTCATGAAACATCTCCCCCTGCCTAGATCCAGGGAGACCTAAATATAGGCCCCTAGAGGAAGGGACAAAAGAGGAAGAGGTTAGCTTAGAAGAGTGTTCAGATATATAAGCCACAATAGAAGCCAAGGATTCTTCAATTAGTTTCCTGAGAGTATGAGTGATGAAGTCCAAAAGATTAGAAGTAATGAATGAGAAATCCAAATACATATACTCAGGAGGATGCTGAGAAGATGTAGTGGATGGATTGGAAGATGATGGATGAGAATTGTTAGCACAGTTTGGAGATAGGAAAGATAACTGTGGTATAGATGTAAGATTGATTATAGGGGGAATGACATCAGGAACTATTTCTTCCTAGATTGGGGAGTGAGGTGGAGACAGGAGAGGTTGAGATGAATGTTATGGAAATAGAGGAAATAAAGAGAAATGAAGTGGATATGAAAGAAGTTGAGATGAAGGTGACTGATGAGGTGAAGCTAATTGATTTAAAGATGAATAAAGAGGAGATAGATATTGTGTAGAGGAATCTGTATGGAAGGAAGTGGATGGAACTTCTACAGATAAAGAAGGTAGTTGAGAAGGTGGAGATTGTTGCCTAGGTGAATGGTGTGGAGATGGTAGAGGATAAGAAATAAGAGGAACATGAACCTCTTTTGGGGTTAGGAGAGTGGCTGAAACAACCATGATGCTTTCAGAAGCTGTCTTAGATGGTGCAACCTTAGAAGGCTTGGTAATCACCCTCTCCCATTTTCCAAAAAGGGCAGAGGTAATCCTCTTAGATGCATTAATATAAATGGTCTGAGAGACCAAAATCTCTGTACACTTAACCTGTAAGAAAATTCCTAAGATCCTGCCATAACCTCCAGGCTTTTTTGTGATCTTCTTCTTAATAGAATAAAAAAGAATTGATCCCCAGTTTATTTTCTTCTGAACTACCAGAGCAAACATCAATAGGAATCAATGTCTGGTAATATAGTCATGGGCTGAATGTTTGCCCAAAAAAGACTTTCCTACTACATCATCTAAGAACTTATATTCTATTGAAAAGTTCTTTTCAGAAGATGGTTAGGGTTCCCTTGAGAATGACCTAATCTATCTAGCATTATCTCAAATTCAGAACTAGATAATTTTATATCTTCTTTTCCATTAACAAAATCAAAAATTTCAGAAAGAATTTCTGGGGTAAGAGGAACCTGATTCCCAGAGATAGATCTAATAATGACTAGGGTATCCTAAAATTTGGTAGTATGGATCCATTCTTTGATTTATGCCATTGGAAGCTTGATCCTGGTAGTCATAAAATTCCGCAGATTCTGAGCCTTAAATACTTTCATAATATCCTGTAAAACTTGATCTGAATGAGAGAAAGATTCCATGTCAATATTGAAGCCTTCATCAAATTTCATTGTCGAGAGGATTGCCTCAGAAATCGCCATTAGCCTGCAAAACAAAGAGATCTCTATTCGATGAAATATTTCACACAAGAATTACATTTTCTCGATCTCCGTTCGACGAAAGTTTTGCGAAAGAATTACATTTCGTCAAGCTCCATTCGACGAAAGGTACTCAAAACTAAAACGGTGATCTCTGGTCGACGAAAGTTTCACAAAGAAAGTTCATCAATCTCCGTTCGACAAACGTTTAACGAAAAGTTCACAGCTCGTTAAGCTCCGTTCGGGGAAAGGTGTACAATTCGTCGATCTCAGAACAAAAATCAAAGTAAAGACTCTTCATTAATCATTCCTAACTGATTTAAGAAGAAATTTTGTTTCTTTTCATCTAAAGGTTTAGTGAAAATATCAGCTCTTTGAAAATTAGTTGAAATAAATTTTAGTTTAATTTATTTTTGTCTATATTGTCTCTGATAAAATGATGCCTAATTTCTATATGTGTAGTCCAGCTATGAAGGACTGGATTATGTGCAATTTATATTACACTAGTATTATCACAAAATATAGTTGAATTATTTAAGTTATAACCATAATCTAGTAACTGATTTTGAATCCACAAAATATGTGAACAAGAACTACCTGCTACAATATATTCAGCTTCAGTAGTTGAAGTAAAAAACAGAAATTTGCTTTTTGCAAAACCATGACACAAGCCTATGACCAAGAAACTGACAAGTTCCTAATGTGCTTTTTCTGTCAACTCTGCATCCAGCATAGTCAGCATTTGTAAATCCAGTTAATTCAAATCCTGACACAATAGGATACTAGAGTCCTAGATTAGGATAACCCTTTATATATCTCAAAATTCTTTTTACTAAAATTAGGTGAGATTCTTTAGGGTTAACTTGGAACCTAGCACAAATACAGGTTACAAACATAAAATCAGGTCTACTTGTTGTTAAATATAATAGAGACCCAATAATAGTCCTATATGTTTTTTGATCAACAGGTTTGCCCTATTCATCATTATCAACTACAGTATTAGAGGGCATGGGTGTTTTCATAGAGAAGGCATAGACATCCCAAATCTTTTAATTAGCTCTTTTGCATATTTAGATTGAGATATAAAAATGCCATCAAGTGTTTGCTTCACTTGTAAACCAAGGAAGTAGGATAATTCACCCATGCTACTCATTTCAAACTTTGAATGCATTAGGTCAGAAAATCTTTTGCAAAGTTTGGAATCAGTAGAACAAAAAATTATATCATCGACATATATTTGAACTAGTAAAATTTTGGTTTTATGATGTCTAAAAAATAAAGCTTTATCCACCATGCCTCTACTAAATTTATTTTCTAAAAGAAAATTAGCAAGGGTCTCATATCAAGATCTTGGAGCTTGTTTAAGACCATAAAAGGCTTTATTGAGTTTAAAAACATAAGAAGATTGAGTTGGAGAGATAAAACCTGGTGGTTATTCTATATAAACTTCCTCTTTGAGTTCTCCATTTAGAAATGCACTCTTCACATCCATCTGATATACTTTAAATTTCTTGAATGCTGCAAATGTAAGAAATATTCTGATAGACTCTAATCTTGCAACAGTAGCAAATGTCTGATCATAATCTATGCCTTCCTCCTGTGAGTATCCTTGAGCTACCATTCTAGCTTTATTACTTACTACGACTCCTTGAGAATCCAATTTATTCTTGAAGACCCATTTGGTTCCAATGACTGGATAGTCTTTGGGGCTTGGAACTAAGTACCAAACCTTACATCTCTCAAACTGATTGAGTTCCTCTTGCATTACAATGATCTAGTGGGGATCTTATTCTGCATCTTTTATGGATTAAGGTTCAATCTTAGATAAAAAACGAGTATGCATCTGATCTTGATTGAGAGGATGCCTTATTTACATACTAGCTGATATGTATCCAATCACTTGAGATCTAGGATGATCTCTAAGTGAGACAAAATCAACAGGTGGAGTTGGTTCTTCAATAACTTGTGTTGGTAAATCCTCTTGTGGAATTTCATTAGTTATAATATTTTTAGTAAAGATTTCTAGATTGTCTTCATCACTATCTTTAGCGTTCTGTTGAGAAGGATGCAATGTATCCTTTTGTGTTAGGATTAACTCATCCAATTTCACACACAGATTTGGTACCTGAAAAGAATCTATGGTAGAGGTACCCCTATCCTGATAACCATCACCACATAATTGACTGATGGAGATAAAGTTATGCTTGAGACCTTTCACATAAGCTACCTTCCTGAAGGTAATTGTTCTAACCTTGACATTTCCATAGCATTCTGTCTGACATAGTTGGAGTCTCCAAAAATGACTTTTGGTCCAAGCTTTGTTTTAAAATCTTTAAGGTTAGCCTTTCTTCCTGTCAGATGGTTTGAACATACACTATCCAAATACCACTGTTCCTCTGTTGTAGGATAGTTCTTTTCTTGTATAAAAAAAATTAGGTGTTCTTGACCCAGGTTACCTTAGGTCCTAATTTTGTTTCATAATAATTTGAAATATAAGAACATTCAGGTTGATCTTTATAACCATGTGGATGATATCTCCTAAGAGGAATAATCCACTCAGTAAAAGGATTTTTAAATCTTTGTGTTTGATTATTGTTTTAAAAAGAATTTAAATTTCTGCCTGAAAAATTTGAGTTCGACAAATGATAGTGATTTCGTCGAGCTACGTTTGACAAATGGTGGTGAGTTCATCGAGCTCCATTCATAGAATAGTAAATATTCACTTTCTGTGTTCCACGTTCGTCAATCTCTGTTCAATGAATCATATTGATTTCTTTGAGCACCATTTGTTGAATGGTTATACTCAAATCCTATGTTCCAAGTTCTTCGAGCTCTGTTCGACGAATTGTATTGATTTCGTCGATCTCGTTTCGATTCATTTTGTTGAACATGGTTTTTCTGATTTTTTTATTTTTTAGGCTTATTCTTTTGTAAAACTTCCGTAACTTTATCTAAATCTTCTAATTTTTCTTTTCCTTTATCAGAAATAAATTTTATAGGTGTAGTTAAAATATTTTCTTGTAGAAGGTGAGGTTGACTTGATGAAGCTCCCAAGCCAAGTTTACCATTTAGTCTTGCATTGACTGTGCTTGTGATATTCATCAGTTTGATACTTCTCCCATTAAGACATTCTTCAAACATCTTAGCCTTAGATAATTTATTTTCTAGTGAAATTACTTGTTCCTTAAGAATCTTCAACTCTTCTTCAAGTTTAATATTTTCTAAAGATAGTTGGTTTAATTCAATTAATTTTTCTCTGAGAAATTTTATTTCTTTCTCAAATTATATTAAGTCTTCACAAAGTAATTTGAAATCTATTTTAAACTGTTCTGAAGTAAAATCAAATGTTGAAATTACCTACTCTTCTTTAGACTCAGATTCAGAATAAGAATTGCTGCTTGATGCATTGATTGCCATCAGACAGACCTCTTTAGATCTTGACTCTTCTTCATCTTCAATTGAACTGGATGATGATTCAGAGTCTGATTAACTCCAAGTTTAAACTACAATGCCTCTCTCCTTCTTTTTGTGGTTACTGGAAGAGGATTTATGTGAGTGCTTCTTAGAGTCTTTCTCCTTCTTCTTATCCTGCGTTTGATTTTTAGGACACTCTGGAAGAATGTGCCCTAGTTTCCTGCAACCATAACAAATAATTTCTTTAGTTGGAGTTTTGTCGAACCTTGGTTTGTCTTTGTTCCTGGATGATCTTCTCCTAAAGTTTTTTCTGGCTATCTTGTAGATCCTTTTAGCCAGGAGACACATAAGATCTTCATTCTGTGGAACTTTTTCTTCTTTAGTTGCTTGGAAAATAATGCTCTTTTCCATCTTCACTGAGGGTAGAGTCATTTGTTCAGCTTCCCTTATTTTGATGAGTTGCTCATAAGATTTGAGATTGCCCAACAAAGTCTCAGTTGTGATTTCATTCACACTTCTGGCTTCTCTAATTGGCCAGATTCTTGAATCTCATGTGCTAGGGAAACACATGAGAATTTTATAATTGACTTCTGTCAATGTAATATCTTTTTCCAAAGATTTCAGCTCATTAATTATGAGACTGAGTCATGTGTACATATCTACAACTGATTCACTTTCACCCTTTTTAAATTCTCATATTGAGAAATCAAGTGAGATCTTCTGTCCTTTCTTTCATCAGCTGATCCAGCTACTATTGCGTTGGGGGAATCCCAGATAGCTTTTGCTAAAGGGCATTCATCAACCTTCTGAAAATTATCATGTAACGCCTCTATTCGTCAGATGAAATATAACAGAGGGTCCGGCCGGGGCCCTATGCCATATTTCACAGACAAATGGCAGAATCACGTGTGAATATCAAAATACATTCTACTCGCATCTTAACTCAGAGCATTCTAGCGGAAGTTTAAAGCTTATAAGAACTCATCCAACGAATGTCCACTAAACATATAAATGACACAGTTATATATAACACCAGGAATGTATAAAAACACACAACCGCTCACGGCCTTGAGGCCTTACATGTTTCTCTTTACAAGAGGTGGTTTCAAACATCAGCACGCAGGCCGGCCACACACTAAAATCCAATTCTTCGCATGGCCTTCAAGGGCCTACAAATAGCAGCAGCAGCAAGGGCTTTAACCCGCTCCATCGGCGGCCGGATCTCTTCTCCTTCTTCCTTCCTTGCTCTCCTCTCTCTTCTCTTTAGAAAGATAATGGACTATATTAGAATGAGAATTTATCGCTCAATCCTAGGCCTTATAACAGCAGGAAGGAACTTGTACCTCCGGATCTAAATAGAAGGAAATGAACGGCCACGATTCGCTCTGAAAAGCATCTTTTTAGGGCTGACACGGCTTGTGACACGCTCGTGTCATAGGCCATGTACCTTAAGCGGCACACAATCGACTCATACTAGACTGGGACAAGGGCTTCGACATGCCCGTTTCAGCTCCTGACATGCCCGTGTCAACCAGTGCACTCCCGTGTAGAGGGGTGTGTCCCTCAATCAACACAGGAATAACAATCCCGAAAGGGACACGGGTTCCCAACACGCCTGTATCATGTTTGACACACCCGTGTCACCCAGAACATGCCTGGGATCCCGTTCATGTTCCTCGCCTTCTACAGCACGACTGCCAACCCGAGCAGGGCATGCCCTAGGACACGCCCGTGTCCAGGGCCGTGTCAATAACACAGTGCAGGACACGACTTGGGACACGCCTGTGTCCCAGGCTGTGTGCCTCACTCGAGACACACTCGAGACCCAATCGAGTCCTAATCGAGACTCACTCGAGTACACAGAGTTGAACACGCCCTGGGATACGCCCGTGTCCTAGGCCGTGTCACCCAGCCTGAACTCTAAATTGGGATTTGGGGTGTTACACCCCTCTCCTCCTTACAAAAGTTTCGTCCCGAAATTTAGCGTAACATATACACCAACATAACCACTCTGTTGTGATATAAAAAAAACTGATCCTGGTTTAGAGCTCAAGGGATGCAGCTTGTCTCGCCCCACGTCATCGCACAACTAACAGTTTTTTTTAAAACAGTCATTACAACCTAACAGTACAACAACATTACACTCTTTTACTTCATTTCCGCTCGTCTGTGTCTTTCATAATCTGCTTTACGGCCTCCGGTAACTCCAGGTAATACACGCGAGGCTGTTATACTTCACAATTTGAACTTTGCACCTCCTGTAATTCAAGAGTGTACATTCGAGGCTGCGCACGGGATGTAGATGACTCTGCAACTGCCTTGCCCTTTTCCTCATACGATGCACCTGTCTTTTACTCACCCTTTGAAGGCCACTCCAACAATATCGGGCAATATTTCCCTTCATCCCACAGTTAAAACACGTCAGTGTCTCCACACATTCTTGCCCATATGTTGCTCCCGAAGCAACATACGAAGAAGTTTGTTTAGCAGGCCTGAACCTCTTCTTATCTCATTTCTTCAATTTTGATTATTTCGACCACGGAACTTTGTACTCCGGCTTCGTCATAGCCAAGTCCCTCTTTCCTTGCACCCGTTTCAAATCCTTTTTGAGTGCACAAGCTGTATCTGCTAATGTTTGGAATCCTTTGTTTACCGAACTCAGGAGCGCCAACCTCAGCTCATCACGAAGTCCCTCATAGAACCTATTCGTCTTCTGTGCTTATTTCGTAAAAGTCGACCCCGCATAGCGCCACAGCCTGGTAAACTCATGCAAATAATTCTCAACAGTACTCTCACCGTGCACCAGACGTTGAAATTCATTCTCCATTGCAATTCGTCGCGATACTGGCAAATACTTTGCCCAAAATAATCTGGAGAATTCCTCCATCGATATCTCTCCTAGGCCTCTGCCTTGGTGCAACTCGACTTCATTCCACCAAAGCCTCGCCTCTCCTTCTAGCAGGAAATTGGCTATAGAAAAATTCTGCCCCTCATCTGTCCTGATCGCTGTCAGGATCATCTTCACCCTTGCAAACCAATCCTTAGCCTGCGTTGGGGAACCTGCCCCATCAAACGTAGGTTGATGAAACTCCATAAACCACTTCAGTTGCTCATCAGCCGCTTGCTCGTAAATCAGATTCTCAACATGCTCTTGCCCCATACCAACCCGTACTTGCTCCACTGCAGGCCTTACCTGTCGAATAGGCGGTGCAGTAAACATGGCAAATAGAGCCTCTGCAACTAAGCGTATAGTTTCTGCAGAAGTAGGAAGTGTGGGCACCTCAGCTGGTTCCGCACTCTCATCCGAACGCTGGGGTTCAGACTGCCCAGCTCCACTCCTCTTCACCTATATGGGAACAAGACATCATTAACGTCCATTCCAAAAAGGCAAACATGCCTAATATACGCGCTCACATTCCTAGTGGACATTCTTGAGTTCAATTGTGTGATCCCTACCAAACCCTAACCTCTGATACCACTTTGTAATGCCTCAATTCGTCACATGGAATATAATAGAGGATCCGGCCGGGGGCCCACGCCATATTTCACAAACAAATGGCAGAATCACGTGTGAATATCAAAATACTTTCTACTCGCATCTTAACTCAGAGCATTCTAGCGGAAGTTTAAATCTTATAAGAACTCATCCAACGAATGTCCACTAAACATATAAATAACACATTTATATATGACAACAGAAATGTATACAAACACACAACCGCTCATGGCCTAAAGGACTTACATGTTTCTCTTTACAAGAGGTGGTTTCATACATCGGCACGCAGGTTGGACACACATGAAATCCAATTCTTTGTACGGATTCAAGGGCCTACAACCAGCAGAAGCAAGAGCTTCAGCCCGCTCCACCGGCAGCCAGATCTCTTTTCCTTCTTCCTTCCTTGCTTTCCTCTATCTCTTCTCTTTAGAAAGATAATAGAAAATATTAGAATGAGAATTTATCTCTCAATCCTTGGCCTTATAAAAGAAAGAAGGAACTTGGACCAAAGGATCCAAATAGAAGGAAATGAACAAACACAATTCGCTCTGAAAAGCATCTTTTCAGGGCTAACATGGCATGTGACACACCCGTGTCATAGGACGTGTCCCTTAAGAGGCACACAACCGACTCAAACTATACCAGGACACGGGCTAAGACACGCCCATATCAGCTCCTGACACGCCCGTATCAACCAGTACATGCCCGTGTTGAGGGGTATGTCACACAATCGACACAGGAAAATATCCCGAAAGGGACATTGGTTCCCAACACGCCCGTATCACATTTGACACACCCGTGTCACCCAGAACACACCTGGGATCCTGGTCGTGTTCCTCACCCGACACAGCTCGGCTGCCAACCCGAGCAATACACACCCTAGGACACGGCCATGTCCCAGTCCGTGTCTACAACACAGTGAAGGATACGCCCTGGGACACGCCCGTCTCGTAGGTCGTGTGCCTCACTCGAGACACACTCGAGGCCCACTCGAGTCCTACTCGAGACTCACTGGAGTACACAGAGCTGGACACGCCCTGGGACATGCCCATGTCTAGGACCGTGTCACCCAGCCTGTGCTCCAAATTGGGATTTGGGTTGTTACATATCATCAGACAATGTTTGGGCTAGAATGTTGGTGGTCGCTAAGCTTTGAAGAAAATAAAGAAACCGAACTAGTAATCTAATTAGGCAGGTATGCCTATCGAACTGTAGCTAGGGGACACAAGTATCGTATTGAAATCCGAGAACTGTTGAGTACACTTACTTACACAAAGACTATTATTTTTTCGACAAAAATCTAGGGTTTAGAGAAACTAATTGCAATTAAGGAAAGGAAATAAAGCTAAAGAGAACTACTTGCATTAAAAAGAAAGAGAGCATAAAAGAAACGATTATGATAAAGGGTTGGAACGATGAGATGGAAATGCACTTGATCAAGAATCACCTCGGCTAAAGTCGATTAAAAAACAAGATAAATAAACCTAATTTTAATAGGGTAAAGGTCCTTGACCATGGAGGTTCCTAAAGCTCGAACACGCTTCTCTCGAAGTCATTCCCAACTGAGTTTAGGAAGTTCCTACCGACTCTCGTCTAAATCGGAGGCCTAAAGCTCGCTTTACGCGGTGAACCCCACTATTAGATTTTACTCCAATCCGGGAGATTTGGACGTCTGCCTCTCTCGAGGGGTGCGTATAACTCCCTTCACTCTTGAATGCTCACTTCAAACCATCGGCCACTCAGCTAGCCTAGAATGAAAGCAAAGGTGGAGAATATATATTGATGATATATCTCCAACCGAAAATAAATCAAGAGTAATTTAAGGCCAAACCCTAAAAAGAAAGGAAAATTCAAAGCATCATAACTTAATCACTCGAACCACAGATCATCAAGATCGAGTACAAGAAGGATTAGTTAATCATAGCGATGTAGACGAGGGGGGATGAGTAGTAAGGCATTCAGAACACAAATAAGAAAAGAGCACTTTTATTAATAATGAAAGAGAGATACACTACTTGAAATGAAAATTACACTTGCACGAAATTAAAACCTAAGCTAGTATATCATTAAGCTACTAAAAGAAATACAAGAGCTAGTACAAAAGCTTAAACTAAACAAGAATTAAGGGAAAACACAAAATAAGAATGAGAGAGAGAGGGAAGAACATGAAAAATACAAGAAACCAAAGCGGCAACACCTCCCCCTCTCAACCCAAGCTTTTCTAAATGGAAGGGGGGTCTGAATTTATAGGAAAAATTCTCGGGTTGGTCACGCCCGAGGCCACGCCCGGGGAGGGCATGTAAGGGGGCGTGATAGGTACGGGGTTGACCTCGGGCTCTGGATTCTGGAGGGAAGGATGATTGCTTCTATACGTTGGCTGACAAGCCCTGGGTCACGCCCGTGTAGGGGGGGAGTGACACGTACGTCAAGTCTCAATCATTGGTTAGAAATCCATCAGTCTTGGAAAAGGGGGCGAACACGCCCTGGGTCACGCCCGTGATGGGGGGCGTAACAGTACTATTGGTGTGCGGAGGCAAAAATGCATTTAATGTGGCGGCAGATTTCGGGCAGAGGACAACATGCCCCGTGTCACACCCGAGGACACGCTAGGGGTGGGCATGTCAGGGGGGCGTGACAGCCATTTTTCCTGTTATTTTATCTCTGTCAGCAAGCTTCATCGGGATCGGGTGACATGCCCTAGGTCACACCTAGGGAGGGCGTGACAGGGTGGCATGACAGGTCATTTTTGGCCAAAATTCTGGAAACCTTCAAAAATACAAGAAAATGTTAGTGGCAATAATATTTAAATAAAAAGATAAAAAGTAAGCTAATAAGGCAAGATTAGCTCCTACAAAACTAGAAAATACGATAATAGTTTAGGCAACAAAACGTATTATCAAATTCCCTCAAGCTTAAGTTTTGCTTGTCCCCAAGCAAAAATATAAAAACCGATAATCATAAAAAGGACTAATCAAAAAGTTCTAATTATGCTAACACAAGTACTATATGAAATTCTAAGTAGGGAAATGGTGAAACGTAAATCTAAAACTATTATTTAGGTATGGTTTAACTTTTATAAACTTTACTTAACGAAAATTAATCATCCAAATTTTTGACGAAATTCTTTAAATAGATTTAAGCAAAGCAACGAAAATGAAAACAAAAACGCATTATTACTAGATTCAAGCAACGCATTATAATTATATCAACTAAATAACAAATATTTAAGTTTAATCCAAAACTAATACTGATTTACTTTTCTTCTTTTCTTAGTTATTAAAGAGATTTCAAAAGCATGAATCAAAAAGACTTAATAGGACCGAAGCATTTGGTTTAGGATTATGATTTGGAGTGAAATTTAAAGATAAACGGGGAGGCTTAAAATCACACAAGACCAAAGCAAAGAATTTCAAAAAAAATCATTTTAAACGAAATATTTTTCTTTCTTTTTTTTCATCTTTTCCATTATTTTTGTTTTCTTTTTCAAAACAAAGGCCATAAATATTTTTAGTTTCATTTTGAATTGTCCAAACAAAAACAAACATTTCTTTTGAGCATACTTTTTTCAAAAACTTCTCCAAAAATATGACAAAATAACCTAACATAATCATGAAAATTCTTAATGAAACTCAAAAAGGCTAGTGTGATTAGATAGATTGGAAATTTTGGCTTTGGTGAAAATGATATGAAAAGAGGAGCTATCAAATGAAATTGGAAAAAATGATCAAAAATGGCTAACTAGTGGTGAAAGTTTTTAGGTTGGCAGGAAAGCTCAAACAGAAACAAAAATGGCCTAAATCATGCTCTTGCTTTTAAATTTATTTAAAACATAGATTTGAAAAATTTCAAAAAGCAAGTCCTAGATAATAAAAGAAGATTGATGAAATTATCTTGAAAATAGAAATAATAGGTAACTTGGATCGTTCACATCTACTACGCTATTCAAAAGTTGACCTTACAAAAATTATTCAAAAACGAAAAGGAAAATAGTGGATGATGAATTTTTGAGAAAGTAAATAAAATAAAGAACGAAAACCATAATGGAAATGCGAGTTTTAGAAAAAACATTTTTCGAGAAAAACAAAACAAAAATAAGGGGTACTATTGGAATACAAAAACGTCTAAACTATTAAAGTAATGACAAAAAGCATATTTTTTTTTAAATTTTGACATATTTTTTATTTTTTTATTTTAGATTTTTAGGATATTCATTTTTTTGTATTTTGAAAATTATTCACAAAAGGCAAAATATTAACACAAAGCAAAAAGGAGGAAGTCCTCCCCCAAGCATAAAATGGACATTGTCCTCAATGGAGAAAGGAGGTTAGAGAAGGAGAGAAAATTAAATTACAGAATTGAAAGTACAGAATTGAAAAACATGTACTTCCCCGGATTTATTCGCTTTGAATGTTGATTGATGTCGCACCCCCATGCTTGTGCATTTGGATCTTCATGAAATGTCTTCTTTGGACTTCATGATGGATTCAAT
This sequence comes from Platanthera zijinensis, assembly GCA_039513925.1. NCBI lineage: Eukaryota > Viridiplantae > Streptophyta > Magnoliopsida > Asparagales > Orchidaceae > Platanthera > Platanthera zijinensis. The sequence goes on from CM077082.1 coordinate 85,447,798, forward strand.
AACATTGGAGCAGGCGATTGCAGATGCTTCAGCTTGTCGGAACCGTCCGGAGAAAAAATTATAAAATAAAGAAAACTGAAAAAGATAACTTGGGTTGCCTCCCAAGAGTGCCCTTTGTTTAAAACGTCGTTTGAGCTCGACGCAACAAAAATAATAATGTCCAAAATAATAATAACTAAAGTTTTTAACAAAAAAAAAGTTTGAAGTTAGAGTTCGTGCAGCAAAAATTTAACAATGTTTGGACTGACATCATCATCACCAGAGAAATTAATTTTAAGACACTAACCATTTACTTTGAAATTACCCTTATCATTGTATGAAATTAAAACAACACCATAAGGAAAAACTTCTAAAACAAAAAATGGCTCAGACCATCGTGACTTTAATTTCTCTGGAAATAAACGTAAACGAGAGTTATACAAATGAACTTGGTCTCCTGGCTTAAAGGTTTTTGGGTTCCTTAAGTGTTTATCGTGAAAATGTTTCGTCCGCTCTTTATAAAATTTGTTGCTCTCATAAGCGTAAGAGCACCTGATGGAGACGTTGTTGACACGGCCGCCATTGATCCACGTCTGAGAGAGTTCGTCAATTGGGACGATCGCTACCGCAAGCTCGAGGATGGAATTGACATTCTCCGCCATTATATAAAAATATATAATTATAAATTAAATAATTATAATTATATATTCTTAATAATTTTATTATTTTAGCAATTTTATTTTAAGTATTTATTTCATGTTTTAATTTTCATTTCATGTGTAATGATGGGTGCTTATAACCATCATGTGTTGTTTAAATTATTTCACTTCATGTGCTATGATGGGTGCATATAACCATCATATTTTCAATTTGAATTTTGAATTTTGAATGGAGGGAGATTGAGTGGTGTAGGCTATATATAGCCATATTATGAAGGATTGATTAGAGAGAAGAAGAATAAGAAAATAATTACCCAAACGATCTTTTGAGATCCTCTTCCCCCCTTGGCAAAATTCGGCCATCCCTCTTTCCCCCTCTTCCTTGATAATTTCGGCCACCCTCCTCCCTCTCCTCCTTGTGGAATTCGGCCACAAGACTCCTCCCCTCTTTCCCTCCTCTTTTCTCCCCTAAACAACCCTCTCCTACTCCCTTTCTCCCCTCAAAACTGACAAAATTTCCTCCTCCTCTAAATAAATCGGCTACCCTCTCCCTCCAACAAACCGAGCTGCCCCTCCTCTTTCTCCCTCCAACACCCGCCATCCTCTCCTCCGTGAATATTTTCGGCCATCAAGAGTTCTCCCTCTTCTAGGGTTTGGGCAAGGAAAATGGCGAGCGTCTTCATCATCCGGTGCGAATCTGAGGATTTGTGTGGGAATAGAGAATCTACCACGGTCTTGAGCGCCTCCTCCACTCATCTTGTGGACGGGTTAGTATTGGGATTGGGTAACGAATTCCTACACCTCTTTGTGTGATTTATTCTATATTATATATGAGATCTTGTTTGAATAGAAGGCTAGTAATTTGTTCTGGTTTATATTGAATATTATGCTTGTTAAAATCTAATTTTCAAATCATTTATTTCCCAAATATTTTTCGTACTAATTGGAACGGGTAGATCTCGTGAACACTAAAAGATATTGGATTCATCACCCTTGATTTCCCCTTGAGTTCAAGTGATTTGGTATACCCTCTTTTAATTAATTTTGGGATCGATTAGGACTTAATTTTAAATCACTTATTTAGTCTGGATATAGTCTTATTGGATGTGTGAATGTTTGCGCATAATTTAATTTAAATGGCTAATTGTCCTGATCGTGTGGGTCCTTTTCGCTGAGCGAACATTGGCCTACAGCCCTTGTTCAATCTAAAAAAGGGCTAGCATCCCTTTGCATTGTGTGATACTGAAAATAGTGTCATTAATTGCTTGACTTATCGATAGTGCTAAATAGAGAAACTGCGTGCTAGATATTTAATTAAATTGTCGAACATAAGAACACGTAGTTCAATCCGTAGAAAGCATGGGCCTGCATCAATTTGGTATCAGAGGGAGGCTCATGTCAATTTCCTAATTGGCACCCTCCCCCTTTTATTATTTTGTCGATACGCACTTGCATGTTTCTATGTCAAAATAATAATAAAAAAATTTATTTTTGGTCTGTCAATAGCAACCAAAAATTCTCTGTTTTTCTCAAAATTCAAAAAACAAAATTCTAGAAATTCTCCATCATATTATTAGTAAGAAATCAACAAAATATTTTATTTTTATTAAGTCATTATTTTAATTTAATCATTATAAAATTTTAATTTTGGTCTGCAAATAGCGACCTATATTTTTATTTTTCTGCAAACAAAGTCAAAAAAATTTATTTAATAATCTTCATATTATTTCCAGCAACAAAATAAAAATTTTATATTATTACCCTAGTTGTAAAGCGGGAACAAATCCGTCCATCTTAGATTATATGGGTCAGAATCTTTAATTCATTGCATGTGCAGAATAATCAGATCAAGTTTTCTCTCCGGTTCTCACTGATATGGCCTATGACGTTCACGTTTCCCTTTTAGACTACTGGTATGATAAAGCAATGGCTAAACACACCCCAGCCGTGCCTTCATACCCTAGGAATACCAAGCGTCCCCACATTTATCCTCTCACTAGAATTGAGGAACCTACTTATGATGGTTTAGGGTGTCCCCAAGTTTTCCTAGACTGGGATAAGGGAATAGAGTACTACTTTGAGTGGTACGATTGGAATGACGCGGATAAGGTGCGAGTGGCGAGAATAAAGTTGTTAGGTAGAGCTAAGATATTCTGGTTGATTGAGGAACGACGTCTCAGAGCTGAGAAAGGTAAATTACGTATTGGTTGGGCAGACATGAAGGCCATGCTGATAGAACAGTACGTCTCTACGTACCATCAAACTCAGATGTTAGATGATTTGGCGACAATTAATCCAGTGAATAATTCGATCTCTGATGTTGATGTGATATATTTTGATTATGAGGATGACCCGGTAGGCGAGTGTATTCTGACATGTACGTTAGAGCCTGACGATTCTGATGAGTCTGAAATTGAGAGTGGATACCCTAGTGATTTAGAAGACGATCTATGGGATTATTGCGTTCCGATATGTGAGAGTGTTACATTGCCTATTACGGGCCCTACTAGAGTTGTGTTTGATCACCCGAGTATTGAGTGCCCTCTCAAGGCTACGATCCCCATCGTGTTAGAGCCTACGATTACACCCACTGAGATTTTATTTGACTTACCTGAGGAGCCTGAGAGTGAGGATGTCCCAAGTGTTATTGTGGATGAGTTACCATCTGAGGGAAGGGTAATTTTGGACAATATTTTTGTTGTATACCCAGATGAGGGTTCTTTGATGTCGTTACCGTTGGGTGAAGTTTTTACTGATTCGAAATTTATCCCGGGTTTGATTTTACCGACCCTTCCCCCTGATTATTTTCCCACAGTTGTTGATTTGTTAGGAAGTTGAAACCGTATTCCTAGTCTGAGTTATTGTATCACGCCCACTTTATTAGTTCCTATTTTGACGTTGACTCAACATGTAGATATTACTATGTTGAGTGCACTTGTATTTGGACTATTCACTGCACCTCATAGATATGACTACACGTCACTTTTGACAGCTCATTTTTTTTGCGTGTCCATCTACGGTTCCGTCCCCTACTACGACTGACTTTGTTTCTTTTGAAATTGTGCCTCTGGATGTGGTGTCCCCTAGATATACTTATATACCACAACTAGTCGCATGCATTTATCCACCACCATTTGATGACCATCATTTCCCCACATTAGTGACTATAGTTGGGTCCCTTGAGTTGTTTCGCTCGCACATCTTTTCACATTCGGGAGCGTCCAATTCAATTGTTTATGATGAGCGGTTCACCTTAGCATATCTTAATGCAAAGCATGAAAATATTAAAATTGAAATTACGACTACGATGTCAGAGCCCATAAAAATTATCTCTGATTTCAAGGATCCTGTGCCACTTGACTTAACCCCCTTATTCTTCGCATTTGGGTCTAGTCATGTAGCATATGGATTCTCTCCCCATTTGTCTAGGACATTAGATGTTCATTTTAGGTTTTGTCGCATAGACTTCCACTTCTTTCCGAGATAATTCGACGCTATATTTGGTGATTTGGGTTTAGTCTGGTCAGTCCCCGAGCAGATGCCTTCTGGCTCTGTTAATAAATTAATACGTAGGAACGCGGACCCATCCATGAATATGAAGAAGGTCAGATTTTATGGTTTTGTTTTAGATTTTTATATAACACAGGGTGTTTCACTTTATTTCAAGTTTCCGGACTTTTAATGGTACGTCTCTATTCCACCTGAGTACCTTTCTCCGTCGTTTCTTCCTACCACTAAATATTTTCTTGGTATGGGGAGTGTTAGTACCGGCATATCTATTTTCCATGTTGACTCCTTGGTTTTTGAACTGGATTGTAAGATTCTTGTTTATTTTCATTTGCTTGACACCCTTTCGAGTTTTCTTGAAAGTCTTGTTGTTTGTATGTCAGACAGGTTCTCAGTACTGATGGATGTTTATGCTACGATGACACGGATTGTGGGGCCAGATTTGCCCCAAGTTGATGCTGCTTCCGTCTGTTCCCCCCTCACGGGCCACTCATCGGTGATGAGTGATTTTAAGTGGGGGAAGATTGATGGAGACGTTGCTGACACGGCGATTGGGACGATCGCTGCCGCAAGCTCGAGGATGGGATCGACGTCCGTCGTCATTATATAAAAATATATAATTATAAATTAAATAATTATAATTATATATTTTTAATAATTTTATTATTTTAGCAATTTTATTTTAAGTATTTATTTCATGTTTTAATTTTCATTTCATGTGTAATGATGAGTTCTTATAACCATCATGTGTTGTTTTAATTATTTCATTTCATGTACTATGATGGGTGCATATAACCATCATATTTTCAATTTGAATTTTGAATTTTGAATGGAGGGAGATTGAGTGGTGTAGGCTATATATAGACATGTTATGAAGGATTGATTAGAGAGAAGAAGAAAAAGAAAATAATCCCCCTAAAGGTCTTTTGAGATCCTCCTCCCCCCTTGGCAAAATTCGGACATCCCTCTTTCCCCCTCTTCCTTGGCAATTTCGACCACCCTCCTCCCTTTCCTCCTTGTGGAATTCGGCCACAAGAATCCTCCCCTCTTTCCCTCCTCTTTTCTCCCCTTAATAACCCTCTCCTACTCCCTTTCTCCCCTCAAAACCGACCAACTTTCCTCCTCCACTAAATAAATCGGCGACCCTCTCCCTCCAACAAACCGAGCCGCCCCTCCTCTTTCTCCCTCCAATGCCGGCCATCCTCTCCTCCGTGAATATTTTCGACCATCAAGAGTTCTCCCTCTTCTAGGGTTTGGGCAAGGAAAACAGCGAGCGTCTTCATCATCCGGTGCGGATCTGAGGATTTGCGTGGAAATAGAGAATCTTCCACCATCATGAGTGCCTCCTCCACTCATCTTGTGGACGGGTTTGTATTGGGATTGGGTAACGAATTCCTACCCCTCTTTGTGTGATTTCTTCTATATTATATATGAGATCTTGGTGGAATAGAAGGCTTCTAATTTGTTCTGATTTATATTAAATATTGTGCTTGTTAAAATCTAATTTTCAAAGCATTTATTTCCCGAATATTTTTTGTATTAATTAGAACGGGTAGATCTCGTGAACACTAGAAGAAATCGGGTTCACACCCTTGATTTCCCCTTGAGTTCAAGTGATTTGGTATATCCTCTATTAATTAATATTGGGATCGATTAGGACTTAATTTTAAATCACTTATTTATTCTGGATATTGTCTTATTGGATGTGTGAACGTTTACGCATAATTTAATTTGAATTGCTAATTGTCTAGATCGTGTGGGTCCTTTTCGCTTGAGCGAACATTGGCCTATAGCCCTCGTTCAATCTATAAAATGGGTAGCGTACCTTTGTATTGTGTGATGTTGAAAATAGTGTCATTAATTGCTTGACTTATCAATAGTGCTAAGTTGAGAAACCGCGAGCTAGATATTTAATTAAATTATCGAACATAAGAACATATAGTTCAATCCGTAGAAACAATGGGCCTGCATCTGCGCCACTCGTCGAGTTCGTTAAGTTCAAATTTGCTAAGGTCGCCGACAGAGTGGGGATCAAAATTTAAAAACCTTAAGACCTAAAAAAGCACGGTGTTCGAGTTCTACGGGTAATTGACATGATTTTCCATAGACCAACCGATACGGCGTACATCAGAGGGCGGTTTTGTAGGCTGCTCGGTTGGCCCAAAGAGCACCGTCGTGAAACAGTCTTTTCTAATATTCTTTTAATTTCTCTGTTCACTACTTGGACTTGTCCGTTAGTTTAGGGGTGGTAGGCAGTTGAAAGTATATGTGTAACGCCGTATTTAGTAAGGATTTTAGAAAACTGTGCGTTACAGAAATGGGAACCCCTATCACTAACGATGGCGCGCGGCGTACCGAATCAAAAAAATAATTTTTTTAAGAACATAACAACGACTCGGGCATCATTCGTAGGAAAAGCTTTGTTTTCAGCCCAACGTGAAACATAATCGACAGTAACTAAAATATACTTATTCCTGAATCTAGAAGGAAGAGGGCCAACAAAATCAATTCCCTAGGGGTCGAAAACTTCACACTCGAGGAAATAATTTTGTGGCATTTCGTTTTTTATTGGAAATATTGCCCGACCGTTGGCAATTATCACACCTGCTCACAAAGGCCTGCTTGTCTTTAAACCGGCTAGGCCAGTAAAACCCGTCCTTAGCACTTTATGAGCGGTGCGAGCAGCTTGATAGTGCCCACCTGTCAGTCCTTCATGCAAATGTTTAATAATATCCAAACCTTCTTCATAAGAAACACATCTTCTTCTTCATGAAAATAATCGTTAACAGATTTTTCATCTAATTTTTCAATAAATGTATTATCCAATTGGGAGAGATGGTCGGCGGCCAGATTCTCGGCTCCTCGCTTATCACGGATCCTTAAATCGAACTCCTGGAGGAGTAAGACCTAGCGAATCTAGCGCGGCTTGGCATCCGATTTAGAAATAAGATATTTTAGGGCCGAGTGGTCCGTAAAAACAATAATTTATGAAAGTGTAATATAAGGGCAGAATTTACAAAAGCAAATACTACAGCTAGGAGCTCCTTCTAGGTCGTGGTGTAATTTTCCTGTGTAGAAGTAAGCATTTTACTAGCGTAATAGATAGGGTGAAAGTTTTTAGATATGCGTTGACCAAATACGGCTCCCACCGCGAAACTACTCACATCACACATTATCTCAAAGGGAAGGTCCCACACCGGAGCTATCATAATCAGGGCATTAATTAATTTTTCTTTTATTAGATTAAAAGCAGCTAGGCAAAGGTCATCAAAAATTAATGGGGCGTCTTTTTCTAAGAGATGGGTAAGGGGCTTGGTGATCTTGGAGAAGTCCTTTATGAAACGACGGTAAAAGCCAGCATGCCCTAGGAAACTTCTTATAGCTTTTATGTTTGTAGGCGGCGGCAGCTTCTCGATAACTTCTATCTTGGCAATATCTAACTCAATTCCTCTCGCAGAAATTTTATGACCCAAAACTAACCCTTCCTTCACCATAAAATGACATTTTTCCCAATTTAGGGCAAGGTTAGTTTCTTCGCATCGTTCTAAGACTTTTTCGAGGTTTTCTAAACAACTATCAAAAGCGTCACCGAACATGGAGAAATCATCCATGAATACCTCCATAAAGCTTTCTACATACTTGTCAAAGATAGCGAGCATACATCGCTATAATGTAGCTGGTGCATTGCACAATCCAAACGGCATCCTTCGGTAAGCGAAGGTGTCGAAAGGACAAGTAAACGTAGTTTTCTCTTGGTCCTCGGGAGAGAATAGGATTTGAAAAAACCCCAAGTGGCCATCGAGAAAACAATAAATGCTATGGCCAGATAATCGTTCTAAAATCTAATCGATGAATGGCATGGGAAAGTGATCCTTGCAGGTGGCGTCATTTAACTTACGATAATCTATACACATTCACCACCCCGTCACCGTCCGTGTCGGGATTAAATCATTATTTTCATTTACAACTACAGTTATCTCTCCCTTCTTTGGCACTACCTGAACAGGGCTAACCCACTTACTATCTTATATAGGATAGATAATTCCTGCATCTAAGAGTTTCATAACCTCTCCCTTAACTACTTCTTTCATGTTTGGTTTTATACGGCGCTAAGGTTGTATGGAGTTATGCGAATTATCTTCCATTAAGATTTTGTGAGTGCAGAAAGAAGGGCTTATGCCCTTGATATCGGAAATTTGCCAGGAAATAGCTCGGCGATGCTTACGTAAAACTAAAAGAAGTTTATCATTTTGCGCATCCGTGAGGTAGGCCGAAACTATTACTGGCAGTTTGGAATTTGTTTCTAAGTTTGCATACTTGAGATGTTCAGGAAGTTCTTTAAGTTCTAGGGTAGGGGGTTCTTTATAAGAGGTTTTAGAAATTCTGTCTTTTTCAAATACCATATCTTCATAGATCTTTTTAGATGGAAAATTAAAAGGGGTGGAGCTGGTGGTCAAGGTGTCTTCTTACAGCGATTCAGTTGGAAAAGTAGATGAGGAACAAAAATCAGAAAATTCTTTTTCAAATTCAGAGAGGTAAAAGGAGGATTCTTCACTTAGGTGCATCGATTCAGTTGGAAGAGTAGAGGTAGAACAAAAATCAGAAAATTCTTTTTCAAATTTAGAGAGGCAATAGGAGGATTCTTCACTTAGGGCTTCTACGAAAAAACATGAGTCGTCCTTTGTTAGGGTGTTCTTCATCGAGGGGGTGATAGAGAAAGTCACTTCATCATCGCCTACTCGGAGGAAGAGCTTACCATTGCTTACGTCAATGATAGCTCGGGAGGTGTCAAGGAAGGGTCGGCCAAGGATCAGGGGAACCTCGACGTCTTCTTCAATGTCCAAATCGACAAAGTCCACCGGGAAGATGAACTTGTCGACTTTTACTAAGACATCCTCCACTATTCCTAACGGGTACTTGACGGATCTGTCGGCGAGCTGGATATTCATGCATGTGGGGTTGAGGCTACCAATTCCTAACTTCTTAAACAATGAGAGGGGCATCAGATTAATACTCGCACCTAAGTCAGCTAATGCGTTCTTGACAAAAAGATTACCAAAGACACAAGGAATAGAAAAACTACCCGGGTCACTGATTTTCTTTGGTAAACCGTTTATCAAAACAGCAGAGCACTCGGCGCTTAATGTGACATGCGAAAGGTTTTTTAACTTCTTCTTGTTGGTCAGGAGGTCCTAAAGGTAATTAGTGTACTTTGGCATCTGGGAGATCGCTTCGTGGAAGGGCAGATTAATGTGGATTTGTTTGAACATTTCTAAGAAGCGGGAGTACTGATCATCCTGACGTTGCTTATTAAGTTCAGAAGGGTATGGCGGGGTTGGATTACTTTTAAATATGGGTGGTGGAGTGAGATCTTTTTCTATCATAGGGGTGATAACTTCTTCAGCAGAGGGTGGAATTTTTAAAATTGGAGCAGAGCTTTGATTTTTTAAAACTAGGGCGGAGCTTACCTCGGGCTCTTCACTAACCCTACCAAAAACTTGCTTCCCACTCTGAAGAGTTATAGCTTTCGCTTTCTCTCTCAGTTTGGGCTCGGTATTGGAAGGAAGAGACCCTGTGGGTCGCGTTGAAATTATTTTTGTGAGGTGTCCTACTTGATTTTCAAGACTTTTAACGCTTCTAGTTAAGGTTCTTATAGTAGCATCATTTGTGGTTATATATTTAGAAAGTAACTCCTCCAAGCTTGGAGGATTTGGAAAATTTTGAAGAGGTGGAGGAGGTGCAGAAAAATCATTTTGGCGCATCACGTTCGAAGGATTACTCCACGAAAAATTTGGGTGATTTCTTAAAGCAGGATTATAACTATTCTGAAAATTGAAACCGGGTGCAGGAAAATTCGCAACAGAAAAATTATGAAAATCATTTCTAGGCATATTGTTAACAAAATATAATTGTTCGGGGGCAGGAGTTGAAGATTCCCATACCTGAGGGGTAGAGGCAGCAGTGATCTCCATAATTTTTTTGCCTAATATTTCAACATGCAGAGCGAGCTGGGAGACGTTGTCCACTTCAAAGATACCTGCAGGTTTGTTTGGGCGGGACCTAGGCACATTCCACTGATAAGTGTTCATGGCCATGTCCTCGAAAAGATCAAGAGTTGCTTCCAGGGTCTTATGGTTTAAAGTACCGCTAGAAGCTGCGTCTATCATTTGCTTTGTATTTTGATTTAGACCATTATAAAACGTCTGCACTTGTAACCATACAGGCAATGCGTGATGTGGGAATTGTCTTAATAATTCTTTAAATCTTTCTCTAGTTTCATATAAGGTTTCAGAGTCTATTTGTCCAAAAGCGGAAATGTCGTTCCTAAGTTTTGTCGTTTTAGCTGGCAAAAAATACTTCCCCAAAAATTTTTCAGTTAATTCATTCCAGGTTGTGATGCTGTTTTTAGGTAGAGAGTTTAGCCACGGCTTAGCCTTAGTTCTACGAGAAAAAGGAAATAATCTTAGCCTAATAGCGTCATTTATAATACCATTTATCTTGAAGGTGTCACAAATCTCAAGAAAGCTTGCTATATGTGCGTTCGGATCTTCATCTTGAAGTCCGTCATATTGCACATACTACTGCACCATTTGAATTATGCTAGGATTTAGTTCAATATTGTTATTAGCTATAGCAGGGCGCACTATAATAGATTATGTTCCCTCTAGATTCGTCCGAGAATAATAGGACATAGGCCTTTGCACAGCTTCCTCCACTTGGGGATCTTCCATTCTTAAAATAGAAAATGACTCAGAGTCTTCAATCGGTACTTGGATAGTAGAACCATGAAATCGCGATCTTCTTTGAAGAGTACACTCAATTTCGTGGTCCAAGTCCAAAATAACCGACGGACTCCCGCGGGTCATACAATAGTAGAAGAGAAGAGAAGAAAGAGAAATAAATAAACTAGAAAAAGAGATCAAATAAAAATAAATTTTTTTTTTGAATTAGATTTTTTAATAGCTTAACTCCCAAACTTCCCAAGGGCTACCCAATGAAGGGTTCGCAAGGTACTAGACAAGATAGTGGCACTAAAAGCCCTTTTCCCTTTTCGAGAGAATTAGGTGGCGTAGAAAAATTGTGAAGTGGGTTTCTATTAAGAGCGATAATAAAAAAAAATTTGGATTTTAAATTTTTTTAAAGTATGATGAGAAAGAGAAATTATAAAATTAATAGATTCGTGTTTTCGATATATCAACGAAAGTTGCTCCCCGGTAATGATGCCTAAACCTTGGTGGTCACTAAGCTTCGATGAAAATAAAGCAACCGAACTAGCAATCCAATTAGGCAAGTATACCTATCGAACTGTTGCTAGGGGACACAAGTGTCGTATTGAAATCCGGGAACTGTTGAGTACACTTACTCACACGAAGACAATTATTTTATCGATGAAAATCTAGGGTTTAGATAAACTATTTGAAATTAAGGAAAGGAAATAAAGCTAAAGAGAACTACTTGCACTAAAAAGAAAGAGAGCATAAAATAAACGATTACGATAAAGGGTTGGAACGATGAGATGGAAATGCACTCGATCAAAAATCACCTCGGCTAAAGTCGATTAAAAACAAGATAAATAAACGTAAACTTAATAGGGTAAAGGTCCTTGATCATGGAGGTTCCTAAAGCTCTAACATGCTTCTCTCGAAGTCGTGCCCAACTGAGTTTAGGAAGGTCCGACCGACTCTCGTATAAATCGGAGGCCTAAAGCTCGCTTTACGCGGTGAACCCCACTATTGGATTTTACTCCAATCCGGGAGATTTGGACGTCTGCCTCTCTCGAGGGGTGCGTACAACTCCCTTCACTCTTGAATGCTCACTTCAAACCATCGGCCTCTCGGCTAGCCTAGAATGAAAGCAAAGGTGGAGAATATATATCGATGATATATCTTTAACCCAAAATAAATCTAGAGTAAATCAAAGGCCAAACCCTAAAAACAAAAGGAAAATTCAAAGCATCATAAATTAATCACTCGAACCTCGGTTCATCAAGATCGAGTACAAGGAGGTTTAGTTAATCATAGCAAAGTAGAGGAGGGGGGATTATTAGTAAGGCATTAAGAACAAAAATGAGAAAAGAGCACTTTTATTAATAATGAAAGAGATCTACATTACTTGAAATGAAAATTACACTTGCACGAAATTAAATCCTAAGCTATCATAACATTAAGCTACTAAAAGAAATACAAGAGCCAGTACAAAAGCTTAAACCAAACTAGAATTAAGGGAAAACACAAAATGAGAAAGAGAGAGAGAGGGAAGAACATGAAAAAGGCAAGAAACCAAAGGGGCAGCACCTCCCACTCTAGACCCAAGCTTTCTGAAATGGAAGGGGGTTCTGAATTTATAGGAAAAATTTTAGGGTTGGTCACGCCCTAGGTCACACCCGGGGAGGGCGTGTTAGGGGGTCGTGACAACCATTTTTCTTGTTATTTTGTCTCTATCAGCAAGCTTAATCGGGATCGGGTGACATGGCCAAGGTCACGCCCAAGTAGGGCGTAATAGGGGGCGTGACAGGTCATTTTTGGCCAAAATTCTAGAAACCTGCAAAAAGATAAGAAAATGTTAGTGGCAATAATATTTACATAAGAAATATAAAGAGTAAAATAATAAGGAAAGATTAGCTCCTACATAACTAGAAATTATGATAATAGTTTAGGCTACAAAACGTATTATCAAATGTTCGTAGCCTTTGCATCAGCAATTTTCTACTTTTTTTGAGCTTCTGTCAATTCTGCTGGTAGTACAACACTGGTGCTTGCTGCTGTAGCATTGGTGCTTATTGTAGTAGGTGGTGTAGGTTGACCTGTCAAAATGGAATTGTAGATATCTTCATCAATAGAGCTCATAGATAATCAAATCCTTGCCTGCCATAATGCAAACTTTTTAAGGTTGCAAATAAGAGTTCTAGTGCCTTAATACTCTTTATTTTGTGCCATGATAAGAAAAACAAACTAGAGAAAATAAGATCTATCAGATCTATTTGTTCAGGTGTTAGCCTGTAAAACCAAAGAACCTCCCTCTGATACCAATTGAAAGTGAGGGATAGATCTAACTTTACTATAGAGGGGGTGGATAGAGTAATTTAAAACTTTTATTTATTTTTATAGCGAATTTTAAATTAAGTGATAAATATATATATATAAAGAAAAATCACAACACACAAATAAAGAAAGCAATCAATCACAGACGACACAAGGATTTATAGTAGTTCCCCAATAAACCTGGGTACGTCTACTCTTCTACCACTCGGGTAGGAATCCACTATAGGTTTTTGATCAGGTGTCCTTCCACAAGAATATCTATTTTCTAAGGGAGATCTTACAACCCTTTGAGCTTTTGATCAGGTGCCCAAAAACCTAGCTTATGACTTTTGATCAGGTGACTTATGAACCAAAAGATAACTATTGAAGTGAGTTAAAAACCCTGTACACGGTTTAAGAAATAAACTAAGAGAGTTGATGATGTCTTCTCTATCAAATATCTTTGAAAAGACTTTAGTGGATGAAGATGCAAAAAGCTCCCCCTGATTTGAGTAGAGATTTGAGATCAGGAGGGGATGTTTTTCTTTAGAGTGTAGGCCTTCTTCTATTTGCCTGGTTGAAGAATTTTCACTTGCAGAGAATGAAGTAGAAAATCTGTTAAAAATATGTTGATTTGTAAGTCTCTAAATCATTAATCGTGTATCACCCTGAAATTCTAACTCTGTAAACTTATGAGATATGTAAAAGTGTAACCCTTTGAAGAAGTAATAATCTAAATATATAATCTCTGAAAAGAATTCAAACATTTGAATTAAAACCATTCTAAAACGCCTAAATAATCTCTGAGAATTGTAACTGCTCTGGGTAATAAATTAGAATTAAACTCTGTGATAAATCCATATTTAATGCTGCGTGAAACAAGTATATTCATTAAGAATATTTAGCATTAAATATCAGAGTGTAACTGACTTAAATTAAGCCTTTAAATATCATTCTGCATTCAGAATATAAAACTGCCAGAACATTGAACACTGCAATAAATTCATCGAACTGAGCCTGGAGATCGTCGAACTGAGCCTGGAGTTCGTCGAGCTGAGCTTATGAGTTGTGATCATCGTTCGTCGAATGGAGCCCAGAGTTCGTCGAGCTAAACTCAGAGTTAGAACTCTGAGTTCATCGAACTGAGCTCGGTGTTCGTCGAACTGAGCTCAGCTTTCATCGATCTGAATTCTGCGTTCGTCGAGCAGCACTTCTTTGGATTTCTTCTGAAGTAGCAACCTAGAAATAAACCTATGACCTTAGACTATATAAAATGGGTCAAACTAATCATCCTAAACAAATAATAGTGATCCTAGCACAAATCAGTAATAAGGTTCCAACAGCACGCTAGGCGTGCGTGCCCTTGAGGCATGCAATGTGACTTCTTCAGCGTGCTGCCCTTATGCTCGGGCCGGCTATGCTTGTGTGAACTTCTGCTCGCACAAACACTTGGCCCGCTCGGCCTGACTCAAAAATAGTTAAGTAAAACACCATCAAGATTACAAGCTAGAGTTATTTGAGGTTCTTTTTTTAGGACCATGAGTAATTATAATAAAGTGTGGGATAAAGATACAACCCAAACCAAAACATTTTTCATTTTTCAACCATCCAATAATTATAGTACTATGGGATTAAAGTTCCATAACAATATGAAGACTATTTATCCCAAATGAAACTGTGCCCAAAAATTTCCATAGGCATGAGATTGAGGAAATATTATTCTCCTCCCAAAAAAAACTCGAGCCAAAAATTAAGTGGTGCATAAAAAGTCTCTAAGGGATGACTTTTCCCATTCTCTCCTCCTTCTCATAAATTTTTAAGTGAGATCTAAGACTCGGCATAGAGCCTATTCGGGGCGCTAGTGTTTTTGAGTGCAGGCTGTGCATATATAGCTGGTTTAGTTTATTTGCATTTAGAACTTTCATGCTAACATTTTTTTCTCAATTAAACAATGTTTCTTTTAGGTCTAACCAACTAAGGTAGGACAATGCATGAATGACTGTGGTTGACTTCCACCTAAAATCTTATTTTGTGATCACTGATGTCAAAACACTACCAGCAATTTTCACCATTGCATTGATAATTACGACCCTTCTCTCACTGCTCTTCAAAATAGAGCGCAAGTGTTATTAGCTGAAGAGGTAAGGAATGATAAAACTTTTGGGTCGTTTAGCACTCCAACAAATTAGAAGAAACGAATTATAGTTGCAAGAGAGTCAGTGAAGTACGCAAATAGTTAATGTATGAAACAACAATAGAACAATAAGACATTTCAAAAACTCGGAGAGCGAAAAAATTACGGGGTCAAACTCAATTCTGATAGAATCCACTCATTGCATTAGGTTACAAGAGTTAGGGTTTTTAAGTGGGTGACAGGCCGCCAATCCTTTCACAAGTTCTTCGGAAAAAGCTAGGTCTTCTGAAGCATTAATAGAAGTTGTTTCTGGAGTAGATACATCTCAAACAGAGTGAGCTTTGAGCTGAAGTACGATGAACAGAGAGCCAAGCCATCGTTGGAAAAATTCAGTGCTCTCTTCTCCTTTTCTCTGTCTTTGAAAATCAAGGTCTGGCACATTTTGATAGTTTTTCTAGAGGCACAAAATAATTGTGCCCTTTTGGATTCCGAATGGATGAATTGAAGCATACGATTTTGCTCATAGATCACCAATTTTTGAAAAAAGGCGGGCATGCTCCTCGGACGACAGGGCAAGTTCATCGAGCTTCGGAGTTGCACAACCGTCATGCGGGGCTATAGGATCTTTGTGCATGAGCGTATTTCACACTTGCAAATTTTAATTTGACACTCATTTTGGAGATTAAACAGGCTTGATATTGTGCGAGAACCGTCTTGCTAGTATTGTCTTGTTGAGTAAGTCGTCTCTGATAGCCAGAAACATAAGTTTTAATACTTGCATTTTTAGGGGAACTCCATCAAATGCCCTAAAATATGGAGGTCTCTCTTCATAGAACTCGGGTCTGGAATTTTTTTCTGATGGTCTTATATTTTCGGGTGTGAATGTTGAAATTATTCTTTTTTCAGGATGCTTTGCGAGTTTTCTTTACGCAAATTATCGCACTTTGTGCGGTTATGAGTTACTATATTGAATGGATGTTTGAAAATGGCATGTTAGTCTTGAGCTCGCTCTTTAGTGTAATATTGGAGTTCTAAGCTCGATTATGGCTCGCTCTCCGTGTAGGGGGTGAGCCTATTTTTGCAGAAGTTATTTATTTTCTCCTCTAATATATGCTTTGGAAAGTGCGACCATGAATGTGTATGTGCATGAATGTGTGTCGTATGTGCGTGGCTTTAATCAGAGGATGATAGGTCTATTTTAGATATGTGGGGGAGTGAATTTCTTATATGGACACAGAGGAGGTACTCTTTCTTATATCAAAGAACACTTTTTTCCTTTAGAGCGTAGCACGAGCTTTATTTGGGGAATAGAGCTCCTTTTTCAGTTGAGTGACAGAGCATCGATTGAGAAGTTGTGCATGTGCGAATATCTTGTGGAACAACGCACATATGAACATGATAGGAGTTTGACGAATGTGATTATGTTGTAGATCTCTGCACACTTGAACGTGCTGAGAGTTACAGACATATGAACAATCTGAGTATTTGGTTGAATATGAACATGTTGCAGAGCTGAGCACATGTGAACATTTTGAGAGTTACGCACATATGGCATAACATATCTCCGCTCAACCATAGAGGCCTCTTAGCAAGAATGTTACAAGGCTAAAGCCTTAGTACCCCAAAACCTCTTTGCAGACGAGAAACTGTTGGGTTTCTTGGCGGGAGGCACATCATATATGCGTAGTGGAATAAGGAATCAAGAAAGCCCAAAAAGAACTGGATCTTGCGATGAACATCGATCAAGAGGTAAAATAACTTTAGGTAAAAGTATACCTTAGCGGGATTGAGTCGGCACTCAGCCAAGATTCTCCAAAAGTTAGATCATCAGCCGGCGAGTGAGTCCACGCAAAAACAATTTGCGGCTCTACAGTGATCCACATGAATCGGAGAACGTCGACACTTCGTCAAACAAAATATGGGAAGGAGAATGGAAAGCACTTTGCATCTTTATAGACTGCTAGGTCTGCTCTAAGATAGGTGGTGGCGACAGTTGCCGGAATCGGGCTGAGCGACGACAATCAGATCGAAACTTCCTGAAACATTTTCAGTCGACTCTTCAGGATCCTCTCAAACTTAGCACACTGCTTAGGAAAAACCCTAAGGCATCTTCTATTTATACCCAAAGGATAAATAGATGTAAATCGTCGCTATCGATAGACCCACAACTTATGGAATTTGCTCCAGACATATTAGTCAAGATGACTCGAGATGTCTCGATAAATCGTCGAAATGAATCGAGATAACTCGACGAATTCCTCGAGAAGACTCGAGACACATTCGTCGAAATAAATCAAGATGATTCAAAAAAAATTTCGAGATGGCTTTGACACATTCGTCGAAATGACACGAGATAATCCGACGAATTCGTTGAGATGACATGAGATAACTCGGGATAACTCGATGTATTCGTTGAGATGTCTCGGGATAACTCGACGAATTGAATTTTCCTCTCGTATTCCAATTCAGTCAAGTGTTTGGACCTTCACTCATATCATATATGAGTAAGACCAACACAATCCATTCCTCCAACTTCTCCAAATGCTCTTATGTGCAACATTGTAGGCTTATATTGTGTTGGTAACTACCTGTTTGACTACTTTTAGATCATCATGGTAACACCAACATTCTCCCACTTGATCTTGAGAGTATCAAACAAAAGTTTCATAAACAATGAGCGGCATCTTTAAATACATCATTTCTCCCCAAGCAATAAGATCTTAAAACTCAATAAGTCTTTATTACCAATGTATTAGTGTTGTCATGTCCCTTTGTACCTTATATATGGATAGAACTAGAGGTATAAACCATATCACCCTGATAATTGTTCAATCCAATTTTCTTGATCTTGAATGCACTTCTAGAAATTGGTGAGCCCAATATCATATATTAGCTTAACCAAGCATTGCCATGCATTTCTCAATCCCATTCCATCAAGGGGCCCATGGATGCAACTCATATCATATAGTTGGGCAAATCTTATCTCTATCCACACAAAAACACCCAAATGACTCGTAACGTACCCAATAACCACCTTTATCACCAACATTTCTCAAGGAAGATGTTCGATGACATCAAAGTACGCTCTTCCTCACTTGATGAATACTGTGAATTCAGGTCAAAGAAACACAAACACCTCTATCACAACCCATATTTTCTCATCATAAAACATTATATCAGAGTAAGAGAAATTGTGTGTCGTGATGTCATGCTATGCAGAGGATAACTGCAGACGCTCAGGAATGAAGCTACTCCTAACACTTATCATAAAATTAACAAGTTTACCTTGAAGAAAACATATTTTAGTAAAGTTTTACGGCCATATTTGTCACAACCCGCATTTTTCTCCGAATTAAAAATTATCAGAGTTTGAGAAAAACACGCGTCGTGATGCCACGTCAAGCAGGGGATAACTGCTGACGCTCAGGCTAAACACTAACTATTCTATTTTTTTTAATAAAAATCCAAAAGTTGACTTATTAGAAATCTGGTTATAATTTTAAGGCCGTATCCCTCGGCTCTGTGGATCATCTAGTCCATACTTCAAAATTATACGTGTACGTAGCGGAAAATACTTTGTTTACATTTATGCATCCTAAGAGAGAGCGCAACAGTGTCCCCAGGGGGGGCACCTGATACTGCGCAAGACCCTAGATTTAATTTATATATATATTTAAGAAAATGATCTTTTTACGTCGCCTTGAAAGTAGTGTTTAAGTTTGTAAAACATGCAGATCATGAGTTATACATATACTTAATAGTGTTTTTAGGTTTAAAAGTGACTAGCACCCTAACATAAATCATCCCAAGAGCAAGTTTAATATATCCAAAAGCAGTAAAACTAACAGTGTAAGCAAGTGCGAAGTATCCAAAAGAGAAACCACCAGTGGGCGTCAACAACTGACACGAACCCACTAGTGAGTAGGTATGTCTATACTACAAGTCTAAAGAAAACTAACTCCCAAACAAGAGGAACTGAGAACCACAGTAGCAGCTGAAATGCTAGAAAATCTCCAGAAGCAAGCTAGCCGCACAGTCGGCTAAATACCTGTACCTGAGGTATTCAGAAAGAAAAGAATACCTCAGCAAACTATAATCAACAGGAAAAGAAAGTGCAGTAGTAAAACTGGAATTAAATCGGGAATTTAAAAGTACTCTTCAAACGGTAAAAGAGGTAAAAAGGGGTATGCACCATGTGCACAAATGAAGTCAAGCTTCGAGGGTCTCTGCAAAAGGATTAGCATAATAATCATAACATGTAACAGGCTAAAACCGAAAGAGTCACCTAGTACTAGAGATGGATAAAAATTTAGTAACACATGGCCTAGACTGGTGGCCGCATGTCCAACCATGTCTATTCGGCCTAAATATCCTCATAGACTGTGGTGGTGGTATCCGTCCAACTCAACCCAAACAGCCCAAATTGCCATAATAAGGCAGGAAAGAAAACCAGGGTGGCAGCATCGGTCCGACCTACCCCAAAACCACATCCTACTCTAGTCCTAAGTGACCCGAGGAAACTCGTGCTGGGGGGTCCCATGCACCACCAAGCAAAACCAAAAGCCCTAAACCCACTAGAACAACCCACCTAGGAGTCATATAAAACGAAAACCGACGCGGAGACTCGCTATTCATTATGCGCAAACTGATAAACACTAAAAATCCCCAATTGGTGTGACATGAACCTATATTCAAAATTTGATTCCCCAACGCTACGCGTACAAAATTAATTTAATTACGACCCTACCCGGTCAATTTGATCTCCAACACAACCACAGTTGAATTCTATAACCCAACCCATGCCCGAGTCGAAGGGGCACCTATACTTATAAAACCAAAATTTAACCTACGCCTGAGGATGAACCTTCGGCCTCCTAAAAAAAAGAACTAGACAAAATCCTAACGCAATCATTAGCACACTCATTAAGGGGGGCTAAGTCTAACATGAGCAAATAGGGTTAACACGATAAAAGCAAAAATCCCTAAAACCCCTAAAACGACTCGCTATAAATTAATAGCTTTATCCAGTGTAATTTTTTTAAGATAAGACAAATTTTATATTGCTCAATTTTGTCACAATGATTTTATGAAAATATCAGAAAATGCTAGATTCGTCTTGACAAACCCTTTCATACAAATCCTAGCACGAATAATTACAAACAAAAGGAGGAAATAACGATCTAACGATGGGACTTCGGGTAGGGTTTCAGTTAGGATAGTTGCGGGTGAGCACTTTCAGAGATCAAACAACAAACTAACGATATAAAAGGATCCAAACGGCAAGAGCGAAGGGTGCACTTGCCTCAATACCTCCACCAAAAAATTCGCCAGCACAACCTTGCAATCCGCCCGGCCACAAGCACGCAAATCCCCTCGGAAAAACTGAGAAGAACAACTCATCAAAGCGAGGAACAAAAAGGGGTGAAATCAAACTCAAGTTCATACGAAATCCATGGAGAAATGCCAAAATACTCACCTCGGAACGAAGATCGCGGCGAGGGTAGTTCGGATCCAGCCTCAGAGGAAGAGTTCGGGGCTGGAATTGCGGGAGATGGGCGGTCGGAGCACCTCCAGGGCGGTCGTTTCGCCGCTCGGGAACAATCGCACAGGAGAGGGAGTTTTTTTTCTTACGGGTTCAGCCTGATGGGGGGAAGATGAGACCTAGGGGAACTTTTTAACCTTATATATATATATATATACTTATACACTAAAATTCATTTATATATATATATATATAATTTACCTAATGCCCTATACACAATTAACCCCTAATATACTAACCAGCACACTAATAAAATAAACATTATACATAACATATTTAATTAAATACCATTTTTTATTAAATCAATTACAAGGGCAGCCACTATTAACATTACGCATATATATATACACCTATAAATCCATACTTATATATATATATACATACAACGCACCTATATATCTTTATAAGCTTTACACGTACGTATATGCATGCATATATACGTCGACACGCCAACAACACCCACCAAACTAAATGCGTACATAAATATATACGCTCAAATAAACTGACTATCTGCTAACGAGTAACCGTCGAATGACGCGGAAAATTAACCGATTTCGGATTTCGACCAAACTCGCACCGTAGACAAATACTCGGGTTACGAAAACAACGGCGAAGTCGGAAATAACATCTGACGATCACACACTCGAGCTAACCTCGCCCGAAGCCAAAGCACAAGGATTCCCTAAGAGGCTCAGCCGGGCCTCCAAAATAGACGTCGGCTAGCTGGGGAAACCAGACAATAGGCTATAACCTCTAAGAACACCTAACGAGGTACTCTAACAACGACACGAGCCGGAAAAAATGCATCCACGTAACGCCCAAGGAGAATTAAATAAATACATAAAAACAGGGGGCGTAACAGTCACCCCTCCTAAAAGAAAGTTTCGCCCCGAAACGTTACGCACAAGCTCCCAACCGGGAAGAAATAGGAATAGTCTAACATGAGCTAGAGAGGAGAAGACAAAACATACCTGACCCAAATCAAGGGAAGAGATGAGGGTGAGCCTCCCTCATTGCCGACTCCAACTCCCAAGTGGCGCTTTCCACTTCCTGGTTCCTCCACAAGACTTTAACCATGGGTATGGTCTTCCGCCGCAACACTCTATCCTGCGCATCCAAAATGCAGACCGGCTCTTCCACGAAGGTCAGATTCGGCTCCAACTGAGGCACCACATCCAATACTTGCCTACTACTCCGCACACACTTCCGCAGCTGACTAACATGGAACACATTGTGCACGCCTGGGAAGGTCGCTAGCAAATCCAGTCTGTATGCTGCCACACCAATACGCTCCAAAATTCTGAATGGGCCCACATACCTCGGATCCAGCTTATGGTTCTTGCCGAACCTCTTCACACCAATCATCGGGGAGACCTTCAGGAACACCAAATCCTCCACTGAAAACTCCAAATCGGACCTACGCTGGTTAGCGTTCTTCTCATACCTCTCCTGAGCCACCTGAAGCTTCTCCCGAATAAGCTTCACGGAAACCTCCATTTCTTCGAGTGCATCAGGACCCAACAGGGGCTTCTCACCAGCCTCAGCCCAAAACAACGGCGTCCTGCAATGCCTCCCGTACAAGGCTTCAAAAGGAGCCATCTGAAGGCTCTCCTGATAGTTGTTATTGTAAGCGAACTCCATCAACCTCAAGCGGTCATCCCACACTCCCCCGTGGTCCAGAATATAACAGCGGATCATATCCTCCACGATCTGGTTGACACGCTCCGTCTGCCCGTTGGTCTGCGGGTGGTAGGCAGTGGAATACCTCAAGTCCGTGCCCAAACCCTCCTACAAGCTCTTCTAGAAACGGGAAGTAAACCTGGAATCTCGATCAGATATGATGCTAACTGGAACCCCATGCAATCGGATGACCTCGCTCAAATACAGCTCTGCTATCTTACTCATCGGATAATCAATCTTGTACGGCACGAAGTGGGCACACTTCGTCAGTCTGTCCACTATCACCCAAACGGAGTCAAAGCCTCGCAGAGATATCGGTATGCCCGTAATAAAGTCCATCGAGATACTTTCCCACTTCCAAGTCGGGATCTCCAAAGGTGTCAACTTGCCACCCGGCCTTCCATGATCGGCCATCATCCGCTTGCAAGTGTAACATTCTGAAACATACCGAGCTATATCCCTCTTCATACCACACCACTAGGCGATCTGCTTCAAATCATGGTACATCTTGGTAGCTCCGGGGTGGTAGGCAACACTGGACCCATGCGCCTCTTTGCATACCATACTCTTGATGCCTCCGATCGTGGGGATGCAAAACCTGCCGCGGTACTTCAAGGTACCTGAATCATCGATGGAGAAATCCGGCAACTCCCCTTTCTCAGTCCTGAGGTACAGGTGCAAAATATCTGGGTCCTCTTTCTGGTGCAGTCTAGTAAGAGAAATCCAAGAAGGCTCATCCGCGACCAAACTGCTCTGCAAGTTACCGCACCCCACCGAGATGTTCATCAAGAGGAACACCTCCACCAAACGCTCAACCGAGAGGTTAAAGATCTTTCCCGTCCTACGGCTCAGGGCATCAGCCACCACGTTGGCCTTGCCCGGATGGTACTGGATCTCCACTTCGTAATCAGCAACATACTCCAACCAGCGCCGCTGCCGCAAATTCAGCTCCTTCTGGGTGAAAACATACTTCAGGCTTTTATGATCGGTGAAGATCTTGCACTGCTCCCCATAAAGTAAATGCCTCCACAACTTCAGGGCAAAGATCACAGATGCGAACTCCAGATCATGTGTAGGGTAATTCCTCTCATGAGTCTTCAATTGTCGCAACCCATACGCAATCACCTTCCCCTCTTGCATTAACACACCTCCGAGCCCAACATGCGAGGCGTCCACAAACACATCATAATCTTTGCCCTCCGTAGGCAAGGTTAACACCGGGGCAGAGCACAACCTGCTCTTCAGCTCCAGAAAAGCCTCCTCGCACTTCTCGTTCCAAATGAAGGCTACATTCTTCTGCGCCAGCTTAGTCAACTGCGCTGCCAAAGTAGAAAATCCCTCAACAAACCTCCTATAATAGTCGGCCAAACCCAAGAAGCTCCTAATCTCCTTAGGTGTGCTCGGCCTATGCCACTCCATCACTGCAGAAATCTTCTCTGGGTCAACCGAAATGCCATCCTTGTTCACCACATGGCCCAGGAAAGACACCTGGGGAAACCAAAACTCATATTTATTCAGCTTGGCATATAACCGATGGTCTCTCAAGGCAGATAACACCAACCGTAAGTGCTGATCATGCTCCGCAGCATTCCGAGAATAAATCAGAACGTCGTCTATGAATACGACCACAAACTTGTCCAGAAAATCTTTGAACACCCGGTTCATCATGTCCATGAATGCTGACGGCGCGTTGGTCAACCCAATCGACATAACCAGGAACTCGAAGTGCTCATGCCTTGACTTGAAAGCAGTCCGCGGAATATCCGACTCACGGATCCTAAGCTGATGATAGCCTGAACGAAGGTCAATCTTGGAGAAAGCAGCGCTCCCACGCAACTGATCGAAGAGGTCATCGATCCTGGGCAGGGGATATCTGTTCTTGATGGTGACCTTGTTCAGCTCTCTATAATCGATTCAAAGCCGCATCGAAACATCCTTCTTCTTTACAAAGAGCACGGGAGCACCCCAGGGCGATGAACTCGGCCTTATGAAACGATTCTCCAATAACTCATCCAACTGAGTACGCAGCTCCTCCAGCTCTCGCGGGGCCATCCGATACGGTGCCTTAGCAATGGGATGCGTACCGGGCTCCAAGTCAATCACGAACTCAACGTCTCTGTCTGGAGGAAGACTAGGAAGATCGCTAGGAAAAACATCCGGAAACTCCCGCGCAACAGGAATCTCATCTAACTGCGGCCCACTGCTAACAGTCCCCAGCATCGAAACCACGCAAGCAAAACAGCCAAAACTAAAAAGCCTCTTAGAACATACCGCAGAGATCGCCGGAGAAACCTGACGCGGGTCACCATAAATACTCCCAGGCTGACCGTTGTCCTTCCTGAAATCCAAACGCTTTCCCCTGCACTGAATAACTGTATCATAACGGGACAACCAATCCATGCCTAGGATGACATCGAAATCCTCCAAGTCAATAACCTTCAGATCTGCCTTGGCCAGAAAATCCCCCAAAAGAATAGGGCAATCCAGAATGCCCTGGTCCGATACCACGGAGTCACCCGAGGGGAACTTGACGCAAAAGGCCTCACCGACACGGTCAAAAACTAACTAGAACCGTTCTACGAAGGCCCTAGCCACAAATGAGTGGGTAGCACCTGAGTCAAAGAGAACACGCGCCCAGCGGTTCTTTACCTTAAAATTCCCTATATAAAAGAAGGATTTGCACACGCATCTAAGAGAGGAAATTATAATGCTAAAGCTGTACTGAAGTAAAAGACAAGAGAGAGAGTCTACCTGAAATTACTTGCGTCGAAGTCTGAGCCTCCACTGAAGAGATCACGTTCAGCTTTCCCTTGCCTTTCTCTGTAGATGGAGGTGGTGGAAAGGACTGAAGAGGAACATGCCTGAGCACCGGCTGAAGCTGCGGGCACCTGGCCTTGGTATGGCCCTTCTGTCCGCACTGATAGTAGACCTTGTCCTTCAACCAGCAACGGGCAACGTCATTCCCCTCTTTCTTACACAAGGAACACACTGTCCTCTGACTGGGGGCACCCTGAATGGCATGCACCTGCTCCTTCTGCGCTGTTATTCTCTTGAAACATCTCTTCGCCGGGTGCCCCGGGCGGCCACAAAAACTACAAATCTCCTTGATCTTCTTACCGAAAGGAGCACCGGTCACTTGAGAGCCCTTTGCTTCGACAGCCTTCCTCTTATCATTTCTCGCCTGCTGCCCTCTCTGCTTCGCATTCTCGATGGCCTCCACTTTCAAAGCAGCTTCAACTGCACCGGCATAAGTCACCGCTCCATGGGCAACCGCTAGCTGCTGGACGTCACTACTCAACCCACCAAGGAAGCGCTTCACTCTATCCTCCTCCGAGCTCACCAAACTGGGGGCAAACCGACTGAGCTTGCTAAACTCAATCTCATAACCGCTAACAGTGAGCTGCCTCTGCTTCAGATGCAAGAAGTCGTCCATCAATCTGTCCCGCTCCACTCCAGGTAGAAACTTAAAATCTCCTTGAATGAAGCCCAAGTGCACCCTCCTACCATTCCCTCCTTCTCCCTCATCCACCAGCTCTTTGCTAACCCCTTCAGTTGATAGGCAGCCAGCATCACCTTCTGACCCTCGGTTACATCGGAATACTGAAACATCTCCTCAATAGAGATTACCCAGTCGTCGAGCACCATGAAATCTTCTCTGCCATCGTAAGTTGGGGGCTGCAACCGCTAAAACTGAGAGATGAAGGTCATCTTCGGGGGCACCGCAATAGGAGGCACCACAAGGGCAGGAGGTACAAAAGGGGCTGGGTCAGCTGCACCCCCAGCCGGATCCTGCGCTCTCGGAACTAGCCTTGCCACTACTGCAACCAAGGACTGAATCTGCGACTGAACCTCTACCAGCTGCCTTGATAGGGCCTCATTGCTCTGCCTCAGACTAGCCACTACCGCATCGCTTTGAGCACCAGAAGACTCGCCCTCAGATTGGGGAGTCGACCTCGTCACTCTACGCTTAGGCGCCATGCTAAAAAGGAATAAACAAGCAATCATCAAAACCTGGTTCAACCACTAGGACAAAACAAAACATGTACATACAAACCTACATAAGTACTTGCTTTCACTGCCAACTTGCTCTCGGATTTTATTATATATATTTTTTTTTTGATAAAGTGAAGATAAGGTCATATGTATCCTGAGATGGTTTGCCATCATCGCCCTAATTCTTGTGCCTAAATCGGGAATGCATGAATTTATATTCTTTTTGACCCAAAAAATTATGTGTGTACACATGTCATCATGCAAGTCTTTATCTTGGCACGTTGTGCTTATGCAATGTTATGCCATGCATGTTTGTGCTATGCATTCTAGAAAAGGCCCTAATGCATGTTATGAGCGGCGTACTCATGAAAATATTATGCATCCCATAATACATAACATTTTCATGCAACGAAAAAAAAAGAAAACGTGCTAGTCGCATCCATGTGGTGAGGTTATGCACCCCATAATACATAACCCTCACATGTTGTCTCCTATGGTGGATCCATATACGAACACATATTATGCATCCCATACTACATAATATGCCCCGTATACTTCATGTTATGCTATGAGTGTAGTGTTCGTGCTTCGGCCAAGGCGTGCTGATGACATGTCGGTGTGTGTATGATATGACTCTAAACATCTAATACTTACAGGGAAAGGTTGTCCGACAATTTGTCAGACAACCTCCCTCGGATACCAACTGTCACAACCCGCATTTTTCTCCGAATTAAAAATTATCAGAGTTTGAGAAAAACACGCATCGTGATGCCACGTCAAGCAGGGGATAACTGCTGACGCTCAGGCTAAACACTAAATATTCTATTTTTTTTAATAAAAATCCAAAAGTTGACTTATTAGAAATCTGGTTATAATTTTAAGGCCGTATCCCTCGGCTCTGTGGATCATCTAGTCCATACTTCAAAATTATACGTGTACGTAGCGGAAAATACTTCGTTTACATTTATGCATCCTAAGAGAGAGTGCAACAGTGTCCCCAGGGGGGGCACCTAATACTGCGCAAGACCCTAGATTTAATTTATATATATATTTAAGAAAATGATCTTTTTACGTCGCCTTGAATGTAGTGTTTAAGTTTGTAAAACATGCAGATCATGAGTTATACATATACTTAATAGTGTTTTTAGGTTTAAAAGTGACTAGCACCCTAACATAAATCATCCCAAGAGCAAGTTTAATATATCCAAAAGCAGTAAAACTAACAGTGTAAGCAAGTGCGAAATATCCAAAAGAGAAACCACCAGTGGGCGTCAACAACTGACACGAACCCACTGGTGAGTAGGTATGTCTATACTATAAGTCTAAAGAAAACTAACTCCCAAATAAGAGGAACTGAGAACCACAGTAGCAGCTGAAATGCTAGAAAATCTCCAGAAGCAAGCTAGCCGCACAGTCGGCTAAATACCTGTACCTGAGGTATTCAGAAAGAAAAGAATACCTCAGCAAACTATAATCAACAGGAAAAGAAAGTGCAGTAGTAAAACTGGAATTAAATCGGGAATTTAAAAGTACTCTTCAAACGGTAAAAGAGGTAAAAAGGGGTGTGCACCATGTGCACGAATAAAGTCAAGCTTCGAGGGTCTCTGCAAAAGGATTAGCACAATAATCATAACATGTAACAGGCTAAAACCGAAAGAGTCACCTAGTACTGGAGATGGATAAAAATTTAGTAACACGTGGCCTAGACTGGTGGCCACATGTCCAACCATGTCTATTCGGCCTAAATATCCTCATAGACTGTGGTGGTGGTATCCGTCCAACTCAACCCAAACAGCCCAAATTGCCATAATAAGGCAGGAAAGAAAACCAGGGTGGCGGCATCGGTCCGACCTACCCCAAAACCACATCCTACTCCAGTCCTAAGTGACCCGAGGAAACTCGTGCTGGGGGGTCCCATGCACCACCAAGCAAAACCAAAAGCCCTAAACCCACTAGAACAACCCACCTAGGACTCATATAAAACAAAAACTGACGCGGAGACTCGCTATTCATTATGCGCAAACAGATAAACACTAAAAATCCCCAATTGGTGTGACATGAACCTATATTCGAAATTTGATTCCCCAACGCTACGCGTACAAAATTAATTTAATTACGACCCTACCCGGTCAATTTGATCTCCAACACAACCATAGTTGAATTCTATAACCCAACCCATGCCCGAGTCGAAGGGGCACTTATACTTATAAAACAAAAATTTAACCTACGCCTGAGGATGAACCTTCGGCCTCCTAAAAAAAAGAACTAGACAAAATCCTAACGCAATCATTAGCACACTCATTAAGGGGGGCTAAGTCTAACATGAGCAAATAGGGTTAACACGATAAAAGCAAAAATCCCTAAAACCCCTAAAACGACTCGCTATAAATTAATAGCTTTATCCAGTGTAATTTTTCTAAGATAAGACAAATTTTATATTGCTCAATTTTGTCACAATGATTTTATGAAAAAATCAGAAAATGCTAGATTCGTCTTGACAAACCCTTTCATACAAATCCTAGCACGAATAATTACAAACAAAAGGAGGAAATAACGATCTAACGATGGGACTTCGGGTAGGGTTTCAGTTAGGATAGTTGCGGGTGAGCACTTTCAGAGATCAAACAACAAACTAATGATATAAAAGGATCCAAACGGCAAGAGCGAAGGGTGCACTTGCCTCAATACCTCCACCAAAAAATTCGCCAGCACAACCTTGCAATCTGCCCGGCCACAAGCACGCAAATCCCCTCGGAAAAACTGAGAAGAACAACTCATCAAAGCGAGGAACAAAAAGGGGTGAAATCAAACTCAAGTTCATACAAAATCCATGGAGAAACGCCAAAATACTCACCTCGGAACAAAGATCGTGGCGAGGGGAGTTCGGATCTAGCCTCAGAGGAAGATTTCAGGGCTGGAATTGCGGGAGATGGGTGGTCGGAGCACCTCCAGGGCGGTCGTTTCGCCGCTCGGGAACAATCGCACAGGAGAGGGAGTTTTTTTTTTCTTACGGGTTCAGCCTGAAGGGGGGAAGATGAGACCTAGGGGAACTTTTTAACCTTATATATATATATATATATATATATATATATATATATATACTTATACACTAAAATTCATTTATATATATATATATAATTTACCTAATGCCCTATACACAATTAACCCCTAATATACTAACCAGCACACTAATAAAATAAACATTATACATAACATATTTAATTAAATACCATTTTTTATTAAATCAATTACAAGGGCAGCCACTATTAACATTACGCATATATATACACCTATAAATCCATACTTATATATATATACATACAACACACCTATATATCTTTATAAGCTTTACATGTACGTATATGCATGCATATATACGCCGACACGCCTACAACACCCACCAGACTAAATGCGTACATAAATATATACGCTCAAATAAACTGACTATCTGCTAACGAGTAACCATCGAATGACGCAGAAAATTAACCGATTTCGGATTTCGACCAAACTCGCACCGTAGACAAATACTCGGGTTACGAAAACAACGGCGAAGTCGGAAATAACTTCCGACGATCACACACTCGAGCTAACCTCGCCCGAAGCCAAAGCACAAGGATTCCCTAAGAGGCTCAGCCGGGCCTCCAAAACAGACGCCGGCTAGCTGGGGAAACTAGACAACAGGCTATAACCTCTAAGAACACCTAATGAGGTACTCTAACAACGACACGAGCCGGAAAAAATGTATCCACGTAACGCCCAAGGAGAATTAAATAAATACATAAAAACAGGGGGCGTTACAATATTCCTCAACTCAGTTGATCAACTAGTCCACGGATGAAAATAAAAATATACACTGCGAAAAATACTTTATTTAGCTCGATTATTATCCTACATGAGCAGAGACCTCCAAAAAGACAACTCATGATATGCATACCTCTAGATTTAGTATAAGTAGGAAAATAAACTTTTACGTTCGTTAAAATATAATGACATTTAATTTAAAAGATGCCATGAGTATGAGATAAGCATAATGATACTTTTATAGATTGAAAATAACTAACATGCAATCTTACCATAAATCCTTCCCAGAGAGTAAGTAAAACTACCAAATCATCTAGAGAGAGTGACTTAGCAGCTAGCAAGTAACTTAAGATTCTACAAAAATCTCCAGTGGGCGTCAACAACATGATACGAACCGACCAAAAAGCATGTATGTCTGAACTAAAAACAAAACAACAAAACTACCTCACGAAGGGGAGGTAAGAACCACTGCTACTACTGTTGAAAACTTGAGGACACCAACTCTAGCCACCCAACCTACTGCAGCTCTGACCCTGAGGCATTCAAAAGAAGGAACGCCTCAACAAGAATAAATAAGTGGCCAAGGAAAACCAAAGGTAAATAACAAGAGAAGTTGCAGGGTTACCATCCCAAGACAGAATAGCTATCATACCACAACATATAAATCATAAAATAATAATAAGCAAATGAATCATTTCTAGAGTTTTAAGTATGAGAAGTTGCACCAAGTACGTTATGAAGCCATGCTTCATTAACATCTGCAAGTGCATGTATAAGTACATATGTGTATATATATATATACAAACAACAGAGACTAATTAGCTCAAAACACGTGAATCATTAACACAGGTAAAAATGGTACTAAGTTGGGGCCACATTGTCCAACACCAACCTTTAGACCAAACATCTCAAAGGCACTGAGGTGGTGTCCACATTGTCTAACACAACCCAACAACCCATAAGAAGAGAAAAACAAAACCCACCAGGTGTAATGGTTCACAAACCAGCACTAAGGTGGTGGTCCTTTATCTACTGCCAACCAAGGCAACAAATAGTCATACATTATATTAATAAACGAAAAGAAACCCAAGGTTTAGCATCGGATTTCCATGACGATGCAAATGGAAAAGAACCAAAAGTTACTAAGCTATACCTGACGAATATGTCTTGATGAACTCAAAGTCACTCGACAGACACACTAAAATTACCTGAAACTAACTCTGGAATCACTCGATGCCAAGACTACATCTACTCGACGCCTCTCTGCTTCACTCAACACCAAGAATTAGTTCACTCAACGCACTCGACACCAAGGCAGATTCACTCAACGCACTTGATGCCAAGGCAGATTCACTCAACGCACTCGACCCCTAGCTGAGTTCACTCAATGAACTCGACGCCAAAGGAATATTCACTTAAATCACTCGATGCCAAGCTGAATCCACTCAATGCACTTGATGCCATGATAGATTCACTCAATGAATGGACTAAACTCAATGAATTTTACTTCACTCGACGCCTAGCTGAGTTCACTCAATGCCTCGACTTAACTGAACGAATTTTAATTCACAAGATGCCTAGTTGAGTTCACTCAATGCACTCAACGACAAGATTGAGTTCATTCAACGCGCTCGACGCCAAGGCAGCTACACTCAAAGCACTTGATGCCTAGCTGAGTTCACTCAACGCACTCGACGCCAACACTGAGTCCACTCAACGTACTCGACGCCAAGGTAGCTACACTTGAAGCACTCGATGCCTAGCTGAGTCCACTCAACACACTCGATGCCAAGACAGATGTTGGGTATTGTATCCATAATAACCCTGATTTGAAGAAGGGTCCAGTTAAGCTAAAAGAAATTGTGACTGTATTTGATATTGTATTTTTACTTATGTATTTATAGGTTTACAATGCTAACTACAGACAAATGTCAGTTTACTGTGGGCCAATAAACACGAGACTATACAATGTAATCCTTTAGTGTATATATCAATGTGTTGACTCACATATAATCTCTCTATTAAAGTGTACTTCTATTCCAATTACATGAGGAGGTTCAAGGAAGAAGAAGATATCAAAATTCAATAGAACAGAATTATACCCAAGTAAAATTCATCGAGTATCGTAAGGGATATTCGTCAAATTCGTCGAGTATCATTAATATTCGTCCAATTCATCGTATATAGTTACTATCACTCATCGAATTCATCTTATATACTTGTGGTGAAATATCTGTAAAGATTGGAAAAACAGTTAAGTAAAAATTTTCGAGTATCATCTTGTATACTCGTCAAATTCGTCGAATGCATCTAACGATACTCTACGAATTCGTCGAATATATTTGATGATACATGTCGAATTCGTCGAATCATCTCGATGATACTTCTATGATTTTTCTTAAGGCAAGTTCGTCTAGTAAATCTTGGCATCGAGAGAGTCGAGTGAATCTTGGCATCGAGAGCGTCGAGGGCATCTTAGCGTTGAGAGCGTCGTGTGCATAGATGGCATCGACAGAGTCTTTAGCGTCGAGAGCATTAAGTCAGTTTGCCTATACTCGCCGAATTCATCAAATATACTAGCTGATACTCGATGAATTCGTCGATTTTGATTCTAGCCTTGGCATTGAGGGGATAGCCTGCTTGAGCTGAATTTGTCTAAGCCAAATTCGTCGTATATCAATAACTATTCGGTGAGTATACCAGCGATACTCGATGAATATGACTTAGGTTATTTTTCTGACAATTTGTTTTCTCCAGGCTTGGGTTGCGGCAGCCATGCACAGTAATTTTCGGAGGTTTCTTTTGGAAATTCTTTTATAGTTTTTGCTATTAAAGATTTCTATATATATTTAGGGTAGATTTCTAATCTTCCTATTATTGTTAATTATGTTAATTACTCTCATTTCAAATCAAGAATCATTCCAAAAAGAACCCGTCAGCCTACTATGCGATACGAAAACTCCGATCGGCCGACCACAACGAACTTTGCACGATTCAATCTTCATCGACCCATATGATTGGATTACTACTCTCTGAAGATCTCTATTCCTCCAAATCTATTCGATTGATGATTCAAGATTCAAGGTCTTCAAATATTTCTATTTTCCGAGTTCTCAAAATTTTCAAGATCTACATAATCAAAGAACTTCGGAGTGAAGACTTGTAATCTTTATTATATTATAATATTCCTTTTCACTTGTAGGAGATTTTTCTTCAAGTTGTAGATCCGTTTATGGATCGAGTTGTACATCCATTTATGGATCGAGTCGTAGATCCGGTTGTGGATCGAATTGTGATGAGTCCGATTTATATAGGGTTTTTCGGACTCATCTGGGCTTATTATCTTGTATGTGCACTACTATTTAAGTAGGAAAAGTCATATATTGATTAGGGCTTCACTTAGACATTGTTGCACTGTTTCGACCCATTTTTGTTTGTGAATTGCACCGGGATGTTGGGGGTAAGTACTTTGGTACTCTCTGTAGGGATTTGGTTATTTTATGTTGTATATTGGTGATGGGAGCTTTTTCTCCAGCAATGGTTTTTGCTATGCAGGTGGCCAGTTTTCCCCCAAATCAGGAATTCTGACTCGTGGAAAACGCACGGTTGTGCATTTCCTCAGCGAACGCTTTCTACCAAATCGTGTATTTTTTGCAGGTTTCTCGGAGGATTGACAAATCGTGTGATTTCTTCATGCACGGTTTCTTCTGAGCCATGCACAAAGGAGATGTACGGTTTTCCTATAGCTGTCTAGTTTTATAGCGCTCTGTGGTTAAACATGTGGCTTGTTCACGCACGGGCAGAAGTGCCCGTGCACGAGTAAAATGCTCGGTTCAACCAGCTTGCAGGAATTTAAGTGCTACGTGGTTACCCGGGCATTTTCCTTCATGCACGGACAGAAGCGTCCGTGTGTGAGTAAAATGCATGGATCAACTCATCTTCCTCCGTAAGCTTTGTCCTGGAAGTTAATATCGCATGGTTAATGCACAGTCGTGCGCCAAACCGTGTGTGACCATTTATCTGACCTACTCGTATTTAAGCTCTAGAGTTGACTGGAGAAGGGACAATTCTGCCATTTCCGCTCCTCTGAGCGGGAAAATTTTCCTCCTGACATTTTTTCCTCTCTCCTCCTTAGAGAGCTCATCTGGCCGCCATTATTCCTCCAAACTCCACCGCAAGCAAAGATCTTCCGCTGTTTTCTAAATCTCCATCTCAAGAGGAGCATTTGTAGCTCCTTCTCGTAGCCATTGGAGAGCTTTCTAGTGACTACCAGCCTTCACAGATCGTGAAGAAGACGGGGAAAACACCTTTGAAGTAAGTGACAGCACTTCAAGCTTCCTCGGACGTCAAGCACCGACTGAGCGCGAATGAACACCCACAACCTTCGACTCCGGCCGAGAATCGTGGCTAGCCTTCACGCATTGGGTTGTAAATCTCTTCTTTACACTCATTTGGATGTTGTTTCTATGCTTTGGATGTTAGTTAAACTTGCTAGGAACTCTTAACAATGGTCATGGTGGTTTATTATTGCAAATGTTGTTGTAGTTCATAGTTTGGCTTTACTTCCTTTGCTTTCTTTGGGTTATTGCTTGGTGATACGCCGCACTAACGTGTGTTAGGGGCTGGCTTGGCAAAGAGGTGTTTTCGACCCTCAACGGTTATGACCACACGCCCAAATACTCGTCTGAGTATTCCACCATTGCGAAGTGGTGAAGGCGATTCGCATAATTAATTTTAGTTGTTCTAAAATAAAAACTCAACCCCCAAACCTTTGTTGTGTTTGCACACATCTTAAGGCGGAATGAACGGCATCGGTTCATCTTCCTCCTCAAGCCGATCCTCCAATATCACAACCAGAAGTTTCTCCACCCTTATTCACCCTCTTAAGGCCATTCCTCTTCATGAAACCACCCCCATCATCACTTTGAAGGAAGGGGAGGTTGAAGATGACTAAACCTTAGAACACAAGTTCTAGCATGGCCCTCCTAGAAATCTTCATCTCACACATCAAGATTCATTTGAGTCGATATCTCGCCTGAGGATAACTACAGATCTAGAACCAAGGGAGAGGGCAGGAAGCTCACCTCATTTCCAGCGGTTCGGCCATCTTCGACCATGGATCTTGTCATTCTACTTGTCGGCATCCATTTTTCCTTGGCGGCAGTGGCGATTCCTCATAGAGTTTGGTTGGCTCCAGCAAGTTTTCCTTCCTCTAGGAGTTTTCTCCAGAAGATGTGGCTTGGAAGAGAATGAAAACGGCTAGGGTTTAATTTTGCCTTTTTATTCAGAAGTGACATTGATAGGGACACGCCCGTATCCTTACCCGTGTCCTGCTCGGGCGAAATGGCGTCAACGGTTTGACTGCCGCTTCGTGCACATACACGGGTACTGACACGCCTGTGTCTGTACTTGTGTCTTAGTGACACGGCTGTGGTTCTGCCTGTGTATATACCCGTGTCCTTCTCTGGATATATTTCTTCGAGCTTGACATAACGCACACGGGTAGGGACACGCCCGTGTCTCTACCCGTGTCCTTCTCGGGACAATTACTGCTTAACACACAATGTCATGCCACTCAATGCCACAACACACTGGTAGGGACACGCCCGTGTCTCTACCCGTGTCCTTCTCGGGACAAGCCACTCAACACCATTTTATTATCACTCAACACCATGTCACTCAACGCCACGGCACACAGGTAGGGACATGCCCGTGTCTCTACCCGTACCTTTCTCGGGACAAGCCACTCACCTCCATTTTCTTATCACTCAACACCATGCCACTCAACTCTACGACACATGGGTAGGGACACGCCCGTGTCTCTACCTGTGTCTTACACAGGCCCAACTTATCTTTTCCCCACGAGTGCGTGCCTAATCGCCTGCACTTTCTGTGCCTAAATCAGCTCTCTTGACTCAAAAGCGCGCACAAGGGGCCTAGTGCAAATCAAGACGTTACATCTGGATCCCCCAGTGATGTTACAGCCGGAGATGAACCTTATATCGCATTTCCAGCGATTGATACCTCCTACTTATGATGGGAGTGCCTATTTCATGGTTTTGAATGATTGGATTATCACTATGGATGAGATGTTTACGTATTTGGGGATTGTTGAAGCCAAAAGGTGATGCTTACGGCCAACCAGCTAAAAGGCTTGGGAAAGACCTGGTGGATTCGAGAAAAGGAAAGTTTGGCGGAAGGATGTTCTTGGGAGTCCTTCAGGAAGATGCTGCTGAAGAAGTTCTTACCCTCGGTCGAGCAGGATCGATTGAAGAATAATTTTCTGTATTTGAAGCAGAGACAGCTCACTATGAGCGAATATGAGATCGAGTTTAGTAAGATGAGAAGATTTGCTCCTGATTTGGTAGCCTCGGAGGCAGCAAGAGTGAAGCATTTCCTCAGAGGATTAAGAAGCGATGTCCTACTATGGGCATGCGCTTTTAGAGCTTAATGCTATGCTGAAGCAGTGGAAGCTGCTTTGAAGGTCGAGGCGATCGAGAATGCCAGCAATCGAAGTTCTGCGGTGAGAAAGGAGAAGAGAATAGGTGATGATGATGGAAACTCTAGGGCATCTGGCCCTTCTTCGAAGAATAAAAGCAACGAAGTATGTAGATTCTATGGTCGATCCAGCCAGCCTTTCAAAAGATGCTTCAAGAGGACTGCTACCCTAAAGCAGTAGCAGGTGCTCGCAATCCAAGGTGCACCTAAAGGAGATCTAGTGTGCACGTACTATGCAAGGAAGGGACACGACGTGAGTCATTGCTGGATATAGGATAAGGTCTGTTTCCAATGCGTGCAGAAGGGGCACTTGAAGACTTCACGCCCCCAGGATCAGACTCTACTGCAGCCTACTCAGCTTCGGGCTCTGCCGCCGCCACCAAACCTGGATAAAGGAAAAGGAAAGCTTAATGTGGTGACTAGGGATGAAGCTCAAACCTCTTCGCAAGTTATATCAGGTTAGCCCCAGTTTAATTTATCTTTATTATTTCTTGTTGTTGCCCTAGTTATCATTCATTTAGTTATGTATGCTACGGTTTTAGGGGATTTTAAGGTGCAGAATAGGTGGGTGCACGTTCTTTTCGATTCAAGTGCCACCCATTCCTTTGTGTCCCGGAGGTTTGTCGAGAAACATCGTCTGGATGTGGACCAATTAGGAGACTCCTTCAACGTCAAGCTTCCCTCCGGTGATTCGATGATATCTAATCAAGGAGTTCTGAGATGCCCTATATACCTAAGGAATTTCCCAGCCTTTGCAGATCGGATGGTGTTGGATGTGGCGGACTTTGACGTGATATTGGGCATGGACTGGCTGTCTAGGTATGATGCGGTCATCCAGTACAAGGCGAAGCGACTGGACTTCAGGATGGACAATGACCAACCTGTGAGCGTTTATAGATTTCTGGGCAGGGTTTCCCCTATCATTTCTGCGATACGTGCTTGTCGTGCTATAGAGTCTGATTGCGAGGCATTTTTGGTTTCTATTTTTGCTCTAGAAACAGCTTTTGTTACGCCACGTCTTGAGGATATCTTGGTGGTGCGAGAGTTTCCAGATGTTTTTCCTTAATGTCTTCCAAGACTTCCTCCGGTGAGGGAGATAGAGTTTGTGATAGACCTCGAGCCAGGTACTCATCCTATTTCCAAAGCACTGCACTGTATCGCTCTGCGTGAGTTGGATAAGTTGCATACTCAACTCGATGAGTTGCTGAGGTGTGGTTTTATTAGACCAAGTTCTTCTCTGTGGGGTGCTCTTGTATTATTCGTAAAGAAGAAAGACGAATCGATGAGGTTTTGTATCGATTATAGAGAGTTGAATAAGGTGACCATTAAGAATAGATATCCCCTCCTAAGTATTGATTATCTGTTCAATCAGTTGCGTGGTAGCTCAGTATTTTCAATGATCGACCTTCGTTCAAGCAACAACCATTTGAGAATTCGTAAGGCAGATATTCCACGTACCGCTTTCCATTCGCGGCTTGGACATTATGATTTATTTGTGATGTCTTTCGGTTTGACCAATGTACCCTCTTCTTTCATGGATTTGATGAATAGGGTGTTCATGGACTTCTTGGACCAGTTTTTTATTGTGTTCATAGATGATGTCTTAGTGTACTCCCGCAATATTGAGGAGCATACTCAGCATTTGCATTTGGTTTTGTCGACCCTGAGGGAGCATAAGTTATATGCAAAGTTGAGCAAGTGTGAGTTCTTGCTACCTCAGGTATCCTTTCTGGTTCATGTGGTAAGCAAAGACGGTATTTTTGTGGACCCGACCAAGATTTCTGCTGTGATGGAATGGGAGAGACCTTCTACACCTAAAGAGATTATGAGCTTCTTAGGCCTGGTTGGCTATTATAGAAGATTCGTGGAAGGGTTTTCAGTGTTGTCAGCTCCTATAACAAGACTTACCCAGAAGAAAACTGCATTCATTTGGAGTGATAAGTGTGAAGAGGCCTTCGAAGAGTTGAAGAAGAGATTATGTATAGCACCAGTTTTAACTTTACCTACAAAGGGATTAGAGTACGCTGTGTATGTGGATGTGTCACACGTTGGACTTGGTTGTGTTTTAATGCAAGATGGTAAGATTATCGGGTATGGATCAAGGAAACTAAAGAATCATGAGGGAAACTATCTTACACGCGATTTGGAGTTTGCTGCTGTAATATATGCGCTGAAGCTTTGGTGACACTTATTGTATGGCGCGCTATGTAAGATCTATACGGACCAAAAGAGTTTGAAGTATGTCTTCACTCAAAAGGAACTAAATCTGTGAAAGTGTCGGTGGTTAGAATATGTGGCTGATTATGACATGGAGATTCTTTATCATCCAGGAAAGGCTAACGTAGAATCCGATGCCTTGAGTAGAAAGACCGCCAAATTTTTTAATCTATCGGTACAGTCCTTGGTATAAGAATCTTGGTTGATATATATCGAGGTTGGGAATAGTACTGTGTCTGCTGGGCTAGAAGCAAAAGAGCCCACTTGGATTTCCCTTACTAAAGCACATCAGAAGGATGATCCGGATTTATTATATCTTCGAAATAGAACTGTGAAGGGAGAGCTACCTGATTTCTCCTTGGATGAGTTGGATACCTTGAAGTATCGGGGTAGATTTTGCGTTCCCGCCTTTGGCACTATTCGAGCTAAGATCTGTGCTGAAGATCATGGTTCCAGTGTAGCCTACCATCCTGGTTTCACTAAGATGTATCAGGATCTAAAGCAAATTGTTTGGTGGTAGGGAATGAAGATTGATATCACGAAGTTTGTGTTGGAGTGTTTTACGTGTCAGCGTGTTAAGGCTAACCATAGAAGGCCCGGAGGTAAATTAACACCGCTTGATATTCCAAGTTGGAAATGGGAGAGTATTTCAATGGATTTCATCACCAGTCTACCGAAATCTCCGTGTGGGCACGACTCTATTTGGGTGATAGTCGATAGATTGACAAAGTGTGCTCACTTTGTTCCCTTTAAGATTGGGTATTCTATGAAGATGATAGCTGAGTTATACCTTGATGAAGTCATCAGATTGCATGGAGTGCCTGTCAGTATCGTATCAGACAGAGACTCTAGATTTACGTCTCGTTTTTGGAAGAGCATACAAGAGGGGTTGGGTATCGAATTAAGGTATTCCACCGCCTATCATCCGCAGACAAATGGTCAAACAGAAAGTATAAATCAGATTGTAGAAGATATGATCAGGTGTTATATTTTGGATCACGGTGGCGCTTGGGACGAGCGTATCAGACTCATGGAATTTGCGTACAATAATAATTATCAAGAGAGTCTGCAGATGGCCCCATTTGAGGCCTTATATAGGAGGCGTTGTAGAACTCCTTTGTTTAGGACTGAAGTTGGTGAGAGACCGTTGCTAGGTCCGAAAGCCCTTGAGGAGATGAATTGTGCTGTAACTCATATTCGAGAGAAGCTCCGTGCAGCTCAAGAGCATTATGAGAAGTATGCTAATCGACGAAGGGTCGATCTGGAGTTTGTCATTGGAGACTTGGTCTTTCTGAAAGTTTCTCTGATGTATGGTGTTAAAAGGTTTGGAATGAACCACAAGTTAGACCCCCGGTACATGGGACCATTTCAGATTCTTGAACGCATTTGAGTTTCAGAATATATGCTTGATTTGCCTGCTACCTTCCCTAGTGTCCATGATGTGTTCCATGTGAGCCAGTTGCGAAGGTGTATTCATAATGATCGTCAAGTCCTCGACTCAGTTCCCCAGATTCAGCCTAACCTTATGTATGTGGAAGAACCTGTTCGTATTCTAGATTCTCAAGATCGAATGTTGCAGAGAAAGACTTGTTGGGTACACTGAAAAATATGTACCAGATTTGGAGAAGCCTCATCTTACTCATTGATATACATCAATTTGTATTTGATGGGATGTTTGAGTTTCATTGTCCAGGTGTAAGGTTTGCATGAAAATTCTCTAAGTACAAGTGTCGACACTTGTGAAGAATTGTGTCGACACCCAGAAGTTGTGTCGATGCTAGAAAAAAAGCCTGTGTCGACACCCAGGCATTGTGTCGACACCTGAAGAAGAAGTTGTGTCGACACCCAGAATTGTGTCGATACCTGAGGCAGGAATTGTGTTGACACCTGAAGCAGAAGATGTGACGACACACAGGACTTATGTCGACACACACTCATCGCCATCTATCACCAATAGCTATACTGAGTCTGAAGGGGTTGTGTTGACACACAGTACTTATGTCGACACACACTCAATGACATCTGGATGATACTCAACTCCATCTAACAACAATAGTTATACTTAGTCTGAAGGCTTGTGTCGACACACAGGACTTGTGTCGACACACACTCAATGATGTCTCAACAAACACTCAACGACAGCTAGACATACACTCAACGCCATCTGTCAGTATCAATTATGTCGATACAAGGAGCAGTTGTGTCGACACACAGTGTAACACCCTAGAAATCACAAAAGCCAAAGTGGGATTCAGGTTGGCTGACACGGCCTGAGACACAAGCGTGTCTCAGGGCGTGTCAGGTGTACACGGCCTGGGACACGGGTGTGTCCCAGGGAGTGTCCTTATTCTCGACGAGTACTCGAGAACTGATCGTCGAGTGTGTAACACGGCCTATGACACGGGCGTAACACAGGGGCGTGTTTGGCACACGGCTAGGGACACAGACGTGTGTCTTAGCCGTGTCCTGCTCGGGTGATTTTGGAGATCGTGTTATAGGGGTGATACGGCCAGGTACACGACCATGTACTGGGTGATACGGGCGTGTCAATGCCCGTGTTCTGGTTTATTTTCAGTCAGTAGTGCACCGCTTCAGGAACACGGCCTGTGACACGGGCGTTTCACAACCTGTGTTCGGGCCAGGAAATCAAATTCAGGGCTGATCAGAGCCATTCATTTTCTTTGACCAAGATCCAATGGTCTAGGATGTTCCCTGGGTTGATAAGGTCGGGATTGAGGAGGAGAAAGCTCATTTGAGTTTCATCATTCTCTTTCTAAAGTTAAGAGAGAGAGGAGAGCAAGGCAAGGA
Source organism: Platanthera zijinensis (assembly GCA_039513925.1). NCBI lineage: Eukaryota > Viridiplantae > Streptophyta > Magnoliopsida > Asparagales > Orchidaceae > Platanthera > Platanthera zijinensis. The sequence continues at coordinate 85,489,636 of CM077082.1, forward strand.
AGAAGAAGAGGAATTCGGCCGCCGGTGGTGCTGCGGTGGTCCAAATCGCGAACCGAGTTCGGATTTGCGAACGCAAGGCTGCTGCGAAGGCTTTCATCCATCTCAATTCTCTCCATGGCTCCGAGGCGACTTCCAAGGGTAACGATTTCCGTCTTGGACATGTGAAGTCCTACTTTCCTGTATTTGTATAGGGAAAACCTGTCCCCGCGAGTGTGCGGTGGGTTGTGGTGTCCCTTGGGGTAGATATCTGAAGTCCCCCTTGTTAGAGTCCGGAATTGGAGTATGGATCTAGGCATGTTGTGTGAAGCCCATCTGGACGTGCTGGTCTGGATTGGTGATGCTTGTTTGTATTCGGAGGAATCTCCGAGTATTTGATTGTTTATGTGCAATCTGTGGTGCATACCTGTCGCTTGGTGCAGCAGGAAGTACTGGAGGAAGTCCAGGAAATTATGAGAGTTGGTTCAACTCTTGTGATCGTGAGTTGTCACTTTACGTGGTGTTGAGCCGTTGGGCTGCAACTATATAAAATTAGGCTTCGTGCCGAACAGGCAAGGTGAAACTGACTCGCGCCTTTATTTGTGGCCTCAGGTACGATGTACTTTGTAGTGGCAAGGCGATTTTAGCAACGGGGGGTGGCTGATCCGTACCTGCATTATGTAGGCTGGACATGAGAGCGCCAAGACATTGGGCTTTCGTCAGTGGCATAATGAGAGTCTTGGGCCTACGTGCCAGACTAAATGCTCATTGGTGGGATCCGGTGTTTGCGGTACACCTGAATGTGCCCTGAGTGCATGGAGCGTCGGGCCATCGTGTCGGCGTTTGTGATATGTATTGATTGTGCGGTCGTGCATGTATTGCGTGGGTTGCTATACATACTGTTGAAAAATGCTTTGCAGGGATGGAATTCTGCTGCCCCGTGCCAGGGGCAGAGTTGTTATAATTGGTCAGCTGAATGCTGACCGTTGCCCTGTTTACCACTGCTTGGTGGATTGGTTCTTACAGGTGCAGGAGGTGCTGGTCTGAGCGGGACTTAGCGGGCTGAAGCCCAAGCTGCGTTGCTGCCCTAGAAGGCTTTATTTTATTTCTTCTTATTCATGTGTGGCCGGCCTGCATGCCGATGTCTATAAACCACACCTTGTTAAGAGAAATTTGTAAGGCCTTAAGGCCAGATACTTTGTTTGTATACATTCCTATGTTATAGTGGACAGTTCTTGTAACTCTTGAGTTCAAGTTTTCAACCGTGAAGCTTCCGCTAGAATGCTCTGTGTTAGGATGCGTTGGTATTGATATTATTTAGTAGCATCTCCGCCTGTTTGTGGAATATTGTGTGGGGCCCCGGCCGGACCCTCTATTATATTCTTCTTGACGGGTAGAGGTGTTACAATTTGGTATCACCTTGTTGGTCGATCTCTTCCGAATTCGCGGACGAATTCTTTTGAGTGGTGGCGAGCACGTGTCAGTGTTGTCGTTATAACACTAAACTTGAACTCAAGAATGTCCACTTAGGAATGCAAATACACTTGTTTGTTGAACCTGTGTATTCTTTTTGTATGTTTGTCATTTTACTTGGTCGCCAAATTGTGTGTTTTACACATATAGGTGACAAGAAGTGTTTCGGGTCAATCCAAACCTCAACATTATATAGAAAGTGCGGCACCAGCTGAGGTGCCCACACCTCCTCGATCCACTTAAACGGTACGTTTCATCACGGAAATGGTACTTGCTTTGATGAATGCTCAGTAGGCTGGGCAGGCACGTCCTGCAGTGGTGCCAACACATGCTGGGGTACGGCAAGAACCGGTAGAAGCTGTAGTTGATCCGAGGGCAGCAGATCAACAATTAAAGCAATTCATGAGCTTCAATCCTCCACAATTTTCTGGGGCAGGTTCACCGGCCCAAGCAAAGGATTGGCTTGCAAGGATCATGAGGATCATTAGATCTATTAAGGTTGAGGAGGGACAGAAGGTTATGTTGGCCACTTTCCTACTGGAAGGAGAGGCTTGTTTTTGGTGGGATGAGATTGAACTGCATCACTTGGCCGGCAGGCAATTGGCAGAGGTCTCGATGGACAAATTTTCTCGGTTGTTCTTGGCACAACATCTACCAATGCAGCAAAGGATATCGATGGAAATGGAATTTCAGCGGTTAACCCAAGGAGATCGTAGTGTGGATGATTATCTGCATGAGTTCATACGGTTGGGAAGATATGCGGGTACAATCTTCGCCGAAGAAGAGCGTAAGACTAGTAGGCTTTATGCGGGACTTCGAGACGAGCTGCGGTATTTGCTCTCGAGTTCTGTGAGTCAGGGATTTCAAGCCTTAGTCTGTACGGCTCAGTCTTTGGAGACGAACATGAGAAGAGGGCAAGGCAAAAGGGACCTTGGCTGTGACAAAGCCAGATTTCAAGCCACCGCATCCGGAGAAGTTTGGGTACCGTAAGAGATGGGGAAAGAAGTCCAAATCTACTGGACAAGCTCCTTCTGCGACTGTGACAGAGACATCTGGGAATGGATCTCGCGCTTGTTTTATGTGCGGGAAGTTGGGACACTTCGCACGTGATTGCCGAGTTGATCCTCCAAAGGGTGACAAGAAGACGGGAGCGTCTTTTGCAGAGAAAGGGAAGAATGTGGTGGAGTCTTCTGCCTCGCACGCGCAGCCAAGGGTCTTCAACCTTGGACAATAGGAGGCCATTGAGTAGGCTGATGTCGTCATAGGTGCGCGCAGTTTTTAATGTTATTTTATACTGTGTGCTGTGCTTGTTTTGATTGTGATGTTTTAGGGTTTGTCCTTATACGAGAGTATCCGGCGTGAGAACTATTTGACACAGGTGCTTCCCATTCATTTCTGTCTGAAGATTTCGTCTTTCGTACCGGGGTACCTATCCGGACCATGATAGATAGTGTAAAGGTGTTGTTACCTAACAGATGTTTGATGTGCGCGGATAAATCTTGCGGTCTTGAGGTCAAGATAGGGAGTCGGGAGTTCAAGGTGGAAACATTAGTATTGCCGATCAAGGAATTTGATATAATCTTTGGTATGGACTGGCTTTCAGAGCAGCGTGCCTGTATAGATTGCACTTCAAAAGAGTTCACACTTGGGCAGAATACCGAACAAGAGACCAAGTTCATTGGTATACAAGGGATGAGTGGGATTTTGTTATCTGCTCACCAAGTCGTTAAGGCAGTTCAGAAGGGTGCGGAGTTGTTCTTCACACTCGTAGAGGCAGTGGCGCCGAAGGCCAGTGTGAGTGAAGTGCCGATTGTGTCGGAGTATGCTAATGTGTTTCTAAAGGACCTTCTGGGGTTACCTCCCCAAAGGGAAATCGACTTCGCTATCGAGCTGGTGCCGGGTGCGAAACCTATGGCCCGTTCGCTGTATCGGGTAGCGCCAAAAGAGATGGCCGAACTGAAAGTTCAGTTGCAAGAGCTGTTGGAGCAGGGATACATATGCCCAAGTATGTCACCTTGGAGCGCGCCTGTTCTTTTTGTAAAAAAGAAAGACGGTAGTTTGCGGCTATGTATTTATTATCGTGAACTGAATAAGCTGACGGAGAAAAACCAGTATCCGATTCCACAGATTGATGACTTCTTCGATCAGCTAGCGGGCTCAACCGTCTATTCCAAGTTGGATTTGAAATCCGGGTATTACCAATTGCGGATTAGGGAAGGTGACATTCCCAAGACAGCGTTTGGCACACGCTACGGTCACTATGAGTTCGCAGTGATGCCGTTCGGCTTATGTAATGTGCCTTCGGTATTCATGGATCTCATGCATCGAACGTTTCGCGAATACTTGGATCTATTTGTGATTGTGTTCATTGATGATATCCTCGTGTACTCAAAGTCGGAGGAAGATCATGCAAACCATTTGTGGTTGGTACTCCATACCTTGCGGAGAAATAAGTTGTATGCCAAGTTCTCTAAGTGTGAGTTCTGGCTCTCGTCGGTGGCTTTTCTGGGCCATGTGGTAAGTGGAGAGGGCATAGCGGTGGATCCGGCAAAGATAAGTGTCATTCGTGATTGTCCAGTGATGTCTTCGGTGGCCGAAGTCAGGAGTTTTCTTGGACTGGCAGGCTACTATAGACGATTTGTGGAGAACTTCTCCCAGATTTCCTTGTCCTTTGACTACGTTGACGAGAAAAGATCAGAAGTTCATTTGGAAGCCGGAGTGCGCGTGAGCTTTTGAGGAGCTAAAAAGTCGTTTGACCACGGCACCTGTTTTGACGTCGCCATGTGGTACCGACAGTTTTGAGATATACAGCGATGCGTCAGGAAGCGGCTTAGGCTCCGTTCTCCTGCAGTTTGGCAAGGTGATCGCTTTTGGCTCACGTCAATTGAAAGTGCATGAAAGTAATTACCCCGTCCACGACATGGAGTTGGCGGCGGTGATCTTTTCGCTAAAGTTGCGGCGGCACAATCTTTATGGCGTGAAGGAAGATATTTATACAGATCATAATATCCTAAAGTATTTGCTCGATCAAAAGGATTTGAATATGCGACAAAGGAGGTGGATGGAATTCCTAGGGGATACCTTCGACATTGACTATGTTCCCGGAAAGGGTAATGTGGTCGCTGATGCCTTGAGTCGTCGGACTCCGGTGCGGGCAAGTTGGTTGCGGATACATGATGAGCGTCTAATCCAGGAGTTGGAAGCATTGGAGATATCTTGTGTGGAAAGGGATTCTTCGGCCGATGCATGCTTGAACTTGATGGTGGTTCAATATGACCTTGCGGACAGGGTTCGGCGGGCAACGGAGTTTGATGAAAGTCTCCAGCGCTATGCAAAGGAGGGGTCTGGTGACCAATTCTCCTGGGATGACGGTTTATTACGGAAGGATGGACGATTGTGCGTCCCTTGTGCGGGTAAATTGCGAGAAGAATTGTTATACGAAGCACACTTTACAAAGTACTCAATTCACCCTAGGAGCACAAAAATGTACAAGGACATGAAGAAATTGTTCTGGTGGCCCGGTTTAAAGAAGGACATAGCCGCGTATGTGGCTAAGTGTCGTACTTGTGCTTTAGTAAAGGCAGAATGTCAACGGCCGAGTGGTTTCCTGAAATCGTTGCTGGTTCCGTAGTGGAAGTTTGAGGATATTTCTATGGATTTCGTGCACGAATTGCCGAGATTTCAACGTGGGAATGACTCAATCTGGGTGATTGTAGACCAGTTGACAAAGGTGGCTCACTTTCTACCGAACAAGCGGGACGATTCTGTGGAAATGTTGGCAAAGCTCTATGTGGAGAAGATTGTTCGATTGCACGGTGTTCCCCGGAGCATCGTAAGTGACCGAGATGGGCGATTTACTTCGAAAGATTGGAGGCTAATTCATCAGCTGTTGGGCACGAAGTTAGCATTCAGTACGGCTTTTCATCCGCAAATGGATGGAAAACTGAACGAACCAACAGAACAATGGAGGATATGCTCCGTATGTGCGCCCTGGACTTTGGTAAGAAATACGAAGATCACCTTGTTATGGTTGAGTTTGCCTATAATAATAGCTACCAAGAGAGTATCAGTATGGCATCGTTTGAAGCTCTGTATGGTCGCAAGTGCCGTACACCGGTAGCTTGGGCAGGAACTGGCGAGTCCAAACTATTGGGACAAAAGGAAGTCGAGGATGCTAACTCAACAATACGCTCTTTTCGAGAGAGGCTACTAATAGCCCAGGATCAGCAAGCCAAGTATTACAATGCTAAGCACCGGAACATGGAGTTTGCGGTGGGCGACTGGGTCTATTTGAAGATTAAACCCATCAAAGGCGTATCTCAGATTCGGCGGTTGAAAAAGCTAAGTCCGCGATACCTTGGTCCGTTTGAAGTGGTGGAGCGAGTTGGGGAAGCTGCCTATTGGCTAGCTCTTTCATCGGAATTGGGCGGACTGCATGATGTGTTCCACATCTCGGTATTACGAAAAGTAGTCAAAGACCCAGGTCAAGTAATTGAGAATGATCGGGTGCCGGTTGAGTATGGGCTAACGATAAAGATTAGGACCATTCAGATCAAAGATCGAGCCGAGAAACAGTTGCGGAACAAAACAATCGGGATGGTCAAAGTCTGGTGGGACAATTGTGGCCGAGAAGAGCTAACATGGGAGCGAGAGCAGACCATACGAGCCGAGTTTCCCGAGTTATTTTTGTAACCTGTTGGCTCGTTTGTCTATGTGATAGAAACATATATGTCGCATTATCATATATTGTGTTATGTTTTTATCTCCCAACTGCATCCAATTTTCGGGATGAAATTTTATTAAGGAGGGGAGGATTGTAACACCCCAGAAATCTAAAAAGCCAAAGTGGGATTCAGGTTGGCTGACACGGCCTGAGACACGGGCGTGTCTCAAGGCGTGTCAGGTGTACACGGCCTGGGACACGGGCATGTCCGAGGGCATGTCCCTATTCTCGACGAGTACTCTAGAACTGATCGTCAAGTGTGGAACACGACCTGTGACACGGGCGAGTCACAGGGGCGTGTTTGGCACACTGCTAGGGACACGGGCGTGTGCCTAAGCCGTGTCCTTCTAGGGTGATTTTGGAGATCGAGTTACAGGGGTGACACGGCCAGGTACACGGCCGTGTACTGGGTGACACGGGCGTGTCAGGCTTGACACGGGCGTGTCAATACCCGTGTTCTGGTTTATTTTCAGTCAGTTGTGCACCGCTTCAGGAACACGGCCTGTGATACGGGCGTGTAACAACCCGTGTTCGGCCCAGGAAATCAAATTAAGGGCTGATCAGAGCCGTTCATTTTCTTTGACCAAGATCCAATGGTCTGGGCTCTTACTTGGGTTGATAAGGCCGGGATTGAAGAGGAGAAAGCTCATTACAGTTTCATCATTCTCTTTCTAAAGTTAAGAGAGATAGGAGAGCAAGGCAAGGAAGAAGAAGAGGAATCTGGCCGTCGGTGGTGCTGCGGTGGTCCAAATCGCGAGCCGAGTTCAGATTTGCGAAGGCAAGGCTGCTGCGAAAGCTTTCATCCGTCTCAATTCTCTTCATTGCTCCGAGGCGACTTCCAAGGGTAACGATTTCCGTCTTGGACATGTGAAGTCCTACTTTCCTGCATTTGCATAGGGAAAACCCGTCCTCGCGAGTGTGCGGTGGGTTGTGGTGTCCCTTGGGGTAGATATGTGAAGTCCCCCTTGTTAGAGTCCGGAATTAGAGTACGGATCTAGGCATGTTGTGTGAAGCCCATCTGGACGTGTTGGTCTGGATTGGTGATGCTTGTTTGCATTCGGAGGAATCTCCGAGTATTTGATTGTTTGTGTGCAATCAGTGGTGCATACCTATCGCTTGGTGCAGCAGGAAGTACTGGAGGAATTCCAGGAAATTGTGAGAGTTGGTTCAACTCTTGTGACCGTGAGTTGTCACTTTACGTGGTGTTGAGTCGTTGGGCTGCAACTATATAAAATGAGGCTTCGTGCCGAACAGGCAAGGTGAAACCGACCCGCGCCTTTATTTGTGGCCTCAGGTATGATGTACTTGGTAGTGGCAAGGCAGTTTGAGCAACGGGGAGTGGCTGATCCGTACCTGCGTTATGTAGGCTGTATATGAGAGCGCCAAGGCATTGGGCTTTCGTCAGCGGCATAATGAGAGTCTTGGGCCTACGTGCCAGACTAAATGCTCATTGGTGGGATCCGGTGTTTCCGGTATACCCGAATGTGCCCTGAGTGCATGGAGCGTCGGGCCATCGTGCCGGCGTTTGTGATATGTATTGACTGTGCGGCCGTGTATATCTTGCGTGGGTTGCTATACATACTGTTGAAAAATGCTTTGCAGGGATGGAATTCCGCTGCCCCGTGCCAGGGGCAGGGTCATTATAATTGGTCAGCTGAATGCTGACCGTTTCCCTGTTTACCACTGCTTGGTGGATTGGTTATTACAGGTGTAGGAGGTGCTGGTCCGAGCGGGACTTAGCGGGCTGAAGCCCAAGATGCGTTGCTGCCCTAGAAGGCTTTATTTTGTTTCTTCTTGTTCATGTGTGGCCGGCCTGCTAGACGATGTCTGTAAAACACACTTTGTTAAGAGAAATTTGTAAGGCCTTAAGGCCAGATACTTTGGTTGTATACATTCCTATGTTATAGTGGACATTTCTTGTAACTCTATAGTTCAAGTTTTCAACTGTGAAGCTTCCTCTAGAATGCTCTGTGTTAGGATGCGTTGGTATTGATATTATTTAGTAGTGTCTCCGCTTGTTTGTGGAATATGGTGTTGGGCCCCGGTCGGACCCTCTATTATATTCTTCTTGATGGGTAGAGGTGTTACACATAGGACTTGTGTCGACAAATACAAACAGAAGCTGTGTCGAGTAGCAGAAGAATGACTATGTCAACACATGGATTGTTTTGTCGACATCATCAAGACTTGTGTTTACACTTAGTATATTTGTGTCGACAAATGTGAAGTAGTTTGCTGAGTGGTTCATGTTGAGTTGTAAAGTCTTTGAGGAATCAACTATCATGACTGGTGACTCGACAGCTGTCATAACCAATAGGTCTGACACCTTTGTTAGAACTGTCAGAAGGTTGTTACAAACCGGATCAGCCAGTAATCATGAGGAAACTCTATATAAGGGACAGATCCTTGACAACCAGAGATAACTAAGGAAGTAATCAAGCAATTAAGGGAAAGAGAGTTTGACAATAAGAATAGGGGAAACCCTTAAGAAGGCAAATCCAAAACAGTCTGTAAGAAAGATTTAGATCTAATTCTTAATTTAAGGAGGGAGCTATCTGAAGATCAACTTCTACATCAATTGAAGATCAACCTTATTTTTTTAAATCAAGAAGGTTTGAAATAGCTAAGTCAGGTTGGATCTGAAGATTTAGTTTATTCAAGAACTGATCAAGAAGCTCACACCAATAGAGAGTTCTATCTGGTGAAATTTCTGTAACTTTTAAAACACTCATTTTCTTGTAGGATGTTTTGTAAGATCTGAGTTATAAGCCTGTAATTATAAACGCTAAGGTAGGGCTGAGTGCCTGAGGTGTAGGACTTGTGAAAGTCTGTGTTATAAGCCTAGTGATAAAGGCTGAGGTAGGGCTGAGGCCTGAGGTAGGGTTCTTGGGAAGAATCTAAGATAAGACGTGTATAAGTATGAGCTGTAGTAACCAATCTGGTTCTGAGTTGTAAGATCTGTGGATCTGAGTAAGTGGAAGGAAGTTGGGCTGAATCTAGTTCTCTACTAGATAGGCGAAGGGGAAAAGTGGATGTACCCATACCTTTTGGAACTACTATAAATCTGGTGTACGATGTACTGTGATTATTGTGTTGTGTATTGAATTTTCTATGCTGAGTTAGATCTAGCTAATTGCCTAAAATTCTTAAAGAAAATTAGAACCTATTCACCCCCCCCCCCCTCTCTAGGTGTCTAGGCTCTTGAAATCAAGTCTTTCAAGTGGTATCAGAGGGAGGTTACTCAAAGATAGAACTAACAGTCTGAGTGAATCTCTAAGGCAATTAACAGAATTCAAGAATGGGTTTAAATGAGAATAAGAAGGAATTTGGATCTATAAAACTGCCTATCTGTAGGAAAGAATGATTTAGCATATGGAAGGAAAGGGTCAGGTTGTATATGGAAGCATCTGATCTAAGAATCTACATCATAGTACATGAAGGTCCCTTCATTCCAATGAAGGTATCAGTTCTGGATGCAAATGTTAAAACCCTAAAGAGTTATTATGAAATGACTAAGGATGAGATCATCCTGGCAACACTAGACAAAAGAGCACACAACATTATTTTAAGTGCTATAGATGATGCCACATTTTAGAATCCGGTGTACTGTAAAACCTCTAAGGAAATGTGGGACACCCTGATTGTCTACATGGAGGGAACAAAAGAAGTTAGAGAGGACAGGAAATCTATACTAAATAAAGAATAACAGAGCTTTAGACAAGCCAAGACTGACACATAACTGAATGTTACAAGAAGTTCTTCATGATAGTAAATGAGCTGATGACCTATAGAAGAGTCTTCAGCACATATGAACTGAATGACAAGTTTCTCAGATCACTAACAAAGGACTGGGACACAAAGATATGTACCATCAGAGAGGTGACCAGGCTTGCTGATACACCTCTACCCACACTATTTAGAAAGCTGATATCCTATGAAATGCAGCTCACTGCTAGAAAATAGAAGGAGAAAAGCAGTAGGTCTGAGTACAAAGAGAAGTCAGTAGCCTTCAAGTATGAAGGCACATGAAAGGATAGGAGAAAGTCTCCTTCTCCACCCAAAAGGAGTGCTGATGCAGAAGAAGAAAATACTGACAACAGCACATTAGATATCCACACCTCTAATGAGGACTTTGCTGCCTTTACAAGGTAGTTTCAAAGGTTCATGAAAAAGAAGAAATGGTGAACCAGGCCATCTACATCCTTCTCCAAGGAATGAGTATTACAAGAAAAAGAAGACTCCCAAGGAGGACAGGTATGCCTCAAAACCTAGTAAACAAAATAATTCTAAGATTTTTTGCTATTATTGTAACAGGCCTGGACATGTCATAGCTAACTGTCCAGATATGAGGACTGAATCTAAGGACAAGAAGAAGCATCAAGTGAAAGGCAAGAAGGAGAAATCCTTTATTGCTTAAAAGCAGAAGAGTTGGACAGACTCTTAATCTTCAGGATCAGGAGAAGAAGATGATGCAAAAGCATATGTTGGGATGTTCTCACCAGAAGAGGATTCTAGAGAACTAGAATTCCAACAAATGTTGGACTCCATAAATGGAGTGGAAGACTATTGTTGTAGAGGGCTGATGGCTCTGTCAGAAAATGATCAGTGCCAGGATCAGCCTGGTCCAAGCAAGGTATACAATTCTCACATAGCTTCTGATTATTTTACTGGATCAGAATCAGTAGCATCAACTTCAAGAGAAGTGGATGGTTCTGATTCTGATGGGGATATACATAACCTCATTAATGAGTATGGTGGGCTGTTGCAATCTCTGAAGAGGAGCAAGTTTCTTATCAAGGAACAGGCCAAGGAAATTGAGTCTCTTAAGTAGGCTGCTTCAGATTCATCATTGTTGACAGAGTTAAAATTGAAGGAGGTTGTCAAACTGAAAAACATTACTGTTATTCAGATGGGCACATTCTCTTTTAAGGAAAATCATATCAAGAAACTAGAGGCAAAACTTCAGCAAGAAAGAGATTTAGTGGCTAAATTCTCTAAGCCAAAATCTGTCTTGCCCTTAATATACATTTTCATTTCTCATAAAGGAAAGACTGGTCTAGGTTTTAAGGGAAAAACTAGGGCCACCAATTCTCATAGAAAAGGTAAGGCCCCAGTTCAGCCACTAGCTAAAGATCCCCCTATTTCTTTAGGAAAGTGATGCAACCTACAAACAGGTATGATCATGATATTACTCATGGTCACTGTGAGTATGGAGGTCTCATGGACAAGGGTGCAAATGCCAATAGGTCACACTATAGGCAAGCCCATCAGGTTCAAAAGGAATTCTTGGGGTTTGATGCTCCAATACCTACACTTAACAGGACTGCTGACAACAAAGTTGTGAAGTCTGTACCTTAAAGAAGGTACAATAGATTTGAGTGTTGGTGTTATGGCAAGGTGGGCCACTTTTCCATGGATTGCTGGTTCAACAAAAATGTTAAAACCAGGAATAGTTTTCTTGTCAGATCAGCTACAGGATTTCAAACTAACAAGGACCTAGGACCCAATAATAATTTAGGTTCTAAGGATAAGTGATTCTTTATTTGATGCAGGTGAATCCAAGTGGTCATACCCCTATATGGTACGTGGATAGTGGATGTTCCAGACACATGACTGGAACAAGAAGAATGTTGAGGGACTATGTACCCATAGAGAATGGACCCAAAGTAATCTTTGTTGGATCAGAAAAAGGAATCATCAAAGGATTTGGTAACATTTCTAGTGATTCAATTATTATCACTAAAGTGGCTTATGTGAAGGGTCTAAAACATAACCTGATCAGCATAAATTAACTTAGTGATCTAGGTTATGACATCTCTTTCCTCAAAAGGGAGTGCCAAATAAGGAGGTCAAGTGATCAAGAGATTATTTTGACTGGCACTAGGAAAGGGAATGTATATTGTCTTAACCTAGATTGTGAGTTTAACATCTCACCCATTTTTCTAGTTGCAGGAGAGAAAGCTTCACTATGTAACAAATGGCACAAGGGGCTAGCTAATCTGAACTATAAGTTAATTGGACAACTTTTCAGTATGGGATTAGTGAGGAATGGTCCTCAAGTCAAGTGCATTAAAGAGGGTGTGTGTTCAGCTTGCCAAAAGGGCAAACAGACTAAGTCCTCTTTCCATGCACTTGATACCAAAGATTCAATGAGATGTTTATATCTCTATCATATGGATCTGTTTGGTCCTATGCCAGTTCATAGTCTTGGTAGGAAAGTATACACATTACTTATTGTGGATGACTATTCTAGATTCACATGGGTTTTCTTCTTGAGGAAGAAATCTGAAACCCCTACTATTTTCCAAACTTTTGTTAGACAAACTCAGAATGAATTTAATAATTCAGTGGTCAAAATAAGAAGTGACCATGGAACTAAATTTCAGTCTGAGTGTATGAAAAAGTTCTATGAAGAACTTGGGATTCATCAGGAGTTCTCCTCACCTAGAACACCCCAGCAAAATAGAGTTGCTGAAAGAAAGAATAGAACTCTAATTGAGGCAAGTAGAACACTACTTAGTGACACTACTCTCCTTGAGTACTTCTGGGCAGAGGCACTAAATACTGCATGTCATGTACTAAATAGAGCCTCCATCAATAAGAAACATAAGATGACTCCCTATCAGATTTTTAAAGGCAGAAAACCAAACATTTCCTACCTCAGAATCTTTGGTAGCAAGTGTTATGTCCTAGTTAATGGTAAGCACTACAAAACAAAGTTTGCTGCCAAATCCCTAGAAGGGATATCTATTTGGTACAACAATAATAGTTGGGCATACAGGATCTACAACTTGACTACTCAAGTTGTAGAAGAATCTGTCCATGTTGTAATTGATGAGTCTAAGTTGATTAACAGTGAATTATCTATCTATTCAGTTGGTTCTACAGGTCTAAAAGATAGGCTGGACAAGCTGACCATAAATGAAGAAGTTCCTGGTAGGTTGGATGAAGAAAAAGATGTATGCTGTCCAGAGGGAGAACAAGACTCACTGGATGAAGAAGACAATGAGGAGCATCAGGTTGAGGAAAATGAAGAAGGGCATGAGAATGACATATTTCCCCCAGCAAGAAGACACTTAAAGGATCATCCAGTTCACCAAATCATTGGTGATGCAAGTCAAGGTATTCTAACAAGGAGCAAGAGCATGAATAAAGTCTTATGTTATAGCTTCTTGTCACAAATAGAACCCAGGAAGTTTGAAGAAACCATGCTAGACACAAACTGGATTGATGTTATGTAAGAAGAGTTGAATCAATTCAGAAGATGTAAAGTCTGGGAACTGGTTCCTAAACCAAAGGATCACAATATTATAGGAACAAAGTGGATCTATAAAAACAAACTTAATGAAAATAGCACTATAATCAAGAACAAGGCCAGACTAGTAGCAAAAGGCTACAGACAAGAGGAAGGGATTGACTTTGATCAAACCTTTTCCCCAGTGGCAAGGCTGGAGGCTATAAGGTTATTTTCGGTCTATGTTGCCTATCAAGGGTTCAAGGTATATCAGATGGATGTAAAGTCAGCATTTCTGAATGCTGACTGAAAAGAGGAAGTCTATGTTGAACAACCCTCGGGTTTTGTAGATTCTCATTATCCTGATTATGTATATAGGCTTAGGAAAGCTCTATATGGTTTGAAACAAGCCCCTAGGGCTTGGTATGAAACCTTGTCTGCTTTTCTTATTGAGAATTAATTCTCTAGAGGAAAGATAGACAAAACTCTATTCTTTAGGGAATCTAAAGGCAAGATAATCCTAGTCCAGATATATGTTGATGACATTATCTTTGGATCTACTAAAAACAACCTTTGTAGAAAGTTTGCCAAACTTATGCAAGGGAAGTTTGAGATGAGCAGTATGGGTGAGCTGAAGTTCTTCTTGGGACTTCAAGTAAGACGGACTGGTGATGGATTGTTCATATCACAGTCTAAGTTCACCAAGGAGTTTATTAAGAAGTATGGAATGGACTCAGCCTCCACCATGAAAACTCCAATGGGAACAAGTATGCCTATCTGCAAAGATGAGATAGGGAAACCTATTGATGATTCTTTGTATAGAGGGATAATTGGCTCCCTACTCTACTTGACTCCTAGTAGACCTGACATCATGTATACTACATATGTCTGTGCTAGGTACCAAGCTTGCCCAAAGGAATCTCATTATACTACAGTTAAGAGAATTTTGTGATATCTTAAGGGCACGCCTAATCTTGGTCTTTGGTACCCTAAGAATAGAGATTTCATACTAATAGGCTTATCAGATGCAGACTTTGCAGGATGCAAAGAAGACAGGAAAAGTACTACATAAACTTGTCAATTCCTAGGTGGAAGGCTGGGTTCATGGTGCAGCAAGAAGCACACAAGTGTAGCTATATCAACAGCTGAGTCTAAATATATAGCTGCAGGCAGTTTCTGTGCACAGTTGATGTGGATAAAGCATCAACTTGAAGACTATGACATCAAGGTAAGTAGAATTCCACTATTTTGTGATTCTACTAGTGCTATTTCTATTACTACGAATCCTATATCACACAGTAGAACCAAGCATATAGAAATTAAGATTTATTTCATAAGAGAACATGTGGAGAAGGAAGATATTAGTCTAGAATTTGTAAACATAAATAATCAAATTGTTGATATTTTTACAAAACCTCTGGATGAAACTAAATTTAATTATTTTAAAATTGAATTAGGTATGTTGAACCTAGAATAGGTCAGCTCAAGCATTCCTAAATAGAATATGTAAGCACAATATTTCTCAGGAAATTTGTTTAAGGACAAAGATTGTGTCGACACAAGCAAATTGTGTCGACACACTCAGTATGTTGTGTCGACAAAGAAAAAGTATGTGTCGATACAGAAACAATATTTGTGTCGACAGAAGAAAAGGTGTCGACACAACTATATCGTGACATGACCAGCCCATGTCGATACTGACACAAGTACGTCAACACATAGATATGTCGACCCATAGACATGTCGACTAAAAATAAGTTTTGTCGAGACCTAATTCTTTTATGTCGACAAATATTCAACTATGTCGACAAGTATTAATACTAAGTAAGGTGCGTCCTTTGACCTACCCTTTACTAGTAGACTTTAAATAGGGGGAGACAAAATCTGGTCTACTACGCCTTCAGATTTCTCGACTCTAGACCTTGTGTCAACATAAATATTCACTTCTTTTCTCTTCTCTCTCTCTCTCGTCAATGGAACCCCACAAGGACGACAAGGTGAATGAAGGTTATGAGCTTATTTGTGGGGGATTCACGAAGGCCTCACAAGATATCCAAGGTGTAATTACCATAATTTCGGAAAATGGTTTGGATTTCTTGGTCTCAGAACCAATAAGAATTTGGAAAAAGGAAGTACTGGAATTCTATTCATCTGCAACTGTGGACAATGAAGGGAAGGAGATCAAAGTGATAGTTCAGGATTCCCGAGTGAAACTAACACTAAAGACAATCAGGAAATCACTCCAACTTCCAAAGGTTAAGGATGATGATGAAATAGTTCCATCCATGACTAAAGATGCACTAAGTTGGTGCGGGCTGAACCCTAATACCAAAGTTGGATCATCCATTACCCGAAAAGGGATGAATTCCCAAGGAAATTTTCTGTCTAAAATAGTAGGCAAGGTGATTCTGTGTAAGACTGGTGGACATGATAGAGTTTTAGTCTACATGTTCAATCTAATGACAAGGGTCATATTCACTGTAAAAACAAACTGGGCATCAATAGTATTTGACAAGATCCAAGAAGGAGTAAAGAAGCCAAATCTGGGAAGGATACTATGCTTATGTCTAGCTTCTACAATACGAGATGTTATGAACCAACTACCAGTATCCAAGATCGAGCATATGAGGAGAATGGATGTAAGGATTCTATCCAGATGGGATAGAGTATTGACCAAAGAGGATTCTACTCTACAGAAACAGGTCAAGAAAGATAAGAAAAAGAAAGAAATTGTTCAGCAAGAAGAATCCTCCGGTGATTCTGAAGAAGAGGTAGTTTTAAGTTCAGATGAAGACCAACAACAAAAAGAAGCTCAAGATCAAATAGAGAGCAGTCAGCGCCCAATGCAACAGATAGTTTCCACTCCAGGGGAGAACACCCTGAACTAGCAGAACAAGACACTGAACTATCTGAGCTGCCTGCCCAAGGGGGAAGCATTGTTGAAGCTACTATCGAGACTGAGTATGCTGCTGATACATTAATGGACATTATATCAGACTTAAATAAAGAAGCACTAGAAATTGCTGAGAAGGAAGCACAAGATGTGCAGATAAAAGTTATAACTCAAGATGAGTAAGTAAGTATCTCTTTTATAGAGAAGGACCTGGACAAAAATCTGGATGTCAAGGGAGAACATTTTATTTTCCAAACTAATCGTGTTCCTCCTGTACAGATGCAGCAAGATGTAACTATGGAAGAGCTTTTTCCTGATTTACCAGCTGAAAGGACTGAGGGGGAGCAATCACAGGTAGAATTGGAACTTCAAGGAACTAAGGGGGAGGAGCTACTGAATGCCCATTCTAATTAGGAAATAGTTGATATAGAAAGCACATCACAACCCTATGATGATGAGGAAGCCTCTATGGCTAAGAAGAGGAAGATGGTTGCAATCAGGAAAAAGAGCACAGGCTATAAAAAGGCCTTACAAATAGTCACTCAACCACTGTTCCAAACATGGACTTCAGTTTATTACTTGTCTAACTACAAGTCAAATTGGATGAACAAAGGCAGTCCTTAGAGAAATATGTGGATGAGTCAAATAAAGAACAGCAGTTTTAGCTGGCTCAAGACATTAAATCCATCAGATTTTAAGTCAATCTTCATAAGAAAGAGATGACAGATTGCTTCTATAAGGGAGGCAATATTGTAGTATATTTGGCTGAGCAACAACAGTTACTGAAGACTGAGGTTGAGGACAATGCCACCAAGCAAGGATATGTTTTAGAAAATCAATTCTGGTCTAATGAAAAACTCAAAGACTCCCATGAAGAAATTCTCAAAAAACTGGGAAGTATTTCCACTAATTTGAAAACTTAAATATCAATGCAAATACAAGAAGATCTAGCTGCTGTCCAAACAGCCATTGGAGCCTCTCAAAAGACTATTTTTGATTACCTGACTAAATTAAAAGCCTACTATCAAGAAGGTACAGAATATCTAGCTGATCAAATAAGGTTTCAAAAGAATGGTCTGAGGGATCATATTGCTAGAGAAGTCATAAAGGGGGAGAGAATGTTAGTCAAAGCCAGCTCTGACCACGCAAAATGGGTATCTAAAACCATCAAAGCTACACTTGGATTTCCACTCATATGTGAGGATGATAAGACTGCTGAGTCTGGAGTGCAACCTGCCTACATTGAAGGGGATCAGCCAGAGGTTGCAAAGGTCATTTACCCTCTAACTGATTTTGATATAGTCCAAAAAGAAGTTCAAATAATGTATAGCCCTCTACAGGAGGCACACAATATTATCATTGAAAAAGTAGACATGTCAGAGGCTGCCAAGGAAGCTCAAAAGGAAGCACAACAGTCCAAGAAAAGGTTTAGAGAGCAGGCTGAATTGAAGCCTAATTTTGAGCAGTGGAGCCCTACTTCCAGGAATATTATTTTGACTGCCTGGAAAGATGTTAAGGAGAAGACCTATGATAGGGGTTAATGGTACTCTGAGAAAGAGTGGAATAAGTATCAAGCCAAACAAGAAGACATTCTTCAGTATAGGAGGAGTGCAAAAGCTGGGAAGTTACCTGCTAATGCTCTGGAGCCAAGCAGGTACTTCCCAAAGCCTTTTCACTATTTTTAAAGGCAAAGGATAAAGGCTGAAGAACTGAAGAAGAAGGATCTGAAAGGAAAGAAACCAGCTGCTGATACTAAACCTACTGTGCAGGCTAAGATCAGATCTGGGAAAGGAATTGTAATTAAGGAGCCTAGTCTATCTTAGGATAAATAGGCTTATGTCTAGAACAATGTAATATTTTGTTTGTTGTTGTTCTTAAGAAAAACATGTAAACCTAGAATTTTTTGATTAATGAATGAAATCAGTTTCAGTATTGATTTTAGTTGTTATCCTGCAGTAAAAAGTATGTACATCTATTTTTTTTGTGTTTTATTATGAGTGATGTATATCTTTGACTAAGGGTTATGACTTCTCCAAATAGGGGGAGATTGTTGGGTACACTGAAAAATATGTACCAGATTTGGAGAAGCCTCATCTTACTCATTGATATACATAAATTTGTATTTGATGGGATGTTTGAGTTTTATTGTGCAGGTGTAAGGTTTGCAAGAAAATTCTCTAAGTACAAGTGTCGACACTTGTGAAGAATTGTGTCGAAACCCAGATGTTGTGTCGACACTAGAAGAAAGGCATGTGTCGACACCCAGACATTGTTTCTACACCTGAAGAAGAAGTTATGTCGACACTCAGAAATGTGTCGACACCTGAGGTAGGAATTGTGTCGACACCTAAAGAAGAAGTTGTGTCGACACACAGGACTTGTGTCGACACACACTCATCGTCGTCTATCAGCAACAACTATATTGAGTCTGAAGGGCTTGTGTCGACACACAGGACTTGTATCGACAAACACTCAACGACATCTAGACGATACTCGATGCCATCTAACAGCAACCGATGTACTGAGTAGGAAGGCTTGTGTCAACACACAGGACTTGTGTCGACACACACTCAATGATGTCTCGACACACACTCAACGACAGCTGGACATACACTCAACGCCATCTATCAGCATCAGATATGTCAATACAAGCAGCAGTTGTGTCGACACACAGGACTTGTGTAGACTCATAAAAACAAAAGCTGTGTCGAGTAGCAGAAGAATGACTATGTCAACACATGGAGTGTTGTGTCGACATCATCAAGAATTGTGTCGATACTTAGTCTATTTGTGTCGACACATGTGAAGCAGTTTGTTTAGTGGTTAATGCTGAGTTGTAAAGTATTTGAGGAATCAACTGTCATGACTGGTGACTCGACAACTATCATTACCAACAGGTCTGACACCTTTATAAGAACTGTCCGGAGGTTGTTACAAACCAGATCAGCAAGTAATCATGAGGAAACTCTATATAAGGGACTGATCCTTGACAACTAGAGATAACTAAGGAAATAATCAAGCAATTACGGGAAAGAGAGTTTGACAACAAGAAAAGGGGAAACCCTTAAGAAGGAAGATCCAGAACAGTTTGTAAGAAAGATTCAGATCTAATTCTGAATTTAAGGAGGGAGCTATCTGAAGATCAACTTCTACATCAAGTGAAGATCAATATTATTTTGTTCAATCAAGAAGCTTTGAAACAGCTAAGTTAGGTTAGATCTGAAGATTCAGTTTATTCAAGAACTGATCAAGAAGCTCACACCAATAGAGAGTGCTATCTAGTGAAATTTCTGTACCTTTTAAAACACTCATTTTCTTGTAGGATCTTTTGTAAGATCTGAGTTATAAGCCTGTAATTATAAAGGAAGAGGTAGGGCTGAGTGCCTGAGGCGTAGGACTTGTAAAAGTCTGAGTTGTAAGCCTAGTGATAAAGGTTGAGGTAGGGCTGAGGCCTGAGGTAGGGTTCTTGGGAAGAATCTGAGGTAAGACTTGTACAAGTCTGAGCTATAGGAACCAATCTGGTTCTGAGTTGTAAGATCTGTGGATCTGAATAAGTGGAAGGAAGTTGGGGTGAATCCAGTTCTCTACTGGATAGGCGAAGGGGGAAAGTGGATGTACCCATACCTCGGGGAACCACCATAAATCTGGTGTATGCTGTGCTGTGATTTTTATTCTGTGAATTGATTTTTTTGTGCTGAGTTAGAACTAGATAGTTGCCTAAAATTCTTAAAGAAAATTAGAACCTATTAACCCCCCCCCCCCCCTCTAGGTGTATAGGCTATTGAAATCAAGCCTTTCAAGACCATCCCTAAGGCTAAGGTTCTCTAGCAAAATCAAGACGTCGAGAGCGCGACGTGGGAATTTGAGTCGGCAATGAGGGAATCTTATTCGCACCTCTTCTCTTAGTCCTGGTATGTCTCTATGTTTTTGGTGGTGTTTATTTTTTCATTTTTAGTTTGGTTTTGGAGTTGTGTTAAGTTTTGGGATGAAACTTCTTTTTAGGGGGAGTGACTGTAATGCCCCCGATTTTGTTCGATGATTTTATTTGATTTGATATTGTGATATTTATGACGTCATGACGTTACTTTTAATGTCTAGTTGACGGCGCGACGCCATTAAGGCATTTTTGCATCCGTTCAGTCGAGTCAGCTAAATTCTCAAATTCTTGTTGTAATTAGAAAAATTTTCATTTTAAAATTAAGTTAAATAATTTTGGACTTGCTCGCTAAGTTTCGTCGCGATCCGAGCGATATTCGAGCCTCGGCGATTTTCCGAAGTTTTGTGGAATTTATGTTCGTCGTACACTTTGAAAATTTATATCTAAAAAATGGCTCATCAGATTTTTGTTGTGACTTTGTCATTAGGTTCGTAGTGTCAGTGTTCGCCTACTGTATTTTTCGTTTAATTCGGCGCGCGTTTGGGACTCCGTTTTGAACTCGTGTTTCCTTATTCAAAAATATATAAATATGATTAATTTAATATTAAAGCACTATTCAAAAATGTCATTTACTATTCATCTCTATAGTTTGATTTTTTTGATATATTTGTAAAAAAAACACTGTTCATGCAATAAAATTATCGAGTAAACTTTCCTGTTCTTGAGTGATCATGCTAGTACTCGAGTATTTATAGGCCTGTACTCGAGTATTCTACTGTTCATCTCGAGTAATTCTATGTTTGTTCTCGAGTACTGAATTTTAGTACTCGAGTAACATGTTTTCTACTTCTCGAGTACCTCTAATCTTGTTCTCGAGTAGTCGACCGTCCTTCTCCAGTAGTCTGTTCCTGTCTGCGTTCATGTGCTTTTTTGAGGGTCAAAACGATGTCATATAAAAAATGGTTAACAAAAATTTGTTCATCTCGATGAGATCTACAACTTTTATGTTGAGCACTGTTCGATTGGAAGCCATCCTAAAGCTTTATTTTCAGTTTCCGCAAACCCGCTCATATATAGCCCATTTTTTCCTATTTAGACAGAACTTTTTATAAATACACACACATATATATATATATATATATATATATATATATATATATATATATATATATATATATATATATATATATATATATATCTGATACTCAAGATAATTAGAAAAAAAAACTTCATCTTCTTCCTCATGATTTACACCGAACTGAAACCACCTGTGCGGCGACTCCCTCCCATTCGTGAATCTTCCGGTGGCCGCCGACGGTGCTCTAGTGCTCGAAATCTTCAACCGAATATAGATCTGGAAATCTCTCATCGAGAGCTACGCCATCGTGGTAAAATCATCCCCTTTCCTTGAAATTTTCTCGCTAGGGTTTTCGGCCCTAACTCCTTTTTTTGGCTGTTCTTCTTAGATTTCGAGTTCTCTCGTCTTCTTTAGCACCGATCTACGTCAAGGAGTGATTCCGAGTATATTTCTAGTAAAAATCAAGGCAAGTGATGGTTTCCTCCTTCTCTTTACTTCTTTACCCGATTTGCAGAAATTTCTAATTTCTTGTTATAATGATTGTTCAATAACAGCTGAATTGAAGTGATGTCGAGATCACATGTCTAATTTCCTTTATAGTTTCCAAGTTCATGATTTTGTTACCCAATCTTGTAAATCCTATATGTTTACCTTTATTACCATTCCGTAACTTTCATGTAGAACATGTTAGAGTTTATTTAGGATTATAAATTCTTCCTAAAGACTGATCAACCGCTTCAAATCTAGAATTGTTTAGTAGAATCTGATGTGTCATTGTTGACTTGAGATGTCTATCATGGTTTTTCTTCGTGGCATTGTCATGGGGCGAGACAAGCCACCAGGGCCCGATTGGGTTGTAGTGTGCTTCTGAGCTCTAAACCCGGATCGTTACGGGGCTTTCCTTCCGAGTTTTTCTTTGTTGTAGGTGTTTTTAGTGTGTGAACCCATCGCCACAACATTTAATCTCCCCATTATTACTTTGTGGGGCACAACCGGGTATTCTGGCATTTGTGGTGTATTGTGGAGTATCCAATCTCAACCAAAATTTGACGGATAAATTGTCTTTTGGGTTGGGACCAAATGAGTTGATAACCCCGCCTGTTTTGGTTTTGGTGGAGTTGACTGCAGGTGGCTAATAGGGGTTTGTTTCTCTCCTAATGGTTTAACCTTGACCTTTTCCCCTTATAGTCTTGTGCATTTGGGGTGTTGTGGTTATACGTAACGCTTCACGTAAGTGTTTCTCTTTTTACCTTTATACGTGACTGCTGTACTTTACGTAAGAATTTTTTTCCTTGGGTCTTGGGTTAATACCCCTTGAGTTTGTTTACTTTTGGCTTACTTTCTTCCATCTCTTGTACTTTCTTTCTGAGGTGTTCTGTCTTTGTATTGCCTCAGGTCCAGAGTCATAACTGATAGCCGTGCTGGTTTTGGAGTCCTGGGTAGCTGTCTTGGCTGTGGTTTTGCCGTTCTGTAGTGAGGTAGTTTGTTGTTTATTTTGTTTTACTGGTTCAGACATACTTTACTGTATGTGGGTTCGTGTCAGTTTGTTGACGCCCACATGATTGTTATTTTTTTATAATTGCTAGCTGCTTAGTTTTCTTTCAGTGGATGTGGATTACTTGCCCTTTGAGATGTTTTATGTTAGGATTGCATGGTAGTTATTTTCAGGTATAAAAATTACTATTATTATCTCATGCATTACATATTTTAAAATGTAAAATCACTATATTTAACGACCATACAAAACTACTTTTATTTCTACTAAATTTAGAACTTGTATGCCTTGAGGTGTCCTTTGGGAACCTCTAAGCTCTTGTAGGATGCCTTATTTGATAAAAGAAGTACTTTCTGTAGTGTTTAATTACTTTTTTTGTGTACTACATGAGCCACTAAGCCGAGGGATACGGCTAACTACTGCACTTAAACTGATTTTACCTTTAAATAACTTAAAGAATCTTTCTTCTTGATTAAGTAGGTGTTTTGCCTGAGTGTCCGCAGTTATCCCCTACAAACGTGGCATCATGACGCACATTTTTCCCTTACTCTAATACTCCTTTATTGGCGATGAAAAATGCGGGTTGTGACACATGTGTCGGTCATGGGCGTGACAGGGATGTCACGGGCGTGTCAACAAGGTATGCTTGGTGGAGGTGTTGAGCTGGGTTCGACGAAGGTTGAACTGGGATCGACGAACGTTGATCGCGGTTAACACTGGCGTGTTAAATTTGTCACAGGCGTGACATGCAAAGCATCCAGTGTTGAGGCGTCGAGCGTTGAGTGGTTGTTGGCTTCATTTCGTCGAGCGCAATTTGGAAGATTTTCGTCGAGCGTTGAGCTGGGCTGGACGAATGTCGATTAGAAAATTTGCGGCAGTCAAGGGCGTGTTCCAGAATCGACACGGGCGTGTTCCAGAAGGTTTATCTTGTGAAGGCATCGAGTTGTTGCCTCGCTGGCGATATCTTATTTGGGACAGGTGGATTGGTCATGGGCGTGTGGCATATTTATATGGACGTGACCGACATTTCAACGAACGTCGAATGTCAAATGTCGAGCTGGAGGCATCGAGTGTCGAGATGGGATTAACACGGGCATGTCGAATCGGGACACGGGCGTATACATTTGTTTTTAGACAGCTTTCTGCAAAATTTTAGAAAACAAAATGAAGGCTATGTTAGAAGATATATACAAAAAAATTAGCATTTATTAAAGAAAAATAATTAAAAATAATGAAAATAAACAAAAACGACTTATTTAACGTACGTAAAAATACATATATTTACAACTTATCAAATACCCCCAGTCTTAAGCTTTTGCTATTCTAGAGCAAAAGTTGGAGATATACTTATAAGGAATTAAAGAAATCCTAAGTTTAGCTACCGCTTGAATTAATTAAAAGAGTGATCTAAATAAACCTCTAACTGGGTAATTTTTTCACAAACCTCTAATAATTTTTTTTTCTTTTGGATGTTTTAGGAAAATAAAATCTTATTTTCCTAACATATAAATTTTTTTTGAATCAACTTCATATTAACCCAATGTATATTTATAGGGGTAATGAATTTTATCCTCTTACTCCGTAATAAATAATCTTTTAAAATATTAGATGCCTATGTTAACGAAACGAAATCTTATTCCCATTGACATAGGTTCTCTTAAAGATAAAAGAGGATTAAATCATGCCAAGTAAGACATGAAAAAAAGGAGATAGGTTTCTTTTTCAGAAAACTAGATTTTAATAAAAAAATTTTGAGAGCAACTTTTATAAATTGAACGTTCCTATATTTCAAAAAAAACTTGGAGTAAACATTTTTGAAGTCTAAGGCTATTATGTTTTAACAAAATACACATGTTATTATTTAGATAAAGTAGAAGTAGTGCTGAAAAACAAGTCCCTTATCTAAATAAAAAATAAAACATAAGAAATTCTTTAAAACTTAACCCCAGATATTTAAATCTATCAATCTTCAATTAATAAACGAATAGTAAACAAAGAATTAATAAGATTCGCTTATAAATAAACTCGGAAAAAGATTTTTAGAGAGAGAAAAGGGTTAAGATTGGGATATTCGATTTATTTATTTCGTAATAAACAAAATTTTTTGGTTTTTTAAGGTTATTATCTTTTTGTATTTTTATTTATTATCTTTTTTGTAATTTAATATTTTCTATATTTTTTTTGTTGTTTTAACATTTTTATCAATTTATTTACAAGAAAGGGGAGAGAAAGAGATGTTATTTACAAAGAAGAGAGGGGAAAGTAAAAGGGGAAAGAGAATATTTATAAAGAATTTTTTTACAAAGTAAAAAAAAAAATTGGTATTTTTGTTTTATAAATTTTTTTGTTTATTAACATTTTTTGATGGTAAATAAAAAAAATTTGAGTTTGAATTTTCTTATATTTTTTTTGTAATTTTTAATGATTGCAGAATATAAAAGTGCGGGAAAAATAAAGTGCAGAAAATAGGAAAACACCCCATACTTAATTCCAACATTGTCCCCAAAGTTGCAATATAAGTTTTCGGAACTATATGAAATAAAATGTAGGTATGTACAAAAAAAGGATAGGAGGGAGGAAACTTCCCTGAAACGCGTTCGGGGAGGCCCGTTTAGAAACCCTACATTATTATTAACAAAGAGAAAAAATATAATAGAAAAACAAAAATGATAAACTCGGCCAGAAGTTTGCGGGTGGTAGGGGGCAAGTATGTATGTAACTCCGTATTGAACTAACGTCTTAATCATTTGGGCGTTACAGAAGTGTGTTCCCATGTCGCTCATAATAGTGCGAGGCGAAGCCGAGGCGAGAAAATAAATTTTTTTTTACTCTTTACAATTTTTGATTTGTAAGAAAAGAAAACAAATTAAGACATGGGGGGGATTTTTTTATAGTTTTGTAAGTAGGTTTTTTGAAATAAAATGTTTTTGGATTTTGGATTTTGGATTTTGGTTAGAGAAAAAAAGGAACGGAAAAAGCAGGCGACCGACATTTTATTTTTAAAATTATATTACATAATATAAAAAATTGATTTTTTGATTTTCGAAATAGAAAAAATAAAAAATTAAGACAGGGGGGAAAACTTTTTTGGTTTTTAAGTAGAGTTTATAAGTTTACATTTTGTTATATATATATTTTTTAGTTTTTTAATTGTTTTTAGATTTTTTTTAGTTTTTTAGTTAGTTTAGTTTTTTTTTAAAATAATTTAGTCTTTTAGTTTTTAAAATTCTTAGTTTTTTAAATTTTTAGTTTTTTTAGTTTTTTTAAATTTTTAGGAAATGTCGTCATTTCATTTTTTATATATAAATATATACATTAAATAATAAAAAAGAGAAAGGTAAAAGTAATAGACTCTAGAAATTCAAAATAACAACTCGGAAATTTCCCAGAAATGGCACCAAAAACTTGATGGTTAAAACTCGCGGCGCCCCGGGTGGGTTGGTTTATAGAGTGGATCATTTAGCTTGAGAGGCGGGGGGCGCGGATTTATTTGATATAAAAAGGTTGAAATCGAGTTTTTACGAAAGGAGGCAAGTGCACCTATCGCGTGTAGTACATGATATTCCGGTGGGGAATATTGGGGTCGTATTGTTCTCGGTGATGGGTTGATTATTTCTACTCTTTCACTGGAGCGACTATTATTTTATCGAGAGTATTTTTTCGTGTGATTATTTAATTATCTAAGGCAGATATATATAAAAAATGCAGAAATTAAAAGCAGAAAAATTAACTAAAAAAGCCGATGAAGAAATAGCGCATCGGGACTGAATCGATTTGAACTAAAATAACTTTTAATAATTATAGATCCCAAATTTCAAATTAATTAAAGGGCGACTTGGCCGTGGAGGTTCCAAAAGAATGAGCTCACCTAGCTATAGGGATATCGCTCACCTAAACATTAAGACAATTTAACTGAACGCTAGTCCGACGAAGGATTCCTCTTAATTCCTTCATTACGCTTGAACATTGCTATTAGGTGGGGAACCCAATCCGGGAGAATTACGCTTCTTCTCTCTCGAGGTTATGCACATAATTCTCTTTACCCAAGGGTGATCGGTCCATATGTACGGCTTCTCGGCAAGCTAGTATATGGACAACGGAAATAGAGCCCACACATCGATATGTCATCCTACGCGTCGTGTACCTGGGGCAAACCTTAAGTGCTTTAATTAAAGAGAAAAAAGAAGACTTTTAATTATTTAAAGCTACTTTATCTATCCCAATGCTCTTCGATACTGAGGGATAAGAACGATTAGCCACTCATCGGAATGGGGATGGCTATTGAAAAGAAAATGCATAATTGAAATGCAAGTCCTACTCAAACGAGTAGGCGGGAAATAACAAGTCCTACTCAAACGAGTAGGCGAGAAGTGACAAGTCCTACTCGAATGAGTAGGCGGGAAATAAAAATAGTAAATAACAAGTCCTACTCAAACGAGTATGCGGGAAATGAAAGGGAGTCCTACTCGAACAAGTTGGCGGGAAATAAATGCACACACGCACACACTCTACATAATTTGAAGAAAGCGATAAAGAAAGCGATAAAAAGCTAACTCCTACACGCACGCACTCTACGAAAAAAGAAAAGAGCAAAGTGCTCCAAAAATAAAAATGACAATATTTTCATTCTTATAATTTTATAAAAGAGCTTAAAAAGTGGAAATAAAGTAAAAAGGAACAAAAAGTTTTATTAAAATAAAAACTAAGTCAAAGAAAATAAAACAAAAAAAAACTTTAAAAATGTTTTTATAAACTCATAAGAATGAATACTTAAAAACTAAACTCATACACTCACACACTCATAAATAAAAAAAATAAATAAAGATAAAAGATCACTAAAAGCTGGGCACTCCAATGCATTCCAAACAAACATATGGAGAGAAAAATCTACAAATTTTATTAAGCGAAAAAAAATAATTACAAAGAAAGCTAAAACAAACTAAGAGAGGGAGGGAGAAAATTCTACTTACATAGCATGGAAATCCACCAAGGAAGCCCACTAACAGCAAAATGGTTCAAAAAAGGGAACATTGGATTTTACAGAGAAGATCTATTTATAAGCAAAAAAATCGGAGGTGACACGCCCTTATCACGGGCATGGCAGGGGGGCGTGTCATGATGGCTTGCCGAAGAAGTCAAAATTTTGGTGACTGGTTGATTTCTAGAAGTTTCTAGGGCAGGGTATGTGTCGGTCATGGGTGTGATAGGGATGTCACAAACGTGTCAACAAGGTATGCTTGGTGGAGGTATTGAGCTGGGTTTGACGAAGGTTGAACTTGGATCGACGAATGTCAATTGGGGTTAACACGGGCATGTCAAATTTATCACGGGCGTGACATGCAAAGCGTCAAGTGTTGAGGCGTCGAGCGTCGAGTCATTGCTAGCTTCATTTCGTCGAGCGCAATTTGGCAGATTTTCATCGAGCGCTGAACTAGGCTGGACGAATGTCGATCAGGAAATTTGAGGCAGTCATGGGCGTATTCCAGAATTGACACGAGAAGGTTACAGAAGGTTTATCTGGTGAAGGCGTCGAGTGGTTGCCACGCCAGGGACGTCTTGTCTGGGACAGGTGGATTCGTCACGGGCGTGTAGCATATTTACACGGGCGTGACCGACAGTTCCACGAACGTCGATTGTCGAACGTCAAGCTAGAGGAATTGAGTGTCGAGATAGTAGTGACACGGGCATGTCGAATCGGGACACGGGCATGTACTTTGGTTTTTAGACAGTTTTCTGCAAAATTTCAGAAAACAAAATGAAGGCTATGTTAGAAGATATATACAAAAAAAAGCATTTTATTTAAGTAAAATAATTAAAAATAACGAAAATAAACTAAAATGACTTAATTAATGTACGTAAAAATACATATATTTACAAATTATCGCATATGCCAAAATAAGGACTTCACATGTCCAAGGAGAAAGATCGTTACCCTGACGTTCTTTTTGGAGCCATGACACAGCTTTTCTATGCGGATGGAAATGATCGCCTCACTTTCCCCTTCGCGATTATATCTTTAGATCTTGTTTTCGGCCACAATCTCTTCTCCAACAACCTCAGCAAACCCTAGCTCGAGCCGAGAGTTTTTCGCTCCAGAACTCGGAAAGAGAGAGAAAGGAAAAGGAAATAAAGATTTCCTCCTTTCTATTCATTTGCATAAGAGGCCTCAGAGTACATCCTAGCGACACGATAAAGTCAACAAAACCAAGCAACAGCTCGGGTTGAAATTAACTCACCGCTAAGTGGCCGCAAAACATCCTCCTGACACGAATAATTTCAAAATCATCGAGCTCCGCTCGACGATCTTCGTCGAGCTCAGCTAGACGATATCCGCTCGACGACCTTCCTCGAGCTCCACTCGACGACCTTCTTCGAGCTCCGCTCGACAATCTTCGTCGAGCTCAGGTCGACGATCTTCTTCGATCTCCACTAGCTCAGCTCGATGATCTTCGTCGAGCTCAGCTCGACGATCTTTGTCGAGCTCAGCTCAACAATCTTCATCGAGCTCAGCTCAATGAATTCCTGTAAGTTTTGGTGTATTACAATCCTCCCCCCCCCCCTTACAAAAAATTTCATCCCAAAATTTGTATACAGAACCAGAAAACAACAACAAAGTTATTATAACACATTTTTCCTTTAACAAAGAAATGTTACAACATTTTATACAAATAATTCGGGAAATTCACCACGCATAGTTTATTCCCGCTCCCATGTTATCTCCTCACGGCCATAGGCTTCCCACCAAACTTTGACCATCCTAATTGTCTTGTTCCGCAGTTGCTTAACTATCGTATCCTCAATCCAGATGGGCCTAACCTTCATTGTTAGCCCAAACTCGATCGGTACGCGATCATTCGCAATTACCTAAGCTGGATCTTTCAAGGCTTACCGAAGTACAGATATGTAGAACACATCATGCAATCCACTCAATTCTGCCCAAAGAGCTAGCCGACAGGCGGCTTCTCCAACTCGCTCCACCACTTTAAATGGACCAAGATACCTCGGACTTAACTTTTTCAAGTGCTGAATCCTGGACACGGCTTTGAATGGCTTTATTTTTAAATATACCCAATTTGCCCACCGCGAATTCCACGTTCCGATGTTTGGCATTATAGTACTTTGCATTGCTATCTTGGGCTATCAATAGCCTCTCCCGAATAGAGCGTATCATTTAATTAGCTTCTTCGACTTCTTTACGCTTATATAATTTTAACTCGCTTATTTCTGCCAAGCTAATGGTGTATGGCATTTCCTAGCATACAAAGCTTCAAACGGTGCCATATTTAAGCTAGCTTGATAGCTATTATTGTAGGCAAACTCTACCATATAGAGATGATTTTCCCATCTCTTCCTGAAATTCAAGGAGCACATTCGGAGCATGTCCTCCATTGTTCTGTTGGTTCTCTCAGTCTGGCCATCCATTTGTGGATGAAAGTTTATACTGAATGTGAACTCTATAACCAATAATTGATGGATTAGCCTTCATTCATTCAAAGTGAAGCGCCCATCTCGATCACTTACGATGCTATGGGGAACACCGTGCAATCGTACGATTTGCTCAACATAAAGCTTAACCAAGACTTCCACTGAATCGTCCCTCTTATTCGGAATGAAGTGAGCCACTTTCGTCAACTGGTCTATGATCACCCAAATCAAATCGTTACAGTGTTGAGATCTCGACAAACTGTGCACGAAATCCATTGAAATATCATCAATCTTCCATTTTGGAATCGGTAGTGACTTCAGGAAACCTCCAGGCTTCTGGCATTCCGCTTTCACTAAGGCACATGTCTGACATTTAACCACGTAATGTGTTACATCTTTCTTTAAACTCGGCCACCAGAATAGATTTTTCATGTCTTTATACATTTTTGTGCTCCCTGGGTGAATTGAATATTTCGTGAAGTGCGCTTTATACATCAATTCATCTCTTAGCTTACACATATTCGGGACGGAAAAATGACCATCCTTTCGCAAAAGTCCGTCATCCCAGGAGATTTGGCCATTTTACCCATCCACTGCATACTGTTGCAAATTTGCATCAAGTTCCCTTGCTCGTCGAACTTTGTCCAGTTCAAGCACGCATTTGATGTGGAATTCTTGTCAACACAAGAAATCTCTAAAGCTTCCAACTCCTGGATCAGACGCTCATCATGCATCTGCAACCAACTTTCCCTTGTTAGAGTCCTACGACTCAAGGCATCTACGATAACATTTCCCTTCCCGGGAGTATAATGAATATCAAAGGTGTAGTCCCCGAGGAACTCCATCAACCTTCGTTGTCGCATATTGAGATCCTTTTGATCCAATAGGTACTTTAGCCTCTTATGGTCCGTGAATATATCCACTTTCATGCCATATAAATAGTGATGTCATAATATAAGTTCAAAAATCACCGCTGCCAACTCCAAGTCGTGGACGGGATAGTTTCACTCATGCACTTTCAACTATCGAGAACCATACGCTATCACTTTTCCAAATTAAAGAAGAACGCAGCCTAAGTTGCTTCCTGATGCATCACTATAAATCTCATAGCCATCTGTACCACATGGAGACATTAAAATAGGCACTGTGGTCAAACGACTCTTCAACTCTTCAAAAGCTCGCACGCACTCCGGCATCCAAACGAATTTCTGATCCTTCCTCGTTATTATGGTAAGAGGCAAAGTGATCTGTGAGAAGTTTTCTACGAAACATCTGTTGTAGCCCGCCAATCCAAGGAAACTCCTGATTTCGGACATAGAAGACAACACCGCCACTCCTGTATGGCTCTTATCTTCAACGGATCCACCATAATGCCCTATCCACTCACCACATGGCCAAGAAAAGTCATTGATGACAGCCAAACTCACACTTTGAGAACTTAGCGTAGAGCTTGTTTCGCCTCAGGGTGTGCAACACCATCTGTAAATGGTTCGCATGGTCTGCTTCAGATTGAGAGTACACTAATATGTCATCAATAAAGATGATCACAAACTAGTCCATATACTCTCGGAACGTTCGGTGCATTAGATCCATGAACATCGATGGCACATTACATAGCCAAAATGACATTACAGTGAACTCATAATGACCGTGGCATGTTCCAAACGCTGTATTGGGAATATCACCTTCTCGAATCCTCAACTGTTTGTAACCAGATTTTAAGTCCAGTTTAGAATAGACGGTTGATCCCACTAGCTGATCAAACAAGTCATCTATCCGTGGAATCGGATAATTGTTTTTCTCCGTCAGCTTATTCAATTCACGATATTCGATACACAACCGCAGACTACCGTCCTTCTTTTTCATAAAGAGAACAGGTGCGCTCCAAGATGACATACTTGGGCATATGTATCCCTATTACAGTAACTCTTGTAGTTGAACTTTCAGTTCTGCCATTTCTTTTTGCGCTACATGCTATGGCGAGCGGGCCACAGGTTTTGTACTGGTACCAACTCAATAGTGAAGTCTATCTCCTGCTGGGGCGGTAACCTAGGAAGATCTCTAGGAAACACATCAACAAACTCCGATACTATCGGAACGTCACTCACACTGGCATTTGGCTCAACAGCCTAAATAAGCGTGAAGAATAACTCTGCGCCTTTCCGAACAGCATTGACGACTTGGAGAGTATACATTAAGACCCTGCTCGCTCCTCGCATACCAGTGAATTTAGTCTCAAGCTCGGTATTCTGTCCCAGTGTTATCTTCTTTAAATTGTAATCAATAAAGGCATGTTTCTCCAAAATCCAATTCATAACAAAGATCACATCAAAATCCGATATCAGCAGCACTGATGCGTCCAATCCAAAATCCCAACTTCCTATCCGTACCTTGACATAGCAAGTCTTATCTGCATGCATTACACATCCGTTTGATAACAAGACCTTTACACTATCAGCTGTCCTACGAACCTGCACTCCAATCCATGATACGAAATCCACAATTAGAAATGAATGTGAAGCACCCGTATTAAGTAGTGCTCTCGCCGGACTATCCCGAATTAGGACAAAGCTTAAGAAAAACATATCATACACAATCTATAAAAGTTATGAAGTATCAAAAGCAATAGCAAAGTATCTTAGCTTGTACCCGTAACGACGTCACTTTGCTTTATGGCCTCCTGTTGGCCAAGATTATAAACTCGGGGTTGCGCTTGAGATGTAGAGCACTCCACCACTTCCTTTCCCTTCTCCGTATATGAAGCTCATGTCTTCTTTTAAACCATTGGCGGACCAAACCTAATAGTCACGGGCTAGATGCCCCACCCTACCACAAGTATAGCAAGTACGAGACTCTTGCCACAAAGTTGATCCAAATGCAACACTTGAGGGAGCCTGTGTAGAAGACTTGGATCTCTTACCCCATTTCTTTCGCTAGTTTATTTTTCCCGAGTATTGCACTTTGAGCTCGGAATTTGTCATAGCCAAGTCCTTGTTGCCTTGTACCTGCTTCATTTCCTTCTCCAACACACGAGCTGTATCGACCAATGCTTGAAATACTTGGTTCACCGAACTCGAGAGCAGGAACCTCAACTCATCCCGTAACCATTCATAGAACCTATTAGTTTTACGCTCCTCCTCAGCAAAGATAGTTCATGCATATCGTCCAACCTAGTAAACTCATGTGAATAGGTGTCAACACTACTTTCTCCCTGAGTTAGACGTTGGACCTCATTTTCCTTGGCTATCCGCTGAACCGAAGGAAAGTGCTTTGCCAAGAACAGTCTTGAAAACTCTTCTATCAAGACTTCAGTTTGTTGCCTACCCGCTAAGTGTTGCAACTCTATCTCGGCCCGCCATAGCCGAGCCTCTCCTTCCATCAAGAAGGTGGATAAGGTGACTTTCTGTTCTTCCTCCATCCTTATCGCCGTCAATATTCGCTTGACGGGTGACAACCAATTCTCCTCCTGTATTGGGGATCCCACACCTGTGAACGTAGGAGGATTGAAGCTCATAAACTGCTTCAATTACCGTTCTGCTGCTCGAGGATTAACAACAGCCTCAACAGGTTCTGGCCTCACACCACCCTATTCTGGCACCATTGCAGGTTGCGCATGCCCAGTAGGTTATGCATGAATCATTGCAAACAGCGCCTCAGCAACAAGACGTACTGTCTCTGCAGAAGGAGGAGGTGTAAGCACCTCAATTGGTGTCGCACTCTCATCAGAATGCTAGGGCTCAGACTACCCAGCACCACTTTAAGTCAACTATAGGTGGACAAGACACACTTTAGCGACATTGCACAAGCAATAACAACATTAAAGGAACACGCAGGTTCCCCAAATAGGTGTATTTGCATTCCTTAGTGGACATTCTTGAGTTCATTTATAGTTAAAGCGGGTCGCACTTCCACGTGCTCGCCACCCCACAAAAGAATTTGACCACGAATTCGAAAGAGGAAGACCAAGACAAGCTGATAAAAAATTATAATGACTCCATCCGTTCAATGATATATAATAGAAGGTCCGGCTAGGGCCCCACACTATATGCCACAAACAGGCGGCGGGTTACAGGTTAATATTAAAAGGTAGTATACACATCCTAACTCAGAGCATTCTAGCATAAGCCTTAGAGATTAAGAATGAACTCATCAACCATGAATGTCCACTATATATATAAACCAACACATTTATATATCTCGAAGGAATGTATTAAAAATACAACAAAAGTTTGGCTTTAAGGCCTTATAGGTTTTCTTCACAAGTGTGGATTATAGACATCAGCACCCAGACCGGCCACACATGAAAATAGTAAAACATTTCTCTAATTGGCCTTCGAGGGCCAGCATTGCAGCAGCAGCATCAACAAGGGCTTCAGCCTGCTATTTCTCGCTCGGCTCTCCATCACCTATAAAAGGATAGTCTACTGCAACAGTTGCAAACAAGGCAACGGTCAGCATTCAGTTGACCTATTTATAACGACCCTACCCCTTTCCCGTTGTAGTGGTATTCCTTCCCTATAGGCATAGCAATTCACAAGCAGATATATCACAAGATGTGCACTCATGCACCATTAATATATCACAAAAATCGACCACACGGTCCGACGTTCCGTGCACTCAGGGCACATTATTGGTGTATGGGAAAACTAGGGTCCCACCACCATTTTCAGGCCTCAAACCTAATGGTAAATTATAAGTTATAAATATATGTAATTTTACGTACGTTAATTAAGTCATTTTTGTTTAATTTTTTTTATTTTTAGTTATTTTTCTTTAATAAAATGCTCTTTTTTTGTATATATCTTCTAACATAGCCTTCATTTTATTTTCTGAAATTTTGCAGATAACTATCTAAAAACCAAAGTACACGTCTGTGTACTGATTCGACATGCACGTGTCAATCCCGTCTCGACACTCGATGCCTCCAGATCGACGTTCGACATTCGAAGTTTGTCGAACTGCCGGTAACACCCGTGTAAATATTCTACACCCCCGTGACAAATCCCCCAGTCCCAGACAAGACGTCGTCGGCGTGGCAACAACTCAACGCCTTCACCAGATAAACCTTCTGTAACACACCCGTGTCGATTCTAGAACATGTATTTATCAATCCCGATCGATGCTCGACGAAATGAAGTCAGCAACCACTCGATGCTCGATGCCTCCACACTCGATGCATTGCATGTCACACCCGTGACAAATTCGACACGCCCAAGTCAATGCTGATAGATGTTCGTCGATCCC
The DNA here is from genome assembly GCA_039513925.1 of Platanthera zijinensis. Taxonomy (NCBI): domain Eukaryota; kingdom Viridiplantae; phylum Streptophyta; class Magnoliopsida; order Asparagales; family Orchidaceae; genus Platanthera; species Platanthera zijinensis. The sequence goes on from CM077082.1 coordinate 85,525,054, forward strand.
AGTTCGACATTCGTCGAACCCAACTCATCACCTCCACCAAGCATACCTTCCTGACACGCCCGTGACATCCCTGTCACGCTCGTGACCAACACGTGTCCCGTTCCAGAAGCTTTCATAATTCGACCAGTTACCAAAATTTTGACTTCTTCAGCACGCAAGCATGACACCCCCCCCCCCCCTACACGCCAGTGACCTGGGGCGTGTAATCTGATTTTTTGGCCTATAAATAGAACTTATCTGTAAGATCAAATTTTCCGTTTTTTGAACCATTTTGGTGTTAGTGGGCTACCTTGGTGGATTTTCATGCTATGTAAGGAGAACTTTCTCCCTCCCTCTCTTAGTATGTTTTAGCTTTATTTATAACTCTTTTTTAGATAAATAAAATATGTAGATTTTCTCTCCTTATGTTTGTTTGGAATGCATTGGAGTGCGTAACTTTTAGTGATCTTTTATCTTTGTTTCTTTTTTTTATTTATGAGTGTATGATTTTAGTTTTTATGTTTTTCATTCTTATGAGTTTATAAAAACATTTTTAAAGTTTTTTCTGTTTTTTTTCTTTAACTTAGTTTATATTTTCGTAAAACTTTTTATTCCTTTTTACTTTTTTTCCACTTTTTAAGCTCTTTTATAAAATTATAAGAATGAAAATGTTGTCATTTTAATCTTTGGAGCACTTTGCTCTTTTCTATTACGTAGTGTGTGTGTGTAGGAGTTAGATTTTATTTCTTTCTTTTATCGCTTTCTTCAATTACGTAGAGTGCGTGCGTGTAGGAGTTAGCTTTTCTCGCTTTCTTTTACCGCTTTACTTTTCATTCTTTCTTCAATTAATGTAGAGTGTGTGTGTGCGCATTTATTTTCCGCCTACTTGTTCGAGTAGGACTCGGTTTCATTTCCCGCCTACTCGTTTGAGTAGGACTTATTATTTATTATTTATATTTCCCACAAACTCGCTTGAGTAAAACTTATCATTTTCCGCCTACGCATTTCAATTATGCATTTTCTTTTCAATCACAGTCCCCATTCTGATGAGTGGTTAATCACTCTTATCCCTCAGTATCGAAGAGCATTGCGACAGATAAAATCATTTTTAATAATTAAAGGTCTTTTTTTTCTCTTTAATTAAAGCACTTAAGGTTTGCCCCGAGTATACGATGTGTAGGACCATATATCGATATGTGGGCTCAATTTCCGTTTCCCATATGCTAGCTAGCTTAGAGGTCGTGCCTATAGACTGATCACGCTTGGGTAAAGATAATTACGTGCATAACCTCGAGAGAGGAGAAGCATAATTTTCCCGGATTGGGTTCCCCACCCAATAGCAGAGTTCTTAGCGTAATGAGGGCATTTAGTGGAATCCTTTGTCAGACTAGTGTTCGGTCGAATAGTCCTAATGTTCAGGTGAGCGATATCCCTATAGCTAGGTGAGCTCATTCTTTTGGAGCCTCCACGGCCAAGTCGCCATTTAATTGATTTGAAATTTAGGATCTCTAGTTATTAAAAGTTATTTTAGTTCAAATTCCTTCAGTACCGTTATGTTAATTCTTCATCGGATTTTTCTGCTTTTATATTCTGCATTTTTATATATATTCGCCTTAGATAATTAAATCACACGACAAAATATCATCGGTAAAATAATAGTCCCTCTAGGGAAAGAGTAGAAATAGTCAACCCGTCCCCGAGAACAATACGACCCCGATATTGAATATCGGAATATCCTATACTACACGCGATAGGTGTACTTGCCTCCTTTCGTTGAAACTAAGTTTCAACCTTTTTTATATCAAATAAATCTGTGTGCCCCGCCTTTTAAATAAACAACTTTTATAACCTAACCTACCCACTCGCGGGGAGCTGCGAGTTTTATAATAACTATAGACATGCTGAGTTTCTGCGATCGTTGACTCCAACATTGTTGATTCAACCAAAAGTTCAGGATGATATTCCAAAAAAGTTCAAAAGCACTTGCATGGGGGAGAGGCAGCACCCAGCCATTCGCAACTCACAAATCTGGGGAAGTACCTATTTTAATTTTTTTAATTTAAATTTTATTTATTAGCTTCTCTCTCTCTCCTACCCCTCCTTTCTCCATTGAGGACAATGTTTGACTTTAAGTATGGGGGAGTGTATTTATAATCTTTTGAAAAAAAATCCCAAATTAAATTAAGTTAATTTTTTCCAAATCAATTAGTACCCCGCCACTTTGCATTTTATTGTTTTTTTAACCTCATTTCTTTTTGCTTAGTTAGAATAAATTAGATTAATTTTTTGCTTAAATATGTTTAGCGAGTAGTATGTTGACTCATGCAGTATTCCTATTTAGGGTAGTATGTTGTTTTTGAAAAATTTCTTGAATTTTTTTCACTTTTCCCTAGTTTTTTTATTTCTTTTACTTTTATAAAACCTATCATCCTGTATTTTTCCTTATTAAAATCTTTTTAAACATTAATTAGTATTAAATGTAGTAGACACAAACCGGTCAAGACGCTTATTATCATTGTTTTCATAAAAACAAATTCTCTATTTTCTATTTTATGCTTATTTTTTTGAAATTTCAAAACTTTACTTTGAGTAGATTTAGGAAGCATGTAAATGATCTATGCATTTCTTTTTAAAAGGTTTGAGCTTTTGCACCCTGCCTAACAATAATCGTTGCTAGTCATTTTGTGCCTTTTCCTTTCCTTTTTGTAGCCCCACTTTTTATTTCACCACGGCCAAATAGCTTACCTATATGCACTCTTTAAATTTGTTTTTGAGCTTTCATTGCTAATGTGCATCTTTTTGAAAAATTTATGGAAAATCCTTGTATTATCTTTTGCTACAAAAGTTTAAATATTTAAGTATGAAAAATGAAAAAAAATGAAAAATGAAGAAAAAATATTTACTTGATGAAAAAGTAAAAGAAAAGAAAAAAAATTTGTGAAAAGTATTAATTTTGGCTAGCATTATTTTGGCAAAGCTCACTTCTTTTTGTTTTAAGTGTGCAAATACTCACCGTGTTTATCTTTTGAATATTGCACCCTTAAAAACCTAAGACTAACTGTATGCATAATTAAAGCCCTAGTGATTCATGCTTCCTACGTTTACTTTTTAGTATAGTAGCGAGAAACTAGATTGAGTAAGTATTTTTTTTATAGAAATATTGATTTTTGTCTTGATTGACTATGATTTTAATTTGTCTCTTAGACTTCAGTAGTGACTCAATATGTTTTTTACTCTTTACTTTAATAAGTTTTTAATTCTGTAAAAATTTGGGATGGTTTGTTTTAATATTTAGTAAAATTTATAAAATTATGTGCTAAGTTAAAGTAGGAATTTTCAGTTCTTTTTCAAAATTTCTCTAACTCTAAATTCCCGTCTTAATCATTTATAACATTTTTAAACTTTTCAATTAATACTCTTTATTTTCTCTAACTCATAATCTTTGCCTGAGGACAAGCAAGATAATATGTATGGAGGAATTTGATGAAGCATAATTTAGCTTAGTTTATTAGGGCAAAAATACTTATATTCTCGTTTAAATCATTTGTCTTTTGTATTTTTAGGTTATTTTAAGTTTATTTTCTCAATTATTGTTCTAAATTAGTTTATTTTATGTTATTCTTAGGTTTTTGGTTTTTCTCCTATTATACGCCCCCAGGTCATGCCCTCCCAGGGCGTGTACTTAGGGCGTGTAACCCATGTGGAACGAAGCTACGGTCCGAAGTCAAAATTTAGCAAAATCTAGATTACATGCCCTTGGTCACGCCCGTGTACCACCGACACGGGCGTGTCTTTTGGGAGTGTCTCTCCAAGTCCTGAGAAATCACCACAGCATGATTATTTCCAACTCCACCGTCACGTCAAATCTGACACGCCCCTCGTACACGGGCGTTACAGAGGGGCATGTAACCAGACTACCGCGCTAGTGACTTGCAGACTTCAATTTCATCCAGCCAATATCAAACAAATATTGCACGCCCTAGGTACACACCCGACCTGGGCATGTAAGGGGGCGTGGCCCAGCCAAAAATATTCTATAAATTGAGAGCATCTCCAAGGGTTGAGCATCCAGATTTTTGGAGGGGGGTGCTGCCAATCAGATTATTGAGCTCTTTTTTAGTGTTCTTCCTTATTTTCTCTCTCTCTCTCTCTCTCTCTTTTATTTCAAGCCTTCTTGGCTTTTCATTTCATGCAAGTGTTGTAATCGTGTTGTAATTTCATTTTCTAGTATGATAGTAGTGTTGGCCATCTTTCGTTTCAAGTTATTGTAACATTATTTTAAATTTGTAGCTCTCTTTTGATTTAATAAAAAAGCTCATTTCTTCTTAGCCTCTTTTCTTTTTTTTTCTAGTTTATGAACTTTTTCTTACTTGTTATAATCTTCTATAGTACACTAGTTGTAAGTTAAATTAGTTCTCTTTTATGTACTTTTCCATAGTAGAAGTTTTGAACTAGTTTTATCTCTCCTCTTCTTCTCTTTCTCAACTTCTTTCTTTCTATTTTGCTTAATTTCTTTAATGAATTCCTACAACTCTTTCTTCTCTCCCCCTCCATAATGAGTAACTAATTCCTCATAGTACTCAATCTTTATGATCCGAGGATGAGTAGATCAGTTATGTGCTCTAGCTTTCTTTCTCTTTTTTGAATTTTGGCCTTCGATTTACTCTTGATTTATCTCAAATGAAACTATATTATCGATATATAGTATTCATTCATGCTTTCATTCTTGGCTAGCTGAGAGGCCGATAGTTTGAAGTGAGCACTCAAGAGTAAAGAGAGTTGCACGCACCTCTCGAGAGAGAATGACATAAATCTCCCAAATTGGAGTCAAATCCAAATAGCAGGGTTCACTACTTAAAGCGAGCGTTAGGTATTCGGATACGGGAAGAGAGTTCGGTCGGATCTTCCTAACCTCAATTGGGCACTTCTTCGAGAGGAGCTTGTTCAAGCTTCGGGAACCCCCACAGTCAAGGTATCTTTATTTTATTAAGTAAAAGTTTGTTAATGCATTCTTGATTAATTTATGCCAAAGAAATTCAAGATCGAGTACTACCGCTTAATCATCGTTTAGTCTTTCTTTTATTTGCAAGTAATTTTCTCACTTCTCTTATTTAGTAAGCAAGCACAAAAGAACTTTATTTGATAAGATAATAGTAACTCCTTGAAGTAGAAGTAATCAAATCACCCAGGGTAATACGACCTTGATATTGAACGTAATATCCTATACTATATGTGATAAGGTACACTTGCCTTCTTCGAATATAGAATCGGAGAACATCTCACAACCTAACGATCACCTTCTCTTTCCTTAACTTTTTTTCTCCATGCATAATCCCTTCTCCACGTAAATTTTAGTGTCAAGATCGAACTCTCCCTTGAGCGTATTCGATCTCAATGTCGGAATCCTTTTTTAGTCCCCGAAGAATCCATCAGAGAACCCTATTATCGTAGTTAAGGCCGACCCTAACCCAAACGCGGCCGCGGAGCGTAGAATGTCTTACTACACCCGGCCGAACCTGGATGATACTGGGTCTAGTATCATTCGCCCGACTGTGGCAAACAATAATTTTGTAATAAAATCTAGCGTTATTAAAATGATCCAAAATGTCGTGCAGTTCGATGGACTGTCGGATGAGGACCCAAACATGCATTTATCTATTTTTTAGAAATCTGCGACACTTTTAAAATTAATGGCGTCACTGATGATGCCATTTTCTTGCGCATTTTCCTTTTTCCTTAAAATCCAAAGCTAAAGCGTGGTTGAATTCCCTCCCGCGAGGATGTATCACCAATTGGGTCGAGCTTTCAGAACGGTACTAAACGAAGTATTTTCCGCCCGCAAAAACTGCAAAGTTGCGGGCGAACATTTCTTTGTTTGTTCATAATGATTATGAATCTCTATTTGATACTTGGGAGAGCTTTAAATAATTCCTCCGCAGGTTTCTGCACCACGACCTGCCAGCGTTGTTGTAGGTCCAAATATTTTACACCAGGCTAAACTACAGACTCGTCAAATGATTGACGCGGCTGTCGGGGATACTCTGAATAACAAAACCCCTGAGGCTTCCCAAGCTCTTATCGAAGAGATGGCCATGAATGCCTACCAGTGGAATGTCCCATGAGGATGACCCAATCAGGAGCCCGGCCTCTTCGAAGTGGATGTCACTGCTCACTTATCCCTTCAAGTTGAATGGTTGACGAAGCAGGTGGCAGAGATGTCTGTTGCCTCCTCCACTCCTCCTTGGGCGCTTCCCTCTAATGTTAGTGTAGTTGAAGAGTTCGTAAACTACAAAGGAAATTTAGGTCATCCTTCTTTCAACCCCAACAACAACCCTTATAGTACCCACTATAATCCGTGTTGGAGGAACCACCCCAACTTCTCATGGAGCAATGCATAAAATGCGCAGCGCCCGCCCAATTCTTTTGCGCTCGGATTTCCGTCGTCTCACCCTCTTCAAAAACTCTCCCCGATGGAGGAAAATTTTACTAGATACATTGCTTCCAATGAGTAAAATATCTAGAACATCACTAGATCGCTAAAAAACTTATAACTCCAGGTTGGACAGCTAGAGCGAATCATGTTCAGGAGCACTCAGGGGACTACCGGGGAAAACGGAGCCCAATTTCGGGGAGAATATCAATGTTATAACCCTCCGTAGCGGAAAGGAGGTGTTCGATCCAAAACGGATCGATCCACAGGTACATATTTCTCTCCTGACCCCTCTTCCCACTTTTTCGGTTACGCCACCTTTACACATTTTAAATGAAAAAATTATTTTAAAAACACCCTCGTCGTATCCACATAAGTTAGATAATGAGCATAAGGACGCGCAGTATAAAAAAATTATTTTATTATTAAAACAAATTCATATTAATGTTTCCTTCTGCGAGGCAATCTCGCAGATGCCAAAGTAAGCAAAATATTTAAAAGAACTTCTATGGAATAAACAAAAATTAGAAAATATTTTGCATATCTCTCTCAATGCAGAGTGCTCAGCAGCTCTTACTAATAAATTTCACCCAAAAAAAAAACGACCCGGGAAAATTTTCCTTCCCATGCCTTTTTGGCGATATATTAGTAAAATATGCACTTGCAGATTTAGGCGTGAGCATTAATTTGATGTTGTTCTCGCACTTTCAAAAATAAGGTTTGGGCACTCTGGCTCCTACTAAAATGCGTATCCAACTAGCAGATCGCTTGGTTAAGTTTCTCATCGGGGTAGTGGAGGACGTACTTGTCCGAGTTGATAAGTTTATCTTTCCGGTAGACTTTGTCATCTTAGACATCGAGGAGGACATCGATGTACAAATTATACTCTGTCGCCCTTTTCTAGCCATCTCCTGTGCATTAATTGATGTGAGTAATGGTCATCTCCTCCTTAAGTTAGGAGATGATGAGGTTACTTTCTCTATTAATCCCTCAATAGGAGATTCGTCATCGAGCGATGATTTTTGTTATAATTTGGATAATTATTTCGGAGATATTTTTGCCCTATTTTCGAGTCTTCTTTTTTAAACGACGATATTTGTGCGCTCGAAAACTTTAATTGCGTAGAGGATGACTATGGAAAATTATCTCTTGAACCATTTAGATCGAAAGACATTAAAATTAAACCCTCGTTAGAAGAACCGCCCTACCTAGAGCTCAAACCCCTACCCAAATATATCAAATACGCCTTTTTGGGAAAAGGTGATACCCTTCCCGTTATCATTTCTTCGCATTTGAGTGATTCGGAGACTTCTGATTTATTGGAAGTTTTGTTAAAACATCGCAACGCAATTGCGTGGCAAATTTCGGACCTAAACGTGATTAACCCCTCTTTCTACACCCAAAAGATTTTCCTTAACGATAATTGTCGCAAGACTATTCAGCCGCAGCGACGTCTTTATCCAAATAGGAAAGACGTCGTTAAAGCCGAAATCATAAAATTATTAGATGTGGAGATTATTTATCCTATTTCAGATAGTGCTTGGGTTAGTCTCGTTCATGTCTTGCCCAAAAAGGGCGGTCTAACTGTAGTTGAAAATGAGCATAATGAACTCATCCCAACTGGTACTGTTATGGGTTGGCAGGTGTACATCGATTATAGAAAACTAAATGATGCCACCCATAAGGACCTTTTCCCACTACCATTTTTAGACAAAATTCAGGAGCATTTATCCGGTCATCCATACTTTTGTTTTCTTGATGGTTTATTGGGGTTTTTCCAAATCCCCATTTCCCCCGATGACCAAGAGAAAACAACTTTTACCTACCCGTTTGGCACCTTCGCATACCGAAGAATGACATTTTGCCTCAACAATGCGTCGACTACATTCCAAAGATGTGTGCAGGCAATCTTTGGCGGCTGGTAGGAGACATTATGGAAGTCTTTATGGATAATTTCTCTATTTTTGGATGCTCATTCCAAGATTGTGTTCGTAATCTTGATCATGTCCTTCAGCAATGTGAGGACACGCATCTCGTTTTAAATTGGGAAAAGTGCAACTTTATGGTTCGAGAAGGTTTGATTCTCTGCCCTAAGATTTTTTCTAAGGGGATTGAGGTCGATTAGGCAAAGGTAGAAATTATAGAAAAGCTTCCCCCGCCTTCTAACGTAAAATCTCTTTGGAGTTTCTGAGGCCATGTGGGCTTTTATAGGCACTTTATTCAAGACTTTTCTAAGATAACAAAGCCGCTTACTCACCTCCTGGAAAAGGAATCAAATTTTACTTTCGTAGCGAATGTGAGTCCGCCTTTAATTTTATAAAACAAAAACTTATAAATTCTCCAATTTTAGTGGTGCTCGATTGGACCCTTCCATTCGAAATTATGTGCGATGCTAGTGATATTATCGTAAGTGCCGTTCTTGGCCAATGCAAAAACAAATATTTTCATCTTATTTATTATGCTAGAAAGATGCTCACTTCCACACAAGGGAATTACACGACAACGGAAAAGGAACTTTTAGACGCCATTTTTGCATTTGATAAGTTTCACACGTATATAACGCTATCTAAAGTTATCGTATTTACCGACCACTCTGCCTTAAAATATTTATTAGCTAAAACAAACGCCAAGCCCCGCCTTCTTCGATGGGTCCTCCTCCTACAATAATTTGATTTTGAGATCCGGGATAAGAAGGGCACGAAAAATTTAACCGCCGATCACTCTCCCTTTCAGAAAATCCGGGTGCGGAAGTGCTCGTCGAATCTGAAATAAATGACAGATTCCCCGAGGAACTTGATGTCGCGGCCTCTACGCCACCACTTGAAGATGATCCGGACGATGAGATGCTACAACGAAAAGATTTTAGGCGACATGACGACTCTTTGGCCGCTAACGGAAGGTAACATTATAATCTCCGTCCGCGACGCGCGAAGCACACTTAAAGGCTTATTTGAAGAACATTTCATATTTCCTTAAAATACTTTAGTTTATTTCAAGCTTGTAATATTTAATTTTCTAAATTTTATTTGTGGTGTGCTACTAGCCATCGGGATTGATGAGATTCCATCTCAATCTCGGATGGTTGGATCTATTTTGTAACTCCTATATATAGGAGGCTTATTAAGAGAATGAGATGATGAATATTGAACCCTAAAGTAGCCCCCAAAGGAGGAGTTTGGCCAAGGCTTGTGACTAGCCACCCCACCACCCCACCCCCCCCCCCCCCCCCCCCGTGGACCTTCCAGCGTGGTCTCATGGTACGATGCCAAGGAAGAAGAATGGCAACCCACTTGGTGCGATGCCAGTGGATTAAATCGGTGCGACGTCGGTGGGAACCGTGGAGAGAGTGATTCTCCCACAAGTTATCAAGTGTGTTTCCATCAACGGGTTGGGTAAACTCTTCCCCCTCTCTTTATGCTTCTTCTCTAGATTTATGGAAGGTGAACCATCATGTTCTCCGCGGCTCTAAATTTCAATCGCTTTCAAATCTTAGAACTGACCTCATTATTGTTCTTGTTTCCTATTTCAGGACCGGGTAGGTCCATTTTGCTTGAGTTGATCTTGGCATATTATTTTGATCTTTCTCTCAAAAGGATTGGAACCCTTTGCGTTAATTTTTGGGAATGAGTTGACTCATTTTTCACCTTTGTTTTAGAGTCAACCATTCTCTGAATGTGTTTATGCTTTTATGCGCAAGACGGCCCGTATTGAGAGCGATAGGTGCTAGTGTAAGTGCGATGGAACAAGAACGTGTTGAAAGGTGAACTAGAGCTTTCCCTCGTGTAGAACTCGTTAGCGACATACGCTACATAAATTTGGTGTCAGAGGCGGTCGTTTCAACTTCTATGTTGCAAACGTCCTTGCTCCCTTTTGTTGTCACGAATTAATAAAAAAAAAATTGCTGGTCTGCCAATAGCGGTCTAGAATCTTTATTTTTCTGTAAAATAAAAAAAAATTTAACGTTCCTCGTTCCTGTCACTTCGGGAAAATTTCAAAATATCATGTTTTCACTTTAGGTCCAACCCTAGGGAAAATCGTCTTTCAAAATTTTGGTAACTTTGTATGCACACTAGGCTAGGAACGGAGTACACTACACCGTCTTCATCTATGATGGCTGCGAATGAGCACGGAAATGCAAATACCGAGGCTATTAAGGGACTACGAACTAAGATGATGGAACTTAGGACCATGTTAGCCAAACTTCTAGCAAACCAAGGGCAACCGCCTCCACCCGTTAACGTGGGACAGCCTAACCGGCACCAACCGGTAAGTGATTTGGACTCTGATGAGAATTCTCCCCGAGTGCCTCATCAGGACCGTTACCACGGGCGTGACTTCAATATTACTAGGGCCATTAAGATCGATGCCCCAACCTATGACGGCATGGGAGACCCCCAAGTCTTTCTCACCTGGGTGGTAGACGTGGAATGTTACTTCAAATGGCACACCATCACGGACCTCAAGAAGGTCCAAGTTTCCAAGATGAAGTTAACTGGGCATGCCAAGAGATATTGGTTAAACGAGGAGCGTAGACTAGGGACTGGGAACGGAGTCCCACTAGTTGGATGGTCCGTTATGAAGAACTTGTTGTCCGATAAGTACGTCCATGCGTACCAGCGTACACAAATGTTCGATGAGCTAGCCGCTCTTCAGCAAGGCTCAAAATCTGTAGCCGAGTACATGGGCGAATTGAATGATTGTATGGTGCGTTGTGACCTAAGAGAGGTTCCTGAGGTTAGATTATCTAGATTTCGTAAGGGACTATCTCCCGACATCCAAAGGAAACGCCTACGCTATGGACATACGGATCTAAACACGACTTTCAATGCCGCCCTTGACATTGAAAAACATCTAGCCTCTAAGGCTCACGCCCGTTATTCCCAAGAGAAGGTTTAGTCCACACTAGGAGTATCCTCTTCCACATATCAGGATAAGGGAAAATTTCTGTCCAACGAGTCTAAAGCAGTAGTTATCACAGCTAGGAATGCTAGGAACACCGCCAGTGAGCGTATCCCCATAGGAAAGGTTAGTAAGGCCAATACTACGTGTTACGCTTATGGTGTTCAGGGCCTCTATGCCTATGAATGACCACCAAAAACTAAGGCCATCGCCCTATTAGACTCGACTCCCGATGATCTAGTTAATGAAGCTGCTGAAGGGATGAACCAGATGGTTTCTCGTGTGACTTAGAGGACGATCACCCCCTCATGGTGATGCATTTCATCTTGACCACTCCTCGTCCGTTAGATGATTGGAAGAGGATGAGTATATTTTCTCTAATTTTTAACAGTGGGGAGAAGTTCTGCAAGTTGATCATTGATAGCGGTAGTTGCGTGAATGTCATATATGAGAATGTCATTATGCGTATGACCCTGACAAAAGAGCCCCACTCAACCCCATATCAAGTAGCTTGGATCAATAAGGTTATCGTCCCGGTCACCAAGCGATGCCTAGTCCCCCTCTCATTAAAATCCTATACTGATGAGGTGTGGTGTGATGTCCTTCTGATGGACGCTTGTCACGTATTGTTAGGTCGCCCTTGGCTTTATGACCGTGATGTGACAAATTTTGGCAGAGCTAACATGTATGAATTAAAGTTCAATGGCAAGACAATTACGTTGAGGCCGAACATCTCGAAGGAACCTATAGGACCGGTTAAGGACACCACGATCCCAGTTGAGAGGAAGACTTTGAGCCAAGTCGGGAGAAAGGATTTTATTAAGGACCCATTTCTAGAAGGAGTGAAGTATGCACCAGTCTTTCTGAGTGCGAAGATGGATTCTACAGTACTGGATGATCTCCCCAGTGAGCTACAGGTATTGTTGGAAGAATATAGGGATACATACTCGGATGAGTTGCCATCGATGTTACCCCCACTGAGAGATATTCAGCATGCGATAGACCTCATCCCGGGGTCCTCCTTGCCCAACCAGCCCCATTATCGACTCCATCACGCTGCCCACAAGGAGTTGCAAGTTCATATAGAGGACTTGGTTAAGAAGGGGTTTATTAAGACTAGTATGAGTCCATGTGCTGTACTAGCTCTGCTTAGCCCCAAGAAGGATGGCTCGTGGAGAATGTGTGTTGATAGTCATGCTATCAACAAGATTACCGTCAAGTATAGATTCCCTATCCCACATTTAGATGACCTCGTGGATGTTTTGTCTGGTGCCACTATATTTTCTAAGTTAGATCTTAGGAGTGGTTATCACAAGATTAGGATCTGTGAGGGAGAGGAATGGAAGACTACGTTTAAATCTAAGGATGGGTTATATGAGTGGCTTCTGATGCCCTTTGGGTTATCCAATGCCCCCAGCACCTTCTCCCGGATGATGACACATGTCTTTCGACCGTACTTGGGGAAGTTTGTGGTAGTCTATTTCGACGACATCATAGTCTTTAGCACCTCCACTACCGTGCACATCTCCCACTTGAGAGTGACTCTGTCCACCTTAAGGAAGGAAACTTTATTTCTTAATCTTAAGAAGTGCATATTATATGTTCCAGAGGTAGAGTTTTTTGGTTATATAGTCGGGTCTGAGGATATTCGAGTTGATCCTGAAAAGGTTCAAGTGTTTAACGACTGGCCCGAACCAAATAGCCTTCGAGAGGTGCGTAGTTTCAATGATTTGGCTACATTCTATCGACGCTTCATACGAGACTTTAGTAGCATTATGGCACCTATTAGTGACTTCATGAAAAAGGGTGAGTTCACCTGGACGAAGTCCTCCACCTTTGCCTTCTAATGTATTTAGAAGCTCATGACCGAGGCACCGGTGTTACATTTAACTAACTTCACCAAGGTCTTTGAGCTTACCTGTGATGCATCTGGTGTGGGAATAGGAGGTGTTTTAAGTCAAGAAAGTCACCCGGTCAGTTATTTCAGTGAGAAACTAGCGGGCGCTAAACTGAATTATTCGAACTACGATAGAGAGTTTTATGTTGTCATTCGATGTTTGCATCATTGGAGGCACTATCTCCTCTCCAAGGAGTTTGTGATCCTCTCTGATCATGACTCTTTGCATTTCATAAACAGTCAGCATAAAATTAGCCCGCATCACGCTAAGTGGGTAGCATTCTTGCAAGGGTACACGTTTACTCTTAAGCACCTTAAGGGGTCTGACAATCGAGTTGTTGATGCACTTAGCTGCCTTACCCTTCTATTGTCTACTATGCAAGTCAATGTTATAGGATTCGAACGAGTTAAGGAAGAATATGCCACTCGCCCAGATTTCCACGAGATGTACTTATCTTCCCAGGATAGCTCTCCAACGACCGTATCCATATTTGTTCTTAGGGACGGTTATCTTTTTAGGCATGGGAAGTTGTGTATTCCGCAATCCTCTTTACGACACCACATTATCTGGGAATTACATAGCGGAGGTCTGAGTTGACACTTTGGGAGGGATAAGACCATTACACTCATTGAGGAAAATTTTGCTGGCCTAAACTTAAGGCGATGGTTGGACGGATAGAGAATAGTTTTCATACATGTCAAGTATCTAAGGGCACTAAAACCAATGTTTGGTTATACACCCCTCTACCTATTCCTTCCGTACAATGGGAAGACGTGAGCATGGATTTTATATTAGGCCTCCCCATGACTCTTCGTTGTCACCACTCTATTTTTGTAGTTGTGGATAGATTTTCAAAAATGGCATACTTTCTCCCTTGTAGCAGGACCAACGATGAATCTCATTTAGCTAAATTATATTTTAACGGGGTCGTTAGTCATCGCGGAGTGCTGAAGACAATTGTCTCGGATAGGTACGTGAAATTCACTATCTATTTTTAGAAAACATTATGGATTTTAATGGGAACCAAATTATTATTTTCCGCTGCATATGTTGGAACACCCTATTACTAATTTGGGCAAGGATCACTATGTTATTAGGAAAATTGTTTGACCTAGTTGTATAGTTGAAAAGGTCAAATTAGAATGAGTCAAGGGCTTAGAACTTAGGTTTGGATCTGCCCCTAGGACCATTCAGAGATCAGGACTAAGTACTGAGACAAGACAATTTTTGTCGAGCTCAGGTCGACGAAACGTCGAACTCAGTTCGACGTTCTCTGAGCTCAAGTCTACAAATCATCGAACTCCGGTCGACAATCTTCGAACTCAGATCGATGTTTTGTCTTCAGCTATTTTTCCAAGTCGCTGAGCTCAGGTCGACGATCGTAGAGCTCAGGTCGACGTTTTCTGTCTGCTGTGAAAATCCAATCTCTATGCTCAGTTAAACGATCGTAGAGCTCAGATCGACGATTTCTGTGAGAGATCGACGCTTTCAGAATTCAAACTCAAAGACAGTTATGGAATTAATTCAAATTCCTTCAGAGTTATTTTCTACATTTATTACAAAGGATTTTCTAGCAGTTTTAAGCAATCTGATGCAAGTTTCAAGGAAGTACTAAATGGAATGTTGCTTAGGACTTTCCCCAGAGACAGTTGTCATTTATGGAAGTCATTTATGATTGAATAACGGCCATCTAAGTCAGATTTTTGATATACTCCTGTAGAAGAGAATAGAAATAACAACAATACACAGAGAATACCAAGAGATACAGAAGAATTAGATTAAAACACAGAAGATTGAATAATACAACTTCTCTGATCAACAGTTCATCTTTTGTGATTTTCAAATCTACTGAATGTTCAAGAACACAAGAAAATTTTGGTGTAGAGGAGATCTTCTGCTACTCAACTCCTCCAAATCTTCAAGTGTTCAAAAGCTTCAATATCAAGGACTCCAGACACCAAACATTTCAGCATCTACTAGAATCATCTTCTGCTGGAGATCTGAAGCATCTGAAGACCTATCACCCTAGCAAAGCTTTCACTCCTGAACCATTCTACATCTCAGGGGGAGCTTTGACAACATCAACAATCTACTAGTCTTCTCTCAGTGATTTGAGATAGAGAAGACATCATCACCTTTTTATTTTACCACCATCTGTACAGGGTTATCTCTCCCTTCAAAAGTGAACTCTTGGTTTCTGAGACCTGATCAAAACTCAGTGGTGGCAAGACACTTGATCAAAAAATCTGGTTTGGTTTTTGAGCACCTTATCAAAAGCTCATTGGTGCCCAGGACACCTGATCAACCCTTCCTGCGGTGGATTCCTACCAAGGGTGGTAGAAGAGTGGATGTACCCAAGTTGTTGGGGAACCACTATAGATCCTTGTGTCTTCTGGTTGCTGTGTGTTTGTCTTTGTTATGTGCTGTGTGATTCTTTATTTCTTGCTTTAGTTTTTTACTTCACTGCAAGCACCTTACACATATACATAAATTTAAGTCTTCCACTGCTTTACCTATTTGAATTGTGAATTATTTTAAAATACTCTATTCACCCCCCCCCCCCTCCCTCTAGAGTTAAGGTAGATCTTTTCCTCACTTTCAGCATATCATCCACAAATCGACGGGCAGACAAAAGTGGTCAATCAAAGTTTGGGAAATCTTCTGAGGTGTCTTGTGAGTGATCACAAGGGAACTTGGGATCTACTTCTCCCCATGCACAATTGGCTTACAATAACTCTAAGAATAGGTCCACGGGTATGTCCCCAAATGAGATTGTTCATGGGTATAAGGCTCCTATGCCTCTTGACTTGGTTCCATTACCTCCATCCTATAAGTCAAGTCAATTTGCATATTCTTTCGCCCAACACATTCATGACTTGCACGCACATATCCGAGCAACCTTGACCTCCCAATACGAATCATATCAATCACACGCTAATCAAAATAGGAGAGTGTCACACTTTAAAGTCGGCGATCAAATCTTAGTCCGCTTTGTTCCCAATCGACTGCCAACTGGCACTGTTAGAAAGTTAGCTCCAAACCGCGCCTGCCCCTTTCGGATTATAAAGAAACTAGGTGATAATGCTTTTGTCTTAGATTTGCCTGCTGATTGGGGTGTTTCACCAATTTTTAATGTCTCGGATTTGACGATGTTTGTTTCGCCTCCACAAGAGTTGACTTCTTTGTCATCTTCTCCTTCCACTCAAAATTCTTTGGGTTTGGGGGAGGGTAGCACAGATGATCTCTCTCCTCTGGTCTCCACAGGTTTAGCATCGTATGGTAAGTTGCCTTCTTTTATTCCCACTGCTGACATGTTTCCAAGGTTTCCCAAAACCTTTCTTATACAAGACAAGATGCTTGATGCTGAGCTGCTCACTATTACCGATGGTACTACCCGCCGCTTTCTCATCCGTTGGCATGACCGTCCTCATTCTGACGACTCATGGGTTCTTGAGATAGAGCTATAACAATTGGATGCTGCTCTTCTCCACCGCTTTCTCCTGGACCACGCATCGGTGATACGGGACTTTGAGCGGGGGAGGATTGATGTCGCGGCCTCTCCGCCACCACTTGAAGATGATCCGGATGACGAGATGTTACAACGAAAAGATTTCAGGCGACATGATGACTCTTTGGTCGATAACAGAAGGCAACATTACAATCCCTGTCTGCGGTGCGCGAAGCCCACTTAAAGTCTTATTTGAAGAACATTTCATATTTCCTTAAAATGCTTTAGTTTATTTCAAGCTTGTAATTTTTAATTTTTTGTATTTTATTTGTGGTGTGCTATTAGCCATCTGGATTAATGAGGTTTCATCTCAATCTTGGATGGTTGGATCTATTTTGTAACTCCTATATATAGGAGGCTTATTAAGAGAATGAGATGATTAAGATTGAACCCTAAAGTAGTCCCCAAAGGAGGAGTTCGTCCAAGGCTTGTGACTAGCCGCCGCCTCCCCTCTTGCCCCCTCTCTTCTCCATCTTGGACGCCCCCTGTGGAGCTTCCGGCGTGGTCTCTTGGTGCGATGCCAAGGAAGAAGGATGGCAACCCCACTTGGTGCGACGCCGGTGGATCCATTCGGTGCGATGCCAGTGGGAACTGTTGGGAGAGTGATTCTCCCACAAGTTATCAAGTGTGTTTCCTTCAACAGGTTGGATAAACTCTTCCCCCTCTCTTTGTGCTTCTTCTCTAGATTTGTGGAAGGTGAACCATTGTGTTCTCTGTGGCTCTAAATTTCAATCGCTTTCAAATCTTAGAACTGAAATCATTATTGTTCTTGTTTCCTATTTCTAGACTGGGTATGTCCATTTTGCTTGAGTGGATCTTGGCATATATCCTTGAACTTTCTCTCAAAAGGATTGGAAACCTTTGCGTTAATTTTTGGGAACGAGTCGACTCATTTTTCACCGCTATTTTAGATTCGACCATTCTCCGATTGTGATTATGCTTTTGTGCGTGAGATGACCCGTATTGAGAGCGATACATGCTAGTGTAAGTGCGGTGGAACAAGAACGTGTTGAAAGGAGAACTAGAGCTTTCCCTCGTGTAGAACTCATTAGCGACATTCGCTACATCAAAACTCCTCCTAGACATTAATACTATTTCGTCTTCCCCTCCTTGGTTCATAGATTTCGCGAACTATTTAGTTGCGCGGGTGCTCCCAAAAGACTTTTCGAGCCAGCAAAAGAAGAAATTCTTTTCTGACTTAAAAATTTTCTTTTGGTAGGACCCTTTTCTTTTTCGTATCTGTGCAATCCAGGCGGTCTGAAGATGCGTTGCAGGTGTGGAGTGCACGCAAAAAATTAGGCACTACCACGAGGGTCTGGCTGGTGGGCATTATTAAGCTAACCGGACCACGCGGAAGGCGATGGAGGCGGGCTTCTTTTGGCCCACTCTTTTCAAAGATGCTCACAATTTTGTGTGCTTCGGCCATAGCTGCCAGTGGTCGGGAAACATCTCTCGTTGCGACGAAAAGCCCCAAAAATTTATTTTTAGAGTGTGAAGTCTTCGATTTATTGGGAATAGATTTTGTTGGCCCCTACCTCCATCTTTTAAAAATAATTATATTTTAGTGGCGGTCGACTATGTATCGAGGTGGGAAGATGTAACGACTCCACCCATTAAATAACATATAATAGAAGGTCCGGTCAGGGCCCCATACTATATTCTACAAACAGACTGTGAGGTCAAAGAATAATACCATCAACGCATCCTAACACAGAGCATGCTAGCGGAGTAGATACACAATTAGCTGAACCCATAGAGGAATATCCACTAGATATATATAAACCAACGTTATATACAACCACTCAAACGAGGGGATAGCAAATACTACAGTTTGGCCTTAAGGACTTACAGTTCCTCTTTAAACAGTATGGATTACACACATCGGCGTGCAGGCCGGCCATACATGAATAAAAGAAAATACAAAAGCTAGCCTTACAGGGCTAGCAACAACAGCAAGAGCGGCAATAGCAGCAATAGGGGCATCAGCCCTTCATTTTACGTTCGGCTCTCCAGCACCTGCACAGGGACAATCCATCCAGAAGGTGGCAAACAAGGCAATGGTCAGCATTCGGCTGACCAATTTATAACAATCCTACCCCTTTCCTGGGGCAGAAGCATTCCTTCCCTGCACAATAATAAAGCAATTGACGAATAAAATACATATTATGCTCTCACGCACAAGCAATCCATCACAACCGTCGGCCACCCGGCCCGACGATCTGTGCTCTCAGGCACACTTTTGGGTACACCGGTGAACCGGGATCAACACCATTAAGCATTTAGTCTTACTGCCACGCAGGCCTAAGACTCTCATTATGCTGCTGACGAAATCCCAATGCCTTGGCACTTCCTTGTACAACCAACATAACGCAGGTACAGATCCACCACCCCGCATTGCTCAAAATTTCCTTGCCATCACCAAGCACATCGTACTTGCGGCTATAATAAAAGACGCGGGTCGGCTTCACCTTTCCTGTTCAGCACGAGGCCTTTTAGAGTTCGCAGCTCCCAATCGCCATAACGTCCGCCAAGGACTGCCGTCACAATAGCCACACTATCCAAATAGGACTTGCTTCATCGTCCATCAAGGACTGGCTACATCGTATCCACAGCACAAACAGCACAAGGGCATTTTCCTGGAGTTCCACATTCCAGTACTTCCTGCTACTCCCCTTCACAGGCATAACCCAATGACCCCACTAACTACACGAGTATATGCGGAGTTTTCTCCGGTGCGTAAATGCAACATCACCAATCAAGACCAACATGTCCAGATGGGCTTCACACAGCATGCCTATCCCGTACTACACACTTTCGGGTCTATATGCAGACTCAACAGGGGATAACAACTATCAACCCACTGGAATCACTCACTCATTCCACGTTTTGGTGGAAAGGATTCCTTACTCATGCATAAATAAGGACTTCACATGTCCAAGAAGGAAGATCGTTACCCTTGATGATCTCTTGGGAGCCATCGAAAATCTGGCCGGTTGGAAAGCACCGCAGCAGCTTTGCCTCCACTAACCTAGCCTCAGATCTCGAATTGGACCGCGGGACCACCACCAAAGCCTTGCTCTTCTCCTCCTTCTCCTTCCTCCATGCTCTCTTTTTTTTCTCTCTTGATAAGAATGAGAGAAGAGGCCAACACTCAGCCTTATCACTGCAAGAAAGGACCTGGGTCATTGGATCTAAATAGAAATAATTGGATGGCCAAGATCTGCCCAAAAGTCTAAATTTGACTTGACACGGCCTGTGACATGCCCCGTGTCCCAGGCTGTCCCCCAAGCGGTGAACGAATCAACTCACTCTGAACCAAAACACGGGCTCCAACACGCCCGTATCACAGGGCAGACACGCCCGTGTCAGCTTTGACATGGCCGTGTGACTGGTCGTGTCACCTTTTTAACACAATCCCAAATCACAGGAGAAGAACACGGCTAAGGCACATGCCCGTGTCCATGGCCGTGTGCCCAACATGCCCCTGTGACACGCCCGTGTCATAGTCCGTGTTCCACACTCAGCGCCACTGATTTCCATTCCACTCAGCGCCACTCAACGCCATTCCACTCAGCGCCACTTAACGCCACTCAATGCCACTTGGCATTCACCCGAGCAGGACACGCCCTGGGACACGCATGTGTCCCAGGCCATTTCACCTCTCGACTATCAGTTCTCGAGAACTCGAGTCGATGCCTACCGAAAAGGACACGCCCATGTCCTGGGATGTGTGCACTGGACATGCCCTGGGACACGCCTGTGTCCCAGGCCGTGACACCCAGCCTAAATCCATCTTAAGATTTTTGGGGTGTTACAATCCCCCCCCCCCCTTAAGATAAATTTTGTACCAAAATTTGTACTCAACAAATAAACATGAATCATAAAGCTATAACGTTAAAAGAGCTGTGTTAACAAAATGTACACGGTCAACAGTTTATACAAAAAGTTTGGGAAACTCAGCTCGCATGGTCTGCTCACGCTCCTATGTTAGCTCCTCACGGCCACAATTGTCCCATTGGACTTTGACCATCCCGATTATCTTGTTCCGCAACTATTTCTCGGCTCGATCTTCGATCCAAATGGGTCTAACCTTCGTCGTTAGCCCATTATCGACCGGTACATGATCATTCTAAACTATTTGAGCTGGATCCTTAACGGCTTTGCAAAGTACTGAGATGTGGAAGACATCATGCAATCCACTCAACTCTGTTGAAAGTGCTAGCCAATAAGCAGCTTCCCCGACTCACTCCACCACTTCAAACGGACTAAGGTATCTGGGATTTAGCTTTTTAAACCGCCGAATCCGAGATACGCCTTTGACGGGTTTGATCTTCAAATAGACCCAATCACCCACCACGAACTCCACGTTCCGAAGCTTGGCGTTGTAGTACTTTGCTTGTCGATCCTGGGCTATCAAGAACCTATCCCGAATAGAGCGTATTATCGAGGTAGCTTCTTCGACCTCCTTTCGCCAATTCAGCTTGGATTCACCTACCTCTGCCACAGCTAATGGTGTACGACATTTACGACCATATAGAGCCTCAAACGGTGCCATACTGATTCTCGCTTGGTAGCTGTTATTATATGCAAATTCAACCAAATAAATGTATTCTTCCCATTTCTTACCAAAATCTAGGGCGCACATACAAAGCATATATTCCATCGTCCTATTGGTTCGCTCAGTTTGGCCATCCATTTGGGGATGAAAGGTCGTACTGAATGCTAATTTTGTGCCCAATATTTGATGAAAAAGCCTCAAATCAGTTGAGGTGAATCGCCCATCATGATCACTGACAATGCTCCGAGGAACACCGTGCAGTCGAACAATCTGTTCCACATAGAGTTTAGCCAAGGTTTCAACTGAATCATCTCTCTTGTTTGTAACGAAGTGAGCCACTTTTGTCAACCGGTCTACAATCACCCAGATAGAGTCATTATCGCTTTGAGATCTCGGCAATCAGTGAACGAAATCCATTGAAATATCATCAAACTTCCACTTCGGAATTAGTAATGACTTCAGGAAACCACCAGGCTTCTGGCATTCCGCTTTTACCAAAGCACAAGTGTGACATTCTGCCACATAACGTGCAATGTCTTTCTTTAGTCCAGGCCACCAGAACAACTTTTTCATGTCTCTGTACATTTTTGTGCTCCTAGGGTGAATTGAGTACTTGGCAAAATGCGCTTCGTACATCAACTCTTCTCTCAACTTCCTTGTACTTGGGACGCAATATCGACCATCTTTTTGCAACAATCCATCATCCTAGGAGAATTGGTCACCAGTACCATCCTTTGCATAGCGTTGGAGACTTTCATCAAGCTCCGTTGCTCGCCGAACTCTGTCTGCAAGGTCATATGTACCTCCGTCCAGTTCAAGCATGCGTCGGTCGTAGCATCCTTGTCAACACAAGATATCTCTAACGCTTCCATCTCCTGGATTAGCCGCACATCATATCTCTACAACCAGTTTGCCCGTACTGGCGTCCTACGACTCAAAGCATCAACTACCACATTTCCCTTTCCGGGAGTATAGTGAATATCGAAAGTGTAGTCCCCAAGGAACTCAATCCACCTCCGTTGTTGCATATTCAGATCCTTCTGATCTAACAAATACTTTCGGCTCTTGTGATCTATATAGATATCTACTTTAACGCCATAAAGATAGTGCCGCCACAACTTTAGCGCAAAGATTACCGCTGCCAACTCTAAATCATGGACGGGTAGTTCTGTTCATGCACCTTTAGCTTGCATAAGCCATAAGCAATCACTTTACCAAATTGCAGAAGAACGCAGCCTAAGCCGCTCCCTGAAGCATTACTGTAGAGCTCATAGCCATCTGTACCACATGGCGATGTCAACACAGGCATCATAGTCAAATGACTCTTCAGCTCCTAAAAATCTCACGCGCACTCCGGCGTCCAAACGAACTTCTGATCTTTTCTCGTCAACGTGGTCAAAGGTAAAGCAATCCGTGAGAAGTTTTCCACAAACCGTCTATAGTAGCCTGCCAGGCCAAGAAAGCTCCTGACTTCGTCCACTGAAGACATCACTGAACAATCCCGTATGGCACTTATCTTTGCCGGATCTACTGCTATGCCCTCTCCACTTACCACATGTCCCAGAAAAGCCACTGACGATATCTAGAACTCACACTTTGAGAACTTGGCATACAGCTTATTCCTCCTCAGGGTATGCAACACCAACCGCAAATGGTTTGCATGATCATCTCCCGACTGAGAGTACACAAGAATATCATCAATAAACACAATTACAAAAAAATCCAAGTACTCTCGGAATGTCCGGTACATTAGATCCATGAATACCGAAGGCGCATTACATAAGCCAAACAGCATCACCATGAATTCATAATGACCATAGCGTGTCCCAAACGTTGTTTTAGGAATGTCGCCTTCCCGAATTCGTAATTAATAATATCCCGATTTCAAATCCAACTTTGAATAGACGGTTGACCCCGCTAGCTGAACAAATAGGTCATCGATCCATGGAATCGGATATTTGTTCTTTTCCATCAGCTTATTAAATTCGCGGTAGTTAATACACAAATGCAAACTACTGTCTTTCTTTTTCACAAATAGAATAGGCGCGCTCCAAGGTGACATACTTGGGCGTATGTATCCCTGCTCCAACAATTCTTCCAATTGGACTTTAGGTTCAGCCATTTCCTTTGGCGCAACGCGATATGGTGAGCGGGCCACAGGTTTTGCACCTAGCACCAACTCAATCGCAAAGTTAATCTCCCGCTGGGGCGGTAACCCAGGAAGATCCTTAGGAAATACATCTTCAAACTCCGATACAATCAGAACTTCACTTACACTGGCCTTTGGCTCAACAGCCTGAATAAGCATGAAGAAAAACTCCGCGCCCTTCCGAACAGCCCTGATGACCTGGAGTGCAGACAACAAGGTCCCGACCACTCCTCGCATACCAGCGAACTTCGTCTCAAGTTCGGTATTTTGGCACAGTGTGATCTCCTTGGAAGTGAAATCAATCAAGCCACGCTGCTCCGAGAGCCAGTCCATGCCAAAAAACACATCAAACTCCGTTAACGGCAGCATGGATGCTCTCAATCCGAAATCTCGATTTCCTATATGCACGTCCACATCGTAAGTCCTATCCGCAAGCATGATACAACCATTCGGTAGTAGCACCTTTACACCATCTGTCTTCACATGACTCGGTACTCCAACTCGAGTTATGAAGTCCTTAGACAGAAAAAATGTGAAGCACCCGTATCAAACAGGGCTCTTGCCGGATTGTTCCAAATCCAGACAAAGCCTGTAGAACACACATCATGCACAAGCTACATACAAAATATTCAATCAATACAACAAGCATTAACTTAAATCGTACCTATGACGACGTCACTTTGCTTCATAGCCTCCTGTTGGCCAAGATTATAGACTCTGGGTTGCGCCTGAGATGCAGAGGAATCAACCACTACTTTGCCCTTCTCAGCATAAGATGCACCCGTCTTCTTTTCTCCTTTGGGTTGAGCAACCCGACAATCATGGGCTATATGCCCCACTTTGAAACAGGTAAAGCATGTACGAGACTCTGGCCTCGACGTTGCTCCCGATGTAACCGTCACATAAGTTTGCCCCGAAGGCTTGGATCTCTTGCCCCACTCCTTCTGGTAGTATGATTTGCCAGAGCGGGGTGCTTTGAATTTGGGATTTGCCACAGCCAAGTCCTTCCTACCTTGC
Source organism: Platanthera zijinensis (assembly GCA_039513925.1). Classification (NCBI taxonomy): domain Eukaryota; kingdom Viridiplantae; phylum Streptophyta; class Magnoliopsida; order Asparagales; family Orchidaceae; genus Platanthera; species Platanthera zijinensis. Next base: position 85,549,492 of record CM077082.1, read on the forward strand.
ACCCGCTTCATGTCCTTCTCCAGCGCACCTGCCGTATCAACCAAAGCCTGAAATCCCTGGTTCACTAAACTAGAAAGCAGGAACCTCAACTCGTCCCGCAATCCTTCATAGAACCGATTTGTTTTTCTTTATTCATCGGTGAAGATTGTTCCTGCATACCGTCCCAATCTTGTAAATTCATGTAGGTACGCCTCAACGCTATTTTCTCCTTGCGTTAGCCACTGGAACTCGTTCTCCATAGCAATGCGTTGTGCCGCTGGAAGATGTTTAGCCAAAAACATGCGAGAGAACTCCTCAATCAATACTTGAGTCAATTGCCTGCCCACCAAATGGTGTAACTCAACCTCATCCCACCATAACCTCGCCTCTCCTTTTAACAAAAAGGTGGCCAAAGTGACCTTTTGAGTTTCCTCCGTCGTGATCTCCGTCAAAATACGTTTGACTCGCGATAACCAGTCCTCTACCTGCGTTGGGGATTCCAGTCCCGTGAACGTAGGCGGATTGAAGCTCATGAATTGCTTCAATTGTCGTTCAGCTGCTCGCGGATCCACAGCCTCAACCGGTTCGGGTCGGACATCAACACGATCTTGCACCACCGCCGGCAGCGCCTGCTCGATCGGCCGAATCATCGCAAATAGAGCCTCAGCAACTAATCAAACAGTTTCCGCAGATGGAGGAGGTGTTGTCACCTCATCTAGTGTCGCACTCTCATCAGAGCACTGGGGCTCAGATTGCCCAGCACCACTACGAGTCACCTATGGGTGGACAAGACACACATTAGCGACAATACGCAAACAATAACAACAAAGTAGGAACGCGCAGATTCCTTAAAAAAGAGTATTTGCATTTCTTAGTGGATATTCTTGAGTTAAGTAGCATTACAGCGGTTCGCACAAACACGTGCTCGCCACCCCACAAAAGAATTCGACAACGAATTCGAAAGAGGAAGACTGAGATAAGATGGTACCAAAATGTAACGACTCCACCCGTTAAATAACATATAATAGAAGGTCCGGCCCTTGCCCCACACTATATGCTACAAACAGACTGTGAGGTCACAGAATAATACCATCAACGCATCCTAACACAAAGCATGCTAGCGGGGTAGATACACAATTAGCTGAACCCATAGAAGGAATATCCACTAGATATATATAAACCAACGTTATATACAACAACTCAAATGAGGGGATAGCAAATACTACAGTTTGGCCTTAAGTCCTTACAGTTCCTCTTTAAACAGTATGGATTACAGACATTGACGCGCAGGCCGTCCATACAAGAATAAAAGAAAAAACAAAACCTAGCATTCAAGGGCTAGCAGCAATAGCAAGAGCGGCAACAGCAGCAGCAAGGTCATCAGCCCTTCATTTTCCGCTCGGCTCTCCAGCACCTGCACATGGACAATCCACCCAAAAGGTGGTAAACAAGGCAACAGACAGCATTCAGCTGACCAATTTAAAACAATCCTACCCCTTTCCCGGGGCAGAGGCATTCCATCCCTGCAGAGCAATACAATAATTGATAGATAATATATATATTGTGATCTCATGCACAAGCAATCCAACACAACCGTCGACCACCCAGCCCGACAATCTGTGCTCTCAGGCACACTTTTGGGTACACCGGCGAACCGGGATCAACACCATTGAGTATTTCGTCTTAATGGCGCGCAGGCCTAAGACTCTCATTATGCTGTTGACGAAAGCCCAATGCCTTAGCACTTCCTTGTACCGCCAACATAATGCAGGTACATATCTACCACCCCCCGTTGCTCAAAATCTCCTTGCCATCACCAAACACATCGTACTTGCGGCTATAATAAAAGATGCGGGTCGGCTTCACCTTTTATGTTCGGCATGAGACCTTTTAGAGCTTGCAGCTCCCAATCGCCATAACGTCTGCCAAGGACTGGCGTCACAATAGCCACAATGTCCAAATAGGACTAGCTTCATCGTCCATCAAGGACTGGCTACATCATAGCAACAACACAAACAACACAATGGCATTTTCCTGGAGTTCCACATTCCAGTACTTCCTGCTACTCCCCTTCACAGGCATAACCCAATGACCCCACTAACTACACGAGTATACGCGGAGTCTTCTCCGGTGCATAAATGCAACATCACCAATCCAGACCAATATGTCCAGATGGGCTTCACACAGCATGCCTATCCCATACTACACACTTCCGGGTCTATATACAGACTCAATAGGGGATATCAACTATCAACCCACCGGAATCACTCACTCATTCAAACTTTTGGTGGAGACGATTCCATACTCATGCATAAAGAAGGACTTCACATGTCCAAGAAGGAAGATCGCTACCCTTGACGATCTCTTGGGAGCCATCAAAAATCTGGCCGGTTGGAAAGCATCGCAGCAGCTTTGCCTCCACTAAACTAGCCACGAATCTCGAATCAGACCGCGGGAGCACCACCAAAGCCTTGCTCTTCTCTTCCTTCTCCTTCCTCAAAGCTCTCTTTTTTGTCTCTCTTTATAAGAATGAGAGAAGAGGCCAACACTCAGCCTTATCACTACAGGAAAGGACCTGGGCTATTGGATCTAAATAGAAATAATTGGATGGCCAAGATCTACCAAAAAGTCCAAATTTGACTTGACACGGCCTGTGACACGCCTGTGTCCCAGGTCGTGTCCCCAAGCGGTGAACGAACTTACTCACTCTAAAATAGAACACGGGCTCCAATACATCCATATCACAGGGCAGACAAGCTCGTGTCAGCTTTGACACGGTCGTGTGACTGGTCGTGTCATTTTTTTAACACAAGACCAAATCACTCGAAAAGCACACGGCTAAGGCACACGCCCGTGTCCATGGTCGTGTGCCCAACACGGCCCTGTGACACGCCCGTGTCATATGACACGCCCGTGTCACAGGCCGTGTTCCACAATCAACTCCACTCAACTCCATTCCACTCAGCGCCACTCAACGCCACTCAACGCCACTCAGTATTCACCCGAGCAGGACATGCCCTGGGACACGCCCATGTCCTAGGCCGTGTGTACTGGACACTCCCTGGGACACGCTCGTGTTCCAGGCCATGTCACCCAGCCTGACTCCATCTTAAGATTTTTGGGGTGTTATAGAAGAAGCGCAAGCTCTCCCCACCAATAATGCACAAGTCGTCATTACCTTTCTTAAAAAACTAATTTCTTCCTTCAGCATGCCTCGAGCTATTATGAGCGATAGGGGAACACATTTTTGTAATGCCCAAATGGCTAAGATATTAGCAAAATACGGAGTCACACACAAACTTGCCACCCCCTACCACCCGCAAACAACTGGCCAAGTTGAGGTAGTTAATCGAGAGATTAGGCATATATTTGAAAAAAAAATTTCTTAATAGGAAAAATTGGTCCTTCAAACTCGACAATGCGTTGTAGGCATATCGTACGACATACAAAACCACAATTGGTTGAACGCCATATCGATTAGTCTATGGCAAAGCGTGTCATCTCCCCGTAGAACTAGAACATCGTGAACTTTGTGCTTTAAAACTCGTAAACCTCAACGTTATCTAAACCGCTCAAAATAGAAAACTACAACAAAACGAGCTCGATGAATGGCATGAGAATGCTTACAAGAGAAATAAGTTCTATAAGGAGCGCTCTAAGTTTTATCACGATCGAAAAATTAAGCCCCAAAAAAACTTTTTCTCCGGGTGATCTTATCCTTCTTTATAATTCACGTCTTAGGCTTTCTCCGGGTAAACTAAAATCACGATGGTACGGCCCCTTTAAATTTGAAGAGGTTTGGCCATATTAGACTGTACTTATCTCCCACCCGAAAAGAGGCTCGTTTAAATTAAACAGGCATCGTTTAAAATTATATATAACGGGCAATCCTGTGGGCGGTGTAATGCCCCAAAAACACTATAGGTATGGGAAGTGTTTTTATGGGTTCTAGAGCCCTGGGATTTTCCCGGCTAGAGGTCGCGGGCGTGTCAGGGGTGTTAACACGGGCGTGTCAACACGACGTGTCCTTCTCTAGAAACTGGGCTGTGTCGAGGGGCATGTAAATGACTCAGGACACGGGTATGTCGTGGTCGATACGGCCGTGTCAATCCTGACACAGGCGTGTCAGGACCCGTGTCCACTAAGGGTCGTGTCGGTTCCAAAGAGTGGTTATGGAACACGCCCACCGACACGGGCGTGCCAGTTTGGGCGACACGGGCATGTCAACTTGGACACGGGCGTGTCTCATCCCGTGTCCTGCTCTGGATCGACGATTTCTTGTGCAAGCAGGGCACACAGCCAGGTACATGACCGTGTGCAAAGCCGCGTTCGGCCATCTGAAATGATTTTCAGAGTTAATCTAGGCCATTCATTTTTATTAGATACGATCGGAGAAGACTACGTGTTCATTGATTGTTTGTTTGGAGTCCCTTGGTGTATTTTGGTGGCTTGGTGCAGCAGGAAATACTGGAGGAAGTCCAGGAAAATGTGAGAGTTGATACTTGGTGTTCAACTCATGTGGTCATGTGTACCATATTGTGTGTGGTTTGGTCATTGTGCTACAACTAAAAGCCTTGGTGGCGAATGGGCAAGGAGATGTTGTACCCGTGTAGGTCCGGTGTGATGACTGATGATGATGAGCAACGGGCAAGGCGGATATGTACCCGCATTATGGTTGTCTAACCTTGGGTTCTTAAGTACCTGTTAAGATCTCATAGCGAGAGTCTTAGGCCTGCGAGCCGTAAAAACTAGGAATGCACATTTTGGATCGTAAGGTAGAGAGACCTTGAATCAGTGGTGGGACCCTGGATTTTCCGGTACACTAATAAGGTGCCCTGAGTGCACGGAGCGTCGGGTCGTTGTGCCGACGTTTGTGTTATGTATTGGTTAGTGCGGTTGTTCACAACCGTGGTGGATTATAGTATACATATGCTGGTTAATAAAATGCTTTGCAGGGAAGGAATTCTGCTGCCCCGTATCAGGGGCAGGGTCGTTATAATTGGTCAGCTGAATGCTGACCGTTGCCCTATTTACCGCCGCTTGGTGGATTGTTTCTTGTAGGTGGAGCTTGCCCAAGTGGGAAATAGCGGGCTTAAGCCCTGGTTGCGCTGATGCCCTTGAAGGCTTTACTTTGCTTTGCTCTAGTTCATGTGTGGCCGGCCTGCGTGCTGATGCTTGTAAACCACACTCCTATTAAGAGAAACTTGTAAGGCCATAAGGCCATGTACCTTGTGTATTGGGTTGTATACATTCCTAATTGTTAGTAGTAGACATTTTTGTTGTTATTCTTGAGTTCAAAGTTTTCAACCATGAAGCTTCCGCTAGAATGCTCTGTGTTAGGAATCATTGGTAGTTTTGATATTATAAAGTGACCTCTCTGCCTGTTCGTGGAATATGGTGTGGGGCCCCGACCGGACCTTCTACTATATCCCATGTAACGGGTAGGGATGTTATAGCGGTAATATCGAAACCATAACCCTCCTCGAAATATAAACCCGCTAAAATAGTCAAGCTACACAACTATAAACAAAGCGCTTCTGGGAGGCACCCCAGGTTTATCTTTTTCGCTATTTCTTTACTTTTCTTTACTGTTTTGTTCTTAATAACTCAGGGTTTCTATGTCGGCCTCCCCAAGCATGTTTCAGGAAAGTTTCTACCCTCCGTCTTCATTTTTTGTATTTATTGCATATTATTTCTTTTTTATTCCACATACTTATCTTGCAACTTTGGGGACATTATTGGAATTAAGTATGGGGGTGTTCTCGTGCTTTCTTTTCTGCACTTCTATTTCCTGCACTCTTAATATTTCAAAGAAAATATATACGCAAAAAATTATATATATGAAAACAAAACAAAACAAAAAAAATTATAAAATGAAAATTCCAAAAAAAAATTTTATTTTATTATCAAATATTTCAAAAAAATTACAAAACAAAAATTTCAAAAAAAATATATATTTAGTTTTACTTTGTAAATATTCTTTGTAAATATTTTCCGTAAATTTTTTGTAAATATCTTTTTCTCTTTCCCCCTTCCTTTCTTTCTCCTCTTTGTAAATAACTTTTCTCTATTTCCTTTCTTGTAAATATTGCTTATAAATCTTAAAAATACAAAAAAATTTAGAAAAATAACAAAATTTTTAGTTCAAAAATTATATACTTTTTGCATTTTTTGTATGTATATATTAAGAAATAACTTCAAAATCCAAAATAATAACTCTAAAAATTCCAAAAAAACAGTGAGAAATAAACAAAAAAATTCCAAAAAATATTATAAATCAAAAATACAAAAAAGATGATAACTCTAAAAATAAAAATAAAAGATGATAACCCTAAAAAACAAAAAACTAATTTATTATGAAATAAATAAATCGAATATACCATTCTTAGCCTCTTTGCTCTCCAAATATTTTGTTTCAAGTTTATTTATAAGCGAATTTTATTAATTTTTTATTTACTATTCGTTTATTAATTGGAGATAAATAGATTTAAATATCCAAGATTAAGTTTTAAAGAATTTTTTATCTTTTTCTTCTTAAAATAGGGGACTTGTTTTAGGCACTACTTCTAATTTATTTAAAATATAGACAAGTGTATTATGTTAGAAAAAAAACAATCTTAGGCTTCAATTATATTTACTTCAAGCTTTTTGAAACACAGGAACGTTCAATTTATCAAAGTTGCTCTCAAATTTTTTTATTTAAATCTAGTTCTCTTCTTGAAAAAATAAACCCCATCCTCTCATATTTATCATGTCTTACTTGGCATGATAAAATTTTTATCCTTAAAAGAACCTATGTCAATGGGAATAAGATTTCGTTCCGTAAACATAGCCATCAAATATTTTAAAAGATTATATGTTACGGAGTAAGAGGATAAAATTCATTACTCATATACATATACATTCTGTTATATGAAGTTGTTCCAAAAAATTTACATGTTATGGAAAATAAGATTTCATTTTCGTAAACATCCACATTCAAAGAAAAATCCTTTAGCAAAAAAAAACCCTCACCTTTAAAACCAAAGCCCTCTTCATAAACCAAAACAACCCCCTTAGCCACATTCAATGATTCTAGACATAATACAAAAATCATTTTGAGACCATATTTTTTAAATTGCATTATTTCCTTTAAACTCTTATAAGCTAAAGTTTTTATAATTTCAATCTATTTTTGTTAGTTAACTATTACAATTTATGCTTGTTTTTGGTTACTTCAAGAAGTCTTTTTGGCCAAAATATTTCCTCTATTTAAATCATTTTTATGGAGTTGGACTTAACTCTTATACCTCTGATGTTTATTTAGATCTTTCTTTTAATTAATTTAAGCAGTAGCTAAATTTATGATTTCCTTTAATTCCTTATAAGTATATCTCCTTGCTCTGGAAAAGCAAAAGCTTAAGTATGGGGGTATTTGATGAATTGTAATTATTCGTATTTTTCAATACTTTATTTAAATTGCTTTAGTTTATTTTCATTGTTTTTATTTACTTTTCTTCAATAAAATGTTCCTTTTTTGTTTATACTCTTCTAACATAGCTTTATTTTATTTTCTAGAAATTTTGCAGAAAAAGTCAAAAAAATCAAAGTACACACCCGTGACCAGCATTATACACCCGTGACTAGCCGTGGCACTTTGATTCTAGTGGAAAACTGGTGCCTGCAATGGAAAACCCAAACACGCCCGTGACCTTTCTAACACGCCCATGTCCATCCTGCATTTTTCAACCTGTTTCAAACAGTTGCTGCCGACATCGAATTCTGCCAGGTGTCCAGTCATCCCCCCCCCCCCCCGCCAAGGCCAAGTTGTCTTTAATTAATTTGAAAACTATGTTCTATAATTATTAAGAGTTATTTTAGTTTCAATCCGATTCGATGTCGAGCGTTAATCCTTCATCGAATTTTCTAAGTCTTTTTACATCTCTTTTATTACTGCTTTTGTTAACAAAAATCCAACAACTCTATTTTTGGTAAGATAATAGTCCCTTCGGGAGGAGTAGAAATAATCAAATCATCCAGATAAATATACGACCTCGATATTCCCCCCAAATATCCTTTATTACTTGTGATAGGTGCACTTTCCTCCTTTCGTCGCGCGAAATCCAATCCCAGCGTGCTCATCTCCTAAACCCGAGCCCGGGCTTCGTGCGCATTATAAGGTAAAATTATTTATGGGTTCAAGTATGTACAAAGGCCAACAAAACTCCGATATAGTATTTGAACTATGGATGCTCTCAGCATATGACCGGGACAAGATGCCTATTGCTTGATTATACCCCAGTCAAAGATGGACGAAAATTCATCTTTTGAGGGTAAGACTGGGGAACTACTAAAGGCTATAGTATGATTTCCAATGGCATAGTTTCTTTCATAGACGTGGCTTATGTTGAAGGATTATAGCATAATCTGATAAGCATAAGTCAACTATGAGACAAAGGCTATATCTATAAGGACAAGTGACTGATAAAGTCGTCTGCTAATTTGGACATGATATTAACAGGCACTCGAAGTAAAAATATATTTTGTTTAAATTTTCTATGTTTAGATAATTTTACACCGGTGTGCTTTTTGGCTAAAAGTAGCCCGTATCTTTGTGACCAATGGCACAAGAGAATAGCATATATTAATTTCAAAATAATAAATATGTTATTTTCTCACAACTTAGTGCGTGATGCCTCCAACATTAAATGTCTTAAAGAGTCCATGTAGCTCATGCCAAATGGGTAAGCAGACAAGGGCTACCTTCAAGGGTTTTGTTGAAAATGATTCTTCGAGAAGTTTTTATTTAATTCATATGGACTTATTTGGTCTCATGCTAATTCACAGTTTAGGAGGAAAAGTATATACGTTGGTAATTGTTGATGACTACTCTCATTTTACATGAGTGTTCTTTTTGAAACACAAGTTAGACACCTTTGATTATTTCACTAATTTTGTCCTGCAAATTCAGAACGAATTGAACTGCTCTGTGGTCAAAATCAAAAATGACCACCGAATAGATTTTGAGTATGGTGCCATGACAAAAATTTTTGAAAGCCAAGGTATCTTTCATGAGTTTTTCTCCCCGGGTACACCATAGAAAAATGGAGTTGCTGAGAGAAGGAATAGAACCCTAATTGAAGCATGGACAACTATGTTGAATGACATTTCTCTGCCACAGTAGTTATGGCCTGAAGCAGTCAACAAAGCTTGCCATGTGCAAAACAGAGCTCTAATCAACAAGAACCGCCATATGACTCCCTATTAACTACTAAAGGGCATAAAACAGACTGTGTCCTACTTTAGAATCTTTAGAAGTAAATGCTTCGTACTTAATAATGGAAAGTACTACCGCACAAAGTTTAGTGACAAATGTTTTGAAGGTATTTTTGTAGGATATAGTAGCCATAGTAAGGCATATAGGATTTTTAATGAGAAAAGCCTGGTGGTAGAAGAGTCTATTAATGTAGTATTTGATGAGACAAACATGATCCAAAGCAGCTCTTCTAGTATTATTGGTGCAGATGCAGGTAACAGGTTTAAGGAACTAAGTTTGGATGAAGCAATCAAGAAAGATGCTCCAAGCTCAGTCAAGGTCAATGATCCAGGCATGGTGGATGAAGAACATCTAGATAAACCAACCCTAGATAATGCTCCTGATGCAGCAAAACCTACTGGATGAAGAGGAAGAAATATTGTGTTCAGACACCTAAGAGATCACCCAGGTGATCAAATAATTGGAGAGCCAGGCTATGGAGTTAGAACTAGAAGAGGTACAGCTAATGAGGTATTGCATCTTAGTTTTCTTTCTCAGGTTGAGCCGAAGAAGTTTGAAGAAGAAAATAAGGATGCCTCTTAGATCATGGTAATATAAGAGGAGCTCAACCAGTTCGAATGATTCAAAGTTTGGGAGTTGGTGCCCAGACCCAAGGGACAGAATGTGATCAGCACCAAGTGGGTTTTCGGAAACAAGCTGGACGAGAATGGAGTAATCATAAAAAATAAAGCTCAGCTTGTAGCTCAAGGCTATAAACAAGAATAGGGGATCGACTTCGACCAGACCTTTTCTCTAGTGGCAAGGCTCGAGGCGATCAGGTTGTTTCTTGCATATATTTCCCTCAAAGGCTTCACGGTCGATCAAATGGACGTATAGTCAGCATTCCTCAATGTGAATCTGAAAGAGGAAGTATACGTAGCGCAACCCCCAGGTTTTGTAAATTCTACATTCCCTGAACATGTTTATTTTTTAAATAAATCTCTCTACGTCTTAAAGCAAGCTCCATGAGCTTGGTATGAGACATTGTCTGGCTTTCTTCTTGAGAATAAGTTCATAAGAGGAAAGATAAACAAGACATTATTTCTTAGGGAAGTAATGTTGGGTTTCTCTGTGAGGATGACACAACGCTTGTGCACGCAGCGGAAGGAATAAAGCATCAATATAACCCAAAAGAGATGGGATCGGGCCATGAAAGTTGAATCAAGAAGTTAACAAATAACTAGGCAAAAATTACCTTAGCGGCATTGAGTCACAACTCAACGGAGATGCTCCAAGCTTCGAGTCTTTGTCGGTGGCAAGTTCTACGTGGATTGACGTCCACATCTCTGCAGAAATCCACACGAGCGGGAGAACCCCGAGCTTCGTCGCACGAAGGGTCGGGAAGAAGATCAACCGCACCTTTGCACTTCCCACGGACAGCTAGGTCCGCGCTAGGGAAAGACAAATCGGTGACGGTCGCCGGAGATGAGGTCGACGGCGGAGCGAAAAGGCGTCGGCGGAATGTTTCCGTCCGGCGGGGTTGGGATTCGGCAGATCGGGAGATCGACGGAACTCTTTCGTTGGCTTCGATCTGGCTACAAGAAAAACCCGATGATTGATATAATCCCAAAACCCTAAGTCCCCTATTTATACCAAAGGCATAAACAGTCCAAAGAACACCGCTATCCGCAGACCACCCAAGTTAGGGTTTCAGAGTCATTCGGCGAGAATCAGCACAGGTTCGGCGAGAATCAGATCTAGACTTGGCGAGAATCAGCAAACAGATTCGGCGAGAATCATCTGCTGATTCGTCGAGAATCGGGGATAGATTCGTCGAGTATCACCAATCGTCGGGAATCAAACACTTTTGATTCTCGACGAATTCGTCGAGTATCACTCGACGATTCTCGACAAATCATTCACGATGAATGATTCTTGACGAACTCGTCGAGACTCATCGAGTCATACTCGACGATTCTCGACGAATCATTCTCGACGAACTCGTCGAGAGTCGTCGAGTCATACTCGACGATTCTCGGCGAATTTTCCTTAGTCATCGAGTCAAACTCAATGACTCTCTACGAAATTCCTTTGGCAACGTTTGACCGACTCCATCCTGTGAGGTGATTGGTAACCCTTACCAACAAAGTCAATCTACCAATTTCTCCACATGCTCTTATGTGCGACCCTGCAGGCTCATATCGCATTGGCAGTGAGATTACATGTTTGACCACTTCTAGATCACCATGGTAACTCCAACAGTCTCCCACTTGATCTTGAAAGTATCAAACCAAAAACCTCACAAACAATGAGCGGCATCTAGCAATGCATCATTGCTCCCCAAGCAATAAGAGTTCATAACTCATAAGCTTTTATGAACAATGTCCCAGTGTTGTCTTTGTCCCTTTGTCCCTTACATCTGGAAAGAACTAGAGGCATGGACCGTGTCACCCTCATAATAACTCAATCCAAGTTTCTTGATCTAGAACGGACTTCCAGAGAATGATGAGTCCAATATCACATATTGACTCAACCAAGCATGGCCATGCATTTCTCAGTCCAGTTCCATCAAGGGGCCCATGGATGCAACTCATGTCATATAGGAGGAAAAATCCCATATCTGCTCACACACAAACACCCAAATGATTCGTAACATGCCCAACAACCACCCTTATCATCAGCCTTTCTCAAGGAAGACTTTAGATGGCATCAAAGCACGCTCTTCCTCACTTGATGAATGTTGTGACTTCAGGTCAAAGGACCATAACACCATTGTCAATTGAGACCTACTCATGATACAATTAGATAACAATCCACAAAGTAGTCTCGGGTTGGGTCTGTCCAGTACAACTTGTTCATTAACAAGTACCCACGTGATGACTTGATATCACAATATCATGACCTATGAGGACTGGTCATCAGTCAACACACGTGCTAGTCTTAATGTATCATAATCACCCTTAGTTTTTATGATGATACAATGACCAGGGACTTTTTAAGAATGAAGCTTCAAATAAATCATAGGCTCTCACATTCAAGTCTCGTACTTGATGTCCTATGGAAGCAAACATTCTAAGGGTATTTATTATGTTAACATTTAACTATCGCATAGAGAAACCATAATAAAATAACTTGTCATTAATTGTAAAAGAAAAACATTGTTACACAATTCATCATATGAATAAATAATAAACAGCCAACAGAATATATGTTTACATGCAACCCACAAGGCTCTCACTAGAGTTGATCATTTAGGTATCGTATACCCATAGATCTAGTATGACCATCATGCTTTCTCTGCGCGAGAGGCTTTGTTAGTGGATCCGCAATATTCTCCTCAGTCGACACTCTGCAAATGTTCACATCTCCTCGTTCGACAATCTCACAAATAAGATGGAACCGCCGAAGTATGTGCTTGGAGCGTTGATGGGATCTAGGTTCCTTAGATTGTGCAATTGCACCATTGTTATCACAGTAGAGAACTACGGGACCAACAATGCTAGGGACTACATCAAGCTCGCCAATGAATTTCCTAATCCATACAGCCTCCTTCGCTGCGTTAGCTGCAGCGATATACTCGGCCTCTGTTGTAGAATCAGCAACTGTCTCTTCTTGGAACTCTTCCAGCTCACAGCTCCTCCATTAAGGCAAAACACAAAACCTGACTGAGACTTTGAGTCGTCCCTATCAGTTTGGAAGCTAGCATCTGTGTAACCACTTACAACGAGCTCTTCCTCTCCACCATACACCAAAAACACATCCTTTGTCCTTCTCAAGTACTTCAGGATATTCTTGACTACAATCCAGTGACACTCACCGGGGTCTGATTGATACCTGCTAGTCATGCTCAAAGCAAAGGAGACATCGGGTCGAGTACATAACATTGTATACATGATTGATCCAATTACCGAAGCATATGGAATCAACTTCATGCGGTCCTTATCTTCACAAGATTTTGTACACTGGTCCTTAGAGAGATTCACACCATGAGACATGGGTAAAAATCCTTTCCTAGACTCAAGCATGTTGAACTGCTTCAACACCTTCTCAATGTATGTACTCTGGGTCAAACCCAACTACTTCTTCGATCTATCTCTATAGATCTTAATACCGAGTATGTAAGTCACTTCACCCAAGTCCTTCATAGAAATGTAGTTCCCTAGGTTTTTCTTAACAACTTTCAGGGTAGGAATGTCATTCCCAATCAATAGTATGTCATCTACATACAATATCAGGAAGACTACAATGCTCCCACTAATTTGCTTGTAAACACAAGGCTCATCTTCATTCTTGATGAAACCAAACTCTTTGATTTTCTTATCAAAACGAAGATTCCAACTTCGTGAGGCCTTCTTCAGTCCATAAATGGACCTGTTCAGCTTGCATATTTTAGTGGCTTCATTTGGGGATACAAAACCCTCTGGTTGTGTCATGTACACTTCATCAAGGAGGTTTCCATTAAGGAAAGCCGTTTTGACATCCATCTGTCAGATCTCGTAGTCATAATACGTAGCAATAGCAAGCAATATCCTTATGTACTTTACCATGGCAATAGGGTAAAAGGTCTCATCAAAGTCAATACCATGAATTTGCTTGAAACCCTTAGCCACCAGTCGCACTTTGAATATCTGTACATTTCCATCCATGTCGGACTTCTTCTTGAAGACCCACTTGCACCCTATGGGTCGTACCCCTTCAGGTGGTTCCACCAAGTTTCAAACTTGGTTTGCATACATGGAGTCTATTTCGGATTTCATAGCCTCAAGCCATTTGTCGGAGTCCGGTCCATTCATAGCCTCTTGGTAGGTTGCTAGTTCATCATCATGATCCATAAGCAACACATTACCTATTTGAGTCATGAGAAATCCACATCTCTCAGGCTCAAATCTTGGTCTACCAGATCTACGTAGGACTTGTGTTTCTTGAGCAGGTTCTCTTGCTACAACATCTTGTAGTCCTGTCTCAGAATCCAATTCCAGTTCATTCACTACTTGTGGTTCTTGAACTTCTTCAAGTTCTACCTTTTCAGTATTTCTTGATAAGAACTCTTTCTCCAAGAAGACGCCAGTCCTTGCGACAAACACTTTGCCCTCGGACAGTAGGTAAAAGTAATACCCTTTCGTTTCCTTAGGATATCCCACTAGATAACATTTATCTGATTTGGGTTCCAGCTTGTCAGGCATTTGACGTCGCACGTATGCCTCACAGCCCCAAATTTTAATGAACGACATACTGGGATGCTTCCCAGTCCATATCTCATATGGTGTCTTCAGAACTGTTTTCATTGGAGTGCGATTAAGTCTCATAGCAACAGTCTCTAAAGCAAAACCCCAAAAGGAAACAGGCAAGTCTGCATGACTCATCATCGAACGCACCATGTCTAACAAAGTACGATTTCTCCTCTCAGACACATCATTATGTTGTGGTGTTCTAGGTGGAGTGAGCTGTGATACAATACCACACTCTTTCAGATGATCACGGAACTCATGACTCAGGTATTCGCCACCTCGATCAGATCAGAGTGCTTTAACCCTTTTACCCAACTGGTTTTCTACTTCATTCTTGAACTCTTTGAACTTTTCAAAGGTCTCGGATTTGCACTTCATAAGATACGCATATCCGTATCTACTGAAATCATCAGTAAATATAACGAAGTAGAAATACCCACCTCTAGCCATGGAGCTCATGGGTCCGCATACATCACTATGTACAACACCCAAGAGATCCCCAGCCCTCTCAGTATAACCAGTGAAAGGGGCTTTAGTCATCTTGCCTAACAAACAAGATTCGCATCGCTCAAATGATTCATAATAAAATGAGTCCAAAAGTCCATCTTTATGGAGCTTGGATATGCGCTTCTCGTTTATATGGCCCAAACGATAATGCCAGAGATATGTAGGGTTTGAGTCATTTGTTCTTAGTCTTTTATTATTTTCTACATTATAGATCTGATGGTCCAAGTTCAAAACATAAATACCATTAAATAATTGGGCTACAGCATAACAAACATCATTCTTAAATATAGAACAACAGTTGTTCTTAATTATAAAATAAAATCCAATCATGTCCAAGCATGAAATGGATATAATGTTTCTAGTTATGGCCGGAACAAAATAATAGTTATCTAGTTATATTACAAGCCCACTGGGCAAATAAAGACGGTAAACCCCTACGGCTACAGCAGCAACTCTTGCTCCATTGCCGACACACAGGTCCACCTCCCCTTTACTCAGCAATCTTCTCCTTCCCAGTTCCTTCACATTTGTACAAATGTGTGAACCAGATCCGGTATCCAATACCTAAGATGAAGAAGCAGAAAGGTTTATCTCTATAACGTAAATACTTGAAGCGGAAGTCATACCTCCCTTCATTTTCTGCAGACCCTCGATGTAAGAAGGACAGTTCCTCCTCCAATGACTATCCTTACCACAGTGGTGGCATTTCCCTTCCTTCACCGTGCTCTTCTTTTTCATCAGTGCAGAAGACTTGGGCTCGAGATGTGACTTAGGTCCCACCTTCGTCTTCTTAGAGCCCTTGGCCTTGACCTTGCCTTTATGCACCATTAGTATGGAACTGGCAAGCTTGGACTTCTTCATATTGATCTCGGCAATTCTCAAGATGCCTAGGAGCTCGGGCAGTGTCCTATCTATTTCATTCATGTTGTAGTTCAAGAAAAACTGCTCGTAACTGTCCGGCAACGATTGCAGGATCAGATCTGTGGCCAACTCTTGACACAGAGGAAAACCCAGCCTTTCAAGGTTCTCTATATACCCAATCATCTTGAGTACGTGAGTCCCTACTGAGTCTCGAACTCCCATCTTGCATTAAAACAACGCTTTTGTGACGTCAAACCTCTCTTAACGAGCTTGCCTTTGAAACATTTTCTTGAGATGCTCATCAATCTCCTTGCACCCCATGTTTTCATGTTGCTTCTGAAGCTCAGAGTTCATGGTGGCAAGCATAAGGCATTCAACATCTAAGGCGTCATCAGAATACTTCTTATAAGTATCTTTGTCAGCACGGGAAGAATTCCCGGTCGGCACCTCGGGGGCTTCTTCTTCCAAGACATAGAGCTTTCGATCTTGCCTGAGAACAATTCTCAGGTTCCTGTACCAATCCATGTAGTTAGTCTCACTGAGCTTATCCTTCTCAAGGATGGATATCAGAGATAGAGTGGAGTGTGAGCCACTTGCCATGGAATTCTACAAGAATTCATGCAGAATAATATCAGTACGAAAATTTCAAATACAATTTATTTTAATTTGGACTTCAATTAAAACTCCCACTATTTTATTTGAAATAATAGCCCTCACTATCAATTCGGAGAGTTCATGCGAGCTACTCTCTTAGTGGACAAGATCCGTATTTCACCAACACAATGAGTCAGCTTTGGCTTTCCTCTGACAATGCGGTTATTTAGGTAGGCAACGCTTGCCAATTGCATCCTCATGCAATTCTTGTATGGTTGGTGAATTACTCCTTATTCGCATCCATCATATGGTGCATGCCAACCCTATGCCTCTAGGCACTCAACCTTTGAGGTCACCTAGTTAAGTTATACCCAATGTCGACAGTGGGATATCATAATTATCCGCTCGCACCCTTACCAAGATAGATTAATGCACCTTGTTTTGGCAAGCCCACACTTCATCGATCGAGGCAGGAAGAGTGTCATCCATCGGAAGGCATCCGAACACTTAATATTAGATTAAGGGATTTTTAATTATAGGTTAACAATTAACCATGATAAACATTTGATCATTGTGCACATCCACAGAAAAACAATTTCTAAAATCCACATGCATCCCTTATGTGCACAACCTAACACTATCAATATTTGATAGAAAGGAAGGGCTAAATCTGAACATCCGGACTCTTCCAAATCCTAAGATTTACATGTATTGGACAAGAGCAAAGACAACTCAACTTAAATCAGTAGACAAGCTCGTCTCTCATTGTTGGATTCAAAATCCAAAAAAATACACTGGTTCATTAACCAATCGAGGGACGGTTACTGCTAAGTAGAAAACAATTTATAACAATTAGAAATTACCACGAAATCCCAGACATACCTGGCCGGGTTCCAAGGTGCAGAGCCCCAAACCTAAGGGTTATGAGCCCACCGATTTCCCTTGGAAAAACCATCAATCATTGAAGTACCAGGAATAAATCTAGACATTTAGAACACTTCTAAATCCCTAGGTTTACATGCACTGGAATAACCTAACTTCCAATACAACAATCATGGCCGAAACCTCCCTCTGATACCACTGTTGGGTTTCTTTGTGAGGATGGCACAACGCTTGTGCACGCAGCGGAAGGAATAAAACATCAAGACAACCCAAAAGAGATGGGATCGGGCCATGAAAGTTGAATCAAGAAGTTAACAAATAACTAGGCAAAAATTACCTTAGCGGCGTTGAGTCACAACTCAACGGAGATGCTCTAAGCTTCGAGTCTTTGTCGGTGGCAGGTTTTACGTGGAATGACGTCCACGTCTCTGCAGAAATCCACACGAGCGGGATAACCCCGAGCTTCGTCGCACGAAGGGTCGGGAAGAAGATCAACCGCACCTTTGCACTTCCCACGGACTGCTAGGTCCGCGCTAGAGAAAGAAAAACTGGCGACGGTTGCCGGAGATGAGGTCGACGGCGGAGCGAACAAGCGTCGGCGGAATATTTCTGTCCGGCGGGGTTGGGATTCGGCGGATCGGGAGATCGGCGGAACTCTTTCGTCGGCTTCGATCCGGCTACAGGAAAAACCCGATGATTGATATAATCCCAAAATACTAAGTCCCCTATTTATACCAAAGGCATAAACAGTCCAAAGAACACCGCTATCCGCAGACCACCCAAGTTAGGGTTTTAGAGTCATTCGGCGAGAATCAGCACAGGTTCGGCGAGAATCAGATCCAGATTCGGCGAGAATCAGCAGACAGATTCAGCGAGAATCATTTGCTGATTCCTCGAGAATCGGGGATTGATTCGTCGAGTATCACCAATCGCCGGGAATCAAACACTTTTGATTCTCGACGAATCATTCGCGATGAATGATTCTCGACGAACTCGTCAAGAGTCGTCGAGTCATACTCGACGATTCTCGACAAATCATTCTCGACGAACTCGTCGAGAGTCGTCGAGTCATACTCGACGATTCTCGACGAATTTTCCTTAGTCGTTGAGTCAAACTCGACGACTCTCGACGAAATTCCTTTGGCAACGTTTGCCTGACTCCATCCTGCGAGGTGATTGGTAACCCTTACCAACACAGTCAATCTACCAATTTCTCCACATGCTCTTATGTGCGACCCTATAGGCTCATATCGCGTTGGCAGTGAGATTACATGTTTGACCACTTCTAGATCAACATGGTAGCTCCAACAAGTAAAATGCAAGATTCTACCAGTGCAAATCTATTTTGACGACATTATATTTGGCTCTACGGAAGATAACATTTGCAAGGAGTTTTCCAAACTTATTCAAGGGAAGTTTGAAATGAGCAGTATAGGAGAGCTAAAGTATTTCTTAGGACTTCAGGTGAAATAATCTAAAGATAAAATTTTCATCTCTCAGACGAATTTCACTAAGGAGCTTCTTATGAAATTTGGAATGGAGAACACAACCTCGATGAGAAAGGGAAACCTTTTGATGAAACCAAGTACAAAAGCATAATTGGATCCCTTCTCTACCACACTACAATCAAACTAGACATAATATTCTCAACATGCGCTTATGCTAGATTTCAGGTGAACTCTAAGGAATCTCAGTACGTCGCTGCAAAGCAATTTTTAAGATACTTTAAGGGTACACCAAATCGTGGCTTATGGTACCCGAGAAGTAATGATGAAGAGCTAAATGGTTTTGAGATGCAGATTTTGCAGGAAGCAGGGATGACAGGAAAAGCACATCCCGGACGTGTCAATTCCTCGGAAGATGACTTATTTCATGGATCAGTAAGAAGCAGAATTGTGTGGTAATCTCAACTGCCGAGTTAGAGTACATCCGGTAGTTGTTGTACATAGCTTCTATAGATCAGGAATCAACTCGAAGACTACAACCTAAAGTTCTGAGAGATTCTAATGTATTGCGACTCATACAACGCAATCGCAATCACGCATAATCCAGTCTCGCACATCCGTGTACAACCTCGGGCTCGCAGGGGCCAAAGGCTTGAAAAAAGGGCGGAGGGCTAGGCGAGATGGCGCAATACAGTCGTCAATTCGCAGAGCGAGTGGATCCCGCCCAGGGTAACAGGCGAGAAGGCCCCGGTGAGAAGGACCTGAGCGAGAGGGCCCAGGTGAGAAGGTCCTGAGTGAGAGCTGCGTCATGAGATGGGCAAGTCAGTGCCAAAGGAGGAGGCATTCGTGGGCAAGTAGTCAACTCGCCATGCGAGAAGACTTCAAGGGGAGCTCTCACTAGCGAGGCGGAGCTCTCGCCAGGCGAGAAGCCTCCATAAGGAAGCTTTCGCCAGGCGAGAAGACCCTGGAGGGGAGGTCTCGTCAAATCACCAGTTCGGTTTAAGACCGGTTCAGGTTGGGCTGGGTCTATCTTTTAGCCCCACAGGATTTTATGCTTTTGCCCTGGGTGGCCTGCATGCAGGCCTTCAGAACAACGGAGTATGGCTGTTGGCAGACCCGATTAAGGGTATTCTAGTAATTTCAGGACAGATCCAGTTTGTTATTTGCAGTCCCAATTCAGAGGCCTATAAATAAACCGGTAAGGTGCCTTAGAAGAGACAGATTTTGCTAACTCTCCTTCTCTCTTTCTAAGGCACCTAACTCAACATTGGCTAGGGAGGGGAAGGATTCCAATTCTTCCGGGTAAGAGGTGGGACCTCCGCGCTGAGGCCTCCAGTCTAGTCTTTTGAGGGCCTTATCCAGAGGGTCGCTCGAAGAGAGTAAGGGTGAGCTGCATCTTCAGTTCCGAGCTTTAGGAGGGACCGAATTTATTGGTTCCAACATTTATGGTGCGGTGAGCATGGAACAGTAGCATGCACAGAAGAACTTTTGGTGACCTCATGGCGGGGGATCTTGAAGGAGATGGAGGCGGGTCCCCGAACCCAGGAGGATATGTCGGGAGGGCGGAGTTTTTGACATCCATTGGGGGATCATGGACATTCTGAAGCAGATCTCACAGAGAGGAGAATGCGAGACCCCTCCATCCCAGGAGCCAGGTCTCGCGCCCCGTGAGGGGATCAACCAATAAAGAATAGGCGAGGATGCACTCGGGAGGTGACCGAGAAAGGATTTAGTGGCGGAAGGCAGCAGGCGAGACGTGGAGGGTAGAGAACTTTTCACCAGCACAGTGAGTGTCGTCTCGCCTGGCGGGATGGTTGTGCGAGTGGAAGCGGCGAGGCCCCCGACGAGAGGATCTCCTTTCTGCGAGTTGATCCTCTCGGCACCCGTTGTAACGCCCCCGATTTTTTCTACGATTATTAAATTCTCGTTTGGCATTACGTCGACGCGTTTTCTTGGCTTGTGCCATCTGTGGAGTGTGGTCTTAACTCCTTAGAACTGAGTGCCCTATTTTGTAGCCTGTTGGCAAGATCTCCCTAGCAAGCCGAGTCGTTTTGGGTGACCTGGTGTGGCCTCTCGGGGGATGCTTGTGTTTTGGCTTCGGGTGGGTATAACTTGAGTTCTGTTCATCGAAAGTTAGTTTCGAATTCGTCGTTGCGTTCGTAGCGTGGATATTTAGCTACAGTGTGAATTTCGTCGAATTCCGAGATAGTTTGGTTTTCGCGTCGTTTTGGGTATGCCATTAGTAAAATCTAATTAGTAACCCTCTTAGTTTAAGTGAATCGGTGGCTTGGGAGACGGTTAGACTGATCAGGCATGGTAAGGCTTATTTATAAAGCTTTGGTTAGAAGTTGGCGGGCCCACTCTCTTCTTTATTAATTCCCAAGACCGAAACCGCTGCTCCTGTTCGCGGAAAGCAGAGGCGGAACGACGGGCTGCCCTAGCTTTCAGACGGTGATTCCGGGAGTGTTCGTTGACGGATTTCGATTCTGAGAGTGGATTTGGATTGCTCTCTCTTAGACCTTCATTTCTACGGTAAGAGATTTGATTTTCGTGGAGTTTTTAGGAGGCCCGAAATTCTGGTTTTGGCCCTTTTTCGCCATTAAAGTACGAGATTTTTGCTGTTAGGGTGTGGCTGCTGCTGTGCCGTGTGCAGTTAAGGGAAAGTCGGCCAAGCTTCGTCGGAAACCGAGGCAAGTGGTTTTTGTACTTGCTGTTTGATTTTTTTCCCTTCTTAACTACCCGGTTAGTCCTAGGATAGAAGCCAAGTATCTCTCTTCTGCTTGCTAAAATTCTGTGCAGTGATTTTAGGCTAACCCTAAAATTCTTTTTGATCTTCCCCTCCTTGTGTTGTTTTGCTCAACCTGCTGGTTGTTTTGACCATTTAGACTCCAGATTTGTAGTTTTGGTTGGGTGTTTTTGCGGGTGGAGCCGAGAGAGAGAGAGTGAGGGAGGTTTTTGTGTTAGTGCTCTTGTTATAACCAGTCTTGGTGGGTTCTCGGGATTTGGTGTTGAGTGTTGTGCACACACTCAAAGCCAAAAGCCGCCCAGGCTTGGCGTTGAGTGTGGTGCACACACTCAAAGCCATAGTTTGTTCTGTTCTTTTGTGGCGAAGTAGTGAGGCGTCTGAGTGAGAATTTTTTTCTAAGTCAAAATCGACGGGAATCACTAGGTGATTCTCGCCGATTTCGACGAGTATCGTCAATGATTCCCGCCGATTCGACGAGAATCATTCTGGATTCCCTCCAATTCTGCGAGAATCATTCTGGATTCCCGCCGATTCGGCGAGAATCATTCTGGATTCCCTGCCGATTCGGCGAGAATCATTCTGGATTCCCGCCGATTCGGCGAGAATCATTCTGGATTCCCGCAGATTCAGAGAGAATCATCTGAATTCCCGCCGACCTCTTCCTGTTGGTGTTGGTTTAGGGTTTTCCTACGGGTAAGTACTTTGGTGTAGAGTGAGTTGACCTCACTCAACGCCAAAGCTGTTTTGGCGTTGAGAGAGGTGGACTCACTCAACGCCACCGTTGGATTTTGTGGTTTAGTGCTAAGGCGTTGAGGGAGTGGACCTCACTCAACGCCGTAGCTGTTTTGGCGTTGAGTGAGGTTAGCTCACTCAACGCCACTGCCTCTTTTGCTGAAGGCGTTGAGGGAGTGGACCTCACTCAACGCCATGGCTGTTTTGGCGTTGAGTGAGGATAGCTCACTCAACGCCAGAGTTGTTCTTGCGGAGGGCGTTGATTGAGTGATCCTCACTCAACGCCATGGCTGTTCTTGCGCTGAGTGAGGCTAACTCACTCAATGCCAAGGTCTGGTTAGGCATTGAGTGTGTCCCACTCAACTCCAAGCCGTGTTGAGTCATTTCAACACTTTTTCCCTTACCTCGATTTTCGTTCCCGAGTGAATTCCTTGTTTATATTTTTTTTGAGTTTCCTTGTCGACCATGTTTTTCTTTCCTAAAGGCCGAATCGTGGGTCATGGTTAGTAGTGGTGGGTTGAAGCTCTTCATGGGGGATGTGTTGTGTAATTTAGCCAAGGCTCCCCTTATTCTTCTATCTTGCTCCAGGTACGGGCTGGGCAAGGGGGTGGAAGGTCCCTTGTGTAATGCCCCTATCCATCACATAGTATATAACAGTAGGTCCGGCCGGGGCCCGACGCCATAAACTACGGACAGACCGGTTGGTTACGCATTGAAACCATTCCACCAATCACAACGTCCTACACAACACCTAGCAGAAGCAATTATTAAGTTGCACGATTAAGAACCCTGCTAACATGAATGTCCACGCAACAAAAAACAAGGAATGTTTAATACACGAATATTGGCCCTAAAGCCTTACAAGAGTTTGCTTAATAAAAAGTGTCTTCCAAACCTCGGCACGCAGGCCGGTCACACATGAGTACAAAAAGGAAAACACTCAAAACATGGCCTTCGAGGGCCGGCACAGCAACTCGGGCTTTAGCCCGCTATTTACCTCTCGACTCCTCAGCACCTGCAAGCAACAATCCACCGCACGGTGGTAAACAAAGGCAACGGTCAGCTATGCTGACCAAATTATAACGATTCTGCCCCCAAACCGGGGCGGCAAAGCTTCTTCCCTGCACTTGTTAGCAAAACAAGCAACATAGCAAAACAAGCATCACATCACAGGTGCACGCTCACACGGCCGTACACCCCATGCTCTCAGGGCACTTACTCTGCGAAGCTAGTCCGAGCACCGTCTGGTCCTCGACTCCACCACCACCCCCAGGGTGGCAATCTTGTGAGCATTTAGTCTTCTCAGCCGTAGCTTAGACTCGATCTCCAAACCTCGGTAAGTCCCACGTAAAACTTTAGGTCGCTTTAACCGAGCAGGTGGAGCGGTTAGGGGTACACCAGCCCGTTGCTCACCCCGCCATTGCTATTAGGCCTTTGACGCGGACTAAGCTTCACTAGTCCCAAATAATGATCAAACATGGTACATAGCCCCGCTATGTACCCGGTTGGCTCCCAGGCCATCGATATGACAGAAATGCGTTTTTGTCCAGATTTCTGAGTGCACCTCGGGGTTAATCCCCCCAGATTCCCTGATGCATACTACCGCATAGCAACCAGAAAACAAACACAACGCTCGGAGTCTTCTCTGGCCAACAATGCATAGCAAATCATCACCGATTCGGACTAACACGTCCGGGTAGGCTTCACATATCATGCCTATGTCCGTACTACGATTCCGGACTCTAACAAGGGGGACTTCACATATCTACCCCAAGGAATACCACGATCTCGCCGCACACTCGCGAAAAAGGGGTTTTCCCATGCAAAGAAAGAAGAGCTTCACATGCTCA
The DNA here is from genome assembly GCA_039513925.1 of Platanthera zijinensis. NCBI lineage: Eukaryota > Viridiplantae > Streptophyta > Magnoliopsida > Asparagales > Orchidaceae > Platanthera > Platanthera zijinensis. The sequence continues at coordinate 85,573,551 of CM077082.1, forward strand.
AGAAGAAAATCGTTACCCTTTCTCTTTTCCTCGGCGCCATGACGATCTAGCCAGATGGAAAGCACCGTATCGGCCTCGCCTTCGCGGATCTGGACTCGGATCGTGATTTGGAGCTCCGAAGCTCTGCCGGTGACCGGATCTAGCTTCTTCTTCCTCCTCCAAGCACTCTCCTCTCTATAACTCTTAGAGAGAGAACCAACAAAAGGGAATGAGGGTTTCTAAACCCTATTCCCAGATATAACATCCCAGCAATAGCCCCCCACCGTTGGATCCAAATCCATGGGAACGAATGGCCATGATTAGGCCTAAAATACAAAATCTGGGGCCGAACACGGGTTACAACACGACCGTGTGCTTGGCCGTGTCACCCATTCGCCGTCTCGACCGACTCGAAAACCAGCACACGACATTCGACACGGCCTCTGACACGCCCGTGTCACATGTGACACGCCCGTGTCAAGACCCGTGTCACCCCCCCCCCCCCCCCCCCGTGTGCAATCAGCCAGCTTTCCCAACCCGAGAAGGACACGGCCTGCAATACGGCACCCGACACGCCCGTGTCGCATGTGACACGCCCGTTTCTGGGCCCGTGTCATGGCCTGTGTGCATGACTCAGAAAACTGCCCAAAATGACACGCCCTGGGACACGCCCGTGTCCCAGGCCGTGTGCCTCAACTCGACGATCGCTGATCGTCAAAACGTCGACCATATGACCCGTGGCCGAACACGCCCGTGTCACGACCGTGACACGCCCGTGTCACGCCCGTGACACGCCGTGTCACGCCCGTGACATGCCCGTGTCACGCCCGTGACACGCCCGTGTCACGCCCGTGACACCTGCTCCAAAACCCAGACTGGGCTTAAAACATCACCCATCCCTCTTTTGAGTTTCGGGGGTGTTACAACTCTCCCCCCCCCCCTTAAAAGAATTTCGTCCACGAAATTACTAAAGGAGAGAAAACAGAAACTCTCAACGGTACCTAGGCGGATCAGCTTTGGGTACACAACCAGCATAGATTGCACTCATTCCTAAGAGAGCTCCTTGCTATCGCAATGGACCCCACCGGACCACAACTATATTGAATTCCTCGAGACAAAGTCGCTCGACTTCACGGTCTCCAAAACGAAAAGGTTTGACCCTAGACGTCAACCTTTCGTCCACCAAAACTTGATCACTCACGATCAAGTTCAAAGGCTCTTGCGTCGCCTCACCAAACCGCTCTAGAAATCTCAAGTGGTCCAAGGTAGACCGGGCTCAGCTTTCCCCAAGCATCGCTCCGGTGAAACACTCTTGAACGACTATAACTTCCTATACGTCATCTGATAGCTCCACATTCCGATACGTGGCGTTAAAGTACTTAGCCTGCCTCCCCTGAGCGATTAGCAACAGTTCTCATATGGTTCGCACCAAAGAGGTAGTGTTTACCATCTCTTACTTTAAATACAACTTCGTGTCATCCGTTTCTAGCCTCGACAACGGTATGCGACGACTTCTACAAAAAAGGGCCTCGAAGGGCGCCATTTGTATGCTCGCTTGGTAGCTAAAGTTGTATGCAAACTTTACCAAAACAGATGGCCTTCCCACTGCTTCCCGAGGTCCAGAACGCACATGCGAAGCACGTCCTCCATCGTCCTATTAACCCACTTGGTCTGCTCATCCGTCCGCGAATGTAAGACTGGACTAAACTACAGATAGTCTCCAGCACATTCTGTAAACACCTCCAATCATTGGACGTAGAATGCCCACCTCGATTGCTCACGATGTTGCGGGGCACACCATATAGTCTAACTAAGTTATCCAAACACATTTGCCAGTTACTCCGCCGAATTATCCTTCCTATGCGGAACGAAGTGCGACACACACAATTACGATCACCCACACGGCGTCGCTACCCCACTGTGACTTTGGCAAACCATGCACACAGTCCAGTCAAACTTCTATTCCGAACTAGACAAGGATTCACGAATTCCCCGGCACTTGGCACTCTGCCTTCACTAAGGCGCAAGGCTGACACTTATCCACAAACAACGTTACGACTCTCTTAAGCCCCGGCCACCAAAGCAATTTCTTAGATATCGGCACAACTTGTGCCTCCTATGCGAGTTGAGTACTTGGTAAGACGTATCACAACTCCACCCATAAATTACCCATGCTTGGGCTGCACAAACGATTGTCTTTCCTTGGTAGCCTACCCACAACCGTCGACTTGGGATTTTGACCCACCGAGCCGCACCCATGATATCCTTCATGCAGCTACACAAACCATAGTCTGCCAACTACGATCAGCCAGGTCATACTGGACTTCCGACCAGTTCAGTTATGCTTCGACGCTAGTCTGCTTGTCAACGCAAGAGATAGCTAACATCTCCAAATCCCGGGTCAAACCCTCAATATGAAACTACAACTAGTTGGCTTGGGCGGAAGCCCTACGTCTCAACGCATCCGCAACACATTGCCTTACAATGAGCACAAAATAACTTTTGAACGTATAGTCCCCCAGGAACTCCATCCATTTTTGCTGCCTTAAATTCAGATCCTTTTGATCCCACCGATGTATTAGGCTCATAGGATCGGTACAGACACCGACTTTTGCACCATACACATAAAGCCTCCCTAGCTTTTGTGCAAAACACACGGCCACAAAATTCAGATGATGGACTGGACAATACCCCTCGTGCTCTTGCAACTAATGCGAGCCATAGGCCACAACATTACTACGCTACAGCAGCACGCAGTCTAATCCGCTGCCTAAGGCAGTGCCGTAGATCTCACAGCTTCTGGTTCCACTCGGCAAACTTAACACTTGCGCCGCGGTTGACCAACTCTTTAACCCTTCACAGCTTGGGCGTACTCGCGCAACTAAGCAATCCTTGTAAGCTTTTCCTTGACAACGACGCGAGGGGTAATACTATCCGCGGGAAGTCCTCTACGAAGCGCCTGTAGTAGCCGACCACACCAGAAACTCTGGATTTCCGCTACCGAGACAACACAGGCCACCCTCGTATTGTGGCTAACAACGCTGGACCCACACGCCCTCACTCTACCAACTAAAGGACCAAGAAGCGCTACGAGGATAACCCAAGACTCAAGTTTGGAGAACTTGGTGTATACATGGTTCCTTCTTAGCGTCCGCAAAACCAAGAGTAGATATTCAGAAGCGATACCCTTCGCACTAAAATTACCCCCAATGTGTCATCGATGAAGACGATCACAAACTGGACTAGGTACTCCATGAACGTTCCGTTCATCCGATCTATGAACACTGATGCCACACTTGACTGCCAAGACAGCACGATCGTAGACTCGGATTGCTCAGCACTCGTGCTTAACACCGCCTTTGCGATAACACTTACCCTTATTCTCAGATGAGGGTAACCGGACTTACGATCCACTACTGAGTCCACCGAAGACCCGACTAACTGATCAGAAGATCATTGATCATTTGGATCGATTACTTGTCCTATTTCTGCAAACTTACACAGCTCTCTGCAATAGATACAAAATTTCAAGCTCCCGTCCTTCTTCTGAGTAAAGAGGACTGGTGCGCTCCAAGGCAACGAGCTTGGACGCACATACCCTTGCTCCATCAACTTTTCTAGTTGAACCTTTAACTCCACTATCACCTTGGGCATCAGCCTATAAGGAGAGCGTGACACAGGTTTAGCACCTGGCACAACTCAATCATAAAATCGATCTCTCGCTACGGTGGGGCTCCAGGGAGATTGTTCGGGAACACATCGGGATGCTCAAAAACCACTGGGATACTACCCAGAGTGGACTTAGGTGTTACAGCCTCCACTAACGTGAAGAACAGCTTTGTACCAACACAAAACTGTCTTGACCACCGGGAGGGCAGACGCCAGTGTCCTGCTCGATCCATTCGGTTCCGCAAACGTTGTCTCCTGCCCAACACCCAGCTAGGTCTCTTTGCGGTTGCAAATGATAGAAGCCTTCTGCCCCAAAAGCTAGTCCATAACAAAGATGACGTCAAACTCTACTAACGGCAACAGTGTCGCTAGCAAGTCGAATCCTTGACTTTCGATAAGACTCTTACCGTACAGACTGTATCTCCGCGCGCACTGGACGACTACTGGGTAATAACCCATTCGGATTGCCAAGATTCCAAAATAAAGCCTAGAACTTCAAGTTCTAAGTAAACACGCATAAGGCAAGAAGCAAGGTTGCTAATAATTAAACCATACCTGATGACCCGACGGTCGGCCACATGACCTCCTGCTAGCCAAGGATGTTCACTCCCGGTTGGGCCGGAGTAAACAGCGATGCGGCGGATGCCACCGCCTTGCCTTTCTCTTCAGATATCGACCCCGACATCTTTTTGGACATTGGGCGTCAACTCCAACAATCCCGGGCATAGTGCCCCGGCTTTCCACAAATAATGCATGCATCCGGGGTTTGAACTGTAGTCGCTCCGGATGTGCTAGACGAAGGGACTAGCCCCGACCTCATAGCCTTCTTATGCCACCTACGATACACAAATTTTGAGGTTGGCATTTTGAACATCATTTCCTTTACACCAGAGGCTTCAACTACTCCTGCCAAAACTTTCCTTGTCTTCTGAGCACTCTCCCAACACTCTCTGGCGAGATGCCCTTTCTTGCCACAAGAATAACAATTGAGGGTAGTTCGGGTAGTAGATGACCCAGCCTCCTTTCTCGGCATCTTTCGATAGACAGTCCTTATAGGATCAGTAGGGTTTGGTACCCTATCCACTGGTACTTGGTGAGTTTTCCCCAACTCCACCTCCAAATCTCTAGCCGACTCCACCAAAGCTCGGAATCCCAATAACTTTGGTCCAAGCAGTAGGATACGCAACTCGCTGCGCAGACTGTTATAAAATCTATCCACTATAGATTGCTCGCTTTCCCATTCAAAGCCTGGGTAACGCCTTAACATAAGGAATGTCTATAAATATGCGTCAACTGAATGCGCTCCCTGCACCACAGTCATGCTCATCTGCTGCTCTAATGGACCCCCAAATGCCCTTTGCTCCAACATACCGCCCGATGTTGGGGCCATCTCAGGGACAAAGGGTTGCACATTACTCCCATGTTGTGTGTTGGTCACAGCGAATACCGCTTCAACCACCCTTCTTATGGTTTCCAAAGACGTAGGGGTCTCAGGAACGTTACTTGGTGTCGTACTTTGCTCAGCAAACGTGTGTTCAGACTGCCACGCTCCACTTCCGGACACCTATAGCCGTTCAAAACACCATAAGTGACTGAACAAAATTTGCAAAAAGCAATTTTAGGAACAGGCAGGTTCCTCAAACATGTGTATTTTCATTCCTAAGTGGACATTCATGGGTTCTTTTCATGTTATAACGATGACGCACACACATGTGCTCACCACCCCTTAAAGTGAATTCGTCCACGAATTCATTTAAGCTTGACCGAAACCAGTAGCTCTGATACCAATTTGTAACGCCCCTATCCGTCACATAGTATATAACAGTAGGTCCGGCTGGGGCCCGACGCCATATACTACGGACAGACTGGTTGGTTACGCATTGAAACCATTCAACCAATCACAATGTCCTACACAACACCTAGCGGAAGCAATTATTAAGTTGCATGATTAAGAACCCTGCTAACATGAATGTCCACGCAACTAAAAACAAGGAATTTTTAATACACGAATATTGGCCTTAAAGCCTTACAAGAGTTTGCTTAATAAAAAGTGTCTTCCAAACCTTGGCACGCAGGCCGGTCACATATGAGTACAAAAAGGAAAACACTTAAAACTTGGCCTTCGAGGGCCGGCACAGCAACTCGGGCTTTAGCCTGCTATTTACCTCTCGGCTCCGCAGCACCTGCAAGCAACAATCCACCGCACGGTAGTAAACAAAGGCAACGGTCAGCTATGCTGACCAGATTATAACGATTCCGCCCCCAAACCAGGGCGGCAAAGCTTCTTCCCTGCACTTGTTAGCAAAACAAGCAACATAGCAAAACAAGCATCACATCACAGGTGCACGCTCACACAGCCGTACACCCTGTGCTCTCAGGGCACTTACTTGGCAAAGCCAGTCCGAACCCCGTCCGGTCCTCGACTCCACCACCACCCCCAGGGTGGCAATATTGTGAGCATTTAGTCTTCTCAGCCGCAGCCTAGACTCGATCTCCAAACCTCGGTAAGTCCCACGTAAAACTTTAGGTCGCTTTAACCGAGCAGGTGGAGCGGTTAGGGGTACACCAGCCCGTTGCTCACCCCGGCATTACCATTAGGCCTTTGACGCGGACTAAGCTTCCCCAGTCCCAAATAACGATCAAACATGGTACATAGCCCCGCTATGTACCCGGTTGGCTCCCAGGCCACCGATATGACAGAAATGTGTTTCCGTCCAGATTTCTGGGTGCACCTCGGGGTTAATCCCGCCAGAGTCCCTGATGCATACTACCACATAGCAACCTGAAAACAAACACAATGCTCGGACTCTTCTCCGGCCAACAATGCATAGCAAATCATCACCGATCCGGACCAACACGTCCGGGTAGGCTTCACACATCATTCTTATGTCCGTACTACGATTCCGGACTCTAACAAGGTGGACTTCACATATCTACCCCAAGGAATACCATGATCTCGCCGAACACTCGCGGGAGAGGGGTTGTAAGACCCCCTTTTTTTTTCTTTTTCAACCACCGGGGTCTTAGGCCCAGAATCGCCGCTTTGCGGTGACACCTTCACGTCCTGAAGGGTCATCACCACAAGGCGCCGATTCTGCCGGCCAATTCGATCACTGAAAGGTAGCACAATAATAGAAGTAAGAGCAATGCAGTCCACGGTAATAAATCACATATATATAATAAAAATTTCCACGAAGGGAGTGTCCACAAAAAATATCAGAGTACTATAAATGCGGGCTTATGCCCGATACATCATGTCCTCACTACAATATCACTCATGCGGAAGCTAAAATAGAAACTACTCAGGGTCGAGACTCACGGTCCCGACTGTATGAACTCTGGAGGTAGACTGCCCCATCTCTTGGCGCACCGATCTCTGGGGCTGCTCCTCCATGCTGGGCTCCACGGTCCCCTAGATGATGAGGTTCGAAAACCGTTAGTCATAAAGACTAAGCCCTATCATCCCCCACCCCTTCCCCCATGGCTCCTAGGTACCGAGCGGGGAGGAAGAAAGAGAAGGACATGATGGTAGAGATTAATCAAGAAACAGATGGCAGCGGAACTAATCTAACAAGTTGTATTCGGTGAGCAGTTAATATAATTGTTATAATAGGTCTAGCAGTAAGAAAAGCAAATATATGAATTTAACCTTCACTTATGCGAGAACACATAAGCAAAAGGGATCTTTAGCAAGGCTCCCACCGTATAAGTGTCCCATACCACTTATACCTTGGGGTGTCGGTTATCAAACAGCAATGGTTGTTATATATTGAAATTAACCTTTGATTTATAAACTTGCCCACACAAGCTTATAGACCAAGGGATCGTTTTGCAGGTCCTAATGTATAAGCGTCCCATACCACTTATACTTTAGGTGTCAGGGTTAAATGAATCGAATATGCTATGACATGCTAGTGGGTATGATGAAACATGCAAGTGCAACTCACACACCCGACTCTGTGCACACAGACCTTTAGTTCCCCCTTTCGGAGCCGTTACCTCCCAGGATACCTCCGTAGTGGCGGACGGAAGCGGTGGGTTGGGCCTCGCCCACCTCAAAACCAGTAAAAGAACCACTGGTCTGACCTATCGTACGCCTCAATGCTTGGTGCACTAAGCGGACGCCTGCGTATTCTTGCCGGCTGGCGCACCGGACTTCTGTTGGCGAAGTGCTAATCACCCCGCCGAGTCAACGATATCGGTGTCGGTGCAATCGAACTCCCCGATATCGAAAAACCCACCACCTTAACTTTTCCTATCTTATGCACATGCAAGTTTAATCGTAAACACACAAAAACCGAGCCGAAGCTCCCCGAACCAAAACGTCCGTCTCCAAACCATCCGAGCCGAAGCTCCCCGGACCATCCCGTCTGTCTCCAAACCAACCGAGCCGAAGCTCCCCGGACCATCCCGTCCGTCCCCAAACCAACTGAGTCGAAGCTCTCATCAATATCCCTGTGCCAACAGTGTTTGTGAAAAGTGCAGCCCTAGTTACTAAGTTACTCTTGTCGGTTTGTTATTACAGTTTACGTTAGCCTAGGACTGCCCCCGGTATTCCCCGTGAAGGGCTCTCAAGAGGAACTAGGAACCAAGACGGCGGCTTTACGGCCCGAAGTTCCCTTTCGCAAGGCACTTATTGTTATTGGTTGATCTCCGTTAACCCGATTCCCTTCTCATATTACGTTAGGCTATCCTAGGGTGATTTTTAACCTTCCTCTCTTCGGGAAAGGCGATCTTTCGCCGAAACCCGAGCACCTCTTAACTCTAGCTATCACCACTTCTCACTACTCTTTATACCTTCCTATTGTGATTTCCTCCACCATTGCCCACCCAGACAATATGATTAACTCCAATGACTTCCTCAGATCCTGTCCTATTGCATTTCACAAATGCTATATGCAGACCGACCTATACTTCATGTCGAACCGGTTGTGAAATGATCCCATACTCATCCAAATGCCCTAAATTATTTACTGGAGACTCACCATGATCTAAATGACCTAAATCCAAAAAATGGAAATTTTCCTAATCTATTTGGCATTTAATTAAATTCCTCGAAAATCCCAAGGGCTACCAGTTTGAGCATGAACTACCCTAAGTAATCATGCAAGATATCCAGCAAATTTATGATAAATAGTAGGTTATCTCAATAGGTTAAATCCTAAGTATCATAATTTTTCTATCATCAAAAGGGCATGAAAACTATTTTAGAAATTTTCTCTAACTTCTGTTGTTTATGAATCAAGTACAGAAAACATTCTTCCAAAAATTATAAATAATTTATGACATGCAGATAAAGGCCTAAAATTAGCACTGGCCAAGTTTCATAATTTTCCAGCAAGTATTTTATCCATAATTAATTTCCAAACAATAAAACTCCTTTCTAATATCTGTGAATAAAGTACTAGATTTACTCAACATAAAATTCTATAAAAATTCAGGGATCAATGTCCTACCAATCAAGATCTAAATCCAGAATTTTAACTGATTATAATTAATTTAAAACCTCCAAATATTTGAAACAACAAATCGGGCTAATAATCCTTTAACACATGAAGTATAATACTTATTATTCATAAAATTCTAGGAAAATTACCATAAGTCTAAAACATCCTAAAACTCCCTCCTCCCGAGTTTCATAATTTTTGGATTAGATTTAGTGCTTAAAATAACTAAATTATATTTTTATCCTAATCCAAAATCTCAACTTTCGAGGTACCTAATTACCTCCACTTCCTTCACTATTTCGACCAGAGGGTTTTCATCATATCATCCCCCTCTCCTCCAAATTTCAAGGGCATACAAGAGCTTTAGCTCCTATGTCCTTCACAAACCTCAAAACCCTTTATTTAGGGTTTGAGCTTGGATCCTAGGGTAAATCAACCCTAAACCTCACCATTTTTCTCCAAGCAGGTTATAACACCCTTCTAAGTCAGAGATCAGAAAATCAGCCTCTGTTGAAGTGATTTGACCTTTCCAAACTCTTAGTGCACTTTTTACTAAAAGGTGTCTCACTAATGCCTAGTTAAGGGTAGAAGATTTCCTACCCAAAACTCCTCCAAATTAGTTGGAATTTTGTACAGACCTAGGTTTTATAGCCAGGGACCACTCACCAAAATTAGGAAGGGTTTGGAGGTTATTTGACCACTTAAATAAATTCATCTAAGTTTATTAAATTGAAACAAAAACATTAGGCAAAGTATCTCGAAAAATTCCCATTTTATGTCTGCCTTTAGGTATTTTTAAGGCTAACCCCCTGCCCAAGTTTCAGGTCATTTGGACAAGGGACGAAGAGTGGGCATCCGTTTTAATTTCTGCCCAACTTTAGGTACAGCCCCCACTAAAACGGGTGCTGCGGCCGAACCGCTTACCCAAACGAGTTGAAACCAATTTTATATTAATCTAGACTCGAAAGGCTACAACTTTCGTGACTGGTCATTTTTCCTAAAACGGCCTCTAAGTGCCTCATTTTGCAGCCTCAAAATATATTCAAACAATATACCTTTCCATTATGTAATATATAATAATCTATATATTATAAAATTGATTCTACTGTTCATCTTCTTCATGAAACCGAAAACAGAAACCCAGAAAGCCATTTTTTTCTTCCTGTAACATTTCTGTGATCCGTCACCGGCCGTCCGGTAACTTCCCTGGCCAGCCACCACCACCACCACCTCCGTTGAGGCGATGGCTAGCGGTCGGCGGTGGTTTGGCCGCCGGAGGTGGCGATTTCCGGCGAACTCAAAAAATACTTTTTTTCATGGTTTTCCCATGAAAACGAGAGATGGGTCCGGCTCCGTTGAGCGCAAACTTCCTTTCTAAGAATCCTAAGATCTACCCACGAAAGAGAAGGAGTAGAGGAGGACCTTGTTCGCGGTTTGGAGGCGAGAAGAACGACGGGGTGCCATGGCGCAGTGGTGGCGTAGCCGAACTTCTCCTACAGCAAGAACAAAGATCTGATCCATTTACTTGAGCGTGTAAACTTCTCCTCTTGCCCCAAGTGGGCTTTTATAAGTCAGAAAGTGGGGAGGTGAAAGGGTAAAGCCGTAATGGCCATGAAGGCTCCTCTTAATTGCCTTTTGGTTACAGTGAAGGGATAAGAAACGGTGGAAGATGAACAGGTGTGTCCAGTTGGCGGTTTCCTATTGGACCAACACTTCCTCCTTTATAATATAATTATAGAAGGAAAAACGGCCCGTAATTACTCCTGGTGTAACTTCCCACACCAACATTTATTTCCACGCGTGTTAGAATAATTTCGGGCCTGAACCGTCATTTCGACCAATGTCACGGGCGTGACACATAGGCCACGGGCGTGACAGGCCCGGGTGACAATTTTTGGAGTCGACGATCGTCGAACTGAGATCGACGGTCGTCGAAGGGTGGTCACGCCCTAGGTCACGGGCGTGACACCTAGGTCACGGGCGTGACAGGCCCGAACAGCAATTTTGGGGTCGACGATCGTCGAACTAAGAACGACGGTCGTCGAAGGGTGGTCACGCCCTAGGTCACGGGCGTGACACCTAGGTCACGGGCATGACAGGCCCGAACAGCAATTTCGAGGTCGACGATCGTCGAACTTAGATCGACGGTCGTCGAAGGCTGGTCACGCCCTAGGTCACGGGCGTGACACTTAGGTCACGGGCGTGACAGGCCCGAGTTCAATTTCGACGATCTCCTTACGGAGATCGACGATCGTCGAAGGAGTCACGCCCTAGGTCACGGGCGTGACACCTTGGTCACGGGCGTGACATGCCCGGGCTGCAAGTTCGACGATCGTCTCGCGGAGATCGACGATCGTCGAAGTAGTCACGCCCAAAGTCACGGGCGTGACGGGTCGGTCACGGGCGTGACCTACCCGTGACCCGAAACCTCGATCGATTTATTTCAATTTTTGGGCTTTACATGGTTCCGTCACGACCAACCGACTCCTAGGGGTCTAGCCGGAAATGGGATGTTACAGGGGTTTTCCCATGCAAAGGAAGAAGAGCTTCACATGCTCAAGAAGAGAATCGTTACCCTTTCGCTTTTCCTCGGCGCCATGACGATCTAGTCGGATGGAAAGCACCGTATCGGCCTCGCCTTCGCGGATCCAGACTCGGATCGTGATTTGGAGCTCCGAAGCTCCGCCGGTGACCGGATCTAGCTTCTTCTTCCTCCTCCAAGCTCTCTCCTCTCTCTAACTCTTAGAGAGAGAACCAACCAAAGGGAATGAGGGTTTCTAAACCCTATTCCCAGATATAACATCCCAGCAACAGCCCCCACCGTTGGATCCAAATCTAAGGTAACGAACGGCCACGATTAGGCCTAAAATACAAAATCTGGGGCCGAATACGGGTTACAACACGGCCATGTGCCTGGCCGTGTCACCCATTCGCCGTATCGACCGACTCGAAAAACAGCACACGGTATTCGACACGGCCTCTGACACGCCCCTGTCACATGTGACACGTCCGTGTCGAGACCCGTATCACGCCCCCCCCCCCCCCCCCCCCCGTGTGCAATCGGCCAGCTTTCCCAACCCGAGAAGGACACGGCCTATGACACGGCACCCGACACGCCCGTGTCGCATGTGATACGCCCGTGTCTGGGCCCGTGTCATGGCCCGTGTGCATGACTCAGAAAACTTACCAAAATGACACGCCCTGGGACACACCCGTGTCCTAGGCCGTGTGCCTCAACTCGACGATCGCCGACCGTCAAAACGTTGACCACATGACCCGTGGCCGAACACGCCCGTGACACGCCCGTGTCATGCCCGTGACACCTGCTCCAAAACCCAGACTGGGCTTAAAACGTCACCCATCCCTCTTTTGAGTTTCGGGGGTGTTACACCTTGTGCTTTCACATGTAGACCCTTGAGCTTGTTGGCTTGGAAATGGTGGTTTGGGGACTGAGTTTTCCTCCAACCCGGATCCATGTTGTTTGTTTTTTTGCTACTACCACCTTCCACATCTTAGGGTGTTAGATGTTTCTTCCTTGGTAGATTGCAGCATTTTGGGCTCTTAGTAGCTTAGTAGACTCTACAGGATGTAGTTTCTGGGCAGGGTTGATGCTGTTTCCTCGCACGTAGTGCATTCCTTGTTGTCTTGCCTTGGGGCAGTTGTGACTTTTATTGCTGTGTTTTCCTCTTTCATTTATCATCCGGTAGACACTTTCATGCAGTTTTTCCTTGTTTTGCTTGCTGAGGTATTCTTTCTTCTTTTGAATGCCTTAGGTTATGAGCAGTAGCAAGTTTGGGGGCTAGGTTACGGCGGTGTTGCTGGTGGTCTCTTGGACCTTGGAGATCCTTCTAGATTTGTTTAGTGAGGTAGTTTTCTACACTTTTCTTACAGACATACATATTTGCTAGTGGGTTTGTGTCAGGTTGTTGGCATCCACTGGTAGTGTTTACCTTTGTACTAGATATATTACTTTTGTTGCTACCATTTTCTAGAGATAGTCTACTTACTCTAGGGAGGATTTATGCTAGGTTGCTGGTTATTTTAAAACTACAATTATTATTGTAAGTATATTGCATGATCAGTATGTTTTATAAAAGTAAATCAGTATTTTCCAAACAACGTATAAAGATCGTTTTCTTATATATAATATAAATTAAATGTAGAGTCTTGCATAGCATAAATGGTCCTCTTAGGGCTCTTATGCACTTCTTAGGATGTCAAACCTTAATAAAGTATTTTTTTCTGCAGCGCTTAAGTATAGTTTTTAACTGTGGACTAGGTGATCCACCGAGCCGAGGGATACGACCTCTAAAATATAACTTATTTTCTAATCATTAAACTCATGAATTTATTTCATAAAGTATAGAAGATGGTTTTGCCTGAGCGTCGGCAGTTATCCCCTGCTTGACGTGGCATCATGACGCGTGTTTTCTCATACTCTTATAATTCTTTAATTCAGAGAAAATGCGGGTTGTGACAGTTGGTATCAGATGGAGGTTGCTTGACAAGTTAGTTGGGCAACCTTCCTTTGATTGCTTTAGTAGTTCAGCATCATGTCATTCACACACCGATATGTCATCAGCACGTCTGGGCAAAAGCACGAACACTACACTCATAGCATAACATGAAGTATATGGGGCATATTATGCAGTATGGGATGCATAATATGTGTTCGTATATGGATTCACCATCGGGGCAACATGTGAGGGTTATGTAGTATGGGATGCATAACATCACCACATGGCTGCAACTAGCTCGTTTTCTTTTCGTTGAATGAGGATGTTATGTAGTATGGGATGCATAACATTTTCATGTATACGCCGCTCATAACATGCATTAGGGCCTATTTAGAATGCATAGCACAAACATGCATAGCATAACATTGCATAAGCACAACGTGCTAAGCTAAAGACTGGCAGGATGACATATGTACACACATAAGTTTTCGAGTCAAAAATAATATAAAGTCATGCATTCCCGATCTAGGCAAAAGAATTAGTATGGTGGTGGTTAACCATCCTAGGTTAGGACATAACATCAATTTTTGTAAAAAGATAAACTCCCAGAGCAAGTTTAGCAGCTTTAAGTTCATATCTATATATGTATTGTCTGTACTTGTAGTTGGGTCTATACGTTGTACTAGGATCTAACTAGTGTTGCTATGACTTTAGGATGGTGAGACGTCCTTCAACTAGATCGACTCCCCTGTCTGAGGGTGAGCCATCTGGAGCTCAGAATGACGCGGTAATCGAGAGCCTGCGGCAGAGTAGCAATGCCATGAGCAGGCAGATGGTAGAAATGCAGGCCCAGATTCAGTCCCTGGTGGCAGTTGTGGAAGGTCAGACTAAGGAGTGCAAGGTCCTGCAGGGGGGTTTATTGTCCCTCCTCCTCTTGCACTCTTAAGACCTCCAGTGGTGGTGCCAGCAGAGATGGACTTCATCTCACAGTTTCAGAGGCTGAGGCATCCCACTTATGATGGGAAGGCAGACTTTATGGTCATAGACGATTGGCTGATCTCCATGGAGGATATGTTCTCGTACTCCGGGATTGCAGATGACCAGAGGGTGATGATAGCCGCCTATAAGCTTAAAGGTTTGGCTAAGAGTTGGTGGCTGAGAGAGAATGAGAGCTTGGTAGCTGGATGCTCTTGGGAAATGTTCAAGGAGATGCTGTTGAGGAAGTTCTTACCCTCGGTCGAGCGTGACCGCCTCATGAACGACTTCCTCCATCTGAAGCAAATTCAACTCACGGTGGGTGAGTATGAGATAGAGTTCAGCAAGTTGAGCCATTTTGCCCCTGGATTGGTCAACATTGAGGCTGATTGAGTTAAGCGATTTCTCGGTGGCTTGAGGAGCGAGGTGCAGCAGTTGACCAGTGCTTATTGGTCAGAGACTTATGCAGGAGTAGTGGAGGCAACTCTGAAGGTGGAGGCTATTGAGACCGCAAAGAGTAGAGGCCAGCAAATTAAGAAGGACAAGAAGAAGTCTGTGGAGGAGAAGAAACCCCAGGTACCCGGTGCGGCTCCGGGAAAGAAGAGCAAAGTGGTGTGCAGCTTCTGTGGCCGGTCAGGCAACCCTGTCGAGAGATGTTTCAAGAAGGCAGCAGCTCAGAGGAAGGAGCAGGTTCATGCGATTCAGGGTGCTCCTAGGAGAGATGTCTCCTGTTCTATTTGCAAGCGACCCGAGCATGATGCGGCCCAGTGCTAGTCTAAGGATAAAGTCTGCTTTCAGTTTGGGCAAAAGGGACACATTATGTCTAGGTGTCCTCAGGTCCAGCCTGCTCTTCATGCAGTTCCACTACAGGCATTACCTCCACCTCAGCGTGTGGACAGAGGAAAGGGAAAGCTGAACGTGATCTCTTCCGAGGAGGCTCAAGCTTCGACTCAGGTCATTTCAGGTTAGTTGTCTTTCCATCCTGAAGGTTTTGTTCTTGTTTTGCTAGAATGTTTGTAGTATTTCTGTGGTAGTTCCTTAGTTTTATGTTCCTATAGGGAAGTTTAAGGTGAAGAACCCCTGGGCGCGTGTTCTGTTTGACTCCGGCGCTACCCACTCGTTCGTGGCTAGAGCCTTTGTGGAGCGACATCGGTTGACTTTAGATCGAGTTCGGGATACCTTCCGTGTCAAGTTCCCCTCTGGTGAATATGTGTTGTCAGATTTGGGCATGTTAGATTGCCCTGTTTTGTTGGGGGACTTCCTTGCGAAGGCAGACCTGAAGATGATTTATCTGGAGTACTTCGATGTTTTTCTGGGCATGGACTGGCTTTCTAAGTATGATGCGGTTATTAAGTGCAAAGGGAAGCGCTTGGACTTCATCAGGGACAACGGTCAGCCTGGAAGCGTGTGTGCAGATCTGAGCCAGGATTCTACTGTCATCTCTGCGGTATGTGCTCAGAAGCTGTTCCTTTCGGATTGTTTTTCTTATTTGGTCTCGGTGGTTGGGACCGTTGTTAGTGTACCGCGCTTGGAGGAGATTCCAGTTATTCATGATTTCACCGATTTCTTTTCCTGATGACCTTCCTAGTCTTCCTCCCGAGTGGGATGTTGAGTTTGTGATCGATTTGGAGCCGAGTATGCGTCCTATTGCTAAGGCGTCGTACCGGATGGCCCCTCGTGAGCTAGAGGAGTTGCGAGTCCAATTAGATGAGTTGTTGGCGAAAGGGTTTATTAGGAAGAGTTCGTCGCCTTGGGGTACTCCTGTTCTATTTTTGAAAAAGAAGGATGGGTCAATGCGGCTTTGAATCAACTATAGAAAGTTGAACAAAGTCACAATTAAGAATAGGTACCCTCTGCCGAGGATCGATGATTTATTTGACCAGTTGCGCGGTAGCACGGTGTTCTCCAAGATCGACCTTCGTTTGGGCTATCATCAGCTTAGGATCCGTGAGTCAGATATTCCACGGACTGCGTTTAGATCGAGGCATGGACATTTTGAATTCTTAGTGATGTCGTTTGGATTGACCAACACACCATCAGCGTTCATGGATATGATAAACCGGGTGTTCAAGGATTTCCTAGATAAGTTCATGGTGGTCTTAATCGATGATGTGTTGGTTTATTCTTGCAGCGCTGAGGAGCATGAGCAGCATCTGCGCTTGGTTCTATCGGAGTTGAGGAACCACAATTTATTCGCCAAGTTGAGCAAGTGCGAATTTTGGTTGCCTCAGGTCTCATTTCTGGGCCACGTGGTGAATAAGGATGGGATCTCGGTCGACCCAGAAAAGATCGCAGCAGTGATGGATTGGAGTAGGTCGGGCACACCTAAGGATATTAGGAGCTTCTTAGGGTTGGTCGGCTACTACAGGAGGTTCGTGGATGGTTTCTCTACCCTAGCGGCACCTTTGACCAAGCTGACTCAAAAGAACGTGGCTTTTGTTTGGTGCGAGAAGTGCGAAGAAGCCTTTCTGGAGTTAAACAAGAGATTGTGCACTGCTCCCGTTTTGACCCTGCCTACTGTGGGTGTGGATTATGATGTATACGTGGATGCTTCGCATGTAGGTCTGGGATGCGTATTAATGCAGGTTGGTAAGGTAATTGCCTATGGGTCAAGGCAACTGAAGACTTATGAGAAGAATTATCCAACGCATGACCTCGAGTTCGCAGCGGTTATTTATGCGTTGAAGCTGTGGAGACACCTACTTTATGGGGCTCAGTGCAAGATCTTCACCGACCATAAGAGCCTGAAGTACGTGTTCACGCAGAAGGAGTTAAATCTGCGCCAGCGTCGGTGGCTAGAGTATGTGGCTGATTATGACGTAGAGATCCAGTATCATCCAGGCAAGGCCAATGTGGTGGCCGACGCCTTGAGCCGAAAGACGGGAAAGATCGTTAATCTCACCACCGATCGTTTAGTGGAGGAGTTCCTCCTTATGGATATATCAGTGGGATGCTGTGGCTTGCAGAGTAGTTTATCAGTGGCAGAGCCGTCTTGGATTTCTTTGACTGGACTGCACCAGAAGGACGATCCGAATCTTCTACACTTATTCTCCAGGACTGAGAGAGGAGAGTTGCCGGATTATTCCATCGATTATGCGGGAACTTTGAAGTACCGTGGTAGATTTTGCATCCCCGCTGTTGGGGATATTAGGGGTATGGTTTGCAGAGAGGCTCATGGATCCAGCGTTGCCTACTATCCAGGATCTATGAAGATGTATCGTGACTTAAAGCAAATTGACTGGTGGTATGGCATGAAAGGTTATATAGCCCGATTTGTTGCTGAGTGACACACTTGCAAGCGTGTGAAGGCCAATCATGGAAGGCCTGGTGGCAAGTTGACTTCGTTAGAGATCCCAACTTGGAAGTGGGAAAGTATATCTATGGACTTCATCACGGGCTTACCGAAATCCCCATGGGGATTTGATTCTGTTTGGGTCATAGTGGATAGACTGACGAAGTGTGCTCACTTCGTGCCATATAGGATTGATTACCCGATGAAGAAGATAGCGAAGTTGTACTTGAATGAAGTCATCCGACTGCACGGTGTGCCGGTTAGCGTCATTTCTGATCGAGACTCCCGGTTTACTTCTCGTTTTTGGCAGAGTCTGCAGGAGGGTTTGGGTACGGATCTGAGGTATTCTACTGCTTTCCACCCACAGACCAATGGGCAGACGGAGCGGGTGAACCAGATAGTTGAGGATATGATCTGATGCTGCATTTTAGACCATGGTGGAGCGTGGGATGAGCGGCTGTGACTTATGGAATTTGCATACAACAATAGTTATCAGGAGAGCTTGCAGATGGCTCGATTCAAAGCCTTGTATGGGAGGCGCTGCAGAAATCTGTTGTTTTGGGCTGAGGCTGGTGAGAGGCCTTTGTTGGGTCCTGATGCGCTTGAGGAAATGGATGTTGCAGTGAAGCTTATTCGAGAGAAGCTTCGTATAGCTCAGGAGAGGTACGAGAAGAACGCCAATCAGCGTAGGTCTCCCTTGGAGTTTTCTGTAGGGGACCTTGTATTTCTGAAGGTTTCCCCGATGGTGGGTGTAAAGAGGTTTGGTAAGAATCGGAAATTGGACCCGAGGTATGTGGGCCCGTTTAAGATTTAGGAGCGGATTGGCGTGTCAGCTTACAGGTTGGATTTGCCAGCAAACTTCCTAGGTGTTCATAATGTTTTCCATGTTAGTCAATTGCGGAAGTGTGTGCGCAGTAGTGGGCAAGTTTTGGACGTTGTGCCCCAGTTGGAGCCCAACCTCTCTTTTGTTGAAGTGCCGGTTCATATTTTGGATACTCAAGAACGGGTGCTGCGAAGGAAGTCCATTCCGATGGTGAAAGTTCTATGGAAGAATCAGGATTTGGAGAGCGCGACTTGGGAGCTAGAGTCGGCTATGAGGGAGGCTCACCCTCAACTGTTTCCCTGATTGGTTTGGTTGTTTCCTTCTAGTAATGTTTGGATTATTACTTTCCTTCTATAGTGGAAGTGTCGTGGGTAAAGTTTCGGGACGAAACTTTCTTTTCGGGGGAGTGACTGTAATGCCCCCGATTTTTACTACGATTATTAAATTCTCGTTTGACGTTACGTCGACGCGTTTTCTTGGCTTGTGCCATCTGTGGAGTGTGGTCTTAACTCCTTAGAACTGAGTGCCCTATTTTGTAGCCTGTTGGCAAGATCTCCCTAGCAAGCCGAGTCGTTTTGGGTGACCCGGTGTGGCCTCTCAGGGGATGCTTGTGTTTTTGCTTCGGGTGGGTATAACTTGAGTTCTGTTCGTCGAAAGTTAGTTTAGACTTCGTCGTTGCGTTCGTAACGTGGATATTAAGCTACGGTGTGAATTTAGTCGAATTCCGAGATAGTTTGATTTTCGTGTCGTTTTAGGTGTGCCATTAGTAAAATCTAATTAGTAACCCTCTTAGTTTAAGTGAACCGGTGGCTTGGGAGACGGTTAGGCTGATCAGGCATGGTAAGGCTTATTTATAAAGCTTTGGTTAGAAGTTGGCGGGCCCACTCTCTTCTTTCTTCCCAAGACCGAAACCGTTGCTCCTGTTCGCGGAAAGCAGAGGCGGAAACGACGGGCTGCCCTAGCTTCCGGACGGTGATTCCGGGAGTGTTCGTGGACGGATTTCGATTCTGAGAGCGGATTTGGATTGCTCTCTCTTAGACCTTCGTTTCTACGGTAAGAGATTTGATTTTCGTGGAGTTTTTAGGAGGCCCGAAATTCTGGTTTTGGCCCTTTTCCACCATTAAAGTTCGGGATTTTTGCTATTAGGGTGTTGCTGCTGCTTGTGCCGTATGCAGTTAAGGGAAAGCCGACCAAGCTTTGTCGGAAACCGAGGCAAGTGGTTTTTCTACTTGCTGTTTGATTTTTTTCCCTTCTTAACTACCCGGTTTGCCCTAGGATAGAAGCCAAGTATCTGTTTGATCTTCCCCTCCTTGTGCTGTTTTGCTAAAATTCTGTGCAGTGGTTTTAGGCTAACCCAAAAATTCTGTTTGATCTTCCCCTCCTTGTGCTGTTTTGCTCAACCTGTTGGTTGTTTTCACCATTTAGACTCCAGATTTGTAGTTCTGGTTGGGTGCTTTTGCGGGTGGAGCCGAGAGAGAGAGTGAAGGAGGTTTTTGTGGTAGGGCTCTTGTTAGAACCAGTCTTGGTGGGTTCTCGGGATTTGGTGTTGAGTGTTGTGCACACACTCAAAGCCAAAAGCCGCCCAGGCTTGGCGTTGAGTGTGGTGCACACACTCAAAGCCATAGTTTGCTCTGTTCTTTTGTGGCGAAGTAGTGAGGCATCTGAGTGAGAATTTTTGTCTAAGTCAAAATCGACGGGAATCACTAGGTGATTCTCGCCGATTTCGACGAGTATCGTCAATGATTCCCGCCGATTCGGCGAGAATCATTCTGGATTCCCGCCGATTC
The DNA here is from genome assembly GCA_039513925.1 of Platanthera zijinensis. Classification (NCBI taxonomy): domain Eukaryota; kingdom Viridiplantae; phylum Streptophyta; class Magnoliopsida; order Asparagales; family Orchidaceae; genus Platanthera; species Platanthera zijinensis. The sequence continues at coordinate 85,593,980 of CM077082.1, forward strand.
GGCGAGAATCATTCTGGATTCCCGCCGATTTGGCAAGAATCATTCTGGATTCCCGCCGATTCGGAGAGAATCATTCTGGATTCCCGCCGACCTCTTCCTGTTGGTGTTGGTTTAGGGTTTTCCTGTGGGTAAGTACTTTGGCGTAGAGTGAGTTGACCTCACTAACCGCCAAAGCTGTTTTGGCGTTGAGAGAGGTGGACTCACTCAATGCCACCGTTGGATTTTGTGGTTTAGTGCTAAGGCGTTGAGGGAGTGGACCTCACTCAACGCCGTAGCTATTTTGGCGTTGAGTGAGGTTAGCTCACTCAACGCTACTGCCTCTTTTGCTGAAGGCGTTGAGGGAGTGGACCTCACTCAATGCCATGGCTGTTTTGGCGTTGAGTGAGGATAGCTCACTATACGCCAGAGCTGTTCTTGCAGAGGGCGTTGAGTGAGTTATCCTCACTCAACGCCACTGCTGTTCTGGCGCTGAGTGAGGCTAACTCACTCAACGCCAAGGTCTGGTTAGGCTTTGAGTGGGTTCACTCAACGCCAAGCCGTGTTGAGTCATTTCAACACTTTTTCCCTTACCTCGATTTTCGTTCCCGAGTGAATTCCTTGTTTATATTTTTTTTGAGTTTCCTTGTCGGCCATGTTTTTCTTTCTTAAAGGCCGAATTGTGGGTCATGGTTTGTAGTGGTGGGTTGAAGCTCTTCATGGGGGAGTTGTTGTGTAATTTAGCCAAGGCCACCCTTATTCTTCTATATTGCTCCAGGTACGGCCTGGGCAAGGGGGTGGAAGGTCCCTTGTGCTTACATATGTAGACCCTTGAGCTTGTTGGCTTGGAAATGGTGGTTGGGGGACTGAGTTTTCCTCCAACCCGGATCCATGTTGTTTGTTTTTTTGCTACTACCACCTCCCACAGCTTAGTGTGTTAGATGTTTCTTCCTTGGTAGATTGCAGCATTTTGGGCTCTTGGTACCTTAGTAGACTCTGCAGGATGTAGTTTCTGGGCAGGGTTGATGCTGTTTCCTCGCACGTAGTGCATTCCTTATTGTCTTGCCTTGGGGCAATTGTGACTTTTACTGCTGTGTTTTTCCTCTTTCATTTATCATCTGGTAGACACTTTCATGTAGTTTTTCCTTGTTTTGCTTGCCGAGGTATTCTTTCTTCTTTTGAATGCCTCAGGTTCTGAGCAGTAGCAAGTTTGGGGGCAAGGTTGCGGTGGTGTTACTGGTGGTCTCTTGGACCTTGAAGATCCTTCTGGATTTGTTTAGTGAGGTAGTTTTCTACACTTTTCTTACATACATACATATTTGCCAGTGGGTTCGTGTCAGGTTGTTGGCGTCCACTGGTAGTGTTTACCTTTATACTAGATATATTACTTTTGCTGCTACCATTTTCTAGAGATAGTCTACTTACTCTGGGGAGGATTTATGCTAGGTTGCTAGTTATTTTAAAACTAAAATTATTATTGTAAGTATATTGCATGATCAGCATGTTTTATAAAAGTAAATCACTATTTTCCAAACAACGTATAAAGTTTGTTTTCTTATATATATTATTAATTATATGTAGGGTCTTGCATAGCATAAGTGGTCCTCTTAGGGCTCTTATGCACTTCTTAGGATATCAAACCTGAATAAAGTATTTTTCCACAGCGCTTAAGTATAGTTTTTAACTGTGGACTAGGTGATCCACCGAGCCAAGGGATACGGCCTCTAAAATATAACTGATTTTCTAATCATTAAACTCATGAATTTCTTTTATAAAGTATAGAAGATGGTTTTGCCTGAGCGTCAGCAGTTATCCCCTGCTTGACGTGGCATCATGACGCGTGTTTTCTCATACTCTAATAATTCTTTAATTCGGAGAAAATGCGGGTTGTGACACCCGTCTCGGAAGGGTTCCGCGAGCCCGAGATGACCTACTATGTGGGGAAGGACGATCCCCTATAGCACCTGTAGTGGTTCGAAGACGCAGTCTCCATCAGACCAATAATAGACGCTTTTAAGTGCCGTCTTTTTGCCATCACCCTCAAAGACAAGGCTAGGGATTGGTTCCACCAACTCCCGGCGGGGTCGATCTACATCTTCGAGGATCTGAGCAGAAGCTTCCAATTGCGCTTCTCGACCTCTAAGAAGAGGAAGAAAAACCCGGAGTCCATTTTCTTGATCAAGCAGAAGGCCGATGAGTCCTTGGCTCAATATATGGACCGCTTCCAGGAGGAGATTCTCGACATCTAGGAGGTTCCTGGATTTGCTCTCTAGATGGATTTCACAGTAAAACTAAAGGAGAGCTTTTTTAAGATGAGCCTTACCAGGAAGCAACCGTTGTCATTCGAGGGGTTGATGGAGAAGGCGGCGAAGGAAATAGCTATGGAGGCAGCAAACCCGGCCTTTGCCAAGAAGTTGGCAAGACTGACGGATGTGGAGTAGAGGGAGCCGGGAGGGACAAGGTAGCAGGAGGGAAGGAGAAGGGAGGAGCCAAGGGGGCCAGTGCATCCGGAACTGGGCTGGAGGCAGCCAGGGGGTCCTGTTCAAGGACAAGGGAGGCCCCCTCCTAGGGAGGAAGAAACTATTATCCAGTATAGGGAAGGTTTAATCCGTTAGGGTGGGGGAATGGTCCAAGGCAACTCCCACCCCCGCCTCAACAAGCAATGGCCATCGGCCGAGGAAGAGTAAGATGGTGAGGAAGAGGAAGAGGGCGAGGAAGATCGGGAGCAGGAGCGGGGAGGAGGAGGAACCCCCAAGAGGGGAGGCAGGATGGGGGGTAGCCTTGCCGTATTGCGACTTTCACGAGGAGGAAGGCCACGTGACGGCTACCTACCCAGAGTTTCTGGAATTGAATGGGAGAAGGGTAGCAGGGGAGCAACAGTTACTGGTGCGGATTATATAGGTGACGGGAACCGGGGAGGAGGACTGGTGTGTGGATCGATCAGATACGGTAGATCGAGGGGGGATCGGGGTGATCTACGGGGGGGGGATTGAGGCTACCCGCAAGGCCAGCCTCCACACCATGTACCATCGGAGCGTTGCCTCGATGTTGCAGGCCCCTCCCCCAGATGAGAAGATTACTTTTTCCAGGAGGGATGTACCATATCACGAAGACCCCTTCTGCGATGTACTGGTGATCAGGACCGCCATCAAAAACTTCATGGTGTCAAGAATCTTGGTGGATAATGGGAGCTCCATAAATGTTATCTTCAAAAAGGCATTCAATGAGATGAGAGTGGAAGCAAGGAGAGTGTTGGTGGTGGTCAGACCATTGTTCGGATTCTCAGGAGAGCGGAAGGAGGTTGAGGGAGGAGTTGGGCTCCAGGTAACTCTGGGGTGGCTATCCAGGAACTGCCGCTTTGTGATAGTGGATGCCCCCAGCAGTTACAATGCGATCTTTGGGCACCCTCTGATCAGCGCCTTCAGATGCGTTCCGTCCTCGTTCCATCAGTGTTTGAAGCTCAATCAGGCGGAACCCAGATCAGGGTGCGGGGAGATCTGAAGGCAGCCCGAGAATGCTATGTGATGGCAGTAAACACCATCTCATAGAAGGGTGATGCAGAAGAACTAGAGAGGAGGATGGATCAAGGAGAGCAGGTGGAAGGAGAGGAGCAGGAGGAGTGAAAGGTGGCTGGAGTAGAGAGAGGCATTGCGGTGGAGACAGAGATGGCGGGGGAGCAGGTGGACGGAGAGGAGCAGGAGGAGAGAGAGGTGGCTGGAGTAGAGAGGCATTGCAGTGGAACCAGAGATGGCGGGGGAGCAGGTGGACGGAGAGGAGAAGGAGGAGAGAGTGGTGGCTAGAGTAGAGAAAGGCATTGCGGGGGAACTAGGGATGGCAGGAGTGCAGGAAGGTAGGAAGGAGGCAGGAGGTGCCAAGGGTAGAAAAAGGAAGATGGGGGAGATTAGAAAGTCATCTGGAAAGGAGACTCAGCCGGAAGGGTGGAGGACCTTGGAGAGAGTGACTGCGGTTGACGAGGAGAGGGAAGTGGTGGAGCGCAGGTCAAGGGAGCAGGAGAAAAACCTAAGGGAGCAAAAAGAAGAGGAGGAGCCTTCAAGGCTGAGGGCAGTAGTGGAGGTTCTGGAGATAGACCTCCTCACGAAGGATGGGCGAAAAGAGAAGATCAAGGTCAGCGGAGAGCTCACCCCCAGGGATCAGGAGGATATTCAGAGGTGTGTGCAAGAGAACATCGATGTATTCTCCTGGAGTGCAGCTGACATGCCAGGGGTCGACGCGGACGTGGCGTGCCACAGCCTCAACCTCGACCCCAAGGTCTGCCCCATCCAGCAAAAGAAGAGGGCCTTCGCTTCCAAGATGGTCGGGCCTATCAGAGAAGAGGTGGAGAAGCTACATCAGACAGGGTTCATATCTGCGAACAGGTATCCGGGGTGGGTGAGCAATGTTGTAATGGTGAAGAAAGGGGAGGGTAAATGGAGAATGTGTATCGACTTCTCTCTTTTAAATAAAGCATGCCTGAAGGATTGTTACCCTCTGCCTCGAATCAACGCGCTGGTTGATTCAGCCGTCGGTTTTCCACTAATGAGTTTTTTAGATCCCTTTTCAGGATACCACCAGATACGCATGCATCCCCCTGACATCAAAGATGTCACCTTTGTCACCGAAGATGGGTGTTTCAGTTACAACATGATTCCCTTCGGATTGAAGAACGCAGGGGCGACCTACCAAAGGATGATGGACCGGATATTTCGGGAGCAGAAGGGGCGGAACCTCGAGGTCTACGTAGATGACCTGATGATTAAGAGTCGAGACCTCGAGTCTCACCTCTTGGATCTGCGGGAAACTTTTAAAACTATAAGAAAATATAAAATGAGACCCAAACCTCTAAAATGTGTATTTGAGGCCAGCAGGGCGAAGTTTTTAGGACACCTCCTCACCCCTTTAGGAGTGGAGCCTAATCAAAACAAGGTAAAAGCAATCCTGGAATTGGGATCTCCGAAGGATGCTAAGGAGGTCCAACGCCTTACTGGTAAGTTGGCAGGGTTTAGCAGGTTCCTCTCCCGGGCAGGGGAGAGGTGTTCCTCCTTCTTCCGAACTCTGAGGGGTGGGAAGGAATTCGAATGGACCCCCGAATGCGAGAAGGCCTTCCTAGCTCTGAAGCAACAACTCACCCAGACGCCGCTACTTCAAGGGCCGCGAGAGGGGGAGAATCTGTTCCTATACATGGTAGTCCGGGCAGAGGCAGTAAGCTAAGTCCTTGTGCGAGAAGAGGGCAAGAAGCAATTCCCCATATATTACGTGAGCAGGGTCCTCAAAAAGGCAGAGCTAAAGTACCCCATCCTCGAAAAACTAGCCTTCGCCCTCATCATCTCGGCCCGGAAGCCAAGCCGTACTTCCAAGCCCATTCGATTCAGGTCGTGACGGACCACCCCCTCCTCCGCATTCTAGAGGGGGTGGAGCATTCGGTGAGGTTAGCCAAGTGGTCGATAGAGCTTAATGAATTCGACCTCGCCTACGTCCCTCGAATATCTATCAAGACGCAGGTGGTGGCAGATTTCTTAGCAGTCTACGTTGTCGAGGTCAAGGAGGTAAGGGCACCTCCCATAGTGGCTTGTGAAATGCTCGTGGATGGGGCCTTAGGCATAAGTTATTTTATAGGCGGGGTGGTTTTAAGAAGTCCCGAGGGGATAAGAATCGAGCAGGCTTTGAAGATCCATTTCACCCTTACAAACAACCAGGCCGAGTATGAAGCCATTATCGCTGGGCTCAGGCTGTCTCGTGAGCTGGGCATACATGACCTCAGGGTCTCCATGGATTCTCTAGTGGTCACAGGGCATATCAACGAGGAATTTGAAGTGGGGGAACCGACCCTCCAGCTGTACCTAGTAAAGGTAAAGGGTATCATCGGGCAATTCCGCAGCTTCTCATTTCAACATGTTCCAAGAGAGGAGAATACTAGGGCAAGCCTGCTCGCTAAGCACGACCCTCAGGCCGGAGGGACCATGACAGAGCTCTTTAGACCCTCTATATAGGAAGGGAAGTTAATAGAAGTGGACCGGGTGGGGTCCTGAATGGACCCATTTATGACGTTCCTGACATCGGGACATCTACCCGAAGGGAACCTTGAGAAGAAGCGGGTCAGGTACAAGTCAGCCTATTACCTGCTGAGGGAAGGGATCATTTATCGGAAAACGTTGTCGGGCTTACTATCTCGATGTGTGTCCGAGAAGGAGGCGTCAAGGGTACTAGAGGAAGTTCACTCGGGGGAATGCAGAAGCCACTTAGGGAGTCGGACCCTTGAAGGGAGGGTGCTGAGCCAGGGCTACTTTTGGCTTACCCTCGGGAAAGATGTTGAGGAGTTCGCAAGAAGATGAAGAAAGTGTAAGGAGTTAGCTCCACTTCAACTCCTCCCAGCACAGAGATTACGCACGATAACGGCTCCATGGCCCTTCTCCATATGAAGAATGGACCTGATAGGCCAGTTTCCCCAGGCCAGTGGCCAGAGGAGGTTCCTGCTGGTCATGGTGGACTACTTTTCAAAGTGGCTGGAGGTGAAGGCCTTGGAAAAGGTGACGACGTAGGTGGTCAAGAACTTTGTATGGGGGGAAATTATCAGTCAGCACGGGCTCCCTTTGGCCATTGTCACAGATAACGGGCCACAGTTCGCTAGTAGGGAATTTGTAGACTTCTGTGCCCAACTTGGCATAGATCTTCGGTTCGCCTCGGTTCATCACCCCTGAAGCAACGGACAGGTAGAAGCCACGAACAAGATCATCGTGAACCTCTTGAAGAAAAAGGTAGAAAATCTGAGGGGAAGTTGGGTGGAGCAGCTCCTCTCCGTCCTTTGGGCTCTGAGGACTACACTGAATAGCTCCACAGGAGAAACACCCTTCAGACTCTCCCATTGCTCGGAGGCCTTCATACTCATTGAATTTGAAGTTAAATCCCCCAGAGTGACAGTGGCAAGGAGAGGAGATAAAGAATGGTAAGAGGACAATGGGGATGAGCAGAAGCTCTCTCTCGACCTGGTAGAGGAGCTCAGGGAGCTAGCGTCAATCCAGCAGGAGGAAGTCAAATGTCGAATGTCCAAGTACTTTGATAAGCATATCAGGATAAAACAGTTCCAAAAGGGGGACTTGGACCTCAAAAAGGTAGATGCCGCAGGCAGGGGGGCCTCCATGGGGATGCTCAATCCTAACTGGGAGGGACCCTTAATTGTAAGGGAGGTCTTGAAGTCAGGGGGTACCACCTCCAAGATGTGGACGGGATACCCTTGGATCGTGCCCAAAGTGGGAACGATCTGAAGCGATTTTACCCCTAATGTTATACCCTCTTGTATTTATTTAAACATGTTTCGAAAAGATTTTCCTACTTGTATGCATGGCACGATTTCTCGGTGCAATGCACTTCGAGGCGACCGTTCTTTAAATATGAGATTATTTTGGAGGGGGAGAGGAGACCCCGAGCAGATCCACTGACCAGGCTCACATCAAGATGGTAACGTTGTAGGCTCACTCGGTGGTTGGAGGTTGTTTAGAGAGGAGACCCCGAGCAGACCCGCTGACCAGGCTCCCATAAGGCTGGCAGGGCTGTAAGCCCACTCGGTGGTTGGAGGTTGTGTTGAGAGGAGACCCCGAGCAAACCCGCTAACCAGGCTCCCATCAAGCTGGCAGGGCTGTAGGCTCACTCGGTGGTTGGAGGTTGTGTGGAGAGGAGACCCCGAGTAGACCTGCTGACCAGGCTCCCATCAAGGTGGCAGGGTTGTAGGTTCACTCAGTGGTTGAAAGTTGTTGGGAGAGGAGACCCCGAGCAGACCCACTGACCAGGCTCCCATCAAGCTGGCAGGGCTATAGGCTCACTCGGTGGTTGGAGGTTGTGTGGAGAGGAGACCCCGAGCAGACCCGCTGACAAGGCTTCCATCAAGCTTGCAGGGCTATAGGCTCACTCGGTGGTTGGAGGTTATGTGGAGAGGAGACCCTGAGCAGACCCACTGACCAGGACACCATCAAGCTGGTAGGGCTGTAGGCTCACTCGGTGGTTAAAGATTGTTTGGAGAGGAGAGCCCATGCAGACCCGCTGACCAGGCTCCCATCAAGCTGGCAGGGTTGTATGCTTACTCGGTGGTTGGAGGTTGTGTGGAGAGGAGACCCCGAGCAGACCCGCTGACCAAGCTCCCATCAAGCTGGAAGGGCTGTATACTCACACGGTGGTTGGAGGTTGTGTGGAGTGGAGACCCCGAGCAAACCCGCTGACCAGGCTCCCATCATGCTAGCAGGGTTGTAGGCTCACTCAGTGGTTGGAGGTTGTTTGGAGAGGATACCCCGAGCAGACCCACTGACCATGCTCCCATCAAGCTGGCAGGGTTGTAGGCTCACTCGGTGGTTGGAGGTTGTGTGGAGAGGAGACCCCGAGCAGACCCGCTGACCAAGCTCCCATCAAGCTGGCAGGGTTGTAGGATCACTCGGTGGTTGGAGGTTGTTTGGAGAGGAGACCCCGAGTAGACACGCTTACCAGGCTCCCATCAAACTGGCAGGGCTATATGCTCACTCGGTTGATGGAGGTTGTGTGGAGAGGAGACCCCGAGCAGACCAGCTGACAAGGCTCCCATCAAGCTAGAAGGGATGTAGGCTCACTCGGCGGTTGGAGGTTGTTTGGAGAGGAGACCCCGAGCAGACCCACAGACCAGGCTTCCATCAAGCTAGCAGGGCTGTAGGCTCACTCGGTGGTTGGAGGTTTTTTGGAGATGGGACCCCGAGCAGACCCGCTGACCAGGCTCCCATCAAGCCGGCAAGGCTGTAGGCTCACTCGGTGGTTGGAGAGGGTTTTTGAGAGGATCCGGGAAGGACACGTTGACCGGGACCGCCAAGTGGGTAAGACCGATGAGTGGTTATGAAACAATAACAAGAGATGGAAAGCCCCAAAGGGAAAACCACATCATTCATCAGCAAGAGGAAGGACTCTGATCGTAAAGGAGTAGGAGAATCCCCTACCCAAGGAAAAGGAGAGGGGACTAACTCTTAAAGGCCACTCGCTCCGAGTGGTATTAGGGAGCGAGGTGAGATGGGTGGAAAAAGGCATTCCCATGCGTGAGAACTACGAGGACACGACAACTCTCCACCTGATCCAGTTCCGCTCTCGCCAGGAGGCGAGATGGGGGGCGACACCCTCTCAGGGATGAACGGATCCATAGATCCCGCAGACAATCGAAACAAAAAAGAAAAAAGAAGAAGAAGAAGAGAGGACTAGCCCTAGAACCACACGTGGGTAATATATATATATATATATATATATATATATATATATATATATATACGCAGCACGTCCAGTAAAATAGTCTGATACAAAATTACATCAGCTGCAAAAAAAGAAGCATTGTAAGTAAAAGGAAACTAGAACTCGGGAAGCTTTAATCCTTCTCGCTGGCCGACGAACCCTCTCCCTCGCCATAAATCTCTGGCACAAGGTCGCGAGCGGTAATGAACTCGCAATCATCCTTGACGACGCCCATCTCGCGCATCATCTTCAGGATCAGCTCTGCGGTTCGGATGTTGGCGTCTCGGCATAACTCCTCGACCTCCTCATGGGTATACAGAGAAGGGGGAGGTGGGGGAATCGCCGAGCGAGAGTTTGAAGGGGCGGTGCCCTTGAGTTGGGTGACCTGGGCCTTTCACTATTTCACCTCTGCTTCGAGCTCTGCTATGCGCGAGTGTAACCTCTCAGCCGTCTCGTCATCCTGCGAAAAGTCCTTGTTAGATTGGTGTCAGGTACATTGAAAATGAGCTAAGGGAGAACTCACCACTCCGCCGCAAGCCTTGGCAAGAAGGTTCTCGGCCACCTCTAGTCTCTTCGCCAGATATCCCGACTTCTTGCGCTCGGCGGAGAAGTTGGCCTTGGATTCTTTCCAGTTTTGGTTGTTGAAAATCAGGCAGTGCGAGAGCCTATGCGAAATCTCTAAGGTCCGCAGTTGGGATTGCGTCGCCCTCAGGACCAGATCTCGCGAGGAGGCCTTGTCAAGGGGATCGGGACCATGACCTCCGTAAAGACCAAAGCACAAGGAGAAGGCGTGGCCCGTAGGCTGGTCCTGCTCCCTCCAGGAGGGGAGGAGAGTAGAGATTGAGACCCGATGCGCCCCTTTTTCCCAGATCAGTGTTGGGTCGTTGGCAGCATCAAGGATAGCAGGGCCCATGTTGAAGTTGAAGTGGGCAGACGGTGCGGGGAAGCGAGAAGGAGCCCCCTCGTGAGAAGGGGGCCTGGACAGTTGTGGAGATGAGCTGGCGTGTTGCGCGAGGGGTGTCGTCTCTCCAGATGGCGAGATGGCCTTGCGAGGAGAAACCCGAGGAGGGGACCGAGGGGACTGGGACCCTAGGTAAATAGGGCTCGGGGACCCCGACGTCACCACAGTCTCCTGAGGAGTTTTCTTGTCGGGGGGGGGGGGGGGGAGAGACCACCTTCTTCACCTTTATTTTCATCTTTTTCGAAGGGCTGAGGCGAGACGGAGCGGGGTCTTCGGCCGGCCTCTTCTTTAGGGAGGGGGGCAACGATTCTTTGGCCGCTTCAGCCGCCATGTTGGCGAGAGCGACGCCCTTGGACGGCTTGATGTTACTTTTGTAAGGGGGTGAACTGGTACGTTCCTCTCTCCTGGTAAAGGCGAGACGGAATGTTATCATGGATACAAACAATTAGCGAGAAGGAAATAATAAAGGCGAGATCAAAAAAGAAGGTCGAGCATACCTTCACAAGGAAGTACGGGGAGGAGCGAGCCGAGACCACGTCTCAGATACTGGACCTCAAAGTTTTTTCTGGCGTGGTACTCACAGAGGAGCTTATCCGTGCCCCCGACTTGGGGGGTTACGTAAAAGACTTTGGCGGGCGAGACAGACGTGAGCGGAATGCCACCCAGGTTGCCCCGAATGAAGACTAACCACATGAGCTAATGGTGGTTCTTGTTGGGCGTCTTGCAGACTTTGATACCCTGCCCTATGAAGTAGGATACCCCGTCCTGATTGGCGTGATAAATAAAGAGCTTGCGGAAAACTGTGAGGCTGAACTCTATTCGCTCTCGTCGCATGTAGCTCGCAAAGGCGACCAGGACGGAGATGGCATTAGGGTTCAGCTGGGCTGGCACGGCGCCGAAATATTTCAAGACCTGCTTCACCTCCGGCCAGAGGGGTAATCTCAACCCCGCCTCAAAGTGCGAGACGGGGAAGGCAACCTCTTAGGGATAGAACGTGTTTATGCTCTCGCCGACCCCGGGGGGAACGATTCAAAGCCTTCCGGCAAGTACTCTCGAGTGAAGGCATCGTACTTGTCCACAGGGATACGCCCGGGTGGAAATTCATGGTCCGTGAATCGCTTCCCGCAATGGCTACGTCCCTCACCATCTTCCGGCCTTTTCTTTCCCATAATCGGGCGAGACGGCTGGAATTAGGGATAGGGGAAGCTAGCGAGGTGACCGGAAAGAGAAGAGGCGAGACGGACGACGAACAGTTGGCGCGCGAGATGGACGAAGAAGAAGAACGCAAGGTTGGGGTGCAGCAACTTATGAAAGCGTAAGTCTGACCCCGGAAAAGTGGGTATTTATAATGATCAGATCTGGGGAAAATACACGGGCGGAGAAGTTGTGCAGAGGAAGGGGAAGAGGCGACCGGCCTCTTTCTCTCTCTAGACCTCGATTTACGCGGCTCTAAGTGGGCCCTCAGCCCGGCCAAGCGGTAGGAAATAAATTGAAATTAAAAATCTATAAATCAAGGAAAAATTAGCATAAGTGCAAAATTTAAATGCTGTGTTAGAGAAAATCGAAAAGCAGGCAATTATCAAACCAATAAAGTTCTTCCCGCGCAAAGCGGGTGGCGAGTTCGCAGGGCACATGGTAAGGACTGGACGGAAACATAAATAAGATTATTATATTTATAAACGAAGGGAAGGGAGGCGAGACTCAAAGGAAACTTGTCAATTCTTATGCAACCTCCAGTGCCCCCCGCCGCGGGATCTTGCACAGGGAGGGCAGTTGGGGAGGTGGAAAGCGCGAGCAGCGTTGACACCACGTCGAGCGAGACGGAGATGTTGGTCGACCTCGCTCAAAATCGCCTGGGGGTCAGTCTTGTCTATCTCAATATCAGCATCGATCTCCAAAGAAAGAGGGCGCACTCCACTTCCAGCCAATCGATTCGATGGTCCGCAGCTTGTTTCCCTTTCTCCAGCTCCTGAATGATGCGTGTGTGTTTCCGCAGCATCTCCGCTACCCTACGCTTCATTTCCAACGGATCCATAGGGTCGCCGAGGTAGTCTCCAATTTCATCTATGGGGGGAGGGGGCGAGATGACCATCTGCCTGGAGTGATCTTCAATGGGTGAGTCCTCGGCCAGCGAGTCCTCGGCATTCGAGTCGCGCACACCTACGTGGAGAACTTGGGAGGTGAAGTGGAGAAGTGGTAGCAAGGAAAGGCCCAAGAGGAAAAGAGTCTTACCAAGGCGGCGAGAGGAACCATCGGTATTAGAAGGATCATCCTTCCTTGTCTCGGGAGCAGAGGAAGGAGTAGAGGGTTGTGGCGAGACGGACTGGTAGCGGTGTTTAGAGATATTAATTCGTATGGTTTCCGGACGATGAGAAATTGTCGGGACCTTCTAAGTACGGGCAGCGAGTAAGCAGGCAAGCGGGATAGAGATAAAGGCATGTCAATATCGATAGACTTACCACCTTTTCTCTAGGATTGGCCGAGGTAGGAGGGATACGCCTTCCCGAGACGGTGCGAGAAGGCTCCCCTGCCGAGAGGGGAGGATCATCGGCTTTCACCTTCTTAGGAGGGGAAGCGGATAACGGTAAGGATGGAGGAGCACACACCAGAATCTTGTTCAGAGCCGTCGTAGCCGCCTTGTTCCTCTGGCGCACCGCCGCAATGCGGTCACAAAAAATTTGGCTGAGAGACATGAGGACAGAAGCTAGAAGGGGATAGGGGGAAGGAAACAGCCTCCTGCAGTGAGAAGAGTCCGATATTTATAGATTGTGCAAGGGGCCCACCAAAAGAAAATCCCTCATAAATCCTCTTTAATGATGCGAGCCTCGGTTGGACTATCTTTCCGAGTTTGTAACAACCTCGAAAAGAGCGGGGATTGTGTACAACCTCGAGCTCGCAGGGGTCAAAGGCTTGAAAAAAGGGCAGAGGGCTATGCGAGACGGCCCAATACAGTCGTCAATTCGCAGAGCGAGTGGATCCTTCCCAGGTTAACAGGCGAGAAGGCCCCGGTGAGAAGGGCCTGAGCGAGAGGGCCCAGGTGAGAAGGGCCTGAGCGAGAGCTGCATCATGAGATGGGCAAGTCAGCGCCAAAGGAGGAGGCATTCGCGGGTAAGTAGCCGACTCGCCATGCGAGAGGACTTCAGGGGGGAGCTCTCGCTAGCGAGACGGAGCTCTCGCCAGGCAAGAAGCATCCATAAGGAAGCTTTTGCCAGACGAGAAGACCCTGGAGGGGAGGTCTCGTCAAATCCCTGGTTCGGTTTAAGACCGGTTCAGGTAGGGCTGGGTCTATCTTTTAGCCCCACAGGATTTTACGCTTTTGCCCTGGGTAGCCTGCATGTAGCCCTTCAGAACAGCGGAGTATGGCTGTTGGCAGACCCGATTAAGGGTATTCTAGTAATTTCATGATAGCTCCAAAATGTTATTAGCAGTCCCAGTTCAGAGGCCTATAAATAGACCTGTAAGGTGCCTTAGAAGAGACAGAGTTTGCTAACTCTCCTTCTCTCTTTCTAAGGCACCTTGCTCAGCATTGGCGAGGGAGGGGAAGGATTCCAATTCTTCAGGGTAAGAGGTGGGACCTCCGCGCTGAGGCCTCCTATCTAGTCTTTTGAGGGCCTTGTCTAGAGGGTCGCCCGAAGAGAGTAAGGGCGAGCTGCATCTTTAGTTCCGAGCTTTAGGAGGGACCGACTTTATTTGTTCCAACAAGCCAGACAAAGCAAATTGAAGTATGATATCACTTCATCTGGGAGCATATTGAGAACAAAGATATAGCCCTCAGCTATATACCGACGTATAAGCAGGTCGTAGATATTTTCACGAAGTCGCTAGACGAGGCCAAGTTCTCATTTTTCAAAAAAAAATAAGGCATGCTTAACAAATACTCATGAAGAAGGCCAAAAAGACAGGAAGTTTCTGGGGAAATTCATCAAGGAAGAAAATTTTCCCAAGGGAAATTTGCCGAATATCGGATGGCAATTTCTACAATTCGTCAGAAATAAACGTCTATACTCGCTGAATCTGACCTTACGTCCGGTGAAACTAACCGAATTTAACTTAGGTCAAAATTTCTCTTTCTATATTGGATCTGAAGAGCCGCCGGATATCAGGTGCACGCCTTTCTAGGTCAGATTTAAAATTATAAATATATAAATAATCAAGAGTAGGGCAACCGCGACACATTTCGTCGAAACCAAAACAACGATATTCGCCGAACTTTCCTCCCGACCCTTCGGCTCCAGTGCAAGTTTCGTCATCTCAATCTCATGGAGCTGCTCCAGTTCTTCGATTTGGTCAGAGCAAGTGATTCCAACAAAGCTTTCCAATTTCAAGAAGCAGTTTCACTCAGTGGTTTGATTCAGATAGCCTATTCTCACCAATCCTTCTGTGACAGCGATCCGTTCTGACCTACAGTATAGTCCAGACATTTCAGTTTTGTTCTCTGATTATCCACGGCTCCTAGAAGCACCAGTGGTCTGCTAGAGGGTGTAGAATTGGTTCGAATAGGTTTTGCTTCTGTGTCAGATGAAATCAGGAATGTGATCCTGATTCTTTAAAAAACCAGCCTCTCCTTTGTCCTAGAACACCCTTGCAAGGTGCTGGACAAAGATATCCTTGAATTCTTCCAAAATGCAAAACTCAGACGTGAAGATACCTTCATCAAAAGCATAGTTCAACAAACTAAGGTTCGAGTTAAAGCATCCCTCCTAATAAGGTACTTGCGGCTTCCTACTTGTGAAGAAGCTAACTACCTCGAAGAGGAAGACTTCTTAAGGGCATTACTATTCTAAGGATTGCCAAGGGGCACCAAGGCTGTTAAAAGGAAAGGAATGAATGACAAAGGCAAGCTTCTATCAAACATTATTGGAAAAGTGTTATTATGCAAGATAGGATCGCACGATTATTTGTAATCAGAAATGTTCAAGTTCATAGTAATGATCATCTGCTAAAAGAGAATTGACTGGGGTGCGATGTTGTTTGAGAAAATCAAGGACAGTCTCCGCACTCCCAACTTTGGGAGGATTATCAGCTTGTACCTGAATCAAATAGATGGTGACAAGTTTGATATGACCAAAGGTGTGCCAATCCATTACCTGAAGAAGATTGACTCAACTATCTTCTCAAGGTGGGATAGGAGGATCTTGAGGCAAGGGGGAGCCCTAAATTTGCCTGTGGAGGAGGAAGATAAAGCTCCCTAGGGTAGGACTCCTACTCCACCCCCCTGGGAAACTCCTGAGAGATTGAGTGCAGTAGTAGAGGGGGAGCTAGTTGAAACAGTTACAGAGACAGAATTTTCAAATAAAGGTTTCTTAGATTGCTAAGACTTTTGTAGAGGAGATATTGCCTATAAGGGGTTAGGATGATGTTGATGATGAGGTTCCAGCTCCTTCTGAAAAAGAGATTGATGATGTTTTGTATATTGCTGATAATGATTTGAATGTTTATGATTATAAGATAGCTGCTGATGAGGTTATGGTCATTGCTGATGAGACCAGAGCTACTGATAATGCAAATGATGATTCTAAGCAAGTTTCAGTAGAGAACCTGATTGTCCCTCTCCCAGAAATTATTCGTGCTTCATCTTCTGAGGGGGAGGTGACTAGGCCCTCGATATTAATTGCTACTGAGGTTGACAGGTTTATCCGTAACCTTGATAAAAGAGTTGTCAAGGCGACAGGTATTCCTTCAGTTATTCCAGAGGAGGTAGTTGAGGTTTCTGATGAGGAAGGAGATGTAGAGGAGCATACTCCTATCAAAGCTGCTGAAGAGCCTTTACTGATCTCCAAATCTAGATTATCTCCAATCTATGAGTCTCCTAGTGAAGATCTGCCCTCCTTCCCAAGTATTCCTTCTGATGATGTTGCCACATCCAGTGCTGATAGTTCCATTTTGAAGACAATAAAGGTTATGTTTGCAAGACAGCAAGCGCAATTTGAAGCTTGCCTACAGAAAGTTATGGGCAAGATTAAGTAAAATGAGCAAGATGTTAACAACGGCCTTGCATAACTTAAAATTCAGATTGACAAGCTTGATACCAAGTTTGATTCATTGTATGCTGAGGGTGGAAAAGATGTTACGCTTAACATGAAAGGACTCAAGAATGCTTCAGAAGTTCTTGGTAATGTTGATAAGAATGCCATGACAATGATTGATGCCCACAATAGATTGATGGCTCATTTTGACAGAACTATTCCTGCTTATTCTAATTCTATCATTGATGATGTCAGAAAGGGGGAGGAGGCAATGAAAGCTAAGGTTGTTGTAGTTTTAGGTCTTATGGTAGAAATTTTCAAAAAGATAAATGACTACTGTTATATCAACTTTATGTGGTTGCATGGTTAGATGTTTAGCTCTCAAGTACATGTTATGCCTTCTCATGATAAAGTTCACCCTAATGAGGATTACTCTCATTATTAGAAAGACACACAAGATCTTTCTCGGGATAGACCTGTTGTTGCTGCTACTGATGTATTAGAAGTTCAAGCTGTTGAAGACATTCCTCCTGCTCCAGTCAACAATAGAAGAAATTATTGTGAAGGCTCGTCTGCTGTAAGATTAGACCCTGCCAGAGAACTGCCTGCAAGAGACTGATAAATCGGTAAAGTGTGGAGTCCTAATTCAAGAGGAATCATTCTAAACACCTTCACACAAGTTGATCTTGGAAATGAGAACAGATGGAACCATTACGATCAAGAAGAATGTCTTAAGTATGAATTGGCCTCTGCCAAGAGAAGAATACATTTCAGAAATCACAAGAATGATGAGTCTGTTCCTCCAACCCCTCCAAAGTATTATCCTAAGCAAAGGGCTTATTTTGATAGGCATCATCAAAAGGATCAAGGAAGGCAGGCCTGATAATCATGTTTTTTTGTGTGTGATTGAGATGTGATTGTGGTTGCCCTGAAAACTTTGAACTCTTATCTTTATTATATAAGAAAACCCATAATCAGCTCATGGTGTAACATTTTAATCCTAAAGCACCCTTATTAAAACAATTTTTGGGGCTTAATTTTAGGGCTTTAGGACTATCGACTGGCTCATGTCTTAATAAAGATGAGGGTCAGGGCTTATACCCGTGCCCCATGCTTTTTTCATCATTTTGACGCAACTTTTTACTTCACACTACCTGATTACCTTGCTAGCTGCTCATCCTACCTGCTGCTCAGCTGTGACGCGTTCTCTCACAACCTCTCTCTCACGCTTCCTCATCCTCTTTCCCATCTTATCTCGATACTTCATATCTGTCGCTCCCAATTTCTCAAAAACCTGACTCCCCTTTGCTTCCCCACCTCTGTATTCTTTGACGCAACCCCTGTAATGGTTCTAAAAACAATTCTAGCCTCTCCTATTTCAGTGGCATCAACAGTTCAAGATCCCCATTGGCAATGATTATAACTTCTCCACGGAACATCTAGAAGCCTGGTTCCATCTTCTGCAGCATAATCCCTCCATATTCATACATTCATTTGAGGTGTTCCTGCTCAAGAACTTGCGACATGAAGCTGTAGGCCTCTTCGATGCCACTAGAAGCTGAACCCTTCTTCGACGCTGTTGGAACCTGAACTAAGCCAGGTTCCATCTTCTGCTTTTCTCCTAGAGCTAGGTCTTTGCCCCTATCTATGGTACATGTTTGGCTATTCTTCACGTTTTGTGTTTTCTCAAGCCAACATTTCTTTTGCACCTGACATTTTCTTCTGGTCATAATAAGCTTTGTTTCACATAACATTTTCTTTTTTTCCTTGCTTTGTGTTGAAGTATGAGACCGGGCGGTCTGGCGGTCTATGCTTGGCGGGTTGTAGACTGCGCGGTCTAGCGGTTACTCTCCAGCGGTTTGATATCCAGGCTGTTTCTGTTTGTAGTCCGGTGGTCTGGCGGCTTGTCTCCGTTGGCTTGGAGACCGGGCGTTCTAGCGGTCTCCTACAGCATCTCGCTCTCTTTCTCTGGTATTGTCGAGCGGTTAGCCCATTGTCTAACCGCACGGCTTGTTCGGTCTGCTTATTTCTAACCGCACAATCTCTGTACATTTTTTAGTCCCACATTGTTAGTTTGTACTCTCTCCCCTCTCCTCCGTTCTATAAAAGGGAGGCCATACCTTTGTAAATGATAGATTTTTGGATAATAAAACTTTCAATTATTCAAAGTTCTAGCTTGTTTTCTAGTCGTTTATTCGCTACTTTCACATGGTATCAGAGGACTCGATTTTCTCCTCCTGATTCTGTGCCCCTCTCTGACCGCGCGACCTATCCGCGCGGCTTGCTTCTTCTTCTCCTTGTGACCTATTTTCGCGACTTGTTTCTTCTGCCTGTTTGCTTGCGCCCAGTTCGCGCGGCCTGTTTCTTTTGCTTGCTTCTTGCTTGCGACCTGTTCTAGTCACCGCATCCTATCATCGCGACCTATTATTGCCTTGTTCGCCTTTCTCCTCCCAGCAGCCCCCTCTTTTGTTCGCACGGTCTGTCTTCTAGACGCCCGACATCTTTCCCTTTGCTTGGTTCTGCGGCTTGGTCATGGCTTTTCTGGCCTCTGGTGTTTGATATCGTGACCGCTGCAGCTCTCCTTCTTCCTTTCCTGCGGCTTGTTTCCTAACCGCGTGGCTTCCTGTTGCTTTCTTCTATGGCTGTTTCATAGAATTCAACTTCCACCACTCATGTAGCCAATCCGGCTCTGCCTCTTCTTCCTACTCCTTCCGGAAACCTTGGCACGATTTCTAAACTAGTTGGTTCCAACTATCTGGATTAGAGCGTTTCTTTCACCTTTCTCCTTCGCTCTCAGCACAAACGTCATCACCTCACCGATGACCCTCCTCCTCCAGATTCTACTCAATTTGATGATTGGGATGCGAGTGATGAACTTGTCCGCACTTGGCTAGCTAATAGCCTCTCTGATGAATGCCTTCCCGTCATACGCCATGATGAGATGGTCAAGGCTGCATGGCTTCACCTTGCTGCTCTTTACTCGAAGGGGACCCAGACGTCCCGTATCTATACTCTTTATGCGGACCTCTTCGCTCTTCCTTCCATGACTCCTGCTGCGGCTTATCAGCAGGTTCAGGCCCTTGGCGCTGAGATCCTCCAGAATCACCCCTTCTCTACAGACTTGGTCGAGCAACACAAACACTTCCAGGAACGCCTGGTTTTTTGTTATCTTCTGCGACTCCCCGAGTCTTTTGATATGATCCGCCAGTAGATCTTGGGCGAAGCAGAGTCTCCCACCTTGGATGCCACCTCGGCTCGCATCTCCGTAGTTACTTCGCTGCTCCAGCACCCTCTATTGTCCTCCCCTCTCCGCAGGATGCCTATGCTCACAAAACTCAGCGGGGCAGCACTAGTGGCCATAGCCAGTCAGGCGCACGTGGTTCGTCCAGGTTCCTTTGCTCTTACTGTGGTCGTACCGGCCATTCTATTGACCGCTGCTGGCAGAAACATCCTTATCTTCGCCCCTCTGGTGATACTTCTTCCTCAACATCTGCCTCCTCTCGGCCTTCTGCCTCTGTGGCCACGACCTCAGGTAGTGCTCACGTCGTTACCCAAGGTAAATGGCTGATTGACTCTGGTGATACAAATCACATGACCGGCAATCCTCAATGTTTCTCTCTCCTTGAAACGCATGATCGGTTACTCCCATTTCTTATTGTGGATGGTTCTCCTTCCCCGGTTCATGGGATGGGCATGGTTCAAGTTACCCCGTCGCTTCGCTTAGCGGACACCCTCTATGTCCAGAAGTTCCCTTGCAATTTACTATCCGTTACTACCTTATGCAAGCAACTTCAGTGCTCTGTCTTATTCACTCCTACTTCTTGTTGCTTTTAGGACCCGAGGACCCAATGGACGATTGCTACTGGGACTTAGAGCGGCAACCTCTTCTTCCTCGACAACGTTTCCGCTCTGTCCGCCTTCTCTTCCTCGTCTATCGATCTGCTTCAATGGCATCTTCGCCTTGGACATCCTCCTGCTCGGATTCTTCGTCAGCTTCTGCCCTTCTTACCTCAAATAAGTCCTCCACTCGACTGTGATGCGTGTCAGCTGGGCAAACATCACCGCTCTTCCTTCCCGCCGAAGCAAGGTCGTGGTTCCTCTCGCCTGTTTGATCTCATTCATTCTGATGTCTGGGGTCCTTCTCCTACTCTCACCGTTGGTCGGTGTAGTTCTTACTTTGTAACTTTCATTGATGATTCCTCTAGATGTACCTGGGTGTATCTATTAAAAGATCGCTCTGAACTTTTTTTTGTGGCAATCCTTTTATAATATGATTAAAACTCAGTTTGATACTTCTATTAAAATTCTTCGCTTTGATAATGCTAAAGAGTATCTTAGTCATGAGTTTTCATCTTTTTGTATGCAACATGGTCTTGTTCTTCAGACCAGCTTTGTTTACACCTCCCAATAAAATGGGGTAGGGGAGCATAAAAACTGCCATCTCCTCGATGTCGCTCGCATTCTCATGACGCAGATGCAGGTGCCTGTGAGAGGACTTAGCGCAACCACTCGCACCAAAAGCCCGGACTGATGGAGGACGGCGCCACTAATCTTTATATCAAAGGTCCTCGGGCGGATCTACGGGGCAGCCAGTTAAGCCATTACAGCATAGCACCGTAGCGCGGGGGCGATTCCGAACCGCAGCCCCAACAATCCCTCCCCCCCCCCCCCCGGAAACGACTCGCACCAAAAGCCCGGACTGATGGAGGACGGCGCCACTAATGTTTATATGAAAGGTCCTCGGGAGGATCCACGGGGCAGCAAGTTAAGCCATTACCGTATAGCACCGCAGCGCGGGGGCGATTCCGGACTGCAGCCCCAACAGCCTCGCTCCTAATGGGGCTATGCTGTTCCCCTCGCCTGTTATCTCATCAATCGCATTCCCTCTACTGTTCTTCATGGCAAGACCCCCTTCTCCATTCTCTACCCAGGCAAGGAACCCATTCCTCTCCCTCTTCGTATCTTTGGGTGTACGACGTTTGTGCATGCTCCGTCCGCTACCCGTGATAAGCTTTCCCCCCGTTCCACAAAATGTGTCTTTTTGGGGTTACTCGACCACTCAAAAAGGCTATTGTTGCTTTGACCCCGTGAAGGATCAAGCGCATACCCAACTACACCAAAAGCCCGGACTGTTGGAGAGGGCGCTACTTAATTATATATATAAGTAGCAGAGCGCCACGGGTCAAGTGAAGGAACGCCGGACCCAACAATCCCCCCCCCCCGGCGTCCAGCACAACCCGTCGGCTCAGAGGTGGGGTTACCACATGGCCCACACGGCTCAGAGGTGGGGTTACCACATGTCCACGGTTGCCTGACCCACCGGACCCACACAGGTAGAAGGGAAAAATCAGGATTTAATAGCGCCCCCCCCCCCCGGTCTTGAACCCATGACCTCCTCTGATACCAATTGAAGGATCAAGCGCATACCCAACTACACCAAAAGCCCGGACTATTGGAGAGGGCGCTACTTAATTATATATATAAGTAGCAGAGCGCCACGGGTCAAGTGAACGAACGCCGGACCCAACACCCCGTTCTGCGCAAACAGTTTGTTTTCGCGGAAGTCACCTTCTTTGAAAATGCATCCTACTTCTCATCTCAATCCCCTCTTCCTCCTGATGTATCTGACTCTCCACCATCACTTTGTGTTCCTTCCACGCATATCGACGTCTCCCCTCTAACATCCACTCCTCCTCTGTCTCCTCCTCTCCCTGTTATACCCCTTTCCCCTTGTCCCTCTTCTCCACAGCCGTCTCTCTCTAGTCCCGGGCCAGCTATCTCCGCCACGGACGCTCCGGTCCCTGAGTCCCATGACGATGTGGATCTTCCCGATGCTCTTCGCAAAGGGGTGCGGGCGTGCACCAAACACCCGCTTGCGGCTGTTGTTTCCTATGATAGGCTTACTCCTTCTCGTAGGAATTTTTCTTTGGCAATCTCGGCTACTACTACACCCCGTACCTACCAGTAGGCTCTGGCTATTCCTAATTGGAAATTTTCCATGGATGAGGAAATCGCCACTCTTACTGAAAGGGCTACCTGGACCCTTGTTTCTCCACTAGTGGGTACTGATGTGGTTGGTTGTCGCTGGGTGTTTGTTATGAAGTTTCGCCCAGACGGCACTTCGGAATGCTACAAGGCCCGACTGGTTGCCAAAGGCTTTAATCAGACTTATGGGGTTTACTATTTGATACTTTCTCCCTAGTTGCTCGCCTCAGCACCATCCGAGTTCTTCTCTCTATGGCCGTCAACCGAGATTGGGCTATTTCCCAGCTTGATGTCAAAAATGCCTTTCTCTATGGGGATCTTCACGAGGACGTTTACATGGAGCAACCTCCGGGGTATGTTTCTCAGTTGGATACACGTGTATGCCAGTTGAAGAAGGCCATCTATGGCATAAAACAGAGCCCTCGTGCATGGTTCGACAAGTTCAGTGGCATTGTGGCTGCCATCGGCTTTGCAAGAAGTTCGGCTGATCACTCGTTGTTTATTCGCAAAACCGCATCGGGCCTTGTGGTTTTGGCGGTGTATGTAGATGATAGTCTTCTTACCGGCAATGACCAGGCTGGGGTGGACTTGATAAAGAAACACCTTCGTCAACACCTTGTCACGAAGTATATGGGCTCCCTGAAATACTTTTTGGGGATAGAAATCTCTCGGAAGCCCGACTCGCTGATTCTCTCCCAACGGAAGTATGCTCTTGATCTTCTACGAGAGGCAGGATTGACCGGTGCCAAAGCAGCATGGTATCCCATGGCTACTGGAGAAGACAAAACATGGACAGATGACTCACCTCTTATATCCGATGCTACGAGGTATAGACGTCTGGTGGGAAAACTCATTTATCTCACGGTGACCAGACCCGACATCGCCTATATTGTAGGCAAGGTTAGTCAGTTCATGCAAGCTCCCAGGGAATGTCATCTTCAGTCTGCCTTGAAGATATTAGAGTATGTCAAAGCAGCACCGGGAAAAGGGCTACTCTTTTAGAAGCATGGTCATCTGAGAGCTGAAGCCTACTCAGACTCAAGCTATGCGGAGGATAAAAATGATCGTAAATCTACATCTGCCTTTTGCACATTTATTGGAGGTAATCTTGTGAGCTGGAAGAGTAAGAAGCAATCTGTTGTCTCAAGGTCCAGTGCAGAAGCTGAATATCGGAGTATGGCATCAACCACGTGTGAACTAAAATGGTTGCGGGCTCTCATGCCTGACCTAGGAAAGGTCTATGACTATCCTCTTCCTATGTTCTGTGATAACAAGGACGCTATATACATATCCAAAACTCCGGTCTTCCATGAGAGAGCAAAACATATAGAAGTCGACTTCCATTTCATACAGGAAGAGGACTTGAAGAGACAGATTTGCACTCCGTTCGTCACCTCCGACAAAGAGTTGGCAAATATCTTCACCAAGCCGGTTTCTACTTCCTTCTTCCACATTTGTGATAAGCTGGGCATGATTGATATCTATACTCCAGCTTGAGGGGGAGTGTTGAAGTATAAGACCGGGCGGTCTGGCGGTCTATGCCTAGCGGGTTGTAGACCGCGCGGTCTAGCGGTTACTCTCAAGCGGTTTGATATCTAGGCTGTTGCTATTTGTAGTCCGGCGGTCTGGCAGCTTGTCTCCTGGGGCTTGGAGACCGGGCAGTCTAGCGGTCTCCTACAACATCTCGCTCTCTTTCTCTGGTATTGCCGAGCGGTTAGCCCATTGTCTAACCGCGCGGCTTGTTCGGTCTGCTTATTCCTAACAGCACAATCTCTGTACATTTTTTAGTCCCACATTGTTAGTTTTTACTCTCTCCCCTCTCCTCCATTCTATAAAAGGGAGGTCATACCTTTGTAAATGATACCTTTTTGGATAATAAAACTTTTAATTATTCAAACTTCTGGCTTGTTTTCTAATCATTTGTTCGCTACTTTCACACTTTGTTTCATCTCAACTATGTTGAACCAAATATTATTCGGGTTGCTTCTTTGCTCTATTTCACTCCCAAGTAGCTTCTTAGTTGCAGCAAAAATGTTTAATTTAATTTCCTAATAAAAATTGTTTGTAACTTTGTCTTATAAGGAAATAATATTGAAGAATCTTCCATCTGCATGTCTTCTTCTTTTTGCATAACTCTCTTTTCTTTTTAAAAATGTCTGGAGTGAAAATGATCTATATCCATACATCATAAGGCTAAGGAATTGTTGGTATGGATCTCCAATATGTTTTTCTTGATTGGTATAAGTCATCCATTGGTTCTTTTTATTCGAGCTCTTTAACTATCCATTGTAACTCACCATTTTCACAGTAGCTTAATGATTGTTATATGCAAACCATTACATGATTCATCACTACCTTGCTTTCCTAATGCTCTTCATTACTTTGGCATTCAAAATTCCAAAGTAGCATTTAAATGTGGTTACATTCCATGATCGGGGGAGGAGAAAAACACCACACTCAAACAACAATTGCTGATGAAATACTTTGAACACGCTGGATGAGAGGTAAACTATAACGTTTTACCGTAACAACTACATTAGTTTTTCTCTTCAATATTTTGATCTACTTGCCTCATTTTTGGAGTTGCGGGTGTCATTTCGAGTACATTATTTTTATTGGTTTTCAAATTATATCTTCTTCCTTCATGTATTTATGTTTTCATGATAAAACATGCATAATAGTTGTGTTTTAACATTTGATGGTTTTAGAATAGAACCACTATAAGTTTGGGGGTTGATTTAGTTGGACAAAATTGAGGATTTTGATTAAAATTAAGAACTTTATGTTGTGTCAGACGGTTCATGGATATTTCAAGCGAGAGGCCGTTAAGCTAGCTTGGGGGTATAATCTTCACTGTGCATTGCAGGCAGGTGAATCAGAGAAGCAGGAGTTCTATCGCGTGGTGCATGGGGTACGATCTTCACTATACTTCATTAAGGTAGTTTATAATGATTCAAGTGTTGCTTCATTAATAGCATGTATTGCTTTAGGATAAATACTTGAAAATAAGATATTGCTAGGAAACTCAATCTATGATCAATAATACGATCGACATTTCCTTCCCAGTATTCCTGCTCATCCCCATTATCACATTTTTATCACCTTTATTATTAGTTATATTTTCTGTTGGATAGAATACTCGATTCAAAATAAAATTTTGATGGTCAAAAAATTCTGAAAATTGTGTTGGATACATTCTTATCACGTTCAGTTAGTTATGTTAAATAGTAATTTATATGTTGAATTCATACTTGGATAAAAAAGTACACAGGGCTCTCACCAAATAAACTATTTTCTTTGACTTTTACTCTCTTCTCTACTTTTTAGTTCTCAATTTTTTGACAAGTTCTCATTTTTATAGCACGGTTCTATGAAATACTAAAATACCCCAAAGGCTGGTTTCTCTTTTTAAGCTACAATATGAAACAAAAAGAACACCAAACATTTAAGAAGCTATATTCAACTACAAAATTGATATTCAGCTTAAAGAATGTCTCCAAGCCGCCCTCATTGACAAGCATAAACGATAACAACCATTTACACTCTGTAATATTTACAAAAGAAAATTTGAGTGTAGTATGAGAGTAACAAAACCTTAAAACCCAAATTAAGAATAATCGCCCAGTAAGAGTAAATGATAACTTAAAGAATGTCTCAAAACCGCCTCCACTGAATGTTGCTGCCCAGTCGAATGTTGCTGCCCCCACTGAATGTCGCCGCCCCCACCGAATGTAGCCACCTCCGCCGAATGTCGTCATCCCCGACCAATGTCGTCTTCCGCATCCAAATGTCGGCGCTCACCACCAATATCGCCGCCCTCGATCAATGTCGCCGCCCATGATCAATGTCGCCCCTACGACCATTGTCATCAACCATGACCAGTGTCTTTGATGCAAGTCAATGGGTCCGACGGATTAAACTGCATGCTCTTGGGTTCGCTAATTAAAAAATAGATTCGTAGCATGCGGGATCTCTCTAAAATTCTATCGATGAATCAACCAAATTAACAAAACACAAAAAACAAAGGGTCGCTACCCCTTTTAGAGATTAAACAAAAGGCTTGTGCCAATGTTTGTTCAAGCGAATAGGACCTACCCGATCCGGACACTTGGCAATTCAAATTAAATTTACCCGCAAGCATTCACAAAACCAACACGAGAGGATCCGGACTAAAATAGCGATTTAAAAGAAGTCCAAAATCGAATCCCAAATTAATTTAAAATGAGGTAGACTAAATCACATGAACTCGAGGGGAATTCAAGGATAATGAATCTGATTTCTACAAGCATTCATGAGATCTACCCGAACCAAATTATACGAAAATATTCGGAAGAAAACACGCTTGAAAATTCAGATTTATTTAAACACGAATTTCAATATAAATCAGGACTAAATACTAGCCTTCTATTCCACCAAACCTCACAAATATTATAAAAGAAATCACACAAGAGAGGTTTAGAAACCGTTACCCAATCCCAAGAAGTCCGTCTACAATAATGAGTGGAGGAATCGCTCAGGCGGTGGTAGATTCTATTTCCATGCAATTCCACGGATCTGCACCGGACGATGAAGACGCGAGCCGTTGTCCTTTGTAATAAAACCCTAGGAGAGGGAGAAACCTTGAAATCCAAAATTATTGTGAGAGGAGAGAGGAAAGGCGGCCGGTTTTTAGAGGGAGAATTAGGAAGGGGTACTTGGTTTTTGTTGGAGGGAGAGGGTGGCCAGTTTTTGGAAGGAGAAAAGGTTGGTCGGTTTTGGTGTTGGAAGGGAGGAGAGGGCTTGGGTTGGTTGTGGAGGAGGGTGGCCAGGTGGTTGGGAGAGAGAGAGAGGGTGGCGGCTAGGAATGACCAAGGTTGACTGAATTCAAGAGGGAAGGAGGGGCTTGGTTTTTGGAAGGAGGGAGGAAAGGTTTGTTAGGTGGAGAAACTTGAGGAGGGAGGAGGAGGGGAGGCCGAGAGATAGAGAGGGGAGTAGGGGTGGCCGGCAGACAAGAGGAAAAGAGGGGGAAGAGGGGACGAAATTTCTAAGAGGGAAAGAGAGAGGAGGGGGAAAATTCAATCTTTGAATTTCTAGGTTTTCTTTTAATTCATCATTCTACATTCCTCTTCATAAGCATGGCCTTTTATATTCTACACCACTCAATCTCCTCCCTTCATGAAAATGAAAAATACATGATGGTTATAAGCACCCATCATAATATAAATACAAGTACTTCCATGAAATTAAAATACTAGATGGTTATATACACCCATCATACATGAATTAAAATACAATAATCAAATGCATGAAATAAAACACTTAAAATAAAATTGCTTAAAAATAAAAATTGCTAAATAATATATAATTATAAATATTTAATTAATAATTATATATTTTTATTTGATGGCGACGGCGGACGTCGTGCAAAACAAGTAGCGGCTTTGGCGAAAAACGTCATGGTAGAATCCCATCCTCCAGCCGTCGTGCAAAACAAGTAGCGGCATTTGCGAAGAACGTCATGGTAGAATCCCATCCTCGAGCTTGTGGCAATGTTCGTCCCAATCAATGATCTCTTTATGTCGGGGATCAATGTCCGCATCAGCAACGTCGCCATCAGTCTTCCCCCAGGACCAATGTCAACATCCACTTTCAATGTCGCCTCTTATGACCAATGTCGCCTTCCTCGACCAATGTCATTGCACTCGACCAATGTCGCTGACCTCGACCAATGTCGCAGCCCCGACCAATGTAGCCACCCCCAACCAATGTCACCTCCCCTGATCAATGTTGTCGCCCCCAACCAATGTCTCCGCACCAGACCATTGTTGTTAACCTAGAAATTGGCGATCCCTTCCAAAGTAGCTAGCTTGCAAGTCGCGACCTGCTCCAGGATTCACTTAGAGTTCGCGGCCTGTCAGCTCTCTTTTTTTTAGGGTTGCTCGGATAGGCTTCTCTGTCTTCTCAGGCCGTACGGCTAGGGCGGTCTCCCCGTCCTGACCGCCTAGGTCGCGCAGCAGCCACTTATTCTACAGGGGCTGTGGACTGCTTCCTCAGTCCGCCCCTACAGGCTACGTGGTTAGGTTAGCTAACTACGCAATGGTTCATTCTTCTCCAACAGGAAAACTAAAAAAGTAAGCGGCGGACTCGAATTGCAATCTGCCCAGATCTCCAAGTAGTCGCATACCCAGCAGGATTGTGTGTTTCTTCAGCCCACTCATGCAGGTCGCACAACAAGTAAGGCAAACTGCCTCATCGCAAGGCGACCTATCTACAAGTTGCCCAACACAATGCGGAATCAACTCAGTCCGCAAGAAGGAGGAAGACTCAGCCTCTATCCGGCAAAGGGAGGTGGGCACTCCGCTCACCAGCTAAACTCGCCTCATCCAACAGCAGGCGCGATCTGCTCCCTTCTGTCTGCCAGCAGTGGGCGGACTCTGCCTTTTCCTCCTGAGGGAGAAGGCAATAGGACTCTGCCTAACCCGCACAACACGGCACAGACTCAACTCCAGCACACTGCCAGACAACAGTGGCGACCGGCCTCTAGGCCACCCACCATCAGCAGTGGCGACCTGCCTCAAGGCCGCCAGACAACAACGGCTACTTGCTCCACTTTGCCAACATTAGCGACTTGCCTCCTTAGTCCACCAGGTCTCCAAGCCCTTGTCACCCAGCAAGGACGACAAGCCTCCAGTAGTAGAGGCAGACTCCTCCAGTTCGCTGCCAGCTAGGCATACTCATCGTCCAATCCAGCAGAAGAACCCCAACACAGGCTTCTGAGATTCCGGTGACCTGCCTCATCCGGTCTGCATCAGGCTAAGTGGACTTATTCTGCAGTCCGCCAGCTACCCCTCCAGTCAACCGGTGCCCGCTTCTTCCTAGTAGCAGGCGGACTACTCTTCAGCTCGCATAGCTTGGCGCGGGCTCACTCAATATAGCAGAAGCGGACTCGTCCCAGTCCGCTAACAAAAGAACTCAAGTGGACAAGTCCCTAACCGCACAACATGGCGCGGACTCGGCGGACACCTCATCTACTGGCATAACTTACCGCTCTACTGGGGGTAACGTTACCCAGGATCGTATCCGGCCCTAGCCTATAAATAGGCCCCCATACCTCTCATTCAGCAGGAATGGTGGAGTGGGACAACCATGGCATAAAGACCTACGGACTCAGTCTCTTAGTCCACGCGATCTCGCCTGTCTTCTCAGCCTGATCCCGCAGTCCGCTCGGCTTTGTCTAGCGAGATGTGGGATCAGCTAACCGTGTGGTCTGCCGACCTCTCTTGTCAGTCTACGCGGTCTCTGGCAACTTCTTTCCTTATCCACCAGCTTCCCCCTTTGTACCCTTTATTTGCTTTCCATGTAAATGTGCGACCTCAAGCTGTAATATCACAATTCATAATCAATGGAAAGCCCGTCGTAAGAGTGGCATTTAAGCCGCTATGGGCGAAGTGTACTGTTGCCTCTGCTAGCCGCCCCCTCTTCTTCTCAACTTCTCTCCTCTCTCGGCAACAACATCAACCATCATAGTCTAACCGTCAAAGTAACCGTCTGCTCGACAGTTCCCCATCAACCTCCCATTCTCCCTACAACCCTTGATCAAGCGCGTGCTCCACTCTTGAGTGTGCAGAAGCATTCACTGCATCCCCATCAACCTCTTCACCTCATCCTAGTGAGACCAAACACCCGTTATCTGATGGTGCCCACAGCCCTTCCATTTTCGCACATCAACAGTTAACACGCAACCTTTAGATCCCGAATAAGCAGTGTAAATCAGTGGTTACTCATGTCAGTTCATCAACAAGCTGAGAACCTTGCTCCATCAAGTCCTAGTGAAGACCCTCTTTGGGAGGCCTTTGAGCAGTCATGATGGGAAACGGCCCAGCAATTCTAGGCAGTCAACTATACTCTAGTTGCTCTTACGCAACAATTAGAGGCGCAATCTGCAGCAGTGTCAGTTCCTCCCATAAATCCAATGCCAATATTGGAGAATCAGTAAGCCTATCCTCCATCTTATCCGCCAGTTTACCCTCCTATTCACACACCAGCTTTTCTGCAAGGGCTTGTAGCCCCTTTACGGCCTCAAAATGATGAGTTTGCTATTCATCAAAACTTCTTCTGGGAAGTTGCCCGAGGAAGTCCAGCATGATTTCTAAACTTTCAGTGAAGTCATCCCTACTCTTCAGCTCCAGCCTTTGCTCCTCCCACGGTAGCTTTTCCCTTCTATCCTCCTGCTCCTTTTATAGTTATAGCTTATGCTCCCTTTTTTTCTTATGTTGTATGAGAACAGGAAGAGACATCACCATTTTCAGAGAATGTTCGGCATGAACCAACTCCAGTTAACTTCAGAGAGCTGCGATTGCAAATTTATACTGGAGAGATTGATCCAATGAAGCACCTCCAAGCTTTTAAATCAGTCGTAGCTCTCAAGACCCTTTAAGATGCTACCAGATGCAAACTCTTTGTAATAACCTTTGATGGACAAGTCAGAGATTGGTTTTCTGGACTAAGTCCTCAGTCCATTTCTTCCTTTGCTGATTTGCGAAGAGAGTTTCTGCTCAGGTTTTCTACCTCTACAAAGAGGAAGGGCGGTCCAGAAGCCCACTTTGAGATCAGGAAGCAAGATAATGAGACTTGGTCTAATTTTATTGATCATTTTCAGAAAGAAATCTTGGACATTGAGATTGTTGATCAATAAATATATTGGGTGGCTCTTATTCAATATCTTTGTGAAGGACCGCTTAAGTTTGAGGCTAACGTCCGAGTGCCAAGGACATATTAAGAGTTGATTGGCTTAGCCAACTCATATATTCGAGGTGAAAAGAGTAATCCCAGCTTCATCTCCAGGCTTATAGCAGAGAAAGATCCATCTTCTTATAAGCAACCTCCAAAGTCTCCTCCGAAAGATTTTTCATCCCATTCAAGGAAGGGAAGAAGATTTCAACGTCATCGACACCCCTTCCCGGGCCAGGATCGTGCCCGAGATCAATTGTTACTATTTCTAGCCCCACCTGTTTATCTAGCACAAGCTCCGCAAGCAGTTTCGGTTCATCAGCAGCAAGATGATGACTTACTAGAATTCATACTGGATGAGGTCATACAAGAAGTAAGTCAAGTCATGAAGGATAGGGCTAATTTCAATAGGCCTTGCCAACCGGCAGATCAAAGATCAAAAGATTCAAATTAATTTTGTTAGTTTCATAAATAAAGCGGGCATTTAACTGAAAACTATCGAGCACTTCGTCAACTAGTACAAAATATTCTGAGGCAGGGTAAGATGCGCAATCTACTCCTGAAGGATGACCATTCTGATCCGTCAACTTCAAAAGACAAAGAAGCAATAAACATTCCTTGCTGATCAAAGGGAGTGAGTCAAATCTTCCATTATCCTAACATCATTGTTAACGAGACCATTTATGCCAATGATGAGGGCTGCCTTGGAAGACTATTCTAAAAAAAAGGACATCGCAGTTCCAAAAGCTCCTTGCAATCATTGCCGGTTATTTTTTTCTTTTCATTCTTCAAGCATTTCCTTTCTAAAAACACTTCTAAGTGTTCTTTCATTTCTTTTCAATAAATTTTACGTCATAGATCTCATACTAACACATTTCCCTTTTTAGAGTGCCTCCTCCTCTATTTTCTCTTTGCCAAAGAGATCACTGAACCACTGAGATATCGCCAAGTCTTGTTGATCCCTCCATAGATTGTTCTCGAGCGTAAAACCACGATGACCATATATAGTGGGGAGTGTTCACGCATATGCAGTCGGTGCCTCTCAATCTATGATGGTGGACTTAAGGCTTCGGATCCAGCCGATACCTAACACAAAGTGAGCATCAAGGGATGTCCCATGTGTTAGCTCTGATGTGCTTTGCTAAGGATACATTATATTTACAATGATCTTTGCTGGGCAAGCAATGACGATCAAGTGTAGCCTTGCCTCCTCGATCATCTCATGACTGTAATAGACGAATACTCCATGGTACTCTCAATTCGTGCCTTTGTAGGGCACACAACTCTGCTGATCAATCCATAGACGAGCAATAAGCCACTTGGCGCATCTAATCTAATTGATCAGCGATGTTTATAACCTGAGGCATGAGAGCAGTATATCTATCATTTCCTTCTTAGAATTCTATGCAAGTTCCTCTTTTGTGCCCTTCTAAGGGAATGCGACTAGTCCGCTCTAGGTAGGACTACACCCTAGATGATATTTCTTAGGCAAGTGATGCATAAGGCCCCCGAGGAACACCTGTGGCAGCATCCAGTCTTTTTTTGGGTAATCTTCGAGTGTAGCCCTCCTTTTTCATTATGTCTTCTTATAGGTTAATAGGTTAAGTCCAACCTATCAAAAGGATGTGCAACATATTTTTGCTTATACTCGCTTTATATATTCAACTTTCATGAAGCTCCATCCGCTGACGATTGATTATGCTTATTCTTGGCAACTATTATTCAATCAAGGAATCTATTTATATTTATTGACAAACCATGTTATTGATTTCTAGTCAGCGCTTCCATCTTACTGAATAAGATTTCATAATGAGATATCATATCTGACCAAGCAACAAGCTTATTACTGCGGCTCGATCTCCACTTGATTTTGTATATTCAGTCAATAGCGGGATTTCATGGATGTTCCTTCTGCAGTCTAAACATATCTATCTTATCGCAATAACTTTTAGCAGAAGATTTATCCATAAATTCCCCAGGTACTTGACTTACTTTTCTATCATATCTGCTTGTAACTCTTCTTCTTGTAGAAGTTTGCAGATATTAGCAAGTTCCCTTCAGGTACTGCAGCTTACTTTTCTATCATATCTGTTTCTAACTCTTCTTCTTGCAGAGGTTAGCAGATATTAGCAAGCACTTTTCAGGTACTTACAGCTTACTTTTCTATCATATCTACTTCTAACTCTTCTTGCAGAGGTTAGCAGATATTAACAAGTTCCCTTAAAGTACTTGCAGCTTACTTTTCTATAATATCTGCTTCTAACTTTTTTTCTTGTAGAGGTTAGTAGATATTAGCAAGTTCCCTTCAGGTACTTGTATCATACTTTTCTATCCTATCTGATGCTTACTCTTCTTTTTGTAGAGATTATCAAATATTAGCAAGTTCCCTTCAGGTACTTGCAACTTACTTTTTCCTTCATGTCTGCTGCTCACTCTTTCTTTTGAAGAGATTAGCAGATATTTGCAAGTCCTCTTCAGGTACTTGCAACTTACTTTTATTTCATACACAGCTTACTCTTCCTTTTATAGTTATTAACAGGTGCTTGCAAACTTCTATCAGGTACTTTCAATTCATTTTCCTTCTATACTTCCTCTCACCTTTGTTTTGCAGAGCTCAATGCAAGACATTCACAAGTCTTCTCTGTTCTATGAAGGCAACTCAGGTACACACAAGATGTACCTCTTCTCTCCTGCATTAATTTTTACTTTGTTGGAAAAAGATTGACATTGGCAAACCTTTTCTGAGGAGAGACATCAAGTTCTATCTCTTCCTACCTCTTGTTTTCCCGAGGGAAGGATCACGATTTTCATGGATCTCCTACTTTTTCAAAGTTCCCTTTGGAACATAAAAAAGTACGGGGATTATGTTAACCAAGAAATCGGTGATTCCTTCCAAGGTAGCTAGCTTGCAAGTCGCGGCCTGCTCAAGGTTTCCCCTGGAGATTGCGGCCTGTCAGCCCTTTATTTTCTAAGGTTGGGCTGACAGTCTTCTGTGTCCGCTCAGGCCGCGCAGCTAGGGCGGTATCCCCATCCTGACCACTCTAGTCACGCGGCAGCCAGTTGTTCTGCAGGGGTTGTGGACTGCTTTCTCAGTCTTCCCCTACAGGCCGTGCGGTTAGGTCATCTAACTGCGCAATGGTTTATTCTTTTCCAATAGGAGAACTAGCAAAGTATGCGGCGGACTCGCATTACAATCTGCCTAGATCGCCAAGTAGCCGCATGCCCGGAAGTTATTGTATGTTCTTCATCCCACTCCTGCAGGTCGCACAGCAAGTAAGGCAAACCGCCTCATCGCTAGGCGACCTATCTCTAGGTCGCCCAACACAACGCAGACTCAACTCAGTCCTCAAGAATGTAGTGGACTCAGCCTCTGTCTGCCAAAGGGAGGTGGGCAGCTCCGCTCACCAGTTGAACTCGCCTCATCCAACAGCTGACGCGAACTGCTCCCTTCTGTCTGCCAGTAGTGGGCGGACTCGGCCACAGTCCGCCTGAGTGAGAAGGCAACAGGACTCCGCCCAGCCCATGCAACACGGCATGAACTCAACTCCAATGCACTGCCAGACAATAGTGGTGACCTGCCTCCAGGCCGCCCACCATCAGTAGCGCCGACTTGCCTCCAGGCCGCCAGTCAGCAATGACTACTTTCTCCACTTCGCTAACATGAGAGACCTGCCTCCTCATACCACTAGGTCGCCAAACCCTTGTCGCCCAGCAGGGGGGACAAGCCTCCAGCAGTAGAGGCGGACTCCTCTAGTCCACCATGAGATAGGCGGACTCATCATGCAATCCTCCGGAAGAACCCCAGCACCAGCTTCTCAGCAGTCAGTGACCTGCCTCATCCTATCCGCAGTGGGCTAAGCTGACTCATTATGCTTTCCTCCAGCTAGCCCTCCAGTCTCCCGGTGCCCGCTTCTTCCCAGTAGCGGGCGGACTACTCCTCATATCATATAGCTCGGCGCATGCTTGCTCAATACAGTAGAAGCGGACTCATCCCAGTTCGCCAATAGAAGAACTCATGTGTACAAATCCCTAACCGCATAACATGGTGCGGATTCGGCGGACTCCTCATCTACTCGCACAAGTTACCACTCTATCAGGGGTATCGTTACCCAAGACTGTCTCCAGCCCGAGCCTATAAATAAGCCTCCATACCTCTCATTCTGCAAGCATGGTGGAGTGGGACAACCATGGCATCAAGAACTGCGGACTCAGTCTCTCAGTCTGTGCGATCTCACCTATCTTCTCGGCCTGATTGCGCAGTCTGCTCGGCTTAGTCTAGCGAGCAGCGGGATCAGCTAACCGCACAGTCGGCCGACCTCTCTGGTCAGTCCGCGTGGCCACTGGCAACTTCTTTCCTTAGCCGCCAGCTTCCGCCTTTGTACCCTTTATTTTCTTTCCATGTAAAGGTGCGACATCAAACTGTAATATCTCAATTCATAATCAAAGAAAAGCCCATGGCAAGAGTGGAATTTAAGCCACAGCGAGCGAAGTGTGTTATTGCCGCTGCAAGAAGCCCCCTCTTCTTGTGAACTCCTCTCCTCTCTCAGCAACAACATCAACCATCAGAGTCAAACCATCAAATTAACCGTCTGCTCAACAGTTCCTCATCAACCTCCCATTCTCAATATAACCCTTGATCAAGCGCGTGCTCCACTCTAAAGCGTGCAGAAGCATTCACCACATCCCCATCAACCTTTTCACCTCATCCCAGTGAGGTCAAACACCCATTATCTGGTGGTGTCTGCGGCCCTTCCATTTCCGCGCATCAACAATCGTCACCTCTCTCAACCAATATTGCAGTCCACGATAAATGTCATCCCCACGACAAATGTCTCCCCCATGAACAATATCGCCCCCCGCGACTGATGAGTCCGATATTTATAGGGTTTTTTGGACTCACATGGGCCTGTTTTCTCACTCGTGCACTGCATTTAAACCGGTAATCGGTCATATTTGCTTCGATCGGTCAATGGCCACACTATGCACCGCTATGGCCCGAGGATGTGCAATTGCGCATTCTGTTGTCGGGGGTAAGCACATTGTGCTCCCCATGGCTCTATCCGGTTGATTTTTACATTTGTTTGGAACCTTTGGGGGTTATGCCTCAGTTGGATTTATCATTGTGCTGGTGGTCGAGATGTTCGGAATTATATTTCCAGCTCCTGTGTAAAATGCTTGGTCGTGCGAATTTCTTCGTGCATTGTTTTAGCGTAATCGTTCGTTATACACAGTAATCCTGGGGACATCTGATCTACCCGTGCATTTTTTTCATGCACGGTTTCGACCAAACCGTGCGAGAAATAATCGCACGGTCTGATTATTGTTCTTGGATTTCCAGCACTCTGGGGTTATCGTGCATTTTCCTTCATGCACGGGCACACACCCATGCATGAGTAAAATGCACAGTTTCTCTTTATTATCCTGCTTTTCAGCGCTCTGTGGTTAATCATGCGATTTGTTCATGCATGGGAAAAAGTGCCCGTGCGTGAGTAAAATGCACGGTTCCACCTACTTGCCGGGAATTTCAGCGCTATGTGGTTACCCGTGCGTTTTCCTTCACGCACGAGCGGAAGCGTCCGTGTGCGAGTAAAACACACGGGTCAACTCATCTTTCTCGCATGCCATTAGCTGCACATTATTAACGCACGGTCGTGCGCCAAACCGTGCGTGACCATTTTTCTGACCTTCTTCTATTTAAGCACAGCTTTCCTTTCATTAAAGAGATAGATCATTTTCTGCCATTCCTGCTGCTATTTTAGGGCAAAACTCCATTGTTCCTCCTCCGCCCTTCATCTTCCACAAAGGAGAGAAGCTCCGGCCATGCTCGCGATGCTTACCTCTCGCCGGTGCTTGCTCTCAGCCTTCTCCTTCACCTCTTAGCTCTATTGCATGTTTTTCCTCCATAGCCATCAAGAAAAGGGAAGCTTGCAACCTTCTTCCATATCGTCACACGAAGAATATGGGTCCATTGGAGGGTAGTGATAGCCTTCTCTACCCCGGACGTAGTTGAGGACCGAGCTTGGACGCGGATTAATAACCCTACAATTCCTTCTGCGACTCCTCGAGGAGCCTTTGGATTCTGTCGATTTCTTGACTTGTTCTTTCTTTTTTGTTGTATATGCGTTGTTAAAACTTCTGAAAGTGCGGAAGAGAGATCTACCTTCACTCTAGAGGGGGGGGGTGAATAGAGTTTTTTAAAATAATTTTCAGTTTAAAAGAAATAAGGCAGATTAAGATTTAATTTATATATAAGTGTATATGTGCTTGCTATGAAACAAAGATAAAATAAAAACTAAAGAAACACACAGCACAAAGCAAAGATAAACACACAGCAAACCAGACGACACAAGGAGCTATAGTGGTTCCCCAACAACTTGGGTACGTCCACTCTTCTACCACCCTTGGTAGGAATCCACTCAGGAAGAGTTGATCAGGTGTCCTGACACCAAAGAGCTTTTGATAAGGTGCTCAAAAACCAAAACTAGATTTTTTGATCAGGTGTCTTGTCACCACTGAGTTTTGACAAGGCTCTCAGAACCACACTCAAAACTTTTGAAGGGAGTCTTGATAACCCTTTTACAGCAGGAAAGTAAAAAAGTAAAGAGGTTGATGTTGTCTTCTCTGTTCTCAAATCAAATGAGAGAAGCACAAGTGGATTTGATGAAGATGTCAAAGCTCCCCCTGAGATTAGCAGTAGGTTCAGGAGTAGAAGCTTTGCACAGGGTGATAGGCCTTCAATGAGACTTCTCCAGCAAATGATGATTTCAGCAAGGCTGAAATGTGAGTTGTCTGGAGACTTGAATGATGAAGCCTTTTAGCACTTGAAGCAGATCTTTTAGTCACAGAAGATGAAAACTTGATTAGAGAATTTTTTGTTGTTCTTCTTCTGTAATGCAATTCTTGTGTCTCTTGGTGTTGGTGATGGTGTTGGTGTTGAATGATCTGTCTTCTTGTGTCTCTCTTTTCTTCAGCGCTATATCTCCAAGAGAACTGAGAGAATAATAATGAATTCTTGACTTGAATGGCCGAATAAATAGTCTTGAATGATTTCCAAAAACATCATTTGTCTCTAGGGAAAGTCCATTAGCAATATTCCATTTTTACCTTCCTTGACATTTGCATCAGATAGCTTGAAATGGCTAGGAAATCTTTTGCCATTAATGCAGCAATTAACTCTGAAAGAATTTGAAATAATTCCATAACTGATATTGACTTGATAGCAGAAAGCGTCGGCCTCATCAAGAAATAGTCGATCGGAGATCGACTATGGTCGACCAGAGCTCAGAGTTAATGAAATTGAACTGTAACAGAAATAGTCGATCTGAGCTCGGAGAAAATGGAGATAAGCAACAGACAGAAAGCGTCGACCTGATTTGGACATAAATCGTCGACCTTAGCTTCAACAGAAAACGTCGATTTGAACTCAGGGAAAAAGCGTAGACCTGAGCTCACCAGAAAACGTCGACCTGGCTAAGGCAGAAATCGTCGACCTTGCTAAATCAGAAATAGTCGATCTTGAGCTTGGCAGAAATCGTCGACCTTCTCTTAGACAGAAATAGTCGACCTAAGCTTGATGACAAAGCGTCGATCTAAGCTCAGCAACAGAGCGTCGATCTAAGCTTGACGACAAAGTGACGATCTAAGCTTGACGACAAAGCGTCGATCTAAGCTCAGCAACAGAGCGTCGACCTAAGCTTGACGACAAAGCGTCGATCTAAGCTTGACGACAAAGCGTCGATCTAAGCTCAGCAACAGAGCGTCGACCTTAGCTTGACGACAAAGCGTCGATCTAAGCTTGACGACAAAGCGTCGATCTAAGCTCAGACGATCGTCGGACTGAAGCTCGGCGATAGTCGACCTGAGCTCGACTATTTTTAACATTTGTCTCAGCTTTGATTCCTGATCTTGAATGATCCTGGGGGCAGCTTCAAACCTAAGTTCTAATCCCTAGACACATTCTAACTTGACCTTTTGAACTATACAACTAGGTCAAACAGATATCCTAAATACATAGTGATCCTTGCCCAAATTAGTAATAGGGTGTTCCAACAACTTCATTTGTAGATGATGTTGAACTTTATTTATAAGCGTTATTTGTTTCATGTCTATGTGAATCTATATGCCTTTACTGCTTTAGTTGCTTG
Organism: Platanthera zijinensis; assembly: GCA_039513925.1. Lineage (NCBI taxonomy): Eukaryota > Viridiplantae > Streptophyta > Magnoliopsida > Asparagales > Orchidaceae > Platanthera > Platanthera zijinensis. The sequence continues at coordinate 85,632,949 of CM077082.1, forward strand.
AGCAACGTCCATATTTCCACCCTCCACCATAGTTAGTATTGTCACACTAGCAATTACTAGTGGTGTGCGTTGCGACGAGGTATTTGCAACCCTCAATCTATTGTTCTACTCGTTCCCTACGCCTGCCTACTCCTCCATTCCACTGAGCGAAGTAGCGTATAACGGCTTGTATAGGAGTAGATTTAATTAGCCTTTATTTTCTTACAACTAAAATAAAACCCCTTCATGACCTCGCCTAAGGACTTCAATCTCATGTCCTCCTTGAAAGACAACTCCACCTTGCGGTGTTCCTTGAGAGATTCTATACTTACGAAATCCTTCCCATTTTATATTACTTATGTGAGCGATACACTTGTCATAAGCGCATCAAGTTTTTGGTGTCGTTGCCGGGGAACACAATCAAAAACTTATTCGAGCGGTACACTTGCCTAGAACCGGCACTTTGCGGTGACACCAACACACTCGGGGAGGTCATCACTACAAAACTCCGATCCTGCCAGCCATACCAATCGCAGAAGAGTAGAATAAATATAATAGTACATGAGTAAAATGGAACTCAATACTAGTCCACCAGAATCACATATATATAAATAATTCTCCACAAAGGGAGAGTACACAGAAATGATAAAACAAAGTACTAAAGAGGGCTCTTGCCCAACAAATCAAAATCCTCACCACAAATCACTCAATCGCGGAAGAAAATCTATAAAATCTACTAATGATCGGGACTCACTGTCCCTGCTAGCTGAACTCCTGTGCTAAACTGTCTTGTCTCCAAACGTACCGACCTCTGGGCTGCATCTCCTGGTTCGTCTCCACGCTCCCCTAAAATGATTTGGTCAACGACCGTTAGTCTACAAGTCTAAGTCCTATCATCCCCTACCACTCCCACATGGCCCCTAGGCACCGAGTGGGGAGAAAGAAAGAGAAGGTAATGAAGGTGGAGAGTAACAAAGGTAAGCAGGTGGCGGCAGAACTAGTCTATCATGAGTTCATAAACATAGCAAGTATATCTAAGCAGTAGTAGGTAAGTAGTATAAGTATGCACAAGAACAAGTGAGCAAGTATTGTATGAGAAGGAAAACTAAGTAAGTAACCATGACCTATAGGAATGCCCATACAAACTTATAGACCAATGGGTCATTTTGCAAGGCCTGTTGTATAAAGTGTCCCATACCATTTTATAGAATAGGTGTCAAGGGTTATATGCAATGATGATGCTATGACATGCAAGTATGTTATGAGGTGAACATGCAAGTGCAACACACACACTTGACTCTGCACACAGTCCTTTAGTTCCCCCTTTCTGGAGCCTAACCTCGCAGGATACCTCTGTAGTGGCAAATAGAAGCAGTGGGTTGGGCCTCACCAACCTCTAAACCTGTATCAACACTACCAGTCAGACCTATCATACGCCTCAACGCTGGTACACTAAGAGGAGCTCCTGCATACTCTTTTCGGCTGCGCTTCGGACTTTTTTTTGCCAAGTGCTAAACCACACTTGTCGAGTCAACGTATTGGTGTCGGGTATGATAACTCTCCAATACCGAAAACCCACCACCTTATACCTTATGCACATGCAACCTTAATATACTTTTCCACTGAGCCAAAGCTCCATAGACTATCCCGTCCGTCACAAATATCTACCGAACCAAAGCTCCCCGGACTAACCCGTCTGTCACAACTTCTACCGAGCCATCGGCTCGCCGTGCTAACCTGCCCATCACTAAAACCACCGAGCCTATCGCTCGCGAGACCCAACCTAACTCCCAAACACCGGGGAGTGTGAGTGTAAGTGAAATCCTAGTGATGCTAGTTACTTTTAAACATTGATTATTCTTATGGTTTAGGTTAGCCAAGGACTGCCCTAGGTATTCCCGATGAAGGGCTCTCATAGGGCACTAGGAACTATGATGGTAGCTGAAGCCCATCATTCCCTTTTGCAAGGCACTTACTATTATAGGTTATTACCCAATTCCCAATCCCTTTTAATATTATACTGGATCTAACCCTAGTGTATTTTGACTCTCTTTCTCTCCACAGGAAAGATGACCTTTCGTCGATCCCGAGCACCACCTAACACTAGCCAACCCAACATTCCCCTCTTCATGACTCTTAATTAATCTCACTTTTTCATCTTACCAAATCAACATACATTACTCCCCACTTCCTATGACCATCCCCCATGTTATCACAATTTCCGCAGTTTTACTAAATGAAGACCAACCTAAGCTATATGATGTACATGATAGGAGGTAATCAAAATTTTCATTCAAATGCCCTAAGATAATTATTGGGGGTCTATAATGATACATTTATCCTAAATCAAGAAACTTGTAAGTTTCCTAATTAATTTGGCATTTATTAAATTTTCCCAAATGATAGGTTATGGGTAATTTTGATCATGAAGTACTAGATTTCCTTAATTTATTGCCACCAAAAAATTATGAACAGTGTACGATAGCAAATTATTAGTGAATTCCAATTTTCACATATTTTCATAAATGTAATAACCTCTAAGTAATTAATTCAAGTTAATTCAAATAATTTTAAATAATGAAGGGAGTACCATAAGTCATAGTCCAAAAATTATATAAAAAATACCAGAGACTTATAATGATCATAAAATACCACTAACTAAGTTTCATGTAATTCCAAGGTTAGTGAGACATGTATAAAAATACTTCAAATAATTTCATTAAAGTGCACTTTGTGAAAAAACATTCTTATAGACTCATTCAAATGACATGTGATAATTTCTTAGACATCATTATACCCTAAACAGTTCTCTGGCCAAGTAACACAATTTTCAAGTAAGATCTAATATTTATTATCTATTTATCAAAGTATGGTGCACTAGTTCACTTAACACATGAAGTACTAAGAGAAAATGACCAAATGATCCAAATAATTTACTAGTGCCTCTAAATGATATTTAATTAACCTTGCCAGAGTTTTATATCATTCTAAGTTAATCTAACCATGGTTACTTCAAAATCATTAAAAAGGTCATGGTGGGGATTATACCTAGAAGTATGAGCTGCTATTTTCTAAACATCTTATAATAAATTTCAGAGGTAAATAGCACTATAAAGTTACTCCTACCAAAATCTCATGAAAATCCAAGATCATATGACCTTTCAACATTTTCATAAAAGGTATAGGCCCAAACTATCAATAATTGGTTTAAGTGGTGTGCCTAAGTCTAAATGTCACCAAATTTCTTCCTATGGCATTTCACCACCCTATGATCACATGGACTAAACGCCAAGTCCATACAAGGCCAAATCACCCCATGTCCTTCACAAAACTCCAAAGTTCAACTTTAGGGTTTGAACAAGGGTCCTAGGTCAAATTCACCCTAATCCACCCCAAACTCCATGTGAGGGTGTTTAAACTAACCATGGGGCTCTGGCCAAAGTCTCAACCCCTTTGGGTGAAAATTGGCCACTCCATGCCCCAAGCTCACTGTGGCCCTAATTAACCCTTAAAGGGCCACACTTTGGTCTCACCAAAACCTATTCAAATCAAACCCAATTGGGTTGAGATTTTTATCATAGTCATGCCATGATCCTAAGAGTCAGAAACGAAAATTTTGGTGGGTTTAGAGGTCATTAGACCCCTTAAATAATTCATACAAGGATTATTGAGTTTCTATAAAACCTTTAGGAAAATGCTTTCCAAAAATTCCCATTTTTATATATTTTAGGTATAGGTAAGTGTGACCCCCAGCCTAACTTTCAAGTCATTTGGATGGCTGGATTGATGGGGGCACTCAAAACAATCTCTTATCTAGCTTAGGTATAGACCTCACCAAAATGAGTGTTGTGGTCTGACCTGAACTCCAAATTAGTTCAAATAAATTTTAAGATAAACTAGACTCATAGGGCTACAACTTTCATGTAGACCACTTTTACTGTATGGGACCCTAAGTATTTTTAATAATTAATTTGAAACAGCCCAATAACTGTGACAGAAAATACATAAATCAAAACTTAATATAAAAGATCTAGCACAGATCTTAAATTTGATCAAGTGGCTCTTGGTTTTCTTCTTCCTCCAGCCAACGACCATGATTGGCAGAACCTAGAGCATATTCCAAGCCCATTTGTCGGCCACTCGACCACCTACCTTGCCAGCCACCATCGCCACCACCTCCATTGAGGTGGGGGCTATCGTCGGGCGGTGGCACGACCGCCGGAGGGGCGGTTTCCAGCGAACCCAAGAGGAAGCCCAAATTCAAAAAATCATGGAATTTGAAGCTTGGAATCGGCTCAACTGAGCCCGATTCTTATCAATAAAGATTCCTAAAATCTAACCCATTAAGGAGTAGAGGACCTGATTTGTGGCTTGAAGACGTGTGATTTGCCTCCTCACCATTTCCGGCCACCAAACTTTGACTCCTCTATTACCTCAACACCAACCTCAATGGAAATGATAAGGAATCGGGTGACACGATTGCCCTTGCCCTGGTGAAGGACCTTAAAGAGGGAATTTGGGAGAGGAGGCCTTTAACTGCCAAATATCATTAAACTCCATTAATGGCCATTAACTCCATAACTCCCCGAAACTCAAAAGAGGAACGGGCAGCGTTTGGAGCCGAGTTTGGGCCCTTGTAAGGGTCATACGGCTTGTGATATGAGCGTGTCCCAAGGGCGTATCTTGCTCGGGCTGTTTGCCAGACTGTGTCGAATGAGTTATACAACCTAAGACACGGGCGTGTCCCAGGAGTGTATCTGGCACGCGACATGTGACACGGGCGTATCACATGGCCGTGTCCACTTCTAGTAGTTTTGGTTCTATGTCGATTAGGAAACACGCCCCACAATAGGGGCATGTACTGTATGATACGGGCATGTCCAGCTTGATACGGGCGTGTCTAAGCCTGTGTCATGGTCAAGATGCGACAGTTTCACCATCAATTGGGGTACACGGCCCATGGCACGGGCATGTCCATGGGTGACACGGGCGTGTCAGAAGCCGTGTCACAGGCCATGTCTTGTTCTGGTTTTCCTGGTTTATGGCAAGTGTGCACATGGCCTTGGACACGGGCATGTCGCAAGCCATGTTCAGCCAAGAAATTTTATGTTCAGGGCAAATCGTGGCCGTTCATTTCCTTTTTTTGGGATCGAAGGGCTCAGGTTGGTCTATGTTGGGATTTAGGCCTAGAATAGGGTTTTAAAACCCTCATTTCAAGTGAGCATTCTCTTTCTAAGACTTTAGAGAGAGGGGAGAGCAAGGAGGAAGATGAAATCCGGCCGCCGGATAAGCTTCGGAGCCCCGATTCTTGATCTAAGTCTAGATCTGCGAAGGCGAGGCCAATACAGTGCTTTCCGTCCGACTAGATCGTCATGGAGCCAAAGAGAAATGCTAGGGTAACGATTTTCTACTTGGACTTGTGAAGTCCTCTTTCCTTTTTGCATAGGAAGCCCGCTCTCGCGAGTATGCGGTGAGTTTGAGGTGTTCCTTCGGGTACACATGAATAGTCCCTGTTGTTTTGCATGTAGAGTCCGGAATCGAAGTACGGACATAGGCAGAGTGTGTAAAGCCTACCCGGACAAGTTGGTCTGGATCGGTGATGTTTCATTATGCACGAATGGTTGGAGAAGACTCTGTGCCGATCGTTGTTTTCAGGTTTTCTACGCGGAAGATGGTAACAGGGAATCTTGGGGATTAACTCCAAGATACACCCGGAAACTGGGCAGAAGCGTGATTCTGCCAACTTGGTGGCCTAGGAGCCAACTTGTACTTAACTGGGTTTTGTAAGATTTGTGTAATCGCTTTGGGACTCGAGGAAGCTTGACCCGTTCATATGGCTTAAATATACGTTGCGGTGTGAGCAACGGGTTAGGCTGAACCGTACCCGCTCTGTGTTGTTCGGTTAAAGAGAACTAAAGTATGTGGCACTTACCGTTGGCATAGATGGAGGGTCTTAAGCTTAGGCCGAAAGGACCAAAATGCTCACGATATTTACTGTCCTAGAGGCGGTGGTGGTTTGAGTTCACCGTGTAAGTGTCCTGAGAGCACGGGGCATGCAGCCGTGTATGCCTACGCCTGTGGTGAAGTGTGCTTAAATTGTACTTTCGCTCTCCCGTTTGCTTATACTAATGAATTGCAGGGAAGGAGCACCGCCACCCCAAGTAAATGGTTTGGTCGTTATAATTTGGTCAGCTTTAGCTGACCGTTGCTTTTATTTTCCACTGTGCGGTGGAATGTTGCTTGCAGGTGTTGCGGAGCCGAGTTGCAAATAGCAGGCTAAAGCCCTTGTTGCAGTGCTGGCCCTCGAAGGCCGAAATGTATTATTTACTTTATTCTTATGTGTGACCGGCCTGCATGCCATTATATGGAAGACACATTTTATTTAAGTGAACTTTTGTAAGGCCATAAGGCCCAGTACTTGGTGTATTTGTACATTGATTCCTAATTGGGTTTGTTAGTGGACATTCATTCTTTTGGTTGGGTTCTTTCTTTGCAACTTATTAATTTGCTTCCGCTAGAATGTACTCTGTGTAGGACGTGTGATTGGAAGATTGGTTTCATTTAGTAACCCACCGGTCTGTCCGTGGTATATGGCATCGGGCCCCGGCCAGACCTACTGTTATATGCTATGTGACGGATAGGGGTGTTACAATTTGGTATCAGACTACCGATTTTGGAATACTTAAATGAATTCGTGGGCGAATCTTTTAAGGGGTCGTGAGCACATGTGTGTGCGTCATCGTTATAACATAAAAAGAACCCATGAATGTCCACTTAGGAATGAAAATACACCTGTTTGAGGAACCTGCGTGTTCATATAATTGCTTTTTGCAATATTATTCGGTCCCTTCATGGTTTTTTGTATGACTATAGGTGACCAGGAGTTGTGCAGGGTCGTTAGAACATCCTATGTAAGACCCCAACCTCGGAGATGATCGCGGGGCGATCAAGCAGCCTTTTGGAGGTCTGAACAGGGGCACACGGCCTGGCACACGGCCGTGTGCCTACCCGTGTTCAGTGTTTTTGTGCAGTCTCGAGTTAGGGAAGGACACGGCCTGAGACACACGGCCGTGTCTCAAGCCGTGTGTGGGGCACACGGCCTCGAACACGGCCGTGTTCGAAGCCGTGTTCTGGAAGCCCGACGATCGTTCCTGAAGCTCCAGGTAACACGGCTCGTGGCACACGGCCGTGTCAGGACCCGTATCGATCGGCGAATGAGCTACACGGCCATACACACGGCCGTGTGTCAACCCGTGTTCGGCCCAGTTTTTGGATTTTTAGATCTAATCTCGGCCGTTCGTTCCCTTGGATCTAAATCCGGCGGTGGGGGCTGCTCCTGGGGGGTTATTAGCCGGGAAATGGGGGGAGAAACCCTCATTTTCACCTTGAGTTTCTCTTTCTTCATCTTAGAGAGAGGGGAGAACTCCCTTGGTGGTGTGAGCCCAAGATCCGGCCGCCGGAGGAGTTTTGAAGCACCGATTCGCGATCCGAGTCCGGATCCTCGAAGGCAAGGGCGAGGCGAAGCTTTCCATCCGACTACATCTTCATGGCGCCGCGGAAAAATGCGAGGGTAACGATCCTCTTCATAGGGCATGTGTAGTCGCCCTTCTTTCTATGCATGGGGAAATCCCCCTCTCGCGAGTGAGCGTTGAGGCGCGGAATCCCTTCGGGTAGATATGTAGAGTCCCCGTTGTTAGAGCCCGGAATCGGAGTACGGGTGTAGGCATTGTGTGTGAAGCCTATTTGGGTTTAACCCGGATCGGTGATGTTTGCATTGCATGGCCAGAGAAGACTCCGCGCCGATGATTTTTAGTTTTCCGAAATTTCTATGCGGTAGATTGCATACAGGGATCCTTGGGGGTTAACCTCGAGGCGCACCCGGAAAGCTTGGGCGGATTCGCATTGCCGCCACGATGTTGCCTTGGAGGGCAAATCGGTACATAACGGGGTTATGTGCGTGTTTTGATCGATTGTGGGAATGAGGAGAAACTTGGCCCGCACCGATGGCTAAATGGCCGTGGTGAAGTGATCAACGGGCGGGTGGAACTCTACCCATTCCAAGTGGTCTCGGTAGAAGCGACCTAAAGTACATGGGACTTCCCGGGAGGCTGGAAACGGGCCTAGGCTTCGGCTGAAAGGGCTAAATGCTCACGAGAGTTGCCATCCGAGGGATGGTGGTGGAATCGCGGTGTCGGACTGGGTCCGGACCGGGTTCGCCGATTAGTGCCCTGAGAGCACGGAGTGTGCGGCCGTGCGTGCCGACACTTGTGGCGAATAGAATACTTTATAGAATTGCTATGGTAGTTTTATATGCAGGGAAGGAGCACCGCCGTCCCGAGAAACGGGACGGGGTCGTTATAATTTGGTCAGCTTTGCTGACCGTTGCCCTTTTGTATTGCCACCTCTTGGGTGGGTTGTTTTCTTCAGGTGCTGCTGCGGAGCCAAGCGACAAATAGCGGGCTAAAGCCCAAGTTGCAGCGCCAGCCCTCGAAGGCTTAGTTATTAGCTTTTTCATATTCATGTATGGCCGGCCTGCGTGCCGATGTATGAAAGACGCTATCTTGTTAAGCGAACACTTCTGTAAGGCCTTAAGGCCGTGAACTCTTTTGTGTATGTACTCATTCCTGGGTTGTAGTGGACATTCATGCTCTGTGGCAGGGTTCTTATCTTTTGCAACTTAATTAAATTGCTTCCGCTAGGTGTTGTGTAGGACGCTCTGATTGGTTGTGTGGTTTCAACGCGTAACCAACCGGTCTGTCCGTAGTATATGGCGTCGGGCCCCGGCCGGACCTACTGCTATATGCTATGTGACGGATAGGGGTGTTACAAATTGGTATCAGAGCCAGGTTTCGGTCAAGCTTAAATGAATTCGTGGGCGAATTCACTTTAAGGGGTGGTGAGCACCTGCGTGTGCGTCATCGTTATAACATGAAAAGAACCCATGAATGTCCACTTAGGAATGAAAATACACATGTTTGAGGAACCTGCGTGTTCCTATAATTGCTGTTTGCAGTAATTTTTTGGTCGCTTATTGGTGTTTTGCACGATTTTAGGTGACCAGAAGTGGTGCTGGGCCGTCTGAACGGCCAGGTTCTGAGGCGAGCAGTGCGCCAAGCGACGCGCCTGCAACACCTTTGTCTGCTGAGACCATTAGGTTGGTGGCAGAAGCGGTCATGGCAATGATCAATGCGCAGCCTGCAAGGCAGGTGCAGCAGCCTGCTCCTGCTGTGGAACAGGTACCGCTTCAGGCGGCAGAGCAAAGGAGGGTTGAGCAAGTAGTTTTGGAGCCAGAGTTGCCTAGGAGAGCAACTGAAAGACAACTGAAGCATGTCATGGGCTTTCACCCACCGGTGTTCACGGGGGCAGAAACCCCGACCCAAGCAGAGGATTGGCTCTCAAGGGTCAACAGGGTGATGACTGCGACGCAAACTGAAGAGTGGCAGAAGACCACTATAGCGACGTTCCTTTTGGATGGGGACGCAAGACTGTGGTGGGAGGGCCTAGAGCTGCATCAGTTGAGGGGAAGGCCATTGGCCGAAGTCCCGATGGAGGAGTTTGCGAGGCTATTTATGGCTCGATACCTCCCCTCGGCGCAGAGGATCGCGCTAGAGAGCGAATTTCAGAAGTTGGTGCAGGGTGATAGCACCGTTGATGAATACCTCCACGAGTTTACTCGGTTGGGGAGATATGCCGGCGCTACCTTCGCAGACGAGGAGCGCAAGACGAGCCGCTTTTATGAAGGGCTAAGGGATGATTTGAGGTTGCTGCTGTCGGGGCCCAAGACGCAGGGTTTCATGACCCTGGTCAGTTCGGCCCGGTCCTTGGAGAAGGATATGAGAAACGTGCAAGCAAAGAAGGAGAGGGAATCTGGTGGCAAGAGATCAGAGTTCAAGGCGCCGACTACGTCGAAGTCGGGCTACCGTAGATTCTCCAAGAAGTCTAGGACGTCGGGTCCAGCTCCTTCTGCAGGTGCCTCGGGGGCAACTACCAATCGAACCCCGGGCGCTTGTTTCACGTGCGGAAAGCCAGGGCACTTTGCCCGTGATTGCTGGAGTGGGCGCTCAAAGTCCGAAAGGAAACAAGAAGCTACCTACGAGGAAAAGGGGAAAGCGGTGGAGTCGACCGCGTCCCACTATGCTCCGACTCAGCCTAGAGTCTATAACTTGGGCCAGCAGGAGGCCATCAAGCAAGCGGATGTGGTGACAGGTATGAGTTAATTTATAGCAAGTTAACTTTAATACCGTTATCTATTGCTTGTTAGCATAATATTGTTTGTGTAGGCTTTGTTGTGATTAGTGCTAGTCCGGCACGGGCACTGTTCGACACTGGTGCTTCGCATTCTTTCTTGTCCGAACAGTTTATATCGCGCATCGGAGTCCCTTCTTCGATGGCGAAGGACAAGTTAGATGTGTTGCTACCGAATGGGTGCTCGATGCGTGCGGACAGGGTGTGCGCCGTGAAGGTTCACATAGGGAGCCAAGAGTTCGACTTGCTAGCGTCATTACTGCCGTTAGTAGAGTTCAATGTTATCTTTGGAATGGATTGGCTGTCAGAGCAGAAGGCTTGGATCGATTGCGACCGTAAGGAGGTCAAGCTGGGTGTAGGGCGGGAGACTACATTCGAGGGGCTAAAGGGGTCGAGCAAGACACTGATGTCTGCTCTTCAGGTGGTGAAGGCGGTTCGTGCTGGTGCAGAGCTGTTCTTCGCATTAGTGGGGGCTGTAGAGCCGAAGTCCACTTTGGATGAGATCCCCGTGGTATGCGAGTACCCAGATGTGTTCCCGGATAGCCTTCCTGGAGCCCCACCGCAGCGAGAGATTGATTTCACGATCGAGCTCGTGTCGGGTGCCAAACCCGTGTCACGTGCTCCTTATAGGTTGGCGCCAAAGGAGATGGCGGAGTTGAAGGTTCAGCTGGAGGAGCTGATGGAGCAAGGCTATGTGCGTCCAAGTTCGTCGCCTTGGAGCGCACCGGTGCTCTTCGTTAAAAAGAAGGACGGTAGTATGCGACTGTGCATCGACTACAGAGAATTGAACAAGTTGACGGAAAAGAATAAGTACCCGATCCCGAGGATTGATGATCTCTTTGATCAGTTAGTCGGATCGTCGGTATACTCCAAGTTGGACTTGAAGTCGGGGTACTATCAGCTGAGGATCAGGGAGTGTGATATCCCGAAGACAGCGTTCAGTACGAGGTATGGGCATTTCGAGTTCACGGTCATGCCGTTTGGACTGACAAATGCGCCATCGGTGTTTATGGATCTGATGAACAGGACGTTCAGAGATTTCCTGGATCGCTTTGTGATCGTGTTTATTGACGATATTTTGGTATACTCGCAGTGCGAAGAAGACCACTTCAAGCATTTGCATTTGGTGTTGGAGACTCTGAGGAGGAATGAGCTTTACGCAAAGTTCTCCAAGTGCGAGTTCTGTCTACCCTCGGTAGCGTTCCTTGGTCATATAGTGAGTGGGGAAGGTATAGCGGTGGATCCGGGGAAGATTGTTGCGATACGGGAGTGGCCTGCGTTATCTTCTGTCGCGGAAGTCCGTAGTTTTCTCGGGCTTGCCGGATATTACAGGCGCTTCGTAGAGAACTTCTCGCGGGTAGCGTTACCTCTCACGAAGTTGACAAGGAAGGATCAGAAATTCTTGTGGACGCAAGAGTGCGTGCAAGCTTTTGAGGAGCTGAAGAAGCGGTTGACCACGGCGCCAGTGCTTAGTTCGCCGAGTGGGACCGAGGGCTTTGAGGTGTATAGCGACGCTTCGGGTAGTGGCTTGGGCTGCGTGTTGTTGCAGCATGGAAGTGTGATCGCGTATGGATCGCGTCAGCTGAAAGTGCATGAAAGAAATTATCCGGTGCACGACTTGGAGTTGGCGGCCGTGATTTTTGCACTCAAGTTGTGGAGGCACTACCTATACGGCGTAAGGGTCGATATATACACCGATCACAAGAGCCTAAAATACCTGTTGGATCAGAAAGACCTTAATATGAGGCAGAGGAGGTGGATGGAGTTCCTGGGGGACTACACCTTCAAAATACATTATGTACCCGGGAAGGGCAACGCAGTTGTGGATGCGCTGAGCCGCAGGGCTCCCGCCCAAGCAAACTGGTTGTCGGTGCATGATGAGCGGCTAGTACGGGAGTTGGAGGAGCTTGAGATCTGTTGCGTTGACAGGCAGACGAGCGCCAAGGCAATGTAAAACTGGACAGAGGTGCAGTACGACCTGGCTGACCGGGTTCGGCAGGCATTGGAGTTAGATGACTCCATGAAGGAGCTTTTGGAGGCCGCTCTGGATGGGTCAAATTCCCAATTCTCGGTGGAAGATGATTTATTAAGGAAGGATCATCGGTTGTGCGTCCCGAGTGGGGGTAACCTCCGGGCGGAGTTGATGTACGAGGCTCATCATACCAAGTACTCAATCCACCCAGGGAGCACGAAGATGTATCGTGATCTCAAAAAGTTGTTTTGGTGGCCAGGGCTTAAGAAAGATGTGGCGTTGTACGTGGCTAAATGCCAAACGTGCGCCTTGGTGAAGGCGGAGTGCCAAAAGCCGGGAGGATTTTTGAAGTCCTTGCCTATACCGGAGTGGAAATTCGACGATATATCTATGTACTTTGTGCACGGGCTGCCAAGGTCGCAGAAGGGGAACGACGCCATCTGGGTGATCGTAGATCGGCTAACTAAGGTGTCGCATTTCATTCCGCATAGGAAGGATGATCCAGTGGAGAAACTGGCAAAGTTGTACGTTGACAATATTGTTAGGCTGCATGGTGTGCCTCGTAGCATTGTGAGTGATCGCGATGGGCGGTTCACGTCAAATGACTGGAGGTTGGTGCAGCAGATGCTGGGGACAAAGTTAAAGTTCAGTACAGCTTTCCATCCGCAGATGGATGGGAAGACCGAGAGGGTTAATAGAACGATGGAGGACATGCTCCGCATGTGTGTTCTAGACTTCGGGAAGCATTGGGAAGACCACCTTTATTTGGTGGAGTTCGCGTACAACAACATCTACCAAGCGAGCATACAAATGGCGCCCTTCGAGTCCCTGTATGGTAGGAAGTGTCGCACGCCGTTATCGTGGCTTGAAGCGGGTGAGGCAAGGTTGTACAAGAAGCAGGAGGTGGAGAGTGCTACCTCGATAGTGCGGATCATTCGGGAGCGCTTGTTGATCGCTCAGGACCGGCAGGCGAAGTATTACAATGCCAAGCACCGGAACGTGGAGTTCGCGGTAGGCGATTGGGTATACCTGAAAGTGAAGCCGTTCAAGGGGGTTTCGCGGGTGAGACGCTTGAAGAAGCTGAGCCCAAGATACCTTGGACCTTTTGAAGTCCTGGAGCGAGTCGGCGAAGCTGCATACCGTTTGAAGCTATCAGTGGAGTTGAGTGGATTACATTATGTGTTCCACATTTCTGTGTTGCGGAAGGCGGTGCAAGAGCCTTCGCAGGTGATCGCGGCTGACCAAGTACCGGTTGAGGAAGGATTGACAACGAAAGTCAAGCCCATATCTATTGAGGATTTCGAAGTCAAGCGGCTTCGGAACAAGGAAATCAGAATGGTGAAGGTCCGTTGGGATAACTGCGGGCGCGAGGAGCTCTCTTGGGAGCGAGAGCAGACAATGCGCGAGGAGTACCCCGAGTTGTTCCCCTCAGGTACTCGATTTGTTTATTTTTGTGTAGTCTCTGTTCTTAATTTTGGGACGAAATTCTCTTAAGGGGGAGGGAGTTGTAAGACCCCAACCTCGGAGATGATCGCGGGGCGATCAAGCAGCCTTTTGGAGGTCTGAACAGGGGCACACGGCCTGGCACACGGCCGTGTGCCTACCCGTGTTCAGTGTTTTTGTGCAGTCTCAAGTCAGAGAAGGACACGGCCTGAGACACACGGCCGTGTCTCAAGCCGTGTGTGGGGCACACGGCCTCGAACACGGCCGTGTTCGAAGCCGTGTTCTGGAAGCCCGACGATCGTTCCTGAAGCTCCAGGTAACACGGCCCGTGGCACACGGCCGTGTCAGGACCCGTGTCGATCGGCGAATGAGCTACACGGCCATACACACGGCCGTGTGTCAACCCGTGTTCGGCCCAGTTTTTGGATTTTTAGATCTAATCTCGGCCGTTCGTTCCCTTGGATCTAAATCCGGCGGTGGGGGCTGCTCCTGGGGGGTTATTAGCCGGGAAATGGGGGGAGAAACCCTCATTTTCATCTTGAGTTTCTATTTCTTCATCTTAGAGAGAGGGGAGAACTCCCTTGGTGGTGTGAGCCCAAGATCCGGCCGCCGGAGGAGTTTTGAAGCACCGATTCGCGATCCGAGTCCGGATCCTCGAAGGCAAGGGCGAGGCGAAGCTTTCCATCCGACTACATCTTCATGGCACCGCAGAAAAATGCGAGGGTAACGATCCTCTTCATAGGGCATGTGTAGTCGCCCTTCTTTCTATGCATGGGGAAATCCCCCTCTCGCGAGTGAGCGTTGAGGCGCGGAATCCCTTCGGGTAGATATGTAGAGTCCCCATTGTTAGAGCCCGGAATCGGAGTACGGGTGTAGGCATTGTGTGTGAAGCCTATTTGGGTTTAACCCGGATCGGTGATGTTTGCATTGCATGGCCGGAGAAGACTCCACGCCGATGATTTTTAGTTTTCCGAAATTTCTACGCGGTAGATTGCATACAGGGATCCTTGGGGGTTAACCTCGAGGCGCACCCGGAAAGCTTGGGCGGATTCGCATTGCCGCCACGATGTTGCCTTGGAGGGCAAATCGGTACATAACGGGGTTATGTGCGTGTTTTGATCGATTGTGGGAATGAGGAGAAACTTGGCCCGCACCGATGGCTAAATGGCCGTGGTGAAGTGAGCAACGGGCGGGTGGAACTCTACCCATTCCAAGTGGTCTCGGTAGAAGCGACCTAAAGTACATGGGACTTCCCGGGAGGCTGGAAATGGGCCTAGGCTTCGGCTGAAAGGGCTAAATGCTCACGAGAGTTGCCATCCGAGGGATGGTGGTGGAATCGCGGTGTCGGACTGGGTCCGGACCGGGTTCGCCGATTAGTGCCCTGAGAGCACGGAGTGTGCGGCCGTGCGTGCCGACACTTGTGGCGAATAGAATACTTTATAGAATTGCTATGGTAGTTTTATATGCAGGGAAGGAGCACCGCCGTCCCGAGAAACGGGACGGGGTCATTATAATTTGGTCAGCTTTGCTGACCGTTGCCCTTTTGTATTGCCACCTCTTGGGTGGGTTGTTTTCTTCAGGTGCTGCTGCGGAGCCAAGCGGCAAATAGCGGGCTAAAGCCCAAGTTGCAGCGCCAGCCCTCGAAGGCTTAGTTATTAGCTTTTTCATATTCATGTATGGCCGGCCTGCGTGCCGATGTATGAAAGACGCTATCTTGTTAAGCGAACACTTCTGTAAGGCCTTAAGGCCGTGAACTCTTTTGTGTATGTACTCATTCCTGGGTTGTAGTGGACATTCATGCTCTGTGGCAGGGTTCTTATCTTTTGCAACTTAATTAAATTGCTTCCGCTAGGTGTTGTGTAGGACGCTCTGATTGGTTGTGTGGTTTCAACGCGTAACCAACCGGTCTGTCCGTAGTATATGGCGTCGGGCCCCGGCCGGACCTACTACTATATGCTATGTGACGGATAGGGGTGTTACATCCTATTTCTGAGGCATGTAGCGCACCAAATGTTGAGCCTGTAATACCTCCCTCAGTAGAAACCATATGATTGCTGGCTGAAGCGGTGTTCGCTATGATCAATGCTCAGCCTGAAAGACAAGTGCAGTAGCTTGCCCCTGCTGTGGAGCAAGTACCGCTTCATACAGCGAAACCGAGGAGGGTGGAGCAAGTGGTAGTGGAGCCATTGATGCCTAGGAGAGCAACTGAAAAGCAGCTGAAGCATGTTATGGGCTTCAATCCTCCGGTGTTCTTGGGGATGGGAACCCCAACCCAAGCTTAAGATTGGCTCTCCCAGATAAAGAGAGTCCTGACAGCTACGGAGATGGATGAGTGGCAAAATTCAATTATAGCCACTTTCTTGTTGGATGGTGATGCAAGGCTGTGGTGGTAAGGTTTGGAACTACATCACTTGGGGGGAGTCAACTCACAGACGTCTCAATAGAGGAGTTTTCAAGACTATTCTTAGCAAGGTTCCTTGCCTCAGCTCAGAGGATTGCGATGGAGAATGAGTTTCAGAAGCTGGTGCAAGGAGAGAGTAGCCTGGACGAGTACCTCCATGAATTTACACACTTGGGTCAGTATGCAAGCGCTACATTCGCCGATGAGGAGCGAAAGACAAACCGATTCTATGAATGTCTGAGGGATGACCTAAGGCTACTACTCTCGAGGCCTATGATGCAGGGTTTTCTAACCTTGGTCAACACGGCCCGGTCTTTGGAAAAAGATATGAAGAATGTGCAAGCAAAGAAGGACTCTGGTGATAAGAGGACAGAGTTCAAGGTGCCGAATACCTCAAAGTCTGGTTATCGTAAGTTTGGTAAGAAGGCTAGGACTTTGGGTCCAACCCCTTCTTCTGGGGCTTCGGGGGAAACTATAGGCCGAACCCCGGGTGCATTCTACAATTGTGGGAAGCCGGGGAATTTTGCCCGTGACTGTTGGAGCGGACGGCCAAAGTCCGAGAGGAAGCCGGGAGCAACTTATGAGGAAAAGGGGAAGGCGGTGGAGTCAACTGCATCCCATTATGCTCTAACTCAACCGAAAGCCTATAACCTTGGCCAGTAGTATGACATAAAAAAGTGGATGTGGTAACAGGTACGGATTAAATTTATAGCAATTTAGCTTTAAATACTTGGTACCTTGTGCATGATAGCTTATTATTGCTTGTACTAGGCTTCATTTTTATTTTTGATAATCCGGTAATAGCACTCTTCGATACGGGAGCTTCAGACTCCTTTTTGTCCGAAGGATTTATCGCGCATCGGAGTACCTTCTTCGATGGCGAAGGACAAACTGGATGTGTTGTTGCCTAACGGGTGTTCAATGCGCGCGGATAGAATTTGTTGCGTAAAGATACAGATTGGGAGTCAGGAGTTCAACTTGCAAGCGTCGTTACTTCCGCTAGTGGAGTTCGACGTAATATTTGGTATGTACAGGCTCTCAGAGAAGCAGGCATACATTGATTGCAATCGCAAGGAGGTCAAGTTGGGAACTGGTCGTGAGACAAATTTTGCAGTCTTGAAAGGGTCGAGCAAGACGTCATTGTCTGCTCTTCAGGTGGTTAAGGCAGTTTGTGCCGGTGCAGAGCTGTTCTTCACGCTAGTGGAGGCTTCAAAGCCTAAGCCTACTTTGGATAGTATCTTAGTGTTATCCGAGTACCCTGATGTATTCCCTGACGATCTCCCTAGATCCCCACCGCAACGAGAGATTGACTTCACAATTGAGCTAGTTCCAGGCGCCAAACCTGTGTCACGTTCTCCGTATCGGTTAGCGCCTAAGGAGATGGATGAACTGAAGGTTCAACTGGAAGAGCTTTTGGAGAAGGCTTATGTGCATCCAAGTTCGTCACCTTGGAGCACACCAGTCCTTTTTGTTCAGAAGAAGGATGGAATCTTGCGGCTCTGCATCGATTATCGAGAGCTGAACAAGTTAATGGAGAAGAACAAGTACCCGATCACAAAGATTGATGATTTGTTCGATCAGTTGGTTGGGTCATCGGTGTACTCTAAATTGGATCTTAAGTCAGGGTATTATCGGCTGAGGATAAGGGAAAGTGATATCGCCAAGACAGCATTCAGCATGAGATATGGGCATTATGAGTTTACTGTCATGCCGTTTGAGCTGACTAATGCGCCACCAGTGTTCATGGATCTGATGAATAGAACTTTCAAAGAGTACCTGGACCACATCATGATAGTCTTTATTGACGACATATTGGTGTACTCGCAGTGCGAAGATGATCACTTCAAACATTTGCATTTGGTGATGGAGACGCTGAGGAGGAACTAACTATATACCAAGTTCTCTAAATGCGAGTTTTGGTTGTCCTCGGTGGCATTCCTTGCTCACATAGTCAGTGGAGAAGGGATTGCGGTGGATCTAGCGATGATAGTGGTGATACGGGAGTGTCCTGTATTGTGTTCAGTAGCGGAAGTCAAGAGTTTTCTTGGGCTTGTCGGCTACTACAGGCGCTTCGTAGATAACTTCTCGCGGATTGTGTTACCCCTCACGACTTTGACGAGGAAATACCAAAGGTTTGTTTGGTCGCTAGAGTGCGAGAAAGATTTCGAGGAGCTGAAGAGACAATTGACCATGGCGCCTGCTCTATGTTCGCTGAGTGGGACCGAAGGTTTTGAGATCTACAACGATGCTTTGGGCATTGGTATGGGTTGCATTCTACTATATCATGCCAGTATGATAGCTTATGGCTCGCATCAGCTGAAGGTACACGAGAGGAATTATCCAGTCCATGACTTGGAGTTAGTGGCCGTGATATTTGCCCTGAAGTTGTGGAGGCACTACCTATACGGTGTGAAGGTCGATATCTATGCCGACCACAAGATCCTGAAATACTTGTTAGATCAAAAAGACCTAAGCATGCAGCAGCAGAAATGAATGGAGTTCCTTGGGGACTACACATTTAAGATTCACTATGTACCTAGGAAAGGCAATGCAGTTGCGGACGCATTGAGTCGCAGGGCCCCTGTGCGGGCCAACTGGTTGTCAGTTCATGACAAGCGGTTGATTCGAGAGCTAGAGACATCAGAGATCTCTTGTGTGGACAAGCAGACTAGTGTCGAAGCACAGCTGAACTGGACAGAGGTGCATTATGACCTGGCTGATCGGATTCGGAAGGCGCTAGAGTTGGATAGCAACATGAAGCAAATCTTGGATGAGGCTTTGGATGGGTCAAATTCCCAGTTTGATGTTGTTGATGGATTGTTTTTGAAGTACAGGCGTCTGTGCGTCCAAAATGGGGGTAATATGCGGGATGAATTGATGTACGAGGCGCATCATACCAAGTACTCAATTCACCCGGGGAGCACGAAAAATGTATCAGGATATGAGGAAGTTGTTCTGGTGGCAAGGACTGAAGAAGAACATGGAACTTTATGTGGCGAAGTGTCAAACGTGCACCTTGGTGAAGGCAGAGTGCTAGAAGCCCGGAGGTTTCTTCAAGTCTTTGCCTATCCCGGAGTGGAAGTTCGATGACATTTCTATGGATTTTGTGCATGGTTTGCCAAGATTATAGAAGGGGAATGACGCCATCTGGGTGATCGTAGACAGTTTGATGAAGGTGTCGCACTTCATTCTGAATAAGAAGGATGATTCGGTGGAGAAACTGGCAAAACTGTATGTGGATAACATTGTTCGACTACACGGTGTGCCCCGCAGCATCGTGAGAGACCGATATGGACAGTTCACATCCAATGACTGGAGGCTGGTACAGCAAATGTTGGGAACCAAGCTGAATTTCAGCATGGCCTTTCATCCGCAGACGGATGGTCAGACCGAGAGAGTTAACAGGATGATGGAGTACATGCTTCGCATGTGCATCTTGAATTTCGGGAAGTTATGGAAAAATCACCTGTACTTGGTTTAATTTGCGTACAATAATAGCTATCAAGCGAGCATTCAAATGGCGCCCTTCGAGGCCCTATATAGTAGAAAATGTCACACGATATTGTCATGGTTGGAAATGGGCGAGTCGAGGTTGTACAAAAAGCAAGAGGTGGAAAGTGCCACATCATTAGTACGAACCATTCGGGAACGGTTGCTGATCGCTTAGGACAGGCATGCTAAATACTATAATGCTAAGCATCGGAACGTTGAGTTCACTGTTGGCGACTGGGTGTATTTAAAGATTAAGCCATCCAAGGGTGTCTCACTGGTACGATGCTTGAAGAAGCTAAGCCCGAGGTACCTTAGGCCATTTGAGGTTCTGGAGTGGATTGGCGAAGCAGCCTACCGACTGAAGCTATCAGCAAAACTTAGTGGTATACATGACGTATTCCACAAATTGGCGTTGCAGAAGGAGGTACAAGAGCCTTCGCAAGTGATCACAGTCGATCAAGTAACGGTTGATGTTGGGTTGATGATGAAGGTCAAGCACGTACGCATTGAGGACTCGGAAGTCAAACAACTGTGTAACAAGGACATCAGGATGGTCAAAGTCTGATGGGACAACTGCGGTCGAGAGGAGCTTTCGTGGGTGCGAGAGCAGACCATGCTCGAGGAGTATCCCGAACTCTTCTTCTCAGGTACCGTTTAAGTTTGAGTACTTTCTTTTCCTTTCTAAAATTTCGGGATGAAAATCTTTTAAGAGGGATAGAATTGTAATACCCTGAAACTCAAAAGAGGAACGGGCAGCATTTGGAGCCGAGTTTGGGCCCGGGTAAGTGTTACATGGCCAGGGCCACGGGCGTGTCCCAGGGGCATGTCCTGCTCGGGCTATATGTCGGATAGGTGTGTCACACGGTCGTGTCCTCTTCTGGAAGTTTGGTTCTGTGTCAATTGGGGAACATGCCCCACAATACAGGCATGTATTGTATGATACGGGGGGTGTCCAGGTTGACACGGGAGTGTCTAAGCCCGTGCCCTAGTCGAGATGCGACAGTTTTAGCGTCGATTGGGGTACACAGCCCATGACACGGGCGTATCCATAGGTAATACGGGCGTGTCACAAGCCGTGTCACAGGCCGTGTCCTGTTCTGGATTTCCTGGTTTACGGCAAGTGTGGAACACAGCCTTGGACACGGGCGTGTCGCAAGCCGTGTTCGGCCAAGAAATTTTTTGTTCAGGGCGAATCGTGGCTGTTTGTTTTCTTATTTTGGGATCCAAGGGCTCAGGTTGCTCTATGTTGGGATTTAGGCAAGAAATAGGGTTTTCAAAACCTTATTTCAAGTGAGCATTCTCTTTCTAAGACTTTAGAGAGAGGGGAGAGCAAGGAGGAAGAGGAAGAGGAAATCCGGTCGCCGGAGAAGCTTCGGAGCCCCGATTCTCGATCCGAGTCCAAATCTACGAAGATGAGGCCAATACGATGCTTTTCATCCAACTAGATCGTCATGGCAACGAAGATAAATTCTAGGGTAATGATTCTCTACTTGGACATGTGAAGTCCTCTTTCCATTTTGCATAGGAAGCCCGCTCTCGCGAGTATGCGGTGAGTTTTAGGTGTACCTTCGGGTACACATGAAAAGTCCCCGTTGTTTTTGATGTAGAGTCCGGAAATGAAGTACGGACATAGGCATGATGTGTGAAGAATACCCAAAAAAGTTGGTCTGGATCGGTGATGTTTCATTATGCATGAATGGTCGGAGAAGGCTCCGTGCCGATCGTTGTTTTTGGGTTTTCTACGCGGTAGATTGCAACAGGGAATCTTGGGGATTAACTCCAAGGTGCACCCGGAAAACTGGGCAGAAGCATGATTCTGCCAACTTGGTGGCCTGGGAGCCAACTTGTACATAACTGGGTTATGTAATATTTGTGTAATCTCTTTGGGACTTGAGGAAGCTTAACTCGCGCATATGGCTTAAATTGACGTTGCGGTGTGAGCAAGGGGTTAGGCAGATCATACCCGCTCTATGTCATTCGGTTAAAGAGACCTAAAGTGCGTGGCACTTAACCGTTTGTAAGACCCCCTTTTTTTTCTTTTTCAACACCGGGGTCTTAGGCCCAGAACCGCCGCTTTACGGTGACACATTCACACCCGGGAAGGTCGCCACTACAAAACGCCGATTCTGCCGGCCAAACTCGATCACAATAGTAGTAAAATAGTAATAGCAAGTCCACAAACATCACATATATAGTAAATATTCTCCACGAAGGGAGTATCCACAGATATAACAAAGTACAGAAGTTAGGGCTCATGCCCGGTACATAAAAATCCTCACTACAAATATCACTCATAGCGGAAGCAAAACTATAAACTACTACTAGAGATCTGGACTCACAGTCCCAGTAATCTGAACTCCAGTACAATACTGCCCAATCTCCAAGCGTTTCGACCTCCTAGGCTGCTCCTCCATGCTGTGCTCCACGGTCCCCTAAAATGATGTGGTTCGAAAACCGTTAGTCTAAAAAACTAACCCTATCATCCCCCGCCCCTTCCCCCATGGCTCTTAGGCACCGAGCAGGGAGGAAGAAAGTAGAGGACATGATAGTGGAGAATAGCAAAAATAGGTGACGGTGAAACTAGACTAGCAGTTTGATGATCATGTATAAATATAGCAATAACAAAGGTAAGAAAAGCTACTCAAGAAATAAGTAACTTTAGCTTATATGAAAGCACATAAGCCAAGGGATCTTTTGCAAGGCTCCTATCGTATAAAAATTCTAATACCAATTTATATGATAGGGTGTCGGTTTTCTAGCAAGCATATATATATATATATATTCTGAATACAAACCTTAACTTATAAGCACGCTCGCGCGAACTTATAAACCAAGGGGTCATTATGTAGGGCCTATTGTATAAAGCGTCCCATACCACTTTATACAATAGGTGTCAGGGTTATATGCAATGGTTATGCTATGACATGCAATTATGCCATGATGTGAACATGCAAGTGCAACACACCCACTCGACTCTGTGTACACAGACCTTTAGTGTAAGACCCCCCTCCCGGAACACAACACACGGCACGAGGGGAGTCTTATGCCCGAAATAGCCGCCTTGCGGTAGCACTAACACACGGGTTAGCCTTTACCACAAGACGCCTATTCCGCCGGCTACAATCCATATCACAACGATTATGCCAACCCAACCATAACAGAAAAGTAAAGCTAAAAGCAGTCCAGTTCACAGCTAAGTTAAAGTCCAAAAATAGTAGCGGAAGATAACAAGCACAACAGGCTTGCACAAAAGAAACAAGAGTCTAGAAATGTTTTGCCAAACGGCTACATGAAAACACTCACTACTGTCACTGACGGTGCCGATGGCACCACCACCTCAGGTCCTATCATCCGGGCCTGGCTGTCCTGCTGCATAGTCCGTTGCCGCTCTACCTGCGGGGTTTCCTCCTAAAAAGGAAGACGTAGCAACCGTTAGTCATAAGACTAAGTGGCTTCACATCCGCTCCCCCGGCGACTCCTCGGCACCGGGCGGAGAAAGGAATACAGGTACAATATATATACATAAGCAAGTAAACAAGCAGGTGACAGTAAATATGGTGAAGTATAAACTACGCTACACAACTAGCAATTCTACGAATATCAATAATATATAAATGACAGCAGGTATAATTAATCAGAATAGTAACTTAACTTATAAGAGTGCCCATACAAACTTATAAGTTAAGGATCGGCTTAACAGTAAAGTAACTCATCGTATAAGAGTGCCCATACAAACTTATACGATGAGGATCTTGTGTATGCAATGAATGACATGTTATGAATGTTATGATATGACCGACTCATGCGCACGCACATGCAACTTGCTATGTCGACACAGACTAGAAGTTCCCACTTTTCGAGCAGGTAGCTAACCTCTCAGGCGTCGTCCGTCGTGGCCAGACGGCGACAGTGGAGCGGGCGTCTCCACTACTAGGTGGTATCACACTACCTATCCTAGGCCCCCGTACGCCTCAACGCTAAGAACACAACAGCGGAGCTCACATGCGTACTACGGCTCAGAAGGGGTCTTGGGTAAATGTGCACCAAGATCACAGCCCAACCTGGCCTTGATTTCGAACCGGATGGAACCTCGGAAACGCACGAGGTGCAAGCCCAACCGTTCTCATGGCACGGAGGAGATCTCGGGTTATGGACACCAAGTATCTAACCCTACCGCCCAAGGTCTACTCATTGGCCCCCATCGGTGTGACGACTGGCGAACCCGTAGACCTGCCACAATCATTATCTCAACACCGCGACACGATGAATCGTCGCACATCACATGCCCCAAAACAACTCACTCGATGCTACCCGTAGGGAGACTTCAACTCTAAGCATCGGTTGTTAATAAACCCCTTGGGCTCGGATTACAGTTACAAAATACTCTTCACATAGTGTTCATCATGTTCACGCCCACCTATTCAATGATTTCACCTCAACACTACGTACATTAGATATGTTCAACGCCAATTTGTATAAATATATCCTTTACCAATAGCAACTCCTAATATCTAGCCTTCCCATCCAATCCATTTCTCTACCGTTGCATGGTTATCCCTTATTACACAACCAAACGAGTAACCATACTAAATTATAGTAACAACGACATTATAGTTATATGGGAGCAAGATATCACATGAGCAAATCACAATCATTGCAAGAGTGCTAACATTATAATTTAACAAGTGCATTAACATAGGATAGTCCAATACTAAAACTGGGATTCCCGGAGCTACAGGAATCCAATCACAATGCACAACCCCTCGTTGGAAAGGTATTCGCGAGGGCTACGACTTTCGTGTTGAGTCGATCGCCCAGATCTGGTCGCAACATACCAGAAATTCAACTCGAATACGTACAGGAAACAGTTTCCTGTACAGGAATTTTCCCGAACGCAGCGGACTCGAACCAGCTTTCCCGTGGCTACAGGTATCGCATGGAAACGAGCAACCCCTCGTTGGAAAGGTAATTTCAAGGGCTACGACTTTCGTGTTGAGTCGATCACCCAGATCTGGCCAGAACACCTCCGAAATTGGCCACGAAGGTCGCCGCGTGCAGAAATCAGATTTCTGCACGCATCTTAAGGCGAGATGAACGGCATCCGTTCATCTTCTTCCTTGCAACGACCTCGCATAAACTTCTCCAGAAATCACACCCAACCTTATTTCTCCTTTCAAAGCCAAACCCCCAACGAAAACCCCTCTCATCTCCACTTTGAAGGATGAGAAGGTTGAGGGAGACTAAGCCTAAAACCTAGGCATGGCTTATCCTAAGAACTCTCCTCCTCACCATCAAGACTCTATGGAGTCGATGTCTCTCCTATAATAACTATAGATCTAGCACCAAGGGAGAGGGGAGGAAGCTCACCTCAAGTCCAGCGGTACCACCATGGCCGGCCATGAGCCTCGCACTCCTTCGCGGCGGCATTGTTTTTCCCTTGACGGTGGCGGCGTTTTGATTCCTCCAAGGATGGCTCCGGCAAGCTCTTCCTCCTCCTCCAGCCAAGAACCCTCTCAGGAATTTCGGGGCAGAAGAAAGGAGATGAAATGCTAGGGTTTCCCAACTTTTTCCTTTTTATACATCGCAGACACGGGTAGGCACACGGCCGTGTTCCTACCCGTGTTCAGGTGACACGGCCGTGTGGCATGCCGTGTCTAGGGCCGTGTTCCTCCCAGAACCACTTTCTGCCGGGTCAGGGTTGCGGCACACGGGTAGAGACACGGCCGTGTCCCGACCCGTGTCCTTGGCACACGGCTAGGGACACGCCCGTGTCCAATGCCCGTGTACCTCTCTGACTGGTAAACCTATTTTTATGAGGCACACGGGTATGGACACGGCCGTGTCCATACCCGTGTCAGCCAAAAATGCTGTTTTGCCTTGTTTTCCTCATTTCCCGCACGTCCGCACCTGTTCACCCACATCCCCCATTGGGCTCACCACAGCCCCCTTGACTCAAATACGCAATCAAGGGGCCTAGCGCAAATTGGGACGTTACAAATCCTATAAACAAAATAAAAGATTTCGTCCCCGAAATCAGGGTAAGGCTATGGGAGTGAAACACATAAAAAGGGAACTATGCTTTCAAATAAAATTTTACCTGGAGTAAATAATTCCGGGTAGCGCTCTTGTATCAAATCCCTTGGCTCCCATGTGCACTCTTCCTTCCCGTGATTAGACCATAGCACCTTCACCAAGGGAACACTTTTGCGGCGCAAGGTCCTTGTCTCGTTATCAACGATCCGCACCGGCTCCAGTCGCACAGACCTATCAGACGCCACGGCACCATCCGCCGTGGGGATATACTGTTCAGGTCGCAACAAAGCCTTCCGAAGCGACGATACATGGAACACGTCGTGAAGGTTCTCCAGCTCCGGTGGTAACTCCAATCGATAGGCCAGAGGGCCAATCCTTTCCACTACAACATAGGGCCCAACATACCTTGGGCTGAGCTTCTTGACTCCACGTACTCGTGACACTCCGTGCATCGGTCGAATCTTCAGGAACACCTTATCACCCACTTGAAACTCTACCATACGGTGCCTTGCGTTGTAATATTTCGCCTGTCGGCTTTGAGCCTCTAGCATTCGATTCCGGATCAACCTAACCACCGCGTCCGTGTCATCAATATACTCATTTCCCAATGTCTTCGGATCTTCGTCTTGCACCCAGGATAAGGGTGTTCTACACCTCCTTCCATACAAAGCTTCATGAGGTGCCATTCCAATACTAGCTTGATGACTGTTATTATAAGAGAACTCCACGAGAGGTAAGAGCCTCTCCCATGGTTCTCCTTTATCTAGCACGCACAACCTCAATAGGTCCTCCAATGTTCGGATGGTTCGTTCAGATTGCCCGTCCGTTTGTGGGTGAAAGGCTGTGCTAAAGGCGAGGCGCGAGCCCAAATAAGCCTGTACAGCCCTCCATTCTCTTGAAGTAAACCGACCATCCCGGTCGGAGACGATCGTCTTTGGCACACCATGGTACCGCACAAATTGTTCCACAAAGAGACGCACTAAGACGCCCACTTGCGCCTCCTTCTTCATTGGGATAAATCGGGCTACCTTGGTCAACCGGTCAACTATCACCCACACAGAATCATTCCCCGAGCGCGAGCGAGGTAACCCGTGGACGAAGTCCATGGAGATGTCCTCAAATTTCCATTTGGGGATGGGCAACGACCGTAGCATTCCACCGGGGCTTCGGCACTCTGCCTTCACCATTTGGCAGGCCACACAATGAGTAACAAAGTACTTGACATCCCTCTTCATGCCCGGCCAACACATCGTCTTTCTCAAATCGGTGTACATCTTCGCGATCCCCGGGTGCACCGAGTACTTGGAGCAATGGGCCTCCTTTAGAATATCCTCCCGAATGTTGTCACCTTCGGGGATGTAAAGCCGGCCACGAAAATGGACGAGGCCGTCTTTTAGGGAGTATTCTTCCGTAGTCCCATCCTCCATTGACTTGAAAGCCGGGGTTAAAGCCGCATCCTTCTTTTGTTCCGTACGGATCCGGTCTCGTATGTTGCAAACTATACTCATCGCGGCCAAATATTCGGTATACTCTTCCGGTTGATTCTTAAAGACCAAAGTGATTTCCATCTCTTGCAACATCCGGATTAACTCCATCCTCATCAAGCGGGATTCCGTGCTCGCTTCCGGCGCTTTCCGGCTCAAGGCATCAGCTACGGAATTAACCTTCCCGGGGTGGTAGTTCAAGGTGAAATCATAGTCGCACAAGAACTCCAACCACCGCCGCTGCCTCAAGTTTAACTCCTTTTGGGTGTGAATGTACTTCAGATTTTTGTGATCCGAGTAGATCTCGCAGTGGACGCCGTATAAATAATGCCTCCACATCTTCAAGGCGAATACCACCGCTCCCAACTCTAGATCATGCACCGGGTAGCTGGCTTCATGCTTCTTCAACTGTCTTGAAGCATAAGCGATCACATGCCCATTCTGCATCAACACAGCTCCCATCCCTTGATACGACGCATCCGTGTAAACTTGAAAGCCCTCCTTCCCAGATGGAAGAGCTAGGATGGGTGCAGTCGTCAATCTGTCTTTCAACTCTTGGAATGCAGCTTCGCACTGGGGTGTCCATTCAAACGGCACACCCTTCTTGGTCAGCGTAGTAAGGGGAAGGGCGATCTTCGAGAAGCCTTTCACGAACTTGCGATAGTACCCGGCAAGTCCAAGAAAGCTTCGTATGTCGGCCGCTGATTTCAATGGCGACCACTCCTTCACGGCCCGCACCTTGGCCGGATCTACTGCTAGCCCCGCCCCACTAATCACATGGCCCAAGAACGCGACCTCTCGAAGCCAAAACTCACATTTGCTGAACTTGGCAAACAAAGTGTGCTCCTTTAGTTTCCTCAGCACTAAAGTTAGATGCTCGGCGTGTTCTGCTTCAGTCTTGGAGTAGACTAGGATATCATCGATGAACACGATGACAAAGATGTCCAAATAAGGGCCGAACACCTTGTTCATCAAGCTCATAAAGGCGGAAGGGGCGTTTGTGAGCCCAAACGGCATCACGGTAAATTCATACAAACCATATCTCGAACTGAACGCCGTCTTCTGAATGTCATCTTCTTGTATCCTCAGCTGATAATATCCCGAACGCAGATCTAACTTGGAGAACCAATACGATCCCACCAATTGATCGAATAATTCATCAATGCGCGGTAGGGGATAGGTGTTCCGCACCGTTAACCGGTTCAACTCTCGATAATCAATACATAACCGCAAGGTGCCATCCTTCTTTTTGACGAACAAAACGGGCGCTCCCCAAGGCGATGAGCTTGGGCGAACGAACCCTGCTTCCACCAATTCCTGAAGCTGAACTCTAAACTCTGCAAGTTCCTTCGGAGCCATTCGGTATGGAGCTCGCGAGACGGGCTTGGCACCCGGAATTAGCTTGATTTGGAAGTCCACTTCCCTATGCGGGGGTAGTCCTGGCAATTTCTCGGGAAATACCTCGGGAAATTCTCGCACCACCCGCACATCCTTGACCTCTAATGTCAATTTCTTCAACTCGAAGCAAATTACATAGACCTCGTCCCCTTCCATATGAGATTTCATAACTTGGATTGAAGATAATAATTTACGGGGTGCGAATTTAATACCTTGGAAGATGACTTCCGAGTCTCCATGCCTCAACATAACTTGCTTCTCCGCACAATTGATCCTGGCGTGGTGCCAGTCCAACCACTTCATGCCCAGGATGAGATCGAACTCCGGGATTCTTAACACTGTAGCCGGAGTTTCAAAGAACTTTCCTCCAATAAGGGTGTCGAAGTCGCAACTTGCTGACGACGTCATCTCAGAGCCGTCCGGAAGGCGCACCCTTTGAGTAATGCCCGTGAAGTGTTGCACTCCCTCCAAGTCCTTCACGAAGTCCTCCGAAATGAACGAGTGAGACGCACCCGTGTCAAATAACGTATAGGCGGGTCTTCCGCTAACCACGACAGTGCCTAGGTTCCAAAAGGGGTAATCACTATTCAGAATAGCGCGTATCATTTGTATCATAAATCCAACAAGTCATATAATATTAAAACAATTTTGCACGTACCGGTGATGACTTCCTGCGGATTTCTCTCCTGAGTCATATCCAATGCGAATACATGCTCCCGTGCATGTCCTTGATTTCTCCCTGGTGGTCCTCTTCCTCGGCCACGCATGTGCCCTCGTCCCCGTGGAGCTACTGGAGGGGGAGCAATAGGGGCACCCCCGATCAGTCGCGGGCAAACTCGTCGGACATGCCCCGGTTGGTTGCACTCAAAACATATCATCTCACGTCGGCCCCCAGGTTGTTGATAATATTGCTGCTGCGGTGGTGGTGGTAAAGGTAGTGGTTGCGGAGTTGGGTACTCCACCCGATAGTTCCGGTTGACCCACCGACCGCCTCTGTGGTTTCCCCTTCCTCTGCCATGATCATTCCGCCTTCTATTACTAGGGCCGACTTCAATTACTCCTTCCGCAGGTCTCTTGCCACATCCCATGTGGTCCGCCTCCAGTCTCTTTGCCATGTCAATGATTTCTGCCAGGCTTCCATCGGCTATAAACAAAAGGGCCTGCCTCAGGGGGTCCCTTAACCCTTTGTAGAAGCGCTTCGCGTAGCCTCTATCGTCCAACTCATAGGAATCGGCAAACCTAGCGAGGTGTTGAAACTCCCTCTGGTACTCCGTTACCGAATTCGATCCGTGCTTCAGCTGCAGAAATTTTTCTTCAAGTCCATCCCGAGCAGAAGAAGGGATGAAGTGCTCCAGAAAAGCCTCGGTGAACTCGTTCCAACCGATGTCCGTGTACAACCGCCCTTGGAAGATGGAGCCCATGAGGGACTTCCACCACCTTTTGGCGTGCAGCTCTAGCAGCGTCACTACCAATGTCACCGCCATGCTGTTCGGACATCTTATGCCAGCCATCAATTCCTGCACGGTATCAAGCCATTCCTCGGTGCGCACCGGCGATTCTGTCCCAAGATAGGCAGGAGGGGACAGGGCACGGAAGGTGCTCAACCAGTTGGAGCTTGGCGCTTGTTGCTGCACCGGAGCTTGCTGGGCTTTAAATGCATCCAATATGGCTGACAGCGTTTGTCCCAGTTCCGACTGCTGGAATTGTGAAGGGACGGAAGGGGTAGGAGTGCCCCCAACCGGCTCCACCTGCGCTGGGACCTATACGCAAGGTACAAACTAGGGTCAGGTTGGCTAAAACTAATGTCAAAGTTGGACAACTTAGTGTGAATTACAGATGGGCACACCACTGCTTCCGCTAAGTCGGTTTGTCCCCAAACCGACTAATCGAACGGGAGTGGCCCATTATTACCTGACTGCTGTAGGTGAAGATCGGCTTAGTCTGATACCATTTGTAAGACCCCCCTCCCGGAACACAACACACGGCACGAGGGGAGTCTTATGCCCGAAATAGCCGCCTTGCGGTAGCACTAACACACGGGTTAGCCTTTACCACAAGACGCCTATTCCGCCGGCTACAATCCATATCACAACGATTATGCCAACCCAACCATAACAGAAAAGTAAAGCTAAAAGCAGTCCAGTTCACAGCTAAGTTAAAGTCCAAAAATAGTAGCGGAAGATAACAAGCACAACAGGCTTGCACAAAAGAAACAAGAGTCTAGAAATGTTTTGCCAAACGGCTACATGAAAACACTCACTACTGTCACTGACGGTGCCGATGGCACCACCACCTCAGGTCCTATCATCCGGGCCTGGCTGTCCTGCTGCATAGTCCGTTGCCGCTCTACCTGCGGGGTTTCCTCCTAAAAAGGAAGACGTAGCAACCGTTAGTCATAAGACTAAGTGGCTTCACATCCGCTCCCCCGGCGACTCCTCGGCACCGGGCGGAGAAAGGAATACAGGTACAATATATATACATAAGCAAGTAAACAAGCAGGTGACAGTAAATATGGTGAAGTATAAACTACGCTACACAACTAGCAATTCTACGAATATCAATAATATATAAATGACAGCAGGTATAATTAATCAGAATAGTAACTTAACTTATAAGAGTGCCCATACAAACTTATAAGTTAAGGATCGGCTTAACAGTAAAGTAACTCATCGTATAAGAGTGCCCATACAAACTTATACGATGAGGATCTTGTGTATGCAATGAATGACATGTTATGAATGTTATGATATGACCGACTCATGCGCACGCACATGCAACTTGCTATGTCGACACAGACTAGAAGTTCCCACTTTTCGAGCAGGTAGCTAACCTCTCAGGCGTCGTCCGTCGTGGCCAGACGGCGACAGTGGAGCGGGCGTCTCCACTACTAGGTGGTATCACACTACCTATCCTAGGCCCCCGTACGCCTCAACGCTAAGAACACAACAGCGGAGCTCACATGCGTACTACGGCTCAGAAGGGGTCTTGGGTAAATGTGCACCAAGATCACAGCCCAACCTGGCCTTGATTTCGAACTGGATGGAACCTCGGAAACGCACGAGGTGCAAGCCCAACCGTTCTCATGGCACGGAGGAGATCTCGGGTTATGGACACCAAGTATCTAACCCTACCGCCCAAGGTCTACTCATTGGCCCCCATCGGTGTGACGACTGGCAAACCCGTAGACCTGCCACAATCATTATCTCAACACCGCGACACGATGAATCGTCGCACATCACATGCCCCAAAACAACTCACTCGATGCTACCCGTAGCGAGACTTCAACTCTAAGCATCGGTTGTTAATAAACCCCTTGGGCTCGGATTACAGTTACAAAATACTCTTCACATAGTGTTCATCATGTTCACGCCCACCTATTCAATGATTTCACCTCAACACTACGTACATTAGATATGTTCAACGCCAATTTGTATAAATATATCCTTTACCAATAGCAACTCCTAATATCTAGCCTTCCCATCCAATCCATTTCTCTACCGTTGCATGGTTATCCCTTATTACACAACCAAACGAGTAACCATACTAAATTATAGTAACAACGACATTATAGTTATATGGGAGCAAGATATCACATGAGCAAATCACAATCATTGCAAGAGTGCTAACATTATAATTTAACAAGTGCATTAACATAGGATAGTCCAATACTAAAACTGGGATTCCCGGAGCTACAGGAATCCAATCACAATGCACAACCCCTCGTTGGAAAGGTATTCGCGAGGGCTACGACTTTCGTGTTGAGTCGATCGCCCAGATCTGGTCGCAACATACCAGAAATTCAACTCGAATACGTACAGGAAACAGTTTCCTGTACAGGAATTTTCCCGAACGCAGCGGACTCGAACCAGCTTTCCCGTGGCTACAGGTATCGCATGGAAACGAGCAACCCCTCGTTGGAAAGGTAATTTCAAGGGCTACGACTTTTGTGTTGAGTCGATCACCCAGATCTGGCCAGAACACCTCCGAAATTGGCCACGAAGGTCGCCGCGTGCAGAAATCAGATTTCTGCACGCATCTTAAGGCGAGATGAACGGCATCCGTTCATCTTCTTCCTTGCAACGACCTCGCATAAACTTCTCCAGAAATCACACCCAACCTTATTTCTCCTTTCAAAGCCAAACCCCCAACGAAAACCCCTCTCATCTCCACTTTGAAGGATGAGAAGGTTGAGGGAGACTAAGCCTAAAACCTAGGCATGGCTTATCCTAAGAACTCTCCTCCTCACCATCAAGACTCTATGGAGTCGATGTCTCTCCTATAATAACTATAGATCTAGCACCAAGGGAGAGGGGAGGAAGCTCACCTCAAGTCCAGCGGTACCACCATGGTCGGCCATGAGCCTCGCACTCCTTCGCGGCGGCATTGTTTTTCCCTTGACGGTGGCGGCGTTTTGATTCCTCCAAGGATGGCTCCGGCAAGCTCTTCCTCCTCCTCCAGCCAAGAACCCTCTCAGGAATTTCGGGGCAGAAGAAAGGAGATGAAATGCTAGGGTTTCCCAACTTTTTCCTTTTTATACATCGCAGACACGGGTAGGCACACGGCCGTGTTCCTACCCGTGTTCAGGTGACACGGCCGTGTGGCATGCCGTGTCTAGGGCCGTGTTCCTCCCAGAACCACTTTCTGCCGGGTCAGGGTTGCGGCACACGGGTAGAGACACGGCCGTGTCCCGACCCGTATCCTTGGCACACGGCTAGGGACACGCCCGTGTCCAATGCCCGTGTACCTCTCTGACTGGTAAACCTATTTTTATGAGGCACACGGGTATGGACACGGCCGTGTCCATACCCGTGTCAGCCAAAAATGCTGTTTTGCCTTGTTTTCCTCATTTCCCGCACGTCCGCACCTGTTCACCCACATCCCCCATTGGGCTCACCACAGCCCCCTTGACTCAAATACGCAATCAAGGGGCCTAGCGCAAATTGGGACGTTACATTTAGTTCCCCCTTTCGGGAGCCGAACCTCCCAGGATACCTCCGTAGTGGCAAACGGAAGCTGTGGGTTGGGCCTCGCCCACCTCTAAACTGGTAATTTCACTACCAGTCAGACCTATCATACACCTTAACGCTGGTGCACTAAGTAGGGCGTCAGCGTACTCTTATCGGCTGGCGCACCGGACTTTTATGTCGAAGTGCTAAACAACACTTGTCGAGTCGACGTATTGGCGTCGGTGCATCGACCCTCCAATACCGAAGACCCACCACCTTATTTCTTATGCACATGCAATATTAATGTATTATCCACCAAGCCAAAGCTCCCCGGACTATCCCATCCATCACAATCAAGAACCGAGCCAAAGCTCCCAAGATTACCCTGTCTGTCACAAAAAATTAACGAGCCAAAGCTCGCCGGGCCAACCTTCCCATCACCAAAATTCCCCGAGCCTACAACCCGTGTGAACCAACCTAACATCCCGAGACATCGTGATGAGTGAAAGTGAAACCCTAGTTATACTAGTTGCTCTTGAAGTTTATTATTCTTACTGTTTATGTTATCTCAGGACTGCCCCCGGCATAGCCCGTGAAGGGCTCTCAAAGGGCACTAGGAACTACGATGGGCTGAAGCCCAAAGTTCTCTTTCGCAAGGCACTTATTGTTATTGGTTAATACCCGATTCCCGATCCCTTTTTATGTTACCTTGGATCTAACCTAGTGCATAAGACTCTTCCTCTCCTCGGGCAAGTAGATTTTTCGTCGCCCCCGAGCACCTCTTAACACTAGTCAACCTACCAACCTATCCTCATCTTGACTGATGATGCATTCATACACATTTCCAAACCATTATCCCAATATCCAAGACCTCTAAGTTCATCATGCTCCTTAATATGTTTTCAGCAGTTTTTACTAAACGCAGATCATCCTAAACTATATGATGTATACAAAGGGAGATAATCCAAATTATCTTCAGAAATTCCTTTAAAATTTATTGGAGGTCTATCATGTCATGCCTAGCCTAGAATCAGGAATTTATAATTTTCCTAATTTAATTTATATTTAATTAATTTCTTACAATAGTAAAACATGGGGATTTTGAACATGAAGTACCTTTTTCATGTATGTATAAGCTTTCACAGAATTATGATAAATACTAGGCAGAATTTTAACAGTATATTCAAATCTCTCAAATTTTTTCAAAGTTTAAACTATTGATCCTAAATTTTGGAATATAATCAAAGATTTATAGTTAAAGGAACAAGTATTACAAATAAGCTTCCAAAAATTATAAGCAAATTCAAGAATGACAAATTATGCCCTAAAAACATCCTGACAAAGTTTCTAAATTTTTCAACATGGTCTAGATGTCAAATCACAATTTTGATTGTATTCCATCTTATATCATTTAATAAAGCAAGTACTACAAATATACTTCCAAATTTTTTGATAAAAATAAAATGTGAACCTAATGACCTATAAACACCACTGATCAAGTTTCATAATTTTTCAACAAGACATGAGCTCTGAATGAATTATTTATCAAATTTACAAATTTATGAGCTTGTGAAGTAGGTACTGTAATTATGTATCTAAAAATTCTAATAAAATTCATACATGAGAATAATGGTCTGAAACTCCTTCTGCCCAACTTTCATGACTTTCCGATCGATAGTGAGTTCAAAATATCCATATAATTAAGTAGGTTAAATCATGCATTATAAAGGAAGTACTAAGATTATTGTTCCAAAATTCCCAATTAAATTTCCATAGGTTCATACTAACCCTATGACTACACTACCTAAGTTTCATCATTGTTCAATGAGTTTTAACAACCTATTTTACCACTATAATGTTTGTGCCCTAAACTAAGGTTAGGGTTTTGAGGGGTTTAACCCTCACTAAATCCAATAAGATTTCTACCAGAGGACTCTAACTACCCTAGAGTCCTCTCCACCAAATTTAAAATCATTTCAAGGTCTTTTGACCACATGTCCTTCTCAAAACCCCAAAGCCCAAACATAGGTTTGAACTTGGGTCCCAAGGCAATTCAATCCCAAACCACTCCATATCCCATATGAGGGTGTTATATGTCATGAAAAACTAGCGGCCCAAATCCCAACCTCTGTTGAGGTGATCTGAGTACTCAAACCTCAAATGCACTTTTGACCTAAATACCCTTATTGGGCCAACTTAGGGTTTGCTTGCTTCCAACCTAAATCATCTCCAAATGAGATAAAAATTTATAGAGAGCCTCATAATGACCCCATGGACTACTCACCAAAATTTCGGAGAGTTTAGAGGTCATTTGGTCCCTTAATTAATTTAATCATTGTTTATTAAATAATCACAAAAACTATAGAAAGATTATCCCCAAAAATTCACATTTTTGGGCAGGACCTAGATATAAATAAGGGTGACTCCCTGTCCAAATTTCAAGTCATTTGGACAAGGGATGAAGTAGGGGCACTCATTTTTATTCCTGTCTATCCCTAGGTATAGACCCCACCAAAATGGGTGCCCTGGTCAAACCAAGTGACCAAATTGTCCCAAATCAATTTTAAAATAAAGTAGACTCATAGGGCTACAAATTATATGTTGACCATTTCCTCATATAGAGCCTCTAAGTATTTTGCATTAATTTTCTAAAGTGATTGTTATCATAATACAGAAAATTCATTTAAAAAGAAAAGGTTTTAAATGATCCAACGGTTGCTGGATCGTCTTCTTCCTCCAGCCAAGGGCCTTGATTGACCGAACCTGGATCTTATTCCAAGACATTTTCCTGGCCACCCGTCTGCCTCCCTGGTCGGCCACCGGCACCACCACCTGCGTTGAGGTGGGGGCTATCGTCGGGCGGCGGCACGGACGCCGGAGGGGCAGTTTCCGGCGAACCCGACCACCCTTTTTTCCACGAAAAAACCAGTGATTTTTATCACATGATCGGGCTCAATTGATCCCGTTCCTTAGCCCTAAAAATTCCTACGATCTACCCATAAGGATAGAGGAAGGGGAGGACCTTGATTGTGGCCTAGAGACATTTCGATCGCCGGGATGCCATGGTCGGTGGTGGTGCCGCTCGATTTCTGCAACTGCACAGCTAAGTCCTTCGGCTCCTTCAGGTTTTGTGTGGAAACCGCTCCTCTAAGTCTAGTGAGTCATTTAAAATGATAAAATGGGGGAGGGGAGGGGTCTCGCTGGTGGTGGCCATTAATGTCCCTTTAAGAGCTTTTCGGCCATGGAGGAGGAGAATGAATGTGGGCTCAATCCAACCAGGAAATGGCTGGAAACACCTCTTACCTAGAGGAGTTGAATCCAGCGGGGGAGAGGAATGAGGCCACGACATTCAAGTGCCATTGATGGCCATGAAAGAAGAATTTCGGCCATAGCTTTGGGGCTTTTTCTCTATCCTCCATTAAATAAGAATTTGGGTTAAACTATCTGCCACGTGGCACCCTACTTCTAGACCGTTTAAATAAGTCTTAATGAAAGAAACGGGCCAAGTAATCCATTTTGGCGCAGTTCTTGAAAAGATCCCGAACCAGCAAAACAAGGCCGAAAATTCTCTAAGTACAAATGCGTTGAGTGCTCAGCTCACTCGATGTCATTCAGTCTATGGCATTGAGTGAGCTCAACTCACTCAATGCCATAATTCCAGAAATTTTTCTAAGTATAATGGTGTTTAGTGAGCCCAGCTCACTCGACGCCATTCAGACTATGGCATTGAGTGAGCTCAACTGACTCAACGCCATAATTCCAGAAATTTTTCTAAGTATAATGGCGATGAGTGAGCTCAGCTCACTCGACGCCATTCATACTATGACGTTGTTTGAGCTCAACTCACTCAATGCCATAATTCCAGAAAATCCTCTCAGTAAGATGGCGTTGAGTGCACTCAACAAACTCAACGCCATTTAGCCCATGGCATTGAGTGGACTCAACGCACTCAACGCCCGAACTCCAATTCTTTCTAAGTAAGATGGCGTTGAGTGCACTCAATGCACTCAACGCCATTCATCCCATGGCATTGAGTGGACTCAGCGCACTCAACACCCGAACTCCAAATTCTTTCTAAGTAAGATGGCATTGAGTGCACTCAACGTACTCAACGCCATTCATCCCATGGCGTTGAGTAGACTCAGCGCACTCAATGCCCAAACTCCAAACTCTTTTCAAGTAAGATTGCGTCGAGTGCACTCGACGCCATTCAGCCCATGGCATTGAGTGGACTGAACGCACTCAATGCCCGAACTCCAAATTCTTTCTGAGTAAGATGGCATTGAGTGAACTCAACGCACTCAACGCCTTTCAACCCATGGGGTTGAGTGCACTCCACGCACTCAACGCCCGAGCCCAAAAACCTGTCAAAGTAGATACCTGATCTACTCGGCGAGTATTGTCGACTCACTCGACGCTTCCCGGACTTGAGTCAACTTGGCCTCTTTTTGTTGACCCCAATGGATCCTTAGCGACATATTGGCCTCCCTTAGGGTTAGAGATACCATGATGGGATCATGGAACCAAGTTAAAACCCTAAGGTCATGCCTAGGATTGTAATTGGGATTCTACTACTTACAGACCAAGGTGATTTTCACCTTTGGCCTTGTTTACTCGATCCTCTTGGGCTTTCTAGGGTTTTGTCATGACCTAGTAATGACAAAACCACTCCTAGGGGGTTTAGTTATTTGAGAGATATTACAAATCCGAATATATAAACAAAAATTTATATCCCCAAAATTCTTGTTAGGCCTACGGGGTTTCAAATATGAAGGTAAATTGTAACATCCTGAGAGGTTATGAGTAATACATGACTGAAAAGCTCCGGATACATTTATCACATCAAGTCCTGTGGCTCCATGTGTGCTCCTCTCGCCCATGATTCCTCCACAGGACCTTGACCAATGGAACCTTCTTGCAGCGTAAGACTCGTATCCCCTTGTCATCAATCCGGACCAGTTCCAGGTGAACTGACCGATCAGATGCTACCGGCCCATCCGTGGCCGTAATCTCTGCTCCTAGCATAGTAGACCCCTCCTAAGAGAAGATACATGGAACACGTCGTGCAGACCCGCCAGCTCATGTCGCAGCTCCAGCCTATATGCTAAGGGACCGATCCGCTCAAGGATCCTATAAGGCCCCATATACCTTGGGTTGAGCTTCTTCTTCCGACCACGAACACGTGAAACTCCTTACATTGGTCAGATCTTCAAGAATACCCGGTCCCCCACCTGAAACTCCACCTGACGATGCCG
Source organism: Platanthera zijinensis (assembly GCA_039513925.1). Classification (NCBI taxonomy): domain Eukaryota; kingdom Viridiplantae; phylum Streptophyta; class Magnoliopsida; order Asparagales; family Orchidaceae; genus Platanthera; species Platanthera zijinensis. Next base: position 85,671,597 of record CM077082.1, read on the forward strand.
AGCATCATAATACTTGGCATGTCTGTTATGTGCCTCTAACATCCTATAACGTATTAGCCTCACTTGAGCTTCGGTTTCCTCAACAAACTCCGAGCCCAAAACCTTCGGATCCTCATCCTGTACCCATGACAGCGGAGTCCTACACCTTCTTTCGTATAGGGCCTCATAAGGATCCATTGTTGAAACCAAAAATCAGTCTATTGTGGAGTTCTCCCTTGGGGAAGGGGTGGTCGCGCGCCTACTTTGCTCCTACAAGAAAAACAACAAAGAAAAGATAGCAAAGGACTAGTCCAAGGGACCGACTCGGAGGTCCCACCACAAACCCGGAAGATCGCTGAGCGCTTCCCCTCCTTAGCCAGATGTCGGGCTAAGGTACCTCAAAAAGCCCTAGAAGACTGGGGAGCTAGTAAGCCAGCCTTTTGAGGTACCCCTTGGGTCCTATTTATAGGATTTTGAAGATGGTCTGTAAATAACGAACCTCTACTGCCTTGAAATTACTAAAAGCTCCTCGAGTTGGCCTGCCTACAGCCGAACTCCGCTATTCTAAACAGCTATATGCAGCCCACCTGGGTCTGCCAACAGCGAGACCCCACTGTATTGACCGGCTAGGAGCAGGCCAATGGGGTAACATAGTAAGAGATCCTCCTCGTTGAGAATCGAGCGAGCAGCCCTTTAATGCCTCCACTCGGAGTAAGGCGCGGGTCGGGGCCGGCTCGCTGGGAGGGCGCGGGCCGACCCACCTAGGAGAAGCGGGCGGGGCTTGCCCGCCAAAATAAGCGTGGGCAGGGATGGCTCGCTGGGAGGGCGCGGGCCGGAGGATGGCCCGCCTAGGGGGCACAAGCTGGCCCGCCTAGGAGGGTGCGGGCCAGGCTGGCTCGCTAGGGTAACCCCTCGATGCGCGGGTCGGGGGCGGCCCGCCTGGTTACCTGAGTCCCTTCGGTGAACATGGGGTTGTACATCCATACATATGCTGGACTGGTAGCTGTTATTATATGAGAACTCGATCAGTGGCAACAGCTTCTCTCAAGGCTCTCTGCATTCCATAATGCATAGTCATAGTAGATCTTCCAAAGTCCGATTGGTGCATTCTGTCTGCCCGTCGGTCTGGGGATGAAAAACTATACTAAATGTCAACCGAGTGCCCAAGTAAGTCTGCACTGATCTCCACTCCCTAGACATAAACCGTCCATCCCGATCTGATACAATCATCCTGGGTATGCCATGATAATAGACAAACTCCTCCATGAATTTCCGAACCAACAAACCAACCGAGTCATCCTTCCTGATCGGGATAAACCTGACTACCTTCGTTAGCAGATCAACAATTACCCAAATCGAATCATTCCCTGTCCGTGATCGGGGAAGCCGATGTATGAATTCCATCGCGATGTCCTCGAATTTCCACTCCGGTACTGAGAGTGGTTGCAACAATCCTGCGGGGTTTCTTCACTCTGCCTTCACCAGCTGGTATGTCTCGCAGTGGGTCACGAAGTAGGTGATATCCTTCTTCATGCCTTGCCAGTACATGGTCTTATTCAGATCCGCAGTCATCTTCATAACTCCCGGGTGTATGGAATACCGACTATAGTGGGCCACTGTCATGATATCCTCCCAGACATAGCCTCCCTCTAGTATATAAACCCATCCTCTGAAGCACACCAAGTCATCTCCCAATATATAATCCCCAGCAGTACCTGCCTCCAAGGCCCGGAATATCAGCTCCAGCTTGGCATCCTACCTCTGCTCATCTCTAACTCGGTCTCGAATGTCATCAGTAGCGCTCATCACGGCTAAAAACTCCTCATAAAGCTCGAGGTTCATAAGAAGACACCAGTGTCATGTGCATATCCTCTAATCTCTGCAGCAGCTCCATGGACATAATCTAGGGCTCTGCTCTGGAGTTTGTTGCACTCCGACTCAGCGCATCGGCTACTATGTTTGCCTTCCCTGGGTGATAATGCATCTCATACTGGAAATCTTCTAGAAATTCCACCCATCGCCTCTTCCAGATATTCAGCTCCTTCTGCGTGTCCACATACTTCAAATTTTTGTGATCGGATTATATATCATAGTGGATACCGTACAGATAATGTTGCCAGACTTTCAGAGCAAATACGATCGATCCCATCTCTAATTCATGAATAGGGTAGTTCTGCTCATGCTTCTTCAGCTGGCGAGAAGCATAAGCAATCACGTGCCCATTCTGCAACAGCACTTCTCCCATGCCCTGGAAAGAAGCATCGGTATAGACCTGGAATCCTTCTTTCATCGAAGGAAGGGAAAGTTTAGGAGCTGAGGTGAGTCGATCCTTCAGCTCCTGAAAAGCCACCTCGCATTGCGTTGTCCACACATCGATTATGTTGTCCTATGCGTCGTTAACCCGGGGTAAACCTTTAGTCCTTAAATTAAAATAAAAATAAAGTTCTTTAATTATTTCAAATCATTTTATATGTCCCAATGCTCTTCGATGCTGAAGGCTAATAGAGATTAGCCACTCATCGGTATGCGGACGGCTTTTTGGTTTTTAGTGAATCGTGAGCTTGAAATTAAGAGCTAAAAAGTTATAAGAGAAAACATAAAAAAACAAGGCGTTTAGATAAATTAAAAGCTAATTGATGCAGGCACTCACGCACACTTCAAAACCATAAAGAAATTAAATAAAGCAAGTCCTACTCAAATGAGTAGGCGGGAAATAAATGCAAGTACAAGTCCTACTCAAAACTGAGTAGGAGGTAAATTAAAGAAATGTGCCATTTAACTCTTAACGAGTAGGCGGAAATAAATGCATAAATAAAAAGAAACTAAGTTACAAAAAATGAAAATTACAAGTCCCAGTCAAATGAGTGGGCGGAAAATTAAAGCAGAGCGTCGTTTAACTCTTAACGAGTAGGCGGAAATAAATGCACACACGCACACACTCTACATAATTGAAGAAAGCATAAAAGAAAGCTTGAAAATTTAGTCTCAAATACTCACACACTCTACATAAATGAATAAAGTAATAAAATTATGAGTCCCGACTCAAATGAGTGGGTGGGAGAATGAAAGCAATAAAACTATCCTCATACACTAACACACTAACATGAAATTAAAAGAGCATAATGAAAATCTACACTCATACACTCACACACACATAAAAATAACACAAAATAAAAGCTACCTAAAAATTAAAACTACAACTTTTCTACCAATAAAACTTGCAAAAAACAAATAAAAAGATGAAATAAAAATTAAAGAAGCAAAAGTTTTTGAAAACATAGTTGAAATCAAAGTTGTTGAAAAATTAAAATGTTTACATTTTCATCCATAGGATTTTGTAGAAGTGATGAAAAAGTGAAAAGAAAAATTAAAGGAACAAAAAAGTTTTACAATCCTAAAACAAAGCTAAGTAAAAAAAACACAAAACACTTTAAAACCTCTTTTACACTTTCATAGGAATGAAAATATAAGCTTTTAAAAGGGTTTCAATACAACTTTGATTTCTTTAAAAGAAGACTTAAACTAAATTTTCCCATTATAACGGCTCATTTTTCTGATAAAACCCTAAAATAAAACCTATCATGAAAACTAAAGAGAATATGAAAATGAACAAAGCATAGAAAAATAACATTTTCATTCTAACCTAGCATAAAGACAACATGAACAAAGATGAACATGACAACCACTTAAAAGCATGAAAAATTATAAGTTACACTAATTTATGAAGAGGTAGACTAAGTAAAATAAGAGGATAAAAAGGAGAAGAAAAGTGAAGCACCCAAATACACATTCATTCCATGTAGAGAGAGAAAGAGGAAAAACATTTTTTATTTTCATAATTTAAGCTATTACAAACTATTTCAAAGTAAAAGGAAAAGCTAAAACAAACATAAGAAGGGGGGAGAGAAAGTTTCCTTACATGAAATTAAGTGTACCAAGGCAGCCCACAAAACACACCAAAGTTTGGCTCAAAAAAGTGAACCCTTGGGCATTACAGAAGATTTTTATTTATAGGCAAAATTTCGGGTGTGACACGCCCTATGTCAAGGGCGTGACAGGGGGAGTGTCAAACAGAGTCGTGTTTGACTTGGCAAATTTGGCTGGCTGGCTTCGTTCTGGAAGGTTGGGGAAGTGACACGTGTTTGTCACGGGCGTGACAGGTGTCAGACACGGGCATGTCAGGCAGTGGTCGACGATCCTTGAGCGTCGGTCGACGATCTGGAAGCTTCTGGAAGTGACACGTGGCGGTCACGGGCGTGACAGGCTTTGGTCACGGGCGTGACATGGGGAGTGACATGGGTCGTGATATGGATAGCTGGCAGTGCTGATGTCGGTAGCGTTGAGTGTTGAGAAGGCGTTGAGTGTCGAGCTCGGACACGGGCGTGACGGGTCTTGGACACTGGCATGACTAGGGCGTGTCTGGATGGCATTGAGTGTTGAACAGTAAAATCGTTGAGTGTCGACTGGCGGAAGGCATTGAGTTCCTGTCACAGGCATGACGGGTCAATGACATGGGCGTGTCAGGTCAAATTTTGACCTTTTCTGAAATTTTTCAGAAAAACAAAAAAAAAAGCTAAGTTAGGATATAATTTACAAAAAGAAGTAATTTATTAAAGAAAACAAACTAAAAAAGACAAAAATAAACAAAAGTGACATAATAAAAATACTATAAAAGAGGTATATTTACAACTCATCAAATACCCCCATACTTAAGCTTTTGTTATTCCAGAGCAAAAGTTTGAGGTGAACTTATAAGGAATAATAAAGAACTCTTAAGTTCTGCTACCGCTCTAATTAATTATCAGAGAGATCTAAATAAATATATGGGGTATAAGAGTTAAGTCCTAAAATTATGTAGATGATTTAAACAGGGCAAAAGTTTTGGCCAAAAGACTTCTTGATGTAATCAAATAGAAAGCAATATTTGTATTTGTTAGATTAACAGAAAATAGTTTGGAATTATATGAATTTTAGCTTATAGGAGTTTTACCGTAAATAATGCAATTTACGAATTATGCTCTCAAAAAGATTTTTTAATTAATTCTAGAGTCATGAAATTGGCTAAGGGGGGTTGATGTTGGTTTGTGAAGATACTTGAATTTTGAGGCGAGGTAATTTTTTCTTGAACCTCCAAAATTTTTTTGATGTGGATGTTATAGGAAAACGAAATCTTATTTTCCTTAACATGAAAAGTTTTTTTTTTCTTCTCCATAATAAGAATTAACCCAATATATATGTGTAGGAGTAATGAATTTTATCCTCTTACTCTGTAACATATAATCTTTTAATTTATTGGGTGCCTATGTTTACGGAACGAAATCTTATTCCCATTGACATAGGATCTTTTTTTTTGGGGAAAAATTTTTATCATACCAAGTAGGTTATGATAAGTAAGGGAGAAAAGAGAACTAGATTTTTAATTAAAAAATTTTTGAGAGCAACCTTTATAAATTGTACGTTCCAATTTTTCAGAAAGCTAAAAGTAAGCATAATTAAATTCTATAGTCGTTATTTTCTAACATGTTACACGTGTTCCTATCTATGAAAAATTAAAAGTAGTGCCTAAAGCGAGTCCCCTATTTTTAACAAAATATAATAAATTCTTTAAAACTTAACCCCGGCTATTTAGATTTTTCAATCTATAATTAACAAATGAATAGTGAATTAAGAATTGATCAAATTCGCATATAAATAAACTCAAAACAAAAGTTTTTGATAGCAAGAAACTTAAGAATGATATATTTGATTTATTTGTTTCATAAATTATATTTTTTTTTTGAATTTTTGAAGTTAATATCTTTTTTTTGTATTTTTGTATTTATTTCTTTAATGTATACATACTCAAGAAAGAAAAATGCGAAAATAAATTTTTTTGGATTTTTGAGTTTTGCGATTTTTTTTTGTATTTTTAAGTTTTGAGAAAAATTTTGTTTTTATTTTTAAGAAAATTTTCATTCTATTTACAAAAATTTAGGAGAAAAAGAGAAGTTATTTACAAGGATGAGAGAGAAAAAGGGAGAGGGGAAAGAGGAAGAATATTTACAAAAAATATTTACAAAAAATATTTACAAAAAAATATTTACAAAAATATTTACAAAAATATAAACAAGTTTGCCGCGAGATGACTCGTTATGTGGATGGCTCGATGAGCCAGATCTCGCGGACCGAGTAAAAAAAAAGTCAAAGTTTCAAAAATGAAACTTCAAAAAAAATTTTTTGATTTTTGATTTTTGTGTTTTATACATTTTTTTTTTTTTTTGAAATTTTGTTTTTCTAAATTTTTTTTTTTAATATATATATTTTTTGTTTATTGAAATGAAATACGGAAAATAAAGGTGCAGAAAAAGAAAGTACGAAAATACGAAAACACCCCCATACTTAGTTCCAACATTGTCCCCAATGTTGTATGCTAAGCATAATGAACAAAATAGCAGCTATATGTACAAAAAAGAAAGAAAGAGGGGGGCAGAAAACTTTCCTGATCCGCGCTCGGGGAAGCCCATTAGAAACCCTGCAGTTATTAGAAAAATAGAAAACATGATAAATAAAGACGTAAAAAAGATAAGCGTGGGCTGCCTCCCAGGAGCGCTATGTTTATAGTCGCGTAGCTTGACTATATTGGCGGGGTTATAAGTTGAGGAGGTATATGGTTTCGTTATGCTCGATCAAAGGGTCGCCCGCTATATAAGACTTTAACCGATGGCCGTTCACTTTAAACGACCCTTTTTCTTGGTGGGAGACGAGTACGGTCCCATATGGAAAAACTTCTTCAACTTTGGAGGGACCGGACCAACGAGATCTAAGTTTACCCGAAAAAAGTCTAAGACGAGAATTGTAAAGAAGGATAAGATCGCCCGGAGAAAAAATTTTGGGGGTTTTAATTTTTCGATCGTGATATAACTTAGAACGCTCCTTATAGAATTTATTGCTCTCGTAAGCGTTCGCATGCCATTCATCGAGCTCGTTTAGTTGCAGTTTTCCATTCTGAGCGGCTAAGTTAGAGTCGAGGTTTAAAAGTTTTAATGACCAAAGTGCGCGGTGCTCCAGTTCTATGGGTAAATGGCACGCTTTGCCATAGACTAATCGAAATGGAGTACAACCGGTAGCAGTTTTGTACGCCGTACGATACGGCCATAACGCGTCGTCAAGCTTGGAGGACCAATCTTTCCTATTAAGTGAAACAATTTTTTCTAATATGTGTTTTATCTCTCGATTTACTACCTCAACTTGGCCACTTGTTTGCGGGTGGTAGGAGGTGGCAAGTTTGTGCGTGACTCCGTATTTACCTAACGTCTTAGCCATTAGAGCGTTACAAAAATGTGTTCCCCTATCACTAAAAATAGCACGAGGTATGCCGAAGCGAGAAAATAATTTTTTTAGAAATGTAACGACGACTAGCGCATCGTTGGTGGGGAGAGCTTGCGCTTCCACCGACCTTGATACGTAGTCGACCGCCACTAAAATATACGTATTTTTATAAGGAGGTAGGGGGCCTACAAAATCTATGCCCCACAAATCGAAGACTTCGCATTCTAAAAACATGTTTTGGGGCATCTCGTCTCGACGTGAGATGTTACCCGACCGCTGACAGCTATCGCATGCGCGCACAAAATTGTGCGCGTCTTTGAAGAGAGTGGGCCAAAAGTAGCCCGCCTCTAGCGCCTTCCTAGCGGTCCGGTTGGCTTGATAGTGCCCCCTGGCTGGAGCCTCGTGGCAGTGCCTCAATATTTGCGTGCACTCCACACCCACGATGCATCTTCGAACCGCTTGGTCCGCGCAGATACGAAAAAGAAACGGGTCCTCCCAAAAGAAATTTTTCAAGTCGGAAAAGAATTTCTTCTTTTGCTGACTTGAGAATTATTTTGGAAGCACCCGCGCGACTAAATAGTTCGCAAAATCTGCGAACCAAGGAGACGATGACTAAGACAAACGAATGGCAAGAAAGCGTTCCTCGGGGAATCTGTCATTTATTTCAGATTCGACGAGCGCATCCGCAGCAGGATTTTCTAAACGGGAGAGGTGGTCTGCCGCTAGATTTTCCGCACCCTTCTTATCCCGGATCTCCAAGTCAAGTTCCTGAAGTGGGAGAATCCATCGAAGAAGGCGGGGTTTCGCGTCGTTTTTTGCTAGTAAATACTTAAGGGCGGAGTGATCGGTAAAAACGATAACTTTAGATAGCGTTAAATACGAGCGAAACTTATCGAAGGCGAAAACGACGGCTAAGAGTTCCTTTTCCGTCATTGTGTAATTCACTTGTGCGGAAGTGAGCGTCTTGCTAGCGTAATCAATAGGATGAAAATCTTTTTCTACCCGTTGGCCAAGAACGGCGCCTAAGGCAATATCACTAGCGTCGCACATGATTTCGAATGGAAGGGACCAATTTGGGGCCACTAGAATTGGAGAATTGTTAAGTTTTTGTTTTATAAAATTAAAGGCAGACTCGCAATCGCTACTAAAGACAAAAGGTGATTCCTTTTCCAAGAGGTGAGTAAGCGGCTTTATTATTTTTGAAAAATCTTGAAAGAAACGCCTTTAAAAGCCCGCGTGGCCTAAGAATCTCCTAATAGATTTTATGTTAGTCGGCTGAGGAAGCTTTTCTATGATTTCTATTTTGGCCTGATCGACCTCTATCCCCTTAATCGAAATCTTATGTCCGAGGACCAAACCTCCTCAAACCATAAAGTTGCACTTCTCCCAATTTAAAACAAGATGAGTGTCCTCGCATCGCTGGAGGACACGATCGAGATTACGAAGACAATCTGGGAATGAGCATCCGAATACAGAAAAGTCATCCATAAATACTTCCATAATATCTTCTACTAGCTTGCCAAAGATTGCTAGCATACATCATTGGAATGTAGCTGGCACATTGCAGAGGCCAAATGGCATTCTTCGGTAGGCGAAGGTGCCAAACGGGCAAGTAAAAGTCGTTTTCTCTTGGTCCTCGGGGGAAATGGGGATTTGGAAAAACCTCGATAAACCATCGAGAAAACAATAAAATGGATGACCGGAAAGACGCTCGAGAATCTGGTCAAGGAACGGTAGTGGGAAATGGTCGTTGCGGGTGACATCATTAAGTTTGCGATAATCGATGCGCACATGCCAACCCGTAACAGTACAAGTTGGGACGAGCTCGTTGTGCTCATTCGCATCTACGGTCAGACCGCCCTTCTTTGGCACAACATGAATGGGACAAACCCATGCACTATCAGAAATGGGATAAATAATCCCCACATCTAATAATTTAATTATCTTAGCTTTCACGACGTCTTTCATGTTTGGGTTAAGACGTCGCTGCGGCTGAATGGTTTGCGGAAATTGTTGTTTAAGAAAATTTTATGAGTGCAGAAAGAAGGGTTAATTCCCTTAAGGTCACAAATTTGCCACGCCTTTGCGTGGCGATGTTTAAGCAAAACCTCCAATAAATCGGAAGTCTCCGAATCACTTAAATGTGAAGAAATGATTACCGGGAGTGTGTCATTTTTCCCAAAAAAGGCGTATTTGAGGGATTCGGGTAATGGTTTGAGATCTAGGGTGGGCGGTTCTTCCAGCGATTTTTTAGTGCTAATGTCTTTTGAACCAATTGGTTCAAAAGGCATATTTGTAGACGCGTCCTCATCGCAATAAAAATTTTCGAGTGAAAAAATATCTTCGTTTAAAAATTCGGACTCGAAAATCGAAGAAGAACAATCTCCATAAAAAGAATCTAAAGAGTAGCAGAAATCATCACTCGGCGATGAGTCTTCCATTGAGGGGTTAATAGAAAAGGTAACTTGGTCGTCTCTTACCCGAAGGAGGAGATGACCGTTACTTACATTGATTAGCGCACGTGAGGTTGCGAGGAAAGGGCGACCGAGTATTATTGGTACCTCAGCGTCTTCCTCGATGTCTAAGATGACGAAGTCCACCGGGAAGGTGAACTTGTCAACTCGGATAAGGACATCCTCAACTACCCCGATGGGAAACCTAACCGAGCGATCCGCTAGTTGGATGCACATATTGGTAGGAGCAGGAGTACCCAAACCTAAATGCAGGAAAAGCGAGAACGGCATCAAATTAATGCTCGCGCCTAAGTCAGCAAGGCATATTTTACTAATACATTGCCAAAAAGGCACGGGATGGAAAACCATCCCGGGTCATTTTGTTTTGAGGGCAACTTATTAGTAAGAGCCGCCGAGCAGACAGCGTTAAGAGAAATATGTGAAATATCTTCAAGTTTTCGTTTGTTAGAAAGAAGCTCTTTTAAAAATTTTGCATACTTAGGCATCTGCGAGATGGCCTCGCAAAAAGGAACATTAATATGAATTTGTTTAAGTAATAAAATAAATTTTTCATATTGCGCATTCACTCGCTCGTTATCTAACTTATGCGGGTAGGGCAACGCCTTGTTTAAACTAGTTTTGTTGTTTAAAATCGGTAAGGGCTGCGTAATCGAAGAACAGGGAAGAGGGGTCGGAGGTGAAATATGTACCTGAGGATCGATCCATTTTGGATATACCACCTCCTTACCGCTACGGAGGGTTATAGCGTTGGCATTCTCCTTTGGATTGGGCTCCGTATTCCCTGGCAGTGCCCCAAGAGCGCGTTTCGACATAAGTCATGCCAGCTATCAAACCTGTATTTCTAAATTTTTAAGTGATCCGGTGATGTTCCGGATATTGGACTCGTTGGACGCAACATATCGATTAAAATTTTCCTCCACCAGAAGAGGCTTCGGAGGAGGGGACGAAAAAGAGAGCGCAAAAGGAGGGGGAGGAGGGCGCTTTGAAAGTGGAAAGTTGTCAACCTAAATCACCTAGAGGGGGGGTGAATAGGTGAGTTGTGCGTTTGTTTGCAGGATAAAAATTTAGAGATCTAGCACACGCAATCAAGCAATCACAGAAGGAAACAAAAGATTTATAGTGGTTCCCCGTCCTTGGGTACGTCCACTTTACCTCACCGTTCTAGCAAATCACTAGATTCGGCTACTCCACTATCTCGGATTGCAAACCATCCCTACGCCTCGGAACCACATTCCTACAAACTCGATCCAAATGGATCTACACTCGGAAGATGAACTCTTCCTACAACTCGGAGAACCACGCTCCTACACTCGGAGATTAATCTCTTACAATTTTTATAAAAGATATAAAAAATATAAGCACAAAATATCTCAGATCTGCAAGAAATATAGGTTTAGGTCTTCTTCTTGAAGTTGCAGCCCTTTTCAGATTTGGAGAAGAAACCTTGTAGATTGACCTGAGAAATTCTTGAATTTACCGGATGAAGAAGAATAAAAATTTTCTTGAACCAGTAGATCTTCTTAGATCGATGATGCAAATTGCTTCTAACAGTCGAAGAGATGAAGATCGATCAGAACGAGAGCGTCGGCGGCGGCTTTAGGTCATCGGGCTTGAGAGAAATGCGGCCGAACTAGCGAGTTTGGAAAGTACGGAATTGCTCGATCAATCTCTTAATCCTTCTTAGGGTTATGTCTTAGTGATGACATTATATAGGATGTCTCTAATGGTTGGAATTATCATAAATGATGACACGTGGACCAATCCTGTCGGGTTGAATTAAATTCCGACCGATCTGGACTTAGAGAAAATTTCTGGAAAAAGATGAACTTAGTTCTCAAGAAGTTGAGATAGTTCTCGAGAACTATGTACTAAGCATTCGAAAACTATGGCTGCATCTCGATCACTGATCTCCTTGAAATAGCCTTGGACTTCTCGATAACACGGGATTATAGTTCTCGAGAGCTAAATTGACTTTTTAAGAACTTGACAAAAAACTTTTCTAGAACAAAAACTTATCGAAATCTTATATAGCACTTCTCGAGAACTTTACTTAGAGTCAACTTCTAAAGAAATACCTGAACTGAATACTTCTCGAGAATAATGTCAAGTAGTTCTCGAGAACATTATCGACCTCTCGAGGACTTATGGAATAGTTCTCGAGAACTTGAATTGAGTCCAATTCCTTAAGAGAAAGCAGAACTTTTCGAGAGCCAAGGAGTACTTCTCGAGAACTTCTATAGTAGTTCTCGAGAACTTTATTAACCTCTCGAAAACTTCAACTTAGAGAAATTCTTGAACTGTCCTGACTTCTCGAGAAGTAGAGTCTGAGCCTCTCGAGAACTATGTCATACTTCTCGAGAACTCTGAGAGAACTTCTCGAGATATGGAATTAGAGATTTTTTTCAAGAACTTCATGTAAGATTTCCTTCCGGGCTTGTCTCCATCTTGTGCTCCAAAGTTTGAATATGAAGTGTATCCCAATTGAGAGGCTACACATGAGTCAACACCTTGGATCACACAATGAGGGATTACATTGTATGGTCCTGTGATTGATGACTCATTATAGACTAACATTGGTATACACTTGGCAAAGTCCTGCGTGCATACAACTCAAACACAACATAAAATACAACTTAATTCATCTTAGTTTAAGGTCTGACTTCATGCAAATCTGGGTTATTGTGGAGACAATACCCAACAATCTCCCCCTATTTGTAGAAGTCAGCACCCTTTGCACTAAGGTGAATTTCTTAGAATAAAAAAAACAATGATAAATGAAGTAGTAAACTACTATAGCAAAGAATAATAATTAAGGAAAACCATAATCATAATTATATATAGAATTTGACTGACTGTAGTTGGGCTAGAGTATCTGCTTTCATTTCTTTAACTGACTTATCCATGGCAGCTTGAGACTGGGTAGAGAATTGGGTAGAGATTTTTTTTTCAACTTGTTCTTTCACTATTTTCTCCCCCTTGCTGATTTCTACAGATAGCTTAGCAATAGCTTCATCTCTAAAAGTTCCAACTTCATCACAAACCTTCATAACATACTCTTCAGCCCTTTTGTCCTCATAGGTTTTGTCCAAACGGATTTTTACTCCTTGCACTTTAGTTTTCAGTACCTTGTCATTCCTCTTGATCTTTAGATTCTTGTAGAATTCTTCAACTGCTGGAAACAAGATCTTGCATGGCGTCTTCACCGATTACTTTAACTCTGGGCCTTTGAGTGAGTCCACTATTCTTCTTTGTTTAGCACCCCGAGTTCCATTTTGAAGAACGAAAACTTGGTCTCATCCAACGGCTTAGTGAATATATCTGCAACTTGCCTGTCTGTGGAGACATATTATAAGTCTATGTCTCCATTCTCCACATGCTCCTGGATGAAATGATATCGAAGCTCTATATGCTTTGTCCGGCTGAGGGAGACTGGGTTGTTGGCGATTGCAATTTCACTGGACGAGTCGCAAAATAGTGGAATGTTCGAGAACTTCATGTTGTAGTCTTCAAACTGATTCCTGATCCACATAAGTTGTGCACAACAGCTCCCTGCAGAGATATACTCTGACCCAGCCGTTGACATGGCTACATAGTTCTGCTTCTTACTGCTCCAGGAAATAAGTCTCCTTCCCAGGAATTGGCAAGTCCCGGAAGTGCTTTTCTTGTCGTCTTTGCTTCCTGCAAAATCTGCATCTGAAAATCCAATCAGTTAACTATCATTACTTCTTGGGTACCATAAGCCAAGATTTTGTGTACCTTTAAGATATCTCAAAATTCGCTTTGTAGCAATATAGTGAGATTCCTTAGAGTTCACCTGGAATCTAGCGCATACACATGTTGAAAACATGATATCTGGTCTACTTGCGGTAAGGTAGAGCAAAGACCCAATTATGCTTCTGTACTTGGTTTCATCAAAAGGTTTCCCTTTCTCATCCTTGTCCAGAGACATAGCTGAGGCCATTGGAGTCTGCATAGAGGTTGCATTCTCCATTTCGAATTTCTTAAGTAGCTCTTTGGTAAACTTGGTATGTGAGGTGAAAATTCCATCCTCAGATTGTTTCACCTGAAGCCCTAAGAAATACTTCAGCTCGCCCATACTGCTCATTTCAAACTTCCCTTGCATAAGTTTAGAGAACTTCTTGTAGAGGTTGTTATCCGTAGAGCCAAAAATAATGTCATCGACATAGATTTGCACTAGCAAAATCTTGCCTTTTATTTCCCTAAGAAATAATGTCTTGTCTATCTTTCCTCTTGTGAACTTGTTCTCAAGAAGAAAGCTAGATAGCGTCTCATACCAAGCTCGAGGATCTTGTTTAAGACCATATAAAGCTTTCTGCAGTAAATAAACATGATTAGGGAATGATGAGTCAACGAAACCTGGCGGTTGCTTTACATACACTTCTTCCTTTATGTCACCATTAAGGAAGGCGGACTTTACATCCATCTAATAGACGGTAAAGCCTTTAAGTGCAGCATAAGAAAGGAATAACCTGATCCCCTCCAGTCTTGCCACTAGAGCATATGTTTGATCGAAGTCGATTCCTTCTTATTGACGATAGCCCTTGGCGATGAGTCTGGCTTTATTCTTTATAATTGTTACATCTTCATCCATCTTGTTCCGGTAGACCCATTTTGTCCCGATGACGTTCTTACTCTTGGGTCTAGGAACAACTGTCAAAACTTTGCAACGTTTGAATTGATTTAGCTCTTCTTCCATTGCTAGAATCAAGGATGCATCCGAGTTTGCTTCCTCGAACTTCTTAGGTTCAACCTGTGATAGAAAACTTAAGAATAAATTCTCGTTAGTTGTACCTCTCCGAGTCCTGACACCATCCCAGGGATCTCCTATAATTTGGTCCAAGGGATGATCCTTCAGGTGTCTGAGCTCTAGAGTCCTTGCATCTGGGATCTCTTCAGCCACTGGAGTTGCATCTTCAGCTGGAATGAGTTCTTCATCTTGATCATCTACCTCTCCAATCGGGGTTGTAGAGGTGATCTTTATGAACTTTTCATCTTTATCTTCAGTAGGTTCATCCAGTCTAAGTTCCTTTATCTTTGTACCTGTATCTTCAATGAGCAAACTAGAGGAGTTGCTTTACAGCAAGCGCGTCTCATCAAATACAATGTATATCGATTCTTCTACCACTAGAGTTTTTCTATTAAATACTCTATAGGCCTTACTATGGCTACTATAACTTACAAAAATACCTTCAAAGCTTTTCTCGCTAAACTTGGTAGTGTGATACTTGCCGTTGTTAAGTACGAAGCACTTACAGCCAAAGATTATAAAATATGAAATGGTTGGTTTCCTGCCTTTTAGAAGTTCGTAAGTAGTCTTATCATGGTTCTTGTTGATGAGTGCTCGATTTTGCACGTGACAAGCGGTGTTGACGGCTTCAGCCCAGAAGTACTCTGGAAGTGAGGCATCACTCAACATGGTCTGGCAAGCCTCTATGAGTGTTCTGTTCCTTCTCTCAGCTACTCCATTTTGTTGTGGAGTGCGAGGAGAGGAAAACTCATAAAGATACCTTGACTTTCACATTATTCTGTCATGGCCCCAGACTTGAATTCCGTTCCATTGTCACTTCTGATTTTGACTACGGAGCAGTTGTATTCATTCTGGACTTGCCTAACAAAATTAGTGAAAACGTTGAAGGTATCTGACTTGTGCTTCAGAAAGAACACCCACGCAAAGCGCGAGTAATCATCCACAATAACCAACGTATATTCCTTACCTCCCAAACTTCTAACTTGCAGTAGACCAAACAAGTCCATATGAAGAAGTTGTAAGCTTCTATAAGAATCTTTGCCTATATTGCTTTTAAATGAACTCCTTGTTTACTTGCCTTTTATACAGGCATGACAAGGGCTGTCCTTAACGCACTTGACGTTAGGGGCATCACGCACTAAGTTCTGAGAGAATAGTTTATTAACAGTTTTGAAATTAATATGTGCTAGTCTCTTGTGTCATTGGTCAGCAAGAGATGCACTACTTTTTGCTAAAAGACATACTGTTGTAGATGAGTCAATACAGATGAAATTTAAACAAAAAATATTTCTGCTTCGAGTGCCTGATAAGATAGTTTCCATGTTGTCAACCGATTTTATCAAACACTTATCAGCATGAAATTCAACCATGTATCCTTTGTCGCATAGTTGGCTTATGTTGATGAGATTGTGTTCCAATCCTTCAACATAGGCTACATCCGAAAAGGATACGTTACCATTAGTAATCATATCGTAGCCTTTGGTAATTCCTCGGTCTGAACCTCCAAAGATGACCTTTGGTCCATTCAACACCGGTGAAAAGTTTTGAAGTAGGCTCCTTGTCCCACTCATATGCCGAGAACATCCACTGTCCATGTACCAGATTGGCATTTTGGTGGCCTTTGGACATACTTGCAATTACAATCACTTAGCCTTAGGAACCCAAACACGTTTGGGTCCTTGGTCTCGAGTTAAAATACTCCCCCTACGAGTATTAGCCTCATGAGTGGTCATTCTCATGTTACCAACTTGAGGAATTGCAGTATTTCTAGGATTAAACCAACAATCTATGGCAAAGTTACCAACTCTACCACAGCACCAACAGTCGATTCTATTGTATCTTTGCCTTCCAAACTCCTGCTTGACCTTCTTGGGAGGAGGTCCAGCTGGGGTAGCATTCTTGGAGGAAGAAGCTTCATGATGATGGCAGTTATATGAAGTCTTCTCCTTCATAGGCTTTTCCACAATAGGTTTTACCTTTGGTATCTTCTTGATGTTATGACCATGAGCATATGGTCCATAACTCTGAAGATGAATCTCTTCATAAGGTTCCTTGAAGACACTTTCGCCAAAGTTACGGGGGCGGGTCCAACCTTGGTACCTTGACTTGGGATTCTCCGGGATCGGCCTAGAGAAGTGTCCATAGGTGGACTCATAGTCGAATTTGTTCATAGGAAAGATAACTTTATTGAACGATATCGGCTCCAAAGGAGCTTTCCCTTTTTCCTTGGATAAGGCCTTCTTGGAATTCTTATTCTTTCTCTTGGCCTTGTTTCTCCTAGAGGATTTACTAGGAGCACCTTGGTGGCCTAGACCAGCACCCTTGGCCTTAGTTGAGAATTCAGCAATCAGAGGAAGTACAGTCTTAGGCTTAAAGAAACCTTCCACAAGTTTCTTTTCAGCCGAGAGTTGTTCTTCCAACTCCATGATGATTTTCTCCTTAAGGTCAAGATTCTCAAGAGCCTTGTTATATTCTTCAATAGATCTATTGAAGTCTTCCTTGAGAGAGTCAGTCTTGGAGACTTCTTCTCTTAAGGTGCTCTCCATACCTTTTAGAGATTTTATCTCTTTAGCTTGAGTTTTCACGACTTTGCGACATTTTTTGTAATCCTTGATTAACTCCTTATATTGTCCCATGAGTTCAGATTCATCCTCAGAAGGATAGCCCTCTTGCTCATTATCATCATCAGATTATGAAAGAGGGGTGTGAGATTTTACCTCCCCAGTGAACTGGGGGACTTGTTCATCATCAGTCAGAGCCATTAGCCCAAAGTAGGCATCTTCCTCTTCTGCACTCGACTCAGATGAGTCAAAGTCACTGAGGGTTTTGCCCTTCTTGGCTAGCAGGCTCTTTTCTGTCCTCTTTTTGGTGTAGGACTTCTTCTCTTCTCTTTTTCCACCCTCTTTCTTCTTTTGGGGGCAATCCACAATGACGTGACTTGGCTTATTACAACAATAACAAACAAGGTCAGTCGAATGATGTTTGTTCGGTGTAGAACCATACCTGTCGTGTCTGCTTGAGCCTTTTCTATGACGATCACCATCATTGCATGATCTTCTATAGGAAGCATCCTTGCCTTTCCATTGCTTCTTTTTATTCAAGAATTTCTTGAACTGCCTTGAGAGTAGAGAAAACTCTCCATCAGATAGCTCTGAGCCAGATGAGCTTGGCTCAGATGATTCTTCTTCATCAACTTCATGAACTGGGGAAGGAGGGCCAGCCTTTGTCTTCCTTGAGCTATCTGCCTTCAGAGCGACAGACTTCTCCTTGGAAGCAGACCTGCTCATCTCTTCTTCAGCTTTTCTTGAGTTGATTTGAAGCTCATAAGACATAAGCTTTCCGAACAGATTCTGCGGGTCCGTCTCGGCTAACCTTCCGAACTCCCGAATGGAGCATAACTTATTATACCATTCCTTGGTCAGGGATCTTAAGAATATGTCATTCAGTTCCCCATTGGTGAAGACTCGGCCATAAACTCTTAGGCCATTGACTATCTTGAAAAAGTTCTCAATGGTATCAGCTATGGCTTCCTTGTGACCTTGCCTGAAGGCTTCATACTTCTGATTTAGAAGGGATCTCTGATCATCCCTAACTTCTTCAGTGCCTTTCATCAGAGTCACCAGGGATTGCCACATCTCCTTGGCAGACTGGCAATGAATCAGATTTTGCAGCATCGAGTCATCGACTGCACTTGCTATAATATTTTTAGCTTTCTTGTCCAGGGAGACAAGTGCAATCTCGTCCTTATCCAAATCCATCAACTTCTTTGGGATCTTTTTGGTTGGATCTATTGTGGATGCAATCATAGCAACATACGGACCTTCTTCAACATTCATGAAGATCCGAGGATCCACAACTTCCATGAACTATTTAACTCTTTCCTTCCACATAGGAAAATTATTCTTGGTGCATATAGGGAGCTTAGCAAAATCCTTGGTCTTACTCATGCTTGATACTTTACTAAAGACAACTTGGGAAGAATTAGATCAAGGTGTTAACCTTTTAACGATCAACCTCCCTCTTATACCAATTGAAAGTGGAAAGTTTTCAACCTAAATCACCTAGAGGGGGGTGAATAGGTGAGTTATGCATTTGTTTGTGGAATAAAAATTTAGAGATCTAGCACACGCAATCAAGCAATCACAGAAGGACACAAAAGATTTATAGTGGTTCCCCATCGTTGGGTACGTCTACTTTACCTCACCGTTCTAGCAAATCACTAGATCCGGCTACTCCACTATCTCGGATTGCAAACCAATCATATGCCTCGGAACCACGTTCCTATAAACTCGATCCAAATGGATCTACACTCGGAAGATGAACTCTTCCTACAACTCGGAGAACCACGCTCCTACACTCGGAGATTAATCTCCTACAAGTTTTACAAAAGATATGAAAAATATAAGCACAAAATATCTCAGATCTGCAAGAAATATATCTTTAGGTCTTCTTCTTGAAGTTGCAGCCCTTTTCAGATTTGGAGAAGAAACCTTGTAGATTGACCTGAGAAATTCTTGAATCTACCGGATGAAGAAGAACAGAACTTTTCTTGAACCAGTAGATATTCTTAGATCGATGATGCAAATTGCTTCTAACAATCGAATAGATGAAGATCGATCAGAACGAGAGCGTCAGCGGCGGCTATAGGTCGTCGGGCTTGAGAGAAATGCGACCGAACCAGCGATTTTGGAAAGTACGGAATTGCTCGATCAATCTCTTAATCCTTCTTAGGGTTATGTCTTAGTGATGACATTATATAGGATTTCTCTAACGGTTGGAATTATCATAAATGATGACATGTGTACCAATCCTGTCTGGTTGAATTAAATTCCGGCCGATCTGGACTTAGAGAAAATTTCTTGAAAAAGATGAACTTAGTTCTCGAGAAGTTGAGATAGTTCTCGAGAACTATGTACTAAGCTTTCGAAAACTATGGCTGCATCTCGATCACTGATCTCCTTGAAATAGACTTCTCGAGAATACGGGATTATACTTCTCGAGAGCTAAATTGACTTTTTGAGAACTTGACAAAAAACTTTTCGAGAACAAAAACTTCTCGAAATCTTATATAGTACTTCTCGAGAACTTTACTTAGAGTCAACTTCTAAAGAAATACCTGAACTGAATACTTCTCGAGAACTTTGTCAAGTAGTTCTCGAGAATATTATTAACCTCTCGTGGACTTATGGGATAGTTCTCGAGAACTTGAATTGAGTCCAATTCCTGAAGAGAAAGCAGAACTTTTCGAGAGCCAAGGAGTACTTCTCGAGAACTTCTATAGTAGTTCTTGAGAACTTTATTAACCTCTCGAAAACATCAACTTAGAGAAATTCTTGAACTGTCCTGACTTCTCGAGAAGTAGAGTCGGAGCCTCTCGAGAACTATGTCATACTTCTCGAGAACTCTGAGAGAACTTCTCGAGATATGGACTTAGAGATTTTTTCAAGAACTTCATGTAAGATTTCCTTCTGGACTTGTCTCCATCTTGTGCTCTAAAGTCTGAATATGAAGTGTATCCCAATTGAGAGGCTACACATGATTCAACACCTTGGATCACACAATGAGGGATTACATTGTATGGTCCTGTGTTTGATGACCCATTATAGACTGACAATGGTATACACTTGGCAAAGTCCTGCATACATAAAACTCAAACACAACATCAAATACAACTTAATTCATCTTAGTTCAAGGTCTGACTTCATGCAAATCAGGGTTATTGTGGAGACAATACCCAACACGCTGCGCGTTATTCGGGTTACTCCATGAGAAATTCGGGTTGTTCCTCCAACTCGGATTATAGTGGCTACTATAAGGGTTGTTTTGAAAGGAGGGACGCACCGGATTCCCCATGTGGTCCACGAATTCGTCGACCACGCAGGCATTAGGGGGGAGAAAACAAGGCGGAGTGGAGGAGGCAACAGACATCTCCGCCACCTTCTTAGTTAGCCTTTTGACTTGAAGGGATAGCTGAGCAGTGGCATCCACTTCATAAAGGCCCGCCTGCTTTTGGCGCGCCCACGGGACATTCCATTGATAGGCATTCATAGCCATTTCTTCGAAAAGAGCCTGGGCGGCCTCGGGGGTCTTATTATTCAGAGTGCCCTCGGCAGCCGCGTAAATCATTTGACGTGTCTGACTATTCAGTCCATTATAAAAAATCTGTACCTGCAACCACGATGGCAGCGCGTGGTGCGGGCACCGACGGAGAAATTCCTTAAAACGCTCCCAAGTCTCATAAAGAGACTCAGAGTCGATTTGCACAAAGGAGGATATATCCGCCCGCAATCTAGCAGTTTTTGCGGGTGGAAAATATTTAGTAAGGAATTTCTCTGCCAACTCCGCCCAGGTCATGATGGATCCCCACGGGAGGGAGACCAACCACTCCTTGGCCTTGTACTTAAGAGAGAAGGTAAAGAGGAGCAAACGAATGGCGTCATCAGTGACGCCATTAATCTTGAAAGTATCGCAAATTTCTAGAAAATTAGACAAGTGGTTATTTGGGTCCTCATCCGGCTGCCCGTCGAACTGCACGGCATTTTGGATCATTTGTATAACACTTGACTTAATTTCAAAATTACTGTTCGCCACAGCAGGCTGAATAATACTCGACCCCGTATCATCCAAGTTAGGTCGAGCATAGTAAGACATCGTACGCTCGGCCGCTTGGGCATTATTTGGGTCGGCCATAGAAGAGAAAGAGGGTTCTCCGGTGGATTCTACAGGGTCTAAAAAGGAAATTCGACGTAGAGATCGGATATGCACAAGAGAGCGGTCGATATCAGGTTCGAATTCAAGATTTTCAGAACTCAAAGGTTGTCCACAGGTCATACACCCTAAAAAAACGAAGGGGGAAGGATTTTTTTATTATAAAAATTTCTTTATTTGAAAATAAAGTAAAATTAAAAGAGCCCCGGATTCAATATAACAACCGTGGTCCCCAGCAACGGTGCCAAAATCTTGATGGCCGCAGAACAGAGGCCGACTGTGGGTGGTTCGAAATGGTTAGATTCCGCGGGCCGAGTTAGAAGATCGAGTTTTCTAACGAGAGGAGGAAAGTGCACCTATCGCGTAGTACTCGGTATTCGGGAGAATACCGAGGTCGTATTGTTCTTGGGGGCGTGTTGATTATATTTACTCTCCCAAGAAGACTATTATCTTACTATCAGTAAGGTGGGATTTTTAGTATAATTAAAACGGAAAGAAAGAGAGTAGAATTTTACTAAGTTAGTTCGATGACGGGTTAACGCTCGGCATCGAATCGGATTAAGACTAAAATAATTCTTAACAATTATTGAACTTTGTTTTTAAATTAATAAAAGGCACTTGGCCATGGAGGTTCCATAAATATGAGCACACCTATCTCTAGGTAATATCGCTCACCTGAACATTAAGACTATTCGACCGATCGTTAGACCAACGAAGGATTCCTCTTAATGCTCGCTTTACGCTAAGAACCCCGCTATTGGGTGGGGAACCCAATCCGGCATAACTACGCTCGTACTCTTTCGAGGGTATGTACGCAATTCTATTTACCCAAGGGGGATCGGTCCATACGTGCAGCCTCTCGGCGTTGCGTATGGATAATGGAAATAGAGCCCACACATCGATTATGTGGTCCTATGCGTCGTTAACCCGGGGCAAACCTTAAGTCCTTAAATAAAAATAAAAATAAAGTTCTTTAATTATTTCAAATCATTTTATATGTCCCAATGCTCTTCGATTCGGAAGGCTAATAGAGATTAGCCACTCATCGGTATGCGGATGGCTTTATGGTTTTTAGTGAATCATGAGCTTGAAATTAAGAGCTAAACAGTTATAAGAGAAAACATAAAAAAATAGGGCGATTAGATAAATTAAAAGCTAATTGATGCAGGCACTCACGCGCACTTCAAAACCATAAAGAAATTAAATAAAGCAAGTCCTACTCAAATGAGTAGGCGGGAAATAAATGAGAGTACAAGTCCTACTCAAAACTGAGTAGGCGGTAAATTAAAGCAATGCGCCATTTAACTCTTAACGATTAGGCGGAAATAAATGCATAAAAAAAAGAAGCTAAGTTACAAAAAATGAAAATTACAAGTCCCACTCAAATGAGAGGGCGGAAAATTAAAGCAGAGCGTAGTTTAACTCTTAACGAGTATGCGGAAATAAATGCACACACGTACACACTCTACATAATTCAAGAAAGCATGAAAAGTTAGTCTCAAACACTCAGACACTCTACATAAATGAATAAAGCAATAAAATTACGAGTCCTGGCTCAAATGAGTGGGCGGGAGAATGAAAGTAATAAAACTATCCTCATACACTCACACACACTAACATGAAATTAAAAGATCATAATGAAAATCTACCCTCATACACTCACACACACATAAAAATAACACAAAATGAAAGTTACCTAAAAATTAAAACTACAACTTTTCTACCATTAAAACTTGCCAAAAACAAATAAAAAGATGAAATAAAAATTAAAGAAGCAAAAGTTTTTGAAAACAAAGTTGAAATCAAAGTTGTAAAAAAATTAAAACGTTTACATTTTCATCTATAGGATTTCGTAGAAGTGATGAAAAAGTGAAAAGAAAAATTAAAGGAACAAAAAGTTTTACAATCCTAAAACAAAGCTAAGTAAAAAAAACACAAAACACTTTAAAACCTCTTTTACACTTTCATAGGAATGAAAATATAAGCTTTTAAAAGGGTTTCAATACAACTTTGATTTCTTTAAAAGAAGACTTAAACTAAAATTTTCCATTATAACGGCTCATTTTTTTGATAAAACCCTAAAATAAAACCTATCATGATAACTAAAGAGAATATGAAAATGAACAAAGCATAGAAAAACAACATTTTCATTCTAACCTAGCATAAAGACAACATGAACAAAGATGAACATAACAACCACTTAAAAGCATGAAAAATTACAAGTTACACTAATTTATGAAGAGGTAGACTAAGTAAAACAAGAGGATAAAAAGGAGAAGAAAAGTGAAGCACCCAAATACACATTCATTCCATGTAGAGAGAGAAAGAGGAAAAACATTTTTTATTTTCATAATTTAAGCTATTACAAACTATTACAAAGCAAAAGGAAAAACTAAAACAAACATAAGAAGGGGGGAGAGAAAAACTCCTTACATGAAATGAAGTGCACCAAGGCAGCCCACAAAACACACCAAAGTTTGGCTCAAAAAAGTCAACCCTTGTGCATTACAGAAAATTTTTATTTATAGGAAAAATTTTTGGGTGTGACACGCCCTAGGTCACGGGCATGACAGGGGGCGTGTTAGACAGAGCCGTGTTTGACTTGGCGAATTTGGCTGGCTAGCTTCGTTCTGGATGGTTGGGGAAGTGACACGTGTCTGTCACAGGCGTGACAGGTGTCAGACACAGGCGTGTCAGGCAGTGGTCGACGATCCTTGAGCGCCGGTCGACGATCTGGAAGCTTCTGGAAGTGACACGTGGCGGTCACGGGCGTAATAAGCTTTGGTCACGGGCGTGACATGGGCGTGACATGGACAGCTGGCAGTCCTGATGTCGGCAGCGTTGAGTGTTGAGAAGGCGTTGAGTGTCGAGCTCGGACACGGGCGTGACGGGTCTTGTACACGGGCGTGACTGGGGCATGTCTGGACGGCATTGAGTGTTGAACAGTAAAATCATTTAATGTTGACTGGCGGAAGGCGTTGAGTGCCTGTCACGGGCGTGATGGGTCAATGACACGGGCGTGTCAGGTCAAATTTTGACCTTTTGTGAAATTTTTCAGAAAAACAAAAAAAAGCTAAGTTAGGATATAATTTACAAAAAGAAGTAATTTATTAAAAAAACAAACTAAAAAAGACAAAAATAAACAAAAGTGACATAATAAAAATACTATAAAATAGGTATATTTATAACTCATCACCTTGGCAATGGATAGGTATTCCAAACTGTCAGTCGATTTAGTGCTCGGTATTCGATGCTCAATCTAAGTGTCCCATCCTTCTTCTTGACGAATAACACTGGGGATCCCTATGGTGAAGAGCTCAGCCGAACAAATCAGGCTTCCCCTAGCTCCTGCAGCTGGCTTCAAAACTCTGTCAACTCCTTCGGGGCCATCTGGTAAGGGGGCTCTAGATGCCAACTTATCCCCTAGCACTAGCTGTATCAGGAAATTCTTCTCCCAGTGCAGGGGTAGCCCTGGCAGCTTCTCTGGGAATACGTCAGCAAAATCCCGTACCACCGGTATATCAGAGATGGAATCCTTGGCCTCAGGCATTTTGAACTGTACTTCATAGACTTCCTCCCCCTACAAGTGGGCCTTAATAGCCTACACGGATGATAGTAATAGAGAGGGAATAGGTCTAATACCTTCGATGATGACGTGGAAATCCCCATGCCTCACGGTGATCCTCTTTGACAGGAAGTCAATCTATGCATGGTTCCAATGCAACCATATCATGCCTAGGATCAAATCAAAGACTGGCATCTTTAGGATCATTGCTGGTGCTTCGAACGCCTTTCCGCAGATCTCCACCTCCATATTGCAGTGGGCGGATGTGAATAGCTGTGATCCATCTGGTAGCCATATCCTCATCATCAAGCCAGTGAATCGCTCCACGCCTTCCAACCCTTCCAAAAAGGCTTCCAACACGAACGAGTGTGAATCACCCGTATCAAACAGTATATAAGAGGGCTTGCCGCTGATGAAGACTATGCCTGGGGTAGTTAAATGCCTTAGAAAATCTAGTTATGGTTTTCGTTCCTAGTTTGTAAATTTTATAACCATGAGTCTAATTATTTAGAAAAGAAAACTTAAAATTTACTGGCGTACCTATGATCACTTGCTCCGGGATCCATGGTTGAGCCAGATCCAGAGCATACACTTGCTCCCTCTCCTTCCTGCGGTCTATGCCCTAGTATCCACGTCCTCGGCCACATACTCGGCCTCCATAATACTGAGCAGGAATCCGGTTTTGCTGGTAGTGGTGCCCCCATCATGGGTCAGTGATGACTAGTTTTAGTCATCGTTTTTGGGGTAATTTAGTAGCCTAAATACCTAAGTTTATTTATAATTTATGTTTGTCATTTCATGTTTTAATGTCTTTTTATAAAATCCTAGTTTTATTATAGCTATTTTGTGTTTTGATATAAAAATCAATATAATCTTTATATATGTCACTATGTATTGTGTTATGTTTCTTAATTTTAGTTAATGTTTTGTTGTCTTAGTTTAATGTTTTAATATTAGTTAATTTCTTGATATTAAAATCTTTATATATGTATTATGTTTCTTATTATGTCACTATATATTGTGTTATCCTTTTTGTGTTTTAACTTTGTTTATAATATAACTAACCTATGTTTATTTTATTGTAGGTGCAGCCCAAACTCAAGACCACTTGGAGCAGCCCATGCAAGCCTACCCGAGCCCTCCAACTTGTCCAAGCCCACATGGAGCAGCCCACCATCCAGTCCGAGCTCAAGTGCAGCCCCCTACCCGAGCCTACATGCAATTGGAGCAGCCCAAGCTCCAACCCGAGCCCATGCAGCCCACCATCTAGCCCGGCCACATGTGGAGCAGCCCACAAACCTGAACTCGAGCCCAACATGCCATACATTCATGCATGGCCGGCCACTTTTGTTTTCTCTCATGCATGCATCTTTCTCCACTTCATATATTCCCTCTCTCCTCATTATTGTATGAATGAATTATTCCTCTTCATGCATTGACCGGCCACATTCATCTCTCTCTCCCTTTTTTTATTATTTTCTTCTCCACTTTATTTCCCATCCATTCCCCCTTGATTACTTATTTTATTTCTTTTTATTTTCCAAAATACAATGCATGTATGTAGCCCCCTCTCTCTCCTTCCATTTATTATCATACATTTCATCCATGCCTCCTCTCTCCACTTCATTTAATACAATGCATGAACCTCTCCACATATGTGGTCGGCCACCCCCTTGGCTCCCTCCTCTTCATTTCCATCTAGAATGTTCTCACTCTCCTATAAAAGGAACCCCTCCCCCTTTGTTTGAAGTTAAGTAGTTTGAGTTTTAAAGTAGTTTTAGTTGAGAGTAGTAATATTAGAGTGCTAGTTCAAGTGTATTTCTTTCCTTGTTGTAGTTTCTTTTATTTCTTCCCTTGTTGTACTTCTTTTTATTTAAGCAATGCAAATGTCATTTCTTTTCTCTTATTCTCAATCCCTTTCTATCATGCGTAGCTAACTTTATTTTGTGCCCGATCGCGATGATCTTTGCAATGAAATAACATATCTTTATTTTTATGTTTGCATTTGTTTCTTTCTATTTTTGATCCTTCCTTGACTTATTTTATGTCGACTCCGTATTCCGGTATACGGTAGTAGGCATTTGATCTCAATTCATAGAAGTCGAGAGACTAATTGATTTGAAAGATCACTCAAGGAAGGAAGGATTTGAACGCACCCCTAGAGATAGGATGGCGTAAATCCTCCGGATTGGAGTCAAATCCAATAGTGCGGGTCACTTCGATAATGCGACTTTAGGCCATTTTGACTTGTAAAGAGATTTCGGTCAAAACGTCTATAAGTTAGGGGATTTAATGCTCTAGCGAGATTACTTTCTAATATCGGATCCGTCACGGTCTTAATAGAATTACAAATGTTAAACTAATTTATTTCGTTATTTTATTTCAAAGTGAATCGTCGATCGAGCATTTTTCTCGTAATAGTTTATTTTCTCTTTTTAACTTAGTTTATTTTTATTTTCAAAACCATTAATCGTTCGGTAGGATAATAGAGTCGTTGTGAGTAATAGTACTTGCCTGCCCCGAATTTTTATACGACCTTGATATTTTTCATATCCTATACTATATTTCGATAGGTACACTTGCCTTAATCGAGTATAGATTGGAGAATACGATTTTCTCTATCAAGTTTTTGGCGTCGTTGCCGGGGATTTTTTTGACAATATTAAGAAAGCTTCGAGTTTATTACTTCTACTAAAATTTAAAAATTCAAAAAAAAAATTATTATTATTATTATTATATAATCCACCCACCTCATCTTATTTCTACCCAACCTAAAATCTCTCGAAAAGGGTAAGGGGCCACCATTTTACCTAGTACCTTGCGAACCCTTCACCGGGTAGCCCTTGGGAAGTTTGAGAGCCAATCCACTAAAAAAAAATCTATTTTCAAAAAAAATATATAAAAATATCTTAAAAAAAAACAAAACAAAAAAATTAATTTTTCTTTTTCTTCTTTGTAACAGTTTTTTTTATGGAATCATCTTATTTTTGCGCTTTTTGCGGGTCGCCCGACCACTTCTATTCGGAATGTCTTTCGGGAGCCCCTCCCTCTTTTGATTTCAATTTTTCTGGAGCGGGTCAAAGTGGCCAATTTGACCCGTACTCTAATTTTTATCCATCTTGGGAGGCGGGGAACCCAACTTATTTTTCGCACGATTTTGCCCCGCAAAGCGCTGCGCCTCCTACTTTTAATTTTAATTCTATCGATAATGGGTATCTTGAATTGCAAACTTCTATTGATAATATTAGTTCGCATTTCAAGACCATTATGGATTGTCTTTCTCGTGAGGCCATATCTTTTTCTTCGTCTTCTTCTTCGTCGCCTCCTATTTCTTCATGTAATGAGTCACCGGATATCCCGGCTTGTCTTTTTCCTCTCGAGGAGGATAACTATTCGGATATCCCGGATTGTTTCCTTCCTCCTTTGGAAGACGCCTCTATGGATATTCCGGTGTGCTTCTTACCCGTTGAGGATGACGAGACGTCTCTTATTTCTCCATCTGAAGACGTTGGTGATTCCATTACGCTTTCAAATTCAACTGTTCCTAATTTTTCTCTTTTTAGCGAATCTTTTTTTTCTTCTTCTTTTATTTTAGATAACTCTTCTTTAGTTCTTTCTTCCCCTTCCTCTCCCGAAATTTCACAAGACTCATCTTCTTCTTGTGAAATTTCCGATGATGAAATTTCTTCTTCTATTTTTTTTATTCCTCTTTCTATTTCTTCTTCTTTTTATTCTTCCTCTTTTGACGACCCATTCTTTCCCCTCTTACATACGGCGGAGTTCTTCTATAACTCCGTCCGTTCATTTTTGGGTGTCATTCCCTTGAAGATTCCACCGCATGTCGGTGCGATTCTTCATTTCTTCTTTTTTTTAATTTACTCCCTTAAGCGCATACTTAGGGAGTTACCTCTTCATCTTAGTTTTTATTTTCCATTTAGCTAACAAATAACGTCGGGCTCAGCCGACGTTAAACAGAGAGCGCTCTTGGGAGGCACCCCTTGCTTATCTTTTTTTTTCTTTTTCTTTTTTGTTTGCTTATTTTGTTTTGCAGGAATAAAACCCCCGGCGGTTCATTTGGCTCCATCCTTTCCTCTCTTCCTTAGGCCTGAGCCGGTGTCCAGCTTAAGCATGGGGGAGCGATATCTGCAATCGGCCTTACGTCTCCGGGGAAGTCGTTTTCTTTTTATTACTTTATTGCATCCCCCCTCCCCTTTCTTCTGTTTTTTTTTGTTTTTATCTTTCATTGAGGGCAATGAAAGGTTTAAGCATGGGGGAGGGTTTAGTTATTTTATTTCTTTTTTGTTTTCTTTTCAAAAAAAAAATTGTTTTAAATTTCAAATGTTTAGTATAGTTTTTTTTTAAGTTTTTTTTAATACTGCTTCTTTTAGCCTTATCAAAAAAAACAAAAAAATTTAGAAAAATCAAAATTCCAAAAAAGATAATATTTCAAAACCCAAAAAAAATGAAAAATGTCAAAAAATCAAAAAAATAAAATAAACCTCATGCTTATATTTTTGTTATTTTCAGAAATTTAGTTTGAGTTAGTTTATAAGCATTTTTTATTTGCTAATCTTTATTTCATCATATTTAGTTAAATTTAACTTTTAGTGATTTTGTTTTGAGAATCATCTTATGGTTTAATTTGCTTAGAGTAATTTATTTAGCACTTTTTCTCTTTTATTTTAAATAGTTTCAATTTTGTAGTAATTTGGCTAAATAATTTTGGATTTTAATTATTCTTACTTCATGCTTTTGGATTCTTAGGAAATCTCAATCTACTAGTAGTTGCTCTCTAGTGTTTTAGTTTATTTTCTAAAAATTTTGTTTAACCCCTTATCCTTACCCAAGTCCCTTTTTCTTTCTTTTATTGTTAGATCATATGTCATGGGAATAAGGAGATGTTAGTTCCTTATTCTCTGGTACACATATGCAACTCAAAATAAAATGAAGAGAGGAATTAAAAGTTCATATATGTCGGGGGAAATGATAGGATGTTAGTCTATCATTTTCTGGTATTATATATATTATTTAAAAAAAACAAAAAATGAGTGGGGTGAGAGGATAAAATTCATCACCTCCAATCAAAGACCTCTTCATGTTAATTTCCTCCCTAAAACCCCCTTAGCCAATATCATTGTCTTAGTTTTTAAATTAAAATATGTGGAGAACATAAGTAGTAGGTTGTCTTCTACCTTAAGTTTCTTTTATGTCATGGTTTTTATAATCCCAATCTAACTTTGTTTGCATTTTACTCAATTTTGAATGCTAGTTAATTTATTAGAGAATTTTTGGCTAAATTCTTCTCTCTTTTCACTTTAATTTCATAATTTAGGAATTGACTCTTAAATCCCTAAACTTTATTTTTGGTTAGATGTTGGTGTTAATAAATTTTTAGTTTAATTGAAAATTTTATAATGTCTTATAAATATTTCTCTTTCTTTTGCTCTGGAATAGCAAAAGTCTAAGCATGGGGGTGTTTGATGACTAGTTTTAGTTATCGTTTTTGGGGTAATTTAGTAGCCTAAATACCTAAGTTTATTTATAATTTATGCTTGTCATTTCATGTTTTAATGTCTTTTTATAAAATCCTAGTTTTATTATAGCTATTTTGTGTTTTGATATAAAAATCAATATAATCTTTATATATGTCACTATGTATTGTGTTATGTTTCTTAATTTTAGTTAATGTTTTGTTGTCTTAGTTTAATGTTTTAATATTAGTTAATTTCTTGATATTAAAATCTTTATATATGTATTATGTTTCCTATTATGTCACTATATATTGTGTTATCCTTTTTGTGTTTTAACTTTGTTTATAATATAACTAACCTATGTTTGTTTTATTGTAGGTGCAGCCCAAACTCAAGACCACTTGGAGCAGCCCATGCAAGCCTACCCGAGCCCTCCAACTTGTCCAAGCCCATATGGAGCAGCCCACCATCCAACCCGAGCTCAAGTGCAGCCCCCTACCCGAGCCTACATGCAATTGGAGCAGCCCAAGCTCTAACCCGAGCCCATGCAGCCCACCATCCAGCCCGGCAACATGTGGAGCAGCCCAAAAACCTGAACCCGAGCCCAACATGCCATACATTCATGCATGGCCGGCCACTTTTGTTTTCTCTCATGCATGCATCTTTCTCCACCTCATATATTCCCTCTCTCCTCATTATTGCATGCATGAATTATTCCTCTTCATGCATTGGCCGGCCACATTCATCTCTCTCTCCCCTTTTTTATTATTTTCTTCTCCACTTTATTTCCCATCCATTCCCCCTTGATTACTTATTTTATTTCTTTTTATTTTCCAAAATACAATGCATGTATGTAGCCCCCTCTCTCTCCTTCCATTTATTATCATACATTGCATCCATGCCTCCTCTCTCCCCTTCATTTAATACAATGCATGAACCTCTCCACATATGTGGCCGGCCACCCCCTTGGCTCCCTCCTCTTCATTTCCATCTAGAATGTTCTCCCTCTCCTATAAAAGGAACCCCTCCCCCTTTGTTTGAAGTTAAGTAGTTTGAGTTTTAAAGTAGTTTTAGTTGAGAGTAGTAATATTAGAGTGCTAGTTCAAGTGTATTTCTTTCCTTGTTGTAGTTTCTTTTATTTCTTCCCATGTTGTACTTCTCTTTATTTAAGCAATGCAAATGTCATTTCTTTTCTCTTATTCTCAATCTCTTTCTATCATGCGTAGCTAACTTTATTTTGTGCCCGATCGCGATGATCTTTGCAATGAAATAACATATCTTTATTTTTTATGTTTGCATTTGTTTCTTTCTATTTTTGATCCTTCCTTGACTTATTTTGTGTCGACTCCGTATTCCGGTATACGGTAGTAGGCATTTGATCTCAATTCATAGAAGTCGAGAGACTCATTGATTTGAAAGATCACTCAAGGAAGGAAGGAGTTGAACGCACCCCTAGAGATAGGATGACGTAAATCCTCCGGATTGGAGTCAAATCCAATAGTGCGGGTCACTTCGATAATGCGACTTTAGGCCATTTTGACTTGTAAAGAGATTTCGGTCAAAACGTCTATAAGTTAGGGGATTTAATGCTCTAGCGAGATTACTTTCTAATATCGGATCCATCACGGTCTTAATAGAATTACAAATGTTAAACTAATTTATTCCGTTATTTTATTTCAAAGTGAATCGTCGATCGAGCACTTTTCTCGTAATAGTTTATTTTCTCTTTTTAACTTAGTTTATTTTTATTTTCAAAACCATTAATCGTTCGGTAGGATAATAGAGTCATTGTGAGTAATAGCACTTGCCTGCCCCGAGTTTTTATATGACCTTGATATTTTTCATATCCTATACTATGTTTCGATAGGTACACTTTCCTTAATCGAGTATAGATTGGAGAATATGATTTTCTTTATCAGGCAGTTCCTTCGAATATGTCCCACCTGATGACAGTTGAAGCACTCTGGAAGGGGATATGCCATACCCCCAGGTCACTGCATCTCCCGCATCTGGAGAGGCTAAGGGGCCATCACCACAGGTTCCATCTTCTCCTGTCTCACCTCCTGACGCGGTTGGTCCTCTTCCCTTCTACCATCTCTCCCATCAGTAATGCGGCCCTATTGCTGATCATTTCTGGCTCCCCGGCCCTGCTCCTCAATTTGCTATTTCCGGCCTCGTGTGGCGTCCCAATCTGCCTCAATCCTGTTCGCCATCTCCAATAATCGAGGAATAGGTCCGTCGGACACAAACAGTAGTGCCTCCCTCAGATCCTCTCTCAGGCCCTTATAGAACCTCTTGGTGTATCCAGCCTCATCCAACTGATAAGAATCCGCAAATCGGGCCAGATTGTTGAACTCTCGGTGGTACTCCACCACCGTCTTGGTGCCTTGCCTCAACTGTTAAAATCTATCTTTCAGCTCATCTCTGGCTTACTACGGAACAAAATGCTCCAACAGGTCGGCCTTGAACTCACCCCAAGCAATATCTGCAACCTCTCAATCATCAAATGTCGTGTTCAGTGATGTCTTCCACCATCTCTTGGCATGGGACTCCAAGCAAAAGACAACCAAAGGCACCCTCTCCTCCCATGGCACCGTATCCCTGTCAGTATCTCATACATGATTTCCAGCCACTCCTCCGTTCGAACGGCTGACTCTGTCCCCAAGTAGGATGGGGTAGAAAGTCATCGGAAAATGCTCAACCAGTTAGCCCCCGGGTTTGGCTGCAAAGCTGGAACCTGATGAGCCCTAAAAGCCTCCAGTATGGCTGTCAGAGTCTGCCCCATCTCCGACTATAGAAACAGAGTGTGGATCGGGGGTGGTGGTGCAACATTCGGAGTCGGATGGACTCCGCCCTGTGGTGTAGGCTATGCTGGGGCCTGCATAACAAAAGTCATTCGTAATTAAATGACTAAAACCTAATTAAAAGGTGGAAAATTTACATGTGATCTCCCATATGGGCCCACAACTGCTTCCGCTGCATAGTTTATCCCCAAACTAAACTCGTGCGGGGGTGACCCAGGGGTTGTGGACTGCTACTTTTCAATCGAGGTCTGCTCTGATACCACTTGTAAGACCTTTTTTTTTCTTTTTCAACACCGGGGTCTTTGATCCAGAACCACCGCTTTGTAGTGAAACCTTCACACCCGGGAAGGTCTCCACTGCAAAATTCTGATTCTGCCGGCCAAACTCGATCACAATAGTAGTAAAATAGTAATAGCAAGTCCACAAACATCACATATATAGTAAATATTCTCCACGAAGGGAGTGTCCATGGATATAACAAAGTACAGAAGTTAGGGCTCATGCCCGGTACATCAAAATCCTCACTTCAAATATCACTCATAGCGAAAGCAAAACTATAAACTACTACTAGAGATTTGGACGCACAGTCCCAGTAATCTAAACTCCGGTACTAGACTGCCCCATCTCTAAACGTGCCGACCTCCGGGGCTGCTCCTCCATGCTTGGCTCAACGGTCCCCTAAAATGATGTGGTTCGAAAATCGTTAGTCTAAAAGACTAAGCCCTATCATCCTCCGCCCCTTCCCCCATTGCTCCTTGGCACCGAGTGGGGAGGAAGAAAGGAGAGGACATGATAGTGGAAAATAGCAAAAACAGGTGACGGTGGAACTAGACTAGTAGTTTGATGAGCATGTATAAATATAGCAATAACAAAGTTAAGAAAAGCTACTCAAGAAATAAGTAACCTTAGCTTATATGAAAGCAAATAAGCCAAGGGATCTTTTGCAAAACTTCTATTAAATAAAAAGTCTCATAGCAATTTATATGATAAGGTGTTGGTTTTCTAGCAAGCATATATATATATATTTTCTGAATACAAACCTTAACTTCTAAGCACAAACGCGCGAACTTATAAACCAAGGGGTCATTTTGCAGGGCCTATTATATAAAGTGTCCCATACCACTTTATACAATAGGTGTTAGGGTTATATGCAATGGTTATACTATGACATGTAATTATGAAATGATGTGAACATGCAAGTGCAACATACCCACTCGACTCTATGTACACAGACCTTTAGTTCCCCCTTTCTGGAGCCAAACCTCCTAGGATACCTCTATAGTGGCAAACGGAAGCGGTGGGTTGGGCCTCCCCCACCTGTAAACCGGTAATTGCACTAACAGTAAGACCTATAGTACGCCTCAACGCTAGTTCACTAAGCGGAGCGCCTGCGTACTCTTGTCGGCTGGCGCACCGGACTTTTATGGCGAAGTGTTAAACCACACTTGCCGAGTCGACGTATTTGCATAAGTGCATCGACCCTCCAATACCGAAGACCCACCACCTTATTTCTTATGCACATGCAATATTAATTTATTATCAACCGAGCCAAAGCTCCCCGGACCATCCCGTCCGTCACAATCAACAACCGAGCCAAATCTCCCCAGACTATCCTGTCCGTGACAATTAATTACCGATCCAAAGCTCGCCGGGTCAACCTGCCCATCACCAATATTACTCGGGCCTACAGCCTGTGTGAACCAACCTAACACCCGAGACATCGAGGTGACTGAAAGTGAAACCCTAGTTATACTAGTTGCTCTTGAAGTTTATTATTCTTACTATTTAGGTAAGCCCAGGACTGCCCCCGGCATACCCCGTGAAGGACTCTCAAAGAGCACTAGGAACTACGATGGGCTGAAGCCCAAAGCTCCCTTTCGCAAGGCACTTATTGTTATTGGTTAATACCCAATTCCCGATCTCTTTTTATGTTACCTTGGATCTAACCTAGTGCATTAAGACTCTTCCTCTCCTCGGGAAAGACAATCTTTCGTCGCCCCCGAGCACCTCTAAACACTAGTCAACCTATAAACCTATCCTCATCTTGACTACTGAGGATGCATTCATACACATTTCCAAACTATTATCCCAATATCCAAAACCTCTAAGTTCATCCTGCACCTTAATATGTTTTCAGCAGTTTTTACTAAACGCAGACCATCCTAAGCTATATGATGTATACAAAGGGAGGTACTCAAAATTATCTTCCAAAATTCCTTTAAAATTTATTGGAGGTCTATCATGTCATGTCTAGCCTAGAATCAAGAATTTATAATTCTCCTAATTTAATTTATATTTAATTAGTTTCTTTTAATACTAAAACATGGGGATTTTGAACATGAAGTACCTTTTTCAGGTATATATATGGTTCCATAAAATTATGATAAATACCAGGAAGAAATCTAACAGTATAATCAAATCTCTCAAAATTTTTCAAGGTTTAAACCATTGATCCTAAATTTTGGAATATAATCATCGATTTATAGTTAAAGGAACAAGTATTACAAATAAGCTTCCAAAAATTATAGGAAAATTCAAATATGACAAATTATGCCCTAAAACATCCTGACAAAGTTTCTAAATTTTATAGCAAGGTCTAGATGTCTAATCATAATTTTGATTGTATTCCATCTTATATCAATTAATAAAGCAGGTACTACAAATATAATTCCAAAAATTCTGATAAAAATCAAATGTGAACTTAAAGACCTATGAACACCACTGATCAAGATTCATAATTTTTCAACAAGAAATGAGCTCTGAATGATTTATTTATCAAGTTTCCAAATTTATGAGCTTGTGAAGTAGGTACTATAATTATGTATTTAAAATTTTTTAAAAAATTCATACATGAGAATAATGGTCTAAAACTCCGTCTGCCCAACTTTCATGACTTTTCGATGGGCTGTGATCTCACAATATCCAAATAATTAAGTAAGGTTAAATCATGCATTACAAAGGAATTACTAAGATTAATATTCCAAAATTCCCAATTAAATTTCCAGAGGTTCATACTAACCCTATGACTACACTACCCAAGTTTAATCACTGTTCAATGAGTTTTAATAACCTATTTTACCACTACAAGGTTTGTGCCCTAAACTAAGGTTAGTGTTTTTAGGGTTTTAACCCTCACTAAATCCAATAAGATTTCTACCAAAGTACTCTAACTACCCTAGAGTCCTCTCCACCAAATTTCAAATCATTTCAAGGTCTTTTAACCACATGCCCTTCTCAAACCCACAAAGCTCAAACATAGGTTTGAACATGGGTCCTAAGGCAATTCAATCCCAAACCCCATATTCCATATGAGGGTGTTATATGTCATTTCAAACTAGTGGCCTAAATCCCAACCTCTGTTGAGTTGATCTTACCACTCAAACCTCAAGTGCACTTTTGACCTAAATACCCTCATTGAACCAACTTAAGGTTTGCTTTCTTCAAACCTAAATCATCTCCAAATGAGGTGCAAATTTATACAGAGCCTCATGATGACCCCGTGGACTACTCACAAACATTTGGGAGAGTTTGGAGGTTATTTGGTCCCTTAATTAATTTAATCATGGTTTATTAAATAATCACAAAAACTATAGGAAGATTATCCCCAAAAATTCCCATTTTTGGGCAAGACCTAGATATAGGTAAGGGTGACTCGCTCTCAAAATTTCAAGTAATTTGGATAGGGTATGAATTGGGGGCACTCATTTTTATTCCTGTATAGCCCTAGGTATAGACCCCACCAAAATGGGTGAGCTGGTCAAACCAGTTGACCAAATTGTCCCAAATTAATTTTATCATAAAGTAGACCCATAGGGCTACAAATTATATGTTGACCATTTCCTCATATAGAGCCTCTAAGTATTTTTCATTAATTTTCTAATGTGACTGTTATCCTAATACAGAAAATTCATTTAAAAAGAAAAGGATTTAAATGATCTGATAGTTGTTGGATCGTCTTCATCCTCCAGCCGAGGGCCATGATTGATCGAACCTGGAGCTTATTCCAAGACATTTTCCCGGCCACCCGTCCACCTTCCAGGACAGCCATCGCCACCACCACCTCTATTGAGGTATGGGCTATTGCTGGGCGGCAGCACGGCCACCGGAGGGGCGGTTTCCGATGAACCCAACCACCCTTTGTTTTCCAAAGAAAAACTTGGGATTTTTATCACTCGATCGGGATCAATTGAGCCCGTTAATTAGCCCTAACAATTCCTACGATCTACCCATAAGGAAAGAGGAAGGGGAGGACCTTTCTTGCGGCCTGGAGACGTGTCGATTGCCGGGATGCCATGGTCGGTGGTGGCACCGCTCGATTTCCGCAACTGTATTGTGAAGTCCTTCAGCTCCTTCAGGTTTGTGTGGAAACCTCTCCTCTAAGTCCAATGAGTCATTTAAAATGATAAAATGGGGTAGGGGAGGGGTCTAGCTAGTGGTGGCCATTAATGCCCTTTTAAGAGTTTTTCGGCCATAGAGGAGGAGAATAAATTTGGGCTCAATCCATCCAGGAAATGGCTGGAAACTCCTCCTCTTCCTTAGAGGAGTTTAATCCAGCCATAAAAGGGGGGAGGGGAATGAGGCCACGACATTCAAGTGCCATTAATGGCCATGAAAGCCGAATTTCGGCCATGGCTTTGGGGCTTTTTCTCTCTCCTCCATTAAAAAGGAATTTGGGTTAAACTGTCTGCCACGTGGCACCCTACTACTGGACCGTTTAAATAAGTCTTAATGAAAGAAACAGTCCAATTAATCTATTTTGGCGCAGTTCCCAAAAAGATCCTGAACCAGCAAAATAAGGCCAAAAATTCTCTAAATACAATGGCGTTGAGTGAGCACTCAGCTCACTCGACGCCATTCAGTCTATGACATTGAGTGAGCTCAACTCACTGAACACCATAATTCAGGGAATTTTTCTAAGTACAATGGCGTTAAGTAAGTTGAGCTCACTCGAGCTCACTCGACGCTATTCAGACTCTGGCGTTGAATGAGCTCAACTCACTCAATTCCATAATTCCACAAATTTTCATAAGTACAATGGCGTTGAGTGAGCTCGATGCCATTAAGACTATGGCATTGAGTGAGCTCAAATCACTCAACGCCATAATTCCAGAAAATCCTCCCAGTAAGATGGTGTTGAGTGCACTCAAAGCACTCAACGCCATTCAGCCCATAGCGTTGAGTGGACTCAACACACTCACCGCCCGAACTCCAACTCTTTCTAAGTAAGATGGCATTGAGTGCACTCAACACACTCAATGCCATTCAGCCCATGGCATTGACTAGACTCAGCGCACTCAACGCGCGAACTCCAAATTCTTTCTAAGTAAGATGGCGTTGAGTGGACTCAGCGTACTCAACACCATTTAGCCCATGGCGTTGAGTGCACGCAACGCACTCAACGCCATTCAGCCCATGGCGTTGAGTGCACTCAACGCACTCAACGCCCGAGCCCAAAAACCTATCTAAGTAGATACCTGATCTACTCATCGAGTCTTTTCGACTCACTCGACGCTTCCTGGACTTGAGTTAACTTGGCCTCTTTTGGTTGACCCCAATGGGTCCTTAGCGACATATTGGCCTCCCTTAAGGTTAGAGATACCATGATGGGATCATGGAACCAAGTTAAAACCCTAAGGTAATGCCTAGGATTGTAATTGGGATTCTACTACTTGCAGACCAAGGTGATTTTCACCTTGGGCCTTGTTCACTCGATCCTCTTGGGCTTTATAGGGTTTTGTCATGACCTAGTCATAACAAAACCCTTCCTAGGGGGTCTAGTTATTTGTGGTATGTTACACCGTTAGCATAGATGGAGGGTCTTAGGCTTAGGTTGGAAGGACCAAAATGCTCACTAGATTTTCCGTCCTAGAGGCGGTGGTGAACCGAGTTCACCGTGTAAGTACCCTGAGAGCACGGGGCATGCAGTCGTGTATGCCTATGCCTGTGGTGAAGTGTGCTTAAATTGTACTTTCGCTATCCCGTTTGTTTATACTAATGCATTGAAGGGAAGGAGCACCGCCACCCCCAACTAAAGGGGTGGGGTCGTTATAATTTGGTCAGCTATAGCTGACCGTTGCTTTTGTTTTCCACCGTAGGTGGAATGTTGCTTGCAAGTGTTGCGGAGCCAAGGGAAAATAGCAGGCTAAAGCCCTTGTTGCAATGCTAGCCCTCGAAGGCCGAAGTCTATTGTTTTACTTTATTCTCATGTGTGACCGGCCTGCGTGCCGTTGTATGGAACACACATTTTATTTAAGTGAACTTTTGTAAGGCCATAAGGCCCAGTACTTGGTGTATTTGTAAGTTCATTCCTAATTGGGTTTGTTAGTGGACATTCATGCTTTTGGCTGGGTTCTTTCTTTGCAACTTATTAATTTGCTTCTGTTATAATGTACTCTGTATAGGACATGTGATTGGAAGATTAGTTTCATTTAGTAACCCACCGGTCTGTTTGTGGTATTTAGCGTCGGGCCCTGGCCAGAGCTACTGTTATATGCTATGTGATGGATAGGGGTGTTACAAACTCTACCCCTTTGGTTTCAACCAAATTAAGGGGCTGAACCAAATTAATGGCCGACCACCTCCAGAAACTACTCCTCTCCCTCTGAGGAATAATAGCCCCATAAAAGCGGGAGTTATGGAGCCTCCATGGCCATGATCGCCATTAATCTCATTTTTTTCTCTCTCCTCCAAATCACCAATTCCAGAAGCTTAGTCCGACCAATTCCAGAAGCTTAGTCCATTCGTCGAACTCCGCTCGACGAATCTGCTATATTCGTCGATCTCTGCTCAGCTTTGCTCGAGGCTTTCTTCGAGCTCTACATGACGGTTTCGTCGGGCTCTGCACGACGGTTTCGTCGGGCTCTGCTCGACGGTTTCGTCGGGCTCGGCTCGACGGTTTCGTCGGGCTCGGCTCGACGGTTTCGTCGGGCTCGGCTCGACGGTTTCGTCGGGCTCGGCTCGACGGTTTCGTCGGGCTCGGCTCGACGGTTTCGTCGGGCTCGGCTCGACGGTTTCGTCGGGCTCGGCTCGACGGTTTCGTCGGGCTCGGCTCGACGGTTTCGTCGGGCTCGGCTCGACGGTTTCGTCGGGCTCGGCTCGACGGTTTCGTCGGGCTCGGCTCGACGGTTTCGTCGGGCTCGGCTCGACGGTTTCGTCGGGCTCGGCTCGACGGTTTCGTCGGGCTCGGCTCGACGGTTTCGTCGGGCTCGGCTCGACGGTTTCGTCGGGCTCGGCTCGACGGTTTCGTCGGGCTCGGCTCGACGGTTTCGTCGGGCTCGGCTCGACGGTTTCGTCGGGCTCGGCTCGACGGTTTCGTCGGGCTCGGCTCGACGGTTTCGTCGGGCTCGGGTCGACGGTTTCGTCGGGCTCGGGTCGACGGTTTCGTCGGGCTCGGGTCGACGGTTTCGTCGGGCTCGGGTCGACGGTTTTGTCCAGCTCGGGTCGACGGTTTTGTCCAGCTCGGGTCGACGGTTTCGTCCAGCTCGGGTCGACGTTTCGTCCAGCTCGGGTCGACTCTTAGCTTGTACTTTTTTGGGGGGTTTTACATTGAGTTTCATTAGAACCTTTAGTGCTTCCCATGGTTTTGTCATGACCCAGTCAAAAAAAACCATCATAGGGGTCTAGAAGTCTGAGGGATGTTATAAATCCCAATACATAAAAATAAAAATTTCATCCTCGAAATTCAAGTTAGGCCTATGGGGTTTCAAGTATGAGAAATAAAATGTAACATCCCGAGAGGTTAACGGGAAAACCTGACGTGAAAATTTCTGGGTACCTTTACTGCATCAAGTCCTGTGGCTCCCACATGTGCTCCTCTTGTCCATGATTCCTCCACAAGACCTTGACCAGCGGAACCTTCTTGCGGTGCAAGTCTCGCATCCCAGTATCATCTATCTTGATCGGCTCCAGGTGCACCGATCGATCAGAATCTATAGGCCCATCTATAGTTGTAATATTCTGCTCTGGCCAAAGTAGAGCTCTCCTGAGGGAGGAGACGTGGAAAACGTCATGCAAACCCGCTAGCTCTGGCGGCAGCTCCAGTCTATATGCCAAGGGACCGTTCCGCTCAAAGATCCTGTAAGGCCCTATGTATCTCGGACTGAGCTTCTTCTGACCACGCACCCGCGAGACTCCAAGCATTAGTCGTATCTTCAGAAACACCCGGTCTCCTATCATAAAATCCACCTGACGATATAGAGTATCGTAATAATTGGCATGTCTACTCTAGGCCTCCAACATCCTGTCTCCAATCAACGGCACCTGAGCATTCGTATCCTCGACGAACTCCGAGCCAAGTGCATTCGGCTCCTCATCCTAGATTTAAGAAAAAGGATTTCTGCACCTCCGGCCATATAAAGCCTCATAAGGGGTCATGCCGATGCTGGACTGGTGGATTTTATTGTACAAGAATTCGATCAATGGTAGCTGCTTCTCCCATGGCTCTCCGCGGAACAGTAAGCAAAGATGCAATAAATCCTGCAGTGTCTGATTGGTGCGCTATGTCTGCCCATCTTTCTGAGTGTAGAAGGTAGTACTAAATGTCAATCGGGTCCCGAAATAAGCCTGGAACGACCTCCATTCCTCAGACGAAAATCGTCAATCA
Source organism: Platanthera zijinensis (assembly GCA_039513925.1). Lineage (NCBI taxonomy): Eukaryota > Viridiplantae > Streptophyta > Magnoliopsida > Asparagales > Orchidaceae > Platanthera > Platanthera zijinensis. The sequence continues at coordinate 85,713,276 of CM077082.1, forward strand.
AGATCGGACACTATCATCCTCGGCACTCCATGGTATCGGACGAACTGCTCCACAAACCTACGCACAAAGTCACCTACTGGAGCGTCCTTCCTGATTGGTAGAAATCTGGCCACCTTTGTCAATCGATCGATGATCACCCATATCGAGTCGTTCACCTCATGTGACTGAGGAAGACCATGTATAAATTCCATGGAGATATCGTCGAACTTCCACACTGGCACCGGAAGTGGCTGTAATAATCTGGCTGGACTCTTACACTCTGCCTTCACTAACTGACCCGCTTCGCAATGGGTCACGAAGTAAGTGATATTCCTCTTCATGACCAGCCAATACATCATCCTCTTCAGGTCAGCCATCATCTTAGTGATGTATGGGTGCACCGAGTACCTGCTATAGTGAGCCTCGGTCATAATTTCCTCCCAAATCCTGCCCCCAGCCGGTATGTACACATGTACTCTAAAGCACAACAGCCCATCCCTCTCTACATACTCCCCAGTTGTGCCTGCCTCCAAGGTCCTGAATACTGGCTCCAGCTTGTCATCCCTTCTCTGCTCAGCCCTGATACGATCTCGAATATCATCAGTAGTTCTCATCGCGACCAGATACTCCTCATAAAGCTCTGAGTCATCCGAGGACACCAAGGTAATCTGCATATCCTCCATCATCCATATCAGCTCCATAGATATCAATTGGGGCTCTTCTCCTGAAGTGGTAGCCCTCTGACTCAGTTCTTCTTCCACCACATTCGCCTTCCCCAGGTTATAGTGTATCGTGTACTCATAATCAGATAGAAACTCCACCCATCTTCTCTAGTGGATGTTCAACTCCTTCTGCGTTTCGACATATTTCAGATTCTTGTGATCCGAAAATATTTCGCAGTGCACCCCATAAAAGGGAATATTGCCAAATCTTCAGAGCAAACACTACTGCTCCCATCTCCAATTCATGCACAGGGTAGTTCTGCTCGTGCTTCTTCAGCTGGCGGGAGGCGTATGCTATCACATGTCCATGCTGCATCAGTACATCGCCTATCCCCTGAAATGACGCATCAGTGTACACCTTGAAGCCCTCCTTCCCAAATGGGAGAGAGAGGATAGGGTCCGACGTAAGCTAGCCCTTCAACTCTTGGAAGGCCGCCTCACACTGCGGCGTCTAAACGAACGGAGTATCCTTCTTCGACAAAAAAGTGAGTGGAAGGGCAATCTGAGAGAATCCCTGCACAAACTTCCAGTAATACCCGACTAATCCCAGAAAACATTAGACACCTTTGGCCATCTTCAACTGAGGCCAGCCTCGTACTGCCTGAATCTTCGCGGGATCCACCGCCAATATTGCTCCACTGATAATGTAGACTAAAAAGGCTACCTCCGTCAGCCAAAACTGGCATTTGCTGAACTTGGCATATAACTGATGCTCCCTGAGCTTCTCCAGAGTCAAGGCCAGATGTTGTGCATGCTCTTCCTTCGTCCGCGAATAAATAAGGATGTCATCTATGAACACAATGACAAACCTGTCGAAGTACGGCTCGAACACCCGGTTCATCAAGCTCATGAAGGTTTATGGCGCATTCGTGAGCCCAAAGGGCATCACAATAAACTCGTACAAGCCATATATGCTGCTAAATGCCGTCTTTGGGACATCTTCTTCCTGAATCCGTAACTGATAGTATCCCGACCTCAGATCCAGCTTCGAGAAACAATGTGCTCCCTCTAGCTGATCAAATAACTCATCGATCTTTGGCAGTGGATATGTTTAAAGATTTGGTTTATAGATCCTAAACACCTAGAGGGGGGTGAATAGGTTAAAGTCCAATTTTAACTTAGGCAATTAAAATGTTAATCACAACATAGCAAATTAGGCTACAACTATCACAACACAGGATAAAATAAGCACAGGAAAACACAGCACAACACATAGTGTTTTATGATGGTTCCCCAATTCGTGGGTACGTCCAATCTCCCCCCTTTACCTATCCAGCTGAGTGCTGGATTGGGCCAAACTTCCTTACACTAACTCAGATCCTCAGATCTTACATCTCAGTACCCAACTGGTTCCTACAACTCATATTCTTCCCAAGACTCCTACCTCAGGCAAACATCCCTACCACAGCCCTTATCACCAGGCCTACAACACAGATCACAAAGATCCTACCTCAGGCACTCAGCCCTACCTCAGCCTTTATAAACTTAGGCTTACAACTCAGAGAGATAACTCTCTTACACTCAGATCTATAAAAGATCTTACAAGAAAAATTTATTATAAAAGTGATAAATCCTTCACCCAGGTAGAGAGAGAAATGGGTGAAGGCTTCTTGATCAGTTCCTGATTGATCTGACTGCTTAAGATCCAACCTATCTTAGCTTCTTCAAAGCTTCTTAAATCTGAACAAAGTAAGGTTTATCTTCTTGTGAAGTTGGAGATGATCTTCAATCCAGCTTCTTTCTTCTATTCAGAATTTGATATGAATTCTTCTTGCAGACTTGTTCAGCGTCTGTCTTCTCTTGATGACTTGTAGATTTCAACGGTTAGAAATATATCAAGTCCTTTCTTTTTAGATCTCTCTGGTTTGATGATAGAATAGGTCTTTATATAGACCCATCTGAGGTTACCGGTTGATCTGGTTCATAACGGCCTTCTGACAGCTCTGACAAATGCAACAGCTTTGTTAGTTAAGACAGCTGTCAATTCTTCAGTATTGACACCTGATACCTCATTGTACTCTATCTCAGCAGAAAAGCGTCGAGACAATGCTTCAGAGGTGTCAACACAAATAGACCATGTGTCAACATAATTCTTGATGATGTCGACACAGCTCACACAATGTCGACACAGCCCTTCTTTATCTTCTCGACACATCTTTTGTAGAATGTGTCGACACAAGTCATGTGTGTCAACACAATAGCTTCTAGTCACGACATAGTTGGTGCTGACAGAATTCTTGTGTGTGTCGACACAAGTCCTATCGACAGAATTTCTGTGTTTCGACACAAGTCCTGTGTATCGACATAATCTGGCTTCTAGTGTCAACACATTCCCTTCACAAGTGTCGACACTTGTACTTAGAATATTTTTCTGCATTTCTTTAACCTGCACATACAAACTCAACATCCCATCAAATACACATTGACGTATATCATTGAATTAGGTGAGGCTTCTTCCAAATCAAGTACACAGTTTCCAATGTACCCAACAATCTCCCCCTATTTGGAGAAGTCATAACCCATAGTCAATTATATACACCACTTATAATAAAACAAAGATTAAGATGTATAAAATCATTACTCAGACAGGGTAACTCATAAGTAGAAATAACATGTAATATCATCACAAAATATAATAAAATACAGCAAGCAGGAATCAGTTTTAAATTATAAGGATTTTTAGAACAAAAGATTACATAGTTCTAAACCTTGTCAATATATCCCTAGGATTGATCAGGCTCCTTGATGACAATTTCTTTGCCAGACTAAATCCTGGCCTGTACATTTGCTCCTATGTCATCAGCCAGCTTCTTTCCTTTCAGATCCTTCTTCTTGAGCTCTTCAGCCTTGATCTTTTGCTTTTCAAGGTAATCAAAAGCCTTTGGGAAATACTTGCTAGGATCCATAGAGTTAGCAAGTATCTTCCCAACTCTAAGGTCTCTTTTGAATTGATATATGTCTTCATGCCACTTCTGATATTTGCTCCATTCCTATTGAGAATACCACTTGCCTTTATCATGCATATTATCTTTAATAACATTCCAAGTAGTAAGAATAATATTCCTGGAGGTTTGACTCCATTATTCAAAATCAGGCTTTAATTCAGCATGTTCTCTGAACCTTTTCCTAGACAGTTGAGCTTCTTTCAAAGCATCCCTTGCTCTTTGTGCTTCTATTTCCCTTTGTAATGAAGTTGTAGGCATGTCAACTTTTTCAAGAATAACATTATGTGCCTCCTGTTGAGGGCTATACATTTGGTGCACTGCCTGCTGGATTTCTTCAAAATCATAAGGGGGATAAATGACTTGGGCTACTTCTTGTTGAACACCTTCAATGTTAGCAGGTTGAATTCCAGATTCAGTAGTGTTGTCATCATCACAAAGGGGTGGATAACCAAGAGTTTCTCTGATACTATTTGATATCCATTTAGCATGATTTGAGCTTGCTTTGACTAATACTTTCTCCCCCTTTATGACTTCTCTGGTTATATGGTCTCTCAGATCATCCTTTTGAAACCTTACTTGATCTACCAGAAAATATGTTCCTTCTTTGTAGTAGGTCCTGAACTTCTTCATTTGATCTGAGATAGCTTTTTGAGATGCCTGGATTGCTATTTGGACAGATGCTAAATCATCTTTGATTTGCTTTTACACTTCAGTCTTTATATCAGTGGCAATACTCCCAAACTTTGTTATAATAGCATGATGTGAGTCTTTGAGATTTTCATTCATTCTGAGTTTATTTTCCAGGACATAACCTTGTTTGACTGCAATGTCTGCTATTTCAGTTTTTATCTCCTGTTGTTGCTTGTCCAAGTAAACTATAGCATTACCTCCTTTATGGAAGCAATCTGTCATCTCTTTTTTATTCTGATTGACTTCAAATCTGATGGATTTGATATCCTGGGACAGCTGAAATTGCAGGTCCTTGTTGGTCTCATCAACATATTTTTCAAAAGTAATTCTTTGCTCATCCATCTTCACTTGCAGTTGCATCAAAAGTGAACTGTAGTCTACTACACAAGCTGGTTTTTGTGGGGCAGTCTTCATGGCCTTTTTATAGCCTGAGATCCTCTTCCTAAGCTCCACAAGTTTCCTTTTCTTTGCCCTGGAGGCTTCTTCATCTTTAGAAGAATCAGAGGAACAAGCTATGTCCATTGTGTCTTTTTGACTAGAGGCAATGTTTTGCATCTCCCCCTTAGTTCTTAGCATTTCCCCCTTAGTTCTTTCTCCTTGTAAGTCAGGAAATAACTCCTCTAGATTTACCTATTATTGCATCTGAACTGGAGGAATAACTTTCTCCTTCTCAACAGATGGATCCTTCTGGACATCAAAGTCCTCTTCCAGGGTTTTCTCTTTATTAGGAATGTTTTTTTGCTCAGATTGATCAGGATTAGACATATGCACATTCTATGCTTCTTTCTCAGTAGTGGTGGCTGCTGATAAGTTGTAAATATACCTATTTTTATGTATATTAATTAAGTCATTTTTGTTTATTTTTTTTGTTTTCAGTCAATTTTCTTCAATAAATTGTTCAGATTTCATAAATTTTATTTCTAACTTAGATTATTTTGTTTTTCTAGAATGTTCTAGAAAATTGTCAAAAAATGACCTGACACGCCCGTGTTCCAGACTCGACATGCCCGTGTCAGCCACTCAACGCCATAGCAGCCACTCAATGCCTTCATCAAGTCAACACTCGATGCCTTCATTGACCCGAGAAGCACACGCACGTGTCCGAACACTCGACACGCTCGTGTCAAGCCTCTTAACGCCATTCAACGCCATCAACTCGACACTCAACGCTTTTACTGTTCACCTCTCAAAGCCACTCGACGCCTCCTGCCAGTCAACACTCAACGCCTCCCGCTAGTCAACACTCAATGCCTTCTTCAAACCGACAAGGAAACGCCTACCAACACACCTGTGTCACCAGCTCAACTCAATGCCTGCCGACATCAAGATGCAATGTATCCCGACACGCCCGTGTCACCTAACCCGATATCCCCGTGTCGGACACGTGTCCTGCCCCGAAGCTTCCAGAAAGATGCCAACTTGCCAGATTTCGCCCTCCCCAAATAACCCTCCCCGACACGCTCGTATCACACCCAACTTTTTTACCTATAAATAAAAGCTTTCTGTAAGCTCACTTGTTCCACTTTTTGGGCCACTTCACATAGGTTTAGGGCTGTTCTTGGCGGCTGTTCATGCAATGTAAGGGAACTTTATCCCCCCCCCCTTTTATGTGTTTGTTTTATCTTTATTGTAACTCCTTTTTATTAAATAAAAATGTGTATTCTTCTCATCTATGTTGTATGAAAATCTGCCAAGGCACCCTACCTTAAGTGATTTTTCGTTATCCTTTTTTTGTGTTTTTATGTTTTCTCTTTAGCTTAAACTTGTTTAGTTCAGGATTTTTATCGCATTTCTAGTTGTTATGCTGCGCATTTTATTTTCGTACATCGCACTTTGTTATGTTTAGCTTTCTCTTTTTATGTTTGTATTCATTCTTATAATTATATAAAAGCATTTCAAAAAGTGTTGTTTTTATTTTCTCTAACTTAGCCTCTTTAGAATCGTAAAACTTTTCGTTCTTTTTAAGCTTTTTTCCACTTTTTATACGTTTTTATAAAAATATAAGAATGAAAATGTTGTCGTTTTAATTTTTTGCCAACTTAGCTTTTCATTTTAATTTTCCAAACTTTTTGCTCGTTTAATTTTTATTTTCTCTTTTTATGTATTTCTACCGCATTCTAGCGGTAGAAATGTTGTCGTTTTAATTTTTCGGTAACTTAGTTTTTCTCATTTTTGTACGTGTGTGTGCGTGTATGAGTTAATTTTCATAGCTTTCTTTCAATTTATGTAGAGTGTGTGCGTACGAGCATTTATTTCCGCCTACTCGTTAAGAGTTAAATGGCGTGCTTTAAATTTTTCTCCTACTCATTTGAGTAGGAATTTGTGTGTGAGCATTTTAATTAATGTAGAGTGCGTGAGTGTGTTTCAATTTTTGTAGAGTGTGTGCGTGTATGAGATAGCTTTTTCATCTTTCATTTCCCGCCCACTCATTTGAGTCGGGACTTGTCATTTATCGCTTTCATTTCCCGCCTACTCGTTTGAGTAGGACACGCACTTTACTTCTTTCTTTACAGCTTTCATTTATTGCTTTATTTACTTCTTTCATTTTCAGTTTTCCTTTTATTTCTTTCTTTCTGCTTTAGCCGTCCCCATTTCGATGAGTGGAAACCGCTCTTTGCCCTCAATATCAAAGAGCATTGAGACAGAAAAAATTGCTTTAAATAATTAAAGGTCCTCTTTTTCTCATTAATTAAAATTACTTTTCCCCGGGTTAACGACACGTAGGACCACATATCGATGTGTGGGCTCTATTTCTGTTTTCCATACACAGGTTGCTGAGAGGTCGTGCGTATGGACCGATCACCCTTGGGTAAAGAGAGTTTCACACTTGCCCTCGAGAGAGGAGGTGCGTAACTCTACCGAATTGGATTCCCCGCCCAATAGCGGGGTTCTTAGCGTAATGCGGGCATTAAGAGGAATCCTTCATCGGACTAACGTTCGGTCGAATAGTGTTAATGTTCAGGTGAGCGATAGTCCTAGAGATAAGTGAGCTCATTTTTTGTGGAACCTCCACGGCCAAGTCTCCGCCTTAATTAATTTGAAATTTAGGATCTCTTTTTATTAAAAGTTTATTTTAGTTCGAATTCGATTTGATATCATCACGCTATTTTTTTAATCGACCTTCCTGCATTTTTTTAAATGCTTCACTTTAAATATATATATATCTGCCCTGTTTTTTATATAACAACAACAAAATATTATCGGTAAAATAATAGGCCTTTCAGGGAAAGAGTATAAATAGGCAAACCGACCCCGAGAACAATACGACCCCGATATTCCTCACCGAAATATCCTGTACTACACATGATAGGTGCACTTGCCTCCTTTTGTTTAAAACGAAACATTGCCCGCGAGCTCCGCCATCTAATATCTTATAAATAAAAACCTTCCCTTCTCTTATATCTTTAATAAAGGCACTTGCGGCGCGCATCAGCTGCAGCATTATTGATTTCTAAAACTATGTCCATGACTGTGTCAGTTGAATTTTCACTATCCAATATAACTTCATTTATACCTCCCCCTAGATTTGATATCTGTCGATTTTCTGGTTCATGGACAATTGTAATTTCAGTGTTGTCTCCCCTTGGAGTTGATACCACCTGGTTGTCTGGAACTTGGATGGTCTACCCTTGAGCCTGAACCTCTTTGTCAGGTGATGGTGTAGGTGATTTCCTTTTCCTTGGTTGTTCTTCATCTGTGCTGAAGTCAACTTGCTCTTCTGAATCACTAGAGGATTCAGGGAGCTTGGCTGATGTGTTCTTTTCTTTACTCTTCTTCTGTTGCTTTTTAGGTGTAGGAACATCTTTAGTCAATACTCTTCCCATATGGACAGGATTTGTAAGTCCATCTTCCTCATGTGATTAATCTTAGAACCAGTAGTCTGATTCATCACTTCTTGAATATTTATAGCCAGATACAGGCTTAGTATTCTGCCCAAATTAGGTTTCTTGAGACTTTCTTTTATCTTTTCAAACACAACAGCAGACCAGTCAGTTTTCACCTTGAATATGACTCTAGTCATGAGATTGAACATATAGGCTAAAATCCTATCATGTCCTCCTAATTTGCATAAAATTACCTTGCGGATAATCTCAGACAGGAATATTCCCTAGGAATTCATTCCCTTCCTGTTCATTGATGATCCAATCTTGGTAGTGGGATCCATTCCACACCATTGGAGAGCATCTTTTGTCATGAAAGATGCTATGTCATCTTCTTCCTTAATCCTGGGAAGCTGAAGTGTTTTACTTAAACTCTTCTGTGTGAGTTTCACCTTAGTACCTTGGACAGATTATTTAATCTTCATGCCCTTCTAATCCATTGATGCCGATGAGTAGAATTCAAGAACCTCCTTCTTCCATATCCCGGTAGGTTCTGAGACTAGGTATTCCAATCTGTTGTCGGTTATTTGGGTAATCACAGATTTGATTTCTTGTGAGGCAGTCTCAAACACATTGCGAATCAGTTCATATCCCTCATTTACTTTGTCTTCCATCTGTGGAGCCATGGATGAAAGAGAGAGAAGAGAGTATACTGTAGAATATCTTGTCGACATAGGGTTTAGAGTTGAGATTTCTAGATAACACAGTCGACTAGATTTTGTTTCTCCTATTTATAGAATTCTTGTAAAGGATAGTTCAAGAGACGCGCCGAAATAAGAATCTAATGAGTCGACATAATTTTGCATGTGTCGACATAAACTACTTAGATCTCGACAGAGATTTGTAGGTGTCGACATGTCTATGTGTCAACATAGTTGATTGTGTGTCAACACAGAAATCTTCTAATACTAGTTCTCGATAGAGTTATGTCGACACAAACCTTTACTGTCGACATAGATTTTATTTCTGTGTCGACATAGTTTATTCCTTTGTCGACACAACTTGCTGATAGTGTCGATACAGTGAGCATGTGTCGATATAAACTTTCTAACTTAGCCAATTTTTTTAGAAATTTTGTGCTGACCTTACATTTTATCCTAGGTTTAACATGCCTAATTCAATCTTAAAATAATTGAATTTACTTTCATCCAGAGGTTTTGTAAATATGTCAGCAATTTGATTATTAGTGTTGACAAATTCAAGACTTATGTGTCCTTTTTCAACATGTTCTCTAATGAAATGAAATCTGATTTCTATATGCTTTGTTCTGCTATGTGAAACGGGATTTCTAGCAATAGATATAGCACTAGTAGAATCACAATATAATGGAGTTCTACTTACCTTGATGTCATAGTCTTTAAGTTGATGTTGTATCCATAACAGCTGAGCACAGCAACTGTCTGCAGCTACATATTCAGACTCAGCAGTGTATATAGCCACACTTGTATGCTTTTTGCTTCTCCATGACACCAATCTTCCACCTAGGAATTGACATGTGTCTGTGGTGCTTTTCCTGACTTCTTTGCAGCCTGCAAAGTCTACATCTGAATAACCTGTTAGCAGAAAATCTCTATTCTTAGGGTACCAAAGACCAAGATTTGATGTGCCCTTAAGATATCTTAATATTCTCTTGACAGTAAAATAATGAGATTCCTTTGGGTAAGCTTGGTATCTAGCACAGACACATGTGGCATACATGAAGTCGGGTCTACTAGTAGTCAAGTAAAGAAGGGAGCCAATTATCCCTCTATACAAAGACTCATCAACAGGTTTTCCTGCCTCATCTTTGCCTATAGGCATACTTGACCCCATTAGAGTTCTCATGGTGGAGGCTGACTCCATGTTATATTCCTTAATTAACTCCTTGGTGAACTTAGACTGACATATGGACAAGCCATCATCAGTCTGTCTAACTTGGAGTCCCAAGAAGAATTTCAGCTCACCCATGCTGCTCATCTCAAACTTCCCTTGCATAAGTTTTGCAAAGTTTCTATAAAGGTTATTTTTAGTTGATCCAAAGATAATTTCATCAATATATATCTGGACTAGGATGATCTTGCCTTTTGATTCCCTAAAGAATAGAGTCTTGTCAATTTTTCCCCTTGAGAATTTATTCTCAATGAGGAAGGAAGACAGAGTTTCATACCAAGCCCTAGGGGCTTGTTTCAATCCATATAGAGCTTTCTTAAGCCTATAAACATAGTTAGAATAAAGAGGATCTACAAAACCTAAAGGTTGTTCAACATAAACTTACTCTTTTAAGTCACCATTAAAAAATGCTAACTTTACATCCATCTGAAATACCTTGAACCCTTGGTAAGCTGCATAGGCAAGGAACAGCCTTATTGCTTCCAACCTTGCCACTGGGGAAAATTTCTGGTCAAAATCTATTCCTTCTTCCTACCTATAGCCTTTTGCTACCAGTCTGGCTTTATTCTTGACTACAATGCCATTTTCATCTAACTTGTTCCTATAGATCAACTTAGTCCCTAAGACATTGTGATTCTTTGATTTAGGAACCAACTTCTAGACTTTACATCTTCTAAATTGATTCATCTCTTCCTGTATGGCATCAATCCAATTTGGGTCTTGTATAGCCTCTTCAAATTTCTTAGGTTCCATCTGGGATAGGAATCTTGAACATAGAACTGTGTTCATGCTCTATCTTCTGATCAGAACTTCATGTCTTGTATCACTAATGATTTGGTATGTAGGATGATCCCTCAGATGTCTTAGTGTTAGGGGAAATCTATCCACCTCTTGATTTTCTTCATTGTCTTCACCAAGCTGTACTTCATTGACTTCATCTTCAGCTTGTGGGTCTAATACTCCCCGTGGACAGCATCCATCATTTTACCCATCCTGTCTTATAGGTTGGTCTTCACTGATGATTAGCTTGTCCATCTTATCTTCCAACCCTATAGAGCTAGAAGAAGTGCTTGACATCTCATAGTTAATTAACTTAGATTCATCAAAGACTACATGAACAGATTCTTCTACAACTTGAGTAGTCAAGTGGTAGACCATGTATGCCTTACTACTATTGTTATACGCAACAAATATCCCTTCTTGGGATTTGGCAGCAAACTTAGTTAAATAGTGTTTGCCATTATTAAGAACATAACACTTGCTACCAAAGATTCTAAAGTAGGCTAAATTTGGTTTTCTGCCTTTCATAATCTCATAGGGTGTCTTCTTGTGGCTTTTGGTGATAGAAGCTCTGTTGAGAACATGACAAGCAGTGTTTACTGCCTCAACCAGAAATATTCTGGGAGAGAAGTATCACTTAGTAGTGTTCTACCAACTTCAATAAGAGTCCTATTCTTTTTTTCAGCAATCTCATTTTACTGGGGAGTTCTAGGTGAGGAGAACTCTTGACGAATCCCAAGTTCTTCACAGAACTTTTTCATGTATTCAGACTGAAATTCTTTCCCATGGTCACTTCTGATTTTGATCACTGAATTGTTAAGTTCATTCTGAATTTGCCTAACAAAATTCTGGAAGACAGTAGGGGTTTTAGATTTCTGCCTCAGGAAGAAAACCCATGTAAATCTAGAATAGTCATCCACAACCACAATTATGTAATCTTTCCTACCTAGACTATGAACTGGAATAGGACCAAATAGATCCATATGCAGGAGGTATAAACATCTCACAGAATCTTTGGTATCATGGCCATGGAAAGAGTTCTTGGTTTGTTTGCCCTTTTGGCAAGCTGAACATACACCCTCTTCAATGCACTTGACCTGAGGAGCATTCCTCACTAACTCCATACTAAAGAGTTTGCCTATTGACTTGTAGTTCACGTGAGCTAGCCTCTTATGCCATTGGACACAATGAGATGCTTTCTCACCTACAACTAGACAAATAGGAGAGTTCTTACTCTCACAACCAAAATTAAGATAGTAGACATTTCCTTTCCTAGTGCCTGTCAGAATAATCTCTTGATCACTTGACCTTCTTATTTGACACACACCCTTGAGGAAATAAGTGTCATAACCAAGATAACTTAGTTGGCTTATGCTTATTAAGTTATGTTTCAGACCTTTCACATAAGCCACTTGGGTGATAGTGATAGAGTTATTGGAAATGTTACCAAACCCTTTGATGACCCCCTTTTTATATCCATCAAAGATCACTTTGGGTCCATTTTCTATAGGAGAGTAATCCTTTAGCATCCTTCTTGTTCCAGTCATGTGCCTGGAACATCCACTGTCCAAGTACCATATTGGAGTATGGTCACTTGGACTCACCTGCATCAAATAAAATTACCTATCCTTAGAACCACAATTTTTATTGGGTCCTAGTTTTAGGTTAGCTTGGAATTTGTCATGCTTTCCTGCAGCCTTTCTTACAGGTATGCTGGCATTTTTCTGGACACTAGCATTGTGTCAACAATCAATGGCATAGTGGCCCACTTTGCCACAACACCAGCACTCATATCTATTATACCTTCTTTTAAGTATAGGCTTAACAGCATTACTATCAGCAGTCTTTCTAAGTGTTGGGGCTGGTGAATCAAAAACAGATGATTCTTGAAGGACATGGTATGTTTGCTCATGGGCTGCCCTATTAGCAATTGCACCCTTGCCATCTTGAACACCATACTTATAGTGACCATATGTAATGTCATGATCATACTTGTTAGTAGGCTGCATCACTTTACTGAAAGAAATAGGGGGTTTGGAGGCTAGTGGCTTAACTGGGGCTTTGCCTTTTCTTTTGGAGTTAGCTACCCTTGTTCTTCCTTTGAAGCCTAATCCTGTCGTACCCTTTTGGGAGATGAAGTTATCAATTAAGGGTAAGACTGACTTTGTCTTTGAGAATTTAGCCACAAGATCCCTCTCTCTTTGAAGTCTGACTTCCAGACTCTTGATGTGATCATTTTTGAAGGTAATTGTACCCATCTGAATAACAGTTATGTTTTTCAGTTTGGCAACTTCATTCAACTTCAAATCCAGCACTTTATTGAATCTGATGCAGCCAATTTGAGAGATGCAATTTCCTTAGCCTGCTTTTTGACAAGGATTCTGCTTCTCTTAAGAGCTTGCAACAGACCACCATACTCATCAATTAATTGATGAATATCCCCTTCAGATTTAGAACCATCCACATCTCTTGATGCAGATGATTCTGATTCTGATCTAGTATAATAATCAGAAGGTGATGATAAAGTGTATACCTTATTAGGACCAGGCTATTCCTGGCAATGATCTTCCTCAGATAAGGCCATCAGCCCTCTACATTGATATTCTTCTATTCCATTTATAGAATCCAACATTTGCAAGAATTCAATTTCCACTGAATCTTCTACAGTTGTGAATAGCCCAATGTAGGCTTCATCTTCTCTTTTAGATTCTGATGAAGATGAATCTGTCCAAGTTTTCTGTTTCTTGGCAACAAAGAATTTCTCCTTCTTGCCCTTCTACAAATGCTTCTTTTTGTCACTATATTCCTTTCTTTTATTAATACAGTCAGCTATGACATGTCCTGGCCTGTTGCAACAATAATAAACAATTTTAGAAGAAGTTTGTTTACGGGGATTAGAGTCATACATGTCATCCTTAGAAGTTTTCTTCTTCTTATAGTAGTCATCCTTGGAGGAAGATGAAGATGGCTTTGTTCTCCATTTCTTTTTCTTCATAAACCTTTGAAACTGCCTTGTGAAGGCAGCAAAGTCTTCATCAATGTTGTGGCTGTCTGAAGTGTTGATGTCAGTATTTTCTAATTCAACTTCAACAATTTTTCTGGGAGGAAAAGGAGACTTTCTACTGCCCTTTCTTGTGGCTTCAGCCTTGAGGGCTATTGGATTCTCTTTGTATTCAGACCTATTGTTTTTCTCCTCCTCCTTTCTGGCAGTAAGTTGCATCTCATATGATAACAGTTTTCCAAATAAGGTTGGTGGAGGTGTATCAGCAAGCCTGACCACTTCTCTGATGGCACATATTTTAATATCTCAGTCCTTGGTTAGTGATCTGAGAAACTTGTCATTTAGTTCATATATGTTAAAAACTCTTCCATAGGTCATGAGCTCATTTACAATTCTAAAGAATTTCTTTTAGCATTCAGCTATGCTATCTGTCTTGGCTTGACTAAAACTCTCATATTCTTGATTTAGCATAAACTTTCTATCCTCTCTTACTTCTTCTGTTCCCTCCATGTAGACAATCAAAGTGTCTCACATCTCTTTGGAGGTTTTGCAATGGACAAAATTCTGGAATGTAGAATCATCTATGACACTCATAATTATGTTTTGTGCCCTCTTGTCTAAGGTAGCTAGGATGATCTCTTCCTTAGTCATTTCAGAATAACTTCTTGGAGTCTTGTGGTCGGCATGAAGAACTGAAATGTTCATAGGAATAAATGGCCCTTCTAGAACTGTGATGTAAATTCTTGGATCAGATGCTTCCATGAACAATCTGACCCTCTCTTTCCATATGCCAAAATTTTCTTTCCTACAGATAGGAATTTCATGGATCCAAGTTCCTTATGATTTTCACCTGAACCCATTCTGGCAACAAATAACTACCTTGGAGATCAACTCAGACTGTTAGGTCTATATTTGAGTGAACCTCCCTCAGATACCACTTGAAAGATTTGGTTTATAGATCCTAAACACCTAGAGGGGGGTGAATAGGTTCAAATCCAATTTTAACTTAGTCAATTAAAATGTTAATCACAGCATAGCAAATTAGGCTACAACTATCACAACACAGGATAAAACAAGCACAGGAAAACACAACACACAGTGTTTTATAGTGGTTCCCTAATTTGTGGGTACGTCCACTCTCCCCCCTTCACCTATCCAACTGAGTGTTGGATTCGGCCAAACTTCCTTCCACTAACTCAGATCCTTAGATCTTACAACTCAAAACCCAACTGGTTCCTACAACTCAGACTTCTTCAAGTCCTACAACTCAGATTCTTCCTAAGAATCCTACCTCAGGCAAAGAGCCTTACCTCAGCCCTTATCACCAGGCCTATAACTCAAATTACAAAGATCCTACCTCAGGCACTCAGCCCTACCTCAGCCTTTATAAACTTAGGCTTATAACTCAGAGAGATAACTCTCTTACACTCAGATCTATTAAAGATCTTACAGAAAAATTGATTATAAAAGTGATAAATCCTTCACCTAGGTAGAGAGAGAAAGGGGTGAAGGATTTTTGATCACTTCTTGATTGATCTGACTGCTTAAGATCCAACTTGTCTTAGCTTTTTCAAAGCTTATTGAATCGGAACAAAGAAAGGTTGATCTTCTTGTGAAGTTGGAGATTATCCTCAATCCAGCTTCCTTCTTCTATTAAGAATTTTATCTGAATTCTTCTTGCAGACTTGTTCAGGATCTTCCTTCTCTTGATGACTTGTATATTTCAACTGTTAGAAAAATGTCAAGTCCTTTCTTTTTAGATCTCTATGGTTTGATGATATAACAGGTCTTTATATAGACCCATCGGAGGTTACCGGTTGATCTGGATCATAACGGCCTTCTAACAGCTCTAACAGATGCAACAGCTTTGTTAGTTATGACAGCTGTTAAGTCTTCAGACGTGACACCTAATTTCTCATTGTACTCTATCTCAGCAAAAAAGCATCGAGACAATGCTTCAGATGTGTCAAAACAAATAGACCATGTGTCGACACAATTCTTGATTATGTCGACACAGCTCACACAATTTCGACATAGCCCTTCTTTATCTTGTTGACACAGCTTCTATAGAATATGTCGACACAAGTCCTGTGTGTCGACACAAGTCCTGTGTGTCGACACAATAGCTTCTAGTCTCGACATAGTTGGTGTTGACTGAATTCTTGTGTATGTCGACATAAGTCTTGTGTGTCGACACAATTGCTATCGACAGAATTTCTATGTATCGACACAATTCCTGTGTGTCGACACAATTTGGCTTATTGTGTCGACACATTCCCTTCACAAGTGTCGACACTTGTACTTAGAATATTTTTCTGCATTTTTAACTTGTACATACAAACTCAACATCCCATCAAATACACATTGATGTATATCATTGAATTCGGTGAGGCTTTTTCCAAATCAGGTACACAGTTTCCAATATACCCAACATATGTGTTCCGGACTGTCAATCAGTTTAGTGCATGATAGTTGATGCACAACCTGAGGTTCCCATCCTTCTTTTTCACAAACAAGATCGGAGCTCCTCAAGGCAAGGAACTTGGTCTAATGAATCCAGCCTCCGCCAACTCTTTTAGCTGACTACTGAACTCCACCAGCTCCTTTGGAGCCATCTAATAGGGAGCCCTAGACACTGGCTTAGCTCAAGGCACCAACTGAATATTGAAATCCTTCTCGCAATGCGGCGGTAATCCTGGTAGCTTCTCTGGGAACACATCCACAAAGTCCCGCACCACCGATATATCGTCAACCATTTTCTTGACCTCGGCCATCTTGAAGAACACCTGATAGACCTCATCTCCCTGCGTGTGGGCCTTGATGGTCTGAATAGAAGATAACATCCTACGAGAGACGTAAGTAATATCTTTGAAGTTCGCAAAGGTGTCATCGTAACTCAGTACAACCTTCTTTGTCGGGAAATCTATTTGGGCGTGGTTCCAAGTAAGCCATGTCATACCCAGAACCAGGTCAAAGTATGGCATCCTCAGGACCGTAGCTGGGGCCTCAAGTGTCAGACCATCAATAGTCACCCTTAAGAGGCACTTAGCAATCGTTAAGACCTCCGTCCTGTTAAGGAGACGTACCCTCCTGGCGACTCCCGAATAATGTCTGACTCCCTCCAGTCCCTTTACAAACTCCTAGGAGACGAAGTTGTGTGGCACCCCCATATCCACCAAGGTATTGGTAAGTTTGTCGCACATCATAACTATTCCTGTTTATTTGGATATGGTTAGGTCGCTGGGCCTATGGTTTCCTTTTTCTAGTATGCTACTGTTGTTTGTTGATTCTAAAATTTCAAAGGTAAATTACAACATGAAATTACTAGCATCATGCAATTACCCTACCCGAGTCCCGAGGTAGAGCCAAGTCGAGAGCATACACCTGCTCCCTCTCTTGCCTCCGATCTCTACCCTAGAAACCACGTCCTCTTCCATAGCCTTAGCCTACAAACTGCTGAGCGGGTGGAGCATCCTATGATGCTGGTAGAGGTTCCCCTCTCATAGGATAGTTCCTCCGTATGTGCCCTACTTTATGAAAGTTGAAGCACTCGGGCAGGGGAAGTGCCACACCCCCGGTCCTCTATATCTCCCGCATCTGAAGGAGTTGAGGGGCCAATACCACCAGCTCCCTCGACTCCTGTCTCCCCTCCTGGCGGGATTGGTCCTCTGCCCTTCTCTCCTCAGCAAAGTGACCCCTCTACTGGTCATTCCTGCCTCCCCGGCCCTGATCCTCAGTTGACCTCTTCCGGCCTCGAGTCATGTGCCAATCCTCCTCCATCCTCTTTGACATCTCCAAAATTCGAGGTATAGGCCCGTCGGATACAAAGAGGAGAGCCTGTATCAGATCCTCTCAAAGGCCCTTATAGAACCTCTTGGTATACCCCGCTTTGTCCAGCTGATAGGATTTCACAAACCGGGCTAAGTGATTGAACTCACAGTGGTACTCCACCACCGTCCTGTTGCCCTACCTCAGCTGCAGGAACCTGTCTTCTAGCTCACCTCTTGCCGACTGTGGGATGAAGTGATCCAACAGTGTGGTATTGAACTCCTCCAAAGTGATGTCAGCAACCTCCCGATCTGCAAATATTGTATCCATAAGTGTCTTCCACCATCTCTTGGCATGAGACTCCAAGCAGGAGACCACCAGAGGTACCCTCTCCTACCACGGGCATCGTATCCCGATCAGCATCTTGAACATGATATCGAGCCACTCTTCCATCTATACGTCTGACTCCGTCCCAATGTAAGATGGTGGGAGAGAGTCCCCGAAAAATGCTCAACTAATTGGCCCCCGGGTTCGGCTGCGGAGCCGGAGCCTGCTGGGCCCTGAATACCTCCAAAATGGCTGTCAAAGGCTGCCCCATCTCCGACTGTAGAAACGGAGTGGGAGCCAGGGGATTTGGTGCAATATTATGAGTTTGTTGAGTTTCGCCCTACGATGTAGGATGTGCCAGGGGCTGCATAACAAAGGCCAATTGTAAGAAATTTGACCCGAACCTAGTTAAAAGTGGACAATTACATGTGATCCCCAATATGGGCACACCACAGCTTCCGCTGCTTAGTTTTTCCCGAAACTAAACTCGAGTAGGGTGACCCAGGGTTAGTGGACTTATATTCTTTCAATCAAGGTTTCCTCTGATACTAGTTTGTAAGACACCATTTTTTTCTTTTAAACAATCGGGGTCGTATGCTCAGAACCGCCGCTTTGCGGTGACACCAACACACCCTGGGAGTACATCACTACAAAATGTCGATCCTGCCAGCCATATCGATTGCAGAAGAGTAGAATAAATATAAGAGTATGTTGGTACCCTAGTTTGGATTTGAGTTAAGTCTTTCCTTTTAGTCTCTTGACCCAAGATTTATCTATGGTCAAAAGTTTGTTTTAGTGTAGTCACTTATCCAGTGAAATCTGGCTAAGTTTGTTTTTAGTTCGACGATAGTCGAACGCCGCTCGACTATCGTCGATCAGTCGGATCGACGATCGTCTTCCTGTTGGTCGACTATCGTCTGTCTCTAGATCGTCTAGCTTTGTCTCTTGACAGCTCGACGTTCTGCTGTTTCTGTCTCGATGATCGTTGACCTCGGCTCGACCTCTTTCGTTAAGACAGATTGTCTTGATAGTTCAACTATCTTCCTTGATAGTTCGACTATCTGATAGCTCTACTATCTTATTGATAGTTTAGCTGTCTGTTTGCCGGTCGACTATCTATTGATAGTTCGACTCTCTGTCTGTCTGTTGGCTGGTCGACTATCTGTCTAGATAGTTCGACTATCTGCTATGTGGTAGGTCGACTATCTATTGATAGTTCGACTATCTGTCTGCTTTAGCTCTGTTCTCAGGTCGACGTTTTCCCTCTAGCTCTGGTCGACGCTTTAGCTTTGAGCTAAGCTCGACGTTTTCTGTCAGCTAAGCTCGACGTTTTCTGTCAAGCTAAAGCTCGACGCTTTCTGTCTGTATTCTTAGGTCGACGTTTTCTGTCTAGCTTTGAGTCGGTCGACTATCTGCCTGGATAGTTCGACTACCTGAGTCGGTCGACTATCTGCCTGATAGGTCGACGATCTCAGTAGGTCAGTCGACGATCTCCGAAGATCGTTCGACTATTTTATGTCTGCTTATATATGTAATTTTATATGCGTTTTATTCCTTGTTTTATTTCCTGTATTTATGTCATATCTTTATTATAGATTATTTAATTGATCTTATGCATATATCTCAAAGCAATCTTTGCTTATATCCTTTATGCATAAGTCAATTCCTTCTGACATGTATTTTGTCTTATTAGTTTACTTTCTTTATGCAGCTATCCTTTATAGCCGTTGGCTTTAAAGTGTTATCTGATGTAACCTTTTATAGCATTCTTTATACAGATCTATATTGTAGCTGCTGTAGCTTTATTCTTTATATAGAATATATATATCTGCAAGACTTGTTTTGTCTTTATGTTAAATGCAGCCCAGTTTGCAGATTCTAGATAAAGACAAAGTTCAACTCAAATAATATAGCCGTTGCTGCTGCTCTTATTTAAAGAGTTCTTTTGGAAGAACAAAGTAGTTGTAGAAGAAGGAAGAAATACAGTACAGCAATACAGCTGCTCTCAGCCAATCTACATCCCACTGAGAAGATATCTCTTCTGCTCTTCCTCAACCTGAGTGCTCCTGTTTCAGGAAGATACACTCAGAGATATTGAAGAAGGAGAAGAAGAAGAAGGAAGCTGAAGAAGAACATCCATCCAGATCTCTAGTCTTCTTCAGGCTTTTTCCTACAGAACTTCAAGACAGCTTGCTGATAGAAGTTCTGAAGAGACTCTTGTGCTTCTCTAATCTATGTTAAAATAGAGAAGACAATCTAACTCTCTTCCCCCCCTCCTGTAAAGGGTTATTACTCCCTTCAAAAGTATCCCGTGGTGGCAGGGCACCTGATCAAAAACCTGTGTTGGTTTTTAGACACCTGATCAAAAGTCTAAAGGGTCTCTAGATCTACCTGCAGCAGATCTTGTTGGTGGCAGGGCACCTGATCAAAAACCTGAGTGGATTCCTATCGTAGAGGTAGAAGAGTGGATGTACCTATTGAGAGGGAACCACTATAAATTCCTTGTGTCATCTGGATTGTTTAATTAATTCTCTGTGCTGATTGGCTGTGATTAGATTTTAACTAGGATTGCTAGTTGCTGTTTTGGATTCCAAGCCTTAACTGTAATTACAGTTGGCTGCCTTTGTGCACAACACTTGTGTTAGGCTTTAGGGTTTCATCTCAAATATCTATAACCTTCATTCCGCAATTAACTCCAAGGGAGTTGAGTAGACAGTCAACTTTGCTAGTGCAATTTTTGATTACTCTATTCACCCCCCCCCCCCTCTAGAGTAGTATCTATCTATTTTCTTTCAATTGGTATCAGAGGGAGGTTGACTGACTGTACAGGATAACACCTGAGTCACAAGATCCTGATAGATACCAAGGATTATAGATATTCACTTTCACTATCATGGCCCAGTACAATGATTATTTTAGCACCAGACCTCCAGCTTGCAACTTAGCTGAGTTTAGCATCTGGAAGGCAAGAGTTAAATTATATATGAACTCTTTTGATGAAGATATTTTCTTGTCCATTTTGACAGGTCTCCCAACTTCGGCAACAACAACTAAAAAGGCCAGGCTAGCTGATGCTAGAGCAATGAACATCCTAGCTCAGTCATTATCTGATGACTTATTTCAGGATGTTGTTGAATGCTCAACAGCTAAGGAGATGTGGGAATCCCTTCACCAAATGGCTTCTGAACCCGTGGATGACACATCAGAAGGAAGCCACATCATCTCATTTGAAGGAGAAGAATTAACATCCCTAGATGTTATCTGGGATGTCTCAGATGATGACTCATCATTTGAAGATGAAGAGGAGGAAGCAAGAGCCAAAGAATTTTGCTTAAAGGCCATCAATGCCTCCTGCAGCAATAGAGAAGCTGAACAAACAGAAAATTCAAAACCTGAAAAGGTTCAGGTATTATCAAATTCTATTTTCAATTTAGTTAATTTAGAAATTAAATATTGCTGTCAAAGTTAAACAAAACCTGAGAAGGAACCAACACTTCTCATAGAAATATTTTCAAAACATTTTAATCAACAGAATGAGTTCAAATCTGAGAACTCAGTTTGCTTTTTCATAAATCTGCTTTATAAACAGAAGGACAAATTATTTAGAATATTTTCAAATCCTTCTACCATTTGGAACAGATTTATTAGGAAGCATTTTTCTTTCTTAAGGCTGTCTATATCTGATTGATATTGTGTTCAATATCTTGTTCGGATTTCTGAATAAAGAATTCTCTGTCAGATAACTCTATTTCTTATAGATCTTTTTCTAATTTCATCTAGATTGAGTCCTCTACTCTAGTTGCATTGGTCAGCTGAGTTTGAATCTCGTCTAATGAAAAGAAATTCTATAGGAAGGAAGATATCTGATTTTGTTTTTCAGATCCAGAATCCTAATTAGATTTGCTGAACAAATATCATTTTTTTATTCTAACATACCCTTTTTTTAAGGAGAGAGCAATCTCTACCATAGTCTTCTGCAGGTACCATTTATAAGAGTTTGCTGGATGACTCAATCAAAATTCAAAGTCATCTCAGCCTTCTCCAATCACAAGTACTGCATCAACATAGGGGGAGATTGCAAATGCCAACAGCAGCCAGCATTGCTAAGTTTTTCTTTGTATATTTTATGCTTTGTAATATTTTTTTTTGCTAATAGGATCCTCACCCAAATAGGGGGAGATTGTTGGAACCCTTGGTTCTGATTTGGGTTAGGATCTCTATTATGTTGTTTAGGTTGCTTAGTTTAGTTTAGTTTATTTCCAGTAGTTTTAGTTTTTGAAAGACTTAACCCAAATAGGGGGAGATTGTTGGTACCCTAGTTTGGATTTGAGTTAAGTCTTTCCTTTTAGGTTCTTGACCCAAGATTTATCTATGGTCAAAAGTTTGTTTTAGTGTAGTCACTTATCCAGTGAAATCTGGCTAAGTTTGTTTTTGGTTTGACGATAGTCGAACGCCGCTCGACTATCGTCGATCGGTCGGATCGACGATCGTCTTCCTGTTGGTCGACTATCGTCTGTCTCCAGATCGTCTAGCATTGTCTCTTGACAGCTCGACGTTCTGCTGTTTCTGTCTCGACGATCGTCGACCTCGGCTCGACCTCTTTCGTTAAGACATATTGTCTTGATAGTTCAACTATCTTCCTTGATAGTTTGACTATCTGATAGCTCTACTATCTTATTGATAGCTTAGCTGTCTGTTTGCCGGTCGACTATCTATTGATAGTTCGACTCTCTGTCTGTCTGTTGGCTAGTCGACTATCTGTCTAGATAGTTCGACTATCTGTTGTGTGGTAGGTCGACTATCTATTGATAGTTCGACTATCTGTCCGCTTTAGCTCTGTTCTCAGGTCGACATTTTCCCTCTAGCTCTGGTCGACGCTTTAGCTTTGAGCTAAGCTCGACGTTTTCTGTCAGCTAAGCTCGACGTTTTCTGTCAAGCTAAAGCTCGACGCTTTCTGTCTGTATTCTTAGGTCGACGTTTTCTGTCTAGCTTTGAGTCGGTCGACTATCTGCCTGGATAGTTCGACTACCTGAGTCGGTCGACTATCTGTCTGATAGGTCGACGATCTCAGTAGGTCGGTCGACGATCTCCAAAGATCGTTCGACTATTTTATGTCTGCTTATATATGTAATTTTATATGCGTTTTATTCCTTGTTTTATTTCCTGTATTTATGTCATATCTTTATTATAGATTATTTAATTGATCTTATGCATATATCTCAAAGCAATCTTTGCTTATATCCTTTATGCATAAGTCAATTCCTTCTGACATGTATTTTGTCTTATTAGTTTACTTTCTTTATGCAGCTGTCCTTTATAGCCGTTGGCTTTAAAGTGTTATCTGATGTAACCTTTTATAGCATTCTTTATACAGATCTATATTGCAGCTGCTGTAGCTTTATTCTTTATATAGAATATATATATCTGCAAGACTTATTTTGTCTTTATGTTAAATGTAGCCCAGTTTGCAGATTCCAGATAAAGACAAAGTTCAACTCAAATAATATAGCCGTTGCTGCTGCTCTTATTTAAAGAGTTCTTTTGGAAGAACAAAGTAGTTGTAGAAGAAGGAAGAAATACAGTACAGCAATACAGCTGCTCTCAGCCAATCTACATCCCACTGAGAAGATATCTCTTCTGCTCTTCCTCAACCTGAGTGCTCCTGTTTCAGGAAGATACACTCAGAGATATTGAAGAAGAAGAAGAAGGAAGCTGAAGAAGAACATCCATCCAGATCTCTAGTCTTCTTCAGGCTTTTTCCTTCAGAACTTCAAGACAGCTTGCTGATAGAAGTTCTGAAGAGACTCTTGTGCTTCTCTAATCTATGTTAAAATAGAGAAGACAATCTAACTCTCTTCCCCCCTCCTGTAAAGGGTTATTACTCCCTTCAAAAGTATCCCGTGGTGGCAGGGCACTGATCAAAAACCTGTGTTGGTTTTTAGACACCTGATCAAAAGTCTAAAGGGTCTCTAGATCTACCTGCAGCAGATCTTGTTGGTGGCAGGGCACCTGATCAAAAACCTGAGTGGATTCCTACCGTGGAGGTAGAAGAGTGGATGTACCTATTGAGAGGGAACCACTATAAATTCCTTGTGTCATGTGGATTGTTTAATTAATTCTCTGTGCTGATTGGCTGTGATTAGATTTTAACTAGGATTGCTAGTTGCTGTTTAGGATTCCAAGCCTTAACTGTAATTACAGTTGGTTGCCTTTGTGCACAACACTTGTGTTAGGCTTTAGGGTTTCATCTCAAATATCTATAACCTTCATTCCGCAATTAACTCCAAGAGAGTTGAGTAGACAGTCAACTTTGCTAGTGCAATTTTTGATTACTCTATTCACCCCCCCCCCCTCTAGAGTAGTATCTATCTATTTTCTTTCAATTGGTATCAGAGGGAGGTTGACTGACTGTACAGGATAACACCTGAGTCACAAGATCCTGATAGATACCAAGGATTATAGATATTCACTTTCACTATCATGGCCCAGTACAATGATTATTTTAGCACCAGACCTCCAGCTTGCAACTTAGCTGAGTTTAGCATCTGGAAGGCAAGAGTTAAATTATATATGAACTCTTTTGATGAAGATATTTTCTCGTCCATTTTGACAGGTCTCCCAACTTCGGCAACAACAACTAAAAAGGCCAGGCTAGTTGATGCCAGAGCAATGAACATCCTAGCTCAGTCATTATCTGATGACTTATTTCAGGATGTTGTTGAATGCTCAACAGCTAAGGAGATGTGGGAATCCCTTCACCAAATGGCTTCTGAACCCGTGGATGACACATCAGAAGGAAGCCACATCATCTCATTTGAAGGAGAAGAATTAACATCCCTAGATGTTATCTGGGATGTCTCAGATGATGACTCATCATTTGAAGATGAAGAGGAGGAAGCAAGAGCCAAAGAATTTTGCTTAAAGGCCATCAATGCCTCCTGCAGCAATAGAGAAGCTGAACAAACAGAAAATTCAAAACCTGAAAAGGTTCAGGTATTATCAAATTCTATTTTCAATTTAGTTAATTTAGAAATTAAATATTGCTGCCAAAGTTAAACAAAACCTGAGAAGGAACCAACACTTCTCAGAGAAATATTTTCAAAACATTTTAATCAACAGAATGAGTTCAAATCTGAGAACTCAGTTTGCTTTTTCATAAATCTGCTTTATAAACAGAAGGACAAATTATTTAGAATATTTTCAAATCCTTCTACCATTTGGAACAGATTTATTAGGAAGCATTTTTCTTTCTTAAGGCTGTCTATATCTGATTGATATTGTGTTCAATATCTTGTTCGGATTTCTGAATAAAGAATTCTCTGTCAGATAACTCTATTTCTTATAGATCTTTTTCTAATTTCATCTAGATTGAGTCCTCTACTCTAGTTGCATTGGTCAGCTGAGTTTGAATCTCGTCTAATGAAAAGAAATTTTATAGGAAGGAAGATATCTGATTTTGTTTTTCAGATCCAGAATCCTAATTAGATTTGCTGAACAAATATCATTTTTTTATGCTAACATACCCTTTTTTTAAGGAGAGAGCAATCTCTACCATAGTCTTCTGCAGGTATCATTTATAAGAGTTTGCTGGATGACTCAATCAAAATTCAAAGTCATCTCAGCCTTCTCCAATCACAAGTACTGCATCAACATAGGGGGAGATTGCAAATGCCAACAGCAGCCAGCATTGCTAAGTTTTTCTTTGTATATTTTATGCTTTGCAATATTTTTTTTTGCTAATAGGATCCTCACCCAAATAGGGGGAGATTGTTGGAACCCTTGGTTCTGATTTGGGTTAGGATCTCTATTATGTTGTTTAGGTTGCTTAGTTTAGTTTAGTTTATTTCCAGTAGTTTTAGTTTTTGAAAGACTTAACCCAAATAGGGGGAGATTGTTGGTACCCTAGTTTGGATTTGAGTTAAGTCTTTCCTTTTAGGTTCTTAACCCAAGATTTATCTATGGTCAAAAGTTTGTTTTAGTGTAGTCACTTATCCAGTGAAATCTGGCTAAGTTTGTTTTTGGTTTGACGATAGTCGAACGCCGCTCGACTATCGTCGATCGGTCGGATCGACGATCGTCTTCCTGTTGGTCGACTATCGTCTGTCTCCAGATCGTCTAGCTTTGTCTCTTGACAGCTCGACGTTCTGCTGTTTCTGTCTCGACGATCGTCGACCTCGGCTCGACCTCTTTCGTTAAGACAGATTGTCTTGATAGTTCAACTATCTTCCTTGATAGTTCGACTATCTGATAGCTCTACTATCTTATTGAAAGCTTAGCTGTCTATTTGTCGGTCGACTATCTATTGATAGTTCGACTCTCTGTCTGTCTGTTGGCTGGTCGACTATCTGTCTAGATAGTTCGACTATCTGCTGTGTGGTAGGTCGACTATCTATTGATAGTTCGACTATCTGTCCGCTTTAGCTCTGTTCTCAGGTCGACGTTTTCCCTCTAGCTCTGGTCGACGCTTTAGCTTTGAGCTAAGCTCGACGTTTTCTGTCAGCTAAGCTTGATGTTTTCTATCAAGCTAAAGCTCGACGCTTTCTGTCTGTATTCTTAGGTCGACGTTTCCTGTCTAGCTTTGAGTCGGTCGACTATCTGCCTGGATAGTTCGACTACCTGAGTCAGTCGACTATCTGTCTGATAGGTCGACGATCTCAGTAGGTCGGTCGACGATCTCCGAAGATCGTTCGACTATTTTATGTCTGCTTATATATGTAATTTTATATGCGTTTTATTCCTTGTTTTATTTCCTGTATTTATGTCATATCTTTATTATAGATTATTTAATTGATCTTATGCATATATCTCAAAGCAATCTTTGCTTATATCCTTTATGCATAAGTCAATTCCTTCTGACATGTATTTTGTCTTATTAGTTTACTTTCTTTATGCAGCTGTCCTTTATAGTCGTTGGCTTTAAAGTGTTATCTAATGTAACCTTTTATAGCATTCTTTATACAGATCTAAATTGCAGCTGCTGTAGCTTTATTCTTTCTATAGAATATATATATCTGCAAGACTTGTTTTGTCTTTATGTTAAATGCAACCCAGTTTGCAGATTCCAGATAAAGACAAAGTTCAACTCAAATAATATAGTCGTTGCTGCTGCTCTTATTTAAAGAGTTCTTTTGGAAGAACAAAGTAGTTGTAGAAGAAGGAAGAAATACAGTACAGCAATACAGCTGCTCTCAGCCAATCTACATCCCACTGAGAAGATATCTCTTCTGCTCTTCCTCAACCTGAGTGCTCCTGTTTCAGGAAGATACACTCAGAGATATTGAAGAAGAAGAAGAAGGAAGCTGAAGAAGAACATCCATCCAGATCTCTAGTCTTCTTCAGGCTTTTTCCTTCAGAACTTCAAGACAGCTTGCTGATAGAAGTTCTGAAGAGACTCTTGTGCTTCTCTAATCTATGTTAAAATAGAGAAGACAATCTAACTCTCTTCCCCCCTCCTGTAAAGGGTTATTACTCCCTTCAAAAGTATCCTGTGGTGGCAGGGCACCTGATCAAAAACCTGTGTTGGTTTTTAGACACCTGATCAAAAGTCTAAAGGGTCTCTAGATCTACCTGCAGCAGATCTTGTTGGTGGCAGGGCACCTGATCAAAAACCTGAGTGGATTCCTACCGTGGAGGTAGAAGAGTGGATGTACCTTTTGAGAGGGAACCACTATAAATTCCTTGTGTCATCTGGATTGTTTAATTAATTCTCTGTGCTGATTGGCTGTGATTAGATTTTAACTAGGATTGCTAGTTGCTGTTTAGGATTCCAAGCCTTAACTGTAATTACAGTTGGCTGCCTTTGTGCACAACACTTGTGTTAGGCTTTAGGGTTTCATCTCAAATATCTATAACCTTCATTCCGCAATTAACTCTAAGGGAGTTGAGTAGACAGTCAACTTTGCTAGTGCAATTTTTGATTACTCTATTTACCCCCCTTCTAGAGTAGTATCTATCTATTTTCTTTCAGAGTACATGAGTAAAATGAAACTCAATACTAGTCCACCAGAATCATATATATATAAATAATTCTCCACGAAGGGAGAGTCCATAGAAATGATAAAACAAAGTACTAAAGAGGGTTCCTACCCGATACATCAAAATCCTCACTACAAATCACTCAATCACAGAAGCAAATCTATAATATCTATTAATGATCGGGACTCACTGTCCCTGCTGGCTGAACTCTCATGCTAGACTATCCCATCTCCAAGCGCACCGACCTCTATGGATGCATCTCCAGGTTCGGCTCCACGCTCCCCTAAAATGATTTGGTCAACGACCGTTAGTCTAAAATACAATGTCCTATCATCCCCCATCCCTCCCCCATTGCTCTTAGGCACAGAGCAGGGAGATGGAAACGGAAGGTAATGAAGGTGGAGAGTAACAAAGGTAAGCAGGTGGCGGAGGAACTATTATATCATGAGTGCATAAATAGAGCAAGTATATGTAAGCAGTAGTAGGTAAGCAGTATAAATATACACAAGAAAAAGTGAGCAAGTATATGTAAGCAGTAGTAGGTAAGCAGTATAAATATACACAAGAACAATTGAGCAAGTATAGTATGAGAAGGTAAACTAAGTAACCATGACCTATAAGAATGCCCATACAAACCTATAGACCAAGGGGTCGCTTTGCAAGGTCTATTGTATAAAGTGTTCCACACAATTTTATAGAATAGGCGTCAAGGTTTATATGCAATGATGATGTTATGAAATGCAAGTATGCTATGATGTGAACATGCAAGTACAACACACACACTCGACTCTATGCACACAGACCTTTAGTTCCCCCTTTCTTGAGCCTAACCTCCCAGGATACCTTCATAGTGGCAAACGGAAGTGATGGGTTGGGCCTCTCTCACTTCTAAACCGGTATCAACACTACCAGTTAGACCTATCGTGTAACACCCCAAATCCCGATTTTGAGTTTAGGCTTGATGACTCGTCCTGGGACACGGGCATATCGCAGGGCGTGTCAAGCTTTCGGTACTCTAGTGGGTCTCGAGTAGGACTCAAGTGGGCGTTGAGTGTGTGTCGAGTGAGGCACACGGACTGGGACACGGGCGTGTCCCAGGGCGTGTCCTTCACTGTGCGTGTCAAATTGTCGACACAATTTCAGTCGACGATCGTTGAGTGAGGCGATACGGCCTGTGACACAGGCGTGTCCCTGGGCGTGTCCTGCTCGGTTTCCATGGCATTGAGTGGCGTTGAGTGGCATTGAGTGCAGAACACGGCCTATGGCACGGGCGTGTCACAGGGGCGTGTTTGGCACACGGTTAAGGACACGGGCATGTGCCTTAGCTGTGTCCTTCTCGGGGAGTTGGTTCTGTATCGATTGAGGAATATGCCGCTCGACATAGGCGTGTACCTTGTGACACGGGCGTGTTAGGGCTTGACACGGGCGTGTCTGAACCCCTGTTCTGGTCAGGATTGATTCGGTTCCCTAGCCGCTTAGGGAACACGGTCTGTGACAAGGGAGTTTCATAGGCCGTGTTAGCCCAAAAATAGTTATTGGGGGCAGATCAAGGCCGTTCAATTCCTTCTACTTAGATCCTGTGGTCCAAGCCTATTCCTGCAGGGATAAGGCCGTGGAATGAGATGAAGTTCTCATTCTACTAAGGATCACTCTCTTTCTAAGCTAGAGAGAAGGGAGAGCTTGGAGGAAGAGAAGGAGAAGAGATTCGGCTACCGGAAGAGCGTCAATGGTCCAACTCGAGATCCGAGGCCAGTATTGTGGAGGCAAGGCCATAGCGGTGATTACCATCCGGCTAGTTTCTCCATGGCTCTGAAGTGATCGCCAAGGGTAACGATCTCCTTCTTGGACAAGTGAAGTCCTACTTTATGCATGCGCATGGGATCCTCCACCAAGAGGTGGAAAGCGTAAGCGATTCCAGTGATCGAGTCTGTATTTAGATCCGGAAGTGTGTAGTACAGAATAGGCATACTGTATGAAGCCCATCTGGATGGATGTCTAGATTGGTGATGTTGCGAACCGGAGAAGACTCTGTGTATAAATCGATTAGCTTGCAGAGATTTTGAGGACGATTGTGAATTGTGAGAAAGATACTTTGTATAGCTCCTTTGGTTGTATGCTCGACACGAGCTTTATTGATAGAATGGAAAGTGGCACCGTGTGCCTAGGTTATGATATGTATACGAGAACCTCTGAGTGGGTGGGCCACCCAATAAGTTCTGTGGTAGGATTATTGTGAGAGAGAAACTCTGAGTGGGTGGGCCACCCAACAAGTTCTGTGGTAGGATTGTTGTGAGCGAGTACCTCTGAGTGGGATGGGTGCGAGAGGTCTCCAACAGGGTTTTGGCAGCTGATGCCTATGGCCAACAAGTTAAGAACCTCTGAGTGGGTAGGCCACCCAACAAGTTCAGTGGTAGGATCGGGTGAGCGGTCGATTGGTGGCAATGCAGCGGGGCGATTTCCCTAGGCTTGTTACACTACTATGGTAGGTCGACTGATACTGCTCACAATTGCCGTGAGGTGCGTGGATTTGAGTGAGACGGGTGTGTGAGGTCTTCAACTGGGGTTTGGAGGCTTATGCCCGGCCAATAAGTACACACCTCGAATCGGTGGTGGAACCTTGAGGAGTTCGCTACACCATAAGCGTGCCCTAAGTGCACGAAGTGTCTGAAACGAAGGTCAGCGTTTGTGATGTGATTGTGGCAGATATATATGTGTTGTGATTATATTGCATGCAGGGAAGGAACCACTGCCCTAGGTAAGGGGTAGGGTCATTATAATTGGTTAGTTGAATGCTGACCGTTGCTTTGTGGATCACCCTTGGGGTGGACGTCCTTGTATAGGTGTTGCGGGTTGATTGGAATGAGCGGGCTAAAGCCCTGATGCTGCTGCTATTGATAGGCCCTCGAAGGCTGTGCGAAGATTTGGATTTCATGTGTGGCCGGCCTGCGTGCCGAAGTATGAAATCATATGTTATAAAGAGTAACTTGTAAGGCCTTAAGGCCGTGAGCTTTTGAGTTATAAACATTCCTAGTGTTATCTATATATAAATTGGTTGTTTATATATTAGTAGTGGACATTCATTGGATGAGTTCTTGCAAGCTTTAAACTTCCGCTAGAATGCTCTGGGTTAGAGTGCGATGGTATTTGTGTATTAACCTGTGACCTCACCGTCGGTTTGTGATATATAATGTGGGGGCCCGGCCGGACCTTCTATTATATATTATTTAACGGGTCAGGTTGTTACATATCGTATGCCTCAACGCTGGTGCACTAAGCGGAGCTCCTGCGTACTCTTGTCGGCTGGGCACCGGACTTTTTTTGGCCAAGTGCTAAACCACACTTGTCGAGTCAATGTATTGGTGTCGGTGTGACGACTCTCCAATAATGAAGACCCGCCACCTTATATCTTATGCACATGCAACCTTAATATACTTTTCCACTGAGCCAAAGCTCCCTGGACTATCTCATCCATCACAAATATCTACCGAGCCAAAGCTCCACGGACTAACATGTCCATCACAACTATCTACCGAGCCATCGGCTCGCCAGGCTAACCTGCCCATCACTAAAACAACCGAGCCTACCGCTCCCGAGACCTAACCTAACTCCCACAACATCGGGGAGTGTGAGTGTAAGTGAAATCCTAGTTATGTTAGTTACTCTTAAACATTGATTATTCTTACGGTTTAGGTTAACCCAGTACTGCCCTAGGTATTTCTGGTGAAGGGCTCTCACAGGGCACTAGGAACTATGATGGTAGCGGAAGCCCATCATTCCCTTTTGCAAGGCACTTACTATTATCAGTTATTACCCAATTCCTGATCCCTTTTAATGTTATATTGGATCTAACCCTAGTGTATTTTGACTCTCTTTCTCTCCACAGGAAAGAAGATCTTTCATCGATCCCGAGCACCACCTAACACTAGCCAACCCAACATTCCCCTCGTCATGACTCTTAATGAAGCTCACTTTTTCATCTTACCAAATCAGCATACATTACTCCCCACTTCCTATGACCATCCCCCATGTTATCACAATTTCCGTTGTTTTACTAAATGCAGACCAACCTAAGCTATATAAAGTACATGATAGGAGGTACTCCAAATTTTCATCCAAATGCCCTAAGATAATTATTGGGGGTCTATCATGACACATTTAGCCTAAATCCAAGAACTTGTAATTTTCCTAATTAATTTTGCATTTATTAAATTTTCCCAAAAGATAGGCTATGGGTAATTTTGATCATGAAGTACTGGATTTCCTTAAGTTATTGCCACCCAAAAATTATGATCATTGTATGATAGAAAAAATCAGTGAATTTCAAATTTCACAGATTTTCATAAATGTAATATCCTCTAAGTAATTAATTCAAGTTAATTCAAATAATTTTAAATAATGAAGGGAGTACCATAAGTCATAGTCCAAAAATTATTTAAAAATTACCAGAGACTTATAATGATCATAAAACACCACTGACTAAGTTTCATGCAATTCCAAGTTTAGTGAGACATGTATAAAAATACTTCAAATAATTCCAATTAAAGTGCACTTTGTAAAGAAACATTTTTATAAACTCATCCAAATGACATGTGATAATTTTATAGACTTCATTATGCCCTATAAAGTTCTCTGGCCAAGTAACACAATTTTCCAGTAAGATATAATATTTATTATCTATTTATCAAAGTATGGTGCATTAGGTCACTTAGCACATGAAGTACTAAGAGGAAATGCCCAAATAATCCAAATAATTTACTAGTGCCTCTAAATGATATTTAATTAACCTTGTCAGAGTTTCATATCATTCTAATTTAATCGAACCATGGTTACTTCAAATTCATCAAAAAGGTCAAAGTGAAGATTATACCTACAAGTATGAGCTACTGTTTTCTAAACATCCTATAATAAACTTCAGGGGTCAATTGCACTATAAAGTTACTCCTACCAAAATCTCATGAAAATCCAATATCATATGACCCTTCAACATTTTCATAAAAGGTATAGGCCATAACTATCCCTAATTGGTTTAAGTTGTGTGCCTAAGTCTAAATGTCATCAAATTCCGTCCTAGGGCATTTCACCACCCTAAGATCAGATGGACTAAACACCAAGTCCATACAAGGACATATAACCCATCCCCTTCAAAAACCCCCAAAGTTCAACCTTAGGGTTTGAACTAGGGTCCTAGGGCAAATTCACCCTAATCCACCCCAAACTCCATGTGAGAGTGTTTAAACTAACCATGGGGCTCTGGCCAAAGTCCCAACCCCTTTTGGTGAGAATTGGCCCCTCCATGCCGCAAGCTCACTCTGGCCCTAATTAACCCTTAGAGGGCCACACTTTGGTCTCACCAAAACCTATTCAAATCTAACCCAATTGGGCTGAGATTTTTATCATAGACATGCCATGATCCTAAGAGTTAGAAACCAATGTTTTGGTGGGTTTAGATGTCATTAGACCCCTTAAATAATTCATACATGGATTATTGAGTTTCTACAAAAGGTTTAGGAAAATATTTTCCAAAAATTCCCATTTTTGTATATTTTTTAGGTATAGGTAAGAGTGACTCCCAACCAAAATTTCAAGTCATTTGGATGGCTGGATTGATAAGAGAACTCAAAACAATCTCTGATCTAGCATAGGTATAGACCTCACCAAAATGAGTGTTGTGGTCTGACCTTAACTCCAAATTGGTTCAAACCAATTTTAAGATAAACTAGACTCATAGGGCTATAACTTTCATGTAGGCCACTTTACTGTAGGGGACCCTAAGTATTTTTAATATTTAATTTGAAATAGTCCAATAACTGTGACAGAAAATACTTAAATCAAAACTTAATATTCAAGATCTAGCACAGATCTTAAAGCAGATCAAGTGGCTCCTGGTTTTCTTCATCCTCTAGCAAATGACCATGATTGGACGAACCTGGAGCATATTCCAAGCCCATTTGCCCCCCACACGGCCACCTACCTGGTCGTTCACCACTGCTACCACCTCTGTTGAGGTGGGGGCTATCGCCGGGCGGCGGCACGGCCGATGGAGGGGTGGTTTCCAGCGAACTCGAGAGGAAACCCAAATCCGAATATTCATGGAATTTGAAGTTTGGAATCATCTCAACTGAGCCTGATTCTTATCTCTAAATATTCCTAAGATCTAACCCATGAAGTAGTAGAGGAGGACCTGATTTGTTGTTTGAAGACGTGTGTTTTGCCTCCTCACCATTTCCAGCCTCCAAACTTTGGCTTCTTTGCAACCTCTACACCAACCTCAATGGAAATGAAAAGGAATCGGGGGAAACGATTGCCCTTGCCCTGGTGAAGGTCCTTAAAGAGAGAATTTGAGAGAGGAGGCTTGTTACTCAAAAATGTCATTAAACTCCATTAATGGCAATTAACTCCACCCCTTCAGTTTCAACCAAATTAAGGGGCTGAACCAAATTAATGTCCGGACACCTCCAGAAACTCTTCCTCTTCCTCAGAGGAATAAAAGCCCCAAAAAAGCGGGAGTTATGGAGCCTTCATGGCCTTGATGGCTATTAATCTCAAGCTTTTCTCTCTCCTCCAAATCACCAATTCTAGAAGCTTAGTCCGACCAATTCTATAAGCTTAGTCCATTCGTCGAACTCTGCTAGACGAATATGCTATATTCGTCGATCTCCGCTCAACTTTGCTCGAGGCTTTCGCCTAGCTCTGCTCGACGTTTCGTCGAGCTATGCTCAACGATTTCTGTCCAGCTCAGGTCAACTCTTAGCCTGTACTTTATTTTGGTGTTACATTGGGTGTCATTAGACCCTTTAGTGATTCCAAGGGTTTTGTCAGGACCCAGTCATGATAAAACCATACTAGGGGTCTAAAATTCTGAGGGATGTTGCACTCTGCGTCTTCACAAACTAATAGGTCTGCTCTAGGAGAGGCGACGATGGGCGTCGGAATCGGGCTAAGCAACGATGACGGGTTCGGAACTTACAAAAACATTTTTGGTCGGCTCTTCAGGATCCTCTCGGGCTTAGCATATTGTGTTTAGGAAAAACCCTAGGGCATCTTTTATTTATACCTAAAGGAATAAACAATTGTAAATCATCGCTATCAATAGACCCCATGACTTATGGAATTTGCTCGAGACATATTTGTCGATATGACACGAGATGTCTCGACGAATCGTCGAAATGACACGAGATAACTCGAGATAACTCAACAAATTCCTCGAGAAGACTCGAGACACATTCATCAAAATAACTCGGGATGATTCGACGAATTCGTCGAGATGACTTTGACACATTCATCGAATTGATACGAGATAATCCGAAAAATTCGTTGAGATTACACGACAAAACTCGGGATAACTCGATGAATTCGTTGAGATATCTTGGGATAACTCGATGAATTGACTTGTCCTCTCGTATTCAAATTCAGTCAAGTGATTGGTCCCTCACTCATATCATATAGGAGTAAGACCAACACAATCCATTCCTCCAACTTCTCCAAACACACTAATGTGCGACCCTGTAGGCTCATATTGTGTTGACAATGAAACTACCTGTTTGACCACTTCTAGATCATCATGGTAAAACCAAAAGAAATAGGTGCAGAGAGGCTTTGGGGTGCTCGGGATGCATCCCTGTAACATGCTCGCTAAGAGACCACTTTGTTTGAGTGGAGAGGTGTTACAATAAAAGATGCACTTTTTATTTTAACACCTCTCCACACAATTATAGTGGCCTCTTAACGAGGATGTTACAAGGCTGCAGCCCGAGCACCCCAAAGCCTCTCCGCGCATGTTTCTCTGTCACAGTGTGTTGTTGAGGCCGAGTCTCGAACCCGCAACCTCCTTGATAAGGAGCCTTCAAACCACTCCTCATCACCAACCGAGTTGCAGCTCAGTTGGTTATGAGGAGTGGTTTCAAATCCTTTGCGCGCCTGGTTATCGGCCGCGGTGTAACACCCCCATCCGTCGTATAGCATATAACAGAAGGTCCAGCTGGAACCCGACACCATATACCATGGACAGTCGGAAGGGTTACATAAGAATATCAAAAAACTCAACTACTCGCCCTAACACAGAGCATTCTAGCGGAAGCTTTTAAACAGTTTAAGAGAACACAAAATTTGCACAACAACGGCATGAATGTTCACTATACACCACGGGAATGAAATACAACAAATTCACAAAGGAGTACTTGGCCTTATGGCCTTACAAATGTTCACTTGACAATATAATGTTTTACATACAACGGCTCACAGGTCGGCCACACATGACAAAAGTAAAACAACAGTTTGCTTTTGCCTTCGAGGGCCAGCTCAGCAACTTGGGCTTCCGCCCGCTATTTGGCGCTTGGCTCCGCAACACTTGCAAGCAACATTCCACCGCACTGTGGAAAACAAAGCAACGGTCAGCTAAGGCTGACCAAATTATAACGACCCTGCCCCTTACTTGGGACGGCGGTGCTCCTTCCCTACATTTCATTAGCCCAGCAAAAAAATTAAGTGCATAAGTATAATTCACCACAGGTGTAGGCTCGCTCGTCCAAACACCCCGTGCACTCAGGGCACATTCTCAGTGAATCCGGTCAATTCCGTGGCTTCACCACCATCCTCGGGATGGCAACCATTGTGAGCATTTTTGAGTCTTTCCGACCGTAGTCCAAGACTCCCGACTATGCCAACGTCCAGTTCCACTTTATGGCCTCTAGCACCGAACCGCAAAGCCCAGGTCCGTTTCCACCCGCCCGTTGCTCACTCCGTCTAGTCACTTTAAGACGTATGCGCGGGACAAGCTTCACCCGGATCCTAATTCATTCCCAAACATCACATAACCCAGTTATGTTCAAGGCTGGCTCCCCGGCCGCCAAGTTAGCAGAATTACGTTTCCGCCCAGTTTTCTGGGTGCGCCTTGGAGTTAATCCCCAATGATCCCTACTGCATTCTACCGCATAGAAACCCGAAAACAATCAAAGGCACGGAGTCTTCTCTGGCCACTCATGCAATACAACATCACCGATCCAGACAAACACGTCTGGGTAGGCTTCACACACAAAGCCTATGTCCGTAATACGATTCCGGACTCTAAACAAGGGGGACTTTACATATCTACCCCAAGGAACACCGCAAACTCACTGCACACTCACGTGAGAGGGTTTTCCTATGCAAAGGAAGAAGAGCTTCACATGCTCAAGTTGAGAAACGTTACCCTTGTAGTCTGCTTTGGCGCCATGAAAAACTAGCCAGATGAAAAGCTTCGTAAGGGAATTCTCTCCACGGATCTAGTCTCGGTTCTCAATTTCGTGCTCCGATGCTCCGTCGACGGCCGGATTCCTCCCCTTCCCTCTTACTTGCTCTCTCCTCTCTCTAACTTCTTAGAAAGAGAAAACTTAAGAGGAAATGAGGAATTAATCCTCTATTCCTGGACTTAAGAAAGAAGGAACTCATCTGGGCCGTTAGATCTTGTTTAAAGAAAACGAATGGCTCAGATTAGCCTATAATCTCTTAATCCTGGGTCAAACACGGTGTAACACGGCCGGGGCCCCACACCATATTCCATAAATAGGCGGAGACGTCACGAAATAATACTAAGAACCATCGCACCCTAACACAGAGAATTCTAGTGGAAGCTTCAGGGTTGAAAACTTGAACTTAATAATAACAGAAATGTCCACTTCTATCATAAAATAGGAATGTATACAACCATACACAGCAGGTACACAGCCATATGGTTTTACAAGTTTATTTGAACATAAGGTGTGGTTTACAAACATCGGCATGCATGCCGCCCACACATGAACAAGAGTGAGCAAAACAAGGCCTTCGAGGGTAAAAATGCAGCTTGGGCTTCAGACCGCTAAGTCCCGCTTGGACAAGCACCACCTGCACCTGCAAGAACCAATCCACCAACCGGTGGCAAATAGGGCAACGGTCAGCATTCAGCTAACGAATTATAACGACCCTGCCCCTGGCACGGGGCAGCGGAATTACTTCCCTGCATATCAATTTACATCACACATATATATATATATATATATATTCAGCCACCAAGGCAATATATATAACAAATGCCGGTACGATGGCCCGATATTCCGTGCACTCAGGGCACATTCTGGTGTACCGGAAACACCGGATCCCACCACCGTTCAGAGGTCCCATACATGACGGTCAAACTTGAGCATTCCTAGTCTTTATGGCACCCAGGCCAAAGACTCTCATTATGCCCCTGACGAAAGCCCAATGCCTTGACACTCTCTTGTACAGGTGGCATAATGTAGGTACAGATCAGCCATCCCCCGTTGCTCAAATCGCCTTGCCACAAAGTAATACCGAAGTACTCATGGTCAACTTACAGGCGCGGGTCGGTTTCACCTTTCTTGTTTGGCATTAAGTCTTTTTTCGTAGTTGTAGCTCTATGACTCAACTTCATACCACATGGAGCTCACAGACACAAGAGTTGAACCCAACTCTCACAATTTCATGCACACTAGCAATAAACACGGAGTCTTCTCCTATATGCAAACAAGCATCCATCACAGATTTCATGCACACTAGTAATAAACACTGAGTCTTCTCCGATGTGCAAACAAGCATCACCAATCCAGACCAACATGTCCAGATGGGCTTTACACAGCATGCCTAACCGTACTCACACTTCTGGTTCTAATGCACTACAACAAGGATGAACCACCAATCCCAAGGGAATCTCTTTGCCATCCACCTTTTGGTGGAGGATTCCTATGCAAATGCAAGAAAGAAGGACTTCACTTGTCAAAGAAGGGAATCGTTACCCTTGGAAGACGCTTCGGAGCCATGGGGAAAAGTAAACGGATGAACGTTCTCGCAGCAGCCTTGCCTTCACAAATCCGAACTCGGCTCGCGATTTGAACCACCGTAGCACCACTGGCAGCCGGCTTCCTCCTCTTCTTCCTCCTCTTGCTCTCCTCTCTCTCTTAACTTAAGAAAAAGAATAACACAACTCAAAAATGAGCTTTCTCCTCCTCAAGGCCGGCTTTATCACCCTAGGGACGAGCCTAGACCATTGGAACTTGGTTAAAGAAAATGAACAGATCAGATCAACCCTTAAACTGATTTCCTGGACTGAACACGGGTATTGACACGCCTGTATCACATGCCGTGTTCCTGAAGCGGCCACAGAACCGACTCAACCAGTCCAAAACACGGGCTTAGACATGCCCGTGTCAAACACCTGACACGCCCGTGTCAGAAAGCACACGGCCGTGTGACTAGCCGTATCACTCTTTCAACACAAGACCAGATCACCCGAGATGAACACGGCTAAGGCACACGCCCGTGTCCTTAACCGTGTGCCAACACGCCCCTGTGACACGCCCGTATCACATACCGTGCTCCCCACTCAACGCCACTCCACTCAACGCCACTCAACGCCACCCGGGATTCATCCAAGCAGGACACTCCCGTGTCCCAGGCCGTGTCACCTCTCGATGATCGTCGAACATGCCATCTAGATAACTCGAGTCGACGCCTATAGTAAAGTACATGCCTGTGTCCCAGGCCGTGTGCACTGGAAACGCCCTGGGACACGCCCGTGTCCCAGGCCATGTCACTCAGCCTGACCCATTTGGGGACTTAGGGATTTTTGGGGTGTTACAATCCTCCCCCCTCAAAATAAATTTCGTCCCGAAAATTGTACGCAGCAAGGGAACAAACATCACAATGTTATTCCACTAACAGTTTTGTTACAAAAGAATGTACACGGTGAACAATTTACACAAAAAGCTCGGGAAACTCAGCTCGCATAGTCTACTCTCGCTCCCATGTTAGCTCCTCACGACCACAATTGTCCCACCGGACTTTGACCATCCCGATCATCTTGTTCCGCAACTGTTTTTCTGCTTGATCCTTGATTCGAATAGGTCTAACTTTCGTCGTTATCCCACTATCGACTGATACTTGATCTGTAACAACCACTTGGATTGGCTCTCTTACCACTTTTCGTAACACCGAGACATAAAACACATCATGTAAACCACTCAACTCTTGTGAAAGTGCTAACCGATAGGCAGCTTCACCAATACGCTCGACCACTTCAAACGGTCCCAAATACCTCGGGCTCAACTTTTTCAAACGACGTATCCTGGACACACCTTTGAATGGTTTGATTTTCAAGTACACCCAATCGCCCACCGCAAACTCCACGTTTTGGTGCTTGGCATTGTAATACTTAGCTTGCCTGTCTTGAGCCACCATCAATCTTTCACGTATCAACCATATAATTACATTAGCATCAACTAACTCTTTTTGCCGATACAACTTCGTTTTGCCAGTCTCCTCCTAAGCCAAATGTGTACGATATTTTCTACCGTATAAAGCCTCAAAGGGCATCATCTAGATACTAGCTTGGTAGCTGTTGTTGTAGGCGAACTCAACCACACCGAGATGATCTTCACAATTCTTCCCGAAATCCAGCGCACACATTCAGAGCATATCCTCCAACATCCTGTTGGTCTTCTCGGTCTGACCATCCGTTTGAGGGTGGAAGGCCGTGCTGAAATGTAATGTTGTACCCAACAGTTCGTGGACTAATCTCCAATCACCAGAAGTGAAATGCCCATCTCGATCACTAACGATGCTACTGGGCACACCGTGCAATCGTACAATAGTATCCGCGTACATCTTTGCCAACTTCTCAACTGAATCGTCCTTACGGTTTGGGATGAAGTGTGACACCTTGGTTAACTGGTCCATAATCACCCATACCGCATCATTTCCACGTTGTTATCTCGGCAATCCATGCACGAAATCCATGGAAATATCATCAAATTTCCATTCAGGAATAGGTAATGGCTTTAGTAAAACACCCGGTTTTTAGCATTATTCCTTTACTAAAGCACACGTTTGACACTTGGTGACATAGTGTGTTATGTCCTTCTTCATTCCAGGCCACCAGAACAGTTTCTTCATATCTTTATACATTTTCGTGCTCCTTGGGTGAACCGAATATTTGGTGAAGTGGCCTTCATAAATCACCTCTTCATGAAGCTTACCCCTATTTGGGACACATAGACGACTGTTGTCACAACCCGCATTTTCTCTGAATTTAAGAAGTATAAGAGAATGAGAAAACACGCGTCGTGATGCCACATCGAATAGGGGATAACTGTCGACGCTCGGGCGAACACCATCTAACTAGACTATGAAAATTTATAAGTTTAATGATTAGAAAAATCAGTTATATTTTTAAAGGTCGTATCCCTCGGCTCAGTGGACCATCTAGTCCACAGTTTGAAAAAACTATACTTATACGCAGGGGAAAATACTTTATTCACATTTGACATCCTAGAAGAGTGCATAAGTGTCCTCAGAGGACAACTTATGCTATGCAAGACCCTATATTTAATTTATAATATATAAGAAAACGATCTTTTTACGTTGTTTGGAAAGTAGTATATGAGTTTTATGAACATGCTGATCATGAGATATACTTATAATAGTGTTTTTTTTAGGTTTAAAAGTAGCTAGCAACCTAGCATAAATCATCCCAAGAGCAAGTATAAAATCTCCAGAAAATGTAGCAGCAAAAAGATAACATATATAGTATCAAGGTAAAACTACCAGTGGGTGCCAATAAACTGACATGAACCCACTGGCAAGTACGTATGTTTGTAAAAAAGAAGCACAAAACTACCTCACAAGACCAAGGAACTGATCTCTACAGAACGAGAGACCACCAGCAACAACAACAGCACAGTACAACTAGCCGACTAATCGGCTACTAACCAGAACCTGAGGCATTCAAAGAAGAAAAGAATACCTCAGCAAGCAAAAACAAATAAGCTGTACGGAAAAGTTAATCTAAATGATAAGCAAGAAGAGTAAGTAAACCGTAACAAGCACCACTGTCCAAGGCAAGACAAAAAGGAAAAGCACTATGTGCGAGGAAATAGCAACAACCCTGCCCAGAAATCCTGCAGAGTTTACAAGGCTACCACGTGCCCAAAACGTTGTAATTTACAAAGGAAGAAACGTCTAACATCCTAAATTGTGAGAGATGGCAGTAGCAAAAATAATGCGGATCCGGGTTAGAGGCAAACTCAGACCCCCAACCACCATTTCCAAGAAACAAAGCTCAAGGGTCGATATGTGAAAGCACTAGGGACCTCCCATCCCCTTGCCCAGCCCGTACCTGGAGCAAGATAAAAGAAAAGGGTGGCCACGGCTAAATTACACAACACCACCCCCATTAATAGCTTCAAACCACCACTACTAACCACAACCCATGATTCGGCCTTTGGAAAAAATATAGCCGACAAGGAACCTCAAAATCAAGGAATTCACTCGGGAGAGAAAATCAAGGTAAGGGAAAAGCGTTGAGATGGCTCAACACGTCATGGCATTGAGTGAGCCCCACTCACTCAATGCCTAAACAGGTGGTGGCGTTGAGTGAGTTAACCTCACTCAACGCCAAAGAAGCTACGGCGTTGAGTGAGGTTCAATCACTCAACGCCTTCTGCAACACTGGTTGTGGCGTTGAGTGAGCTAACCTCACTCAACGCCAAAATAGCCACGGCGTTGAGTGAGGTTCACTCACTCAACGCCTTAGCACATAGCCACAAAAACTAACTGTGGCGTTGAGTGAGTCCACCTCTCTCAACGCCCAAACAGTTTTTGCGTTGAGTGAGGTCGACTCACTCAACGCCAAAATGCTTAACCGCAAGGATGGGCTGTGGCGTTGAGTGAGTCCGCCTCACTCAACGCCTAGACAGCCATGGCATTTAGTGAGGTCGACTCACTCAACGCCACAATACTTAGCCGCAAAAAATAGACCAAAAGGCTATGGCGTTGAGTGTGTGCACCACACTCAACGCAAAGTCCAAGCAGACCCAGCGTTGAGTGTGTGCACCACACTCAACTCCAAGTTCAAGCAGACCCGGAATTGAGTGTTTGCACCACACTCAACGCCAAATCCAAGTAGACCCGGCGTTGAGTGTGTGCACCACACTCAACGCCGAGCCCTGAAATCTCTAATGCTTGAACCAGCAATCATTTCACTACTCCCAACCCGAGAACAAGCCAACTCAACAGCAGGAAGAAAAAAAAAGAGATTTTAATAGCAAGGCTGGTTTTGGAAAAAGAATCTGTACAGGAAACTATCTACAGGCTAAAGCAGACCTTGGTTAAAATCAAAAGAGAAGTTGGACCTTTTAGCAAGAGAAATCTGGATAATCATTAACAGTAAGGAACAAAATGAACAAGAAAAGCTACATGGCAAGGGCAAGAGCATCACTTGCCTCGATTTCTAGCAAAGCTTGGTCGGCCTCCCTTACTCTCACTCGGCACCAGCAGCAGTAACACCTAAACCAGAAATCTAGAGCTTTACTGGCGGAAACGGGTAAACCATGAAATTTTTAGACCCCTAGAAACACCACGAAAAAAAATTTCTTACCGTAGGAATGAAGGTCTAGGCGATAGCAATCCAAATCCTCTTTCAGAATCGAATTCCGTAAACAAACGCTCCCGGAATCGGCGTCCGAAGGGGAGCAGGTTCGGCGGTTCCTCTGTTTTCTGCGAACAGGCGCTGCGGGTTCGGTTTCGGGAAGATGAAGAGCAGCGGTATATTTTTTTTAAAATCTAACCCATCCTATATATAGTACCCAATTAACCTAATTAGCTAATAAATTAAATAATATATAATAATACATAGTATAACCGCCAAACACTTCTAAAGTATTAGATAATAAAATACTTAATAAATAGTATTATTTTTCATGAAATACAAAACGAAGCGAAAACCGAACATCCTCGGAGTTCGACGAAATACGCACCCTAGTTAAATATCCATGCTAAGAACACAACGGCGAAGTCGAAATCAACTTTCGACGAGCAAAACTCGGGTTATCTCCACCCGAAGCCAAAACACAAGCACCCCCCAAGAGGCCACTCCGGGTCACCCAAAACGACCCGGCTTACTAGGGAAATCTTGCCCATAGGCTACAAAATAGGCCACTCAGTCCTAAGGAGTTAAGACCCACTCCACAGATGACACAAGCCAAGAAAATGCATCGACGTAACGTCAAACGAGAATTAAATAATCATAGAAAAATCGGGGGCATTACAGTCAACCCCCCTAAAAGAAAGTTTCGTCCCGAAACTTTACGCACAACACTTCTACTATAGAAGGAAAAGTAACAAGCCAAATATTACAAGAAGAAAACATACCCATCTAATCAGGGGAATAGTTGAGGGTGAGCCTTCCTCATAGCCGACTCTAACTCCCAAGTCGCGCTTTTGAAATCCTGATTCTTCCATAGAACTTTAACCATCTGGATGGACTTCCTCCGCAGCACCCGATCTTGAGTATCCAAAATGCGGACTGGCACTTCAACAAAACAGAGATTAGGCTCTAACTGGGGCACAATATCCAAGACTTGCACACTGCTACGCACACACTTCCGCAATTGGCTTACATGAAATA
Organism: Platanthera zijinensis; assembly: GCA_039513925.1. NCBI lineage: Eukaryota > Viridiplantae > Streptophyta > Magnoliopsida > Asparagales > Orchidaceae > Platanthera > Platanthera zijinensis. The sequence continues at coordinate 85,757,648 of CM077082.1, forward strand.
CGTAATGAACACCTGGGAAGTTTGCTGGCAAATCCAACCTATATGCTGACATGCCAATCCGTTCAACAATCTTAAATGGGATCACATACCTCGGGTCCAATTTTTGATTCTTACCGAACCTCTTAACACCAACCATCGGGGAAACCTTAAGAAACACAAGGTCCCCTACAGAAAACTCCAAGTCCGACCTACGCTGATTGGCGTTCTTCTCATATCTCTCTTGAGATATACGAAGTTTTTCTCGAATAAGCTTCACTGCGACTTCCATCTCCTCAAGAGCATTCGGACCCAACAAGGGTCTCTCACCTGCCTCAGCCCAAAACAGGGGAGTTCTGCAGTGCCTCCCATAAAAAGCTTCAAACAGAGCCATTTGCAAGCTCTCTTGATAACTGTTATTGTATGCAAACTCCATAAGTCGCAACTGCTCATCCCACGCTCCACTGTGGTCTAAAATGTAGCATCTGATCATATCCTCAACTATATGGTACACCCGCTCTGTCTGCCCATTGGTCTGTGGGTGGTAAGCAGTAGAATACCTCAGATCTGTACCCAAACCCTCTTGCAGACTCTGCCAAAAGCGAGAAGTAAACCGGGAGTCTCGATTAGAAATGATGCTAACAGGCACACCATGCAATCTGATGACCTCATTCAAGTACAGCTCTGCTATCTTCTAAATCAGATAATCAATCTTATATGGCACGAAGTGAGCACACTTCGTCAGTCTATCCACTATAACCCAAACAGAATCAAATCCCCTTGGAGATCTCGATAAGCCCGTAATGAAGTCCATAGAAATACTTTCCCACTTCCAAGTCGGGATCTCTAACGGAGTCAACTTGCCACCAGGCCTTCCGTGATCGGTCTTCACACGCTTGCAAGTGTGGCACTCAGCAACAAATCGGGCTATATCACTCTTCATCCCATACCACCATGCAATTTGCTTCAAATCACGATACATCTTTGTAGATCTTGGATGATAGGCAACACTGGATCCATGAGCCTCTCTGCATATCATAACCCTGATGTCTCCAACAGCGGGGATGCAAAATCTGCCACGGTACTTCAAAGTACCCGCATCATCGATAGAAAAATCTGGCAACTCCCCTCTCTCAGTCCTGAGGTATAAGTGCAGAAGGTCCGGATCATCCTTCTGGTGCAACCTAGTAAGAGAAATCCAAGACGACTCTGCCACTGCCAAACTGCTCTGCATGTCACAGCATCCCACGGAGATATCCATAAGGAGTAACTCTTCCACTAAACGATCGTCAAAGGGATTAAAGATCTTTCCCGTCTACCGGCTAAGGGTGTCGGCCACCACATTGGCCTTGCCTGGATGATTTTGGATCTCCACATCATAATCGGCCACATACTCTAGCCACCGTCGCTGGCGCAGATTCAACTCCTTCTGCATGAACACGTACTTTATACTTCTATGATCTGTGAAGATCTTGCACTGAGCACCATAAAGCAGATGCCTCCACAGCATTAGCGCATAAATCACCGCTGCAAACTCAAGGTCATGCGTAGGGTAATTTCTCTCATGAGTCTTTAATTGTCTTGACCCATACGCAATCACTTTTCCAGCCTGCATCAACACACAACCTAGACCAACATGTGAAGCATCCACGTACACAACATACTCCGCACCCTCAGTAGGTAGGGTCAGAACGGGAGCAGTGCACAATCTGTTCTTTAGCTCAAGGAAGGCTTCTTCGCACTTCTCGTTCCAAACAAAGGACGCGTTCTTCTGAGTCAACCTGGTCAAAGGTGCAGCCAAGGTAGAGAAACCCTCCACGAACCTCCTGTAGTAGCCGGCCAACCCTAGGAAGCTTCTGATCTCCTTGGGCGTGCCCGGCCTGCTCCAATCCATCACTGCTGCGATCTTTTCCGGGTCGACCGAGATCCCATCCTTGTTCACCACGTCGCCCAGAAACGAGACCTGAGGCAACCAAAATTCGCACTTGCTCAGCTTGGCGAATAACTTGTGATCCCTCAACTCCGATAGAACCAAGCGCAGATGCTGCTCATGCTCCTCAGCGCTGCGAGAATTGATCAACACATCATCGATGAAAACCACAACGAACTTGTCTAGAAAATCCTTGAACACCTGGTTCATCATATCCATGAAAGCTGATGGTGTGTTGGTCAAACCAAACGACATCACCAAGAACTCTAAATGTCCATGCCTCGATCTAAACGCAGTCCGTGGAATATCTGCCTCACGGATCCTGAGCTGATGATAGCCAGAACGAAGATCGATCTTGGAGAACACCGTGCTACCACGCAACTGATCAAATAAATCATCAATCCTCGGCAGAGGGTACCTATTCTTAATAGTGACTTTGTTCAACTCCCTGTAGTCGATACAAAGCCGCATCGACCCATCTTTCTTCTTTACAAACAAAACAGGAGCACCCCAAGGCGACGAACTCTGCCTGATAAATCCTTTTGCCAAAAACTCATCCAACTGGACTCGCAACTCCTCTAACTCATGAGGGGCCATCCGGTATGGCACCTTAGCAATAGGACGTGTACCCGGTTCCAAATCAATCAAAAACTCAACATCCTGATCGGGAGGAAGACCATGAAGGTCATCAGGAAAAACATCAGTGAACCCACGAACAATAGGAATCTCCTACAATCGCGGTACACTAACAACAGTCCCAACCACCGAGACTAAACAAGCAAAACAATCAGAATGAAACAGCTTCTGAGCACATACCGCAGAAATGACAGGAGAATCCTTGCACGGATCAGCATACACGCTTCCGGGCTGACCGTTGTCCTTGATGAAGTCCAAGTGCTTCCCTTTGCACTGAATAACCGCATCATACTTAGACAGCCAGTCCATGCCCAGAATAACATCGAAGTCCTCTAGATCAATCACTTCCAAGTCTGCCTTCGCAAGAAAGTCTCCCAACAAAACAGGGCAATATAGAATTCCCAAATCTGATAGCACAGATTCACAAGAAGTAAACTTGACGCGGAAGGTATCACGAACTTGATCTAGAATCAACCAATGCTGCTCCACAAAGGCTCTAGCCACAAACGAGTGGGTAGCGCCGGAGTCGAACAGAACACGCGCCTAGTGGTTCTTCATCTTAAATTTCCCTATAGGAGTATATACAACTAAGGAACTACCAAAACAAAACTATAATCATTCTAGTAAATAAAATTTTCAGGTTGGAATAACAACTAACCTGAGATGACCTGAGTCGAAGCTTGAGCCTCCTCAGAAGAGATCACGTTCAGCTTTCCATTGCTCTTGTCCACACGTTGAGGCAAGGGTAATGCTTGAAGTGGAACTGCATGACGAACAGGCTGGACCTGAGGACACCTAGGCTTTATATGGCCCTTTTGTCCACACTGATAGCAGACTTTATCCTTGGACCAACACTGGGCACCATCATGCCTGGGTCGCTTGCAAACGGAACAAGAAACATCCCTCCTAGGAGCACCCTGAATAGCATGAACTTGCTCCTTATTCTGAGTTGCTGCCATCTTGAGACACCTCTCAACAGGGTGGCCTGACCGGCCACAGAAGATACACACCACCTTGCTCTTCTTTCCCGAAGTAGCACCGGGTACCTGGGGATTCTTCTCCTCAACGGACTTCCTCTTGTCCTTCCTCATTTGCTGGCCTCTGTTCTTTGCGGTCTCAATTGCCTCTACCTTCATAGCAGCCTCCACTACCCCTGCATAAGTCTCTGATCCATATGTACTTGTCAACTGTTGAACCTCGCTCCTCAAGCAACCAAGAAACCGCTTGACTTGATCGGCCTAAACACGCACCAACCCAGGAGCAAACCAGCTCAACTTGCTGAACTCTATCTCATACTCACTAACCGTGAGTTGTCTTTGCTTCAGGTGGAGGAAGTCGTTCATAAGACGGTCACGCTCGACCGAAGGCAAGAACTTCCTCAGCAGCATTTCCTTGAATACTTCCTAAGAGCATCCAGCTACCAAGCTCTCCTTTTCTCTAAGCCACCAACTCTTAGCCAAACCCTTGAGCTGATAGGCAGTTATCATCACTCTCTGATCATCTGTAATACCGGAGTACGAGAACATCTCATCCATGGAGATCATCCAATCATCTAAGACCATGAAATCTGCCTTCCCATCATAAGTAGGAGGGCTAAGTCTCTAAAACTGCGAGATAAATGTCATCTCTGTTGGCACCACCACTGGAGGTCTCAGGGGTGCAGGAGGAGGAGGAACAGCTAACCCCCCTACAGGGCCTTGCACTCCCTGAGTCTGTCCTGCCACAACTACCACCAGAGACTTGATCTGGGCCTGCATCTCCACCATCTGCCTGCTCAAGGAATCGCTACTCTATCGCAGGCTCTCGATAACCGCATCATTATGCGCTCCAGATGACTCCTCATAAAGGGGAGTCGATCTATTCGAAGGATGTCTCACCATCCTAAAATCATAACAACATTAGTTAGATCCTAGTACAACAGCTACAACTAACTACAAGCATAGACAATACTTACATAAATATGAACTTAAAGCTGCTAAACTTGCTCTAGGAGTTTAATTTTTTACAAGAATTGATGTTATGTCTAACCTAGGATGGTGAACCACCACTATACTAACTCTTGTGCCTAGATCGGGAATGCATGACTTTATATTATTTTTGACTCGAAAACTTATGTGTGTACATATGTCATCCTGCCGGTCTTTAGCTAGGCACGTTGTGCTTATGTAATGTTATGTTATGCATGTTTGTGCTATGCATTCTAAAAAGGCCCTAATGCATGTTATGAGCGGCATACACATGAAAATGTTATGCATCCCATACTACATAACATTCTCATGCAACGAAAAGAAAACAAGCTAGTCACAGCCATGTGGTGAGGTTATGTATCCCATACTACATAACCCTCACATGTTGCCCCTATGGTGGATCCATATACGAACACATATTATAAATCCCATACTATATAATATGCCCCGTATACTACATGTTATGCTATGAGTGTAGTGTTCGTGCTTTTGCCAAGACGTGTTGATGGCATATCAGTGTGTGAATAACATGATGTTAAACTTCTAATGCAATCAAAAGGAAAGATACCCGACTAACTTGTCAAGCAACCTCCCTCTGATACCAACTGTCACAACCCGCATTTTCTTCGAATTTAAGAAGTATATGAGAATGAGAAAGCACGCATCGTGATGCCACGTCGAGCAGGGGATAACTGTCGACGCTCAGGCGAACACCATCTAACTAGACTATGAAAATTTATAAGTTTAATGATTAGAAAAATCAGTTATATTTTTAAAGGCCGTATCCCTCGGCTCAGTGGACCATCAAGTCCACAGTTTAAAAAAACTATACTTATACGCAGCAGAAAATACTTTATTCTCATTTGACATCCTAGAAGAGTGCATAAGTGTCCTCAGAGGACAACTTATGTTATGCAAGACTCTACATTTAATTTATACCATATATAAGAAAACGATCTTTTTACGTTGTTTGGAAAGTAGTATATGAGTTTTATGAACATGTTGATCATGAGATATACTTATAATAGTGTTTTTTAGGTTTAAAAGTAGCTAGCAACCTAGCATTAATCATCCCAAGAGCAAGTAGACTATCTCCAGAAAAGGTAGCAGCAAAAAGATAACATAACTAGTATCAAGGTAAAACAATCAGTGGGTGCCAACAAACTGACACGAACCCACTGGCAAGTATGTATGTCTGTAAGAAAGAAGCACAAAACTACCTCACAAGACCAAGGAACTGATCTTTACAGAACGAGAGACCACCAGCAACAGCACTGCACAACTAGCCGCCTAATCGGCTACTAACTAGAACCTGAGGCATTCAAAGAAGAAAAGAATACCTCAGCAAGCAAAAACAAATAAGATGTACGGAAAAGTTAATCTAAATGATAAGCAAGAAGAGTAAGTAAACCGTAACAAGCACCACTGTCCAAGGCAAGATAAAAAGGAAAAGCACTATGTGCGAGGAAATAGCAACAACCCTGCCCAAAAATCCTGCAGAGTTTACAAGGCTACCATGTGCCCAAAACATTAAAATTTACAAAGGAAGAAACGTCTAACATCCTAAATTGTGAGAGATGGCAGTAGCAAAAACAACGCAGATCCGGGTTGGAGGCAAACTCAGACCCCCAACCACCATTTCCAAGAAACAAAGCTCAAGGGTCTATATGTGAAAGCACTAGGGACCTCCCATCCCCTTGCCCAGCCCGTACCTAGAGCAAGATAAAAGAAAAGGGTGGCCATGGCTAAATTACACAACACTACCCCCATTAAGAGCTTCAAACCACCACTACTAACCACAACCCACGATTCGGCCTTTGGAAAAAATATAGCCGACAAGGAACCTCAAAATCAAGGAATTCACTCGGGAGAGAAAATGAAAGTAAGGGAGAAACGTTGAGATGACTCAATACGGCATGGCGTTGAGTGAGCCCCACTCAATCAATGCCTAAAAATACGGTGGCGTTGAGTGAGTTAACCTCACTCAACGCCAAAGTAGCTACGGCGTTGAGTGAGGTTCTCTCACTCAACGCCTTCTGCAACACTGGTTGTGGCGTTGAGTGAGCTAACCTCACTCAATGCCAAAATAGCCACGGCATTGAGTGAGGTTCACTCATTCAACGCCTTAGCACATAGCCGATAAAACTAACTGTGGCGTTGAGTGAGTCCACCTCTCTCAACTCCAAAACAGTTTTGGCGTTGAGTGAGGTCGACTCACTCAATGCAAAAATGCTTAACCGCAAGGATGGGCTGCGGCGTTGAGTGAGTCCGCCTCACTCAACGCCTAGACATCCATGGCGTTGAGTGAGGTCGACTCACTCAACGCCACAATACTTAGCCGCAAAAAACAGACCAAAAGGCTATGGCGTTGAGTGTGTGCACCACACTCAACGCCAAGTCCAAGCAAACCCGGCATTGAGTGCATGCACCACACTCAATGCCAAGTCAAAGCAGACCCGGCGTTGAGTGTGTGCACCACACTCAACGCCAAATCCAAGCATACCCGTAGTTGAGTGTGTGCACCACACTCAACGCCGAGTCCTGAGATCTCCAATGCTTGAACCAACAATCATTTCACTACTCCCAACCCGAGAACAAGCCAACTAAACAGCAGGAAAAAAAGAGATTTTAATAGCAAGGCTGATTTTGGAAAAAGAATCCGTACAGGAAACTATCTACAGGCTTAAACAGAACTTGGTTAAAATCAAAAGAGAAGTTGGACCTTTTAGAAGGAGAAATCTGGATAATCATTAATAGTAAGGAACAAAATGAACAAGAAAAGCTACATGGCAAGGGCAAGAGCACCACTTCCCTCGATTTCCAGCAAAGCTTGGTTGGCCTCCCTTACTCTCACTCGGCACCAGCAGCAACAACACCTAAACAAGAAATCTAGAGCTTTAATGGCGGAAACGGGTAAACCAAGAAATTTCGAGACCCCTAAAAACACCACGAAAAAAGAATTTCTTACTGTAAGAATGAAGTTCTAGGCGACAACAATCCAAATCCGCTTTCAGAATCGAATTCCGTCCATAAACGCTCCCGGAATCGGCGTCCGAAGGGGAGCAGGTTCGGTGGTTCCTCTGTTTTCCGTGAACAGGCGCTGCGGGTTCGGTTTCAGGAAGATGAAGAGCAGCGGTTTATTTTTTTTAAATCTAACCTATCCTATATATAGTACACGATTAACCTAATTAGCTAATCAATTAAATAATATATAATAATACATTGTATAACCGCCAAACACTTCTAAAGTATTAGATAATAAAATACTTAATAAATAGTATTATTTTTCATGAAATACAAAACGACGCGAAAACCGAACATCCTCGAAATTCGACGAAATTCGCACCGTAGCTAAATATCCACGCTACGAACACAACGGCGAAGTCGAAATTAACTTTCGATGAGCAAAACTCGGGTTATCTCCATCCAAAGACAAAACACAAGCACCCCCCGAGAGGCCACTCCGGGTCACCCAAAACAACCCGGCTTGCTAGGGAAATCTTGCCCATAGGCTACAAAATAGGCCACTCAGTCCTAAGGAGTTAAGACCCACTCCACAGATGACACAAGACAAGAAAATGCGTCGACGTAATGCCAAACGAGAATTAAATAATCACAGAAAAATCGGGGGCGTTATAACTGTCCTTCCGAAAAAGGCCATCATTCAACGAAAATCTAAAGTCCGCACTTTCCACTGCATAACGTTGTAGACTTTCATCAAGTTCCGTTGCTCGTCGAACTCTGTCCGCCAGGTCACACTGTACCTTCGTCCAGTTTAAGCACGCATCTGCAGTGGCATTCCTTTCAACACAAGAAATATTTAATGCCTCCAGTTCTCGAATTAGGCTTTCATCATGCCTTAAAAGCCAACTTGCCCTTGCCGGAGTCTGACGACTCAAGGCATCCGCGACTACATTCCCTTTACCGGGAGTATAATGAATCTGGAAGGTGTAGTCACCAAAAAACTCCATCCACTTTCTCTGTCGCATATTAAGATCTTTCTGATCCAACAGATATTTCAGACTCTTATGGTTCGTGAATATATCCACTTTCACGCCATATAGATAATGACGCCAAAGTTAAAGTGCAAATATTACCGCCGCCAATTCCAAATCATGGACGGGGTAATTCTGTTCATGCACATTCAACTAGCGTAAGCCATAAGCTATCACTTTTCCAAATTGTAAAAAAACGCAGCCTAAGCCTCTCCCTGATGCATCACTATAGACCTCAAAGCCATCTTGACCACATGGCAATGTTAAGATTGGCGCCGCGGTCAAACGACTCTTTAACTCTTCAAAAGCTCGAGCGCACTCCGGCATCCAAATGAACTTCTGATCCTTTCTCGTCAGTGTGGTGAGAGGCAAAGCTATTCTCGAAAAATTCTCTACGAAGCGCCTGTAGTAGCCCGCAAGCCCAAGAAAACTCCTGACTTTTGTTACTGAAGAAAGAACAGGCCACTCCCGTATAGCAACTATCTTGGAAGGATCAACCGCAATTCCCTCTCCACTAACCACATTACCAAGAAAAGCCACTGACGACAGCCAAAACTAACACATAGAGAACTTGGCATAGAGCTTATTCTTCCTCAGGGTGTGCAACACCATCCGCAAGTGATTTGCTTGATCTTCTTCGAATTGGGAATATACGAGGATATCGTCAATAAAGACGATCACAAAGAGATCCAAGTATTCTCTAAACATTCGATTCATCAAGTCCATGAATACCGATGGCGCATTAGACAGCCCAAACGGCATTACCGTGAACTCATAGTGACCATAGCGTGTTCCAAACGTTGTTTTGGGTATGTCACTTTCACGAACTCTCAACTGATAGTAACCTGACTTCAAATCCAACTTGGAGTATACAGTCGAGCCAACTAACTGATCAAACAAGTCGTCAATCCGTGGAATTGGATACTTGTTTTTTATGTTAATTTTTTCAGTTCTCTATAGTCAATGCATAGACGCAAGCTGTCATCCTTCTTTTTCACAAAGAGAACCGGCGCGCACCAAGGAGATTGACTTGGGCATATATAGCCTTGCTCTAGCAATTCTTGCAACTGAACCTTTAGTTCTGCCATCTCCTTTGGCGTTACTAGATAAGGCGAGCGGGCCATAGGTTTCGCACCTGGCACCAGCTCGACAGCGAAGTCGATTTCCCTTTGTGGTGGTAACCCCGGAAGTTCTTTTGGAAACACATAAGCGTATTCCGATATAATCGGCACCTCACTTACACTGGCCTTCGGCCCCACCGCCTCAATGAGTGTGAAGAATAACTCTGCACCCTTCTGAACTGCCTTAACGACTTGGAGAGCGGATATCAATACCCTACTTGTCCCTCGTATACCACTGAACTTGGCCTCTTGCTCGGTATTTTTCCCCAGTGTAACCACTTTTGAGGTGCAATCTATACAAGCATGCTGCTCTGAAAGCCAGTCCATACCAAAGATTATATCAAACTCTGATATCGGCAATACTAATGTTTCCACCTTGAAATCCCGACTCCTTATCTTGACCTCAACACAATAAGACTTATCCGCACACATCAAACATCCGTTAGGTAGTAGCACCTTCAAACTGTCTGTCGCGGTCTGTATAGGCTCCCCGATTCATAAGATGAAATCTTCCGACAGAAACGAATGTGAAGCACCTGTATCGAACAGTGCTCATGCCTGAGAGTCTCGTATAAGGACAAAACCTATAACACCAAGATTAAAACAAGAACAGCACACAGCATACCGTAAAATTAAAACTGCGCGCACCTGTGACGACATCGGCCTGCTTAATGGCCTCCTGTTGCCCAAGGTTGAAGACCCGAGGCTGCGCGTGCGATGAAGAAGACTCCACCACAGTCTTCCCTTTCTCCGCATAAGACGTTCCCGTCTTCTTCTCACCCTTTGGAGGGCCAACCCGGCAATCACATGCAAAGTGTCCCAACTTCCCACACGTAAAACAAGCGCGGGATCCATACCCAGAAGATGCTTCCATCACAGTCGTTGAAGGAGCTTGCCTAGTCGATTTGGACTTCTTATTCCATCTCCTTCGGTATCCAGACTTCTCCGGACGCGGCGGCTTAAACTCCGGTTTTGTAACAGCCAAGGTCCCCCTTGCTTGTCCTCTTTTCATATCCTTTTCCAAAGACCGAGCCGTATAGACCAATGTTTGGAATCTCTGATTCACAAAACTCGAGAGAAAATACCGCAGCTCATCTCGTAGTCCCCCATAGAACTGACTAATCTTACGCTCCTCTTCGGCGAAGATATTGCCCGCGTACCATCCTAAACATGTAAACTCATGCACATACTCATCTACACTATGCTCCCCTTGAGTTAAACGTTTGAACTCCAACTCCATGGAAATTCTTTGCTGCATCGGGAGATGCTTTGCTAAAAACAATCGAGAGAATTCTTCAATTGAGACTCCCGTCAAACGTCTGCCCGCCAAGTGATGCAGTTCTACCTCGTTCCACCACAACCGAGCCTCTCCCTCAAGAAGGAAAGTGGTTAGTGTGACTTTCTGTTCCTCCTTTACTCTGATAGCTATCAAGAGTCTCTTAATCCTTGAGAGCCAATCCTCCGCTTGGGCTGGGGAACCCGCCCCAGTAAATTGAGGAGGATTGAAGCTCATGAACAGCTTCAATTGTTGATCTGCGACCCGCGGATCAACTACAGCTTCCACTGGTTCTTGTCTTATCTCAGCATGCATTGACACCACTGTAGACTGAGCCTGCCCAGCTTGTTGAGCATTCATAACTGCAATCACTGTCTACGTAATCAAACGGACAGTTTCAGCAGATGGAGGAGGTGTGGGCACCTCAGCCGATGCCGCACTTTCAACAGAATGCTGAGGTTCTGACTGACCGCAACACTTCTAGTCACCTATATGTGTAGAAACATAATTTAGCGACTAAACAAACGATAAACATACAAAAATGAACACATAGGTTCACCAAACAAGTATATTTGCATTCCTAAGTGGACATTTATTGAGTTCAATATATGCGTTATAACGGCAGCACTGACACGTGCTCGCCACCCCTCAAAATAATTCGTCCGCGAATTCGGAAGAGAATGACCAACAAGTTGATACCAAATTGTAACACCTTTACCCGTCACATAGGATATAATAGAGGGTCCGACCAGGGCCCCACACTATATTTCACAAACAGGCGAAGACGTCGCAAAATAATATCAAGAACCATCGTAACCTAACATAGAGAAATCTAGCGAAAGCTTCAGGGTTGAAAACTTGAACTCACTAATAACAGAAATGTCCACTTCTATAACAAAATAGGAATGTATACAACCATACACAGCAGGTACACGGCCTTATGGCATTAAAAAGTTTCTCTGAACATAAGGTGTGGTTTACAAACATCGGCACGCAGGCCGTCCACACATGAACAAGAGTAAGCAAAACAAGGCCTTCGAGGGCAGCAACGCAGCTTGGGCTTCAGCCCGCTAAGTCCCGCTTGGACCAGCACCACCTGCACCTGCAAGAACCAATCCACCAACCGGTGGCAAACAGCGCAACAGTCGGCATTCAGCTGACCAATTATAATGACCCTGCCCCTGGCACGGGGCAGCGGAATTCCTTCCCTGCATAGAAATTTACATCACACACACACACAGGGCACTCAGGGCACATTCTGGTCTACCGGAAACACCGGATCCCACCACCATTTAGAGGTCCCATACATGACGGTCAAACTTCAGTATTCCTTGTCTTTATAACGCCCAGGCCAAAGACTCTCATTATGCCCCTGACGAAAGCCCAATGCCTTGACGCTCTCTTGTACAGCTGGCATAACGCAGGTACAGATCAGCCACCCCCCCCCCCCCCCCCCCCGTTGCTCAAATCGCATTGCCACAAAGGAATGTCAAAGTACTCATGGTCAACTTACAGGCGCGGGTCGGTTTCACCTTTTCTGTTCGGCACTAAGGCTCTGTTTGGCGGGGCGTTTTTAGGGCTGTGGGCCGCGGCTTCTGCCACCGCTGCGCCAAACAAAAAACAAGGTGGGCAGTAGTGGCTGACGCCACCGCTAATAATAGCGGTGGTCCGCTATTTCCCAGTCGCGGAAATTTCCCGCGACTGGGAAATAGCAGCAGCGCTGCAGTCAATGGCTGCAGCGCTGCTCCGTTTTTTATATAAAAAAATACTTTTTAAAAAATATATTATAAGTTATATTAATAAAGTTATAAAATATTATAAGTTATAATAATAATGTAATTAAAAGTACCGTTTTTTATTAAAAAAAATTATAATATTAATATATTATAAGTTATTATAATATATGTTATGATATTAAATTAATATTAAATAATATTATAACTTATAATTTATTTATATAAGATTTATAAAATAAAATTATTAACTACACTGCAAATACTGTTCTCCCAAATAGATTTGCAGATTCTGCCACCACTCTGCAAAACAGCTGATTATTCCACCACTGCTTCACACCACTGCTTCTCCAGTCGCTACAGCCGCGCCAAACAGAGCCTAAGTCCTTTTTCGCAGTTGTAGCCCTACGGCTCAACTTCATACCACATGGCGCTCACGGCTATAAGAGTTGAACCCATCTCTCACAATTTCATGCACACTAGCAATAAACACGGAGTCTTCTCCGATGTGTAAACAAGCATCCATCACAAATTTCATGCACACTAGCAATAAACACGGAGTCTTCTCCGATGTACAAACAAGCATCACCAATCCAGACCAACATGTCTAGATGGGCTCCATACAGCATGTCTAACCGTACTCACACTTCCGGTTCTGATGCACTACAATAAGGGATGAACCACCAATACCAAAGGAATTTATTCGCCATCCACCTTTTGGTGGAGGATTTCTATGCAAATACAGGAAAGAAAGACTTCACTTGTCCAATAAGGGAATCGTTACACTTGGAAGACGCTTCAAAGCCATGGGGAGAAAAGTAAACGGATGAACGTTCTCGCAGCAGCCTTGCCTTCGCAAATCCGAACTCGGCTCGCGATTTGAACCACCATAGCACCACTGGCAGTCGGCTTCCTCCTCTTCTTCCTCCTCTTTCTGTCCTCTCTCTTAACTTAAGAAAGAGAATGACACAACTCAAAAATGAGCTTTCTCCTCCTCAAGGCCGGCCTTATCACCCCAGGGATGAGCCTAGACCATTGGATCTTGGTTAAAGAAAATGAACGGATCAGATCAGCCCTTAAACTGATTTCCTTGACTGAACAGGGTTTTGACACACCCGTGTCAGAGGACGTGTTCATGAAGCGGCCATAGAACTGACTCACCCAGTCCAAAACACGGGCTTAGACACGCCGGTGTCAAACACCTAACACGCATATGTCAGAAAGCACACGGCCGTGTGAATAGCCGTGTCACTCTTTCAACACAAGACCAGATCACCCGAGAAGAACACGACTAAGGCACACGCCCGTGTCCTTAACTGTGTGCCAAACACGCCCCTGTGACACGCCCGTGTCATAGGCCGTGCTCTCCACTCAACGCCACTCCACTCAACGCTACTCAATGCCACCGGGGATTCACCCAAGCAGGACACGCCCTGGGACACGCCCGTGTCCCAGGATGTGTTACCTCTCGATGATCGTCGACCATGCCATCTCGAGAACTCGAGTCGATGCCTACAGTAAAGGACACGCCCTGGGACATGCCTGTGTCCCAGGTCGTGTGCACTGGACATGCCCTAGTACACGCCCGTGTCCCAGGCCGTGTCACCCAGCCTTACCCATTTTGGGACTTAGGGATTTTGGGGTGTTACACACGGCTTTGCACACGACCGTGTCCCAGCCTGTATGCCTCGATCCAAACACGATTGTCGAGTACAGAAAAGCACACGGGTTAGGACACGCCCGAGTCCCAACCTGACACGCCCGTGTCGGGTCATCGACACGCCCGTGACCAGTGGCGTGTCATGGATAACCATCACGCCAACCATCACGACCCTTAGTGACATGGGTGGACAAATGCCCGTGCCGAATCTGATACGCCCGTATAATACAGTACACGGTCGTGCTCCGGGCCATGTCCCAAGTCGACACAGGGCCAAACTTCCAAAGGAGTACACGGCCATGTGACACGCCAGTGTAACATGTCGTGTGCCTGACACGCCCTGGGACACGCCCGTGTCCCAGGCTGTGTTCGAGCACTCAATGCCTGTCAACCTCAACTCGACGACCCGAGCACGACACGGCCATGTGGCACGCCCGTGTCACAGGTCGTGTTCACCCTAACAAGACCTGAACTTAGTTCGAACGCCGCCTATTTCACTTTTAAGTTTTGGGGCGTTACAAATCTCCCCCCCCCCTTAAAGAATTTCGTCCACGAAATTATGTAAAGGTACACAAAACAATTTAAATATTACCTGTATGGAATAATTCACGATATTCTTCCAACATAGTCTGCTCTCGCACCCAAGAAAGCTCCTCATGTCCGTTGTTATCCCATCGGACATTAACCATTCGAATTTCCATGTTGCGAAGCGGTTTGACTTCAAAGTCTTCAAAGCAAACTGGCTTGACCTTGGTCGTCAACTCATTAATAATCGGCACTTGATCGACCGCAACAACCTAAGAAGGCTCTTGTACCACCTTCCACAATACCGAAATGTGGAATACATCGTGTAGCCCACTCAATTCCACCGACAACTTCAATCGATACGCTGCTTCTCCAATCCGCTCCATGATCTCAAACGGTCCAAGGTATCTTGGACTCAGCTTCTTCAAGTGTCGAATCCGCGAGGCACCCTTGAACGGCTTGATTTTAAAACACACTCATTCGCCAACACTGAACTCCACATTCCTATTCTTAGCATTATAGTATTTTGTCTGCCTGTCTTGAGCAATCTTTAACCATACCTGAATCATACGTACCATTGAAGTGACGTCTTCCACTGCCTGATGTTTGTATAACTTTGACTCGCCTGTCTCCAACCAAGACAATGGCGTGCGACACTTTCTCCCATACAGGGCCTCGAAAGGCGTCATTCCAATACTCGCTTGAAAACTGTTATTGTATGCAAACTCTACCATGTACAGGTGATCTTCCCACTATTTTTCGAAATCCAAGATGCACATGCGAAGCATGTCCTCCATCGTCATGTTGACCCTTTCAGTCTGACCATCCGTCTACGGAGGAAAGGCTGTGCTAAAACTAAGCTTAGTTCCCGACAACATATGCACCAGCCTCTAGTCATTTGATATGAAGCGTCCGTCTCAGTCACTAGTAATACTACGTGGAACACCATGCAACCGTACAATATTATCCACATAGAGCTTGGCTAACTTTTCTGCCGGATCTTCCTTCCTATTTGGGATAAAGTGCGACACCTTTGTCAATCTGTCTACGACCACCCAGATGGTGTCGTTTCCCCTCTATGACCTTTGAAAACCATGCACAAAATCCATGGAAATGTCGTCGAACTTCCATTCTGGGATAGGCAAGGACTTCAAGAAACCTCCTGGCTTCTGGCACTCTGCCTTCACCAGGGCACAAGTTTGGCACTTCGCCACATAAAGTGCTACATCCTTCTTCAACCCTGGCCACCAAAGTAACTTCTTCATGCCCCTATACATCTTCGTGCTCCCCGGGTGGATTGAGTACTTTATATGATGAGCCTCGTACATCAACTCCTCCCGAATATTATCCGCACTAGGGATGCATAGGCAACCGTCCTTCCTTAGCAGTCCATCTGCAACCGCAAATTGGGAATTTGACCCATCAAATGATTAATCCAAAATCTGCTTCATACTGATATCCTGAATCAAAGCCCGCCGAATCCTATCAGCTAGGTCATACTGCACCTCCATCAAACACAATATTTCCTCGGCACTAGCCTGCTTGTGAACGCAGGAGATCTCCAATGCCTCCAAATAACGTACCAAATTCTCATCATGAACTTTCAACCAGTTGGCTTGCACCGGTGCCCTACGACTTAATGCATCTGCCACTGCATTTCCTTTCCCGGGCACATAATGAATTTTGAAAGTATAGTCCCTCAGGAACTCCATCCACCTCCGCTGCCTCATGTTCAGGTACTTTTGATCTAGCAAATACTTCAGGCTCTTATGAAAGGTGTAGGTATTGACCTTCACACCGTACAGATTGTGCCTCCACAGCTTTAGAGCAAATATCATGGCCGCTAACTCCAAGTCATGGACCAGATAATTTCTCTAATGAACCTTCAACTGTCGTGATCCATAGGCTATCACGCTCCCATGCTGTAGTAGAACACATCCCAAACCACTGCCCGAAGCAACACTATAAATTTGAAACCCTTTGGACCCACTCAGTGAACGCAAAATAGGCGTCGTGACCAACCGCCTCTTCAATTCTTCGAAATCCTGCGCCCACTCCAGAGTCCACACAAACTTTTGTTCCTTCCTTATCAGCGTCGTGAGTGGTAGCGCTATCCTCGAGAAGTGTTGGAGCATGTGTTCCGCACTTCTTAGTTTGAGAATAACAAATCCCGGATGTATTTGATCTTGGTATGTGTTTTAAATGTGCAGGGATAACAGGTTTTTAAGTACTAAGGAATGGCTGAGCATAGAATTGAAGAAATGGAAAGTCACACTATCGCTGGCGATAACGCTACCGCGGGCGATAACATGGACAGTTACTGCTGACGTCAGCCTTGAACCACATGATGCCGCACACGATGTCACGGTTGAATGATATCGCGAGGCGATACCGATATCGCCGAGCGATATCCCACGATCGTCACGTTCTCCACTCAGATCTGAAAGTCCACGCGACGTGTGCCACGTGTCAAGCAACGGAGAGTTATCACTATCGCGGGGCGGTAACGCTAACGCCGGCGATAGCATAAAGATATATATACGGCCAAATTTCAGGGAATTGATTGAGAGTGCAGAGCTTAGTTTTCCCAGAGAATTTTCAGAGCCTTCATCTCCGTTTCCAGACGAACTCCCTTGGTCCGTTGAAGTCTCAAGAGCGAAGAAGATACGCTCGTGCGTTCAAGATTGAAGATCTTCTCATCGGTCCACCATCATCTTCAAAGCTCATTATTTTGAGGGAGTTTTTAAGTTTTACTATTATACTTTCATATTCACTTTTTATCTCTGTAATTGGGAAGGGAAAATCACCACCTTGTGTGTGGTGTTTAAGTCCGTGTGTGGCTTAGGGGCAAATCACCGCCTTGTGTGTGGTGTCTAGGTCCTTGTGAGGCTTAGGAGTAAATCGCCGCATTGTGTGCAGCGTCTAGATCATAGGTTTGATTTAGGGGGAGGCTAGTAGTCATATTTAGGGAGATATTGACTATAGCCTACCGGTCCTTGGGAGAAGGACCGTTGAAAAAGCTAAAAACTATTATCGTTGTAAGCCTTGATTTCAAGCTTTATTGGAATCATTTTACATATATATTTTGGAGAAATAAAATCTTGATTTTCATTTCATTGGTGTGTCTCAAACTTTACATCTAATTTTGTATTTTATAAATAGTTTGTTAAAATTTTAAAGAGCCCTTATTCACCCCACCCCCCCCCCCTCTAAGGGCGCCACAAGATCCTACAAGTGGTATCAGAGGCAGGTTATTCCTAATACGGTTTCACCACCAGGAATTATGGCGCAGCATGACCATGCTTTCTCTGAGGGGCAAGGAATAAGTAGACCTCCATTATTCACTGGATCTGATTATAATTACTGGAAAACTAGGATGAAATGTTTTCTTATTTCTCTTGATATTGAAGTTTGGAATATAATAGAGACTAATTATGCTATTCCCACTTATATAGTAGGAGATGTAGAAATGGAAAAACCAAAAGATAAATGGGATGATCAGGATAAGCTAAGGTGCAAAAATAATGCAAAAGCCATGAATGCATTATTTTGTGCATTAGATAGGACTGAATTTAATAGAACTTGTGCTTGCAATAATGCTTATGAGATTTGGAATTTACTTGAAGTAACTCATGAAGGTACCTCGCAGGAAAAGGACTCGAAGCTGTTTCAACTGGAATCGGAATTTGAAAAGTTTAGGATGGAAGTGGATGAGGACGTAGACTCAATGTACACAAGATTCACCAAGATAGTGAATGACTCAAAAGTACTTGGTAAAAAATTTTCAAATGGTGATTTGGTGAGAAAACTTCTTAGATCTCTACCCCCTAAATTTATTCCCAAAGTGACGGTAATTTCTGAATCTCATGATCTTAAATCTCTTAATATTGAAAGCCTGATTGGGAACTTGAAAACTCATGAAGTTGAATTGAAAATTCAACAACAAGAGTATATGGAGCCAAAGAAGAAGGAGTTGGCTCTAAGATCTAATAAAGAGGAAGGTAGTAATTCTGAGTATGAAGAGGAAGATGAGGAAAGTCTTTTCGATAGAAAATTTAAAAAATTTATGAGAAATCCGGAGAGAAGAAATACTTTTAAAAAGTATCTTAAGAAGGAGACGCTTAGAAAGAAAAAACAAAAGGATGACGATGAGGAGGAAGAAAGGCCCCCACCGGAGTGCTATCACTGCAGGAAGTTAGGACACATTCGAAGCAAGTGTCCAAAGTACTTAAAAGAACTTAAAGAAAAGAAGCACAAAGGGAAGAAGAAGGTCCTGAAAGCTGAAACATGGGATGATACTACTTCTGAGGATGCAAGCAGTACAAGCTCAAGCGCGGAGGAGGAGGCCAATATGTGCCTAATGGGAAAAAGCGTCATATCTGATGACGAGTGCAGTGTCCAAAGCGACACTGAGGTAACTCCTCCAACTTATGATGAATTATTTTCTGAATTTTTAAAGACTTGCAAATGTTTTGAAAAAAGTTTAAAAGAGAATGATCTTCTTAAAATTGAAAATAAAGTTTTAGTTAAAGAAAATAAAAAATTGTTAAATGAAATTAAGACTATTGGAAAAGAAAAAGTCTCTTGCCAAGAGTGTGATCACTCTATGGGAAGAATAAAAGAGCTTGAAGAATCTCTTTCCAAATCTCATTCAAAAATAAAAAATCTCACAAAAAAGAATGAGATTTTAGAGAAAGATCTAAAATCTTCTATTTCCAAAGTCCATGAAGGAAAGAAAGCTTTTGAACGTAGATGTGTAAATATAGTATCCGAGAATACTGAAATGAGGAACCAGATTCATGACTTAACACTAGCCATGAAAAAGTTTGGAATGGGCCAAAGATCACTAGATATGATCTTAGGTTACCAATGTCACGGATCTGGAAGATTTGGACTCGGATACACGACTAGAAACTATCGCCCGGCGATAACCACTACCGCCGGCGATAGTGATAAATCCAGAAAATCGAATTTTAAAAATCATCATAATAATAAATTAACTGATACTACATTTTCTTACAGTAAAAGTCCAGAGAAGTTATATTCTTCTCATTATGTTACATGTGCCAAATGCAATAGATTTGGTCACACCACGGACTCGTGCTGGAAGAAAGGAAAAAGTAAAATTAAGCAAATCTGGATGCCTAAGGCTTCTACCTATACTATGGGTTGAACCACTTGGGTAGCCAGATCTTTACTCACATCCTCTTTCTAGGTGTGATTGGCAGGCGAAGGACAAAGAAGACGTGTGGTACTTGGACTCGAGTTGTTCAAAGCACATGACAGGTAATAAAGAGAAGTTCCTTAGCCTGGAGATGAAGAAAGGAGAAGTTGTAACATTTGGAGATAATGAAAAAAAAAGATCATCGGCATCGGTGTTGTGGGTAACAAAAGTTTTTCAATTTCAAATGTTTTGTTTGTAGAAGGCTTAAAACATAATTTGATTTCTATTAGTCAATTGTGTGATGAGGGTTAAAATAGTTTGTTTGAATCTTCTACAAATTTGTGGAAAATTTTTGATTCAAAAACAAATGAAATAGTTTTTACCGCACCTAGATGTCATAACGTATATATGATTAAATTTCATGACTTTTCAAATTCAACTTTAAAATGTTTTTATCAAAAAATGATGAGTTAGAATTATGGCATAGGCGACAGTACTGTAAATCTAACCTTTAAGAGGGATCTAACCTTACTATTTGGAGTTCTTGAGGGTTTCCGCTGAAGAATACGATGCCAAACAGTCCAGGATCGAAAAAAGGAGGAGATGTGTCAGCCCTATCCGTTATTTTCGAATTTTCTAACAAAAACGCTATCGTCGCGCGGTATCGCTACCGCTGGCGTTAGTGCATTTTTAAGCCACAACTCTCTAATATTCTGACACCTTTTCAACAACCTTGCTTCTAGTGTTACTGTAAATTTTTGGATGATTATCAGGATACGTTACCTATTACATGTGTGATAATTAATTTATAAGTTCTTTAAACATTTTTTTAATTTGTCTTTCTCTCGATATCTTTTTATACCTTTGATGACTAGAATATGCATAGATTTGTTTCCGCATGCCTCTAAGTATGAGTAACATTTTATGTTTGATAATGAGCTTCCACTGACACGAGTTGATAGTTACACATACTTAAGCTTCTTATTACATGTTATTGGTTTGTTTCACAGATTCGAATACATCACTAAACCTTTCATGTATACTTCATTCATATTGATCTTCAACACTGATGGCCATTTTCAAAAACAAAATAATTCTTATCAAGTTTGCAATACAAGTGAATTCGAAGTCCTAAGTCACAGTTTCTAAACAAAAAAAATGCATGAAAAAAAAAACAAATAAAAATGACTAGGATATTCCAATCAAGCTCTACTCACCCTCCTGATAAGTCTTAATGAGCATTGTGAGGTTGAGCACCTTGAAAAGGATTGTAAAGTGTCTTGTGCAAACAAACTTGGCCACTTTTTCAAAATCCTTATGCCATGAAGTTATATGTGAGTTTCTTGTATTATAATATTGCAAACCTTCATGTAACATATTTCTTAAGGAATCTGTAAACTACATCACTCTTCACATGTACACGTCATTATCATTTATAAAATTTCTTCTCATGAAAATTGGACCGGAAATAGTTTTTCTCTTCTATTTCTTCGTTTCTAATGTTTTTGATATCTTGGTCTGACAAATTTTCAATGTTTAACTTCAACTCTTAAATTAATTTTCTCCACAACAAACATTTTTTCCTGATAAAATTCCAAATTTTATGGTAGTACTATTACAGGGCTATTAATGTTGTTCTCATACTCCTCATATAACCAAATTCTACTCTCATTTCTTTAAGCTTCCGCATTTTGCAACTCGCTATTTTTTTTGTTTGTCTCCACCGACTTTTGCTAATACCAAAAGGGGGAGATTAAGTACGAAATAAATTGAGTAAAATATTTAGGAGGAGATCTTTTAAATAGGGGGAGATTATAGGGGGAGAAACTCGTGTGTATTATAGGGGGAGTTTATTATAACTATTTGTGCACTTTGATTCATAATGATTATCTGAATTGTTTCACATTCTACTGGTCTCACACAATTTCTTTCTCAGGGGATTTGTTATTATCAAAAGGGGGAGATTGTTGGAGCATATGTTCCGCACTTCTTAGTTTGAGAATAACAAATCCCGGATGTATTTGATCTTGGTATGTGTTTTAAATGTGCAGGGATAACAGGTTTTTAAGTACTAAGGAATGGCTGAGCATAGCATTGAAGAAATGGAAAGTCACACTATCGCTGGCGATAATGCTACCACGGGCGATAACATGGACAGTTACTGCTGACGTCAGCCTTGAACCACATGATGCCGCACACGATATCAAGGTTAAATGATATCGCGAGGCGATACCGATATCGCCGAGCGATATCCCACGATCGTCACGTTCTCCACTCAGATCTGAAAGTCCGCGCGACGTGTGCCACGTGTCAAGCAACGGAGAGTTATCACTATCGCGGGGCGGTAACGCTAACGCCGGCGATAGCATAAAGATATATATACGGCCAAATTTCAGGGAATTGATTGAGAGTGCAGAGCTTAGTTTTCCCAGAGAATTTTCAGAGCCTTCATCTCCGTTTACAGACGAACTCCCTTGGTCCGTTGAAATCTCAAGAGCGAAGAAGATACGACCGTGTGTTCAAGATTGGAGATCTTCTCATCGGTACACAATCATCTTCAAAGCTCATTATTTTGAGGGAGTTTTTAAGTTTTACTATTATACTTTCATATTCACTTTTTATCTCTGTAATTGGGAAGGAAAAATCACCACCTTGTGTGTGGTGTCTAAGTCCGTGTGTGGCTTAGGGGCAAATCACCGCCTTGTGTGTGGTGTCTAGGTCCTTGTGAGGCTTAGGAGTAAATCGCCGCATTGTGTGCAGCGTCTAGATCATAGGTTTGATTTAGGGGGAGGCTAGTAGTCATATCTAGGGAGATATTGACTATAGCCTACCGGTCCTTGGGAGAAGGACCGGTGAAAAAGCTAAAAACTATTATCGTTGTAAGCCTTGATTTCAAGCTTTATTGGAATCATTTTACATATATATTTTGGAGAAATAAAATCTTGATTTTCATTTCATTGGTGTGTCTCAAACTTTACATCTAATTTCGTATTTTATAAATAGTTTTTTAAAATTTTAAAGAGCCCTTATTCACCCCCCCCCCCCCTCTAAGGGCGCCACAAGATCCTACAAGAAGTTATCTACGAAGCACCTAAAGTAGCCGGCAAGCCCCAAAAAGATCCGGACTTCCGCCACCGTAGTCAACACTGACCACTCCTAAATCGCCGCTATCTTCGGCGGATCCACCATTATTCCTTCACCACTAACAATATGACCAAGAAACGCGATTGAGGATAACCAGAACTCACACTTGGAGAACTTAGCATACAGCTGACTCTTCCTCAACGTCTCCAATACCATATGCAGATGTTTGTAGTGATCATCCTCACACCGCGAGTACACCAAGATGTCATCGATAAAGGTTATCACGAACTGGTTCAGGTACTCACTAAACGACCTATACCTCGAATCCATAAACACAGACGACGCATTTGTCAGCACAAGCGGCATAATGATGAACTCATAATGCTCATATCGTGTGCTGAACGTTGTTTTGGGAATATCACTTTCCCTTAGCGACAAATAATAGTATCCGGATTTAAGATTCAACTTGAGTACACACTTGACCCATTGAGTTGATCGAATAGATAATCACTACTTGGGTTTGGATACTTTTTCTTTTCCCGTTAACTTAATTAACTTCTAGTAACCATTACAGAGTTGTAAGCTTACATCCTCTTTTAACCAGAGGACCGGTGTGCTCCAAGACAGTAAACTTGGATGCACATAACTCTATTCCACCAGCTCTTGAAGTAATACTTCAATTCCGACATCTCATAACCTATATCTTGTACCAAACTGACCACCTTACATTTGAAATTGATGTACGCACTCTGATCCGAGAGCCAATCATACCAAAGATTACGTCGAATTCTACAAACAGCAGTAGCGACGCTTGAAAGTCAAACTCCTGACTCCTTATCCATAACTTCATACAACAGACACTATTCGCGTGTATAGAGCACCCGATAGGCAACAGTACTATCGATTTGTCTCTTGTCATCGAAGAAGGAACTCTGATGCACGATACAAATCCTTCGAACAAAAAGGAATGAGAAATTCCCATGACGAACAGTGCTTTCACCGGACACTTAGAAAACAAATACAAATCCTATCACAACCAAACATAGGCTAACATGCGTAAGGCAACAAGTATCTAAAGCTGTCATACCAAAAATTAAACCATACCTGTCACCATGTCAGCATATTCCATAACCTCCTGAAGGCAAAAGTTGTATCCTCTAGGTTGGGATGGACCATATTGAGGTGTAGCTACCTCCAACCCCTTGCCCTTCTCTTCGTAGGTCACTTTAGGCTTCTTCTCAAACTTCAGACGTCCGCTTCGACACTCTTGGGCCAAGTGTCCAAGCTTCCCACAACAAAAGCATGCGTCCGGGTCTCGTCCAATAGTTGTTCAAGATGCACCAAAAGAAGGAACTAGACCCGACCTCCTTGCCTTCTTACACCATCTACGGAAACTGGACTTTGAGGTGGGTAGCGCCTTAAACTCTGTCTTCTCAGCACTGGAGTCTTTCTTTTCTTGGACTCCTTTCATAGCTTTCTTTGTCACCTGATCGTTTTTACGATAATCTTGGGAAAAGTGACCAAACCTTCCACATGTATAACAGTAAAATGGAGTTTGACTAGCAGATACATCAGGCCTCACTTTACTCCTCCTTCGATGTACAGACTTTGCGGGACCTGGGGTGTTTGGTAAGCTGTACTTTGACATCTGGTTGATTCTGGCCAGATCTGCTTCCAAAGCTCTAGCCGACTCCACTAACGCTCGGAATCCAAGTAGCTTTGGTCCTACGAGTACCAGTCGTAATTCATCACGTAGACAGTTGTAGAATCTATTAACTATAGTCTGCTCATTCTCCAAATCAAACCCTTGGTAGCGCCTTATGATAAGAAACGCCTGCAAATACTCCTCAACTGAGTGCGTACCCTGCACTAAAAGCATGTTCAATTGCTGATCCAAAGGTCTTATACATGCCAATTGTTCCATCACACCACTCCGTGTTGAAGTCACCCCAGGGATATAGGGCTGCACTTGCCCTCCAAGTTGTGCTTTAGTCACCGCGAACACCACTTCAACTATCCATCTTATGGTTTCAACAGAAAGCAGGGTCTCAAGAACGCTGTTAAGTGCACTAATCTCTGTGGAGTGCTGACCTTATGACTACCCCGCACCACTCGTAGTCCCCTATATAGCATAATTATCGATTAGGCGACATACAAATTGCTAAAAGCAATCATTGGAACGCTCAGGTTCCTCAAAACAAGTGTATTTTTCAATTCCTAAGTGGACATTCATGGTTTATGTTATAACTATGACGCACATACATGTGCTCATCACCCCTTAAAATAATTCGCCCACGAATTCAAATACACACGATCGACACCCTAGTCTGATACCAAATTGTAACACCCCCATCCGTCGTATGGTATATAATAGAAGGTCCAGCTGGAACCCGACGCCATATACCACGGACAGTCGAAAGGGTTACATAAGAATATCCAAAACACATGACCGACACCCTAGTCGGAAGGGTATATAATAGAAGGTCAAGCTAAAACCAAAGTTTTGGTGGGTTTAGATGTCATTATACCCCTTAAATAATTCATACATGGATTATTGAGTTTCTACAAAAGGTTTAGGAAAATATTTTCCAAAAATTCCCATTTTTGTATATTTTTTAGGTATAGGGAAGAGTGACTCCCAACCAAAATTTCAAGTCATTTGGATGCCTGGATTGATAAGAGAACTCAAAACAATCTCTGATCTAGCATAGGTATATACCTCACCAAAATGAGTGTTGTGGTCTGACCTTAACTCCAAATTAGTTAAAACAAATTTTAAGATAAACTAGACTCATAGGGCTATAACTTTCATGTAGGCCACTTTACTGTTGGGGACCCTAACTATTTTTAATAATTAATTTGAAATAGTCCAATAACTGTGACAGAAAATACTTAAATCAAAACTTAATATTAAAGATCTAGCACAGATCTTAAAGCAGATCAAGTGGCTCCTGGTTTTCTACATCCTCTAGCCAATGACCATGATTGGACGAACCTGGAGCATATTCCAAGCCCATTTGCCCGCCACCCAGCCACCTCCCTGGCCGGTCACCACTGCTACCACCTCTGTTGAGGTGGGGGCTATCGCCGGGCGGCGGCACGGCCGACGGAGGGGTGGTTTCTAGCGAACCCGAGAGGAAACCCAAATCCGAATATTCATGGAATTTGAAGCTTGGAATCATCTCAACTGAGCCCGATTCTTATCTCTAAAGATTCCTAAGATCTAACCCATGAAGGAGTAGAGGAGGACCTGATTTGCTGTTTGAAGACGTGTGTTTTGCCTCCTCACCATTTCCAGCCTCCAAACTTTGGCTTCTCTGCAACCTCTATACCAACCTCAATGGAAATGAAAAGGAATCGGGGGAAACGATTGCCATTGCCTTGGTGAAGGTCCTTAAAGAGAGAATTTGAGAGAGGAGGCTTGTTACTCCAAAATGTCATTAAACTCCATTAATTGCAATTAACTCCACCCCTTCAGTTTCAACCAAATTAAGGGGCTGAACCAAATTAATGTCCGGACACCTCCATAAACTCTTCCTCTTCCTCAGAGGAATAAAATCCCCATAAAAGCGGGAGTTATGGAGCCTCCATGGCCTTGATGGCCATTAATCTCAAGCTTTTCTCTCTCCTCCAAATCACCAATTCTAGAAGCTTAGTCCGACCAATTCTATAAGCTTAGTCCATTCGTCGAACTCTATATTCGTCGATCTCCGCTCAACTTTGCTCGAGGCTTTCGCCTAGCTCTGCTCGATATTTCGTCGAGCTATGCTTAACGATTTCTGTCCAGCTCTGGTCAACTCTTAGCCTGTACTTTATTTTGGTGTTACATTGGGTGTCATTAGACCCTTTAGTGATTCCCAGGGTTTTTTCATGACCCAGTCATGATAAAACCATACTAGGGGTCTAAAAGTCTGAGGGATGTTACACTCTGCGTCTTTACAAACTAGTAGGTCTGCTCTAGGAGAGGCACGATGGGCGTCGGAATCGGGCTAAGCAACGGTGACGGGTTCGGAACTTCCGAAAACATTTTTGGTCGGCTCTTCAGGATCCTCTTGGGCTTAGAACATTGTGTTTAGGAAAAACCCTAGGGCATCTTCTATTTATACCTAAAGGAATAAACAATTGTAAATCATCACTATAGATAGACCCCACAACTTATGGAATTTGCTCGAGACTTATGTGTCGAGATGACACGAGATGTCTCGATGAATCGTCGAAATGACACGAGATAACTCGAGATAACTCAACAAATTCCTCGAGAAGACTCGAGACACATTCATCAAAATAACTCGGGATGATTCGACGATTTCGTCGAGATGACTTTGACACATTCATCGAATTGACACGAGATAATCCGACAAATTCGTTGAGATTACACGAGATAACTCGGGATAACTCGATGAATTTGTTGAGATATCTCGGGATAACTCGATGAATTGACTTGTCCTTTCGTATTCAAATTCAGTCAAGTGATTGGTCCCTCACTCATATCATATATGAGTAAGACCAACACAATCCATTCCTCCAACTTCTCCAAACACACTAATGTGCGACCCTGTAGGCTCGTATTGTGTTGACAATGAAACTACCCATTTGACCACTTCTAGATCATCATGGTAAAACCAAAAGAAATAGGTGTAGAGAGGCTTTGGGGTGCTCGGGCTGCATCCCTGTAACATGCTCGCTAAGAGACCACTATGGTTGAGTGGAGAGGTGTTACAATAAAAGATGCACTTTTTATTTTAATACCTCTCCACACAACTATAGTGGCCTCTTGACGAGGATGTTACAGGGCTACAACCCGAGCACCCCAAAGCCTCTCCGCGCATGTTTCTCTGTCGCAATGTATTGTTGAGGCCGAGTCTCGAACCTGCAACCTCCTTGATAAGGAGCCTTCAAACCACTCCTCATCACTAACTGAGTTGCAGCTAAGTTGGTTATGAGGAGTGGTTTCAAAGCCTCTGCGCGCTTGTTTCTCGGCCGCGGTGTAACACCCCCATCTGTCGTATAGCATATAACAGAAGGTCCAGCTGGAACCCGACACCATATACCACAGACAGTCGGAAGGGTTACATAAGAATATCAAAAACTCAACTACTCGCCCTAACACAGAGCATTCTAGCGGAAGCTTTTAAACAGTTTAAGAGAACCCAAAATTTGCACAAAACGGCATGAATGTCCACTATACACCACAGGAATGAAATACAACAAATACACAAAGGAGTACTTGGCCTTATGGCCTTACAAATGTTCACTTGACAATATAATATTTTACATATATCGGCTCACAGGCCGGCCACACATGACAAAAGTAAAACAACAGTTCGCTTTGGCCTTCGAGGGCCAGCTCAGCAACTTGGGATTCAGCCCGCTATTTGGCGCTTGGCTCGGCAGCACCTGCAAGCAACATTCCACCGTACGGTGGCAAACAAAGCAACAGTCAGCTAAGGCTGACCAAATTATAATGACCCCGCCCCTTACTTGGGATTGCGGTGCTCCTTCCCTGCATTTCATTAGCCCAACAAAACAATTTAGTGCATAAGTATAATTCGCCACAGGTGTAGGCTCGCTCGGCCAAACACCCCGTGCACTCAGGGCACATTCTCGGTGAATCCGTTCAATTCTGTGGCTTCACCACCATCCTCGGGACGACAACCATTGTGAGCATTTTTGAGTCTTTTCGACCGTAGTCCAAGAATCCCGACTATGCCAACGACCAATTCCACTTTAGGGCCTCTAGCACC
This sequence comes from Platanthera zijinensis, assembly GCA_039513925.1. NCBI lineage: Eukaryota > Viridiplantae > Streptophyta > Magnoliopsida > Asparagales > Orchidaceae > Platanthera > Platanthera zijinensis. The sequence goes on from CM077082.1 coordinate 85,786,459, forward strand.
GAACCGCAAAGCCTAGGTCCGTTTCCACCCGCCTGATGCTAACTCCGCCTAGTCACTTTAAGACGTAGGTGCGGGCCAAGCTTCACCCGTATCCTAATTCATTTTCAAACAACACATAACCCAATTATGTTCAAGGCTGGCTCCCCGACCGCCAAGTTAGCAGAATTACGTTTCTGCCCAATTTTTTGGGTGCGCCTAGGAGTTAATCCGCAAGGATCCCTGCTGCATTCTACCATGTAGAAACCCGAAAACAATCAAAGGCACGGAGTATTCTCCTGCCACTCATGCAATGCAACATCACTGATCCAAACAAACACGTCTGGGTAGGCTTCACACACAATGTCTATGTCCGTACTACGATTCCGGACTCTAAACAAGGGGGACTTTATATATCTATCCCAAGGAACACCGCACACTCGCGTGAGAGGGTTTTCCTATGCAAAGGAAGATGAGCTTCACATGCTCAAGTTGAGAATCGTTACCCTTGAAGTATGCTTTGGATTCATGAAAAACTAGCCGGATGAAAGGCTTCGTAAGAGAATTCTCTCCACGGATCTGGTCTTGGTTCTCAATTTCGTGCTCCGATGCTCTGTCGGCGGCCAGATTCCTCCTCTTCCCTCTTCCTTGCTCTCTCCTCTCTCTAACTTCTTAGAAAGATAAAACTTAAGAGGAAATGAGGAATTAATCCTCTATTCCCGGACTTAAGAAAACAGGAACTCATCTGGGCTGTCAGATCTTGTTTAAAGAAAACGAACGACTCAGATTAGCCTAAAATCTCTTAATCCTGGGCTGAACACGGTTTTGCACACGGCCGTGTCCCAAGTCGTGTGCCTCTATCCATACACGATTGTCGAGTACAAAAAAGTACACGGGTTAGGACACGCCTGTGTCCCAACCTGACGCGCCAGTGTCGGGTCATCGACACGCCCGTGACCAGTGGCGTGTCATGAATAACTGCCACGCCAACTGTCACGACCCTTGGTGGACACGGGTGGCCACACGCCTGTGCCGAATCTAACACGCCTGTGTCATACAGTACACGCCCGTGCTCCGGGCCGTGTTTCAAGTCGACACAGGACCAAACTTCCAGAGGAGTACATGGCCATGTGACACTACCGTGTCACATGTCGTGTGCCTGACATTCCCTGGGACATGCCCGTGTCCTAGGCCGTGTTTGAGCACTCAACGCCCATCGACCTCAACTCGACGACCCGAGCACGACACGGCCATGTGACACTCCCGTGTCATAGGCCGTGCTCACCCTACTAAGACCCAAACTTAGTTCGAACGCCGCCCGTTTCACTTTTAAGTTTTGGGGAGTTACACGCGGTGCGTTGTTGAGGCCGGGTCTCGAACCCGCAACCTCCTTGATAAGGAGCCTTCAAACCACTCCTCAACACCAACTGAGCTGCAACACAGTTGTTGATGAGGAGTTATTTTAAGGTTCTTTATCAAGGAGGTTGCGGGTTCGAGACTCGGCCTCAACAACGCATCGTGCCAGAGAAACATGAGCGGAGAGGCTTTGATGTGCTCGAGCTGCAGCCCTGTAACATCCTCATTAAGAGGCCACTATGGCTGAGTGGAGAGATGTTACGTACAATATGCTTAGTGGTTAGGTGAATATGAATTTGTTGCAGAGTTTCGCACACATGAACGTGTTAAGCAGTTGTGCTTTGTCTACAAGCAGTGTTGCTCTGGTAAGCATTAGAGGCAGCAACTATAATCGTTAGGCGCTACACAACGTTGGTACCAAAAGTAGTTGCCATGGTCGTGCTACTTGGAAGTAGTTTCTGTAATTTCAACTGCGCTACCAATAGGTAGTTGTAGTAGTTATGAGTGTGCTACTTAGATGTAGTTAATGTAATTTTGCGCACACTACCCGAAAAAAGTTGTTGTAATTGTGAGCACACTACTTGCAGGTAGTTGCTATAATTATTGTTAGTGTGTCACACAGAGGTAGATTTTATAATTGTTAGCAAGCAACCCAAATGTAGGTACTATAATTATGAATCGACAACCTGAAGGTAGTTGTAATTATGAGCGTGCTACCCGGAAGTAATTACTATAATTGTGAGCAAACTACCATAAGGTACTTATTATAATTATGAGCATACTACCATGAAGTAGTTACTGTAATTATAAGTGTGCTATCTGGAAGTAGTTTCTACAATTGTGAGCGTGCTACCTAGAGGTAGTTGTGGTAACTATGAGTGAGCTACCCACTGGTAATTACTATAATTAAGAGAGGGCTACCTGTAGGTAATTACTGTAATTATGAGTAAGCAAATCAGTGGTAGTTGCTGTGATTTTCATCTCGCTACGTGAAGGTAGTTACGGTAATTGTCATCTCGCTACCCATAGGTAGTTGTTGTAATTTTAAGCGCGCAACCCAGAGATAGTTATTTTAACTGTGAGTGTGTTACCCAAAGATAGCTACTATAATGTTAGTGAACACCAAGAGGTTGTTACTGTAATTATGAGCCCATTACCAAGAGGTAGTTAATGTCATTATGAGAGGGATACCCAGAGGTAGTTGATGTAAATATGAGTGAGCTACTCATAGGTAGTTACTATAACTATATGCATGCTATCCCAAGGTAGTTGCAATAATTGTCAGCGCGCTACCCAGAGTTAGTAGCTATAATTGTGAGCTCGCTACCTAGAGGTAGCTGCTCTTATTGTGAGTACACTAACCGAAGGTAGTTTGTGTAATTGTGAGTACGCTATCCTGGGGAAGTTGGTCTTATTTTAAGTGCGCTTTTCTGAGGTAGTTATAGTAAATGTATGATTATCCCTCAGTGTTGGGGGCATTGAAAGTCAGTACTCGATGATGTATCCTAGTTCTTGCTGGGTCACGATGGGGATGGCCCTCCATAGTTATTGGGGCATAGGAAAGTTGCTTGGCGTAAGCGCCATAGGTCAACACTCCAATCATGAGCTCGCTGCTCGATGCTAGTACCAGAGTTCATGGCCTTACCCTTCAAGGAGTCATTTCTAGAGACCTACGATTCAAATGACGTTGAAGAATATTTGTAGTAATATTGAAGATAAGCGCATAAGTTTGGACTTACGGCTTATTGTCTCTGGGAAAAGAAAGAAGAAAAAAGAAGAAATCTCTGATATGTGAGGCATTGGCTCTTCGTGTTTTAGGTTGGGGGGACGAATCTTTATGCCAGGGATGATCATTCTCAAAGATGACCCCCTCCCCGGGCTTGTTCAAGGCAAATTGTGCCAGCTCTTATGTCACTAGAAATTTCCCATGGAGCCTTAGATGAACAAGACTCTCGGTCTCCTACCTCAGCAAAATGCAATCTTTAGTCTTGTACCCAACTCATGGAATAAGTCGCAATATTTCAAATAGTCGCCTATGTTATGGAGTCGCTCTCCAGAGAGTATCATCGTTATGGATAGGAAGAAGTTCATTTATCCAAGAGGTCTTCAGGGGAGTGAACTTCTGACGATGTCAGTTCCCCTCGTCTCAATTTATGGGAGTCTTTGTGAATCTCATCATTGAACGATTAAGCATATGCGCTCTTCTACAGTTGCTAATGTGACAACGACTTCTCCGAGAAGTGGCATGAGATCAATCAGCACCCAATGGGGGGCCTGAGATCAATCAGCGCCCCTTTTAGGCCTAGAATATAGTGCACGACATTCTTATACAGTGCCACGCACGACACTCTTGTGTAGTTTCGTGTGTGGCACTTGCACACGGTGCACCCATGGGACTTGCATGCGGTGCGCCCACGAGATTTGCGTGTGGGGCGCATGTGGCATTTGCAAGGTGCGCCCACGATATTTTGCATGGTGCGCGCCACTGCGCGATGTTTATGTGAATCATGTGCGAGGTACCTGTGTTGGCACGCCAACCCACGGTTTGCACGTACGCACACCTTGCTTGTCCGCGGAGCGACCTCTATGGTGGGGGAGGGAGGGGGGAGGTCTTGCGCGCATGAGTATTTTGCGCACCTACACATTTCACTGCCTATTTGGGGGATCAAACAGACTTGAAATTGTGTGAGAACGATCTTGTTGGAATTTTCTCGACGAGCTGACCGTCTCCGAGGCCCAGAAACTTTGGTTTGAATACTTGGTTTTTTAGGGGAACCCTTTTTCCACATGAACTATGTAAGAAAAATATTATTTTAGCCATTTTAAATTTTAGGCCAAAGTTTAGTTAATGCATGCATTTACAAAAGTGGCATGCTAGTGGTGCTCGTGCACCATTAATTTTCAAACTCATTTGAGCATATTTACTCAAAAATATCAAAAATGATAAATGCAAAGTATTTTTAATAACATTTATCACAAATCTAAGTACATGATTTAGCATATATATTTGCATAAAATTGACGTAAAAACCCCACCCATATGCTTTAGTTTCCTTGCAAAATATTAAATTATGTGTAAATAGGCAAAAAATGGGACTGATAGTTTTAAATGAATGATTAAAGGTTCATAGCCAAGACATAAAATATTATAATTTCGTTTCATTTCCTAAGATTTCATTCAAATAAGAATCAACAAAAAGTCTTAACCTTGCCTCCGCATAATAACTTTCCCAAAAGAACATACTTCCCAGCAAGCTTCCCAGAAACTGTCAGAAAGACTACCACTGGAAGGCACTGTCAATTTCAAGAAAGGCACTGTTGATTCACCTACTCTCCCACTATCAGCAAAATTGAGGTCAGAAATATACACCCTTAACGGCTATAATCCCAAATCAGCATATATAATTAACGGCACAGTACTACTAACCATCCAAGGCTTCTATGAACCTCCTTGCCATTGAGCACGCGTTCGCTGGTGATCCTTCATTCTTCTGCAGCCACTAAAAAAACAAATTCTTCGTCTTTTTCGGCGGACAAAATAAAATTGAAGATGAAAAGGGGTCAGATTCGAATTCACCTTGCCGCTGATCATGAAAATAGTGCAATTGCCGACGCTTCCACCAGAAAAATGGATCATTTCGAGCTGCAGTTCGTCAAGAATCCTAGAAACTATCAGAGGACAATCCATCCTTTTGATCTGTTGGAGTTTGATGTACACTTCGCCTTCGATTGTGCGGACGTCCACCAATGTCGACGGAGATCTTCTCTGAATCCATGAACACTTGTTGGTGATTCCGTGGATCTGCCCGTGGTCACTTTCTTCGTCAACGATGGATTTGATGGAGGGGCTTTCCATATCGCGGTGGACTTCGTCTTCCTCGATTTTAATGATTCTTAAATATTTCTTGCCTTCCTTTTTCCCGGCGCGTAGTTTGAGTTCGTTCAGAGTCCTTGAGAGTTCTTTGATGTAGTTAATTGTGTCAGAGATGATTGTGGCTCTATCTGGCTGCAGTGACATCATTTAATAGAAAAGTTCAGAGTCCTTGAGAGTTCTTTGAGATTTTTTATCGTGTGAAAAAAAAAATTCACCCTGAATTTAAATAATTATCTATCAAAAAAATACCCTGAAATTATCTTCAAAATTTGTGCGTGCGCACATATAAAGTGTAAATTAGAAACACCATTTATTGATAATTTTTGAAAATGACATTTTTGTGAGACAAATTAACGGAAACAAATATTTTGTTTAGAATAAGCATTTTTTCGGTAATTCGGTGGGATGTGTGTGTGTGTGTATATATATATATATATATATATATATATATATATATATATATATATATATATATATAAGAAAATCATGATTTGATTAAATATTCATTTTTCAATTTAATTTTTCCTTATTTAGAAAATTCAATTTTTAAAACTTGTGATTTCATTTTATTTTTATAAATGTGCTCTCATGTAGACAAAATCTTCTACCTAAAAAAATATGTGCTCTGCTCTCCGCTCGCAAATCACGTGCAGACTGCAAAAATCTGCGACAAGCGGAATATAACACATAGGGTTTGCGAGCGGCGGGAGCACCATCACACTGGAACAATATTGTAGCCGGTACAATGTTGAGCGGGGCACGGGTGACCCCGTGCACTATTGCAATTAAAGTACTGTTGTGATTGGCTTAAGGGAGAGGCCCATACCTATCAATTATATGTATGTGTGTGTCTATATATATATATATATATATATATATATATATATATATATATATATATATATATATATCTATATATATATATATAGACACACACTCACGGTTCAAAATAGCATGAATTTCTAACATCTGAGTAATACTGAAACTGAAATTGAAATTCTGCTACCTTAATCTAATTTCCAATTTCAATTTAAGAGTTCGGAACGGACCCTAATAGTTTTCATTCAACTAAGGCTCTCTTTGGCACGGTGGTGGCGGTCGTAATCGCATAGGTTAAACCGTCATTCGTTAAGGATCACCTAACAAGCATCATCCGTGACAATTAAACCCTATATTCATGACTGCCACCACCGTGCCAAACGGAGCCTAAGGCTCCGTTTGGGGGGACTTATTTTCACCGGTAAAGCGGTCACGACCGCATGAACCGGGACTTAATTAAGGTCCAGTACATGCGGTCGTGACCGCTTGACCGGTGAAAATAAGTCCCCCCAAACAAAGCCTAATTGTATTACTTCATAAAGCTAAACAATGTGCTAGCTATACGCAAGCTTTTCTCTTTGATATCACCTTTGTTGGGTTTGGGATGAGTGATTTTAGAAGCTCAAACTTCATCCCCAACCTTTCTCTCCTCTGTTTCTCATTCTTCTGTGTCCCACAGTCTTCAAGACCACTCATCGCTGCAGCTTTCCTTCTCCGATTCCCAATTCTGGTGGCGGAGCTTTCAGCCTGCCGCAGTCCATAAAAATCCTCCATCCCAGAAAAAACGCCGTACTCATGATCATGTAAACACGATTGTAGGTTCATATTCATTGATGAAGACGGATCATAGAATGCCATCGGCACAGACGTAGTGCCATAAGAAGAATATTGATCACAGAGAAAACCCTCGGACTGAGAGTGGACGCTCGCAGATGCCAGCACTCTGAATACAGAAGAATCGCCACCATGGACAGATGAATTAAAGCTCTTCAGATTGGGGGCGTTAAGCTCTCCAGCCAAAGTCATATCCATATAGTGGCCGGCGAAAGCTTGAGAAGGATCACTGGTAAAAGAAATATCTCCTGGGAAGCTTGAAGGCTGGGTATTGTACATAATTATTCTGAAGGTCTATGTGTGAAATAAAAAAGACGTTTTTACATAATTACAAATAAATAAGAATGTAACAGAGAACAATCAAGGCTCGGATTGAGATATGTACTGTCAGGCCCGCGCGCAGAGCTGATAAACCAGAGGAGTGATAATTTGTGAAGAGGGAAAGTGGAACAAGAAGAAGAGAAAGGCTAGGGTTTCGTGAATCCGTTCTTTCGATTCAATTGCCTTTAACTAATGCCGATATGGGAGAGAAAGATCTTATCTTTTGCGTCCTTGGGCTGTACTGTGATGGCTGAATGGAGAGGCAGGGAAACAGTTTGTTACAGATATTCGTTTCTAGTGGGGCCCACTTCAACCTCCTCTGCCACCTCTTAGGCGTAGTCTAATTTATAAAACAGTTTCTAAAGTAGACATGGAAAATATCAAGTTTATCAACTAAAAAAAATACAGAAGAGAAAAAATTAAGGTGATTGTTATTAGCACTGCACTTTTGGATATTCGCACTTTATTTATTCTAAATTTTTCGTGTCTTTTGAAAATACTCCTTGTACATGCATTTTTAGGAAAAGTGTTCAACACGAAAGTTGTAGATCTGGACGAGATCTACAACTTTTGTGTTGAACACTTTTCCTAAAAATGCATGTACAAGGAGTATTTTCAAAAGGCGCGAAATCTGAGCGTATTTTTAGAAATACGCTTTATACATGCATTTTTAGGAAAATTGTTCAACACGAAAGTTGTAGATCTCGTCGAGATCTACAACTTTCGTGTTGAACACTTTTCCTAAAAATGCATGTATAAGAAGTATTTTTAAAAGGCGCGGAAAATTAAGAGTAAATAAAATGCGAATATCCAAAAATACAGTGCTAATAACAGTCACCAAAATTAATTATAGTTAAGTTTGAGTCACCTAATAATATATAAATTAATTCTCGGAATGAATTTAATTCAACTATTCAGTGATGATTTTATGAATCTTAAATCTTCATTTATTCGTGATTGCATGCATGGGCGGGCCTCTAAAGGTCCAGGTATGACCGGCCGCTCATACTGGATTTTAAAAAATTATTTTTTCAATAATAGAAAATATAATAGTTATCATGTTAAATAAGGAATCACATAATAAATAATATTAAAAATTTTACAAATAAAATAATGTTGTCATTATAGCTTAGTTGGTGGATTGCTTGTTTTTTATTTATATGATATTGGGTTCAAATCTTATAATGACAAATTTAAAATTTTATTTTTTTTATAAACAAACTCATCATTATTATGACATTGTTTTTTATAAACAAACTTATTATTATGACATATTTAAAACTATATTTTTTTATAAACAAATTTATTATTACGATATTTTGTAGAAATTATTTTTACAAACAAACTCATTATTATGATGTTGTTTAGAAATCATTTTTTATAAATAAATTTTTTGTCATGTTTAAAGTTTTATTTTTATATTACCATATTAATTATTTTGTTATTGTTCAAAAAATTATTTTTAGAAAAAAATCTAATACTATGTTCTTGTTTAAATTTTATTTTTTATAAACAAGTTCATTTGTATGTTGCTTATTAAAGTTTTTAATAAACAAGTTCATTTTTAAGTTGTTGTATATTATTTTTTTTATTAAAAATAAGTATTAAGTAGTGTCGATTTTGAATAATTTGTAAAAAATATTGAATGATTTTATGCTTTGCCAACACTAAGTAAAGCTCCCGCGTTCGCCACTGATTGTATGTGTAACATCCCTCAAACAACTAGACTCCTAAGAGTGTTTTTGTCATGACTAGGTCATGACAAAACCCTAGGAAGCTCAAGAGACTAAGTGAACCAAGGCATGAAGGTGGAAATCACCTTGGTCTGCAAATAGCTCATTTCAAGCACCATTCCTAGAGTTTTACTTTAAGGCCTCAACTTGACTCCAGTACTCCACCACAACACCCCTAACCCTTAGGAGGTCCATAGGGTCACCAAGGACCCATTGAGGTCAACTAAAGAGGTCAAGTTGACCAAAGTCAACCTTAACACTAAAATGGTCAAAGTGCCCTATTAAGGGTCAAGTGGCCTCCAAGGTTCAAAAATAACCCTACCCAACCCTTCCTAGACTTTAGGGGAGACAAATGGGTCACCAAGGACCCATTGGGGTCAACCCAAAAGGTCAATTTGGCAAAAGTCAACTGAATCCTAATTTAGGTCAAATTAACTCAAATTGACATAACCTACCCAAATCTACTTGGCTAAGCCCAATTTGAGTGCCCATTAACCTTAGGAGGCTAAGAATTATCTAAAATGCCATTCATTTTCTGGAAATAGTGACTTGGAGAGAGAAAGCTCTAGTTTCCCTTTAATGGAGGCGAGAGAAAGGAAGAGGAAGAGGCCATTCATGGCCAAGGAAGGCCAAGGGCCTCCTCTCTTCATCTCCAATGGCTTGATCCATCTCTCCTGGTCAATTCTGAGGAGATCAACAGCCCTGGATGGCCCCATTGATGGCTGTAATGAAGAGAATTTCAGTTGGCCGAAATTCTCAAAATGGTCATTTATGGTGTCATTGAAGAATGATCTCTCCTCTCCCCATCTGAGCATTTTAAAACCTTCTCCAGACCTAGAGAAGTCATTTCCATACTTGCCCTAAGGATTTCAAGCCCTCTGGTAGTGTTGTTGCATCGCACCGAGCGGCGCCACCACCGTCATTAGCAACCTGACGGTCGGCTAGGCTCCAGCCCTCCCAAAAGGTCTTGTCTTCCTCTCTCTTTGTGGATAGATCTTCATCTGTTGGCCCCAAGGTTTGGGTCCAATTGGTCCCAGATCAAGGGAGCCGAGAGCTTGATTTTTCAAGCTTTTATTCCATTCACAATTCACTGTTCCGACCACCTCCAGCCGCCCCACCACCGCGAATCACCGGCCACCACTTCAACGAAGGTAGTGGTGGTAGTGGCCGGCCAGGAATGGGCGTGGGTGGCCAGGAAATCACAGACAAATATCACCCAGGACGGGGCAATCTCAACCGTTGGCACGCTGGGGAAGATCAACGGATACCGTCTGTTAGAGCGTCAAGATTCGTGTCGCCCGGATTTATTTAAGGATTATTATTATTTATTTTGTCACAGTTATTGCAGTGTTTTGAAATAAATATTAAAAATACTTAGAGCCCTCTACTGGGAAAATGACAAATATCAAGGTTCTAGACATTGAGCTCTAGTTTATTCAAAAATTAATTTCAACCCACTTGGGTCAGTGGTCTGACCACAGCACTCAAAATGGTGCAGTCTATACATAGGCCTGACTAGAGACTAATTTGAGTGCCCCCACTAAACCATTTAGTAAAATGCCTTGAAATTTTGACCATAGGCTTATTATACAGACACACTCATCATATCCAAAAATGGGAATTTTTGAAAAATATTGTCCTATAGTGTTTGTAAAAATTTAATAAAAAATGTATGAAATAATTAAGGGGTCTAATGACCTCAAAACCATCCAATATTTTGGTGGTTGTCCATTATAGTCATGACATGACTGGTAAAAATTGCTGCCCATTTGGGGTTGTTTTGAGTAGGTATTGGTGTGACCAAAAATTGGTCCCTTATGGGTAACTTCGGGCAAAGGTTATCAATCCTCATCCAAAAGGGATGAAACCATGGCCACTGCCTCCTAGTCCTCTAAAACACCCCCTCAAGAGATTTTGAGTTGTTTGGGGTGGATATGCACTAAGATCCTGGTTTAGGCCCTAGAGTTGATGTTTGGGGCCTAGTGAAGGACATGAGGCTATATGTCCTTGGATGGTCTTCGAACTTTATTGGTGAGTTCCTAGGGTAAAAATAAGCTCTAAAATAGTGGTTGTAGGATTTTTAGGAACATATACCCTCTTGAAATAGTTATGGATAGTTTAGAGAACTTTGATTCACTAAATAATTACATGCTCAAATGAACTTGGATGCTCATGAAACTTAGGCAGTGTACTTATTTGGATGATATTGTTCCCTAGAAATTTTAATGTGAAATTTGGATTAGTAATCATAGTGTAACATCCCTCAAACAAATAGAGCCCTGGGAGTAGTTTTGTCAAGACTAGATCATGACAAAACCCTAGGAAACCCAAGTGAGCTAAGGCATGGAGGTGGATATCACCTTTGTTTACAATAGCTCAACCTAATCACCAGGCCTGGGATTTGACTGTAGGGACGTTTCATCTTGACTCCATGACCCCACCATGGCACCCCTAATCTTAGATGAGGCCAATGAGTCACCAAGGACCAATTGGGGTCAACCAAAAGGGCCAAGTTGACCAAAGTCAACCCTAACTCTAATTAGGTCAATCTAAGCTCACACATGATCAATTGACCTCCCCTATCACAACCCGCATTTTCTCCGAAGAAAGCGGATTATCAGAGTAGGAGAAAATACGCGTCATGATGCCACGTCGAGCAGGGGATAACTGCCGACGCTCAGGCAAACCTCTAACAACTATACTTTATAAAAATTCATAAGTTATATGATTAGAAAATCAGTTATATTTTTAAAGGTCGTATCCCTCGGCTCGGTGGATCACATAGTTCACAATTTAAAAACTATACTTATACGCTGCGGAAAATACTTTATTCAGGTTCGACATCCTAAAAGAGTGCATTAGTGTCCCTAGAAGACAACTTATACTATGCAGGACCCTACTTTTGATTTATACTATATATATAGGAAAATGATCTTTTTACGTTATTTGGAAAATAGTGATGAGTTTTATAAAACATGGTGATCATGAGGAATACTTATAATAGTGTTTTTAGGTTTAAAAGTAACTAGCAACCTAGCATAAATCATCCCAAGAGAAAGTAGATTATCTCCAAAAAAAAGGTAGCAACAAAAAGTAACACATCTAGTATCAAGGTAAAACTACCAGTGGGCGCCAACAAACTGATACGAACCCACTGGTAAGTATGTATGTCTGTAAGAAAAATAGTAAAACTACCTCACAAGACCAAGGAACTAATCTCCACAGTATGAGAGACCACCAGCAACAACACAGCACAACTAGCCGCCTAATCGGCTACTAACAAGGACCTGAAGCATTCAAAGAAGAAAAGAATACCTCAGCAAGCTAAAAAAGTAAAAGATGTACGAAAATGTTAGGTTATAAGGTAAGCAAGAAGAGTAAGCAAACCAAAACAAGCACCGCTGTCCAAGGCAAGACAAAAAGAAAAGCACTAAGTGCGAGGAAACAGCAACAACCTTGCCCAAAAATAAATCCTGCAGAGTTTACCAGGCTACCATGAGCCCAAACGTTGCATATTTATAAAGGAAGAAATGTCTAACACCCTAAGCTGTGGGAGATGGTAGTAGCAAAAAACAACGCGGATCCGGGTTGGAGGCAAACTCAGCCCCCCAACCATAATTTCCAAGAAACAAAGTTCAGGGGTCTACATGTGAAAGCACTAGGGACCTCCCACCCCCTTGCCCAGCCCATACCTGGAGCAAGATAAAAGAAAAAGGGTGGCCTTGGCTAAATTACGCAACACCTTCCCCAATAAGAGCTTCAAACCACCACTACAAACCACGACCCACGATTCGGCCTTTTTGAAAAAAAGAAAATAGCCGACAAGGAACCTCAAAATCAAGGAATTCACTCGGGGGAGAAAATCAAGGTAAGGGAAAAACGGCATGGCATTGAGTGAGCCCCACTCACTCAATGTAACATCCCATTTCCAACTAGACACCTAAGAGTGGTTTTGTCATGACAAAACCCTAGGAAGCCCAAGAAAGAGTCAAGTGGACCTGGTGGTGTGGATAGGGCCACTATGGTCTGCACTTAGCAGATTTCTAAACCTTGGTAAAAGGTGATCATGGGGCTTCACCAAGACTCCAAGACCCCACCCATACCCTTATAACCCTAGAAGGGGGTCAATGGGTCACTAAGGACCCATGGAGAGCAATCAAAGGACCTAAGTTGACCAAAGTCAACTATAACCCTAGCTAGGTCAAATTGACCTACACAAGGGTCCATTGCAGTCTATTAGCCAAATATACCCCACCCATACCTCCATAACCCTAGGTAGGGGTCAATTGGTCACTAAGGACCCTTGGAGGGTAGTCAAGGGAGCTAAGTTGACCAAAGTCAACTCTAAACCTAAATAGGTCAAATTAACCTACACAAGGGTTAATTGCAGTCCCTTAGCCAAAAGGACCCCACCCCTACCCTCATAGACCTAATGAGAGGCCAATAGGTCACCAAGGACTCATTGGGACCAATCATAAAGACTAGGTTGACCAAAGTCAACTCTTGACCTAAAATGGTCAAAGTGCCCTAGTTAAGGGCCAAGTGACCTCCAAGGGCCAATCCAACCCCACCTTGACCCTATGGGAGGCTAATGGGTCACCAAGGACCCATTAAAGAAATCTCAAGGACCAAATTGACCTAGGTGGGTCCTAGTCCAACTTTGGGTCAAGTTAGCCCAAATGGGCTAACTCAAGCTCAAGCCCATTTCAATTGAGCTAACCATGACTTAAGTGACCAAATGGACTTGTGGGCTGCCATGGGACATGTAGGAGCCAAAAATTCAGGCTTGGTGACTAGGAGAGAGAAAGTCACCCATGGAGGAGAGAGAAAGAGAAGAAAGAAGAAGGAAGGAGGACTTTGTGCTCCTCCTTCCCCCTCCCCAACCTCCCCATTCATTTCAGAAGGACAAGGGGGAGTGCAGCAGCCATTGTGGACTGGTTAGAGCAAGCACCACCCCCTACCAACCTAGCTGCCAATATTGACCATGTCCAAAAATGGCACATGGCAATTCAGCCACCTAACTCCCTCCTCCCCCTCTTTAAAAGCTTCAGTGAGGTCCAAGGAGTATTTCCCACTCTTTTCCTGAAGAAGCCAAGCCCTTTCCTCCATTTTTGAACAATCCGACCACCACCGACCACCACCATGCCAATCCGGCGATCAGCACGGCTACAGCCGCCACCACAGGTCCTCCTCCACTCCTTCTTGCATGGGTAGATCCTTAGAATCCATAGGGCCAAGGTTGGAGCTCAATTGAGCCCAATCGGATTTTGAAAATCATGGATTTTCCATGAAATTACATCCTATCAGGTTCGCCGGAAGGTGTCGGCGGCGGTGGCAGGCCGGGGAGGTGGCCGGAGCGACGGCGGCAGCCGCTGGAAATCAGCCCAGGTGGGATGAATCTGGGCCGTTGGCGCGTGGGGGCGATGATGGGATGTCGTCCAATTATGCGCCAAGATTCGTGCAGATGAATAAATAAACTATAGCTTAAGTTTAATTTTATTTCATTTCCTGTCACAGAATTTGTATTTATTGGTATTAATTATTAAAAATAACTAGAGCCTTTTCAGAGAAAATAGTCAACATAAAAAAGGTAGCCCTATAGGTCTACTGTTAAACAAAATTGGTTTGAACCAATTTGGGTGACTGGTTTGACCAGGGCACTCAATTTGGTGGGGTCTATACATATGACTAGGCAATCATTAAACTAGTTGCCCACACTTCATCCTTGGTCCAAATGGTCTGAAATTTTGGCAGGGAGTCACCCTACCCTATATCTAGACTCTGCCCAAAAATGAGAATTTTTGGGAATAATTTTCTTATAGTTTTGTAAATAATTTAATTATGCTAGGGTAAATTAAATTATGGGTCAAATGAAGTCTAAATTAATCCAAATTTTGGTGGGATGTATATGAATTCAATATAGACCTCTGGTTAAAATTTTATTAAGTTTGGAGTTGATTTAAATGGGAATCAAGCAAACCCTAGCCTTGCCCTAAGAAGGGCATTTTGGTCCAAAATGTAATTTTGGGTTTTGAGTGTCCAATTCACCTCAACAGAGGTTCAAATTTGAGACATTAACTTTGCATGACTTTATACACCTTCCAATGAAAACTTGGGGGCAGTGGAGTTGATTTGGCCCAAGATCCTAGGTCAAACCCTAAAGAAGGGCTTTTATACCTTGTGAAGGGCATATGGCCATAACACCTTGTATGACTATGAAACTTTGTAGTGATGGTTTTAGGGTAACTATAACCCTCTGGTAAAAGTCTTAGGATGTTTTGGAAAGTTTGGGACCCACAAAACCCTGACCCTAGTTTAGGGCACAAACTTTGTAGGGTTAGAATAGGCTAGTTAAACTCTTCCAAATAAGGTGAAATTTTGGTATAATGGTAATAAGGATATTATTAGTCTCTGGTAATTTATTTGGGAATTTTGGGATAATATTTATGGTACTACATTTGAAACACATGGGATGTCTCAATTTAATAAACTAATTATTATGGTCTCTCTGACCCTTGGGAGGTCATGAAAGTTTGGCAGAGGATGTTTTGAATCATTATAAGCTTATATAAATTTTATGAAAATTTTTGGATACTTATTTGAGATACTTACTTCACAAGTTTGTTAAATGATGGAATTATTCAATAATTTAATTTAGCCCATATACTGATAAATAAATTATGAAATTTGTCCCAAACAATTTACATGCCATTAGATTCATACTTGAATTTTCCCTGAATTTTTGGAAGCAATATAGTATTTTACATTTCTTTAAATGAATTTTTAAGGATTAAAATGAAATAATGATTTGGGGATAAAACCTTACTGAAAAATTTAGATATATTTGAAGATGAGTTATATCCTTATTTTGAATAACATATAAAATTTGTAGAATGATATCTTGACTGAAAATGGTACTTTATGTTCATTATTGGAAGTTTTAGTCAATAGAATAATTAAATAAATTATTAAGTAAATAAGGAAAATTTTGGATCTCTGGATTTAGGGCTTAAAGGTCATAATGGACCTCCATTAATTATTATATGGGTATTGGATGATTACTTGATATACTTCCCATTTTACATAACATTAAACCTTGGTGGTCTGCATATAGTAAATCTTCAGAAATAATCTGGAGTACAAGTTAGGTTATAGGAATGAGTTCATCTTTCAAGGTTGGATGAGCTAGGGATGGGTTTGACTAAAAGTTAGGTGGTGTTTGGGATCGACGAAAGATCGTCTTCCCCGTAGAGTGGAAGGTCAAAATCATCTTAGGTTTAGTTTATTATAATATGAAAATGAAATGAGTAAAACCTAAGTTGTTGGCATAAAGTGAATTGAGGAGTAGGTAATAAACTTAGGATTTCACACTCTCACACCCCTGTGTCCCGAGAGATAGTTTGGGTTACTCGGGCAATAAGCCCAGTGGTTAAGGTAATGGGCATGGTAGCCCGGGGAGCTTCGGCTCGGTTGTAGATTATGACGGACGGGTTAGTCCGGTGAGCTTCAGCTCGGTTGTAGATTGTGACGGACGGGATAGTCCGGGAAGATTCAGCTCGGTTATTTGTTGGACTCATAACTATTGCATGTGCATAAAAGGTATAAGGTGGCGGGTCTTCGATATTGGGGAGTTCGTTGCACCGACACCAATATCGTTGACTCGGCAAGTGTGGTTTTACACTTCGCCAACAGAAGTCCGGTGCGCCAGCCGGCAAGAGTACGCAGGCGTCCGCTTAGTGCACCAAGCGTTGAGGCGTACGATAGGTCAGATCGGTAGTGCAAATACTGGTTTTGAGCTGGGCGAGGCCCAACCCACCGCTTCCGTCTGCCACTACGGAGGTATCCTGGGAGGTAACGGCTCTGAAAGGGGGAACTAAAGGTCTGTGTACACAGAGTCGAGTGGGTGAGTTGCACTTGCATGTTCACATCATAGCATATTTGCATTTCATAGCATAATCATTGCATATAACCTGACACCTAATGTATAAGCGGTATGGGACGCTCTATACATTAGGCCTTGCAAAATGACCCCTTGGCCTATAAGTTCGCGCGAGCGTACTTATAAGTCAAGGTTCTCTTTCAGTATTATTTATATGTTATGCCTGCTAGTAAAACCGACACCCTATCGTATAAATCGGTATGAGACTTTTATACGATAGGAGCCCTGTAAGAGATCCCTTAGCTTATGTGTTTTCACATAAGTTAAGGTTACTTGTTTAGATTTTGTATAATTATTATCACACTTAACACTGTTAGTTTAGTTCCGTTGCCATCTGCAATTTGACATTCTCCACCTTCATGTCCTTTCCATTCCTTCTCCCCGCTCAGTGCTTAGGAGCCATGGGGGAAGGGGTGGGGGACGATAGGTCTTAGTCTTTTAGACTAACGGTTTTCGAACCACATCATTTAGGGGACCACGGAGCCCAGCATGGAGGGGCAGCCCCGGAGGTCGGCACGCTTGGAGATCGGACAGTCTAGCACTGGAGTCCAGACAGCAGGGACTGTGAGTCCCGAACACCAGTAGTTGTATTAGTTTGCTTCCGCGATGAGTGATTTGTAGTGAGGACTTGATGTACCGGGCATAAGCCCGAGATTTTCATTATATGTACTATCTGTGGACACTCCCTTCGTGGAGTTTATTTTTCTATATATGTGATTTCTGTGGACTTGCTTTTATACTTATGCTACAGTAGAGATCGATTTGACCAGCAGAATCGGCGTCTTGTAGCGACGACCTTCCCGGGTGAGAAGGTATCACCGCAAGGCGGCGGTTCTGGGCCTAAGACCCGGTGTCGAAAAAGAAAAAAATGGGGGTCTTACAAGTGGTATCAGAGGAAACCTCGATCAGAAAAGTAGCAGTCCACTAACCCTGGGACACCCCCGCTCGAGTTTAGTTTGGGGACAAACTAAGCAGCGGAAGCAGTGGTGGGCCCATTTGGGAAATCACATGAAAATTATCCACTTTTAGTTAAATCTGTGAGACTTCTTATATTTGACTTCTATTACGCAGCCCCCAGCGCAGCCAACACCACAAGACGGAGTTCAGCAGACTCCGACTGTTGCACCACCTCCCCCGGTCCCCACTCCGTTCCTACACTCGGAGATGGGTCAAACGCTGACAGCAATTCTAGATGCTTTCAGGGCTCAGCAAGTTCCGGCTCCGCAGCTAAACCCGGGGGCTAATTGGCTGAGCATCTTTCGAGGACTCTCTCCTCCATCCTACTTGGGGACAAAATCCGCCGTACGGACAGAAGAATGGCTAGATATTATGTACGAAATACTGACTGGGATACGGTGTCCCTGGGAGGAGAGGGTGGCCTTGGTTGTCTCCTTCCTGAAGTCCCATGCTAAGAGGTGGTGGAAGACGCTGCTGGACACAAGGTTTGCTGATAGGGAGGTTGCGGAAGTTACCTGGGAAGAGTTCAGGACCGCGCTGCTAGAGCATTTTATTCTGCACTCGGCCAGGGATGAGTTGGAGGAGCGGTTCTTACAGCTGAAGCAGGGCACCCGGACAGTGGTGGAGTACCATCGGTAGTTCGACCATTTGGCTCGATATGCAGATTCTTACCAGCTGGACGAAGCGGGATACATCAAGAGATTCTATAAGGGCTTGCGGGAGGACTTGAGAGAGGCTTTGTTGTTTGTATCTGACGGGCCTATCTCCCGAATTTTGGAGATGGCAAAGAGGATTGAGGCCGATTGGCACACCACTCGGGGCCGGAAGCGGCAAGCGGAGGATCAGGGCCGAAGAGCCCGAAATGATCAGCGGCAAGGTGCTATACCAGGTGGAAGAAGGACAGAGGACCAGCCTCGTCAGGAAGTGAGGCAGGAGCCGAGGGAGCCGGTGGTAATGGCTCCTCAACCTCTTCAGATGAGGGAGGCACCAAGACCCGGGGGCATGGAATTTCCCCCACCAGAGTGCTATAACTGCCATCAGATAGGGCATATTCGGAGAAACTGCCCCATGAGGGAAGCACCTCTACCAGCACCACAGGTTGCCCCGCATGCCCAGCAGTTTGGAGGACGAGGACGTGGTCGAGGACGTAGTTTCCAGGGTGCAGATCGTAGGCAGCAGAGGGAGCAAATTTATGCACTGGATCTGGCTCAGCCCCGGAACCCGGAGCAAGTAATCACTGGTACGCCTGAAAATTTTCCTTATTTATAGTTATTTCCTCATGAAGTTAAATTTTATATGGAAGTGACAATCTAGGAAAGAAAACCATAGCTAGATTCTAAGACATTTAATTTTTCCCAAAACCCCAGAAATAGTTTTCATCAGCGGCAAACCCGCTTATATGCTATTTGATACGGGTGCTTCGCACTCATTTGTATCGGAGGCCTTCATAGAAGGGTTGGAAGGCGTGGAACGATTCACGGGTCTGATGATGAGGATATGATTACCCGACGGATCAGAGTTGTTCACCTCGGCCCACTGCGATATGGAGGCGGAGATCGGCGGAAAGATATTTGAAGCTCCAGCGACGATCATAAAGATGCCAATCTTTGATTTGATCCTAGGAATGACGTGGTTGAATTGGAATCATGCTCAAATTGACTGCACGTCCAAGAGAGTTACCGTGAGACATGGAGATTCCTACCTCGTCATTGAAGGTACTAGATCTATTCCCCCTCTCATGCTGTCATCTGTACAGGCCGTCAAGGCTCACTTACAGGGGGAAGAAGTGTATGAGGTAATATTTGAAATGACTGAGGCCAAGGTCTCCACCTCGGGTATTCCGGTGGTGCGAGATTTTGCCGACGTATTTCCAGAGAAACTGCCTGGGCTACCCCCGCACCGGGAGCAGGATTTCCAGATACAGTTGGTGCCGGGGGCTAAGCCGGAAGCTAGAGCCCCTTACCGGATGGCCCCAAAAGAGCTGACAGAATTTCGAAGCCAACTCCAGGAACTGGTGGAAGTCGGATTTGTTAGGCCGAGTTCCTCGCCATGGGGAGCCCCGGTATTATTTGTGAAGAAGAAGGATGGAACTCTGAGACTGTGCATCGACTACCGAGCACTAAACCGATTGACAGTCCAAAACACATATCCGTTGCCAAGGATAGATGAGCTGTTTGACCAACTAGAAGGTGCGCATTTCTTTTCCAAATTGGATCTAAGGTCGGGCTACTACCAGTTACGGATCCAGGAGGATGACATTCCGAAGACTGCTTTCAGTAGCAGATACGGGATATATGAATTTACCGTGATGCCCTTCGGGCTCACAAATGCGCCGTCGGCATTTATGAGCCTTATGAATCATGTGTTCGAGGAATATTTAGATGTGTTTGTCATCGTGTTTATCGATGCCATCCTCATTTACTCAAGGACAGAGGAGGAGCACACATGACATCTGACGCAGACCCTGGAGAGACTACGGGAGCACAAACTTTATGCAAAGATCAGCAAATGCCAGTTTTGGTTGAAGGAGGTGGCCTTCCTAGGCCATATTATCAGTGGTGCTGGGTTGGCAGTGGACCCGGCCAAGATCCAAGCGGTTCGGGACTGGCCACAATTGAAGACGGCCACAGATGTACGAAGTTTCCTAGGACTTGCCGGTTACTACCGGAAATTCGTAGAGGGATTCTCTCGTATCGCCCTTCCACTCACATCTCCGACAAGGAAGGAGGTGCCCTTTATCTGGACCCCACAGTGTGAGGCGGCTTTTCAAGAGCTAAAGGGGCGACTCACTTCGTCTCCTATACTTGCTCTCCCTTCAGGGAAAGAAGGATTCTAGGTCTACACCGATTCCTCCTACCAGGGCATGGGTGCAGTGCTTATGCAGAATGGCCATGTGATAGCTTACGCTTCTCGGCAGCTGAAGAAGCACGAGCAAAACTACCCAGTCCATGACTTAGAGATGGGAGCTGTCATCTTTGCACTAAAAGTCTGGCGTCACTATCTGTACGGTGTCCACTGCGACATATACTCCGACCATAAAAATTTGAGGTATGTGGAAACGCAAAAAGAGCTGAACATCAGACAGAGACGATGGGTGGAATTTTTGGCAGACTACCAGTATGAGATGCACTACCACCCGGGAAAGGCGAATGTGGTAGCGGATGCACTGAGCCGAAAGACCGCAAACACCGGAGTAGGAACGCAGTTGATGGCTTTGGAGTTAATTCAGATGTTAGATAAGATGCAAATATCCTTGGTGTCCGAGGATCACCCAGAGTTATACCAAGAGTATCTTTCATCATTAATCACCACTGATGACATTGGAGAAAGGGTCAAGGATGCACTACAAGAAAAGTGACTTTTAGTGATGAAATTTTTTGTCACTAAATGTTATATTTCGGTCACTATTGACAATTAGTCACCAAATTTATTGCGTCACAAGTTCGTCACTAAAGCCCCGTCACTAAATGTCTTTAGTGACCAAAAAATATTTGTCACAAAATGTACATATTTTGTGACCACATTAATTAAGTCACTAAAACCATTCAGTGATTAGCTATTTTAGTCACTAAAGATATTTAGTGACAACCTTGTGAATTTGGTCCCGAAAAAGATATTTTTTCACAAAATTATATTCAATTTCTCACTAAATATTACAGTCTTATTTTATTTACTAGCAATTAAAATTCAATATCAAGCATTCAAACAAAATAATAAATAAAATACTCATCACAGGGAAATTTTTTGCCAACATACATTATTTTATTAATTAAGATAAAAGAGGGTGGGAGATAGCCCAAACCCCTCATTACAAAATAAAAAAAACATCATCTCTTATTACACTTAATACAAATTTTTATAGGGCACATGATCCTCCTTGGACATTGAAAATATTGGAGCTCCATGCATCACTACACATGATTGGGCTCTAGTGAGATGACATAACACATGCTTAGGACCTGAAATTTCAAAAATCCAAGAAATTAAGGACATCGCCATTTAAGAACATATAAACAATTAAGGTCAGAATAATTGATATTCCAAAATCATACCTTGACTTATAGCTGAAGGAATTTCACATGATCGATAATCTCATCAAGCATTGATGTCTTGTCTGTACTGCAAGATACAAGAAATTTGATTATAAATAGCTCTCAAGCTAACAAAGAATAAATAGGATATAAATAGCTCTCAAACAGAACTAATAAAAAGATGCAATAATATTTCTTATGCTACACAGTGTGATATTCTACAAGGGAGACAAGGTTGTGCTTAACAATTCCAAACCACCATAATAAGGAACCATTCATCCTTATACATTTACTGGAGTTATTCCAATTAAAGTGAAAAATTATCACCTAGTTAAAATGCAAAATGAAGTATGCTTGACAAAAGAAACATCAATGCACGTATACACTTTCCAAGACACGTAAGTGACAGATTTTCAGCGAACCGGGCGCCCGACTCGCAAATTTTCAGGGAACCGGGCGCACAGTTCGCAGATTTTCAGGGTACCGGGCGCCTGGGTCGCAAATTTTCAGGGGACCGGGCGCCCGCGTCGCAGATTTTCAGGGGACCGGGCGCCCGGTTCGCAGATTTTCAGGGACCGGGCGCGCGGTTCGCAGATTTTCGGCGGACCGGGCGCGCGGTTCGCAGATTTTCGGCGGACCGGGCGCGCGGTTCGCAGATTTTCGGCGGACCGGGCGCGCGGTTCGCAGATTTTCGGCGGACCGGGCGCCCGGTTCGCAGATTTTCGGCGGACCGGGCGCCCGGTTCGCAGATTTTCGGCGGACCGGGCGCCCGGTTCGCAGATTTTCGGCGGACCGGGCGCCCGGTTCGCAGATTTTCGGCGGACCGGGCGCCCGGTTCGCAGATTTTCGGCGGACCGGGCGCCCGGTTCGCAGATTTTCGGCGGACCGGGCGCCCGGTTCGCAGATTTTCGGCGGACCGGGCGCCCGGTTCGCAGATTTTCAGCGGACCGGGCGCCCGGTTCGCAGATTTTCAGCATCATAAATAATTTTGTACGGAAGAAATACAATCTCGCTTCATCATTCTAGAATATTCCCATTGATAAGGACCAAAAATAGAACTGGTCTGATGAAAAAATATATAGCATGGTGTCTTCACTGTCACTAAAACAATTGCAGGATGCGTTGTTTAATCAGTTACCTGGTGCTCCAGCTTTGAACAATCATAAGCAACATCTATGCGGCTTTGCAGCCTCTGCAGACATTCTTCCTGAACCAAAATGTAGGAACAATAATAGTTAGCAATTTCCATTTTCCTAGAAGTAAGGAAGATCCAAAGCATGCAATGAGCGCCGTAAATCCATCAAAATGGTAAAAAGGGCGAGTTTTATAGATAAGAAACATCAACAATAACAACACTCAAGCCTTTATCCCACTATAGTGGGGTCGTCTATATGGATCATTTGTCTCCATTGTGCCCTATGTTTTGTCATAAGAAACATCAGAAAAACAAATTTTAATCATGATAAAAGGATGTATCCTTTCAAATCAGATAGGTGAGATTTATGGTGAAAATGTTATACTTCCATAAATATGCTTTAGGATAAAGTGTTATCCAAACAAAAATATAAAAAGAAAAAGTCCTAGACCGTTATAATCATCCTCAGCATCATTAGCCTTATCCTAATTATTTAGGGTTGTCTTATAAATCCTCATCATTCATTTAATTTGTTCCTACGCCGCATGAGGCATAGGAATTCTACCAATTTTACATTGTTAATATGGTTTAACCTTTTTGGTTCCTAATCATTCAAAATTATTTTAATCTATCTGACTAACGAGTGCATTTTCTTCCATCCATGTCATGTGTTCAAATAGCTTGTATGTATATTCATCACCATCTTATATGCAGTAATTGATACCTTTAGAAAAAAAGGCTATGAACAAGTGAAAGATAATATCTTAAATCAACAGTTCGATAATTAAACAAATGGGCATATCTTATTAACATATGCTTGCCATATTCAGGAAGAGATTACCATATTCGGGTAAGTGATTGTAACATAAATTACAAGTGAAACATATTCCATCTCTCACACTTGAGCAAACTGAATATGACCAATTTCTTTTCATAATGAGTATGTACAAACGTTTTTGAAATACATAGAGAATTTTCTAAAAAATTTATGTCATTTATATTCTTACTTCAAATGATGTAAAAAATAGTACCTGTAAGGGGGTAAGCTCAAATGATATTTGAGCATCAATTTCTCTTCTCTTAGCGCAAACACAAGAAGTCCCTTTCCAATCCATGCAGTTGACCCTGTGAAAATGTTGGTTGTACCATTCCACGCAAGATGATAATCAATGATTGTTTAGAGACTCTGTATCAAGCAAGAGACATTGAATTTTCCAGGGAACTTGATCCAGATAAAATCTTCCAACATCATTAGGGTAAAGATGGTCCAAGTATTATACATGTCTTTAATACTCTATATTGAATCCTGAGAGAGGAAGTTGTCTACCTAAATCACCTAGAGGGGGGGGGGGTGAATAAGTGAGATGTGCGTCTATTTGCGGAATAAAAAATTAAGGAACTAGCACAGCATAATACCAAGCAATCACAGACGACAAAAGATTTATAGTGGTTCCCCAACCTTGGGTACGTCCACTTTCCTCACCAATCTAGTAAACCACTAGACTTGGCTACTCCACTATCTCGGATCAAAATGATCCTACACCTCGGAACAACGTTCCTACAAAACTCGATCCCAAAATGGATCTACACTCGGAAGATTAAAACTTCCTACAAATCTCGGAGAGAATTTCTCCTACAATAAAGATGTTTGAAATATAACTCAAATAATACAAACAGTGAATTCTCAGATCTGAATAGATCGGCCTTGATCTTCCTCTTTGTTCGATGTGGCTTTTTCAGAAAGATCGAAGAAGAACACGGCAACCCTAGATCTGAAAAACTTCTTTGACTTCTCCCGATCGGATGTAGAAGATGATGAGAGGCAAAACTTTGATCACGATCAGAAGAAGAAAATTTAGATCTGAATCAGGAATCAGAAACTCAGCACGAGCACGATGATGATCAACGGCGGCGGCGGCGGCTTCAGTGATTCAGACTTTTCTGAGAGGTAACAATGTCGACGGCGGCGGCTTGTAGATCTCGAAAAACTTATATTCTCTGAAAATTCCTTTTCTTTTCCTTATTAGGTTAGGTCTAATCACGTATCCCTTTTATAGGAGACTGATAACGGTCATAATCGTAATTAACGATGATACGTGGACCAATCAGAAAAGAGGAATTCAAAAATTACTTTGGAATTCTGGACTAAGCGATCTTCAGAAAAAATCAGAGTCATATACACGAGAGGAAATGATATACTCGAGTATATGTCTATCTGATACTCGAGTAACTAGAAGTGAAGCATACTTGAGTGAATGAGTTTCGACATACTCGAGTATCTGGGTTCACCTACTCGAGTGACAGAAAAGATCTACTCGAGTATAAAGAAGTTGGTTACTCGAGTATATCTACTTAGAGGAATTCTCAGGATAAAAGGATGGTGTTACTCGAGTATATAGAAAGGAGGTACTCGAGTACTTGGAAGACAGTTTACTCGAGTATAACAGAGGGAGTCAACTACTCGAGTATCTGAGCTATTACTCGAGTATAGAGAGTCTACTCGAGTATATAGACTTAGAGAAATTCCTTTATATTTCCAGTCCAGGCTTACTCGAGTGTAAATAAAGCATCTACTCGAGTAACTCTAAGACTACTCGAGTAAGAGAGTTAACCTACTCGAGTATCAAGTAACCTACTCGAGTATACCAAAGAAGTACTCGAGTATGTATACTTAGGATATTTTCCAGATAAAACAGAATCCTTTACTCGAGTATATAACTTAGACCTACTCGAGTAACAAACCATTTACTCGAGTATATATAAATTTACTCACTCGAGTATATGAAGATCTACTCGAGTATACACTTATATACTTGAGTAAAAGGGATTTTTCTCGAGTATGCTTAAGTCAACTACTCGAGTACTAAGTCACCTACTCGAGTATATGGAGTATATTACTCGAGTATGTGGACTTAGTAGAATTCTTGGAATTAGGTCTTCTATCCTTCTTTGTCCATGAGTCCAAGTGCATCTAGATGAAGTGTATCCCAATAGAGAGACTATACGTGAGTCAACACCTTGGATCACACAATGAGGGATTACATTGTATGGTCCTGTGTTTGATGACCCACTATAGACTGACATTGGTCTACACTTGGCAATAGAGTCCTGCGCACAAGTAACTTAAACACAATATCAAATACAACTTAATTCATCTTAGTTCCGGGTCTGACTTCCCACAAATCTGAGGTATTGTGGAGACAAATCCCAACAATCTCCCCCTATTTGTAGAAGTCAGCACTCTCTTCACTAAGGTGAATTACTTAAAGTAAAGTAGAACAAGGATAGCATAAATGACAAAGTATAAAGCATTGAAAAATACTGAGCATGAAAACAAATAAACTAAGATAGCTATAATCAGAATTATATATAATCTAGAAATGTTTTTGAAACAGAATAACAATTTCCACAATATCATCTTTCAGGGATGGGCATCCCTGTTCTGTCTTTCTCTCACTTGATGCTGCCTCTCAAAGTATGAGAAAGGTTTTGGAAAGTATGTCTTCAGCCTAGGAGGAGCCTTCGTGTTGTTGAATCCCCATTGCTTGTCATGGAGTCTGATCTTTATCTGTGAATTCTCATAGGCTTTCCATTCTGAGTAACCGTAGTACTGATCTTTGTGTTCTCCATGGTCAACAACCAACCTCAGAGTATCAAGAATAAGAGATTTGGAGAATGGGCTCCAAATTTCTGCATGAACTACATCTGGTCTGGCTCCAGGTCTGGCTTCAGGAACGGGAGCAGGCTCTCTTTTCGGGGCTGACCGGCTAGCAGAAGCGCCGTCACCATACTTTCTTTTCTTACTAGGACCACCCTGATCAGATGGTTTTCTGGAGGAGGAGGCACCATGATCAGTGTGTCCTTTAGAACTACATGGCATATCATCTGTCCAAACATCAGCATAGGAGAGAGGAGGGTCTGACATGTCCCCAGCAGGTCTGGGAGAGAATGTAGGCACCGTCTCTGGAGGATAGATCTGAGCATCTGATGGAGGAGCTTCTGCAAGAGGGTTCAGGCCTTAGGGGATCACAGTAGGGTCCAATTGGAAATCTGGGAAGTTCTGATTATGTACCCATATTGCTGTATCATATATATAAAATTTTACCGACTGAATCTGAGCCAGAGTGTCAGCTTTCATTTCTTTTAACTTGACTTCCAGGGCAGCTTCAGACTTTTCAGCAAACTGGGCGGAGAGTTTTTCAACTTGTTCTTTTACTATTTTCTCCCCCTTGCTGATATCTACATTTAACTGAGCAATAGTCTCGTCTCTAAAGGTTCCAACTTCATTGCATACCTTGATTACATTGGTTTCTGCATTCTTGTCGGCTTGGATCTGATTATTAGCAACTGTTACAGCCTGATCTCTGAGTTCACCGATACTGGTAATAGTATGGTCTAAAGCTTTTCCACCAATCCGAAATAGTTTACAGAGCTCATCTGTATTTGCTTGAATCTCGGCAAAGCCTCTACTCATCTCTGTTTCCAGAGTAGAGACCTTGTCCTGGACAGTTTTCAGAGAGTCATCAAAATAGCTTCTCTGTTCTGTGAGCATGAGCTCAATCTTGCTGAGAATGCCGGAAGAGGAGGAAGAGGAGGGAGCAGAGGGTATTACAACAGCAGGAGCAGGGGATAAAGCAGGAGCAGGAGCAATCCATGGAGGAATCTCTTTAATGACGATAAAGCTTACAGCTCTCTTTGTTGGGGGGAGATCTACTGAGTCTTCTGCATCAATGAAGGAGGGGAGAGAGAAGTCCAGGTTCCTCAGAGGTGGTTCTACATGTTCCGGAGACATGTCCTCGTCACCGGAGACTTGGATTTCTTCATGCAGCTCTTCATCTTCAACTGGGGAGTGAGCAGGGGATTGAGAGGGAACTCTTTCGGGAGATAGAGGTACGTGATCTTCTTGGATGAAAGGTTCATCTGATCTCAGTTCCTCAATCAACTTAGCTATATCTTCTTCAGTGGACAGGAGGTCCTCTTGAATCTGAACATCTGAGCTGATCTCTGCTGGTGAATCTGCATGCTGTGGCTGAGGGGTAGCTGAGGCAGGCTCCCCCTCAACTACTGCACCCGAGGTGTCAGCAGTTTGACAGAGAGGAGGAGATGGGGTCCTGTCAGCCGGGGCATTGAGGCCTACTTGCTCGGCAGAGGCCTTGGATGCTTGAGCATTATTCTGCAGCTTAAGCTCCCAACGATGAATTGATGAGATGGACAGTTTCTTCATATGGTGGAGAGGAGTTCCTTTAGCAAAGCTGAACACCTCGGAGTCGATCTCCCGGAGAATTAGGGAGATGATCCTTGCATAATTTGGACTTTTGATGCTTTCCCAAATTTTATCCAATATCATCATGCCGAACTGAAACTTCTTCCTGCAGACTATGGCTTGCATAACGTCGAATAAATTTTGGGATATATCTCTTATGGAATATGTCTTGCACCACAGGACTTTGGCGATGACATCAACTAGGAACTTGCCTTCTGAATTGAACTCTGACCGATTCAAGGTTTCACGTTCACCTTCAGGATCTCGACCACAGAATAGGGAAGTACGGTCGGCATCTTCCTTTTCTAGGTCGTCTTCTTCGTCAACCACGGGCATCCGAAGCAGAGTGGCGACCGAAGTTTTATCCAACCGAATCTTAAGTCCTTTTACCTTTGATTTCAGAATTGTGCCATTACGTCTAACCTTCAGATTTCTGTAAAATTCTTCAACATCAGGAAACAGGATACGGCAGGGTTCTTGAAGAACGAAGAACAATCCGGCGGTTTCCAAGAGAATCAGTAAATTTTTGAAGTCATCCGAAAGATCTGCAATACCATCTGTCACGAGTTCGGAGCCGATTCCAATCTTTGATGGAGGAGCTATTGGGTACTGTATCCACAATTACCTGGATTTGAGGAAGCCACCTGTCAAGCTAAGATGAATCCACAATGTATTTGATGAATTATTCTCTAGTTGTACTTGCAGATATTCCATGCTAAGTACACACCAATGTCAGGGTGCAGTGGGTCAATATACACGGGTCTGTGCAACGTAATCCCTCGTTGAGCAGATCAGTGTGTTGGCCTACGTGTACTCTCTCTATTGGGGTGTACTTAATTTCAAGTACAGGGCTATGATAAAGCAAGAGCAGACAAGAAGCAAGGATGGGCCAAAGACCAGCTCAAGGGGAGAAAGAGGAGAAACAGCCTAAGTACAAATCGACGAGAATCACTAAGTGATTCTCGCCGATTCGGCGAGAATCACTAGTGATTCTCGCCGAGTCGTCGAGAATCACTAGCTGATTCTCGCCGGTTGAAGCCGGCAGCTTCGTCACAGACAGGGAAATTTTCTAAGGCAGAATCGTCAAGAATTACTTATGATTCTCGCCGATTCGTCGAGAATGACCTTGCATTCTCGACGATTCGGTGAGAATCAAAAGTGACTCCCGCCGATTCTCCCCGGCTTCTGTATCTGTGCAGTCAGATTTCGGCTAAGTAGAAGTCGGCAAGAATCGTAAGTGATTCTCGCCGATTCGGCGAGAATCACCTACGATTCTCGCCGATTTTGACTTGGCAATTTTTCTGAAAGTTCTGGACCGGTCCAAGTTACCTGCAGCTGTTTGAACCGGAATTTGGTCCTTACTTTGGTGGGACCCACAACGGTCATCTTCTTGACCTAGGGTATAAATACGATACATTGTGAACAGTAAAAGGGACGGATACGGGATTTCAAAAAGGCACGGCCGCCGTCTTGACCTAGCTGATCGCAGATTGTCGTCCGCCGCCGTCGCCGCTCGTGAAGGTGGTCACCGCCGCTGATCGTGGATTCTTCCTGATCTCCCGGTGACAGAAGCTTAGGCTAGCATAGCGTCTCACGCATCTAACGAGAGATCCCTTGTCTCTTGATTCGTTGATCGGGAAAATCTTTCCCCTTCCGAATCGATCGAGACGATCGATCCTTGTATGACCGTTGGAAGATCTTGCTTCCTTCGCTACGAAGTTTGAATCAAGTTGGCACTGCTGCTGCTCTCCGTCGCCGCTGCTGATTCCGAGAACCTTGCCGCCGCCTCAAGCCGCAGCCGGTCTCGGGAAAGATTCACTCCAAGTGAGATCTAGGGCTGTGCACTCTTCGTTGACTTCAAGAGCACGTCGTCAAACGAAGAGGGTCACCTTCTCTCCAAACGTCGTTTGTATTTCTTACAAGCTAGTTTTTAATTTCATTATAACGGACCGATTGGTCCCTAGTTGTAAGGGTTGGGTGCAACCCGGATTGTGGGAGTGTTGACTCCTACGTGTGGAAGGGTTCCTTCCGTGAGTGCAAGGATTGGATTTCAATCCTATTGGTGAAGTGACCGAGTCGTCCCGTGTTGGGAGATAGGTCGAAGGGGGAAAGTGGACGTACCCAAATCGGGGAACCACTATAATTTGCCTGTGTACTGTGTGTGCTTGGTTGTTTTGTTTTATTGTGCAGGTAAATTTCTAATTCCGCAAGTACGCTGCAAAGACACCTATTCCCCCCCCATAGGTGAACATAGTTTCCACTAGGTGGACTTTCAAGTGGTATCAGAGGGAGGTTACTCATCAAAGGGGTTAACACCTCGAGTAAGCTCCTGCATCTAGTGTCAACTAGAAGATTAGACTCACGCATGGAGTTGGACTATGATGTCCATCCTCTAAGACTCCCCTCATGTACAAAGGAGTATTATCCTATCTGGAAGATGAGAGTTATGTTTCATCTGGAGGCCATCGACCCTCGGGTGTCAATCATCTTGGAAGAGGGTCCCTTCATTCCCATGAAGGCTTCTGAGTCTAGAGAGGATATCCTTATCCCCAAGAGTCTCGAAGAGATGTCTGAGACCGAGCTCTCACTGTACAACTTGGATAAGTTAATACGTCAGATCATCACTGACGTCTGGTCTGGTGTATCTCGTTCAAGAGTGGACAAGTGTAGGACAGCCAAGTCCATGTGGCAAACCATCTCAGACCTCATGGAGGGATCAGAGAAAGCTGGTACCGGTTGTCAGCAAGAGGATGAAGCCTATGTAGGAGTCCTTATTTCTGAAGATGAAGGACATGATCAATATGTCAATATCAGGGCTCCTGTGTCCTTGTCAGAGACTGAAGAAGAAGCTGAGGAAAGCAGTTCTGATGAAGCTAACACAACAGTTTCTGCCAATCTGGATGGTAACCTTGAACAACAAAGTCTGACGCAGGTAACTTCTTCCTTATGCCCCTCTCCTCTTGAAGTTCCTGAAGACAGGAATAGTTTTGAGAGTAGTCCTTCCAATGATGCATGGGATATACATAGCTTCACTCAACCGATTGATAATCGTGATTCCCTTGAGAGTGCCCTTCAGACGAGCAACTTACTTGTTGAGGAACAAGCTAAGGAGATTGCTCAGCTGAAGATTTTGATGAATCTCCAATTGGAATCCATCAAAGTAAAGGACTCTCAGATCTCGGATCTAGAAAATCGTCTAGTGACCGAGAAGAGGATAGTCTCCAATTTTTCCAAGATTGATGCTATCAAGAGGAAGGCAGAAAATGGGTGGATCTCCCAAATCATTAAGTCATGGAGAAATGGGGAAACGGTGTTCAGACCCCCCACCCCGAGTAGGAAGGACACTCACCATGCCTTCAGGTATGACCATAGGGATAACCATGGTCACTGCAAGAATGATCAGTCCTCTTGTGGGAGCACTCAGAATGCAAGGGCTGTCATGGCCACCCAGAAGAGAATACCTCCGGCTTCCACCAAGCCCTTTGTATTCTCGGCCACAGCCCCTACTCGTCATGAATCCGCCTGCATCAGCTCATAATGCGCCTCTCACCTCCCTAGGACTCTGGAAAGGAGGGATAGAAATCATGTTGTTAGGACTCATGAGGTCCTTGGAAGGGGGCTGACTGAAAAGAAGGCACCACCTCCCAGGCCTCATGACGTCTGCCATATGCATTCTTTCCACCCCTCCAATAGTCACGGTGGAAGAGACAATTCTGTGAGCATATCTGGCTCTAGTTCGTTTAGACCCAGAACTATGACTATCTCTGTCATCGGTTCAGGTCACAAGCGGCGATACAACATTCATAAGTGTTGGTGTTGTGGCAAAGTGGGTCATTTTGCCATAGACTGTTGGCACAACCAATCTGCATCAATGGCAAGGGGACTTCCACATCCTCGGGGCAATGTTAGTCTTCCCACCAGGATTCCTGAGGGGAGGCACTCAAATTATTATGCTAACAGGAACCTAGGACCCAATACATATTGGGCTCCTAAGGTAAGGTAATATTCTTTGGTGCAGGGTAGTCTAGACTTCCGAGTCATGATGGGAGCTAGACAGAAGATGTTCCGAGAATAATCTGGAACAAGCATCTGGAACGCAAGAAGTACTATCCTCAAATTGAATACCTGGTATGCTCTTCAAAGGGTCTAAATGATGAATCTTACAATCTCAGGTATCATTGATCAGCCTAAATAATTGAGTCATATTATGTCGTCATCTATATATACATATATATATATATATATACATATATACTTTTACGCATCTATGTGTGTTCTCCTAAGGACAGATCAAAGCTGTAAAATTAACCCTTAGATATATTACTAACGAGGTATCAGTAAATCTCTGAAAAATTCGAGAAGGCACATCAATAAGCATATATTACAAGTTGAAAATTAAAGTCGACACGTCATTAGGAGTCACTGAGAATGACAACTAACTTCTTGAATATCGCATTTATCGATCTCGATTTAACTTATGAAATCTGCTAGCCAGATTTCATAAGTTAGAAACGTCAAAGTTACTATGACTCCTAAGCTGTGTGGTATGGTAAACCACACTGGAGTAATAAATGATCTTCTCGACTTTGTTACAACCTTTGACAAAAGCGTTATGGTGGAGTATAAGTGGATTTTCAAATCTCATTGAGATATTTAATCATCTCAAATCACTTAATCATCTAATTACAAGTCTCGCCGATTGTCGAATCTCGCTGAGATATTTAAACCAGGGAAACCATTCGGCGGAAATTAGTCATCCAATATCCGGATATTCCTTAAACCCAGAGTCATTCCAAACCTGCCTTTCCCGACGATACCCTCCGACCCTTCATATTCCGCAGCTCGCCCTTTCGCCGAGACGCCGCGCAGGAATCCGCAGGAATCCCCTTCTCTCTCACCTCTCGAACTTTCGATCTATGCCTTCTGCCGCGCCCTCTCACAGCTGGTCCTCGTCTTCGGCGTCCTCCGGTGCCCCGTCGTGAAGAATCCAGACCGTCCACTGCGTCTCCTCCTAAGGTAATGCCTCCCCTATCCCTAACCGTGCCTAGAGCTTAGTGTAGATTTTACTCTCTACCTCCTAGTTTCAAAGATTCTTAGACTTGGAAATTGACATTCCCTTTCTTCCTAGTCTGCTATGGCCCCTAGGACTACTGCTGGATTAGTCACTGGATGTGAGCTCGTGACAACCGGGTTCTCCCAAGCCTCTGATGAATTCCGAAATATAATCATCATGCTTGAAGAAGCGGGACTGAAGTTCGTACTGGAGCACCCCTCCAAAATCTTGGACAAAGAAGTTTTGGAGTTCTTTGCAACTGCGAAGCTCTATCATGATGACACCTCCATCAAGAGCAAAGTGAGCGGGAAGAAAATCAAGGTATCCGCCAGGAAACTGACTCAGTGCCTGCGGTTATCAAGTGTTGAAGACGAAGAGTACCTGGAGGAAGAGGATAGAGCAAGGACTCTATCCTTCTGTGGGCTAGCTAGGGGCACCAGATCGATAAAGAGAAAAGAAATGAATGAGGAGGGGAAACTCTTGTCCGACATCATTGGGAAGGTACTGATATGCAAACCAGGCTCGCACGACCACATTTCAGCCGACATGTTCAAGATTCTTGTGGTGATTGTCTGCCGAAAGAGATTCAACTGGGGGGCCATGCTTTTCGAGAAGATCAAGGACACCCTCAGATCACCAAGCTTTGGACGAATCATCAGTCTATTTCTCAATCAGTTGGACGGAGATAGGTTCGACATGAGCAAAGGAGTTCCCTTGCATTATTTGAAGAAAATGAACTCCAGCGTCTTTGACAGATGGGAGCGAATCATAGGGCAAGCTGCAGTGGTAGTTGAACAAGAAGAATCTCCTGCCGAGGACAACAGAACTTCAGCAGATTTCTTGGCTGCCCCCAGTGAAGTTCATGATGCATTGATCACAGGAACTGAGGGGGAGCCTGTACTCTCTTCTGCGAACACCATATCTGATATTTCTCAGATAGCAAAAGATGCTGTGGAGGCCGTGCAAGAAGACCGTGAGGAGGAAGTGGCAAATGTGGAAGAGGAAGAGGACGGTGAGGAAGATATAAATTACCTGGGTGATCAGGTGTCTGATGAAGAGGAGGTGGATGCAGTGGAAGAAGACACGCATAATTCTGCTGATCAAGCTGAGCACATGGAGACTGAGGAGGAGGAAGAAGTAATTGAGCAGAGGAAAGTGGTGGACCCTCAGGAGGATGCTGCTGTTCATCAGAGGAACAAGCTCCTGAGAGGTCGGTTCTAGGAATACAGGGGGAGCCCTCTCAGCAACCCGCTGTCCCCCCGGTAGACTCTATTCTAGTGTCTAGCTCTCCCAGTACTTCTGCTGGGGAGCCCGACCAGGATCTGCCTACAGCTCCTTCCCTCCAAGCAAACCTGGCAAATCTCACTGTTAATGTTGTCCAAGGTATACTGGATGAGCTCAAGAGTACGTTTAAGAAATCCCACAAAATGGTGCTAAAGAGGCTGAAGGAATCTGAGGATCTCATGCTGAAGAATGTGGTTCAGATCAACCACAAACTGGATTTGATGGAAAAGAAATTTGATGAGAAATATACAGAGGCAGGGACAGCTGTAACTCTTCTCATGCAAGGCCTCAAAAAGAATACTGATGACCTGGGAGTGGTCAATAGTAATGCACATGTTGTGGCGAATAGCATACAGAAATTTGATGCCAACATGGTGCTCCTCAATCAAAATCAACAAGCCCTGCTGACTGAATTCTCCAAATCTCTGAAGCATATAGATGAGTCCCTGCATTCCTATGCAAACTCCATAGCACTCGAAGCCAAAAAGGGGGAGAAGGAATATACTACTAAGATGGAAGGGCTTCAGCACATCATCATTGAAAACTTCGATCAGTCCAATGTTTTTGTATATGACAGTTGCCAGTGGATGCTTAACCAAGCATTAGGCAAAAATATACCTGAGGTTCATCCTGTACATGAAACCACTGAGCACAATACTGTGGATGACGAAGGGGCAAGTGCAGAGGCTGTTCTGTTAAGCGAGGCTGAGATGAAGAAAGCTGCTGAAAGGGCTGAACGCAGAACTTGGTTTGATCAAGATGCCTTAGCTAAAGCCAAAGGAAAAAGGCAAATCCAAGAGGGAACCTCAAGGGAAACACCAGCTGAAAAGAAGATCCGACTGACGGAGGAGGATGTGAGAAATGAAAAATGGAGTCCTGTATCAAAAAGTATCATCTTGGACACATTCCTGTTACAGCAGAAGGGGCACATAAA
The DNA here is from genome assembly GCA_039513925.1 of Platanthera zijinensis. NCBI lineage: Eukaryota > Viridiplantae > Streptophyta > Magnoliopsida > Asparagales > Orchidaceae > Platanthera > Platanthera zijinensis. The sequence continues at coordinate 85,821,967 of CM077082.1, forward strand.
ACGAAGTGAGGTATACAGTCAATACGAATGGGAGAGGCACAAAGAATTTGAAGCCAAACGCAACTTATTTTTCAGAAATAATACAGTGACAGATAAAGTTCCTCCTCCCAGATATCATCCTAAACCAAAGGAATATTTCGAAAGACAGAGCAAGAAATTCCTGGCTCAGAAGCTCAAGGATGATCTAGCTAAGGAAAAATAGACCTAGGACCTTTTTGTTCCTCACTGCACTTCTATGTTTTTATATTGTCTTACGAACAAGTATTGTGGTTTTATATAAATATATATATGTGATGACATGTTGTGACTCAAGTATTATTTTGTCTGTTCTTATTGTCTTAAAGTTTTAATTATTCTGTGGGTGGTGGTATTCATCTTAGCTAGTAGGATTTTGGCTTCGTCAAATAGGGGGAGATTGTTGGGTACTGTATCCACAATTACCTGGATTTGAGGAAGCCACCTGTCAAGCTAAGATGAATCCACAATATATTTGATGAATTATTCTCTAGTTGTACTTGCAGATATTCCATGCTAAGTACACACCAATGTCAGGGTGCAGTGGGTCAATATACACGGGTCTGTGCAACGTAATCCCTCGTTGAGCAGATCGGTGTGTTGGCCTATGTGTACTCTCTCTATTGGGGTGTACTTAATTTCAAGTACAGGGCTATGATAAAGCAAGAGCAGACAAGAAGCAAGGATGGGCCAAAGACCAGCTCAAGGGGAGAAAGAGGAGAAACAACCTAAGTACAAATCGACGAGAATCACTAAGTGATTCTCGCCGATTCGGCGAGAATCACTAGTGATTCTCGCCGAGTCGTCGAGAATCACTAGTGATTCTCGCCGAGTCGTCGAGAATCACTAGCTGATTCTCGCCGGTTGAAGCCGGCAGCTTCGTCACAGACAGGGAAATTTTCTAAGGCAGAATCGTCGAGAATTACTTATGATTCTCGCCGATTCGTCGAGAATGACCTTGCATTCTCGACGATTCGGTGAGAATCAAAAGTGACTCCCGCCGATTCTCCCCGGCTTCTGTATCTGTGCAGTCAGATTTCGGCTAAGTAGAAGTCGGCGAGAATCGTAAGTGATTCTCGCCGATTCGGCGAGAATCACCTACGATTCTCGCCGATTTTGACTTGGCAATTTTTCTGAAAGTTCTGGACCGGTCCAAGTTACCTGCAGCTGTTTGAACCGGAATTTGGTCCTTACTTTGGTGGGACCCAGAACAGTCATCTTCTTGACCTAGGGTATAAATACGATACATTGTGAACAGTAAAAGGGACGGATACGGGATTTCAAAAAGGCACGGCCGCCGTCTTGACCTAGCTGATCGCAGATTGTCGTCCGCCGCCGTCGCCGCTCGTGAAGGTGGTCACCGCCGCTGATCGTGGATTCTTCCTGATCTCCCGGTGACAGAAGCTTAGGCTAGCATAGCGTCTCACGCGTCTAACGAGAGATCCCTTGTCTCTTGATTCGTTGATCGGGAAAATCTTTCCCCTTCCGAATCGATCGAGACGATCGATCCTTGTGTGACCGTTGGAAGATCTTGCTTCCTTCGCTATGAAGTTTGAATCAAGTTGGCACTGCTGCTGCTCTCCGTCGCCGCTGCTGATTCCGAGAACCTTGCCGCCGCCTCAAGCCGCAGCCGGTCTCGGGAAAGATTCACTCCAAGTGAGATCTAGGGCTGTGCACTCTTCGTTGACTTCAAGAGCACGTCGTCAAACGAAGAGGGTCACCTTCTCTCCAAATGTCGTTTGTATTTCTTACAAGCTAGTTTTTAATTTCATTGTAACGGACCGATTGGTCCCTAGTTGTAAGGGTTGGGTGCAACCCGGATTGTGGGAGTGTTGACTCCTACGTGTGGAAGGGTTCCTTCCGTGAGTGCAAGGATTGGATTTCAATCCTGTTGGTGAAGTGACCGAGTCGTCCCGTGTTGGGAGATAGGTCGAAGGGGGAAAGTGGACGTACCCAAATCGGGGAACCACTATAATTTGCCTGTGTACTGTGTGTGCTTGGTTGTTTTGTTTTATTGTGCAGGTAAATTTCTAATTCCGCAAGTACGCTGCAAAGACACCTATTCCCCCCCCCCATAGGTGAACATAGTTGCCACTAGGTGGACTTTCAGGAGCCATCGTCCAGAGGAGGCGAGCAGCGATGATCGGGAACAAGGAGTTCGTCTGCTCTGGAATCCGAAACGCCGGCTCCACCGAGAGATTGAAATGTGGAAAAAGATTTTCGGTTTTCTTTCTATTTATATATAACCCTAATTAGGTTTAGAGAGAGATTAGTAAAAAAATTTAAATCATACCTGAAGGGGCGCCAACAGTCTCAGTGTGCGAAAAGAGAAAAATGGAATTTTCAAAGTGCAGGAAATCCATATACTCGAGTATATGTCGGCATACACGAGTAAGTGGAAATTGGACATACACGAGTGACTATCGACCTACTCGAGTGAGGTAAAAACATACTCGAGTGGATTTGGACATACACGAGTAAGTGGTAATATACTCGAGTGAATGTCCAAGTACTCGTGTAGATGATCTTAAGTACTCGAGTATATTTCGAAGTACTCGAGTATGTCAAGTGATGTATTCGAGTATATGTCCTTTGAAAAAATATTTTTCTTAAAAAAAAGTTTACCTCCACCGAGTTCTTCACTTTTGAGCCTATGGATGAGTCCATCATCACTATTCGTCTTTGTTGAGCATCCCAAGTTCTGTTTTGAAGAACGAGAACTTGGTCTCGTCCAGCGGTTTTGTGAAAATGTCTGCAACTTGTCTGTCTGTGGAGACATATTGTAGATCTATGTCCCCATTCTCCACATGCTCTCGGATGAAGTGATATCAAAGCTCGATGTGCTTTGTCCGGCTGTGGGAGACTGGGTTGTTGGCCATCGCGATTGCACTGGACGAGTCGCAAAACAAGGGAATGTTCTGGAACTTCATGTTGTAATCGTCAAACTGATGCTTGATCCATAGAAGCTGTGCACAACAGCTGCCTGCAGAGAAATACTCTGATTCAACCGTTGAGATGGCTACACAGTTCTGCTTCTTGCTACTCCAGGAGATTAGTCTCCTTCCGAGGAATTGGCATGTCCCGGAAGTGCTTTTCCTGTCGTCTTTGCTACCTGCAAAATCAGCATCTGAAAAACCAATTAGTTTACTATCATTACTTCTTGGGTACCATAAGCCAAGATTTGGTGTACCCTTAAGGTATCTTAAAATCCGCTTTGCAGCAGCGTAATGAGATTCTTTAGAGTTCACTTGAAATCTAGCGCATACGCATGTTGAGAACATTATATCCGGTCTACTGGCGGTTAGGTAAAGCAAGGACCCAATTATGCTTCTGTACTTGGTTTCATCAAAAGGTTTCCCTTTCTCATCCTTGTCCAGAGACATAGCTGAGGCCATTGGAGTCCTCATAGAGGTTGCATTCTCCATTCCGAATTTCTTGAGTAGCTCTTTGGTGAACTTCGTCTGTGAGATGAAAATCCCATCTTCAGATTGTTTCACCTGAAGCCCTAAGAAATACTTCAGCTCTCCCATACTGCTCATTTCAAACTTCCCTTGCATAAGTTTAGAAAACTTCTTGCAGAGGTTGTTATCCGTAGAGCCAAAAATAATGTCGTCGACATAGATCTGCACTAGCAAAATCTTGCCTTTTATTTCCCTAAGAAATAATGTCTTGTCTATCTTTCCTCTTGTGAACTTGTTCTCAAGAAGGAAGCTAGACAGCGTCTCATACCAAGCTCGAGGAGCTTGTTTAAGACCATATAGCGCTTTCTGTAATAAATATACATAATTAGGATGGGTTGAATCAACAAAACCTGGCGGTTGCTCTACGTACACTTCTTCCTTTATGTCACCATTCAGGAAGGCGGACTTTACGTCCATCTGATAGACGGTAAAGCCCTTATGTGCAGCATACACAAGGAATAACCTGATAGCCTCCAGTCTTGCTACTGGAGCATATGTCTGATCGAAATCGATTCCCTCTTCTTGACGGTAGCCCTTTGCAACGAGTCTGGCTTTGTTCTTTATGATTGTTCCATCTTCATCCATCTTGTTCCGATAGACCCATTTTGTCCCAATGACATTTTTGCTCTTGGGTCTAGGAACAAGTGTCTAAACATTACAGCATTTGAACTGATTCAGTTCTTCTTCCATGGCTAGAATCCAGGATGCATCCGAGTTGGCTTCCTCGAACTTCTTTGGTTCAACCTGTGAGAGAAAGCTCAAGTATAAATTCTCATTAGTTGTACCTCTCTGAGTTCTGACACCATCCCGGGGATCTCCTATGATTTGGTCTACGGGGTGATCCTTCAGATGTCTGAGCTCTAGAGTTCTTGTATCTGGATTGTCTTCAATCACTGGAGTGATTTCACCATTTGGAGTGATTTCATCATCTGGATCATCTACCTCTCCAATAGGGGTTGGGGTGGTGATATTTATGAATTTATCACCTCCATCTTCAATAGGTTCATCCAAGCTTGTCTCTTTTAACTTTGTACCTGCAGCTTCAATGAACACACTAGAGGAGTTGCTTTGTAACAAGCTCGTCTCATCAAATACAACATGTATAGATTCTTCTACAACCAGAGTTTTTCTATTAAATATTCTATATGCCTTACTATGGCTACTATACCCTACAAAAATACCTTCAAAGCTTTTCTCACTGAACTTGGTAGTGTGATACTTGCCGTTGTTAAGTTTGAAGCACTTACAGCCAAAGATTCTAAAATAGGAAATGGTCGGTTTCCTGCCTTTTAAAAGTTCGTACGGTGTCTTATCGTGGTCTTTGTTTATGAGCGCTCTATTTTGCACGTGGCATGCAGTGTTGACGGCTTCAACCCAGAAGTATTCCGGAAGTGAGGCATCACTTAACATGGTTCTGCAGGCCTCTATGAGGGTTCTGTTCCTTCTCTCAGCCACTCCATTTTGCTGTGGAGTGCGAGGAGAAGAAAACTCATGAAAGATACCTAAGCTTTCACAAAATTCTGTCATGGCCCCAGATTTGAATTCTGTTCCATAGTCACTTCTGATTTTGACTACTGAACAGTTATATTCATTCTGGATTTGCCTAACAAAATTAGTAAAGATATCGAAGGTATCTGACTTGTGTTTCAGAAAGAATACCCATGCAAATCGTGAGTAATCATCAACAATAACCAACGTATAATCCTTACCTCCCAAACTTCTAACTTGCAGTGGACCGAACAAGTCCATGTGCAGTAGATGTAAACATATATTAGAATCTTTGCCTATAATGCTTTTAAAATTACTCCTTGTTTGCTTGCCTTTTACGCATGCAGGACAAGGTCTTTCCTTAACGCACTTGACATTCGGGGCATCACGTACTAGGTTTTTAGAGAATAATTTATTGATAGTTTTGAAATTAATATGTGCTAATCTCTTGTGCCATTGGTCACCAAGAGATGCACTATCTTTTGCTAAAAGACATACTGGTGTAGATGAATCGATTCAAATGAAATTTAAGCAAAATATGTTTCTGCTTCGAGTACCTGATAAAATCGTTTCCATATTGGTAACAGATTTTATCAGGCACTTATCAACATGGAATTCTACTATGTATCCTTTGTCGCATAGTTGGCTTATGCTTAAGAGATTGTGTTCCAATCCTTCAACATAAGCTACATCCGAAAAGGATAGATTACCGTTAGTAATCATACCGTAGCCTTTAGTGATTCCATGGTCTGAACCTCCAAAGATGACCTTTGGTCCGTTCAATACTGGTGAGTAATTTTGAAGTAGGCTTCTAGTCCCGGTCATATGCCGAGAGCATCCACTGTCCAAGTACCAGATTGCCATTTTAGCAGTCTTTGGACATACCTGCAATCATAATCACTTAGCCTTAGGAACCCAAACAAGTTTGGGTCCTTGGTCTCGAGTTAGAATACTCCCCCTTCGAGGATTAGCCTCATGAGTGGTCATTCTCATGTTGCTAACTTGAGGAGTTGCAGCATATTTTGGATTGAACCAGCAATCGATGGCAAAGTGACCAACTCTACCACAGCACCAACAGTCAAATTTGTTGTATCTTTGCCTCATCTTCTCCTACTTGACTACCTTTAGAGGATGTCCAACAGGGGCAGTATTTTTTGATGTAGAAGCTTCATGATGATGGCACGTGCATGGAGTCTTCTCCATCTTCGGCTTTTCTACAACAACTTTCACTTTGGGTGCCTTCTTAATATTATGACCATGAACATATGGTCCATATCTCTGAAGTTGAATCTCCTCATAAGGTTCCTTGAAAACGCTCTAACCAAAGTTGTGAAGGCGAGTCCAACCTTGGTATCTTGTCTTAGGCTTCTCAGGGATAGGCCTATTAAAGTGACCATAGGTGGATTCGTAGTCAAGATCGTTCGTAGGAAAGATGACTTTCTTGAACGCGACTGGCTCCAAGGGAGCTTTCCCTTTCTCTTCGGCAGAGGCCTTCTTGGCCGCCTTATTTATCCTCTTGGCCTTGTTTCTCCTAGAAGATTTACTAGGAGCTCCTTTGTGGCCTAGACCGGCACCACTTGCCTTAGCTGAGAATTCAGCAATCATAGGAAGCACAGTCTTAGGCTTCGAGAAGCTTTCTACAAGCTTCTTCTCAGCCAAGAGTTGTTCTTCCAATTCCTTGATGATTTTCTCTTTAAGGTCAAGGTGCCCGAGAGCCTTGTTGTATTCTTCGATAGATTTATCGAAGTCTTCCTTGAGAGAGTCAGTCTTAGAGACTTCTTCTCTAAGGTTGCTCTCTGAAGCTTTTAGAGATTTTATCTCGTTAGCTTGAGTTTTCACGACTCGGCGACATTTGTCGTAAGCCTTGAGTAACTCCTGATATTGCATCATGAGTTCTGATTCATCCTCAGAGGGATAGCCCTCTTGTTCATTGTCATCATCAGAGTCAGAAAGAGGGGTGTGAGATTTTACCTCCCCAGTGAACTGGGGGACTTGTTCATCGTCTGTTAGAGCCATTAGCCCAAAGTAAGCTTCTTCCTCTTCTACACTCGACTCGGATGAGTCGGAGTCACTGAGAGTTTTGCTCTTCTTAGCTAACAAACTCTTTTCTGTCCTCTTCCTGTTGTAGGACTTCTTGTCGTCTTTCTTGCCGCCCTCTTTCTTCTTATGGGGGCAATCCGCAATGACGTGACCTGGCTTGTTACAACAATAACAAACAATATCAGTGGAATAATGTTTATTCGGTTTCGAGCCATACCTGTCGTGGCTGCTTGAGCTCTTTTTATGACGATCACCATCATTGCGTGATCTTCTATATGAGGCATCCTTGCCTTTCCATTGCTTCTTTTTGTTCAAGAATTTCTTGAACTGCCTTGAGAGTAGAGAGAAATCTCCATCAGATAGCTCCGATCCAGAAGAGTTTGGTTCAGACGAATCTTCATCATCAGCTTCAGGAGCTGGGGCAGGAGAGCTAGCCTTAATCTTCCTTGAGCTGTCTGCCTTCAAAGCAACAGACTTCTCTTTGGATCCGGACCTGCTCATCTCTTCTTCAGCTTTTCTAGAATTGATTTGAAGCTCATAGGACATAAGCTTTCCAAATAGATTTTCGGGTCCGTCTCGGCTAACCTTCCAAACTCCCGAATGGCGCATACCTTGTTATCCCATTCCTTGGTTAGGGATCTTAGGAATTTGTCATTCAGTTCTCCGTTGGTGAAGACTCGGCCATAAACTCTTAGGCCGTTCACTATCTTGAAAAAGTTCTCGAACGTGTCAGCTATGGCTTCCTTGTGACCTTGCCGGAAGGCTTCATACTTTTGATTCAGAAGGGATCTCCGATCATCCCTCACTTCTTCAGTACCTTCCATCAGAGTCACCAGGGATTGCCACATCTCCTTGGCAGATTTACAATGGATGAGATCCTGCAGCATTGAGTCATCGACTGCACTTGCTATTATATTTTTGGCTTTCTTATCGAGGGAGACAAGTCCAATCTCATCTTTATCCAAGTCCATCAGCTTCTTAGGAACTTGTTTGGATGAGTCTATAGTAGAGGCAACCATAGGAACATGCGGACCTTCTTCAACAATCATGAAGATCCGAGGATCCACAGCTTCCATGAAGAACCTAACTCTTTCCTTCCACATAGGAAAATTATTCTTGGTGCAAATGGGAAGCTTGGAAAAATCTTTAGTCTTACTCATGCTTGATATTTCTCAAAAGACAACTCGGGAGGGATCAGATCAAGGTGTTAACCTCTTCACGATCTGTAACATCCCATTTTCAAATTGGACCCCCCCTAGGTGTGACTTGAGCATAACTAGGTCATATGAGTTAACCTAGGTGAGCCCAGGAGACCAAGTGACCTAAAAACCTAGTTGAGACCCACTTGGTCTGCAAATAGTAATTTTCAAAACTTTGATTTTGGGTGGCATAGTAGGTTCATTGTGACTCTAAAAATTTCCTTAGACCTAATGTGGGCCCAATGAGTCGCCAAGGACCCACTTGGGTCAACCATAATGGTCAATTTGACCAAGTCAACCCCAAGCCCAAATCAAGTCAAACCTAGCCTATATGGGCCAACCCAACCTCAAGCCACCCTCCCCTTAGGCTAATCTCTTGCATGATTATTATGTATTAATTTGGTTGCCCATATCCTAGAGGATTGACCAAGTCAACCTAGTGACTAGGAGAGAGAGAGAGAAGCCTAAATTTAGAGAGATAAAGAGGAGAGAGAAAGTGAGAAGAAAGAGGGTCACTCATGGTGGGGAGGTGAATCACCCCTCTATTCTTCATCATTTAATTAATAATATGTTTTTGAGGGTTGCATTTAGGCTGGTGCCATGAATAATTTCGGCCATAGGGTGGCAGGAGAGAGAAAGCTTCAATTTCTCCTTAATGGAGGAGAGAGAAAGAGGAAAAGAGAGAGGGGAGTTATGGAGGGACACCATGAGCCACCCCATTCATCTCCCCAAGCCTCCATTCATTCCTCCTGACCTTTGGGAAGAGATTCCCATCGTTTTCCAATCAGCCACCATCAATGGAGAAGCCCAACCACCATGGCCAAACACCCCTTCATCTCCCCTCCCATGAAAAAATTATAAAACCCCCTATGCAGCCCCCTATTCTGAACTTTGACTATTCCATCTCCCTCAAAACGTCCATGGCAGTCAAAATAACATATAAGATCAATAGTTTTGGTGGAGGAACGAGGGATCGGGAAGTTCGCCGGAGAGGAAAAACGCCATGGCGAACCGCCGCCGCCGTCGTCGTCGAACCCCCCAAATAAGGTCCTCCTCCTCTCCTTCTCTCATGCTTAGATCCTAGGAATGTTTAAAAGTTGATTTCATGCCCAAACGAACCGGAGCCAAGCTTCAAAATTTCAGAAATTTGCCATTTTTCATGGACTTTTGGAGCTCTCGGGTAGGGCGGCGCCGCCACCTCCGGCCACCCTAGCTCCGGCCATGGATAGCCCCCACCACCGGGAACAAATGGGTGATGTTTCCCGGTGGTGGAGCCGCCTCAGGCCGCCGGGAAATGGGCCGCAAAAACCACCTGCGCGGGTCTATTTTCGGCTCAATCGGAGAAGATGAACAGCCTCTGTTGGATCTTGCTTTAAGATTCGTGCAACCCATATTTTCAGATTTTTCTGTATTTTAATAAAACAGTTCACTGTAGAAGGAATTTAGGCCCCTTCTGGGCATCTATTGAAAAAGTGTATAACATGAAAGTTGTAGGTCTTTTGAATACCTACAATTTGATATGTAGTGGTGAAAAATTGGATGAGGGGACTGCCCTGTAGAGCCTTTTTAGTAAGGGTATGTCCTACAACTAGGGTAGTTTTCTTCTAAAAATTATTTAGGCCCTTTAGGGGCATGTTCATCAAAAATGATCAACATGAATATTGTAGGCTTTTTAATTATCTACAGTTTGATATGTTATGAAAAATTTTAGGACAAGTATTCTGACCTGTAGGGTCATTTTTCTAGGGTAGGTCCTACAAATAGGGCAAATCTTTGAAAAATTCCCCACACCTAACCCTTGGTCCAAATGCTTTGAATTTTGGACAGGGGCTTAATCTCACCTAGACCTAGCTCCTGTAAAAATTGGAACCCATTTAAAGAAGTTTAACCTAGGGTTTTGCCCTAAACCTAGAGAAGCTAGGGTAAGGTAGTTGAAGGGTCAAATCACCTCAAAATTCTCCAAAATTTTGGAGGCATGTTTTTAGGGTTATCATTTAGCTGTGATAAAAATTTCAGCCCAATTGGGTTTGAAATGATTGGGTTTTGATGTGATCAAAGATTGGTCCTTAAAGAGGAAAATTAGGGCAAGGGGTTGTTGGGGCATGGTGGGTCCAATTCTCACCCAAATGGGTTGGGATTTTGGCCAGAGCCCCATGGACAGATAAAACACCCCCTCATGGAATTTGAGATGGTTTGGGGTGGGTTTGCCCTAGGATCTAAGTTCAAACCTTAAGGGTTGATCTATGGGGTTTGTGAAGGACATAGGGTTTTATGACTTTGTATGGATCTAGAGTTTAGTCCATGATGTTCTAGGGGTGGAATTATGCCCTAGGAAGGAGTTGCATGGTATGGATACTTAGTCACATCACTTAATTCTAATTATACAAAATTAGGTCTTTATATCTTATGGAATGGATGATGAGTCAAAGGATTTTAAGTTCATGTAAAATTATGATAGAGGATGTTAATTTTGATATATTGAACAGTAGTTGTTGTTTCATGAAATTTAAATAAGTTTTCATATGTGTATCTTAACAAAAGTACATAATCGTAGAATCTTGGGAGAAATAATTTATGTGGTAATATGATTTAGATTTTAATGAAATTGTGTACATCATGTTTTTAGGATATATTAAACCTCTGGAAATTTTATCATGATTTATGGGATAATAATTAGAGTACTTCCTTCACAACTTAGCAAATAGAGATTTTTACTTAGGAATTATTTATGAAGTAACAAGTCATTTAAAGTTTGTGAAATTTAGTCAGAGGAGTTTTAATATCATATTACATCTCAGTGAATTTTTATGGAATTATTTGAATTATAAATTTAGGGGTTGCTTCATTAAATGTTATTGCCCATAAAAATTTAGATAAATTCAATTTGGTATATTATATGCAAATAAAATTATTATTTTTGGTCAGAGGACTTTTCTGATGATTATCAAGGCTCTGTAATTTTTACATAATTTTATGATGATTAATTGTTGTACTTCCTTCATTAAATATGAATTGTGGAATTTCGATGAATAATTTAATTAGAGGATAAATACTATTTGTAAAATCATGGGAGTTAATATTTAGTAATAATTCACTGTTATACAATAACTATAATTTTTGGATGACCAATACTTGAGTGGATCATTTAGTTCATGTTCATTATCACCCATGGTCAATTATTTGGAAAATTAATTAATTATCAATTTAATTAGGAAAAATTATAATTTTCTGGATTTAGGCATATTATGACATGGTAGATTCCCAGTAATTATTACAAGGGTTTTGGAAGAGAATTTAATGGACGTTCTATCATGGGCAACGTATAGGGTAGAAGGGTATGTCTGGTGTGAAAAAGGCATGAACAGTGTTAGTATGAGACTTGGATATAAGGGTGGAGTTTTGTACCTTATAGGCTTGGGAAAATGAGCATGGGATTCATCATTGGAGATTATGATGAGTAAAGATGTGTTTGACTAGCATAGGAGGTGCTCGGGGTAGACGAAAGATCGTCTTGCCCTAGGAGTGGAAGAGTCAAATACACTAGGGTTAGATTCATTATAACATTAAAAAGGGATTGGGTAAAGGGTAGACAACCAATAACAATAAGTGCCTTGCGAAAGGGAACTTCGGGCCGTAATGCCGCCATCTTGGTTCCTAGTGCCCCTTGAGAGCCCTTCACGGGGTATGCCGGGGGCAGTCCTGGGCTAACATAAATCTTAAAACAAACGAAAGAGTAATTAGCCTAATAGGGATTCACATTGCACACACTCATTAGTTAGGGTTGGTAATGGTTAAGTCGTCCCGAGGTGTTCAAGGGGGCGCTGTTCCGTGGTGTTCTAAGGGATGGAGTCCGGAGATGAGCCGGACGGTTTAGTCCGAGGAATTTGGTCTCGGACGTGGTTAATACAGACGGTTTAGCCCGGGAGTTTGACACTTTAAATTGTTATATATTAAACTACTGCATGTGCACAAAAATAGGAAGGATTAAGGTGGTGGGTTCTCGATATCGGGGAGTTCGATTGCACCGACACCGATATCGTTGACTCGGCAAGGTGACTAGCACTAAGCCAAGGTTAAGTCCGGCGGACCAGTCGGCAAGAGTACGCAGGAGTCCGCCTCGTGCACCAGGCGTTGAGGGCGTACGATAGGTCAGACCAGTAGTACTTTTACTGGTTTTGAGGTGGGCGAGGCCCAACCCACCGCTTCCGTCTGCCACTACGGGAGTATCCTAGGAGTTATCTCCAGAAAGGGGGAACTAAAGGTTTGTGTACACAAAGTTGGGTGGGTGAGTTGCACTGCATGACATAACATACCCACCATATATTTGCATATCATAATCATTCATAACAACCTTGACACCTAAAGTATAAGTGGAATGGGACGCTTATACTTTAGGACTTGCAAAACGACCCCTTGGTCTATAAGCTTGTGTGGGCAAGTTTATAAATCAAAGGTTAATTTCAATATATATATGCTGCTGTTTGATAACCGACACCCCCAACGTATAAGTGGTATGGGACACTTTATACGATGGGAGCCTTGCAAAAGATCCTTTGGCTTATGTGTACTCACATAAGCGAAGGTTTAATTTCTTACTTACTTCCTTTCTGTTTTACCTATTACAACATTTATATTGCTCCCCTGTCATAACTTGCTAGTTAGGTCCACCGTCATCTGCTTTTGACTACTCTCCACTTTCATGTCCTCCCCTTTCTTCCTCTCCTCCCGGTGCCTTAGAGCATGGGGGAAGGGGTGGGGGATGATAGGGCTTAGTCTTTTAGACTAACGGTTTTCGAACCATATCATATTAGGGGATCGTGGAGCCCAGCCCGGAGGAGCAGGCCAGGAGGCCGGTACGCTTGGAGATGGGGCAGTCTAGCACTGGAGTCCAGACTGCAGGGACCGTGAGTCCTAACCTTTAGTAGAGTTTTAGTTTTTTGCTTCCGCATTGAGTGATTTTGTAGTGAGGACTTGATGTACCGGGCATGAGCCCCTATATTTCTAGTATCTTTGTACTCTGATGTTTTCTGTGGACACTCCCTTCGTGGAGTTTATATATATGTGATTTTCTTCTGGTGGACTTGCTTACTCTTCTTGCTTGCTACTTATTGTGATCGAAAAGGCCGGCAGGATCGGCGCGTTGTAGTGACGACCTTCCCGGGTGCGAAGGTGTCACCACAAAGCGGCGGTTCTGGGCATAAGACCCCGGGTTTTCAAAAAAAAAATGGGGTCTTACAAAGTGGTATCAGAGGAAACATCGATCGGATTAGTAGCAGTCCACAAATCCTTGGGTCACCTCCGCGCGAGATTAGTTTGCGGACAAACTAAGCAGCGAAAGCAGTGGTGTGCCCATATGGGGAATCACATGTAAATTGTCCACGTTCCATCCATTCCATTTGTACATTAGCTAACAATTGGAATTCTTCTTTATAGCCTGCGGCAAACCCTGTCCCCAGCAGGGAGCACCTCTGGTTGCAAAGACCTCTTCTTGTAATTCTCTAGTCAATAGGTTAGACTCAACCGCTAGGATACGTGACTAACCCGACAACTTATACTGTGCCCTAGTCCGAAACAGACCTTAAGTATGAATTTGGTTAGGTAAGGAAATACCTAAAGAGATTAAATGAGGAGTTTAATAGGTGAATGGATACCTAAGACATAAACTCTGGTGTCCCTATGGTCCCTAACAAGGATTACTCAATCTATTGGGACTGACCAATAATCCATTATCAGAATGGTAGAAGACACGTAGTATTAACCCCCGTACCAGTAACAAGATTACTCAGGGACAACTACAAGATAAACATTGAAGGTCGGGTAGGAATTCAAGTTCGAAAGAGACCCAATTGGGAGTGGGAACAACCCTGATAAGCGTGTCGTAAATTTGACTCGGAGGGTTTAAAGTATGGAGTATATCTACAAGTGTCAGTTTGGAACCCCAAGTCATAGATTGATGCCCTAGGGATTGTACACTCAGCTAGGACAGATATAACATGGTAAGATAAAAGAAAATTATCCCAAGGAAGATATGAGCTTATCGTTTGTTTATTGGGGGCTTATCTTTTGTTTATTGGGCAAGTGAGTTAATGGCTTAGGTCTCCTAGACCTAATTTAGAAAGTGTGTTGCCACAAACATAGTAATGTTGAGGTTGGTCTTATTCGATGCCACTCGAATGATGTCATGGTAATAATGAGGAGTAACTACGAGACATGACTACTAGAAGATACCATGTGAATTTGATGACGGGTAGTAAAACTAAGTAGATTTGGGAAGATAAGACTGAGACACTATGATGTAACATCATGAGTATGATAACACTAAGAGTTTGAAAGAAATTAGCAGACGATATATCGAGAACATATATCTTAGGTATGACCTTGCAGACTCGATTCAGGTAGCATCAAGACAAGATTAGATACATTTGATGACACAAACATGTTTAGCAAGGGTCGCGGCTATGATAAATAAAGGTTTGGAAAATCAAGTGTAACTATGGCAGAATGGCACAACAAATTAAAAAGTATAAATGACAACCTCCAAAAATGCACGAGTACACCCCCTTAAATCTTGCGGACGACGGGTCATTTGACGAAGTAATCTTTCCTGTTAACGACCAGAGTTGGATAAATCATAGGGTCAAATTGATTGATTACTCGGGTGTATATGAAGGAATAGGAACATGATCACGTGGAGGAGGTTTATAGAGTCGCTGTCTACCGTTACAAACAAAAACTCAATTTACTAGAAGAAGATTGTGTGTATTAGAACTTGTCTTTCCCCGGAATGAGAAAGACGTCATGGATTTGGCTACGCACGGTGAGGTTTGCCGAATGGTATAGGCAAGTATAAGGGTTTTGAAGAACTATTATAGTCACTTCCAGAGTTAGAGTGGAAGTTCGAGGATAGATTGAGCGAGGTAGTTGGGGAAACCCTGATTTAGTAGTGCAGTTTTGTGGTGCGAGAAGATCCCGCTAGTCAAGGTCTTGTGGAGGAACCACGGGCGAGAGGAGCATACTTGGGAGCCTCAGGACCTGATGCAGGAAAAATATCCTGAGCTATTTAGTCAGGTATACCTCGCAACTCCTCCGGTGTGTTAAGCGTTTTTCCTTATTTTTAATGTACTAATAGAATTATTTAAAAAGGTAGAGGCTAATCCTTTTGTTTATTGGAGCTAGCCCTTATCTTGTTAACCTAGTAGGCGCTTCCACGCTTCATGGGATGTTACAAGCTTAAGTTATCCCGGTGGAAATCCACGTAGACTTTTAACCCTAATTTCGGGGACGAAATTTTTGTTTTGTTTATTGGGATTTGTAACATCCCATTTTCAAATTGGACCCCCCCTAGGTGTGACTTGAGCATAACTAGGTCATATGAGTTAACCTAGGTGAGCCCAGGAGACCAAGTGACCTAAAAACCTAGTTGAGACCCACTTGGTCTGCAAATAGTAATTTTCAAAACTTTGATTTTGGGTGGCATAGTAGGTTCATTGTGACTCTAAAAATTTCCTTAGACCTAATGTGGGCCCAATGAGTCGCCAAGGACCCACTTGGGTCAACCATAATGGTCAATTTGACCAAGTCAACCCCAAGCCCAAATCAAGTCAAACCTAGCCTATATGGGCCAACCCAACCTCAAGCCACCCTCCCCTTAGGCTAATCTCTTGCATGATTATTATGTATTAATTTGGTTGCCCATATCCTAGAGGATTGACCAAGTCAACCTAGTGACTAGGAGAGAGAGAGAGAAGCCTAAATTTAGAGAGATAAAGAGGAGAGAGAAAGTGAGAAGAAAGAGGGTCACTCATGGTGGGGAGGTGAATCACCCCTCTATTCTTCATCATTTAATTAATAATATGTTTTTGAGGGTTGCATTTAGGCTGGTGCCATGAATAATTTCGGCCATAGGGTGGCAGGAGAGAGAAAGCTTCAATTTCTCCTTAATGGAGGAGAGAGAAAGAGGAAAAGAGAGAGGGGAGTTATGGAGGGACACCATGAGCCACCCCATTCATCTCCCCAAGCCTCCATTCATTCCTCCTGACCTTTGGGAAGAGATTCCCATCGTTTTCCAATCAGCCACCATCAATGGAGAAGCCCAACCACCATGGCCAAACACCCCTTCATCTCCCCTCCCATGAAAAAATTATAAAACCCCCTATGCAGCCCCCTATTCTGAACTTTGACTATTCCATCTCCCTCAAAACGTCCATGGCAGTCAAAATAACATATAAGATCAATAGTTTTGGTGGAGGAACGAGGGATCGGGAAGTTCGCCGGAGAGGAAAAACGCCATG
Organism: Platanthera zijinensis; assembly: GCA_039513925.1. Classification (NCBI taxonomy): domain Eukaryota; kingdom Viridiplantae; phylum Streptophyta; class Magnoliopsida; order Asparagales; family Orchidaceae; genus Platanthera; species Platanthera zijinensis. The sequence goes on from CM077082.1 coordinate 85,838,461, forward strand.
GCGAACCGCCGCCGCCGTCGTCGTCGAACCCCCCAAATAAGGTCCTCCTCCTCTCCTTCTCTCATGCTTAGATCCTAGGAATGTTTAAAAGTTGATTTCATGCCCAAACGAACCGGAGCCAAGCTTCAAAATTTCAGAAATTTGCCATTTTTCATGGACTTTTGGAGCTCTCGGGTAGGGCGGCGCCGCCACCTCCGGCCACCCTAGCTCCGGCCATGGATAGCCCCCACCACCGGGAACAAATGGGTGATGTTTCCCGGTGGTGGAGCCGCCTCAGGCCGCCGGGAAATGGGCCGCAAAAACCACCTGCGCGGGTCTATTTTCGGCTCAATCGGAGAAGATGAACAGCCTCCGTTGGATCTTGCTTTAAGATTCGTGCAACCCATATTTTCAGATTTTTCTGTATTTTAATAAAACAGTTCACTGTAGAAGGAATTTAGGCCCCTTCTGGGCATCTATTGAAAAAGTGTATAACATGAAAGTTGTAGGTCTTTTGAATACCTACAATTTGATATGTAGTGGTGAAAAATTGGATGAGGGGACTGCCCTGTAGAGCCTTTTTAGTAAGGGTATGTCCTACAACTAGGGTAGTTTTCTTCTAAAAATTATTTAGGCCCTTTAGGGGCATGTTCATCAAAAATGATCAACATGAATATTGTAGGCTTTTTAATTATCTACAGTTTGATATGTTATGAAAAATTTTAGGACAAGTATTCTGACCTGTAGGGTCATTTTTCTAGGGTAGGTCCTATAAATAGGGCAAATCTTTGAAAAATTCCCCACACCTAACCCTTGGTCCAAATGCTTTGAATTTTGGACAGGGGCTTAATCTCACCTAGACCTAGCTTCTGTAAAAATTGGAACCCATTTAAAGAAGTTTAACCTAGGGTTTTGCCCTAAACCTAGAGAAGATAGGGTAAGGTAGTTGAAGGGTCAAATCACCTCAAAATTCTCCAAAATTTTGGAGGCATGTTTTTAGGGTTATCATTTAGCTGTGATAAAAATTTCAGCCCAATTGGGTTTGAAATGATTGGGTTTTGATGTGATCAAAGATTGGTCCTTAAAGGGGAAAATTAGGGCAAGGGGTTGTTGGGGCATGGTGGGTCCAATTCTCACCCAAATGGGTTGGGATTTTGGCCAGAGCCCCATGGACAGATAAAACACCCCTCATGGAATTTGAGATGGTTTGGGGTGGGTTTGCCCTAGGATCTAAGTTCAAACCTTAAGGGTTGATCTATGGGGTTTGTGAAGGACATAGGGTTTTATGACTTTGTATGGATCTAGAGTTTAGTCCATGATGTTCTAGGGGTGGAATTATGCCCTAGGAAGGAGTTGCATGGTATGGATACTTAGTCACATCACTTAATTCTAATTATACAAAATTAGGTCTTTATATCTTATGGAATGGATGATGAGTCAAAGGATTTTAAGTTCATGTAAAATTATGATAGAGGATGTTAATTTTGATATATTGAACAGTAGTTGTTGTTTCATGAAATTTAAATAAGTTTTCATATGTGTATCTTAACAAAAGTACATAATCGTAGAATCTTGGGAGAAATAATTTATGTGGTAATATGATTTAGATTTTAATGAAATTGTGTACATCATGTTTTTAGGATATATTAAACCTTTGGAAATTTTATCATGATTTATGGGATAATAATTAGAGTACTTCCTTCACAACTTAGCAAATAGAGATTTTTACTTAGGAATTATTTATGAAGTAACGAGTCATTTAAAGTTTGTGAAATTTAGTCAGAGGAGTTTTAATATCATATTACATCTCAGTGAATTTTTATGGAATTATTTGAATTATAAATTTAGGGGTTGCTTCATTAAATGTTATTGCCCATAAAAATTTAGATAAATTCAATTTGGTATATTATATGCAAATAAAATTATTATTTTTGGTCAGAGGACTTTTCTGATGATTATCAAGGCTCTGTAATTTTTACATAATTTTATGATGATTAATTGTTGTACTTCCTTCATTAAATATGAATTGTGGAATTTCGATGAATAATTTAATTAGAGGATAAATACTATTTGTAAAATCATGGGAGTTAATATTTAGTAATAATTCACTGTTATACAATAACTATAATTTTTGGATGACCAATACTTGAGTGGATCATGTAGTTCATGTTCATTATCACCCATGGTCAATTATTTGGAAAATTAATTAATTATCAATTTAATTAGGAAAAATTATAATTTTCTGGATTTAGGCATATTATGACATGGTAGATTCCCAGTAATTATTACAAGGGTTTTGGAAGAGAATTTAATGGACGTTCTATCATGGGCAACGTATAGGGTAGAAGGGTATGTCTGGTGTGAAAAAGGCATGAACAGTGTTAGTATGAGACTTGGATATAAGGGTGGAGTTTTGTACCTTATAGGCTTGGGAAAATGAGCATGGGATTCATCATTGGAGATTATGATGAGTAAAGATGTGTTTGACTAGCATAGGAGGTGCTCGGGGTAGACGAAAGATCGTCTTGCCCTAGGAGTGGAAGAGTCAAATACACTAGGGTTAGATTCATTATAACATTAAAAAGGGATTGGGTAAAGGGTAGACAACCAATAACAATAAGTGCCTTGCGAAAGGGAACTTCGGGCCGTAATGCCGCCGTCTTGGTTCCTAGTGCCCCTTGAGAGCCCTTCACGGGGTATGCCGGGGGCAGTCCTGGGCTAACATAAATCTTAAAACAAACGAAAGAGTAATTAGCCTAATAGGGATTCACATTGCACACACTCATTAGTTAGGGTTGGTAATGGTTAAGTCGTCCCGAGGTGTTCAAGGGGGCGCTGTTCCGTGGTGTTCTAAGGGATGGAGTCCGGAGATGAGCCGGACGGTTTAGTCCGGGGAATTTGGTCTCGGACGTGGTTAATACAGACGGTTTAGCCCGGGAGTTTGACACTTTAAATTGTTATATATTAAACTACTGCATGTGCACAAAAATAGGAAGGATTAAGGTGGTGGGTTCTCGATATCGGGGAGTTCGATTGCACCGACACCGATATCGTTGACTCGGCAAGGTGACTAGCACTAAGCCAAGGTTAAGTCCGGCGGACCAGTCGGCAAGAGTACGCAGGAGTCCGCCTCGTGCACCAGGCGTTGAGGGCGTACGATAGGTCAGACCAGTAGTGCTTTTACTGGTTTTGAGGTGGGCGAGGCCCAACCCACCGCTTCCGTCTGCCACTACGGGAGTATCCTAGGAGTTATCTCCAGAAAGGGGGAACTAAAGGTTTGTGTACACAAAGTTGGGTGGGTGAGTTGCACTGCATGACATAACATACCCACCATATAGTTGCATATCATAATCATTCATAACAACCTTGACACCTAAAGTATAAGTGGAATGGGACGCTTATACTTTAGGACTTGCAAAACGACCCCTTGGTCTATAAGCTTGTGTGGGCAAGTTTATAAATCAAAGGTTAATTTCAATATATATATGCTGCTGTTTGATAACCGACACCCCCAACGTATAAGTGGTATGGGACACTTTATACGATGGGAGCCTTGCAAAAGATCCTTTGGCTTATGTGTACTCACATAAGCGAAGGTTTAATTTCTTACTTACTTCCTTTCTGTTTTACCTATTACAACATTTATATTGCTCCCCTGTCATAACTTGCTAGTTAGGTCCACCGTCATCTGCTTTTGACTACTCTCCACTTTCATGTCCTCCCCTTTCTTCCTCTCCGCCCGGTGCCTTAGAGCATGGGGGAAGGGGTGGGGGATGATAGGGCTTAGTCTTTTAGACTAACGGTTTTCGAACCATATCATATTAGGGGATCGTGGAGCCCAGCCCGGAGGAGCAGGCCAGGAGGCCGGTACGCTTGGAGATGGGGCAGTCTAGCACTGGAGTCCAGACTGCAGGGACCGTGAGTCCTAACCTTTAGTAGAGTTTTAGTTTTTTGCTTCCGCATTGAGTGATTTTGTAGTGAGGACTTGATGTACCGGGCATGAGCCCCTATATTTCTAGTATCTTTGTACTCTGATGTTTTCTGTGGACACTCCCTTCGTGGAGTTTATATATATGTGATTTTCTTCTGGTGGACTTGCTTACTCTTCTTGCTTGCTACTTATTGTGATCGAAAAGGCCGGCAGGATCGGCGCGTTGTAGTGACGACCTTCCCGGGTGCGAAGGTGTCACCACAAAGCGGCGGTTCTGGGCATAAGACCCCGGGTTTTCAAAAAAAAAATGGGGTCTTACACGATCAACCTCCGCCTCTGATACCAATTGAGAGAGGAAGTTGTCTACCTAAATCACCTAGAGGGGGGTGAATAGGTGAGATGTGCGTCTATTGTGGAATAAAAAATTAAGGAACTAGCACGGCACAATACCAAGCAATCACAGACGACAAAAGATTTTTAGTGGTTCCCCAACCTTGGGTACGTCCACTTTCCTCACCAATCTAGTAAACCACTAGACTTGGCTACTCCACTATCTCGGATCAAAACGATCCTACACCTCGGAACAACGTTCCTACAAAACTCGATCCCAAAATGGATCTACACTCGGAAGATTAAAACTTCCTACAATTCTCGGAGAGAATTTCTCCTACAATAAAGATATTTTAAATATAACTCAAATAATACAAACTGTGAATTCTCAGATCTGAATAGATCGGCCTTGATCTTCCTCTTTGTTTGATGTGGCTTTTCAGAAAGATCGAAGAAGAACACGGCAACCCTAGATCTGAAAACTTCTTTGACTTCTCCCGATCGGATGTAGAAGATGATGAGAGGCAAAACTTTGATCACGATCAGAAGAAGAAAACTTAGATCTGAATCAGGAATCAGAAACTCAGCACGAGCACGATGATGATCAACGGCGGCGGCGGCGGCTTCAGTGATTCAGACTTTTCCGAGAGGTAACAATGTCGACGGCGGCGGCTTGTAGATCTCGAAAAACTTATATTCTCTGATAATTCCTTTTCTTTTCCTTATTAGGTTAGGTCTAATCACGTATCCTTTTTATAAGAGACTGATAACGGTCATAATCGTAATTAACGATGATACGTGGACCAATCAGAAAAGAGGAATTCAAAAATTACTTTGGAATTCTGGACTAAGCGATCTTCAGAAAAAATCAGAGTCATATACACGAGAGGAAATGATATACTCGAGTATATGTCTATCTGCTACTCGAGTAACTAGAAGTGAAGCATACTCGAGTGAATGAGTTTCGACATACTCGAGTATCTGGGTTCACCTACTCGAGTGACAGAAAAGATCTACTCGAGTATAAAGAAGTTGGTTACTCGAGTATATCTACTTAGAGGAATTCTCAGGATAAAAGGATGGTGTTACTCGAGTATATAGAAAGGAGGTACTCGAGTACTTGGAAGACAGTTTACTCGAGTATAACAGAGGGAGTCAACTACTCGAGTATCTGAGCTATTACTCGAGTATAGAGAGTCTACTCGAGTATATAGACTTAGAGAAATTCCTTTATATTTCCAGTCCAGGCTTACTCGAGTGTAAATAAAGCATCTACTCGAGTAACTCGAAGACTACTCGAGTAAGAGAGTTAACCTACTCGAGTATCAAGTAACCTACTCGAGTATACCAAAGAAGTACTCGAGTATGTATACTTAGGATATTTTCCAGATAAAACAGAATCCTTTACTCGAGTATATAACTTAGACCTACTCGAGTAACAAACCATTTACTCGAGTATATATAAATTTACTCACACGAGTATATGAAGATCTACTCGAGTATACACTTATATACTTGAGTAAAAGGGATTTTTCTCGAGTATGCTTAAGTCAACTACTCGAGTACTAAGTCACCTACTCGAGTATATGGAGTATATTACTCGAGTATGTGGACTTAGTAGAATTCTTGGATTTAGGTCTTCTATCCTTCTTTGTCCATGAGTCCAAGTGCATCTAGATGAAGTGTATCCCAATAGAGAGACTATACGTGAGTCAACACCTTGGATCACACAATGAGGGATTACATTGTATGGTCCTGTGTTTGATGACCCACTATAGACTGACATTGGTCTACACTTGGCAATAGAGTCCTGCGCACAAGTAACTTAAACACAATATCAAATACAACTTAATTCATCTTAGTTCCGGGTCTGACTTCCCACAAATCTGAGGTATTGTGGAGACAAATCCCATAGAATATCTTTAATACTCTATCAGATGAAAAAAATCCACAGTATTTGACACATGTCTTACACTTAAATAAATCTCCATGGAAATTTTTTGACTATATGTAAGAGATAATGATAGGTTTTCAGCTTACAATGCGCGAGTTGTATTTAACATTGTTCCCACAGCCAATTCATTTAAATATGCGATCAACTACTCTCAGCGATGCAAAGCGAGCAGGAACATAACAACCAATTTGTGCGAGGATGATCAAAAGACAAACTTGTTGAAGATAAGTGCTTTTTCCACTCCTGAGCACATAAAAGTAAAAGTGCAGTTGACTATTTTATACCACATATAAACAGAACTTTGTTCATACAGGGAACATCAATTGGGAAGGGAATTTGGCTAAAATTTATATTTGAATGAAAACAGAGACTAACATGTTTGGTCCCATGACTATCACCATGTTTGATGCTTCAGAAAGACAAAGATTGTTTGGCTGCATAAAAGAGAAAATTGTCAATTAACACATCTAAGGATTCAAACTTCGTGTGATGAAAATAAATATACTGACATTGAAATATGAGAAAACATATAATAAAGTCATTGTGCAAGGACTCTAAGATAGGATGTTTGCCAGCATCAATTGCCATGGGCCCAGTTACTGCCAATCATTTGTAGCTAACTCATGACGAATTCCACACAAAATATATTAATATCATGCCCGCCAATGCCCGCCCACCCCCTCTCCATCTAAAATTTTAATTTTTTCCTGTGCGGTGGAGGTATGAGTGTACGAGTCTTTCAAGCAATTTTTTCATGCGATACATTCTTCATGTTTCGAAAACTATATGCATATTCCAGATCCATGCTCATAATGTTTTTTTTTCATTTTGAGCAGAAGCATATTTTTTTATTGTTGCCCAATTCTTATTCTCCTTTTCTAAAAATGATAACTACTTTATATGTTGTCATTACTACGAATTGGACATGCAATTGTCGTTGATGGATGAATGACGCCGCCCAGATAACATTGGTCGTGGGCGGCTACATTGGTCATGAGTGTTTTATGTGAAGAAAGGGCTACTCTCGTGCTCGATGCTCTCGCATGGGTTGTGCCATTTAATTGTCGTAGTAGGAGAATGCGTGAAATTATGTCGTCAAAAACTTGCGGGATGATAGGTAGAATAATTTCTCCATTTTTTTTAACTTTCATTCAGTACAAACACTAAGTAAGGTAATAAAGTGACTCATCACCAATAGCGTAGCAAATACCAAACAAAAGAAGAATCGACCACCCATCTACACATATTTTTAAAACAAATTCATTTGGATGAGGTTTTGCTATATGTGCAAAAATAATGTCAAAGTAGAGCATTTTGTTGTTGAAAATGCAATTTGGAAGATATATAACTTTGTGTTGTACATTTTTCATGATATTTTCACAAAGACTTGATGTGCATAACATAAATCCACCCAGGAAAAATCATAAGTATTCAATAATGGGAGAATTAAAAAAATGATAAACCAAATTCTTGTTGATCAGAGCTTTAGGAAAGTGACCGTAAATTGAAAATTTGAAAATCCTTTGCAACCAGGATATAATTCTTGCTCAGCGTCATTTAGCAAATCATAAAATTTTTTAGCATCTTTGTTGGTTTATCCTTTAATGTGTAAGTCATTGGATGAGTTCAAATCCCTAGTGAAATTTTTATAGCTCTCCTTCCAAGCACACACAACTAAGACACCCATGACAAGGCTTCATAGCATCCTCACCGCCACCATCTCCACATTTTGCGAACCCTTTGATGAATTACCAACCCGGTCCATAATAGAAATCAAATAACAAACCTACTACAACAGTGTAAAAAAAATTATTTTTAACCCCAACCAAATGGAAGAAAAGTAATTAAGTAGTTCATCTTCATTATTCTAACTGTAAGAACTTAAGATCACCTTTAAGTATGAACAAAGTAATAACCGACTCCTATGGATTACCAAATGGCCCAAAAAATCTCATGAATAGCTCCACTAGTTAATCTGAACCATTTAAACAAATTAAATGACCTGGTTTCCGTAAAATCATCAACAAATCATTAGCCTAATCAGGGTATAATTCTGGGAACTGAGCACAAACCATAAATCAAGCAAATGAGAAGGTGTTTAGCATTACCCAGGGGAGTCATTGGAGGTTACTAGGATATTTGATTGCACCTTGGCATGCTTTGGCGAAGAGGTCGTTGCAAATGGAAGTAGGAGTCGTGGCTTTGGGGGATTCGCTGGTGTTCAGCATGCGTTCAGCAGCTGCGGTGCAAGAAGGTTCAGAAGGGATACAAGATTTGGGAGAGGCGGAGGTGGGAGAAACTGCGGATTAAAAATGCAAATGAAGAGTTTATCGTTACCCAAGGGATTTCTCGCTGGGAAATTGATTGCACCTTGGCAGGCTTTGGCGAGCGGTCGTCCCAAACGGAAGTTTTCTCCGGCTTTAGCGGATTCGCCGGCATCCGGCACTCGTTTAGGTGTTGCGGCACGAGATGGTTCAGAGGGAAGGGGAATGGGAACGGGAAGGGCAAGGGGATACGGGATTCGGGAGATACAGGGCATCCGACACTCGTTTAGGCGGAAGTGCCCGGGGAACTGCCGATTAAATTTAGGGGCCTAAATTCATTTATTTATTTTGAGGGAAGTTTTAACTTTTTTTATTCAGTCATGTAGGCATGTAGCCACTAATTTTTGTTATGAAAACACCTTAAATCAAATATAAAATAGCCATGCACAGCCCAACTCGTGCAAGTTCAATTCCTTTCTCACGTCATTCTTGGTTTCGAAACTCACTTATCGGCTACCTCCCATTCTCTCCGCGATAGTCGCTTGTTTCAAACCCCATCGGCACCGGAAAACACAACCCCCCTTCTCGTTGACACCAATATGCGGAAAGGTATTCCACCCCTTTCATGCAAACATTTTTAGCCTCCAGGAGTGGCTGGCGAGCACTATTTTGCTCAATTTCAGTCCAATTTTTTGGTGATTTTTTTCTCGTTTTAGGGTTCTATTTCAGTCTCCCTTCGTAGGTGAGCGTTTGCATACTGATTTTTAGGTTTTGATAGAAATTTTTTTTAGTCGAACGAATGCTCCCTATTTAACTTTATTTTGGGAAAATTTTGTCTATACCTCGCAACAAAATGGAGTGGCGGAAGTCAAAAACCGTCATCTCCTTTATGTTGCTCGCACTATGATGACGCAGATGCATGTCCCTCGCTCCTATTGGGGCTATGCGGTTCTCATTTCATGCTATTTCATCAATCGCATACCCTCCACAGTTCTCCACTGTCAAACTCCATTCTCCATTCTCTATCCAGGCAAGGAACATTTTCCTCTCCCTCTACGTATCTTTGGGTGCACAGCTTTTAAACACGCTCCCTCCGCCACCGATGAAAAACTCTCCCCTCGCTCCACTAAATGTGACTTTCTGGGATACTCTACCACCTAGAAAGGCTATTGTTGTTTTGACCCTGTTCTCCGCAAGCAGTTCGTCTTCGCTGACGTTACTTTCTTTGAGAATGCTCCTTATTTCTCTGACAACTCCTCTCCTCTTCTTGAGGCTTCTGATTCTCCTATTGTTCCCTCCAACCCATCGACCCCTACCGAGGTTTTTCCACCTCTACCATCTCCATCGTCTCCTCCTCCCTCCTCCCGTCTGCTATGTCCCTCTTCTTCGCTGTCGTCACTCTCTACTCCCACACCAGCTCTCTCCGCCACGGACGCTCCGGATACTGAGGAACCTGCTGACATGGATCTTCCCATTGTTCTTCGCAAAGGGGTTCGGGCATGTACCCAACACATGCTTGCTGTTGTGGTTTCCTATGATTGCCTTACCCCTTCTCGCAGGGCTTTTGCACTGTCTATCTCTTCCACTGCCACCCCCCGTTCCTACCAGGAGGCCCTTACGTTCCTCATTGGAAGACTGTAATGGATGGGGAAATTGCTACTCTCACTGAACGGGGTACGTGGACCCTTGTTCCTCCTCCCTTTGGCACATATGTTGTTGGTTATCGCTGGGTATTTGTGGTGATGTTAAGTCAAGACGGTAGTGTGGATCGTTACAATGCCCGCCTTGTTGCCAAAGGGTTTACCCAAACTTATGGTGTTGACTATTTTGACACCTTATCTCTAGTTGCTCGTCTCAGCACTATCAGGGTCCTCCTCTCTGTGGCTGTTAACAGGGATTGGCCCATTTCCCAACTGGATGTCAAGAATGCCTTTCTATATGGAGATCTTCAGGAGGATGTCTACATGGAGCAACCTCAAGGGTATGTTGCTCGGGGGGAGACATAAGTATGCAGGCTAAAGAAGACTATCTATGGCCTAAAGCAAAGTCCGTAGGCTTGGTTTGAGAAGTTTAGCGGGATTGTGGCAGCTGTGGGCTTTACAAGAAATTTTACGGATCACTCTTTGTTCGTTCGCAAAACCTCCCTGGGTCTGGTAGTTCTTGCTGTTTATGTGGATGATATTCTTCTCACTAAAGATGACTAGGCTGGGATAACTTTGACAAAGAAGCATCTTCACCAACACTTGGTCTCTAAGGATATGGACTCTCAAAAATACTTTCTGGGGATAGAGATCTCTCGGAAGCCCAATTCCTTAGTCCTCTCCCAACGCAAGTATGCTCTTGATTTGCTAAAAGAGGCAGTGTTGACTGATGCTAAACTTGCTCGATGCCCCATGGCGACTAGAGAAGATAAAACCTGGATGGATGACTCTCCTCCTCTTTCAGATGTTACAAGGTACAGATGTCTGGTTGATAACACATATATCGAGACCCGACATCTCCTATGCCATAGGCAAGGTTAGCCAATTCATGCAAGCTCCAAGGGAGTGCAATCTACAGTCTGTCCTTAGGATATTGGAATATGTTAAATCAGCATCTGGGAAAGGACTACTCTTTCAGAAGAATGGTCATTTAAGGGTTGAATCGTACTCAGATTCAAGCTATGTTGATGACAAAAGAGACCGCAAGTCAACATCGGGCTTTTGCAACTTTGTAGGGGGAAGCCTTGTGAGCTGGAAGAGAAAGAAATAGTATGTCATCGCCAGGTCCAGTGTAGAAGCATAATATCGAAGTATGGCGTTGACCACATATGAGTTGAAGTGGTTACAAGCTCTCATGCTTGACTTAGGAGAGGTCTACAACCATCCTCTACCTATGTTTTGTGATAACAAGGCCACTATATACATCTCCAAAAATCTGGTCTTCCATGAGAGAACAAAGCACATTGAAGTCAACTGCCACTTTATTCGGGAAGAGATTTTAAAGGAACAAATTTGTACTCTGTTCGTCACCTCGGATAATGAGTTGGCTGATATTTTCACCAAGCCAGTGTACGCCTCCTTTCTTCACATTTGCGACAAGCTGGGCATGATCGATATATATGCTCCAGCTTGAGGGGTAGTGTTGTTTTATGGAGACCGGGTGTATGGCGGTCTGGCTCTAGAGGATTAGAGATCGGGCGGTCAGGCAGTTTGTCTACAGTGGCTTGGTAGCTGGCTATTGCTGGTTGGTGTCCGGGCGATCTGACGGTTTGTCTCAGGTGACTTGGAGACCGGGCGGTCTAGCGGTCTCCTATGGCGGCTTGTTCTCTCCTTCTGGTGGTTGCCGGGCGGTTAGCCTATTCGTCTAACCGCACGGCCTGTTCAGCTTATTTCTATTAAAAATGTAATTACGTAGTCCAACATTTCTTAAATGTAATCTCTCCCATCTCCTCCATTCTATAAAAAGGAGGTCATACCTTTGTAATACTCATCTTTCTGGATAATAAAAAATTCCGTTATTCCAATTTTCGGTTTCTTATTGTCTGTTCGCACAAGTTGACATTATTCCTGCCACAAAGAGATTCGGGTACTTCTGCTGCATCAGATCCAATGGCTACCAGGTATGCTCCTCCTATCTATGATTTGCCCACATGATCTTTACCACCGGAAACTTCTTGTGCCGCAAGACTCGCACTGCCGTATCATCTATCCTGACCGACTCTAAGCGGACCGATCGATCAGAAGCTGTCGAGCCATCTATAATAGTAACCTGCTGCTCCGGTCGTAGTATAGCCTTCTTAAGAGAGGAGATGTGGAAGATGTCGTGCAAACCCACTAACTCTTGTAGTAGCTCTTGTCTGTAAGCCAATGGGCCGATCCTCTCTATGATCCTGTAGGGTCCCATATTCCTCAGACCGAACTTATTCTGCCCGCGTACTCGCGAGTCTCTATGCATCAGTCGTATCTTCAGGAACCCATGGTCTCTATCCTGAAACTCTACTTGACAATGTCTCGCATCGTAATACTTGGTCGGTCTGCTCTAGGCCTCCAACATCCTATCTCAAATCTGTCTCACCTAAGTATGTGTGTCCTCCACAAATTCCGAGCCGAGTGCTTTTGGATCCTCATCTTAGATCCAAGAAAGTGGAGTCATGCGCCTCCGTCCATCTGAGGGTGGAGAGTTGTGCTGAATGTCGACCGAGAGCCCAGATAAGACTGAACTGATCTTCTCTCCTTGGACGTAAATCACCCATCCTGATCCGACATGATCATCTTGAACACACCTTGATAATGGACAAACTGCTCACAAATCTCATAAAACACCAGCGAGGCTTTCTTCCAGATCGTGGTGACCCAAGCTACCTCGGTTAATCTATCCTCGATGTTGCAATTAAAATTATGCCCGGAGTGGGGATGTGGTAACCTGTGTATGAAATTAATAATTATATCCTTGAACTTCCACTCTAACTCGGACGTCTTTCTTTATTCCGGGGAAAGACAAGTTCTGGTACACACAATTCTCTTCTGGTAATTTGAGTTCTCATTTGTGGGTGTATACAATGACTCTATAAACTTTCTCTATACGATCAGGCTCTTATTCCTTCTAGTACGCCCGAGTAATATTGAATAAGACCAACTTCACCATCACTATGTTTGGGACAACACATTTTCTAAATTTTGTCTGAGGGGACCCAAGACAATAACTAATTTGCCCAATAAACAAAAGACAAGCCCATAATAAACAAAAGATAAACCCTACCTAACTTGGGCTAAGTATCTTCGATATTACCATGTTATATTCAGGCTAGATATACACACCATCCTTAGGGCATGCAACCATAGACATGGGGTTCCATCATGAAACTTGTTGATATACTCCATACTTTAGACTCTCCAGTTTACCATTTACGATAACTTTCCCAATGTTAACATATGATCCAGTCCCAAATGGGTCTCTTCTGAACTTGAATTCTTAACCGATCCTTGGTATTTGGCAAGATGGTTATCTCAACCTAATCGTATCATCGATATGAGGGATGAGTCTATGAGTCCCCTAATATTCCGCTAATGGATTGTAGGCATAAATTCTCCTTAAGGTGGTCCTATAAATTTGGGTAATAGGTGATAGTACCATATGATAAGTAAAGTAGCTACTCTCGCATTAGACACTTCCTCTAGTCGCTTCGAGTATCCTCGTACCTTAACTAAATTTCTACCTAGGGTCAATTTTGACTAGGATACACTAATAATAGTCTTGGTAAGTCAAGTTTCCTAGTTGGGTTGATCTATCTCATTGATTTATGGACTATATATTGTGATTTTTACACATGGGCACACCACAGATTCCGCTGCTTAGTTTGTCCCCAAAATAATGCTCACGCGGGGTGACACAATGTTTATTGGACTTATTCTCTTCGGATCAAGGTTTCCTCTGATACTAGTTTGTAAGACCCCATTTTTTTTACTACGCTACCGGGTCTTACGCACAGAACCGCCGTTTTGTGGTGACGCCAACTTTCGGGAGGGTCGCCATTAAAAAACGTCGATTCTGCCAGCATTGATGATCATAGAAGGGAGTAGAAGTACAATTGAACAAATATAAGTTCAAGTCCACAAGATCACATATATATAAGTAAAAGTGTTATAGTCCACATGAGTACAAAGTATGAAAGAGAGTAGAAAAATGGGCTTAAGCCCCGTACAAGTCTAATACAAATAATCTCTCTCTCTCGCATCTCACCCATCTAGCTGAAGGAATTGAAAACCATCTTTGACCTGTTGTCATGTAGTAGTGGTAGCGCTCAACAACTGCTCCTTATGTCTTGCCTCCTTGCACTGGCGGTGCTGGTGCTCCTGCTGCTCGGTCCCCTAAAATGATGTGGTCCACTGATCGTTAGTCAAAAGACTAAGCCACTATCATCCTCACCTCACCCCCTCGACTCCTAGGCACCGTGCGGGGAGGATGAAAGTGGAGGACAATAAAGCAGAGTGGAACAAGCAAATGACAACTACCCTAGCAGGTGTATGCATAAAAGAACTATAACAAGGAAGAAAAAATGTAAATAAATAAAGTAGAACAGTAAGAACATGTAAAATAAACTATGGAATAAGTAACCCTAACTTGTATGAATGCTCATACAAACTTATAAGTTAAGGAGTCTTTTGCAAGGCTCCCACCATATAAAAAGTCCCATACCAATTTATACGATGGGTTGTCCGGTTATATGCAAGTATGTGTGTAGTGATACGTTATTCAACGACTCATACAAGTGCAACACACACACATGACTCAATGAGCACAGACCTTTAGCTCCCCCTTTTTGGAAGCTAGCATCACTCCCAGGAGCCTCCGTCGTGGCCAACAGAGATAGTGGGTTGGGCCACCCCACTCCTAGGTGGGTATCCGCACTACCAGGCCTAGCCCTTCGTACGCCTCAATGCGAAGAACACAACCGCGGAGTCACAATAAACTATGCTGACCCACCGCCAGACTTTCCCTTGGATAAGTATAAACCCCACCCGCCAAGTCATCATATCGACGTCGGTGCGAACGACCTTCTAATACCAAAGACTCGCCACCTTTATGCACATGCATTTATGATATTTATAAATATTCGATCCATCGGCTCCCCGGACTAACCCGTTCGTCACTATAACCTTCTGAGCCACTAGCTCCTCGGACTAACCAGTCCGTACCTACCACCTCCGAGCCTACCTCTCGTGAGTCTAAACCAAACCGGCCTCCTATGGCTATGGGGTGAGTGAAAGTGAAGTGCTTAGAATTAATCTTGCACTAACACTTTATCCTTATAGTTTAGGGTTAACTTTAGACTGCCCAGTGCATTCCCTATGAAGGGCTCTCGAGGGCACTAGGAACTACGATGGGCTGAAGCCCAAAGCTCCCTTTAGCAAGTGACTTATTATTGTTGGTATCTACCCATGTCCTAAACTCTCTTAACATTGCACTTGAACTAACTCTAAGTGTATTTAGCCTCTATCTTAAGGGAAAGACGATCCACCGTCGGGCCCGAGCACAACCTTGCCTCTTGTCAACCAGGATCTCACAACTTGCCTTCCCTTGGTGACCTTATTCATTCACACCCAGAACAGGTACACCAACTACCCCATACCAAGGTTCACATGCTTTCCTAATTCTGCGGTTTCTCTGTGTGCAGACCTAATGGACTATAAGGTGTGCAAGGATGGTGACCCCTCCAAATACTCATCCAAAAGACCTAAGATTATTACTTGGGGAAAATCATGGTATTTTAATAATAAATCCAGAAGATAATATTTTTCCTAACTTATTTGACATTTATTTAATTTTCTGCAAAATCAGGACACATGCTTTTGAACACCAAGTACACATTTTTGACTAGGTATGGCATTAAATAAATTATAATAAATGAATAACATCAATACAATAGTAAATGCCAAAAATCCCAATTTTCCAAGTTGAATTTTACCATCAATTAATTATTGAATAAACAACTATAATATTAGGATAATAGGGGAAAAGTAGAATCAACCTTCCAAAATTTATCAGAAAATTACTAGATTAAGAATATGATCATAAAAGTCCATTGACCAAGAACTATTATTTTTCAACATCATATGTTCTCATAAATAATTTATTTAATGATATTAAATTTAGGGCACTATGTGAATGATTCTACATGAAAATTCTTCCAAAAATTACATAAAAATTCACAGAACATTAGAATGTTCTAAAAAGTCCTCTAATAAAGTTTCATAATTCTGCAATGAGTAACAAACCCATAATTAATTTTCTTGTAATTATGGCAAACATTGGGGTTGTGTATGCAGTACCAAATATATCAATCTAAAATTCATTCAACAATTTCCAGAGATCAATAAAAACTATATATGATCACTGCCTAAGTTTTATGAACATCTAAGATCATATATTCATTAAATAAAATTATAAGTAGAAGTACCCTAATTGGTCCTAAATTATTTCAGAGAGGTTAAGTACTCCTAAAAATTCTAATAACATTTCCTAGGGCTTATTTACACTCTATGAAATCATCTACTAAGTTCCAAGCCATTCCAAGGACATATGGTCCCATGTCCTTCACTAGGCCCCAAACCCCAACTCTAGGGTCTACATTAGGGTCTTAGGGCATCTCCACCCCAAACAACTCAATTTATCTTGTGGGGGTATTTTAGATGAATTTGAGGCAGTGGCCAAAGTTTCATCCCCTTTGGATGAGGATTGGCCACTCAACCCATCAATTACACATTTGCCCAAAATTACCCATAAGGGACAAAACTTTTGTCACACCATTGCCTAATCAAATCAATCCTAATTAGGCTGAGATTTTTACCAGGGTCATATCATAACACTAAGAATAATCCACCAAAATTTTGGGGAATTATGAGGTTACTAGACCCTAAAATTAAGTCATACATGATTTATTAAATTATTATAAAAACTATATAAAAATGTTTTTCAAAAATTCCCATTTTTGGATATGTCAGAGGTATAGGTATGAGGGACCCCCAGTACAAATCACAAGTCATTTGGATGGCCGGTTTGATGGAGACACTCAATTTTGTCTCTGGTAAAGCCTATGTATAGGCTGAACCATTTTGAGTGCTGTGATCAGACTACTAACCCAAATGGGTTGAAATCAATTTTAAACTAAATTCGACTTCAAGGGCTATAATTTTCAAGTTGGCCACTTTTCAAGGTTCAGACCCTAAGGGCCTTGTTTAATGACATCAAAAAGTACATGTTTAAGGATATCAATTCACTATATTATAATATTAATATGATAATAAATTATAAGAACACTGTTCATCTTCTACATTTACTCGAACAGAACCATGAAATGCCACATATTCCAGAAGATTTTCCAAAGCTTAACGCCGGCCACCCGACCACTTCCCTGGCCAGCCACCGCCACCACCACCTCCATCGAGGTGGTGGCTATCGCCCGACAGTGGTTTGTCCGCCTGAGGTGGTGATTTCAGGCGAACCCGCCACCATGATTATTCGGAAAAACTAATTTTTTCTCACTTGAATCGTCTCATTTGAGCCCGATTTCTCAGCCTAATTTGATATAGGATACTAGCACAAGGGGAGAGGAGGAGAAGCGGACCTTGTTTAGGGTTCGACGACGGCGGTGACGGCAGTTGTCCGTGGTATTTTTCCTCTCCGGCGAGCTTGCCCGATTCCTCGATCCTCCACCAAAACCTATGTTCCAATACATTATTTTGACTGCCAAGTGGTGGTCGCTAAGATTCGAAGAAAATAAAGCAACCAAACAAGCAATCCAATTAGGCAAGTATACCTATCACATTATAGCTAGGGGACACAAGTGTCGTATTGAAATCCGGTAACTGTTGAGTACACTTACTCAAATGAAGACTATTATTTTATCGACAGAAAATCTAGGGTTCAGAGAAACTAATTGAAATTAAGGAAAAAAACTATGCTAGAAAGAGAACTACTGTAGTTAATTAAAGAGCTATTAGAAGCGATTACAACGAAGGGCTGAAACTATGAAATGGAAATGCACTCGATCAAGAATCACCTCGGCTAAAGTCGACTAAGAAATGCGATAAAAACCTAAACTTAATAGGGTAAAGTTTCTTGACCGTGGAGGTTCCTAAAGCTTGAACATGCTTCTCTCAAAGTCATGCCCAACTTAGTTTAGGAAGGTCCGACCGACTCTCGTCTAAATCGGAGGCCTAAAGCTCGCTTTACGCGGTGAACACCACTATTGGATTTTACTCCAATCCGGGAGATTTGGACGTCTGCCTCTCTCGAGGGGTGGGTATAACTCCCTTTAATTTTGAGCGCTCACTTCAAACTATCGGCCTCTCGGCTAGCCCAGAATGAAAGCAATGGTGGAGAATATATATCGATGAGTAGTAAAGCATAATAAGAACACAAGTAAGAAAAGAGCACTTTTATTAATAATGAAAGAGAGCAACACTACTTGAAATGAAAATTACACTTGCACGAAATTAAAATCCTATTCTAGCCCTATAATTATCAACTAGAACAAGTGCATAAACTACACTAAAAGATAATATAACAAAAGCATTTAGCTAGGGTTAAGAAAATTACAAAATAAGGAAGATAGAGAGAGAGAGGGAAGAACACTAAAAAAGGGCAAGAAACAAAGGGGCAGCACCTCCCCTCTCAACCCAAGCTTGCTGAAATGGAAGGGGGGGGGTCTGAATTTATAGGAAATGTTCACATTGGTAGTCACGCCCTGTAACACGCCCTAGGGGGGCATGTCAGGGGGCGTGACAGGTACTGGGTTGACCACGGGCTCTGGATTCTGGCAGGAAGGATAATTGCTTCTATACGTTGGTGGACACGCCTTTGGTCATGCCCATATAGGGGGGGGGGGGGCGTGACACGCATGTCGCGTCGAATTCATTAGTCAGAAATTTGGCAGTCATCGAAAAAGGAGGGGTCATGCCCTGTATCACGCCCGTGATGGGGGGTGACAGTACTGTTGGCGTGCTGAGGCGAAATGGCATTTAATGCGGCTGCAGGATTCGGGCAGAGGGGGACACGCCCCGTGTCATGCCTGGGGACACGCCCGGGGAAAGCATGTTAGGGGGGCGTGACAACCATTTTTCCTGGTATTTTTTCTCTTCCAGCAGGCTTCCTTGAGATCAGGTGACACGCCCTATGACATGCCCAGGGAGGGCGTGATAGGGGGGCGTGTCAGGTCATTTTTTGCCAAAATTTTGGAAACCTGCAAAAAGACAAGAAAATGTTAGTGGTAATAATATTTACATAAGAAAGATAAAAAGTAAGCTAATAAGGAAAGATTAGTGCCTACAAAACTATAAAATACGAAAATAGTTTAGGCTGCAAAATGTATTATCAAATTCCCCCAAGCTTAAGCTTTGCTTGTCCCCAAGCAAAAATATAAAAACTAGATAATCATAAAAAGGACTAATCAAAAAGTTCTAATTATGCTAACACAAGTACTATACAAAATTCTAAGTAGGGAAAAGGTGAAATGTAAATATAAAATAGTTATTTAGGTATGGTTTAACTTTTATAAACTTTATTTAACGAAAATAAATCATCCAAAATTTTGATGAAATTCTTTAAATAGATTTAAGCAAAGCAACGAAAAAAATACATTGAGTTGTTACTAGATCCAAGCAATACATTATAATTATGTCAATTCAAAAAAAAAAAATCTAAGTTTAAATCCAAAACTAAAACTGATTTACTTTTCTTCTTTTCTTAGTTATTAAATAGAATTCAAAAGCATAAATCAAAAGGAATTAATAGGACCGAAGCGTTCGGTTTAGGATTATGATTAGGAGTCGAATTCAAAGATAAACAGAGAGGCTTAACATCACACTAAACCAAAACAAAGAGTTTCAAAAAATTTCATTTTAAACAAAATATTTTTTTCTTTTCCATTTTTTCTTCTTTTTTTTTTCAAAACAAAGGCCATAAATATTTTTATTTTCATTTTAAATTGGACAAATAAAAAACAAACATTTCTTTTGAGCATACTTTTTTCAAAAACTTCTCCAAAAATATCACAAAGTAACCTATCATAATCAAGAAAATTCTTTATGAAACTCAAAAAGGCTAGTGTGATTAGATAGGTTGGAAATTTTGGCTTTGGTGAAAATGATATGAAATGAGGAGCTATCAAATGAAATTGGAAAAAAGTCTCAAAATTGGCTTACTAGTGGTGAAAGTTTTTAGGTTGGCAGGAAAGCTCAAATAAAAACAAAAACGGCCTAAATTATATTCATGCTTTTAAATTTATTTAAAACATAGATTTGAAAAATTTCAAAAAGCAAGTCCTAGATAATAAAAGAAGATTGACGAAATTATCTTGAAAATAGAAATAATAGGTGACTTGGATCGTTCACATCTACTACGCTATTCAAAAGTTGACCTTACAAAAATTATCCAAAAATGAAAAAGAAAATAGTGGATGATGAATTTTTGAGAAAGTAAAGAAAATAAAGAAGGGAAACCATAATGGAAATGCGAGTTTTAGAAAAAAACATTTTTTGTTAACATGCTACCGCGAATTAGAAACACAACATGACCAACATTTTACATGTGAAACATAATTAAAAAGGGTGATTAGAAATATTATAATTAATTAAGTTGCTTATATGAGATTTTGATAAAAACAAAACAAAAACAAGGGGTACTATTGAAATACCAAAACGTCTAAACTATTAAAGCAATAACAAAAAGCATATATATATATTTTTTAATTTTGAAATATTTTCTATTTTTTTGGATTTTTAAGATATTCATTTTTTTTTTGGATTTTTTTTGAAAAATAATCACAAAAAGCAAAATATTCACACATAGTAAAAAGAAGGAGGAAGTCCTCCCCCAAGCTTAAAATAGACATTGTCCTTAATAGCAAAAGAAGAGGATTGAGAGAGAGAGAGAGACAAAATGAAATTACAGAATTTAAAGTACAGAATTGAAAAACAGGTACTTCCCTGGATTTATTTGCTGCGAAAGCTGAGTGATGTCACTCCCCCATGCTTGCGCTTTTGGATCTTCATGAAATGTCTTCTTGTGACTTCGTGATGGATTCAGCAACATTGCAGCAGGCGATCGCAGAAGCTTCAGCTTGTCGTAGCCTTCCGGGGCAAAAATTGTAAAATAAAGAAAACATAAAAAGATAACTTGGGTTGCCTCCCAAGAGCGCCCTTTGTTTAAAGCGTCGTTTGAGCTAGATGCAACAAAATAATATTGTCCAAAATATTATTTAAAACAAAGTTCAAAGATATTGTTCAAAGTTTTAATAATAATAAAACAAAGTTCCAAACTAATCAAAAGTTAGATAATGGAGGATCGAGTTAACATAGTTAGGATTGACATCACCACAGAAATACAGTTTAAGACGCTAACCATTCACTTTCAAATTGCCCTTATCAGGGTGTGAAATCAAAATAGTTCCATATGGAAAAACTTCTAAAATAGTAAAGGGCCAAGACGATGCGATTTTAACTTGCAAGGAAATAAACGTAAACGAGAATTATAAAGAAGAACCTGGTCGCCTGGCTTAAAGGTTTTCAGATTCCTTAAGTGTTTATCGTGCAAATGCTTCGTTCGCTCTTTATAAAGTTTGTTATTTTCGTATGCGTAAGAGCGCCACTCGTCGAGTTTGTTGAGTTGAAATTTTTTAAGCTCGCCGACAGAGTGGGGATCGAAGTTTAAAAATCTTAAGGCCCAAAAAGCGCGGTGTTCTAGTTCTGCGGGTAAATGACACGATTTTCCATAGACCAACCGATACGGCATACATCCGAGGGCGGTTTTGTACGCTGTTCGGTAGGCCCATTGAGCATCGTCTAATTTGGCTAACCAGTCTTTCCTAGAAGTTGAAACAGTCTTTTCTAATATTCTTTATATTTCTCTGTTCACTACTTCGACTTGTGCGTTAGTTTGGGGGTGGTAGGTGGTTGAAAGTTTGTGTGTAACGCAGTATTTAGTAAGGATTTTTGAAAAATGTACATTACAGAAATGGGAGCCCCTGTCACTAACGATGGCGTGCAACATACCGTATTGAGAAAATAATTTTTTTAATAAGGTAATTACAACTCGGGATTCGTTCGTAGGAAGAGCTTGGGCTTCTGCCCATCGTGTAATATAATCGATGGCAACAAAAATATACTTATTCCCGAAGCTAGAAGGAAGAGGGCCAACAAAATCGACTCCCCAGAGGTCGAAAACTTCGCACTCGAGGAAATAATTTTGTGGCATTTCATTTTTATTGGAAATGTTGCCCGACCGTTGGCAACTATCACACCTACTCACAAAGGCTTGCGCGTCTTTAAACAGGCTTGGCCAGTAAAAACCCGCGCAAAGCACCTTGTGAGCGGTGCGAGCAGCTTGATAGTGCCCACCAGTCGGACCTTCATGTAAGTGCTTTAAAATATCAACTCCTTTATAATAAACACATCTCCTTATCACTTGGTCCGCACAGACTATAAAAAGATGCGGGTCCTCCCTAAAGTAGTTCTTCAACTCAGAAAAAAATTTCTTGTTTTGTTGAGAGGAGAACTTTTTTGGGAGCACACAAGCCACTAAATAATTAGCAATATGTGCAAACCAAGGAGAAGGAGAAGTGCTAATTGAAAGCAGCTTCTCATCAGGAAAATAATCATTAAAAGATTTTTCATCTAGATTTTCAATATAAGGGTTATCTAGGCGTGATGGGTGATCGGCGGCCAAATTCTCGGCTCCTCGCTTATAACGGATCTCTAAGTCAAACTCATGGAGGAGTAAGACCCAGCGAATCAAGTGCGGCTTGGCATCCAATTTAGAAAGAAGATATTTTAGGGCCGAATGGTCCGTAAAAACAATAATTTTTGAAAGTGTAATATAAGGGCAGAATTTATCAAAAGCGAATACAACAGCTAGGAGCTCCTTCTCGGTGGTGGTGTAATTTTTCTGTGCAGATGTGAGTGTCTTACTTGCATAATAGATGGGGTGTAAGTTTTTAGATATGCGTTGACCTAATACGGCTCCCACCGCGAAATTACTCGCATCGCACATTATCTCAAATGGAAGGTCCCACACCGGAGCTATCATAATGGGTGCGTTAATTAACTTTTCTTTAATTAATTCGAAGGCAGAAAGACAAGAGTCATCAAAAATGAATGGGACATCTTTTTCTAAGAGATGGGTAAGGGGTTTGGTGATCTTGGATAAGTCCTTTATGAAGCGGCGGTTAAAACCAACGTGACCTAAAAACTTCTTATAGCTTTTATGTTCGTAGGCGGCGGTAGCTTCTCGATGACTTCTATCTTAGCAATATCTACCTTAATTCCTTTGGCCAAAATTTTATGACCCAAAACTAACCCTTCCCTCACCATAAAATTGCATTTTCCCAATTTAGGGTAAGGTTAGTCTCTTCGCATCGTTCTAAGACTTTTTCTAAATTTTCTAAACAACTATAAAAAGCATCACCGAACACGGAGAAATCATCCATGAATACCTCCATAATGCTTTCTACGTACTTGTCAAAGATAACGAGCATACATTGCTAGAATATAGCTGGCACATTGCACAATCAAAATGACATTCTTCGATAGGCGAAGGTGCCGAAAGGACAAGTAAACATAGTTTTATCCTGGTCCTCGGGGGAGATGGGGATTTGAAAATACCCCGAGAGGCCATTGAGAAAACAATAAAAGCTATGGCCAGATAATCGTTCTAAAATCTGATCGATGAATGGCAAGGGAAAGTGATCCTTGCGGGTGGCATCATTTAACTTACGATAATCTATACACATTCGCCACCCGATTACTGTCCGTGTCAGGATTAATTCATTATTCTCATTACTAACTACTGTTATCCCTCCGTTCTTTGGCACTACCTGAACAGGGCTAACCCACTTACAATCTGATATAGGATAGATAATTCCTGCGTCTAAGAGTTTCATAACCTCGTCCTTAACTACTTCTTTCATGTTCGGGTTTATACGACACTGAGGTTGTATTGAATTACGTGAATTATCTTCCATTAAAATTTTGTGAGTGCAGAAAGATGGGCTTATGCCTTTGATATCAGAAATTTTCCAGGCAATAGCTCGGCGATGCTTACGTAGAACTAAAAGAAGTTTATCTTTTTGCGCATCCGTGAGGTAGGCCTAAACTATTACTGACAGTTTGGAATTTTTTTATAAGAAGGCATACTTGAGATGTTCAGGAAGTTCTTTAAATTCTAGGGTAGAGGGTTCTTCATAAGGGGTTTTAGAAATTCTTTCTTTTTAAAATACTAAATCTTTGTAGATATTTTTAGATGGAAAATTAAAAGGGGTGGAGCTGGTGGCCAAGATGGCTTCTTGCAGCGATTCAGTTGGAAAAGTAGAGGAGAAACAAAAATCAGAAAATTCCTTTTCAAATTCAGATAGACGATAAGAGGATTCTTCACTTTCTTCACTTAGGTGTAGCGATTTAATTGGAAGAGAAGAGAAGGAACAAAAAGCAAAAAATTCCTTTTTAAATTTGGAGAGGCAATAGGAGGATTCATCACTTAAGGCATCTATAAAAAAATAGGAGTTATCATTTGCTAGGGTGTTCTTCATCGAAGGGGTGAGAGAGAAAGTCACTTCGTCATCGCCTACTCGAAGGAAGGGCTTACCATTGCTTATGTCAATGATGGCTCGGGAGGTGGCAAGGAAGGGTCGGCCAAGGATCAGGAGAACCTCGATGTCTTCTTTGATGTCCAAAATGACAAAGTCTACCGGTAAGATGAACATGTCGACTTTTACTTATAATACATCCTCCACTATTCCTAACGGGTACTTAACAGATCTGTCGGCGAGCTGGATACTCATGCGTGTGGGGTTGAGGCTACCAATTCCTAACTTCCTAAACAATAAGAGGGGCATCAGATTAATACTCGCACCTAAGTCGGCCAATGCATTCTTGACAAAAAGATCACTAACGACACACGGAATAGAAAAACTACCCGGGTTACTGATTTTCTTTGGTAAACCGTTTATCAAAACAGCAGAGCACTCAACATTTAACGTGACATGCGAAAGGTTTTCTAACTTCTTCTTGTTGGTCAGGAGGTCCTTAAGGTACTTAGCGTACTTCGGCATCTGGGAGATCGCTTCGTGGAAGGGGAGATAAATGTGGATTTGCTTGAACATTTCTAAGAAGCGAGAGTACTGATCATCCTGACGTTGTTTGTTAAGTTGGGAAGGGTATGGTAGAGCGATATCATTTTTAAAAATAAGAGGTGGAGCGAGTTATTTTTCAAAAATAGTGTGCAGAGTGATAACATCTTCTACAGAGGGTGGAATTTTTAAAACGGGAGCAGAGCTTTGATTTTTTAAAGCGGGGGCGGAGCTTTGATTTTTTAAATCTGTGGCGGAGCTTGCCTCGGGCTCTTCACTAACCCTACCAGAAACTTGCTTCCCACTCTGAAGAGTTATAGCTTTCGCTTGCTCTTTTGGGTTGGGCTCGGTATTGGAAGGAAGAGACCCTGCGGGTCTCTCAGAAATAATTTTAGCGAGCTGTCCTACTTGATTTTCTAGACTTTTTACGCTTCCAGTTTAGGTTCTTATCGTAGCGTCATTTGTGGTGATATATTTGGAAAGTAACTCCTCCAAGCTTGGAGGTTTTGGATAATTTTGAAGAGGTGGAGGTGGTGCAGAAAAATCATTTTGAGGTGGGGGCGCATCGAGTTCGATGGATTAATCCACGAAAAATTCGGGTGATTTCTTAAAACAGGATTATAATTATTCAGTAAATTAAAACCAAGAGGATGAAAATTCGTAAGAGAAAAATTATTAAAAGCATTTCTAGGTATATTGTTAACAAAATCTAATTGTTATGGGGCAGGATTTGTAGATTCCCAGACCTGAGGGGCAGAGGCAGTAGCCATCTCCGTAATTTTTTTGCTTAATATTTCAACTTGTAGAGCGAGCTGGGAGACGTTGTCCACTTCAAAGATACCTGTAGGTTTGTTTGGACAGTACCTAGGCACATTCCACTAATAAGTGTTCATGGCCATATCCTCGAAAACATCAACAGCTGCTTCCGGGGTCTTATGGTTTAAAGTTCCGCCAGAAGCTGCGTCTATCATTTGCTTTGTATTTTGATTTAGCCCGTTATAGAATGTCTGCACTTGTAACCATACAGGCAGCGGTGATGTGGGCATCGTCTTAATAATTCTTTAAATCTTTCCCCGGTTTCGTATAAGGTTTCAGAGTCTATTTGTCCAAAAGCGGAAATATCGTTCCTAAGTTTTGCAGTTTTAGCTGGCGGAAAGTACTTAGCCAAAATTTTTTCAGGTAATTCATTCAAGGTTGTGATGTTGTTTTTAGGTAGAGTGTTCAGCCACTACTTCGCTTTAGTTCTAAGAGAGAAGGGAAATAATCTTAGCCTAATAGCATCATTTGTAACACCATTTATCTTGAAGGTGTCACAAATCTCTAGAAAGCATGCTATATCTGCGTTCAGATCTTCATCTTGAAGTCCGTCATATTGCACATACTGCTGCACCATTTTAATTATTCTAGGATTTAGTTCAAAATTGTTATTAGCTATCGCAGGGCGAATTATACTAGATTCTATTCCCTCTAGATTCGGCCGTGCATAATAGGAAAGAAGCCTTTGCACGACTTCCTCCACTTGAGGTTATTCCATTCTTAAAGTAGAGAATGACTCAGAGTCCTCAACCGGTACTTGGAGAATAGGGCCTTGAAATCGCGATTTTCTCCGAAGAGTACGCTCAATTTCGTGGTCCAAGTCTAAAATAATCGACGGACTCCCGTGGGTCATGTACTAAAAGAAGTGAAGAGAAAAAAAAGAAATAAAAAAAAACTAGAAAAAGAGAACTAATAAAAATAAATTTTTGAAAAAGATTTTTTTAATAGCTTAACTCCCAAACTTCCCAAGGGCTACCCAAGGAAGGGTTCGCAAGGTACTAGACAAGATAGTGGCACTTAAAGCCCTTTGCCCTTTTCGAGAGAATTAGGTGGCGTAGAAAAATTATGAAGTGGGTTTCTATTAAGAGCGATAATAAAATTTTTTGGATTTTAAAATTTTTAGAAGGAGGATAAGAAAGAGAAATGATAAAGTTAGTAGGTTCGTGTTTTTGATATATCAACGAAAGTTGCTCCCCGATAATAGTGCCAAAAACTTGGTAGTCACTAAGCTTCGAAGAAAATAAAGCAACCGAACTAGCAATCCAATTAGGCAAGTATACCTATCAAACTGTAGCGAGGGGACACAAGTGTCGTATTGAAATTCGGGAACTGTTGAGTACACTTACTCACACGAAGACTATTATTTTATCGACGGAAAATCTAGGGTTTAGAGAAACTAATTGCAATTAAGGAAATAAAGCTATGCTATAAAGAGAACTACTGCAGTTAATTAAAGAGCTATTAGAACCGATTACAACGAAGGGCTGAAACTATGAAATGGAAATGCACTCGATCAATAATCACCTCGGCTAAAGTCGACTAAGAAATACGATAAAAACCTAAACTTAATAGGGTAAAGGTCCTTGACCGTGGAGGTTCCTAAAGCTTGAACATGCTTCTCTCGAAGTCGTGCCCAACTGAGTTTTGGAAGGTCCGACCGACTCTCGTATAAATCGGAGGCCTAAAGCTCGCTTTACGCGGTGAACCCCACTATTGGATTTTACTCCAATCTGGGAGATTTGGACGTTTGCCTCTCTCGAGGGGTGCGTACAACTCCCTTTACTCTTGAGCGCTCACTTCAAACTATCGGCCACTCGGCTAGCCCAGAATGAAAGCAAAGGTGGAGAATATATATCGATGATATATCTCCAACCCAAAATAAATCAAGAGTAATTCAAGGTTAAACCCTAAAAAGAAAAGGTAAATTCAAAGCATCATAACTTAATCACTCGGACCTCGGATCGTCAAGATCAAGTACAAGGAGGATTAGTTAATCATTATGGAGTGGAGGAGGGGGGATGAGTAGTAAAGCATAATAAGAACACAAGTAAGAAAAGAGCATTTTTATTAATAATGAAAGAGAGCTATACTACTTGAAATGAAAATTACACTTGCATGAAATTAAAATCCTATTCTAGCCCTACAATTATCAACTAGAACAAGTGCATAAACTACACTAAAAGCTAATACAACAAAAGCATTAAGCTAGGGTTTAGAAAATTACAAAATAAGGAAGAGAGAGAGAGAGGGAAGAACACTAAAAAAGGGAAAGAAACAAAGGGGCAACACCTCCCCTCTCAAACCAAGCTTGCTGAAATGGAAGGGGGGGGGTCTGAATTTATAGGAAAAGTTCACGAGTTGGTCATGCCCTGGGACATGCAATAGGAGGGGCGTGTCAGGGGGCGTGACAAGTACGGGGTTGCCCTCGAACTCTTGAATCTGGCGGGAAGGATGATTGCTTCTTTACATCAGTGGACACGCCCTGGGTCACGTCCGTGTAGGGGGGGGGGGGCGTGACACACACATCGCGTCGAAATCATTGGTCGGAAATCCATCAATCATCAGAAAAGGAGGGGTCACGCCCTGTATCATTCCCATGACGAGGGGCGTGACAGTACTGTTGGCGTGCTAAGGCGAAATGGCATTTAATGCGGTGGCAGGCTTCGGGAAGAGGATGACACGCCTCGTGTCACGCCCGGGGAGGGCGTGTCAGGGGGGCGTGACAACCGTTTTTCTTGGTATTTTTTCTCTGCCAGCAGGCTTCCTCGGGATCAGGTGACATGCCCTGAGACACGCTTAGGGAGGGCTTGATAGGGGGGTGTGCCAGGTCATTTTTTGCCAAAATTCTGGAAACCTGCAAAAAGACAAGAAAATGTTAGTGGCAATAATATTTACATAAGAGAGATAAAAAGTAAGCTAATAAGGAAAGATTAGCGCCTACAAAACTATAAAATATGATAATAGTTTAGGCTACAAAATGTATTGTCACCAAGGATGTTTTGAAGGTGATGGGATGGTCAAAAGTGGGAATGGGGGGCTGAATAGGGGGATTTTTAATTTTTCCATGGGAGGGAAGGTGAAGGGGTGGTCGACTTTGGTGGTTGGGCTCCTCCATTGATGATGGCTGATGAGAAATTGATGGGAATCTCTTCCCAAGGATCAGGAGGAATGAATGGAGGCTTGGGAGGTGAATGGGGTGGCACATGGTCTCCCTCCATAACTCCTCTCTCTCTTTTCCTCTTTCTCTCTCCTCCATTAAGGCGACAACTCCACTTTTCTCTCTCCTAGTCACCCCCTCTGATATTTAAGTGGCATTCCATATAAATATCAGCATCATAAAGTTAATGGGCAACTTAAATTTGGCTTAGCCCAAGTGGTTTGGGCTTGGTTAAGTCATTTAGGTTAGTTTGACCTATTTTAGGGTTGAGTTGACTTTGGTCAATTTGACCTTTTAGGTTGACCCCGATTGAACCCCAATGGGTCCCTATTGAGCCATTGGCCTCCCCTAAGGTCTAAGAAGGGTTGGGTAGGGTTGGTTTGATACCTTGGTGGTTACTTGACCCTTATTTAGGTCACTTTGACCACTTTAGGGTTTGGTTGACTTTTGGTCAACTTGACCTCTTTAGTTGACCTCAATGAGTCCTTGGTGACCCAATGAACCTCCTAAAGAGTTAGGAAGGTTCAGGCGGGGTCAAGGAGTCGAGGTCAAGGTCCACTGGCCCTAGATAGGCCACTTTGACCATTTTAGGGTTAGGGTTAACTTTAGTCAACTTGACCTCTTTGGTTGACCCCAATGGGCCCTTAGTGGCCCAATGAACCTCGCAAAGTGTTAGGAAGGTTCAGGTGGGGTCAAGGAGTCAATGTGAAGCCCTAAAGTCAAAACCTAGGTTAGGTAATTGGAAAGTGTTATTTGTAGATCAAGGTGATTTTTCACCGTCATGCTTAAGCTCACTTGGTCTTCTTGGGCTTCCCAGGGTTTTGTCATGACCTAGTTATGACAAAAACATCTTATGCGTCTAGTTGGAAATGGGATGTTACACGAGGCCCTGACAACGATCCTGAGGATGCCGGATTTTGACCTCTTCCTGGGCATGATATGGCTCACCTAGAACCATATGCAAATTGATTGCCCAACAAGAAGGGTCGTGCTGAGGTACAGCGACACTTACCCGACCTTCGAAGGTATTACCTCAGCTTCTCGTCTTCTATTCAGGTCGTGAAGTCCCATATGCAGGGAGACGAGGTCTACCAAGTGCTGTTTGAGATGGCCGAGACCAAGGATTCTATTGCTAGTATCCCGGTGGTGCGAGACATTGTTGACGTATTTTCGGAGAAGTTGTCAGGGCTACCACCACATCAGGAGAAGGACTTCTAGATACAACTCGTTTTTGGATTTAGTGGCCAACCTTAGAGGGGGGGGGGTGAATAAGGTTTGCAAACGTTTATTGAATTTACAAATTTCGCACCCCAAAACAATCACAGTGAAAAGAATTTCATTGCATTAAATCAATAATGGAAAATAGTACAAGATGAGTATACATCAAAACTTGATCTTCATGGCATCAAAGATCAGAGAAGAAGAGAATAAAGATTCTTTTGGTTTATATACTGACCAAACTTTGATCGGTTGGATCTCACCCTTTCCCTCCAGGAAAGGCGTTCAAGCCAACTCTTCACCTTCACATAAGGAAGGGTCTTAGAGCCCACTCTTCACCTACACACAAGGGAGGGTTTAGAGCCCACTCTTCACCTCCACATAAGGGAGAGCACACTCTTCACCTCCACACAAGGGAGGGTCGTAGAGCCCTACTAGATCCTCCAATCTAGACGTCCCAAATCTCGGGATGATTTACCGCGGAATCCTTCCCGGATTCCGACGACCCTCTCTGGTCGATTTTACTCACCGGTAACTAAACAAAAAATAGAAAAGGAGTACAAAGATTAAAAGTAAAGATGATAAGAAAATGAAGTTATCCCTCTTGACGACTTCTCCGGTATGCGATCTACGACCGGTGCTTGAGATCTTCGTTGGCTTGCAACCGGTCGGTTCTCAGTGGTCGATGAAGATTCTGGATCGCCGGAGTTCTTTGTTCATGAACGAGAGGGAGAAAGCTTCCTTCAACTTTGTCGAAGGCAAGTGGAGACAGGCGTAAGGAGGGGGCCGAAATCTTGAGTTCAGAAACCCTTCATCAAAATTTGTCTTGGAGCCATACTGACAATAAGAAACGCAACGACTTTTATACGTCTTCATGAAAACAGGCTACCACTGGCAGTAAGACTAGTGCCTGCAGTAGTTTCGCACGCTTGTTGTGCAATCTGTCCTCCAAATCTGGAAAATTATCTTTCGAAACGATCTTTTTCCTTTTCATTTGAGCTAGCGCCACGCAGTAGGGCCTACCGCTGTACGTAACATAGGATGCGATGTTCCAGAAAATGTAACATTCGTTTGACAAGGCTAGCACCGCGCGGCAGGTGCTACCGCCAAAATCTTCCAGAGCGTTAGGTCCAAATAAATCGTCGCGTTAGCGCCTGCGGTGGTATTAATGCCTGGCGGTAGCCCAGAGTCTCAACGATCTGCCTTCAAAGCTCATCGAGAGCTAGCGCCAAAACCATCCAGAGTGCTAGGTCCAAATAAATCAATGCGTTAGTGCCTGTGGTAGTACTAACATCTGGCGGTAGCCAAGAGTCTCGGCGTTCAACCTTCGAAACTCGTCAAGAGCTAGCACGACGCGGTAGTGCAGCGCTTGGCGGTATCCCAGAGTCTTGACACTTCTTCTCTCAACGTTTGTCGACTGGCTAGTGTGGCACGTTAATGCTAGCGCTTGGCAGTATCCCACAGTCTCGACACTTCTTCTCTCAATGTTTGTCGATGGGCTAGCGCGGCGCGTTAGTGCTAGCGCCTGGCAGTAGCATCCATATGAGCCTTCTCTATTGCTTGCACATGACAACCTGCATACTCTATCAACATACAACATGATCAAATACAACTGAGGATTTGATATTCTCAAACACAGGGAATGTGAAACATAGGTTCCAACAAACTCCCCCTTTTGATAATATCAAATTCCGTTCATGATAAATAATACATGAGATAGAGTGCATATAGAAGATAGGAATTATAAGCTAACATCAGGTTACAGTATATATGCGGCTCTACACATTCGACTTGCTCCCCCTATCTATGTGTTGCTCCCCCTATCTATGTGCACACAATTGAACCATGCTCCCCCTATATTTAACCTCACATAACCCGTGAACTCATGAACCAATTTATTCTCCCCATTTGATAATATCAAAAGGGCGGGGAAGGCCTACACGACATGCAGGATGAAAAATAGGAGATATGATGACGATATAGAAAAAAAAGCAGCTAGTGCACACACAGGGTAAGTTTTGAAATAATAAGCATAGAGGGGACCCAAAACTAAAAGCAAATCAGAGAATTGGAAGCGCGCGGATCATAGAATAGAGCAAGATAAAAAAAACAAGTTTCAGATTTAAGATGAATTGGATAGCACAGACTAAACTAAGCATACAATGAGAACGACTACAATGTTAGACGAGTTATGAGGTAAATCATGGTGAACAAACATTGTAACCGTCATGAGTGTAAATCGAGTGCTACTATGTGTTGTGCACAAAACATATAGTGCAGTTTCAGTCCAATTCTTAATCATGGAAGCGTTAAATAAGGCAATGACATGTGAACGTGTAGCGTCAATAGAGAGAAAACACTAATTAGAAAAATCATAGTTTACAAGTTTATCTCGATCCGATAAAATGCTAACCCAAGAGAAATAAAGTGAATGATCACATCACATGTCTACGTAAGGCATACCGATATTTAAACTATGGGCACTAAGCATAAGGTTTGGTCTATGCACACGATCGAAATGACTTTTTGATCCAAGGTGCTCATCCTCACAATGCTCAAAAAGATTTATCTGGAGGAGTGAGTAGTGTTTGGGGGGTCCTTTACATGTGATACTATAGCCACCATATTATTTTTGATTGTTGTTTTGAGCTATCATATTTATCTCTTTTGAATACAAGGAACCCCAAGTCAATCAAAATCTACCCACATAGGTGGATACACTTTAACTTGTAGGCATAAAACTTTAGCACTAAGATTTGGTCCGCAATTTTAATCTCAATAAAGTATATGTGTGTCGTGATATTGATTATTCAACATATTTCTAATGTGTTAAGGTACAATGTCACGAGTTATGGCATATAGATCTATAATTTCTTCATGAGTGCTCCGTCTAGAGATGTGTGAATAGTGAAGTCATTCCCCTATCTAAATCCTCACACATACCTAGAGGCATAGTCAACTTACACGCATATGTAATGTCACACTCAATAGCTAAGCACTTATAAATTCACCCCACAATGACCGGAGAAACAATGTTTAGATAGATTAACCGTCTAACCTCATACATTATGCGTATGCGTTATGGTTTAAGTCGCAGTCATGTGATCCCCAATCATGCGTTGTATTATTTTTTCAGCAGTTTTTTAAAAAAAATGAAAAAAAAAATATATATATTTTAAAAACGGTTCAAACAAAATATAAAAACAAAAAAACAACAATGCACATACACTTAACAAACAAAAACAATGAAACATGCAAACACAAGGGAGTAACAACAAAAAATATAGAACTAGGATGAGAGGTCAAGAATGCCAAGCTAGAGTCGGAGTATAGAAAAACGTGCATCAGGGAGCGGTTTAGTTAGGATGTCTGCAAGTTGGTCATCAGTGCCAATAAGGACGACACTCACGTTCTCTTTTTTATGGTATTGAATAAAATGATGATGCATGGCAATATGTTTCGACAGAGAATGGTGCACTGGATTATGCGTTAAGTCTATGGCACTCTTATGATCACATCAAAGTGTAACATTCCTACATGTGAGGCCAAAGTCTTCTAACGTTTTAGACATCCATAATGCTTGAGCGCAACAGCTTACTAAAGCAATGTACTCGGCCTCAGCGGTTGATAGAGTAACTGAGTTTTGTTTGCGGCTAGACAGGGAGACTACTGCCGGGCCTAGGAAATGGCATGTACCGTTTGTGCTATTGCGGTCTAGATAGCATCCGGCATAGTCTGAGTCAGAGTACCCGTGAAGAGAAAAATCTATAGAATGAGGGTACCAAAGTCCAAGGTTCTGCGTGCCTATAAGGTACCTAAAGATATGTTTTACAGCTTTCAAATGAGACTCTCTAGGGTTGGCTTGATACCTAGCACACTTCCCTACCGCAAAAGTGATGTCGGGCCTAGAGGCACTCAAATATAGCAGTGATCCTATCATACCTCGAAACATAGTCTGATCAACAGAAATCCCACTCTCATCTTTCCCTAATTTAAGAGATGCACTCATAGAAGTTTTGACTTGTTTTAGATTATCATACCCAAAATGCACAAGCATATATTTAATATATTTTGATTGGTTAATAAAAATCACATCTTGGCGTTGAGAAATCTGAAATCCTAGGAAATTGGTGAGTTCTCATACTAAGCTCATTTCAAATTCAGATTTCATTAAAATGACAATTTCTTCACACAGCTTCTCATTTGTTGCCCCGAAAATGATATCATCAACATAAATTTGAAGTATAATAAGATCTAAATTCTTTGTTTGAACAAAAAGAGTTATTTCTGCACTACCCATCCTAAAGCTATGATCTAAGAGAAAGGTAGTGAGCCTATCGTACCAAGCACAGGGTGCTTGTTTCAATACGTACAGGGCCTTCACCAACCTATAAGCATGATTTGGGTAGGCAGCATTCATGAAATCAGGTGGTTGCTCGACATACACCTCCTCCATAATGTGTCCGTTTAGGAAGGCACTCTTAAAGTCCATTTGGAATAATTTATTCGCTTATAACTAGCAAATGCTAAAAATATACGAATGGACTCAAGACGAGCAACCGGGGCAAATGAATCTTCAAAATCCATACCCTCTATTTGAGAATATACTTGGGCCACCAAACGAGCTTTGTTTCTAGTTATCCTAGATTCACCATCGAGTTTATTTTTGAAAACCCATTTTAAACCTATGACTGAATGGTTATCCGGACGTTCTACTAACACCCATACCATAATCCGCTCGAATTGGCTCAGTACCTCAGTCATCGCCAAAAACCATGATTCATCTTTTAAGGCTTCCGAGACATTCTTGGGTTCAATATCCGAGAGAAAACACAAGTTTGAAAAAGACTCATTAAGGGCGGACCGGGTTCTAACTCCATGAGATGGCTCTCCATGACTAGATCACGAGGATGTTGCTTTGAGAAAGTTAAGTTATTAGGAGGCCTATATCCTTGTTCTATTATCTGTGTTTCACTCTCCACTATTTTGTCCTCCCCGTTACTCTTAATTGTAATGTTCTCTTCAACTTCCTCTTCACTCGCCTTAGGCTCGCAAGTTTGAGTATTTTCATCGAAATGCATATGAGCTGATTCTTCAACCACTAAGGTCCTCTTATTGTAGATCATATAGGTACGACTCTTGCTCAAGTATCCTAGAAAGATGCCTAGATCGGATTTTTCGTAAAATTTTCCTAGATGGTCCTTTGTGTTTAGAATATAGCATGGACACCCAAAAACTATAAAGTATGATACTGACGGTTTCCTTTCGAAATATAGCTCGTAACGAGTTCGCTTTAAAAGAGGGCGAAGCATGACACGATTCATTACATAACTTGCTGTGTTGATCGCTTCAGCCCAGAAATAACAAGGTAGACCGAGCTCTGCGAGCATCGTACGAGCAAATTCTTGAAGAGTACAATTCTTCCTTTTAATAACCCCATTCTGCTGTGGTGTGCGAGGGGCGGCAAATTCGTGCTTAATTCCTATGGAGTCAAACAAGTTTGAGAAGTCCTCATTCTCAAACTCTCCTCCATGATCTGATCTGATATGTTTAATTTTGAGCTCCTTCTCAGTTTGAAGTCTCGTGCACAGGTTTGAGAATTCATGAAATGTGTCAGGTTTGTTCGCAAGGTAAATTATCCAATAATAGCTTGAGAAATCATCTATGATGACAAAGGAATACCGTTTCCCACCTAGACTACATGTACTAAGAGGTCATAACAAGTCCATGTGTATGAGTTCAAGAGGTCTAGTCGTGGAAATCTCAGTTTTGCTTTTGAATGAGTTTTTAACGAATTTCCCTTTTTGACAAGGAGCACACAGAACATTTAAACTACCGCTTAAGTTGGAGAGGCCTCGTACAAGTTTCTTTTGTGATAGTTTAACAATAAGCTGCTACCAGTGTGTCGTAGTCTCCTATGCCAAAGGTCTATTAATCGTTCTTTGTCACAAGGCATTTCAAATTAGATGCAGAAATATCATCTAAACTAACGGTGTACACGTTATGATTTCTATGAGCTACAAGTAGTACACTAGTAGTTTTGGCATCAATAAGTTTGCACATGTTTGAGGACGACTCAAATATAACATCTATACTTTTATCACACAATTGATTAATAGAGATAAGATTATGATTTAAGCCATCTACAAAAGAACATTTGAAATAGAAAATAACTTGTTACCTATAGTGCCGATTCCCAGTATCCTTCCTTTGCTGTTATCTCAAAATGTCACCATGCCTCCCTTTTTATTTTTCAGGTTAAGGAACTTGTCTTTATCTCCCGTCAGGTGCTTGGAGCAACCAGAGTCCAAGTACCATACATTCTTTGTGTCCTTAGCCTGCCAACATACCTAAGAAGAAGATGAGGGTAAAGTTCTGGTTACCCAAATTGTCCCACCCATAATATAGGTAGAAGACTTTGGTATCCATACTTGCGAATTTTTTGTGGCACCTTTCCTTAGGCATGAGCTAGATGTGTTACCAAACTTATGACAGTTTGCACACGAGATGTAAGAAGTGGATGCTGCTTTTATTATGTTTCTTGAGCTCTTGCTTTAGGAAGGAGATAACCCTCCATAATTTTTCAGCTTATCTTTTGGTTTATGAGCATTGGGCTTAAGCTTAGAAAAATAACGGTTTCCCCTCGGTGGTGATGTTGGACCTCCATATCCTAGTCCAAATTTCCCAGATCCATGACACTGCGCACCCAACAACATATTTAATGATTTTTGTCCTACTCCAAACTTTTGGATAGCGCAGTCAAGATCATGGATCCTCGCCTTTAAGGCGGTTTTCTCAGTCACAAGCATTACACACTGATTACAAAATTGTTTCTTCCCTTCCTCTACCTTGGCAATAGATAATTGATGTCTCTTCTCCAAGATGTTCTTTTCATTTATGAGACTAGTTGTTCTCACCGACGACTTGGAGAGACTTGACTTTTGATCTTCGATCATTGTCATAAAGTGAGAACACTGTAGACACTCGATCTTTTCTTTGCCGGCTATAATTACTTCATTTTTTAATTTTTCTAAATCCTTTATGATTTTCTTATTTTCGGCTCTTAAGGCCTTTTTTGCAGAAATCGTGTTTTCTAATTTATCAACTAGATTTTCATAAATGTGAAGAAGTTCAGAGTATTTAGGTGGGGTTACCTCAGTGTCGCTCTGGACACTAGATTCATCATAAGATTCTTCTTGGCTCTTTCCCATGAGGCACATATTTGCCTCATCATCAATCCTTGAATCTGAGGAGCTTGAATTGTCAGATCCATTCTCATCCCAAGTAAGTGCCTTCAGTACCTTCTTCTTTCCTTTGTATCGGCTTTATTTCCCCTTCTCTTCCTTCTAAAGTCTCGGGCTGCCTCTCTTCAGAAGTCCAGGTTTGTGGCAGTGATAGCATTCCGGCTGGGACTTCTCATCGTCGCTCTCTGTCTCTTTCCCTGGCTTGTTTCACCTCCTGCCTTCTCCGGCTCCTTTCTTCAGGAATTTCTTGAACTATCCCTATTTTTTAGGGTTCTTCATGAATTTCTTGAACTCCCAGACGTAGAGACTTTCCTCCTAATCCTCCTCAGAATCTTCAGCAGCTTTTCTTTCACGTGATGCCTTCAGTACCAGTCCCTTCTTCTTCATATCCTTGGGATATTCCTTTGCTTGAATCTTCAGTTCCACCTCATGTGTTTTGAGGTTTCCGATAAGGCTCTCTATCTCTAGGGTGCTGATTTCATGAGACTCATCAATCGCAGACATCTTTGGATTGAAGCGTGGAGGAAAAGATCGCAGGATCTTCCTCACCAGATAACCATTTGGAAAGTTCTTTCCGAGAGATTTTGAAGCGTTGACGATCTTGGTGAAACGCGTGTACATGCTATCCACATCCTCATCAATCCCCATCCGAAACTATTCATATTCAGATTTGAGTCGAAACAGCTTCGACTCCTTAACCTCTGATGTACCTTCATGTGTAAGCTCTAGTAGTCACTATATATCATAAGCAGTTTCATAGTTGTAGATTCTATTGAATTCAGTTTTGTCCAAGGCGCAAAATAAAGCATTCATGACCTTGACATTATTTGTACATCTTAATTTTTGTCAGACTACCAGTATACCATGCACTATCATCCCGGGAAGGCCAATGTGGTAGCATATGCTCTAATTCGGAGAGCCACCACATCAGGAGCGGAGCCTCAGCTGATGGCTATGGAGCTGGTGCAGATGTTGGAAGAGATGCAGATATCTCTAGTATCTGAGGATGATCTAGAGATTTAAGAGGAGTACCTGACATCGATGAGCACCACTGATGACATCCGGGAATTCATCAGGGACGGGCAGAGGCTATATGTGAGGATGGAGCTGATATTTAGGGTCTTGGAGGAAGGCACGACAGGGGATTACTAAATAAGAGATGGGCTGCTATGCTTTAGAGGCCGAGTTTATGTACCGGCAGGAGGCCGAATTCGAGAAGACATCATGACAGAGGCACACTATAACAGATATTCAGTGCACCCTGGGATCACGAAGATGGTAGCGGATCTGAAGAAGTCGATGTATTGACCAGGCATGAAAAAGGATATCACATACTTTGTGATGTACTGTGAGGCTTGCCATCTCGTAAAGGCAGAGTGCAAGAGTCCGGCAGGATTGTTGCACCCACTTCTGGTGTCAGAGTGGATGTTCGAGGACATAGCCATGGATTTTATACATGGGCTACCCCGATCTCATACGGGGAACGAATCGATTTGGGTGATCGTCGATAGGTTGAAGAAGGTGGCTGGGTTTATTCCAATATGGAAGTGTGAGAACCCGACAACCCATATCGCATCTCAAAACCCAGGTGTTGAAGGGTGGCGGGGTACATAAACACGGAGGAGCAGGTGCTGCGGGTGATGTGGGACTAATCCCAACCACAGAACCGCGGGGATATTCCGCCACACAGGGGGCCCACCGGGGTCAACACCCAGACCAGGAACGCGATGGGGAAAGCCACGGGGGCGGTCCCATATCGCATCTCAAAACCCAGGTGTTGAGATGAAGGGTGGCGGGGTACATAAACACAGAGGAGCAGGCGCTGCGGGCGATGTGGGACTAATCCCAACCACAGAACCGCGGGGATATTCCGCCACACAGGGGGCCCACCGGGGTCAACACCCAGACCAGGAACGCGATGGGAAAAGCCACGGGGCGGTCCCACACACACGGTCCTGCTGGCAAATTACTCTCAACAGGAAGTATGCCCCGGTCGGTGATCTGTGTAATGCCTCCGTCTGTCACATGAAATATAACAGTGGGTCCAGCCGGGGCCCCATGCCATATTCCACCGACATTCAGCGACTTTACTTATGAATATCAAAACTAGTACACACAAACTAACACAGAGCATTCTAGCGAAAGCTTTAGGGGTTGTTATTGAACTTAACAATCATGAATGTCCACTATATATAAACAACCACATTTATATATATCATCGGAATATAAACAGAAATACACAAAAGTGTTTGGCCTTAAGGAATTACAGTTATACTTCACAGGTATGGATTACAAACATCAACACACAGGCTGACCATACATGACTACGGTAAATTTATTCCATTCAGCCTTCGAGGGCCAGCATAGCAGCATGGGCTTCAGCCCGCTATTTCCCGCTCGGCTCTCCAACACCTTCACAGAGACAATCCACCCTGAGGGTGGCAAACAAGACAACGATCAGCATTCAACTGACCAATTTATAATGAACCTATCCCCTTCCCGGGGCAGTGGTATTCCTTCCCTGTATGCATAGTATTTTCATAAGCAGATATATCACAAAACGTGCACTCACGCACAGTTCAATATATCACAAACATCGGCCACACGGCCTGACGCTCCGTGCCCTCAGGGCACATTATTGGTGTACCAGAAAACCATGGTCCCACCACTGTTCAGAGGTCCCAGACATAACGATAAGCTTGAGCATTTTAGTCTTAATGGCATGCAGGCCTAAGACTCTTATTATGCTCTCCAACGAGACCAATAACTTAGGTCTACCAGTTGGTTAGACATAATACGGGTACAGTTCTGCCTTGCCCGTTGCTCAAATTGTCAAAAAGATGCGGGTCAGCTTTCCCCTTACCCGTTCGGCACACTGGCCTTTAAGTTCTCGCATCTCACATAATAGCCACACTGTTCTCCAAGGACTAGCTTCATAATAAAAAAGGGAGTTAGTGCCAGCATTCGTCACAATCGCTTGGCGGGACCAACAGAAGCTCTCTTTTTGCACCCAAACCCTGCAGCCTCATATAGTGCAAGAAAACTGGTCTTTCACATCACAAATAGGTCCCCAAGAGCTATCACCGTTGGTGATACTCACTATCGCTCGGTGACACCCAAGTGGTCTTAAACCGTGGATTTCTAGGGTATTTTCCTGGAATGCAACTCCAGTACCCCGCAGACCCCGTATATTACTCGTTTATACTCGGAGTCTTCTCTAACATGCAAAATAAACATCACCAATCCAGACCAACCTGTCCAGATTGGCTTCACACAACATGCATATTCCGTACTACAAATTTCTGGATCTATATCCAAGACTCGCTGGGGATTTCATGAATCAACCCTAAGGAGTTCCCTCGACTCTCCACATCTTGGTGGGGGATTCCATGCATATGATAAAAGAAGGACTTCACTTATCCAAGAAGGAAGATCATTACCCTTGTAGTTTTCTTTGGAGCTATGACACAACTATTCTACGCAGATGGAAATGATTACCTCACTTTCCCCTTCACGATTATAGCTTTGGCTCTTGATTCCGGCCATGAGATCTTCTACAGCAACTCAAAAAATCCACTCAAACCCTAGCACCAGGCAAGAGTTCTCCGCTCTAGAACTCGGGAAGCAAAGAAGAGAATGAGAGAAAGGAAATAATGATTTTCGGATCCCATTCCTCTACAGATAAGGCTTCGAATTTTATCCCAGCCACATGACTTCTTCTCATCAAGATAAAGCAATGGCTCGGGTTTAAGCTGAAAAGTCAACCACCTCCTTCTGGCCGCTCACCAGTCATTTGACACGAGACACCGCTCGACCATATCCTCAATTTTCAATAATTAAGGGAACGGGCTGAT
Source organism: Platanthera zijinensis (assembly GCA_039513925.1). Classification (NCBI taxonomy): domain Eukaryota; kingdom Viridiplantae; phylum Streptophyta; class Magnoliopsida; order Asparagales; family Orchidaceae; genus Platanthera; species Platanthera zijinensis. The sequence goes on from CM077082.1 coordinate 85,879,811, forward strand.
AGCAGGCCAAAATTGTCGAGCTCCCCGCTCGACGATATTCGTTGGGCTCCCCGCTCGACGATCTTCGTCGGGCTCCCCGCTCGACGATCTTCGTCGGGCTCCCCGCTCGACGATCTTCGTCGGGCTACCCACTCGACGATCTTCGTCGGGCTCCCCGCTCGACGACCTCCGTCGACCTCCCTGCTCGACGACCTCCGTCGACCTCCCCGCTCGACGACCTCCGTCGAACTCCCCGCTCGACGACCTCTGTCGAACTCCCCGCTCGACGACCTCCATCGACCTCCCCGCTTGACGACCTCCGTCGACCTCCCCGCTCGACGACCTCCGTCGACCTCCCTGCTTGATGACCTCCGTCGACCTCCCCGCTCGACCTCCCCGCTCGACGACCTCCGTCGACCTCCGCTCGACGACCTCCGTCGACCTCCGCTCGACGACCTCCGTCGACCTCCGCTCGACGACCTCCGCCGACCTCCGCTCGACGACCTCCGCCAACCTCCGCCGACCTACGCTCGACGACCTCCGCCGACCTCCGCTCTACGACCTCCGCCGACTTCCGCTCGACGACCTCCGCCGACCTCAGCTCGACGACCTCCGCCGACCTCCGCTCGGCGACCTCCGCCGACCTCCGCTCGACGACCTCCGCCGACCTCCGCTTGACGACCTCCGCCAACCTCCGCTAGATTTTAAACCTTCTCTCTCTCCAACTCCTTTTGGGGTGTTACTATCCTCTCCTCCTTACAGATATTTCGTCCTGAAATTTGCATACAGCACCCAGAATACAGTAACCAATATGTTATAACATACATTTTCTGCACAACAAAAATGTTATTTCAATTTATAACAGTTTATAACAAAAATGTTATAATAGGTTATATAAACAACTCGGGAAATTCAGTACGCATGGTTTGCTCCCGCTCCCATGTTAGCTCCTCTCGGCTACAGTTGTCCCACCGGACCTTGACCATCCCGATTATCTTGTTCCGCAGTTATTTATCTGCTTTATCCACAATCCAAATGGGCTTAACCTTCATCATTAGACCAGACTCGACCGGTACACGATCATTCGCAATTTCCTAAGTTGGATCTTTTACGGCTTTTCGAAGCACGGATATGTGGAACACATCATGTAATCCACTCAATTCTACCGAAAGAGATAGCGGATAGGCAGCTTCTCCAACTCGCTCCACCACGTCAAACAGACCAAAATACTTTAGAGTTAACTTTTTCAAGCATCGAATCCCTGACACGCCTTTGAATGGCTTGATTTTTAAATATACCCAATCGCCCACCGCGAATTCCATGTTCCGATGTGAAAGTGATAAGTTGTCTACCTAAATCACCTAGAGGGGGTGAATAGGTAAATTGTGCGTCTATTTGCAGAATAAAAAATTTAACGAACTTGCACAAAAAAAATCAAGCAATCACAGACGACAAGAAGATTTATAGTGGTTCCCCAACCTTGGGTACGTCCACTTTCCCTCACCGATCTAGTAAATCACTAGACTCGGCTACTAAACTATCTCAGATTGAAAACCAATCCTATGTCTCGGAACCAAGTTCCTACAATCTTGATCCAAATGGATCTTCACTCGGAAGATGAATACTTCCTAAAACTCAGAGAACAAAGCTCCTACACTCGGAGAATAATGTCCTACAAGATTAAAAAGAGATTTGATAATATAAATAGAAATTTCTCTCAGATCTGAAATATTGTTCCTAGGTCTTCTTTCTTGAACTTTGTGGCTTTTTCAGAAATTGTTGAAGAAGACTCTCGGTAGATCTAATCTGAGAAACTTGGATCTACTCGATCAAGGAGAAGATGAAGATTCTTTGAATAGCAAGTCATTCTACATCGAAAAACAGCCTTGTCGATCTTCAAGTTGAGCGGCGGCGGCGGCGGCTTCTGTAAAATCTTTTTTTGAGAGAGATGACTGATTCAGAATTTTAGAAAGGTACGGTTCACCGCTTAGGGTTAGTCTTTAATGACAAGACCTTATATAATATTTCCCCTAACGGTTAGAATTGACATTAATGACGACACATGGAACAATCACAATGTATCATTTGAAAACCTCGACAATTCTGAACTTAAGCAATTTTCTGAAAAACTGGACTGCAGTTCTCGAGAAGTATATATAAGTTCTCGAGAACAAGCTGATTACTTGAGGGCTATACGTTTTGGACTTATGTAAGTACTCGAGAAATAAGCGCTAAGTCTACTCAAGAACTAAACTAAGCTTCTCGAGAACTAAAATAACATTAGTCGAGAACTAAAAGAATATTACTCGAGAGCTAAAACTTGTACTCGAGTACTAAGCTGACTTCTTGAGAAGTAGAAGCTAAGTACTCGAGAACTATAACCCAGCTTCTCGAGAGATGGACTTAGAAAAATTTCAAGGCTAGCTCTGGCTACTCGAGAAGTATAGGCTGTCTACTCGAGAACTAGTCTAGGCTTCTCGAGAACTTTAATGATGTTACTGGAGAATTAAGACTTGTACTCGAGTACTAAGCTAAATACTCGAGTTATGCTAACTCCACTACTCGAGAACTATACTAGGCTTCTCGAGAAGTGGACTTAGAAAAATTCTTAATGTTAGGAAATCTTTCTTCTTCATGATTTCAATCTTCATCCAATGTTCCAAGTGCTTGATGTGAAGTGTATCTTAATAGAGAGGCTACACATGAGTCAACACCTTGGATCACACAGTGAGCGATTACATTGTATGGTCCTGTGTTCATGACCCACTGAAGACTGACTTTGGTCTACACTTAGCAATGATAGTCTGCAAACACACAACTAAATAGAGAGATCAAATACAACTTACTTCATCTTAGTTCAAGGGTGACTTCATGCAAATCTGAGTTATTGTGGATGCAATACCCAACACGATGCCTGGCATTGTAGTACTTTGCATGCCAATCTTGGGCAATCAGTAGCCTCTCCCAGATAGAGCGTATCGTTAAATTAGCCTCTTCGACTTCCTTATACTTATATAATTTTGACTCGCCTGTTTCTGCCCAAGATAACATTGTACGACACTTCCTACCGTACAACGCTTCAAACAGTACCATATTTACGATAGCTTGATAACTATTATTGTAGGTGAACTCTACCATGTATAGATGGTCTTCCCACCTCTTCCCAAAATCAAAGGCACACATTCAGAGCATGTCCTCCATCATGCTGTTGGTGCTCTCAGTCTGGCCATCCGTTTGTGGATGGAAGGTCATACTGTACGTTAATTTTGTCCCTAATAACTGATGGATTAGTCTCCAATCATTCGAAGTGAAGCGCTCGTCTCGATCACTTACGATGCTACGGGGAACACCGTACAATCGTACTATTTGCTCAATATAAAGCTTAGCCAAAATTTCCACTGAATCGTCCTTCCTGTTCAGAATGAAGTGAGCCACTTTAGTCAACCGGTCTATAATCACTCAAACAGAATCGTTACCGTATTGAGATCTCGGCAAAGCATGCGCGAAATCCATCAAAATATCATCAAACTTCCATTCCGGAATAGGTAGCGACTTCAGGAAACCTTTAGGCTTCTGGCATCCAGATTTCACTAAGGCACAGGTCTGACATTTATCCACGTAATGTGCTATGACTTTCTTTAAACCCGGCCACCAGAATAGCTTTTTCATGTCTTTGTACATCTTTGTGCTCCCTTGGTGGATTGAGTATTTCGTTAAGTGAGCATCATACATCTATTCTTCTCTTAGCTTACCCGTAATCGGGACGCACAAACGACCATCTTTTCGCAAAAGTCATTCATCCCAGGATAATTGAGCATTTGACCCATCCATTGTATAGCGTTGTAGACTTTCATCCAGTTCCATTGCTCGCCGAACCCTATCCGCAAGGTAATACTGCACCTCCGAATAGTTTAGGCATGCAGTTGCGGTGGAATTCTTTTCAACACAAGAAATGTCTAGGTTCTCCAATTCCTGGATCAGATGCTCACCATGCACCCGCAACCAACTTTCCCCATTCTGGAGTCCTACAACTCAATGCATCTTCGACCACATTTCCCTTCCCAGGAGTATAGTGAATCTGGAAGGTGTAGTCCTCAAGGAACTCATCCATCTTCGTTGTCGCATATTTAGACTTTTCTGATCCAAAAGACACTTAGGAACTTATGGTCCATGAAGATGTCAACTTTCACGCCATATAAGTAATGACGCCACAGTTTAAGTACAAATATCACTGCCGCCAACTCCAAGTCATGGACGGGGTAGTTCCGTTCATGCACTTTCAACTGGTGTGAGTCATAAGCTATCACTTTTCCAAATTGAAAAGCACGCCACTCCCTGGCGCATCACAATAAATCTCAATGTTGTCCGTACCATAAGGCGACTTCATAATAGGCGTCGTGGTCAAATGACTCTTTTAATCTTCAAAAGCTCGTGTGCACTCCGACATCCAAATGAACTTTTGATCTTTCCTCGTCATTGTGGGGAGAGGTAAGGCTATCCGCAAACAGTAGCCAGCAAGTCCAAGGAATGTATGACTTAGCAATAATAGACAACATAGGTCACTGTTGTACCGTAACTATATTCGCAGGATCTACTGCCATACCTACAACACTACCCGCATTGCCAAGAAAAACCCACCAACAATTGCCAAAACTCGCACTTTGAGAACGTGGCCTAGAGCTTGTTCTTTTTCATGGTGTGCAACACCATTTGTAAGTGGTTTTTATGGTCTTATTAAGATTGAGAGTACACTAAAATGTCGTCAATAAAGATGATGACAAATAAGTCTAAGTATTCACGAAATATTCGGTGCATTAGGTTTATGAATACCGATGGCGCATTTGTTATCCCAAACGGCATTACCGTGAACTTGTAATGACCATAATATGTACCAAACAATATCTAGGGAATATTACATTCCTGAATCCTTAATTGATCATTGGCAGATCTTAAGTCCAGCTTAGAGTAGATAGTTGATCCCACTAGCTGATCGAACACGTTATCAATCCGTGGAATCAGATACATGTTCTTCTCTAACACCTTATTCAGTTCTCTATAGTGGATGTATAGCTGCAGGATACCGTCCTTCTATTCTTTTCCCTAAAGGGGCCAGTACACCTCAAGGTGACACTCTGGGACTCCAATAATCTTATCTTAGTAATTCTTCTAGTTGAACTATTCATTTTGCCATCTCCTCCGACTATTCTCGATGTGGGGAGCAGGCTACAGGTTTCACACCTGACACCACTGCAATAGTGTCGTTGGTCTCCTGAGGGGACATCACCCATGGAGGTCATTAGGAAACACATCTGTATAAGCCGACACAATAGGAGTATAACTCAACTGGGATTCAACTTAAAGGCCGTTATAGGCATGAAGAATTACTTCGTGCACAAACAAACAAGTTTGAAGACTTGGAGAGCAGACATTCATATCTTGCTCGATCCTCGCATACAAGCAAACTTAGTACCTCATTCGGTGATCTCTTCCAGTGTGACACCCGGTACACTGCTCCAAGAGCTAGTCCATACCTATGATCACTTCAAACACAACTATTGTTAGCACAAATGCTCCTACGTCCTGGTATGACATCATAACAAAATCTTAACATATAACTTTCTACCAATATTCACGCTTTTCACTACGGCCATATTATTCCACTCTTATCTGTGATATACAGATAAGAACACAGGGCATATATTAAGCCTTAATCAAATGACTTCTTGATCATTCATCAAAACATGTGTATATTCGCAAAACATGTATTGTATACATCGTTCCTTACGGTACATAATTACAGTTATTTATGTACAAACATTCAACATTCCCTTTTTGTTTGGTGTCATCTAAGGGCCACTTCGGCAGTCTCGGGCTACATGTCCTCTTTGCCATACGAGTTAGCAAGTGCGTGGAGTTCGCCCTGCAAATGCTCCAGCCTTAGCTTTCTTTATCCTTGGCGCATCACCATGACATTCTCGGGCAAGATGTCCTACCTTACCATAAGAAAAGCAAACATATGGACCACACCTTTTCTTTGTTCCCATGATTATGGAAGAGGTTGATTACAATAGATATATTTTATTCTTCCACTTACAAGAGTTTGATTTTGAAATACTTGCACAGTTCGGCACGTTGAACTCTTTCTTTGCCTTGAACTTTGTCAAGTCCATTTCCAAAGACCTAGCAGTCATTACCAAAGCACAAAATCCAAGTAACTTTGGACCCACAATAGACATCATAGTTCATGGCGCAGACCCTCATAAAATCTGTTGGTCTTAGTCTCCTCGATCTTAAATACAAACTCTGCATGTTTTCTTAGCACAATAAATGCATGAAAGTACTCCTCGACCGTATACAGTCCTTGACTCAGACACATATTCAACGGCAGAGCCGATGCTCTTCCTCTTGCCATCTGCTCAAGTACAACAATCGGCAAGGGACTCACCACTGGAACAAAGGGTTGTAGATGTCCCTCTTGTTAGGCCTTGATCATTGCGAAGACCACATCAGCGATCAACCAGACCGTCTCTACCGAAGGAGGATGTGTTGGCACCTTAGTTGGCGTATGAATCCCCATCGAATGCTGGGGTTCTTGCTGCCTCTCATTACTTCTAGTCTCCTACAATCGTGAAACACAGAATTAAGCAACTAAAATATTGCAAAAGGGAATACCAGGAACGCACAAGTTCCACAAATATGTGTATTTTCATTCCTAAGTGGACATTCTTGAGTTCATTTATGTTATAATGGTAAGAACTTACACGTGCTCGCCATCCCTCAAAAGAATTCGTCCACGAATTCACTGGAGGAAGACCAAGACAAGCTGATACCAAATTGTAACGCCTCCGTCCGTCACATAAAATATAACAGAGGGTATGGTCGGGGCCCCACGCCATATTCCACCAACAGTTGGCGACATTACTTATGAATATCAAAACTAGTACACGCATCCTAACTCAGAGAATTCTAGCAGAAGAATTAGGGGTTATTATTGAACTCAACAATCATGAATGTCCACTATATATAAATAACCACATTTATATATATCAACGGAATGTATCCAGAAATACACAAAAGTGTCTGGCCTTAAGGCCTTACAGTTAAACTGAACAGGTGTGGATAACAAACATCGGCACGCAGGCCGACCACATATGAAAACGGTAAAACTATTCCATTTGGCCTTCAAGGGCCAACATAGCAGCATGGGCTTCAGCCCGCTATTTACCGCTCAGCTCTCCACACCTACACAGAGACAATCCACCCCAAGGGTAGAAAACAAGGCAACGGTAAGCATTCAACTGACCAATTTATAACGACCCTACCCCTTACCCGGGGAAGTGGTATTCCTTCCCTAAATGCATAGTATTTTCACAAGCAGATATATCACAAAACATGCACTAACGTACAGTTCAATATATCACAAACATTGGCCTCACGACCAGACACTCCGTGCACTCAGGGCACATTATTAGTGTACCGTAAAATTAGGGTCCCACCACTATTTAGAGGTTCCAGACATAACGACAAGCTTGAGCATTTTAGTCTTAATGGCACGTAGGCTTAAGACTCTCATTATGCTCTCCAACGAGACCAATAACTTAGGTGTACCAGTCGGTCAGACATAACGTGGGTACAGTTCAGCCTTTCCCGTTTATCAAATTGTCAAAATGACACGGGTCAGCTTTACCATTACCCATTCGGCACACTGCCCTTTAAGAGCTCATAGCTCACACAATAGCCACATTGTCCTCCAAGGGATGGCTTAAAAATCAAAAAGGGAGTTAGTGCTAGTGTTCATCACAATCGCTTGGCGGGGCCAACAGAAGCTCTCTTTCCATGTCGAAACTCAACCCAAACCCTGCAGCCTCCTGCAGTGCCAGAAAACAGGTCTATCACATCATAAATAGCTCCCCAAGAGCTATCGCCATTGGCGATACTCACTATCACTCAGCGACACCCAACTGGTCTTACATCGTTGATTTCTAGGGAATTTTCCTGGAATGCAATTCCAGTACCCCGCAGACCCCGTATTATACTCATTTATACTCGGAGTCTTCTCTGACACGCAAAATAAACATCACCAATCCAAACCAACCTGTCCAGATGAGCTTCACACAACATGCCTATTCCATACTACACATTTCCAGATCTATATGCAACTCCCTGGGGATTTCATGAATCAACCCAAAGGAATTTCCTTGACTCTCCACCTTTTGGTGGGGGATTCCATGCATATGCCAAAAGAAGAACATCACTTGTCCAAGAAGGAAGATCGTTACCCTTGGATTTTTCTTCGGAGCCATGTCATAGCTTTTCTACGCGGATGGAAATGATCACCTCACTTTCCCCTTCATGATTATATCTTTGGCTCTTGATTCTGGCCACAAGATCTTCTCCAGCAACTCAACAAATCAACTCAAACCCTAGAACCAACCGAGAGTTCTTCGCTCCAGAACTCAGGAAGCAAGGAAAAGAAAGAGAGAAAGGAAATATTGATTTCTGGAATCCCATTCCTCTACAGATAAGGCCTCAGGTTTTATCCCAGCCACACGATTTCTTCTCATCAAGATAAAGAAATGACTCAGGTTTGAGCTGAAAAGTCAACCACCACCTTTTGGCTGCTCACCAGTCATTTGACACGAGGCACCGCTCGACCATATCCTCAATTTTCAATAATTCGTCGAATGAGCTGATTGCAGGCCAAAATCGCCGAGCTCCGCTCGACGATCTTCGTCGAGCTCCAGTTGACGATCTTCGTCAAGCTCCGCTCGTCGAACTTCTTCGAGCTATGGTCGACAATCTTTGTCGAGCTGCGCTGCTCGACGATCTTAATCGAGCTGCGGTCGACGATCTTTGTTGAGCTCCCCTCGATGATGTTCGTCGAGCTGCGCTCGAAGATCTTCGTTGAGCTCCCCTCGATGATTTTCATCGACCTGCGATCGATGATTTTCATTGAGCTCCACTTGACTTTAAACCTTCTCTCTCTCCAACTCTGAAAGTGTAAAGTTGTCAACCTAAATCACCTAGAGGGGGGTGAATAAGTGAATCATTCGTCTATTTGCAGAATAAAAATTTTAACGAAATAGCACAAGAAATTAAGCAATCACAGAAAGACAAGAATATTTTTAGTGGTTCCCCCATCTTGGGTACGTCCACTTTACCTCACCAATCTAGCAAATCACAAGACTCGGCTACTCCACTATCTCGGATTGAAAACAATCCTATGCCTCAGAACCAAGTTCCTATAAACTCGATCCAAATGGATCTACACTCGGAAGATAAAACTTCCTACAAACTTAGAGAACAACGCTCCTACACTTGGAGAATAATCTCCTACAAGATAACAATAAGATTTGGAAAAATACAAACAAAGATTTCTCAGATCTGGAAAAATTCAGCCCTAGGTCTTCTTTTTGAAATTTGCGGCTTTTTCAGAAACGGTCGAAGAAGACTTGACGATCTGACCTGAGAAAGCTTTGACCTACTCGATCAAGTAGAAGATGATGATCCTTTGAACATCAAGTCTTCTTAGATCGAAAGCAGAAAGATCGATCTCACGATGAGCGGCGGTGGCGGCTTCAGAACGTGTTCTTTTGGAAAGAGAACACCGATCCAGAAATTTAGAATGTACGGATTTCCTCTCCTTGTAATTGTTAGGGTTTGGTATTAATGAAAAGACTTTATATAGGATTACCCTTAACGGCTAGAAAAGACATTAATGACGACACGTGGACCAATCATGTCAAGTTATTTGAAAATTTCGGCCGATCTGGACTTAACATAATTTTTTGAAAAATTCGACTTACAGTTCTCGAGAAGTGCCTTTAGTTCTCGAGAACTTGAAACTGAGTTCTCGAGAGCTATTATGACTTCTCGAGAACTATACTGCTTAGAAAAATTCTGGACTTCTCGAGAACAAGAAGGCTGAGTTCTCGAGAACTAATTGACTTCTCGAGAACTATGGAGACTTCTCGAGAACTAACACTTAAAGAGATTTCTGAGGCAACATTGACTATTCGAGAAATAGGGCTGGCAGTTCTCGAGAACTTAAGCCAAGCTTCTCGAGAACAAGGTGGACTTATCGAGAACTATAGTTGAGACTTCCCGAGAACTGGCTAAGACTTTTCGAGAACACAGAAGACTTCTTGAGAACTAAGAAGACTTCTCGAGAACTAAGAAGACTTCTCAATAAATCTGACTTAGAAAAATTCTTGAACCTGTCTGGAATTCTTAAGAACCAAAAGCTGGGACTTCTCGAGAACTCTAAGGACTTATCGAGAACTAAGAGGCTAAGCTTCTCTAGAACTTTAAGCACTTCTTAAGAACTTTGAAGCTAAGCTTCTCGAGAACTCTAAGGACTTCTCGAGAACTAAGGGGACTTCTCGAGAAGTGGACTTAGAGAATTTTCTGAACTTTAGAAAAAATCTTTCTCTTCTCTTCAAGAGTCCAATCTTCATTCCATGATCCAAGGTTTGAATATAAAGTATATCCCAATAGAGAGGCTACACATGAGTCAACACCTTGGGTCACACAGTGAGGGATTATACTGTATGGTCCTGTGTTCATGACCCACTGTAGACTGACATTGGTCTACACTTAGCAATGGTAATCTGCAAACACACAACTAGAACAAGGATATCAAATACAACTTAATTCATCTTAGTTCAAGGGTGACTTCATGCAAATCTGGGTTATTGTGGATGCAATACCCAACAATCTCCACCTATTTGTAGAAGTCAGAACCCTCTACACTAAGGTGAATTATGACAATTAAGAAAGAACTGGAAATGAAAAACTGAAACTAAATGCAATAATAGATTAACTAAAGACATAATTAGGCAAAACTAGAGATTGTATATATGTATTGTTTTAGATTTCTAATCAATAATCATTTCATCCAAATTCTAAAAAACAAATCAATAAGTGTTCATTCTTTTCTTTGATGTTGTCTGTCCTGCTTCTCTTGCTGTCTCCTCTAATAGCTGAAGGGTTTAGGGTAGTACCTAGGAGGCTTAAGAGGAGCTTTGGGATTATTCCTACCAAATTCTCTATCATATATCCTTCCCTTGGTCATGGTCTTCTCATATAACTCCCACTCAGATGAGCTATAGTGGAGATTTGTGTTCTCATTGTAGTCCATCACCAATTTAAGAGTATCAAGAATTAAGCTTTTAGAAGTGGGGCTCAAAACTTCAGCAAACTCCTTTGCTTTCCTTTTCTCTGCATCTGGTTGGGGAACAGATTTACTTGCAGAAGGACCTTCTCCATACTTTCTCTTCTTAGAGGCGTGAATCTCTGGTAAATCCTTAGGAATAATGTCATCCCAAACCTGGTCATAGGAAGCAGGAGGAAGATCCTGATCTTCTGGCCTGGGAGAGAAGGTAGGCATCTGAGGTTGAGGCACCTGGGTGGACTGACCTTCAATAAGGGGGTTCATGTGATGTGGAATCACATTAGGATCAGCTTGAAAGTCAGGAAATATCTGATTGTGCATCCAGACCGCAGTGTCATAAGTGTGGAATTTCACTGATTGGATTTGTTCTAAAACATTCTTATTTATCTCAGTCAATTTCTCATTCCAGAGAGATTTTGCATTTGCAGTAAGCTTTTCCACTTGTTCTTTCATTAAGCTCTCCTCCTTTCTGATTTCTACACAAAGCTTTTCTATGGTGTCTTCTTTGAAAGTACCAACTTCCTCACAAATATTCATTATATTTTCTTGAGCTTTCTTTTCCAACTGAATTTTATTATTTGCCAGTGTAACAGATTGGTCCATGACCTAACCAATACTGGTAATGGTGTGGTCAATGGCTTTGCCACCAATTCTAAACAGCTCTTTAAGAGAATCTGTATTGTGTTGGATCTCTACAAATCCTCTGCTCATTTCCTTTTCTAGAGAGGTGACCTGATCTTTGACTGACTTGAGAGATTCATCAAAATATTGCCTTTGGGTAGCCAGCATACCTTCAATCTTAGACATAATATCTGAACTTACAGTTTCAGCAGCAGCAGTAGGAGTGGCAGATACAATGACAATAGGAGGGGTACTAGATGTAGCAATCTGAGGTGGAGGAGGTGCTTTCCATGGAGGAATTTCTTCTATTATCACAAATCTCTGGGCTCTTACAGTGTGAGACACTGTATTAGCCTCCTTATCAACAAATCTTTGGAGGGAGAAGTCAAGGTTAATGAGAGGGGCTTCCACCTCTTTAGGTTCTGGCTCATCCTCGTCATTGAGAAGGATGGTCTCTGGTGGAGTAGATGCTTTCCTTGGAGAGGGAGAAGGAGATGGAGTAGATTGAGTTGAGGGTGGTGAATAAGATTTTTTTGATGGTTCTGTAGAGGTTTCTTTATGAAGGGGAGGAAGTGGTTCATCTAAAATGAGTTCTTCAATCATGCTGTCAATTTCTGCACTTGTGTCCTTGACGGTTTCCTGTCCTGGAACATCTGATAAGGTTGCATCTGGAGAATCTGCCACAGGGCTTCTAATTGCAGATCTTATTAGGCTTTTGAGAGGAGATCTGCTAGCTGATCTGGCTGGAGAGGAAGGAGTAGGTCTAACAACAGGAACAGAGGCTGCAGGCTCCCCCTCAGTTGCTGCACCAGAAGGTTCAACAACATGATGAGAGGAGGGAGATTGGGTCCTGACCTCAAAGGCAGAAGCTACAAGTTCCTTAGCTAACTGCTTGGAATTCTTCAGCTTGATTTCCCATCTATGAATGGAGGCTAATGAAATCTTCTTCAAGTGATGAACTAGAGTGCCTTTGGAAATTTTAAAAGTGACTGGATCAATCTCACTCAGCAATAAAGAGATTATCCTTGCAAATTTGGGATCCTGAAAGCTGTCCCTGATCATCTCAAATACCATCATGCCAAATTGAAACTTCTTCCTGCAAATTACAGCTGTCATAACTCCAAATAGGTCATTAGTTATGAATCTAATGGACCCTGTTCTGCACCATAAGATTTTTCCAATTATATCTGCCAAAAGTTTTCCTACATCATTGAAGAGATTTCTCCTTAAAGAGTTGAATTCCTAAGAAACTCCACAGAAGGAGTAAGTTCTGTCATAATCTTCAATAGTTAGGTCATCCTCTTCATCCACAATGGGCATCTTCAGAAGCTTTGAAACTTTGGTTTTATCCAACTTGATTTTGATCCCTTTGACTTTAGTTTTCAACACTGTACCATTTCGCCTCACCTTGGCATTCCGGAAGAATTCCTCGATATCTGGAAAAACAATCTTGCAGGGTTCTGAGAGAACGAACATCAGTCCGACAGTGTCCAGGAGAAGGAGCAAGTTCTGGAAATCATCAGAAATGTTTGTAATTCCGGCGATGACAAGTTCACTGCCGACTCCTATCTTCGAACTCTGCGCCATGGACGCTGACGGCGGCGACGGACGGAGCGCAAGACTATGGTTGCGACGAAGCTTTCTGTCGGCGGAAGACGAAGAGTTTTCGAGAAGAGGAAATTTGAAATGTAGGTTGATTATCGATTTATAAAAGTTTATATATATATATAATCCTAGTAATGTCAATTAAGTGTCTAATTAATCTAGGGTTAGGACTGAAATCAAGCGGGTTTTCAAAAATAGAAGAAATTAAGCATAAGTTGAAAAGAAGACGGGCATTTCTCGAGAAGTAGGTTTAGTTCTCGAGAGCTGTCAGTATACTTTTCGAGAAGTATGATTGAGTTCTAGAAAGCTTAATAGACTTCTCGAGAGGCTGATTAGAAGTTTTCGAGAAGTAGTTTAAGTTCTCGAGAACTGTTACTTCACTTTTCGAGAAGTATGATATAATTCTCGAGAGCTTAATAGACTTCTCGAGAGATTGATCAGAAGTTTCCGAGAAGTAGTCTAAGTTCTCGAGAACTGTTACTTCACTTTTCGAGAGGTATACTTTGTTTTCGAGAGCTACCTTCCTCTTTAGAAATTTTTGACCTTTTTGAAGAGTCCTAGATTCTTAAGCATTGAACTGTTCCACTTTGGTCTATTCTTCTTTGTTCAGCAGCCCAAGTTCAGTTTTGAAGAAATTGAACTTGGTCTCGTCCAGCGGCTTTGTGAAAATATCTGTAACTTGCCGATCTATTGGCACGTACTGCAGATCCACATCCCCTTGCTCCACATGCTCCCGGATGAAGTGATATCTGAGCTCGACGTGCTTTGTCCAGCTGTGCGAGACTGGGTTGTTTGCGATTGCGATTGCGCTGGATGAGTCATAGAACAATGGAATGTCTTTGACCTTCATATTGTAATTTTCTAGCTGATTGTTGAGCCACAACAACTGTGCACAACAACTGTCGGCAGAAATGTATTCTGACTCGGCCGTTGAGATTGCGACACAATTTTGCTTTTTGCTACTCCATGATATAAGCCATCTTCCTAGGAATTGACATGTCCCGGAAGTGCTTTTCCTGTCATCTTTGCTACCTGCAAAGTCTGCATCTTAAAAACCAATTAGTTCACTGTCATTACTTCTTGGGTACCATAAGCCAAGATTCGGTGTACCTTTAAAGTATCTCAAAATCTATTTTGCAGCAACATAGTGAGATTCCTTACAGTTCACTTGGAATCTAGCACAGACACATGTAGAGAATATTATATCTGGTCTACTAGCAGTAAGGTAGAGCAAGGATCCAACTATACTTCTGTACTTGGTTTCATCGAAAGGTTTCCCTTTCTCATCCTTGTCCAGAGACATAGCTGAGGCCATTGGAGTCCTCATAGAGGTTGCACTCTCCATTCCGAATTTCTTAATCAACTCCTTGGTAAACTTAGTCTGAGAGAGGAAAATTCCATCTTCAGATTGTTTCACCTGAAGTCCTAAGAAATACTTCAGCTCTCCCATACTACTCATTTCAAACTTCCCTTGTATAAGTTTAAAAAACTTTTTGCAGAGGTTGTCGTCTGTAGAACCAAAAATAATGTCATCGACATAGATTTGCACTAGTAAAATCTTGTCTTTAATTTCCCTAAAAAATAATGTCTTATCTATCTTTCCCCTTGTGAACTTGTTCTCGAGGAGAAAGGTAGATAGCGTTTCGTACCAAGCTCGAGGAGCTTGTTTCAAACTGTACAATGCTTTTGATAATAAATAAACATACTCAGGAAAATTAGGATCAACGAAACCTGGGGGCTGTTCCACGTACACCTCTTCCTTTATGTCACCATTTAGGAAGGCAGACTTCACGTCTATTTGGTAGAATGTGAAGCCCTTCAGTGTAGCATAAGCTAGGAACATCCTGATGGCCTCCAGTATTGCCACTGGAGCGTATGTCTTGTCGAAGTCGATCCCTTCTTCTTGATAGAATCCTTTGGTGATGAGTCTGGCCTTGTTCTTGATGATTATCCCATTCTCGTCCAACTTGTTCCTGTAGACCCATTTCATTCCGATGACATTCTTACCTTTGGGTCTTGGAACAAGTGTCCAAACTTTGCAGCGCTTGAACTAATTCAATTCTTCTTCCATGGCCAAGATCCATGATGCGTCTGAGTTTGCTTCCTCAAACTTCTTTGGTTCAACCTATGAGAGAAAACTTAAATATAGATTCTCGTTAGTTGTACCTCGACGAGTTCTAACACCATCCCGGGGATCTCCTTTGATCTGGTCCATTGGGTGATCCTTCAGATGTCTGAGCTTTAGATTCCTCGCATCTGGGAATTCTTCAGCCACTGGAGTGACTTCATCAACTTGGACAATATTTTCATCTTGATCCTCTACCTCTCCAATAGGGGTTGGAGAGGTGATCTTGATGAACTTTTCATTTTTACCTTCGGTCGATTCATCCAAGCTAATCTATTTAAGCCTTGTACCTGCGGATTCAACAAGCACACTAGACGATTCGTCTTGCAGCAAGCTCGTCTCATCAAATACAACATGTATAGATTCCTCTACAACCAGAGTTTTTCTATTGAAAACCCTGTATGCCTTAATATTGCTACTATATCCTACAAAATTACCTTCAAAACTTTTCTCACTAAACTTTGTAGTGTGATACTTACCATTGTTAAGCACGAAGTATTTACAGCCAAAAATTCTTGTTGGGTATTATATCCACAATTACCTGGATTTGAGGAAGCCTCCTGTCAAGCTAAGATGAATTCACAATGTGTTTGATGCTCTGTCTTCAAGTTGTGCTTGCTGTTATTCCACGCTAAGTACACACCAATGTCAGGGTGAAGTAGGTCAATATACACGGGTCTACGTAACGTAATCCCTCGTTGAGCAGATCAGTGTGTTGGCTTATGTGTACTCTCTCTATTGGAGTGTACTTACTTTCAAGTACAGGGCTGAGATAGATCAAGAGCAGAAGAGGAGCAAGGATTGGTCAAAGACCAACTCATGGGCAGAAAGACAAAGAATCGTCTAAGTTAAAGTCGACGAGAATCACTAAGTGATTCTCGCCGATTCGACGGGAATCACTGGTGATTCTCGCCGAATCGTCAAGAATCACTCGCCGATTCTCGCCGACTGCATCTGGCTTACTCAACGCCTTCAAGATTTCTGCTAAGGCATAATCGACGAGAATCGTCAACTGATTCTCGCCGAATCGTTGAGAATGACTTTGCATTCTCGCCGATTCGTCGAGAATAGTTGTGATTCTCGCCGATTCTCTCCGGATGGCAAGCTTTTCAGCAGGAATTCTTCCAAGTAAAATTCGACAGGAATCATACGTGATTCTCGGCGAATCGTCGAGAATCACCAATGATTCCCGCCAAATTTGCCTTAGGCATTTTCCGTCAACTCGCTGGACCGGACCATGTACTCAGGCGTTGTTTGAACCGGAATTAGGGTTTCGTCTTGTGGGGCCCACAACGGTCATAAAGGAGTATGTTATAGTATAAATACTCTCCTATTTTGAACGTAAGAAGCAGCGAAGAAATCGAAAAAAGTCGGCCGTCGCAGACGTGACCTAGCTAATCGCGGAATCTCTTCGGCCGCCGTCGCCGCTCGAGAGGTTGTCGCCGCCATTGGTCTTGGATTCTTCTTGATCTCCCTGACGACAGAAACTTAGCCAAGCAACGCGTCTCACGTTTCTATCTTGAGATCCTTTGTCTCTTGGTTTGTTGAACGGGAATACTTTCCCCTTTCGAATCGATTGAGACGATCGATCCAAGTAAGATCATTGGTAGAACTTTCTAGCTTTGTTACGAAGTTTGGATCTATAAAGCATCGCCGCTGAAATCCTTTCCGCCGCCGATCTCGAGGAGATCCTATCCAAGAGAGTGCTTAGGTCGTGGACTCTTCGTCTTCTTCAAGAACGCTTCATCGAACGAAGAGGGACACCGAGCGCTCCAAACGTAGTTTGTATTTTGTACATTCTATTTTTACTTTTGTTTGTAAAGGAACTTTGGTTCCTCATTGTAAGGGTTGGGTGCAACCCGTGGTGGAGGAGTAGTGAATCCTTCGGGTGGAAGGGTTTCTTCCATAGTGTGAGGATTGGTTTTCAATCCGGTTGGTGAAGTGATCGAGTCGTCCCTTGTTGGGAGATAGGTCGAAGGGGGAGAGTGGACGTACCTAAATCGGGGAACCACTATAACTGCCTTTGTGTTTCTGTGTTGTGCTTGTTTTGTGTTATTGTGCAGGTAAATTTTTAATTCCGCAAAACGACTGCTAATCACCTATTCCCCCCATAGGTGAAGGTAGTTGACACTAGAGTGACTTTCAATTCAAAAAAAAAACTGTTGGTTTCCTGCCTTTTAGAAGTTCATAAGGTGTCTTATCATGATTCTTGTTTCTGAGGGCTCGATTTTGCACGTGGCATGCTGTGTTGATGGTTTTAGCCTAGAAGTACTCCGGTAGTGAAGCATCACTCAACATACTCCTACAGGCCTCTATGAGTGTTCTATTCCTTCTCTCAGCTACTCCATTTTGCTGTTGAGTATGAGGAGAGGAAAACTCATGAAAGATACCTAGGCTTTCACAAAATTATGTCATGGCCCTAGATTTGAACTCCGTTCCATTGTCACTTCTGATTTTGACTACGGAATAGTTGTATTTATTCTGGACCTGCCTGATAAAATTTGTAAAGATATCGAAGGTATCTGACTTGTGTTTCAGAAAGAACACTCACGCAAAACGTGAGTAGTCATCAATAATAACCAATGTATAATCCTTACCTCCTAAGCTTCTAATTTGCAGTGGACCGAACAAGTCCATATGAAGTAGGTGTAAACACCTATTAGAGTTTTTGCCTATTATGCTTTTAAAGGTAGCCCTTGTTTGCTTGCCTTTTACACTTGCATGACAAGGTCTCTCTTTGATGTGCTTGACATTTGGGGCATCACGCACTAAGTTCTGGGAGAATAATTTATTAATAGTTTAAAAATTAATATGTGCTAGCCTCTTGTGCCATTGGTCACCAAGAGACGCACTATCTTTTGCCAAAAGACACACTAGTGTAGAAGAATCTATCAAATGAAATTTAAGCAAAATATGTTTCTACTTCGAGTGCCTGATAGAATTGTTTCCATATTGTCAACAGACTTTATCAAGCACTTATCAGCGTGGAACTCAACTATGTATCCTTTGTCACATAGTTGACTTATGCTTATGAGATTGTGTTTCAATCCCTCCACATAAGCTACATCCGAAAAGGATACACTACCATTAGTGATCATACCGTAGCCTTTAGTTATCCCTCGGTCTGAACCTCCAAAGATAACCTTTGGTCCGTTGCATACTGGAGTGAAATTCTTGAGTAGGCTTCTTATCCTGGTCATGTGCCGAGAGCATCCACTGTCCAAATACCAGATTGGCATTTTGGTGGCCTTTGGACATACCTGCATTCATGATCACTTTGCCTTAGGAACCCAAACATGTTTGGGTCCTTGGTCTCGGGTTAGAACACTCCCCCTACGAAGATTATCATCCTGAGTGGTCAATCTCATGTTGCCAACTTGAGGAGTAGTGACCTTCCTGGTATTAAACCAACAATCGATGGCAAAATGACCAATTTTGCCACAACACCAACATTCAAACCGGTTATATCTTTGCCTTATGTACTCCTACTTGACCTTTTGAGATGGTGGTCTAGCAGCGACAATATGGCCTTGTCCAGCTCCTTGGGCCTTAGCTGAGAATTTAACAATGAGTGGAAGAACTGTCTTAGGATTAGAGAAACTTTCAACAAGTTTCTTCTCAGCCTCGAGTTATTTTTCCAACTCTTTGATGATTTCCTCTTTAAGGTCGAGGTGCTTAAGAGCTTGATTGTATTCTTCAATAGCAAAATTGAAGTTCTCTTGAAGAGAGTCAGTCTTAGCGACTTCTTCTCTCAAGCTGCTCTCAATAGCCTTTAGAGACTTAATCTCTTTAGACTGAGTTTTCACGACTCGGCGACATTTATCGTAAGTCATGATCAACTCCTTGTACTGGGCCATAAGTTCCGACTCATCGTCAGAAGAGCTGTCCTCATGATCATGCTCAGAACTTTCAGATTCAGAGAGAGGAGTGTGAGATTTTACCTCCCTAGTAAACTGGGGCTCCTGTTCGTCATCTGATTGAGCCTTGAGCCCAAAGTAGGCTTCCTCTTCTTCACTCGACTCAGATGAGTCAGAGTCGCTGAGAGTCTTTACCTTCTTGGCCAAGAGGCTCTTCTCTGTCCTCTTCTTGTGGTACGAGTACTTCTTTTCCTCTCTCCTGCCACCCTCCTTCTTGTGGGGGCAGTCGGCTATGACGTGACCTGGTTTGTTGCAATAGTAGCAAACGATGTTTGTAGAAATCTGTTTGTTCTGTTTTGAGTTATACCTGTCATGGCTACCCGAGCCTTTCTTTCGCTGATCACCGTCATGTTGTGATCTTCTGTATGAGGCATCCTTGCCTCTCCACTGTTTCTTCTTGTTCAAGAATTTCTTGAACTACCGAGAGAGCAATGAGAAATCTCCTTCAGATAGTTCTGAGCCTGAGGTGCTTGGCTCAGAGCTTTCCTCCTCACTTACTTCTTGAGCAGGTGTTGGTGAGGCAGCTTTGCCCTTCCTTGAACTATCAGCCTTTAATGCAACCGACTTCTCTTTTGAGGAGAAGCGACTTTTCTCTTTTTCAGCTTGAAATTGATCTGCAGTTCATAGGATATCAGCTTGCCAAATAGATTCTGTGGGTCTGTCTCAGCTAGTCTGCCAAACTCCCGGATGGCACAGACTTTGTTGTCCCATTCCTTTGTGAGGGACCTCAGAAACTTATCATTCAGCTCCCCATTGGTGAAGACTCGGCCATACACTTTTAGGACATTTACTATCTTTAAGAAATTATCAAAGGTATCTGCAATGGTCTCCTTTAACCCTTGCCTGAAGGCTTCATATTTATCGTTTAGTAGGAACCTTCTATAATCCCTCACTTCTTCAGTGCCTTCCATCATAGTAACTAGAGACTGCCACATCTCCTTAGACGATTGACAGTGAATAAGATTCTGCAGCATCGAGTCATCGACTGCACTTGCTATAATATTTTTAGCTTTCTTGTCCAAAAAGACAAGTGCAATCTCATCCTTATCTAGATCCATCAATTTCTTAGGAACCTTCTTGGTTAGATCTATAGTGGAGGTAGTCATGGGGACGTAAGGACCTTCTTCAACAATCATGAAGATCTGGGGGTCCACAGCTTCCATGAAAAATTTGATTCTCTCTTTCCACATGGGAAAGTTATTCTTTGTGCACAGGGGAAGCTTGGCAAAATCTTTGACCTTGTCCATTGCTTTAATAACCAAATGACAACTTTCGAGAGGAAATTGATCAAGGTGTTAACCTTTTAACGACCAACCTCCCTCTGATACCAATTGAAAGTGTAAAGTTGTCAACCTAAATCACCTAGAGAGGGGTGAATAGGTGAATCGTGCGTCTATTTGCGGAACAAAAATTTTAACGAACTAGCACAAGAAATCAAGCAATCACAGAAAGACAAGAAGATTTATAGTGGTTCCCCAATCTTGGGTACGCCCACTTTACCTTACCAATCTAGCAAATCACTAGACTCGGCTACTCCACTATCTCGGATTGAAAATAATCCTATGCCTCAGAACCAAGTTCCTACACACTCGATCCAAATGGATCTACACTCAGAAGATAAAACTTCCTACAAACTCGGAGAACAACGCTCCTACACTCGGAGAATAATCTCCTACAAGATAACAACAAGATTTGGAAAAATACAAATAGAGATTTCTCAGATCTGGAAAAATTCAGCCCTCGGTCTTCTTCTTGAAATTTGCGGCTCTTTTAGAAACGGTTGAAGAAGACTTGACGATCTGACCTGAGAAAGCTTTGACCTACTCGATCAAGGAGAAGATGATGATCCCTTGAACAGTAAGTCTTCTTGGATCGAAAGCAGAAAGATAGATCTCACGATGAGCGGCGGTGGCGGCTTCAGAACGTGTTCTTTTGGAAAGAGAATGTCGATCCATAAATTTAGAATGTACAGATTTCCGCTCCTTGTAATTGTTAGGGTTTGGTCTTAATGAAAAGACTTTATATAGGATTACCCTTAACGGCTAGAAAATACATTAATGACGACACGTGGACCAATCACGTCAAGTCATTTGAAAATTTCGGCCGATCTGGACTTAACATACTTTTCTGAAAAATTCTACTTACAGTTCTCAAGAAGTGCCTTTAGTTCTCGAGAACTAGAAACTGAGTTCTCGAGAGCTATCAGGACTTCTCAAGAACTATACTGCTTAGAATAATTCTGGACTTCTCGAGAACCAGAAGGCTTAGTTCTCGAGAACTAATTGACTTCTCGAGAACTACGGAGACTTCTCAAGAACTAACACTTAAAGAGATTTCTGAGGCAACTTTGACTATTCGAGAAATAGGCCTGGCAGTTCTCGAGAACTTAAGCAAAGCTTCTCGAGAACAAGATGGACTTCTCGAAAACTATAGTTGAGACTTCCTGAGAACTGGCCAAGACTTTTCGAGAACACAAAAGACTTCTCGAGAACTAAGAAGACTTCTCGAGAATTAAGAAGACTTCTCGAGAACTAAGAAGAATTCTCGAGAACTCTGAATTAGAAAAATTATGGAACCTGTCTCGACTTCTCAAGAACCAAAAGCTGGGACTTCTCAAGAACTCTAAGGACTTCTCAAGAACTAAGAGGATAAGCTTCTCGAGAACTCTAAGCACTTCTCGATAACTTTGAAGCTAAGCTTCTCGAGAATTCTAAGGACTTCTCGAGAACTAAGAGGACTTCTCCAGAAGTGGACTTAGAGAATTTTCTGAACTTTAGAAAAAATCTCTCTCTTCTCTTCAAGAGTCCAATCTTCATTCCATGATCCAAGATTTGAATATGAAGTATATCCCAACAGAGAGGCTACACATGAGTCAACACCTTGGGCTACATAGTGAGGGATTACACTGTATAGTCCTGTGTTCATGACCCACTGTAGACTGACATTAGTCTACACATAGCAATGGTAATCTACAAACACACAACTAGAACAAGGATATCAAATACAACTTAATTCATCTTAGTTCAAGGGTGACTTCATACAAATCTGGGTTATTGTGGATCCAATACCCAACAAACTCCTTTTTGGGGTATTACAATCAGGTACGGAAATTTATGGAGCAGTTTGTCCGCTACCATGGAGTGCCCAAGATGATTATGTCAGATTGGGATGGACGGTTTATGTCCAAGGAGTGGAGTTTAGTTCAGGCCTACGTAGGCTCTCAGTTGACCTTTAGCACGGTTTTCCACACTCAGACTAATGGGCAGACGGAGCGCACCAACCAGACACTGGAGGATCTTCTACACCTATGCATTTTGGACCGCGGAGAGCCCTGGTAGAGACTATTTCCGCTGATCAAGTTCTCTTATAATAACAGTCATCAGTACAGCATAGGAATGTCCCCTTACGAGGCATTGTACGGTTAGAGATGCAGGACCTTAATATCTTGGATCCAGGATGAGGATCTGAAGGCACTCAAATCGGAGTTCGTGGTGGATACATATGCTCCAGTGAGATTGATTTCTGATAGGATGCTGGAGGACTAGAGCAGACATGCCAAATACTACGATGCGCAACATCTAATGAGTCCAAGTTATATACATATTTTTGGACTCATCTGGGCTAGTTTTCTCATTGAGGCACTACACTTTAGAGCCATAATTGTTCATATTTGTTATTATGTCCATTCCCTGTTAAGTTCACTTTTGGCTCGCTTTCAGTGTTATTTCATAGTTATTATTCTTTTGCCATACTTGGTGTTTTACTATGTTTGGAGAATGTGGTACGCCTGTCTCGGTGGCTCTGCTATTTTTTCTGCAGGTACAAAGGTGGTGAGCGTGTTCCGGATTGTTTTGGAAAGTTTTCCGCCTAAAGGCCACTGGTCGTATGTTTTTACACGTGCACGGTCAGTGGACTCCTGAGCGCACGACCACTAATCATGCGCGGTCTGTTCATCGAATTCCCAAACAGTCCAGGAACACTGCGCACGATCATCAAACCTATAGTGCACGACCACTGGTCGTGAGCCACTGATCGTGCACACTTTTCTCCACTTTTCCAAGTTCTGTCTAGGGTAATCGCACGACCATTGGACATAGTGCGCATGACCACTGGTCGTGCGCCACTACTCGTGCACATTATCCTAGTTTTTCTTGAGTTCTGTCTTTACTAATCCCACGATCATGGGATCAAGCGCGCACGACCACCGGTCGTGCGCCACTGATCGTGCGCATATATATTATTTTTTCTGTCTGCTATAGTTTCTCTAGAGCAGAGCACATGATCATCAACCGTTAATGCGCACGACCACTGGTCGTGCGCCACTGATCGTGTGCTATGATTTTCTGCTGTTGTATTTAAGCCCGTACTCCGCGATTTAGGTCAATGCCTTTCATTTTTCCACCCCCGCTACTACGCGCGAAGAGCCGTTTTTTACCCCTACAGGTCCTCCACTCATCTCCATCCTCTGGGAAACTTTCTCCGACGATCCAAAGCCATCTTCAACACTTTGGAGAGTTTCCGGCCACCAGCAGCTTGCAACAAGACTCTTTCGGTACAAATCATTTGGGAAAATAGGAGAAAATATTGAAGGAAAGGAAAGAAGACGGAGGAAGAAAAGTGGATTGATAACCCATTTACCTCCGGAAGCAATCATGGTCCGAGTCGTGAAGTGGACTGACGACCCACCACTCTAGCCATGAACAACGACTAGACTTTTCCCTTATTGGTTTATTCTACCTCTTCTCATAATGAAGTGTATTCTTAAGCTTGTAATGAACTTGAACTTACTTTTGTTTCTCTATGAATGAAGTTTGTTTTGGTTAGTTACGTCCTTGTTGTTCGCTGTGTTGCACTCGCCTACATTCACATCTAATCACTCGCGCACTAGAACCATTCTAGCAAAGGCTAGTGTTGGAAGTTGATGAGGTGATTGTGACCCTCACTTTCTGCACTTTTGTTAATTCCATCCGCTTGCTCTCCGTCCATCCGCCCAATGAAGCACTACATAGTGGCCTGCACTAATTCCATCCACCAAGCGAAGCGGTGCTTACGACTCGCATTAGTTTTCTTTTTGTTTTGATAGCATTATGAAACAAAAATCAACCCCCTTGTTATTTCTTATTACTCTTAGTAATGATCTTTCTATGACGCTATCACGATACCCATCCTGCATTCCTTCGAGATCGAAATTCGATGAAGCTATTCCAAAATTTATTACTTGACAGCGACCAGCGCACTTGCCAACACATCAAGTTTTTGGCGCCGTTGCTAGGGAATTCAGGCGTATTGTTGATTTGTGTTGTGTATGAGGTCGTTATGTACGAGTAATCCCTCCCGGGTAGTGTAACCATTTTGTGTATTTTTATTTTGGAAAAGTTTGTAAGAGTTTTTGGTATTTTTGATAATTTTTTTTGTGTGTGTTGTATGTCAGATCCCAACCCCGGTGATATAGTCGAAGATTTGAGAGTTGAGCTTGAAACCGCACGAGCGAGGAGAGCTCGCGTGCTTGCTACTACTGTTAAAGAAAGGATGGAAGATTTAGGCCGAGGTGGAAATGGCCATGGTGAACAGGTTGTTGAGGGACAAGAAGTGGTCCAACCACACATTAGGACAATGCGTGATTTCACGACCCCTACAGCGGGAAGTGTTTACCCTGGCTTAAGACTTACCATTATAAATAACTATTTTGAGATAAATCCCGCCATTCTGAACATGATCCGAAATAATACGCAATATTCAGGCCTGCCGAGTGAGGATCCGCAGCTCCATCTGTCGGAGTTCTCAGAAATTTGTGGCACCTTCTGCTATGCCAAAATTACTGATGATGTAGTAAAGCTGAGGCTGTTCCCGTTTTCGCTGAGGGACAAGGCCAAAACCTGGATCCATATCATTGCGCCTGGGACTACTACTACTTGGGAGGATCTTTCCTCTAAGTTTTTAGCTAAATTCCACCCAGTGGATAAAATTGTGGACGCCCAGAGGGAAATAGCTACCCTCCGACAGCTGGACCTGGAAACATTATCTGAAGCATGTGAGAGGTTTGTTTACCTGCAGCGTTGATGCCTCCAGCACGAATGTGAGCCATGGAATTTAGTCGAAATATTCTATTTTTCTTTGAAGCCTAATTACAGGGCTATGATCGACGCGGCAGCCGGTGGCACTATAATGAACCTATCTCCTGACGAGGCATTAAGGCTCCTTCGTGATACCGCCTCTCATCACACCTACTGGACCGCCAGAAGAAATACCCCTAGAGGGGTGAGAAATTTGTTTGAAGTGAATGCGGTGGTGCAACAAGCTGAGGGGAGCTATCCTACGATGGATGGAAGGATGGTGCTGACTAGATCGACCCCTCCTCCAGCTCAGGTTATGGACATTTCTTGCCAGGGTTATGGAAACCCCGAACATCATGCTTATGAGTGGCCTGCTAGAGAAACATTTGTTGATCCATCAGGTATAACTTCTGACAAGAGAGTTTTGTTTATAAACAATCAGAACCACGCCGCTCCCTATAATAATGCGTTTAACCCCAACGCGAGAAATCATCCTAATTTCTCGTGGAATCAAAATTCTCCCGATCAAAGGTGGCAGGGAGGCCAGCATCAATTTGATGCACAAGACTCTAACAGCCAGCTGCGACTGCCGCATCCGGGTTATAATAAAACACGCAAGGGATGCGTAAGAGTGTGTTGGAGAAAATGATGGAAAAATTTGTGGATATGGCTCAATCTAATATGGTTGCTCAAACCGCTTCCATGAGGAACTTGGAGACTCAGCTGGGGCAACTGGCCCAGGTGTTCTCCGAGCGTACTCGCGGCACCCTCCCATGCGACAAGGAAAAAAATCCCCGTGAGCAAGGGAAGAGTGTTGGAGAGGCGAATGAGTGCAATATAAATGAAGTGGTCGTGAGCTATGAGATTAATGCGGTGGAGACAGTAGCTTTATGTGATTCCGGATCATCGTGCAACATTCTTTCTTTGCAAGATGTTGAGAAACTGAATTTAAATATCGAATCAAATGTCCGGAAGTCACTACTACTAGATGATTGGTCGGTAGTAAAGATCGACGAGGAAATTAAGGAGGTGGAAGTGAAATTGAATAGGGCTATTGTAGTTATTGACTTCCAGGTGTTGGGACCCATGGGAAATGCATCGAAACCCATCTTGGGGTTCCCATTCCTAAAATCTAGTGAGGCTACATTGCAATTTAATGCGAGCGACATCACCTTGTCTCCCATGGTTGATTTGCCTTCAATGCTGTCCCTTCCCCCTATTCCTCCGATTGAACCCAGAAAACTGTCGGAGTTGAATGTTTTGTTATCTGATTATTTATCTAGTGTTGCTGAGACATGTGTTCGTCTGATTGAGGAAGATAAGGTTAAGAAAGTGGCAGAAATGTAGATGTTAGCTGAAGGAGATACAAAGATGGAGTTGCTTGAAGTGAAACAGGACTCAGATAAGAATGAACGTGAGCTGAGCATGACTATAGAGAGCGTGCAGAAGATAGAATTAAAAACTTATTTTGATCCGAACAAAGTTTGTAAGATTTTAAAACAGGTCACTTGGGCCGATCTATCACCCCCCACGGATGAGGAAAGGATGCCCATGGATGGAAAGCCTAGACCTGCTGTTGATTCGGATGGAGTGGTTATAAATCCCTGGCGATCCCCATCCATGGATTTTAAAAGAAAAGAACTGCTCATGCACAAGGCGTGGAATTTTGCCCGTCGGCATGAGAAGGAAGAGGTTAGGGGCAGGGGAGATTCGTCTTCCCTAGGCCCTAAATCTTTCGCCTCCCCTCATCAAGCATGACTGGGGAGATCTATCATAAGTCAACATTCATCTGAGAAGTGAAGGATCTCCGGGGACCCTTTTCTGCCTTTTCTAGTTTTATTTTTTGCTTAATGATGTGTGTAACTTTAGACTTTTTCTTTGCATATTAAACTTATGCTCTGAACATTATATAACTATTAATACAGGTATTTGGTTAACCTTAAGGACGGTAAAGAAAAGTGGCTTATGGGAGACAACCCAATTTCTTTGCTTTCAATTAAGCTTTTTGTGATTATATGTTTGTAGTTTTTGTGCTTGGAGATGTTCTCTTTGGTAGGTGGTGCTTGCTTGGGTCGTGGACTTTCTGCTGAATTTAACGCCAATATTCTGGTATGCTCATTTGTTGAGCATGGGTAACCTCTCCCCCAACTCTTATTTATTTGATTTTATTGCAAATCTTTGTTAGGTTGCTTAGTGTAAGTCTGGTGGGGGAGAGTTATGTGAGTTACCTATGGACATGCAATGTTATCACTTTTATACCATAAGTAATTTTATTTTTCTATTTTCATGATTTCTTGTTCGTATTGTGCACCTACACCCACATGAGCGCGATCTTAAACACGCACTCGGCTCGAGTCAAATTTATTTCTTTTGTGAAAACATTAAAATAGTGGTGCTGGCTTAGGATTTTAGGATAGATTAGTGCGAAACTCGTGTAGTGCTCCTAATCGAGTACCCATGATCTGTGTAGAAATAGTATAGATTTAATTTTTCTTTATGCTCATACATTTATACTTTTTCTGCAGATGTAAATATTGTTTGTACTACTCAAAAATGTGAATCTGGTGAAATCGAACGGTAGTGTAGGGATGTGTATAGCCATCACTAGGCTCATTTTGCTCGAGTCAGGAGGAAGTATCATCTTTCTTTGTGGCTAAGAACTTGCCCCAAGCTACTCTCGAAGCATTGGTGCATGGTTATTCAAGCGTGAGCGTGACATAGGCCATCAATTTGGATAGTTTGAGCTTTGTTTACCTTATCCAAATTGCTAACCGTTGCAAGCCAAGTTTGTGTCTACCCCTCCTTTGATTCAGCTCCAACTTCATTCACCAAAGCCTAAATCCAATCCTCCTATCGCACCCAAATCCATGAACTCCAGTTAATTTAATATTTTGACGAGGGGTGACGTGTGGAGTTCAAGTGATGTGGTGGATGAATTCAAGAATTTCCACGTGCAAAAGTTGGGGATTGCAATAGTACAAAAGAAAAAAGATAAAGGAGGGAATTGAAAAAGAAATTTTTTTTATAAGAATTACAATGAGAAAAGGAATCCCCGTCAGGTTATCATGATATTGTTCGGGTTAGGACGTGTACACACACATGCAATTGTGAGGGGCTGTATTTGTTTAGCTCGTTGTTTGCTCGCTTGGGTTGCGTGTAGCCTCTATTTTTATCTTTGACCACCAAACCTTAGCCTAAGCCCCATGATTATCCTAAAGCCCTACGGATTCATGATTGAGACGAACTAGCACCATGGAGAGAGTGTGAACGGGCAAGCATATGGTCCCCGACATTGATGGATTTCTTTGGAGGTTATCCCGAGCCTCGGTCTTTTGCAAAGCTCGTCTTAGTGACCTGCCTACTTTCTTCCAACATATGACCAAATGATTCTCTAGAATTCCAATTTTGAGTAGATATAATATTTATTTACACATGTTGAACAGTATAAATTCTGTAGTACAATTAAAAACTTTATTTATTCTATCTTCTATGCCCATGATATATTTGATTTCTCTCATTACTTTATTTAGAAATTATTAAGCCAACTAACTATTTTCTAGTCTGCGGAGTGATGATTTACTCCGGACAAGCAAATGTTTATGTCTGGGGGTGTGATGAGCAAGTTATATGCATATTTTTGCACTCATCTGGGCTAGTTTTCTCGTTGATGTACTACACTTTAGAGCCATAATTATTGATATTTGCTATTATGTCAATTCCATGTTGAGTGCACTTTTGACCCGCTTTTAGTGTGATTTCATACTTATTATTCTTTGTCCCTACTTGGTGTTTTGCTGTGTTAAGAGAATGTGGTACGCCCGTCTTGGTGGCTCTGCTGTTTTTGCTGCAGGTACAAAGGTGGGGAGCGTGTTCCGTATTGTTTTGGAAAGTTTTTCGCCTAAGGGCCATTGGTCGTGCATTTTTACACGCGCACAGTCAGTGGACTCCTTAGCGCACGACCACTGGCCGTACGCGGTCTATTCATTTAATTACCAAACAGTCCAGGAACACTGCACACGATCATTGGACAATAGCGCATGACCACTAGTCGTGAGCCACTCATCGTGCACACTATTCTCCACTTTTCCAAGTTCTGTATGGGGAAATCACACGACCATTGGACATAGTGCACACGACCATCGGTCGTGCACCACTTCTTGTGCGCATTATCCCAGTTTTTCTTGAGTTCTGTCTTTGCTAATCGCACAATCATGGGATTAAGTGCGCACGACCACCGGTCGTGCGCCACTGATCGTGCGCATATATATAATATTTTCTGTCTGCTGTAGGTTTCTCTAGAGCAGAGAGCACGATCATCAACCTTCAATGTGCACAACCATTGGTCGTACTCCACCGATTGTGCACTCTGATTTTCAAATGTTGTATTTAAGCCCGTGCTCCGCGATTTAGGTCAACACCTTTCATTTTTCCACCCTGCTGCTGCTCGCAAAGCGCCATTTTTCACCCCCATAGGTCCTCCACTCATCTCCATCCTCTGGGATGCTTTCTCTAGCAATCCGAAGCCATCTTCAACACTTTGGAGAGTTTCCAGCCACCAGCAGCTTGCAACAAGACTCTTTCGGTACAAATCATTTGGGAAAATAAGAGAAAAGATTGAAGGAAAGGAAATAAGACGGAGGAAGAAAAGTGGATCGATAACCCATTTACCTCCGGAAGCAATCATGGTCCGAGTCGTGAAGTGGACTGACAACCCACCACTCTGGCCATGAACAACGGCTAGACTTTCCCCCTATCGGTTTATTCTACCTCTTCTTATAGTGAAGTGTATTCTTAAGCTTGTAATGAACTTGAACTTAGTTTTTTTTGTCTATGAATGAAGTTTGTTTTGGTTAGTTATATCCTTGTTGTTCGCTGTGTTGCACTCGCCTCCATTCACATCCACTCAGTCGCGCACTAGAACCACTCTAGCAAAGGCTAGTGTTGGTAGTTGATGAGGTGATTGGGTCCCTCACTTTCCGCACTAGTGTTCATTCCATCCTCTTGCTCTCTGTCCATCTGCCCAACGAAGCACAACATTACGGCCAGCACTAATTCCATCCACCAAGCAAAGCGGTGCTTACGACCCGCATTAGTTTCCTTTTTGTTTTGATAGCATTAGGAATCAAAAACCAACCCCCTTGTTCTTTCATATTACTCTTAGTAAAGATCTTTCTACGACGCTATCACGATACCTATCCTGCATTACTTCGAGATCGACATTCAGGGAAGCTATTCCCAAATTTATTACTTGACAGCGACTGGTGCACTTGCCGATGCATCAGCATCATAGGGTGGAGTTCCAGGTGGGATACCGGGCTTTCTTGAAGATACGGCCGATGCATGGAGTTTCGTGGGTTTGCGGGCGGAAGAAGCTCAGTCCAAGATACATGGGGCCTTACAGGATCCTTGAGCGGATCGGTCTCTTTGCTTACAGACTGGAGCTACCGCCGGAGTTAGTGAGATTGCACGATGCCTTCCATGTATCTTCACTTCGGAGGGCTCTACTACGACCTGTGCAGCTGATTTCCACTACAAATGGCCCAGTGGCTTCGGATCAATAAGTCAGCATGGAGCCAGTCAGGATTGATGATACAATAGTGCGTGGATTGCGGCGCAAGAAGGTTCCGCTAGTCAAGGTCCTTTGGAGGAACCATGGGAAAGAGGTACACACCTGGGAGCCATGGGACTTGCTGCGCAAAAGGTATCCGGGTCTCTTCGAGTCAGGTAATCTTTTAATTCTCTAGGGTTGTTACATACTTTCACTTCAGTTGAAACCCCGTAGGCCTAACCATAATTTCGGGGACGAAATTTATTTTTATATATTGGGATTAGTAACATCCCTCAAACAACTAGACACCTAGGAGTGGTTTTGTCATGACTAGGTCATGACAGAACCCGAGGAAACCTAAGAAGACCCAAGTGAGCTACGACATAGAGGTGGATATAACCTTTGTTTGCAATATCTCAACCTAATCACCAAGCCTAGGATTTTACTATAGGGTTTAACCTTGACTCCATGACCCCACCATGGCACCCGTTACCCTAGGAGAGGCCGATGGGTCACCAAGGACCCATTGGGGTCAACCAAAAGGTTCAAGTTGATCAAAGTCAACCCAAACCCTAATTAAGTCAAACTAAGCTCACACATGGTCAATTGACCTACCCTTAGCCAAAGGGGCCCACCTAGACCTTCCTAAGCCCTAAGGGAGGTCAATGGGTCACCAAGGACCCATTGGGGTCAACCAAAGAGGCTAAGTTGACCAAAGTCAACCCTAGACCTAAAATGGTCAAAGTGCCCTGATTAAGGGTCAAGTGGCCTCCAAGGTGCCAAGCCAACCTCACCCCACCCAACCCCACCTAGAACTTAGGGGAGGCCAATGGGTCACGAAAGGCCCATTGGGGTCAACCCAAAAGGTTAATTTGACCAAGGTCAACTCAACCCTAAGATTAGGTCAAATTAGCCTAAGTGGATCTAATCAAGCCTAACTCACTTAGGCTAAGCCCAACTAGTGTGGCCCATTATCTTTAGAGGCAGGAATTTACTAAAAATGCCAATAAAATTCTGGAGAGGGTGACTAGGAGAGAGAAGGCTTCATCCCCCCTTTAATGGAGGAGAGAGAATGAGAGGCCATTCATGGCCAAGGGAAGCCAAGGGCCTCTCTATTCATCTTCAATGCAGGATTCAATTCCCCTAGGGTAGAGTAGAAGTTTCCAGACATTTCCTGGCCAATTTGAGCCTAGGTTCACCCCCCCAATCCATGGCTGAAAAGTCACCTTCATGGACATTGATGCTACACCCTCCCTCTTTCCCATTTGGCAATCTTAAAAGCATCCCTAGCCCCTAGTTGCCTTTTCCACACTTTCCCTGAAGGAGCTGAGCTTTCCTATAGTGCAGTTGTTGAGTACCAAACGACACCACCACTAACAATGGCATCCCGTCGATCGGCAAGGCTTCACGCCTCCCAAAAAGTCGACTTCTCCCCTTCTCCCTCTGTGCTAGCCTCTTAGATCAACTAGGGGAGATATCGGGTTCAATTGAGCCCGATCTAGTGAGTGATTTGGAAGAAATTTCATGAGAATAGAGAGGTTGTGGGTTCGCCATAAATGGCCCCTTCGGCGGCCGTGTCTCCGCCAATAGACAACCACCTCAATGGAGGTGGTGGTGGCTGTGGCTGGCCAGGGAGGTGGCTGGGTGACCTGGAAATTGGCCTATAAGTTGCTCCAAGAAGGGTTGATCTGGAACGTTGGCGCGCTGGAGATGATGATGGGCAACCGCTGGATTGTGCCAAGATTCGTGCCGCCATCTGATATAGCTTAGTATTATATCATTTCATTTTATTTAATTTCTGTCACACTTAATGCAGTGGTTATTTTTAATTATTAAAAATACTTAGAGTCACCTGATGGAGAAATGATCAACATCAAAAGTGTATCCCTTCAAGTCTACTTTATTCTAAAATTAATTTCAACCCATTTGGGTCAGTGGTCTGACAACATCACTCAAAATGGTGCAGACTATATATAGGGATAGTTAGAGACTAAATTCCGTGCCCCCACCAAACCACTTGTCCAAATTACTTGACATATGGGATGGAAGCCACTCTTACATATACTTATAACATATCCAAAAATGAGAATTTTTGGATGACATTTTCCTATATTTTTTGTAAAAACTTAACAAAATAGGTTTGAATTAACTAATGGGTCTATGGACCTCAAAATCAACCAAAATTTTGGTGGATGGTCCTTAGGGTCAATATATGTCCCTGGTAAAAATATCAACCAATATTGGATTTATTTGAATAGGTATTGATATGATCAAAGTTTGGTCCCTTAAGGTTAAATTTGGTCAAAAGTGCACTAGGTGGAGTGAGTGACCATTCCTCATCCAAATGAGGTGAAACTTTGGCCACAGACTTTAGTCAGTTATAACCCCACATAAGTGGTTTTGGGTAGTTTGGGGTGGATATGCCCACAAACCCTAGTACACACCCTAGGGTTGCCCTTTGATTACTGAGAAGGACATAAGGTCATATGTCCTTGGATTAACTTAAAAATTAGTGGAATACTTCATGGGGAGGTAATAAGCCCTAGATAATTTTATTGGAATTTTTAGGAACATTTATCCCCCCTGAGTTAATTAAGGATTAATTAGGGCACTTTATTTCAAATTAGAATTTCATGTTTATATATTCTTGGATGTTCATGAAACATAGGTAGTGAGCCTATTTTAATGTTATTGTTCTCTTATAAATTTATTATGAATTTTGGATTATTATTTTTGGTACTTTATTCACAACCCCAATGTTTGCACTAATTGTAAGAAAATTAATTCTGGATTTGTCACTAACTAGAAAATTATGAAACTTGGTCATAGGACCGATTAGGGCATTATAATGTTCTGTGAATTTTAAAAAAAATATTGGAAGCCTTTCATACAAGTTGTTTCACAAAGTGCCATATGTAGAGGATTATTAAATAAATTAACTATGTGACCAAATAAGCTTGGAAAATAATAATCCTTGGTTAATAGTCTCTTCTGCTTATGTTTGTCATCTGGTAATTTTGCTAAAATTTTTGGATGAATGATTCTATTTTCCCCCTATATATCTCTATATTGTAGTTGTTTATTCAATAATTTAATGATGGTCAAATTAATCTTGGAAAAATTGGGGTTTTGGTATTTTTTGATATTTTGATGACATTAACCTATCAAAATTTTGTTAAGACCATATCATGTAAGAACATTGTACTGGGTGTTCAAAAGCACAGTTGGCTTGATTTTGCAGAAAATTAAATAAATGCCTAATAAGTTAGGAAAAATATTATCTTCTGGATTTAATTTTCACATAACATGATTGACACCCAGTATTAATCTTAGGTCATTTGGATGAATATTTGGAGGAGTCACCATTCATACACATCATGTAGGATAATGGGTCTGCACATAGTAGAAATTGTAAAAGTAGGGTAACATTTGAAACCTGTTTTGGAAAAAGGGAAGTTGGTGTACCTGGCCTGGTTGAGAATGATTGAGATCACCAGTAGGAGTAAATGTCGTGTGAGCCTGGGTGGCTAGGATGCAAGGTGGTGCTCGGGATCGACGATGGACCGTCTTTCCCTTGGAAAGCCTAAGGTAGAGTTAGGGTTAGTTCAAGTGTAATTACTAAGGGTTTGGGACCTGTGGGTAGATACTAATAATAATAAGTGCCTTGCGAAAGGGAGATTTGAGCTTCAGCTCATCGTAGTTCCTTGTGCCCTTGAGAGCCCTTCACAGGGAATACCCTGGGCAGTCCAAGGTTAACATAAACCATAAGAATAAATATTAAAGAGTAACTAGTAAAAACTAGGGCTTCACTTTCTCTCACCTCGATGGCTCAGGAGTTTTAGTTTGGTTATCATAGCAATAGGCTCGGTGATTCTATAAATGGGCAAGTTGGTCCGACGAGCCTAGGGCTCGGAAGGTAGTTGTCACGCACAGGTTATTCTTGAGAGCCGATGACTGGGTAATTCATGAATGCATGTGCATTAAGTGGTGGGTCTTCGGTATTTGTCGATCATTCACACCGACGTCAATACGTTGACTCCGCTGGTGTGGTTTATATATAGCCAAGGAAAAGTCTAGCGGTGGGTCAGTATAGTACGTGGAGACTCTAGTGTGTCCTTCAAAGGCATACGAAAGGGCTAGGCCTGGTAGTGTGAATACCTGCCTAGGAGTGGGGTGGCCCGACCCACTATCTCCGTTAAACACTACAGAGGCTCCTGCGAGTGAAGCTAGATTCCAAAATGGTGGAACTAAAGGTTTGTGCTCATGGAGTTGTGTGCGCGTGTTGCACTTGCATGAATCATGGCATAACATTTCATTACACTCATACCTGCATAAAATTTGACACCCTATTGTATAGACTTGTATGGGATAGCTTAAATAATGGGAGCCTTGCAAAAGATCCCTTAACTTATAAGTTTGTATGAGCATTCATATATGTTAAGATTAAGTTATTTACTTGTTTACTTACTTATGTCCTATATTTCTGCTTACATGATATAGAATTGTTAATTTAGACTCATGTATAAATATATTGTTTAACTGTTAGATAGTTACGCCGTCACTTGTTTTGTTTAATCTCCACCTTCATAAGCTTCCCTATCTCTCCTCCCGCAAGATGCCTAGGAGTCGCGGGGGCAAGACACGAATGATAGTTGGCTTAGTTTTTTGACTAACGGTCGGTGGACCAAACATTTCTGGGGCTCCAAATGGGGGACATGGAGCAGCAGGAGATGCAACACAAACGGAGTATGGTGCACATAGAGGTGGGCCAGTATAGTATGAGAGCATCAGACTTCGGCTCTGTGAGTGATTAGATTTTACTTAGCTTCCACGAGAGTGATGTAGTGAGGAGTTGATGTATCAAACATTAGCCCATTTATATTTTTATTTCGCTGATCTATTTTAGTACTTTCGTTATCATGTGGATAATGATATGATTTTTGTTTCATTTGCTATATGTGATTGTGGACATGAATTAAAGTCTTTGGTATGTAAACTTCTATTCTTTGGTGATCCTTAAGTCCGGCAGGATTGATATTATGTAGTGATGACCTTCCCGAGAGTCGGTGTCACTGCAAAAAAGCGATTCTGGGCATAAGACCCCGGTAGCGTAGCAAAAAAAAGGGGTCTTACAAACATGTATTAGACCAAACATCGATCCAAAGAGAAGAAGTCCACAAAACCCTGGGCCACACCGTGCGAGCATAGTTTGAGGAAAAACTAGCAGCGAAATCAATGGTGTGCTCATAGGGGAATCACATGCAAGAAGTCCACCTTTTCCTTTCATTAGTTCCACTTGTACATCAGCTAATATTTGGAATTTTCCTTTGTAGCCTGTGACAAACTGTACTCCGTTGCAGGGTACAACTCAGGCTTAAAACATGGTTCCACCCCCGCCGGCTCCGACTCCGTTACAGTAGACGGATATGGGGCAGACACTGACGGCTATTCTGGAGACCTTCAGGGATCAGCAGGCTCCAGCCCCATAGCCAAATCCCGGGGCTAACATGTTGAGTGCCTTCCCGGGGCTATCTCCTCCATCCTACCTCAGAACAGAGTCAGCAGTCCGCACAGAGGAGTGGATGGACATTATCTATGAGATGCTGGCTGGGATTAGATGCCCGATGGAGGAGGCTATTGCCTTGGCATTTTCCTATCTAGAGTCACATACGAAGAGATAGTGGAAGTCACTGTTGGACACAACCTTTGCTAGAATGGATTGCGCAGACATCTCCTGGGAGGAGTTCAGAGCAGCTCTATTGGAGCATTTTGTACCTCAGTCGGAGAGGGACAAATTGGAGGATAGGTTCCTGTAGTTGAGGCAGGGAAGCAGGACGATGTTGGATTACTACCAGGAGTTTACACACATAGCCCGATTTGCGGACTCTTATCAACTGGATGACGCGGGATACACAAAGAGGTTCTACAAAGGGCCTTTAGGATGACATGTGGTAGGCCCTCCACTTTATTTCTGACGGAAGCTTGGCCAGGATTTTGGATATGGAAAAGAAGCTGGAGGCAGACCAGCTTTCAGTTCGGGGCCAGGCGAGACCGGATAACGACTCAGTGATTGGTGGTAGGAGAGACCAGCCCAGAGGCCGTGTCATTGGGGAAAGAAGGAATGGGGATCAACCCCGCCAGGAGGATAGGCAGGAGCATAGGAACCTGGTAGCGTTAGCTCCTCAGCCTTTGCAGATATGGGAGATGCCGAGGGCAATAGAGGAGGCACCGACATGTTTCCGGTACAACCAGTATGGGCACATGCGGAGGAACTGCCCCATAAGGGAAGCACTCCCACAAGCACTCAAGGATGCCCCACCTGTACGGTAGTTTTGGGGTCGAGGACGTGGCCGAGGATGTGGATTACAGGGCAGAGACCGCAAATAGGATAGAGGGCAAGTATATGCCTTGGATCTGGCACAACCCCGAAACTCGGAACGGATGATAATAGGTATGCAAGTAAATTTAAGTTTCCTTCCCTTTCTAGAAGCTAGAGTACATGAATATAAAACTATAGAATACGTAAGGAACCTTAAACTAGATAATTAAGAAGAAAACTTAACTAATTCAGGGATAGTGATGGTGTGCGACAAGTTCGCCCACACCCTATTCAATACTGGATCATCACACAATTTTGTCTCGGAGGAGTTTATTAGAGACCTAGACCAGATCAAAAACTTTGAAGGAATCGTTTGGAGGGTGTGTCTCCCCAATAGGATGGAGATCTAGTCAATGGCCAAGTGTGTCCTGAGAGTGACTGTTGATGGTGTAACTTTTGAGGCCCCAACAATGATCTTGAGGATGCCAGATTTTGACCTCGTCCTGGGCATGGCATGGCTCACCTTGAACCATGCACAAATTGATTTCCCAACAAGAAGGGTCATGCTGAGATATGACGATACTTACCTAACCTTTGAAGGTATTGCCTCAGCTTCACGTCTTCTACTCTCCTCTATTTAGGCCATTAAGGCCCATCTACTGGGATACGAGGTCTACTAGGTGATGTTTGAGAAGGCCGAGACCAAGGATTCTAGTGCTAGTATCCAGGTGGTGTGGGACTTCGCTAATGTATTTTCGGAGAAGTTGCCTGGGCTACCACCGCATCGGGAGAAGGACTTCCAGATACAGCTCATGCCAGGGGCTAAGCTGGTGTCCAGAGCTCCTTATCCGATGGACCCGAAGGAATTGGTGGAGTTTCAAAGCCAGCTTCAGGAGTTAGTAGAAGCTGGGTTTCTTAGGCCGAGCTCTTTGCCATGGGGAGCACCGGAGTTGTTCGTGAAGAAGAAGGATGGGACACTCTAACTGTGCATCAATTACAGGGCACTGAATAGGCTGATGGTCTGGAACACGTACCCACTTCCGAGGATTGACGAGCTGTTTGACTAGTTGGAGGGGGATCACTGGTTTTTGAAGCTGGACCTGAGGTTAGGATACTACTAGCTATAGATTCAGGAGGAGGACATCTCGAAGACCGCTTTCAGCAGTAGATACAGGTTGTATGAGTTCACTGTGATGCCCGTTGGAATCACGAATGCACCATCCATGTTCATGAGTTTGATGAACCGGGTATTCGAGTCCTATCTGGATGCCTTCGTCATAGTGTTTATTGACGACATTCTCATCTATTTGAGGACCATGGAGGAGCATGCACGTCATCTGGAAATGACTTCTGAGAAGCTCCGAGAGCACAAGTTGTATCCTAAGTTCAGCAAGTGCCAATTTTGGCTAAAGGAGGTGTCCTTTTTGGGCCATATTATCAGTGGAGCAGGAATGGCAGTGGAACTGGCAAAGGTCCATGAAGTACGGGATTAGCCACCTCTGAAGACTACCACCGATGTGAGGAGTTTCCTAGGACTTGCCAGTTACTACTAGATGTTCATAGAGGGTTTCTCTCGGATTGCCCTCCCGCTCACATTTCTGATGAAGAAGGAGACTACATTTGTTTGGATGCCACAGTGTTAGGGTGCCTTCATGGAGCTGAAGAGTCGGTTTACCTCAGCCCCTATCCTTGCCCTTCCATCTAGGAAGGAAGGATTTCGGGATTATACCGACACATCGTATCCGGGGATGGGTGCCGTTCTGATGTAGAACGAGCACGTGATTGCTTATTCTTCGAAACAACTTAAGAAATATGAGCAAAACTACCCAGTGCATGACTTGGAGATGGGAGCGGTTATCTTCGCTCTAAAGATCTGGAGACACTATCTCTACGATGTCCGTGCGATATATTCTCAGACCACAAGAACCTGAAGTACGTGGACATGCAAAAGGAGCTGAACATCCGACAGAGATGCTGGGCAGAATTTTTGTCAGACTACCAGTATACCATGCACTATCATTCTGGGAAGGCAAATGTGGTAGAAGAGGCTCTGATACAGAGATCCACCATATCAGGTGTGGAGCCTCAGCTGATGTCTATGGAGCTGGTGCAGATTTTGGAAGAGATGCAAATATATCTGGTATTAGAAGACAATCCAAAGCTTACGAGGAGTACTTGACATCGATAAGCACCACTGATGACATCTGGGATCACATCAGGGATGGGGCAGAGGATGGATGCGAGGATAGAGCCGATATTTAGGGCCTTGGAGGAAGGTACAACATGGGATTACT
This sequence comes from Platanthera zijinensis, assembly GCA_039513925.1. Classification (NCBI taxonomy): domain Eukaryota; kingdom Viridiplantae; phylum Streptophyta; class Magnoliopsida; order Asparagales; family Orchidaceae; genus Platanthera; species Platanthera zijinensis. Next base: position 85,919,445 of record CM077082.1, read on the forward strand.
AACTGAGAGATGTGCTGCTATTCTTTAGAGGCCGAGTTTATATACTGGCAGGAGGCCGAATTCGAGAAGACAACACACTACATCAGATATTCAGTGCACCCCAGGATCACGAAGATGGAAGCGGTTCTGAAGAAGATGATGTATTGGCCAGGCATGAAAAGGATATCACATACTTTGTGATGCACTGCGAGGCTTGCCAGCTCATAAAGGCGGAGTGCAAGAGTCCGACCGGATTATTGCAGCCACTTCCGGTGCTAGAGTGGAAGTTCGAGGACATGGCCATGGATTTTATACATGGGCTACCCCAATCTCATGCGGGGAAGACTCGATTTGGGTGATCATCGATAGGTTGACGAAGGTGTATAGGTTTATTACAGTCAGGAAGTACACCCCGGTCGGTGATCTGGTATGGAAATTTGTGGAGCAGTTTGTCTGCTACCATGGAGTGCCCAGGATGATCGTGTTAGATCAGGATGGATGGTTTACGTACAAGGAGTGGAGGTCAGTTCAGGCCTACCTAGGCTCTCGGTTTACCTTCAACATGACTTTCCAACCTCAAATGGATGGGCAGACGGAGCACACAAACTGGACACTAGAGGATCTTCTATGCCAATGCATTTTGGACCGCGGAGAACCCTTAGAGAGAATAATATCGCTGATCGAGTTCTCTTACAAAAACTGTCATCAGTCTAGCATAAGCATGGCCCCTTACGAGGCATTGAATAGTCGGAGATGCCGGACCCCGCTATCTTGGATCTAGGATGAGGTTCCAAAGGCACTAAACTCAGAGTATGTGGATGATACAGATGCTCAGGTGAGATTGATTCAGGATAGGATGCTGGAGACCCAGAGCAGACAGGACAAATACTACGATGCATGGCATTGTTGGGTGGAGTTCCAGGTGGGAGATCGGGTTTTCTTGAAGATACTACTGCTGCATGGAGTCTCGGGGGTTCGCGAGCGGAAGAAGCTAAGTCCGAGATACATGGGGCCTTACAGGATCCTGGAGCGGATCGGCCCCTTGGCTTACAGACTAGAGCTTGATGAGTCCGATATTTATAGAGATTTTCGGACTCATCTGGGCTTATTATATTGCATTTGCACTACTTTTTCAATTGGAAACGTTACATTTTTGTTTAGATCTTCACTTGACCATATTGTGCACTATTTTTGCCCATGGGTGTGCAATTGCACATTGTTTTGTCGGGGGTAAGCACATGGTGCTCCCCATGGTTCTTTTTGTTTATTTTATGTTGTATATTGGTGCTGGGAGCTTGTGCTCCAGCTTGGTTTTTGTTGTGTAGGTGGTGCGTTTTCCCCAAGGCAGGAAATCTGATTTGTGGAATACGTACGGTCGCACGTTTCCTTAGCGCATGGTTTCTTCCTAATCGTGTGTTTTACTTAGTCGAGTGGATCTCGATTAATTTCTTCGAGATGAACTCGACGATTTTAAACAAACGGTTAACACACGGTTTCGGCCCAACCGTACGAGAAGGAAACACACGGTTTTTCTGTAACTTTCTTATTTGTTCCATTCTGTGGTTAATCGTGCGATTTGTTCACGCACTGGCGGCAGCGCCCGTGCGCGAGTAAAACGCACAGTTCTTGTGTTTTTCCCTACATTCCTTCTTTTTGTCATTACCCGTGCGATTTCCTTCACGCAAGGGCGGAAGCGTCCGTGCGCGAGTAAAATGCACGGGTCAACTCTTCTCCTTCCTCATGCTTATCCTGTAAGTTAAATAATGCACGGTTGACGCACGGTCATGCACCAAACCATGCGTGCTAATTTTTCTGACCTTCTTCTATTTAAAGCGCATATTTCTTCTTCCTGCACATCCAGTCCGAACCAGTCAACCTCCAGCCCTCCAATCCTGCTCCTTTGAGCGGGAAAACTTCCCTCGAGCCACCTTTTTGTCTCTCCCCCTTGGAGAGTTGACCCGAGCTCCATTCCGCCTCCAAGAGCTTACAATAGCTTGATCTCAAGCTTCCATTGTCATCTCTAAACTCCAAGCTCCGTTTCAAGATCATAGGGTACTGCATCCGTGGAGTTCTCCGGATATATCCAGCCCAATGAATATTCACGAAGAAGACGGGTTATAGGAAGGAAATGACAGCCCTTCTAGACCCCGGATGTCAACCGTAGACCGAGCTCGGACAAGGCTCGATAACCCTTGAATCCGGCAGTTAATCTCGGGGAGCCTTTGTGTGTTTTGTTGTTTCTCTTCCCCTTCACTTGTAGTAATTCATTTTTCTGCATATTTTGAGTGTTGGAATGATGAGTAAGAATATTGTTAGCTTGAATATTTCAGCATATCTAAGTGTTGATTTATTGTAGTTCTTGTTTGCGTGTTGAGCTCTATTTTCTCTTGTTCAAGTTTTGATTGTGCCGTTCTAGCGATTGCTAGAAGCGTGCGTTGCGAAGAGGTGATTGCGACCCTCATTGGATCATCCATCTTACATTTTACTCTTGAGTAATCCACCAAAGAGACGCAGTGTCGGCGACCCGCAATAGGATTTTTAGTGTTAGATTTAGGAAACCCCAAATCAAAACCCCCTTTGTTTGTGTTTATGCTTGCAATCACTTTTTCAAATAGCAAAATCACATTCCCTACTTGCACTCCTCGAGAGATCGATATCCGGGGATTCAACTCCTCAACTTTATTACTTGACTACGATCGGTACACTTCCGACGCATCATGTTTTGGCGCCATTGCCAGGGAGTGCAACCGTTGTGTGTATTTATCTTTTGAAAAAGTTTGCAAGTGTTTTTGGTATTTTTGAAAGGATTTTTGTGTGTTGTATGACAGATCCCAACTTCGGTGATAGGGTTGAAGATCTTGTGATTGAGCTTGAAACCGCAAGAGCGAGGCGAGCTCGACTGCGTGCTGCTGCTACTGAAGAAAAGATGGAGGATATTAGCTAAGGAGGAAATGGCCACGGTGAAAGGGTTGTTGAGGGCCAATAGGTGGTCTAGCCACGCGTTAGGACAATACGTGATTTCACAACCCCTACTGCAGGAAGTGTTTACCCTTACTTCAGATCGGCCATCGTAAACAACCACTTTGAGATTAAACCAACCATCCTGAATATGATCAGGAATAATACTCAGTTCTCGGGCTTGCTAAGTGAGGATCCCCAGCTCCATCTGGAGAAGTTCTCGGAAATTTACGGCATTTTACGATATACTGGTATTTCGGATGACGTAGTAAAGCTGAGGCTGTTCCCTTTTTCGCTGAGCGTCAAAGCCAAACCCTGGCTTCATACTATTGTCCCAGGGACCACTACTACATGGGAAGTCCTGACCTCCAAGTTCAAGGCTAAGTTCCACCTAGTGGACGATATTGGGAATTCCTGGAGGGATATTGCAACCATCCGGCAGCTAGATCAAGATATTCTATCTGAGGCGTGGGAGAGATTCTTTAACCTGCAGCATCGATGCCACCAGCATGGCTGTGAGCCGTGGAATTTAGTTGAGATATTCTATTTTGGTATTGAGCCTAATTTCAGGGCCATGATCGACGCAGCAGTTAGAGGCACAATAATGAACCTACCACCTAATGTGGCATTGAGGCTACTCTGCGACACTACCTCCCATAGTACATACTGGACCTCCAAAAGAAATGCCACTAGAGGGGCGAGGAATTTGTTTGAAGTAAATGCTTTGGTGCAACAAGCTGAGGTGAGCCATCATTCTTTCTGAGGGATGGACGATGTTGACCAGATCGGCCCCTCCTCCATATAGGTACATGGACATATCGTTCCAGGGTTGTGTTAACCCCGACCATCATGCTTACGAGTGCACTGTAGGAGTGACGTTCGCTGAGCCGTCAGGTATAATTTCTTATGAAAATTAGAATTTTATAAATAATCAAAACCTCAACACGTATAACCCCAACGCAAGAAATCACCCTAATTTCTCGTGGAATCAAAATGCTCCCGGTCAAAGGTGGTAGGGAGGCCAACATCAATTCGATGCTCAAGCCTCTAGTGGTCAGCCGCGACGGTCGTATATGGGTTATAATCTGAACTTGCAAGGTACGCACAAGAGTGCGCTGGAAGAAATGATGGAAAAGTTTGTTGAGATGGCCCAATCAAATATGGCCACTCAAACTGCGTCCATAAGGAACTTAGAGACACAGCTGGGGAAACTAGCCCAAGTGTTCTCCGAGCATACTCGCGGCACCCTCCCAAGTGATACGGAGAAAAATCCTCGTAAGCAAGGGAAGAGTGCTAGGGATGAGGTGTAACGTCCCGATTCGCGCTAGGCCCCTCGTGCGTGCTTTTGAGTCAAGAGAATTGACTTGGGCTCAGGGAGTGTAGGCGACTAGGCTTACACTCGTGTGGAAAAGAGAAACTAGTCCAGAATTGGACACGGGTAGAGACACGGGCGTGTCCCTACTTGTGTGCGTCGAGTAGGACTCGAGAGGTGTCAAGTGGAACTCGACAAGGCCTATCGCGAGCAGGACACAGGTAGAGACACGAGCATGTCCCCACCCATGTGTGTCGAGTGGAACTCGACAAGGCTTGTCCCAAGCAAGACACGGGTAGATAAACGGGCGTGTCCCAACCTGTATGCATTGAGTGAAGATCAACGAAATGTGTCCCGAGCAGGACATGGGTAGAGACACGGGTGTGTCCCTACCCGTGTGCATATATCCAGGAAGCCGGCCGTATCTCCCGAGTAGGACACGAGTAAGAACACAGACATGAACACGGCCATGTCGCATGACACGGGTAGTGGAAACGGGCGTGTCCCTACCCGTGGTTGTGTCTAAGCGACAATTTAATCGTCATCGCCGATTCACCCGAGTAGGACACGGGTAGGGACACGGGCGTGTCCCTACCCGTGTCATTTCTGAATAAAAAGGGTAAATGAAATCCTAGCCATTTTTCATTCTCTTCGAAGCCAATTTTTTGGAGAAACTGCTGGAGGAGGGAAGGAGTTGCAGGAATCAACTATACTCCGTGAAGAACCGCCGTCTCCACCAAGGAGAAGAAGATGCCGCCGCAAAGGGTGACGAGATCCTTGGTGGTAAATGGTGGAAATGCCGGAAACGAGGTGAGCTTCCTCCCCTCTCCCTTGGTGTTAGATCTATAGTTATTCCTAGGTGAGATGTCGACTGAAAAGGGTCTAGACTTGTGAGATTATGATCTTCCTAGGAAGAGGCCATTCTAGGGCTTGTGCTCTATGGATAATGATGTCTTCAACCTCTCCTTCTTCTATGTGATGATAGGAAGATGGTTTTGTGAAGAGAAATGGCCTCATGAGGGTGAATAAGGGAGGAGGAATTTATGATGTGATTTGAGAAGGTCGGATAGAGGAGGAAGATGAATCGATGCCGTTCATTCCGCCTTAAGATGCATGCAAAAATCTGTGTTCTCCACGCAACGATCTTCTTGGCCATTTAAAACTTGATATGGCCAGATCTGGGCTTTCGACAAAACACAAAAGTCGTAGCCCTAGGAAATTCCATTCCAACGAGTGGTTACTCGTCTTTAGACAAAGTCTATAGCCATGGGAAAGTCTGATCGAAGTAGAGGGCTGACAGGCTAAGCGTGTAGAAAATGTACTCTGTACGCAACAGGCTTTGGAGCCAATTTAATGTGCAATACAGTCTGATTTGGGTTGTAGTCTGAACATGAAAGTTGTAACCCATGGAAAGAACTTTCCATCGAGGGGTTACACGCATTCACCAGATTCTTGTAGCCTCAGGAATCTCCGGTCGAAGTTGCTGTCCAGAAGGTATTCTTCACCTGAATTTCCTGGGTTGGTGTAGAATCGGGTTTGGACTCGGTGGAAATCTTGTAACAAATTATAGTTGAGGTTTTGGCGAATTATATATGTCTAACCATGATGATTCAACGAGTGATGAAATTGTTGGATAGACCCCAAGTGAACGAATGGTAATTCGTCGATTAATAACAAGATTTTCTTGAACTTGTGTATTTGGTCGGTGCTGATTGTTATGAACATGTGTTGTTGATAGTTAAATGATTAACTCATGTGCACACGAATGATTGAGTTTGACAAAAGAGTTGTAATCAGTGATGTTAAAGTTATGTGACCATAGTTTAGACGTAATCATGTTGGCCGAAAGAGTGATGCATGGTCATGAGGCTTGTCACATAGGGAAGTCTAGGATAGTCCATTTTATGGTGTGGTTTGCCACCTGTGTTTGTGGTAAACCCTTAAGCTGCCTTGGGCAAAGGATTGTGGAAAGGTTGTGAGTGCGGGTGTTTGATCGCACTGGTTGGTAATGTTGAGAAGAGTTATAAATGGACGGTTGGGCTTGGTCCTGGTGTTTTATCCGAGGCTCCTTCCGTGCCACGAAGTTGTGGTATTACATTCAGCGTAAGTCGACACGCGGTGTCATAATCCCAAGTTAAGGGTAGTGTGGAATGTCTATGGGTTTGCTTATCGTCACACCGATGGGAGTCGACAGATAGACTTTGGGCGGATGGGCTTGGTCCTCGGTGATTATGTCCTGAGGCTCCTTCCGTGCCAAGTGAACAGTTGGGCATTGTCCTCGTGCTTTTTCCGAGGCTCCTTCCGGGTCACAACATAGGCCAGTTTGGGGCTATGTTCTCGGTGCATATCTACCCGAGACTCCCGCTGAGCCATAGTACGTGTGTGAGCTCCGCTGTTGTGTTCTTAGTATTGAGGCGTACGAAGGCCTAGGCTTTGTAGTGTGGATGCCAGCCTAGTAGTGTAGATGTCCGCTCTACTGTCACCGTCTGGACATGACAGATGATGTCTGAGAGGTTAGCTACCTGCTCGAATAATGGGAACTACAATTCTGTGTCGACATAGCGATTGCATGCTCGTGATCATAGGTGAGTCATTGCATTACATACATGTCATTAAACTTCATTGCATACACAAGATCCTCATCATATAAGTTTATATGGGCACTCCTATACGATGAGTTACATACTGCTGAAAGATCCTCAACTTATATGTTTGTATGGGCATTCATATAAGTTGAGTTACTTTTTGTTGAAGCTTAATATATTCTTATGCTGTTGTAGATGGTAGAATTGCTAGAATAAGATGTTACTCACTTATTAAGCAGCTTTACATACATGATTATATTCAGTCCATACCACCTGCTTGTACCTATGCTTACATACTTATATATATTATACCTTCGTCCATTTCTCCGCCCGGTGCCGAGGAGTCGCCAGGGGAGCGGATGTGAAAGCCACTTAGTCTTTATGACTAACGGTTGCTACGTCTTCTTTTTTAGGAGGAAAGCCCGCAGGTGGAGCAGCCATAGATTATGCAGCAGGACAGCCAAGCCAGAACGACAAGGCCAGAAGGGATGGTGTCGTCGCAACCGTCAGTTACTGATGTGAGTGTGAGAGATTTTTGTTGTAGCCCTTTTTGGCAAGGTTTTTACGTACTCTGATTTTAGAAGCTTATTGTAGCTTCTTTATATGTTATACTTTTGGACTATTATATGCTTTGTGTGGATTTCACTTCTGATTTTTATTCTGATTGGGTTGACATGATTGATATTCGTAAAGGGCAGCAAAATAGGCGTCTTATAGAAAAGGATAGCTCGAGTGCTAGTGCTATCGCAAGACGGCTATTTTTGGCATAAGACTCCCCTCGTGCCGTGTTTTGTGTTCCGGGAGGGGGGGGGGGGTCCTACAAATGGTATCGGCTTGCTATGATCCTGAATTAGAGAAGTCATTCAACAATGGTGCCACCCCCGTTCGATTAGTCAGTTTTGGGACAAACTGACTTAGCGGAAGCAGTGCTGAGCCCTTATGTAATTCACACTAAGTATGCCCAACGTTGACCTTAAGATTAGACAACCTGACCTTAGGTTTGTATTTTATGTGTAGATCCCAGTGCACATTCAGCCAGTGGAGGGCAACCCCACCCCATTCGTACCCATACAATTTCAATAATCGGAGCTAGGGCAGATGCTCACAGCTATACTGGATGCCTTCAGATCCCAATAATCCCCCATACACCAACAAGGTCTGGGCTCCAATTTGGTGAGCACTTTACGAGCTCTCTCCCCTCCTGCTTACCTTGGGATAGATTCGACAGAGCGTACAGAGGAATGGCTCGACACCGTGCAAGAACTGCTGGCAGGAATTAGATGCCCAAACAACATGGCTGTGACCCTGGTAGTGACACTCCTAGAACAACACACCAAGAGTTAGTGGAAGTACCTCACGGGCTCCACCTTTCAAGGGTGAGTGTATACAGAGATTAGCTGGAACGAGTTCTCGGGAGCCTTCCTAGAGCACTTTATCCCTTCGTCAGCCCGAGATGAACTTGAGGAAAGGTTTTTGCAGCTGAAGCAGGGATCCAAGTTAGTGACGGAGTACCAGCGGGAGTTTCAACATTTGGCTAGATTTGTTGACTCCTATGAGTTGGACAATAGAGGATATGCTAAAAGATTCTAAAAAGGCTTGCGAGACCCTATGAGGCAAGCCCTTTTGTTTATAGCGGACTTTAGCCTGGCGAAAATAATTGACATTGCAAAGAGACTGGAAGTAGACCACTTGGGAAGTGGTAAGAGACCTACTGAAGGGGTGATGGAAGCTGACCCGAGCAATAGAAGGAGACACGATTACGGAAGAGGAAGGGGATATCAGAGAGGTGGCAGGCGCTTCCAACAGAATTATAGAGTGGCAGCCGCTGGATTGCGCCAAGATTCGTGCCGCCATCTGATATAGTTTAGGATTATATCATTTCATTTTTTATAATTTCTATCACACTTAATGAAGTGGTTAATTTTAATTATTACAAATACTTAGAGTCACCTGATGGAGAAATGATCGACATCAAAATTGTAGCCCTTCAAGCCTACTTTATTTTAAAATTAACCCATTTGGGTCAGTGGTCTGACCACAACACTCCAAAATGGTGCAGACTATACATATGGCTAGTCAGAGACTAAATTGAGTGCCCCACCAAATCACTTGTTCAAATGACATGAAATTTGGGATGGGAGCCACGCTTACCTATACTTATAACATATCCAAAAGTGGAAATTTTTGGAGGACAATTTCCTATAGTTTTGTAAAACTTTAATAAACTAGGTATGAACTAATTAAGGGGTCTATGGACCTCAAAATCAACCAAAAGTTTGGTGGATGGTCCTTAGGGTCAATATATATCCCTGGTAAAAATATCAACCCATTTGGGGTTGATTTGAGTAGGTAATGATGTGACCAAAGTTTGGTCCCTTAAGGGTAAATAAGGTCAAAAGTGCACTAGGTGGAGTGAGTGACCATTCCTCATCCAAATGTGATGAAACTTTGGCCACTAACTTGTAGTCATTTATAACCCCCACACATGTGGTTTTGGGTGGTTTGGGGTGGATATGCCCACAACCCTCTAGTACAAACCCAAGGGTTGCCCTTTGAGTACTGAGAAGAACATGGGGTCATTTGCCCTTGGATTAACATGAAATTAGTGGACTACTTAATGGGGAGGTAATAAGACATAAAAAAATTTTATTGGAATTTTTAGGAATAATTATCCCCCCTGAGTCAATTAAGGATTAATTAGGGCACTTTATTTCAAATTAGAATTTAATGTTTATATATTCTTGGATGTTCATGAAACTTGGGAAGTGAGCCTATTTTGATGCTATTGTTCTCTGATAATTTTATTATGAATTTTGGATTGTTATTTTTGGTACTTTATTTACAACCCTAATGTTTGCCCTAGTTGCAAGAAAATTAATTATGGATTTATCACTCACTGAATTTTTTTGAAACTTGGTCATAGGACCGTTTAGGACATTATAATGTTCTATAAATTTTTACAAAATTATTGGAAGCCCTTCTATTCAAGTTGTTTCACAAAGTGCCATATGTAGAGGATTATTAAATAAATTAACTATGTGACCAAATAAGCTTGGAAAATAATAATCCTTGGTCAATAGTCACTTCTGCTTATGTTTGTCATCTAGTAATTTTCATATTATATTTGGATGAATGATTCTATTTTTACCCTATATATCCTGATATTGTAGTTATTTATTCAACAATTTAATGATGGTCAAATTCTTCTTGGAAAAATTGGGATTTTTGTATTTACTGATATTTTGATGACATTAACCTATCATAATTTATTTAAGACCATATCATGTAAGAAAATTGCACTTGGTGTTCAAAAGAATAGTTGGCCTGTTTTGTAGAAAATTAAAAAATGACAAATATGTTAGGAAAAATATTGTACAACCCCGTATCCGGCGAGTGGGTCGTAGGAGCCAGAACGGCCAAATCGCGCAGTCTGAGTCCCTGGGCAAGCTTGGTAAGAGGGAGAGCTCGACAGTCTCCGGCTCGCCAAGGCGGGGTGAGATACCTTTGGGATGGGAGCTCGCACTCGCCAAGCCCAGCTCGCCAAGACCAGTTTGTCGAGCTCTGGGCTATTCATCGAGCTCTGGTCTGTTCGTCTAGCTCTGGGGTGTTCGTCGAGTTCTGAGAAGTTCGTCGAGCTATGAGCCGCTCACTGAGTCCGAACTGATCTACAAGCCCGTAGCGTGCAAGTAGGGCAGGCTGGGCCCATACTCGCCCAAGGTCGCAGATAGGTGGCGAGTGCCTGCTCCATCAAACACTCGGCGCCTTTGTTGAGTAGGGTTTATTGAGGGCTACTTGCAAGTGATTTGTTAGGTGTTTTTACCATTCTACCCCCGCTGGACTGCCCATAGCCAGTTAGAACAGCGGAGTTATGCTGTTGGCAGACCAAGTTGGGTTGCACATAGCTGTTCAGAACAACGGAGGTTGGCTAGTTGTCGGCCGTTTTCAGAAATCTATAAATAGGACCCAAGGGGTACCTCAGAAGGCATGCTTTCCCGTCTCCCAGTATTCTAGTGCTTTTTGAGGTACCTTGGCCTGGCCTTTGGCTAAGGAAGGGAAGCACTCAGTGATCTTCCGGGTGTGTGGTGGGTCCTCCGCGTCGGGCCCTTGGTCCAGTCCCTTATTCTTTTTCCTTATTGTTTTTCTTGTAGGAGAGAAGTAGGTGCACGATCACCCCTTCCCCAAGGGTGAACTCCATCGAGACTGAATTTTCGATTTCAACATTTTGGTGCGGTGAGCATGGAGCGTGGTCAGCACAGAAAATCTTCAGCGAGCTCAATGACAGGAGAAGGGAAAGGATCGGACAGGGGCGAATCGCCACCCCTCCGCCTCTCTCCACGATGGGGATGTTCGAGGGCTTCAGGCAAGAAGTACTCAGCTTGGTCAGATTCGCACTCGGCGTGCGTGCCGAGTGCTCGACACTGGTGGCCGCTGTTCTCACGGTTCTGACTCTCGGTGAGGGCGCTCGTGGTAGGCGAGCTGGGAAGGAGGTCGCCGAGGAAGGGAGAGACAGCAAGCTCCCCGGGCGGGTGCTCTTCCCCGGCTCGACAAGGGCAAAAGGTTCGGCGAGATGGGGGTGCGAGATCCCCGAGCTCTTCCGGTAGGGGGAGGCAACCCCTTCAATAAGCTAGTTTTTTCTGCTCCGGTTTGAGAGGGGTTAAGGGAGCCCAAAATGTCCTACTACACCAGGAAGGGAAACCCGGTCCAGCACGTCCACTAGTTTGAGGACGTGGTCTCGATCCGACAGATGTTGGATGGATTCAAGTGCAGGATCTTCGCCATCAACCTCAAGTAGAAGACAAGAGAGTGGTTCTACCAGGTGCCGAACAATTCCATCTATTGCTTCGAGGACCTATGCCGGGGGTTCATGTTGAGGTTCACCACCTCCAAGTGGAGGAAGAAGGAGTCAGAGTCTTTGTTACACATCAAGTAGAGGGTGAACGAGACCTTGGGGAGATACGTCTATTGCTTTTAGGAGAAGGTCACCCAAGTCCAGGAGATGTCGGGGCATACCCTGATGAAGGACTTCACCCTGGGGCTGCAGCAGGGTTTCTTTCTAATGGAGCTGAAGAGGGTGCCGCCCCTCTCCTACGAGGAGTTGATGGAGAGGGCGGAAAGAGAAGTCGACTGGGAGGCGTCGAACCTGGAGTTTGCCCGAAAGTTATCCAGGTGGGCTACGGAGGAGGAAAGGCCAAGAGGGGGCAGGGGTCAGGAGGAGAGGAGAGCTAAACCCCGGCAGAGGGAGTAGCAGCAGCAGCAGCCCAGGTGGGGGCGTCAGGAGCCGAACCATCTTCTAGGTTAGAGGCCGGAGTGGTAAGATCAAGGGCCGAGGAGAGATTATCATGGTGGGGATAACTGCTAGGGAGGCCAGGGCCAGTTCTATCCTCCAGGCGGGAGGCAAGGCCAGAGGACACCTCTCCCCGACCAGGAGTAGTATATGGCAATGGCCATAGGGGAGAGGAGGAGAGCATCGCGGAGGAGAAGAAGGGAGGTTACGGTGGAGTTACCCTACTGTGAATTCCATCAGGAAGAAGGGCACATCACGACCAAGTTCCCAGAGTTCCTCGAGATGAGAGGAAATAGGGAGCAGCAACAGCAGCGAGACCACCAAGGAATGCGGATTGAGGAGGTCCTGCCCCGAGCAGAGGAGGATAGGTGTGAAGACCGGACAAATGTTGGGACCTTAGGAGGGATTAGAGTGATCTACTGGGGGTGGGGGTGGGGGTCGAGGCTTCCCATAAGGCAAGTCTCCACACCATGTACCGTAGGAGCGTCATCTCCACATCCCAGACCCCACCCCCAGAAGAGAAGATCACCTTCTCAATCAAGAATATGTCGGGTCATGAGGATCCCTTTTGTGATGCGCTGGTCATTCAGATAGCAATCGAAAACTTCACCGTCGCTCGGATCCTCCTTGACAACGGGAGCTCGGTCAACGCCATCTTCAAGAAGGCGTTTGACGCGATGAAGGTAGAGTGCAAGAGGGTGCTAGCCTAGGATAGACCTCTATTTGGCTTCTCGGAGGAGAGGAAGGAGGTCGAAGGAGGAGTAGGACTCCATGTCTCTCTAGGGGCCATTCCCTCACCAGCAGGTTCGTCACAGTGGATGCCCCTAATAGCTACAATACTATCGTTGGGAGGCCCCTAATCAGTGCCTTTCGCTGCATCCCTTCGTCCTTCCACTAGTGCCTAAAGTTCAACTCCAAGCGGGTCCAGATTCGGGTCTGGGGAGATCCCAAGGTAGCAAGGGAGTGCTACGTCATGGAGGTGAAATCAATCTCTTGGCAGGAGGGACTGAGGAGATGGAGCATAGGATGGAGGAGGCAGAGCAGGAGGCTGACGGAGAGGAGATGGAGGTGGAGGATAACCGCTCTCGGGAGGAGGCAAAAGAAGTCCAAGAGTCGGCCGAGGCAATGGCCGTGGAGGAGGTTGGGGAAGAGGTCCTTGCCCCAGGAGGGGAGGACTTTGAAGAATGGGGAGAGCAGTCTCGTATGGAGGTCGTGGAAGAGGTTGTCGAGATGGAGGTTCTCACCCTCGGAGGTAGGGTGGAGAATGTACGCATTAGCGAGGGGTTGACCCCAGCCGAGAAGGAGAGGATTCTGGAGTGCATCCAAAAGAACGTGGACATCTTTGCTTGGAGTGCCGCGGAGATGCTAGGGATCGATGCTGACGTGGCCTGCCACTTCCTCAACCTTGACCCAGGAGGACGCCCTATCTAGCAGAAGAAGAGGTCCACTGCGGAAAAGCTAGCTGAGCCGATCAGGGAGGAGGTGGCCAAGCTCCTTATGGATGGCTTTGTATCCGAAATTCAATAACCCGACTGGGTCACCAATGTAGTAATGGTTAAAAAAGGAGATGGCTGGTGGCATATGTGGGTTAATTTTTCTCTACTTAATCAATGATGTCCCAAGGATTGTTACCCCTTACCTCAGATCGACGCGTTGGTTTACTCAGCCGTCGATTTTCCTATAATGAGTTTTCTGGATGCATTTTCAGGTTATCACAAGATCAGGATGCACCCCCCCCCCCCCCCCCCCCGACGTCAAAGATGTCTCTTCGGGGGATGGGTGTTACTGCTACAAAATGATGCCTTTTGGGCTAAAGAATGCAGGAGCAACCTACCAGAAGTTGTTGGACAGGGTCTCCCGAGAGAAAAGGGGGAGGAACTTGGAAGTGTATGTGGATGACCTAATGTTCGAGATCCGGGATGTCGACTCTCACTTCCGGGACTTGGAGGAAACCTTTGCCACCCTGCACGAGAATAAAATTTGGTTGAACCCCCTGAAGTGTGTCTTCGGGGCGAGCAAAGGCAAGTTATTAGGCCACCTCCTCACCCCAGTAGGTGTAGAGCCAAATCCTGATAAGGTCCGAGCAATCATGGAGTTGGGGTCACCTCAGAATGCTAAAGAAGTACAACGGCTGAAAGGGAAGCTTGCAGGATTGAGCAGGTTCCTCTCTTGAGCTGGGGAGAAGTGCTCCCCCTTCTTCAAAACTTTGAGGGGAGGCCAGAAGTTTGAGTGGACCAAGGAGTGCGAGGAGGAATTCCTAGCCCTGAAGAAGCAGTTGACTCGGGCTCCGCTACTCCAAGGGCTGAAGGAGGGGGAAGATCTATACTTGTATCTCGGGGTCAGAGTGGAGGCCTTGAGCTCCGTCCTGGTACGGGCAGAGGTGAAGAAGCAACTCCCCATATACTATGTAAGCCGGGTATTGAGGAAGGCCGAGCTCCGTTATCCCATCTTGGAAAAGTTGGCCTTCGCTCTTGTCATCTAGGCCCGGAGGCTCCGACCTTACTTCCAGGCACACTCGATCCAGGTGGTGACTGACCACCCCCTTCGCAACATCTTTGATTGGGTGGAGCATTCAGGCAGATTGACTAAGCAGTCGGTGGAGCTGAACGAGTTTGATATCACCTTCGTCCCCCATCTCTCGATCAAGGCCCAAGCGATGACTGACTTCCTGGCTAACTATGTGGTCGAGGTAGCGAAGGAAGAGCTCACTCACCCAGTTCCTTGGAGGGTGATGGTAGATGGCGCTTCGAGAAAGCATTCTCTTGGAGTGGAGGTGATCTTGGAAAGTCCCCAAGGAACGAAAATCGAGCAAATAGTGGTGGTGCACTTTCCCATCACCATCAACCAGGCCGAGTATGAGGCAGTGATTGCAGGGCTTCTCCTAGCCAGGGAGCTGGGAGTGTATGACGTGGAGGTCCTCACTAACTCCATGTTGGTGGCCTCCCAGATCAACAGAGAATTTGAGGTTAGGGAGCCTACTCTGCAACTGTACTTGGCGAAGGTGAAGGGGGTCATCGGTATGTTCCAGACTTTATCCATCCGGCACGTGCCCTGGGAGGAGAACGAGCAGGTAGATCAACTAGCAAAGCCTGGTCCCCGGGTGGGGTGGTACCATCACTGACCTATTCCGCCCTTCCATCGAGGAGGGAGAGCTGATGGAAGTGGAGCAATACCCCTCGTGGATGGACCCATTCACGACCTTCCTTTCCACAGGGGAGTATCTGGAGGGGATGGACAAGAAGAAATTCAAATACAAGTCAACATATTACCTCGTACGAGATAGGCAGCTATACCGGAAGACCCTCTTAGGGATATTGGCCCGTTGCGTGGCAGAGAGGGAGGTCTCGAGGATCTTGGAGGAAGTCCACTCCGGAGAGTGTGGGAGTCATTATGGGAGTCGGACCCTGGAAGGAAGAATAGTGAGACAAGGGTACTTATGACCGACCTTGAGCCATGATGCTGCAGAGTTCGCAAGGAAGTGTAGCAAGTGCAAGTTGTTCTCCCCCTCCAACTTCAGCTAGCTCAGCACCTTAGGAGCATCACAACGCCCTGGCCCTTTGCAATTTGGGGAATGGATCTGGTAGGGCCTTTTCCCCAGGACAGCGGGCAGAGGAGATTCTTATTGGTCATGATTGACTATTATTCAAAGTGGTCAGAAGTCAAGGTGTTTGCAAAGGTGACCTCCCAGGTCATTAGGAACTTTGTATTGTGGGAAATCATCTGCCGGCACGGGTTGCCCCAGGCCATTGTCACGGAAAACAGGCCCCAGTTCGCTTGCACCGAATTCATCAGCTTTTGTGGGCAACTCAGGATAGATCTCAGATTTGCTTTGGTTCATCACCCCAGTAGTAATAGGTAGGTAGAGGTGGAGAACAAGATCATTGTCAACCTCCTCAAGAAGAAGGTGTAGAACTTGAGGGGCATCTGGGTGGAACAACTCCCTTCGATCATCTGGGCTCTTAGGACCACACCCATTACAATTGCAGGAGACACTCCCTTCAAACTCTCCCATGGGTGTGAGGCAGTACTTCCAGTAGAGTTCAAAGTCCGGACGCCTCGGGTGGTCGAGGCAGGGGAAGATAGGGAGGAGTGGAGAGCCGAGAATGAGGAGGAGCTGCGGCTCTCACTTGACACGGTAGAGGAGGTACGCGACCTCTCTTCCATCCTCCAGGAGGATGTAAAAAGAAGAATGGCTAAGTATTTCAACAAGCACGTCAGGGTCAAACAATTTACAGAAGGGGACTTGGTCCTGAAGAAGGTGGATGCCGTAGGAAGGTCAGCCGCTGTAAAAAAGCTCAACCCCATTTGGGAGGGTTCCTACATTGTAAAAGAAACATTGAGGTCAGGAGGATATCGCCTCCAGAATGTGGAGGGCGAGAACCTAAGTCTCACCTGGAGCGGTGATGACTTGAAACGCTTTTTCCCTTAAAACATGTAAGTAGCGTTCCATTTTCTAATGAAATTTGAAGTGTCAATGATCTCGTTGCAATTTATGAGAACGGTTAGTGTTCATTTGATAGACCCCCAAGCAGATCCCCCTGTCAGGCTCTAACTTAGCTGGCAGGGCTAGATGTCACTCGAGGGAGTCTGCCCCAGACCCCATGCAGATCCCGTTGTTAGGCTCTCACCTAGCTGGCAGGGTTGGATGTCACTCGAGGGAGCCTGCCCTAGACCCTGAGCAGATCCCGCTGTCAGGCTCTCACCTAGATGAAAGGATTGGATGTCACTCGAGGGAGTCTGGCCCAGACCCCGAGCAGATCCCGCTGTCAGGCTCTCACCTAGCTGGCAGGGCTTGATGTCACTTGAGGGAGTCTGCCCTAGACCCCGAGCAGATCCCACTGTCAGACTCTGACCTAGCTTGTAGGGTTTGATGTCACTCAAGGGAGTATGCCCCAGACCTCGAGCAGATCCCTCTGTCAGGCTTTCACCTAACTGGCAGGGCTGGATGTCACTCAAGGGAGTCTGCCCCAGACTCCGAGAGGATCCTGTTGTCAGGCTCTCACCTAGCTGGTAAGGCTGGATGTCACTCGAGGGAGTCTGCCCCAGACCTCGAGCAGATCCCACTGTTAGGCTCTCACCTAGATGGTAGGGCTGGATGTCACTCGAGGGAGTCTGCACCAGACCCCGAGCAGATCTTGCTATCAGGCTCTCACCTAGCTGGCAGGGCTGTATCTCACTCGAGGGAGTCTGCCCTAGACCCCGAGCAGATCTCGTTGTTAGGCTCTCACCTCACTGGCAGGGTTGAATGTCACTCGAGGGAGTCCTACCCTCTCCTGGAATCATTTAGGAAGATTGCTTTCCTAAGTGTGTAGGTGGAGAAGGTCCTTATAGGCGAGTTTGGACTCGTAGGCCCTGCTTGACAAAGAGAAGACGAGCCCTGTCCTAAGCCTCCTATTGTGGAAGGCAAGTTCCAACAAGGAATTCCACCCCCCTTCAGTTTTACTTGTGAAATATTTTGACAATTTTGACTCGACATCAGCAAGAGAAGGGACATCTCGCGCGCGAGCTGGGTGGTTTTGAACCTAACTCGGCAGGTGGTCCATTCCTGGTTAACTGAGGAGGGGCGAGTTCTCGGAATCTGCTCGCGGGTACGACTCCTATACATGCTTTATAGTGACAAATTCTATCCTAGCGAGATCCAGCAAAGAGGAGGGCTCGCAGGCGAGTGCATCGTAGAATGAAAGTTCAAAGAAAAAGAAGATAGAAAATTACTTTTCATTAAGTATAAAGTGGATTACAAAAAAAGGAGAGCTCGCCTAGGAGAGGTTACAAAAGGCAGGAGAGAATTACAAGAATGAAAAAGGGGGGAGGTTAGCTCTCGCCTCCTCCCCCGGATTTGCGATCTCTGCCTGCCCCGTTAGAGGGATTGTCCTTGAAGTCCTTCCCAAAGAACATGTCGAGGCTGTCTTTCTTCTCGCTTGGCGGCGTGGGCGGGAACAGACTCATCATGAGGTCTCGGACCATGAACTCCTCGCAGCCCTCCACCAGCACCTGTATATCCTTCATGATTTGTAGGGTTCATTCGGTGGATTTGATTGAGTAGACCCACAGCTTTTCAATGACCTCAGCCTCGCGAAAGATCCTCGGGATCTTGTTTGGCAAGGGGGTCTCGCTATCACCTGGAGGGAGGAAGGCTTCCACCTAGCGGGCAATTTTGCCATGAAGCCCCTTGTTTTCCTCGCTCAGCTTCACGTTCTTCCCTTCTAACTCAGTGGTGCGAGCCTCCAACTCGGCGACGCGAGCTTCCAACTTGGCAGTGCGAGTTTCTTGCTCGGTGGAGCGAGCACAGAGCTGATTATTCTCTTCCTCCAGCCCGATGGTGCGAGTTTGCAGCTACCTAGTGGCCTCGGTGTCCTGAGGGAAGAACTTGTATGTAAATCTGAAGCTAAGAATCCTAAGTAAAAAGAGAAAGGGATAACCAGTTCTCACCAGTCCGCTGACACCCTTGGCGAGTAAGTCCTCTGCAATATCGAGCCTTCTCTCCAGGTCAACGACCTTGCCTTGGGCCAGGTCGCGCTTCTGCTCAGCCTTCT
Source organism: Platanthera zijinensis (assembly GCA_039513925.1). NCBI lineage: Eukaryota > Viridiplantae > Streptophyta > Magnoliopsida > Asparagales > Orchidaceae > Platanthera > Platanthera zijinensis. The sequence goes on from CM077082.1 coordinate 85,938,096, forward strand.
GCAGGAGGTGGCTGAGGTTGAATCCGTGACGAACCACCATGTGGTGGAGCTCCAGTACGCACATGTGGGCCTGCAGTCCCTCATGGCCGAGTTGGCGCAAGGTCATGCGCTTGTAGGCCGCGACGTCCTCGCGCCCATAGAGGCCGAAGCCGAGCGCATAGGCTTGACCGGAGGAGGGCTCACGGTCGGCCAAGGAGGATATGAGGGTGGAGATGGATATCCAATAGGCAGACTCATCCCACTGAACCACGGGCTCGTCGGCCGAGTCCTTCCACCTCCCCCCAAGGCCGAAGAGGGGGTGACTCTTCGGCGGACCCAGCTCGCGGGTTGGGGTCTTCTTGACTGCAGGAGTAGAGGGCTCGCCTCCCTCTTGATCTTTGACCGTTGTCTCCTTCAGCGGGCTCCCCAGCGATCCGTCCGGGGTGTTCTCGGGCGAGCTCATGTACATGGGTAGTTGTTGTTGTTGTTGGTTCTTTGCCCGAGAAACCACAACCGCCTTCAGCTTCTTCTGCGGTTGATGGCAGCGGGGCAATCTAGGCCTCGCGATATCAGCCCGCTTCTTACCAAAGTTCTTGACGATGATGGCTCGGCTCGGCAGACAGCTATTGCCGCCTTCTCACAGGCGAGAGGGTCGAGGAGTAGTCCCGAATCCGCAAAATGTAGGTTCTCAGGAATCAGTCGCTCCCCTGCATAAATAACTTAGTTAAAATTCCGATGGATTTGGCGAGATCGGGCAAGGAGGTAAGTTGAAAGATATACCTTCGCCGAGAAGAATGGGGAGGAGCGAGTCGAGACCCCTTTGGAGGAAGGCGACCTCGAAGTCCTTGTGGAGGAAAAACTTGTGGAGCTCGACGTCATTTCCGGAGACGGTGGGGGCTTGGTACACCTCCTCGCCTTTTTGCTGCGGTGAGTAGGGGACATTGCCGAGATCGCCCGTGAGGAAGACGATCTTGGTCATCTAGTTGTGGTGTTTGTTCGCGATCTCGCGAACCTTGATAAAGAAGCCCCCGAAGAAGGCGACGCCGTCCGGAGTCGCCTTGTTGGTGAAGAGTTTCCTGAACACGGTCAGGTTAAACTCGATTCGCTCCCAGTGGAGGAAGCTCGCGAACGCTACCATTATGGAGATGGAGTTCGGGTTTAGCTGCGCGGGCACCGCGCCAAAGTACTTGAGGATTTGGCGGATTTCCGGCCAGAGTGGAAGGCATAACCCCACCTCGAAATGCGAGATTGGGAAGGCGAGCTCCTCGGAGTAGAAAGTGTTGATGGCCTCGCCTTCCCTGGGCCAGCATGCCTCGAAGCCATGGGGCTTGAAGTCAGGATTGAATACGGCGAACTCCTCCTCCGTCGTGTTCCCTTCAAAGAAACAGTAGTCGGTGAAGTGCTGAGCGCACTTGGAGCGATCATCAGAATAAGGATTAGTATTTCCCATGCTCACGGAAGGTGTAGGGACTGAGTACAGTTAGGAAGAAGGCGAGCAGGGGAGGAAACTACAGAAGCAATAAAAGCAGTATGTCTGGGTAGGTGAGGGGGCCTAATTATAGGAAAAGGGATCAAGGGTGGAGCTGACCGATTGGTCCAGCTCGCCTAACCCAGCCCGCCAAACCCAGCTCGCTGACTTCAAAAACCTGTCCCATCATGTGCCAAGAAAGAAGATTATATTGAAACAACAAGCAATAAAATCTAAAAATATTCTAAGTTATTACAGGCCAAAGAGGGATAATGTTCAGAGAAATCAAATGCAAACAAAGCAGCAATTTCGGTACATGCGCGAGCTGAGGGGGCAGGAGGCGAGTTCCGGTAGACCCGATAGGGGGCCCGTTCTTTACCTCCCTGTGTCTCGTGTCTCCTTCCCCGCAGGTTGGCGTGAATCGCGGAGCTCGCGGATCCGCCTCAATCATCCCTGGGCAGCCAGAAGGTTCTCATCCAGCTCCTCCATTAATGGTGAAAGGGATGTCGCCTCACCCGCCGGGTCCTCCCTCGCCTCGCCAACTAGCCACGCACACTCCCGCTGTAGCACGTCATTTTCCTCCCGCAACCTGTGGAGCTCGCAAACCATCTTTTTGAGGACCTCAATTCCTCGCTTCGTCAGCTCGGGGCCCCCCAACTCGGTGTCCAGGAAGGACACCATGGTCTTCGGGGAAGGAAGGGGCGAGTAGCTAGCTCGCTCTAGTGATTCGTCGGCCTCTGACTGACTAAAGAAGGCTGCAAGAATAGTTAAACAATAATGTGAGGGGGCGAGCACACCAGGGGAACTACGGATGATAACCAATAAAGGATGACTTGCATGAAGAGCTCGGTGCCTCAAAGGAGAGGCGAGGTGGAGACATCTCTAGATTTTTACCATGGCCTGGAGGATGTATTCGGGGTGGAAGAAGGTTGAAGCCTAGCACTGGGATAGTTCCAGCACTCTCCCTCGAGGTCTTAACGAGTTGGGAAAAAGGAATGCGGGCTAGCGAGTCCTGCCTTTACAAGCTCAACCCCAGAGTCCTGAAGGGCGGGGACGGGTCGCGTTGACGAGCCTCTGAAGCCTTAAACCACGGGTTGCAGGAAGAATATCGACTCACGGAGTGGTGACCTCGCCGTCCCTACCCCGGCAATCTAGGTCGGCGCAGAGGTCAATGAAATTCCCCTCCTTCACAGGGGCAAGAAGGGTAGAGGAGCAGGTCTCAGGCTCCAGCGTCATATTCAGGTCTTAGAAGACGCCCTCATACGCTTCTACATCTGGTTTTGCCCTCTTGGCAGAATTAAACTCGATCGGGACGCTCCACAGGATGTTAAGGGGAATGGAGGTTAGGCGAATTTTTATTGCCGCTGGTAGACCCCGCTGAAAGATTCCATAGCTCCTTCCACACTCGCCGAATCTCGTGGGGTTGGATGTTTCTTTTCGAGCTTGTGCCAACCTCACAAAGAGCGGGGATTGTGTACAACCCCGTATCCGGCGAGTGGGTCAGCAGGAGCCAGAAAAGCCAAATCGGGCCATCTGTGTCCATGAGCGAGCTCGGCAGGAGGGAGAGCTCGATAGTCTTTGGCTCGCTCAGACGGGGTAAGACACCTTAAGGAGGCGATCTCGTACTCTCCAAGCCCAACTCGCCAAGACCAGTTCATCGAGCTCTTGGCTGTTTGTCGAGCTCTGGTGTAATACCCCCATCCGTCGTATGGCATATAACAGAAGGTCAAGCTGGAACACGACACAATATACCACGGACACTCGGAAGGGTTACATTAGAATATCAAAAATCAACTACAACTACTCGCCCTAACTCAGAGCATTATAGCGGAAGCTTTTAAATAGTTTGAAAGAACCCATAATTGAATAACAACTATCATGAATGTCCACTTACCACCATATGAATGAAATAACAAATAGTCTTAAAGTACTTGGCCTTATGGCCTTACAAGAGTTCACTTAACAAAGTAATGTTTTACATACATCGGCTTGTAGTCCGACCACGCTTGACAAAAGTAAAACAACAATTTTCTTTGGCCTTCGAGGGCCAGCTCCGCAGTATGGGCTTCAGCCCGCTATTTTGTACCTGGCTCCGCAGCACCTACACGCAACATTCCACCGCACGGTGGTAAACAAAGCAATGGTCAGCTAAAGCTGACCAAATTATAACGACCCCGCCCCTTACTCGGGACGACGGTGCTCCTTCCCTGCATTTTATTAGCCCAACTAAACAACAAAGTACAAACATACTTCGCCACAGGTGTAGGCTCACACAGCCAAACACCTCGTGCACTTAGGGCATATTTTCGGTAAATCCGGTACATTCCATGGCTTCACCACCATCCCCGGGATGGATACATCGTGAGCATTTTAGTCTTTCTAACCACCGTCTAAGAATCCCGTCTATGTCAATGGCCAGTTCCACTTTTGGGCCTCTAGCACCGAACCGCATAGCCAGGTCCGCTTCCACTTACCCGTTGCTCAATCCGCCTAGTCACTTTAAGATGTACGCAAGGGCCAAGCTTCTCCCGGATCCTAATACGTTCCCAAACATCAAATAACCTAGTTATGTACAAGGCTGGCTCCCCGGCCGCCAAGTTAACAGAACTACATTTTCGCTCGTGTTTTCTGGGTGCGCCTTGGAGTTTATCCCCAAGGATCCCTGCTGCAATCTACCGTGTATAAACCCGAAAAACACATAGCACGGAGTGTTCTCCGACAATCCATACAATATGAAACATCACCGATCCAGACCAACCCGTCCAAGTAGGCTTCGCACACAATGCCTATGTCCCTACTTCGATTCCTGACTCTATATACAGCACAAAGGGGACTATTCACATCTACCCCAAGGAACACCACACACTCACCGCACACTCGCGGGAGCGAGTTTCCCATGCAGAAAGAAAGAGAGCTTAACATGCTCAAGTAGAGAATCGTTAACCTTGAAGTTCGCTTTTGCGCCATGGAAATCTATTCGAATGGAAAGCTTTGCAAAGGAATTTCCTCCGCGGATCCGGTCTTGGTTCTCGATTCGGTGATCTGATGCTCCGCTGGCGGCCGGATTCCTCCTCTTCCTTCCTCAACCGGTCTCTCCTCACTCTAACTCCTTAGAAAGAGAAGGCTTAAGAGATAATGAGGAATTAATCCTCTATTCTCGGCCTTATTAAAGTAGGAACATATCTGGGCCGTCAGATCTTGTTTAAAGAAAACGAACGGCTCGGATTCACATGAAATCTCTCAAACCTGGGCCGAACACGACCTTGCATATGGCCGTGTTCCAGGCCGTGTGCCCCGATCCAGGCAAGATCGTCGAGTACAGAAAGAGACACGGGTTGAGACACGCCCGTGTCTCAACCTGACTTGCCCGTGTCTCAACCTGACACGCCCGTGTCGGGTCCCGACATGCCCGTGACCTTGGGGCGTGTCACAGTTAACCGCCATGCCAACCGTCACGCCGCTTGGTGAACACGGGCAAGGACATGCCCTTGTCAAATGGGACACGCCCGTGTCGATCAGTACATGCCCGTATAACCCGTCCATGCACTCCTGGCAACACACCCAATGTTTTCAACCTGAGAAGGACACAGGTGGTGACACGGGTAAGGACACGCCCCTGTCACCCCTGACACGCCCGTGTCGATACTATTTCAAAATCGCGTTTCCTATCGTGTTCTTTACTGGACACAGCCCGACCAACATAAAAGGACATGGCCTTGGACATGCCCGTGTCCTAGGCCATGTACCCCTAAATAGGCACAAAAAAATTCCTTAGGATGCGACTGGTTCGACTATAATTTTCGGGGCATTACAAATCTCCCCCTAAAATGAATTTCGTCCCGAAATTATGTAAAGGTAAACAAAACTTCAATGTTACCTAAGTGGAATAACTCAGGGTATTCCTCCAACATAGTCTTCTCTCGCTCCCATGAAAGCTCCTCACTTCCGCAGTTATCCCAACAGACTTTAACCATCCGGATTTCCTTATTGCGGAGTCGTTTGACTTCCAAATCTTCAATGCGTACTGGCTTGACCTTTGCCGTCCATCTGTTATCAACCGACACTTGATCGACCGCAATGACCTGTGAAGGCTCTTGCACCGCCTTGCATAACACCGATATGTGGAACACATCGTGTAGCCCACTCCATTCCACTAACAGCTTTAGTCGATACGCTGCTTCGCCAACTCACTCCAGAATCTCAAATGGTCCAAGGTATCTCGGAATCAGCTTCTTCAAGCGTCGAACCCGCGAGAAACCCTTAAATGGATTGATTTTCAAATACACCCAGTCGCCAACAATGAACTCCACGTTCCTATGCTTGGCGTTATAGTATTTTGCTGCCTGTCCTGAGCGATCTTCAACCGTTCCTGAATTGTACGTATCATTGAAGTGGCGTCTTCCACCACTTGATGTTTATATAACTTAGACTCGTTTGTCTCCAACCAAGACGACAACCTGCGACACTTTATCCCATACAAGACCTCGAAAGGCGCCATTCTAATACTCACTTGATAGCTGTTGTTATATGCAAACTCCACCATGTACAGGTGGTCTTCCAACTGCTTTCCGAAATCCAAGACGCACATGCGAAGCATGTCCTCCATCGTTCTGTCGACCCTCTCGGTCGGACCATCCGCCTACGGATGAAAGGCTGTGCTGAAACTCAGCTTAGTTCCCAACAATCTATGCACCAACCTTCAGTCATTTGACGTGAAGCGTCCATCTCGGTCAATAACAATACTATGGGGCACACTGTTGGAACACCCTATTACTAATTTGGGCCAGGATCACTATGTTTTTAGGAAATTGGTTTGACCTAGATCTATAGTTTAAAAGGTCAAATTAGAATGAGTCTAGGGCTTATAACTAAGGTTTGAAGCTGCCCCTAGGACCATTCAAAGATCAAGACTTAGAGCTGAGACAAAGAAAATTTTCGTCGAACTCAGTTCGACGAAACGTCAAACTCCGTTCGACGCTCTCTGAGCTCAACTCTGCTGAGTCGTCAAACTCCGGTCGACGATCTTCGAGTTCAGATCGACGATCTGTCTTCAGTTATTTTCCCAGTCGCTGAGCTCAGTTCGACGATCGTAGAGCTCAGTTCGACGTTTTCTGTCTGCTGTGTTAATCCAATCTCTGAGCTCAGTTCAACGATCGTAGAGCTCAGATCGACGATTTTTGTGAGAGATCGACGCCTTCAGAATTCAAATTCAAGGACAGTTATGGATTATAATCAGAATTAATTCCTGCATTGATTGCAAAGGATTTTCTAGCCATTTCAATCAATCTGATGCAAGTTTCAAGGAAAGACAAAATGGAATATTGCTTAGGACTTTCTCCAGATACAGTTGTCTATTATGGAAGTCATTTATGACTGATTAAACGGTCGTCTAAGAGAATATCTGTTATACTCCTTCAGTATTCATTCTGATAAAAGAGATACACAAGATATAGTGATAAACACAGACAATACAAAGAGATACATCAGAATTAGATTACATTACAGAAGATTGAACAACACAATTTCTCTGATCAAGATTTCAACTTCTGTGATTTACAAATCTACTGAATCTTCAAGTGTTCAAAGGCTTCAACATCAAGGACTCCAAACACCAAATATTTTAGCATCTGCTGGAATCATCTTCTGCTGGAGATCTGAAGCTTCTGAAGGCCTATCACCCTAGCAAATCTTTCACTCCTGAACCATTCTACATCTCAGGGGGAGCTTTGACAACATCAACAATCCACTAGTCTTCTCTCAGTGATTTGAGACTGAGAAGACATCATCATCTCTTTCGTTTTCTTTTCCTGCTGTAAAAGGGTTATCAAAACTCCCTTCAAAAGTTCTGAATATGGTTCTGAGAGCCTTGTCAAAACTCAGTGGTTGCAAGACACCTTATCAAAAAATCTAGATCTTGTTTTTGAGCACCTTATCAAAAGCTCCTTGGTGCCCAGGACACCTGATCAACTCATCCTGCAGTGGATTCCTACCAAGGGTGGTAGAAGAGTGGATGTACCCAAGTTTTTGGGGAACCACTATAGATCCTTGTGTCTTCTAGTTGCTGTGTGTTTGTTATTGCTGTGTGTTGTGTGATTCTTATTTCTTGCTTTAACTTTGTTTTTCTACAAGCACCTTACACATATAATTAAATTAAATCTTCCACTGCCTTACAATTTTTAATTGTAAACATTATTTTAAAATACTCTATTCACCCCCTTCTAGAGTCAAGGTAGATCTTTCTCTCACTTTCAATAGGTATCAGAGGGAGGTTGGTTCTTACAGGCTAACACCTTAACCAAAAGATCTCTGAAAAGATCAATCTTATATAGAGGGATATTATTTTCTGTATTATATTTATTTTCAAAAACCATGACACAAAACTAAGACTATTCTAGCACCAGACCTCCAGTGTGCAATCTTTCCAAGTTTGCACTTTGGAAGGCAAGGATTAGATTATACATGAATTCTATTGATGAGGATATCTTCAATTCTATTTTGACAGTGTGTCCAAGACCTCCAGAGACCACAAACACAAGTGCTGTTCCACCTCCCTCAGGAACAGATGCTGAAATAAAGAAGTGGAAAACTGCAGATGCAAAGGCCATGAATATTCTTGCTCAGACTATGTCTGATGAGATATTCCAGAAGGTTGCTGAATGCTGCTCAGCTAAAGACATATGGGATAAGCTTTCAGAAATTGTCTCAGAATCTGCTGATGAAAGAAAGGACAGGAGATCCCATCTCATATCCCAATATGTGAACTTCAAGAAAGGTGAAGCAGAATCAGTTGCAGACATGTACACCAGGCTCAGTATGATAGTCAGTGAGTTAAAGTCATTAGACAAGGAAATCACACTCACTGAACTCAATGGCAAGATCCTAATGTGCTTCCCCAGCACTTGGGATTCAAGGATCTGGCCAATTAAAGATGCCAGAAGCCTTAGTGAAATTACCACAGAGGCTCTTCTGGGCAAGCTCAAATCTTATGAGCTGCTCATCAAGAATAGGGAAGAAGAACAAAAGGCTACTTCTCCAGTCATCAAAAAGGAGAAGACCATAGCCTTCAAAGCTACAGAAGAGAAGCCTGAAGACAAAGCTACAGGAAATGATGAGCTCCTAAGTCTACTGGCCAAAATATTCTATATGATGGCAAGGAAGGACTTCAGAAAGAAGTCATTCAAAGGGCATGAGAAGCCTAGATATGGCAAGTCCAACAACAAAGAAATCATCTGCTTTGGATGCAAGAAGCCAGGCCACATTGTGCCTGACTGTCCAGATAATAAAAACAAGGACAAGAAGGACAAAAATGAGAGAAGAAGAGACAAGGACTCCAGAAAGAACAACAGCAACAGATCCTCATTCAACAAAAATAAACATACAAGTGATGAGTTGTAAATATACCTATATTTTCATATTTTGTTTAAGTTAATTTTGTTTATTTTTGTCTTTTTTTATTAGTTCTATTCAATAAATTGCTTATTTTTGTAAATATTATTTCTAACTTAGCTTTATTTTTATTCCAGAAAAATTCCAGAAAAATTCCAGAAAAAATAAAAAAGTTGACTAACACGCCCGTGTCACATGACCGACAGCCCGTGTCACGCCCTCGACGACCGCTGACCACAGGTGCCAGCTCAACGATCGGCGATCATCAAACCGAGCTCGACACGCCCCTAGACACGCCCGTGTCAAGGTGTGACACGGGCATGACTTCGCCACCTGGCCCGACGTGACGCGCGCGACTTTGCGGCCGGACCGTGCCCAGATCGACCTCCCCGACATGCCCCAGTCACGCCCGTGACTGACACATGTCACGCCCATGACCTAGGGCGTGTCCGCCATATTTTCAGCCGAAGTCAACTTTCCAATCAAATCACCCGATCAGCTCACGAACAGTAGTGACACGCCCCCCTGTCACGCCCTAGTCACGGGCGTGACCAACCCGAAAATTTTCCTATAAATAAGAGTTTTCTGTAATGCCCAAGGGTTCACCTTTTTGAGCCAAATTTAGTGTCTTTTGTGGGCTGCCCTTGGTTAACTTTCATCTTCATGTAAGGAGACTTTCTCTCTCTTCCTTCTTATGTTTGTTTTGGCTTTTCCTTTAGCTTTGTAATAGTTTGTAATAGCTTTTTTATCATAAATAAAATGTTGTTTTTTTCTCTTTCTACATGGAATGAAAATGAAATTTGGTTGGCTCACTCTCTTTCTCCTTTTTATTCTTAGTTCATCTTTGTTTTTCCTCTTTAAGAAAGTGTGTGTGTGTGTATGAGTATAACTAGTCTTAATTTTTCATGCAATATGTTGTAATGTTAGGCTTTATTTTAGGCCTTTATCAAAAACTTCCAGCCGTTATAATGGCAAAAATTTAGTTTAACTCTTTTTTTTAAAGAAACAAAGTTGTATTGAAAACTTTCTAAAGGGTTATATTTTCATTCCTATGAAGTTGTAAAAGTGGTTTTAAGGTGTTTTTGTTTTTTTTACTTAGATTTGCTTTAGGATTGTAAAACCTGTTTTGGTCCTTTAATTTTTCTTTTCGCTTTTTAATCATTTCTACGAAATCCTATGGATGAAAATGTAAACGTTTTAATTTTTCAACAACTTTGATTTCAACTTTGTTTTCAATTCCAAGTGTTCAAACAATTTTTATTTCATCTTTTTATTTGTTTTTGGCAAGTTCTAAGGGTAGAAAAGTTGTAGTTTTAATTTTTAGATAACTTTTGTTTTCATGTTATTCTTATGTGTGTGTGAGTGTAAGAGAATAACTTTTCATGCTTTCTTCTTTGCTTTCTTCAATTATGAAGTGTGTGTGAGTGTTTGAGGATAACTTTTAATGCTTTGTTTAATGCTTTATTCAATTATGTAGAGTGTGTGCGTGTGAGCATTTATTTCCGCCTACTCGTTAAGAGTTAAACGACGCTCTGCTTTAATTTACCGCCCACTCATTTGAGTGGGACTTGTAATTTTCATTTTTTTGTAACTTAGTTTCTTTTTATTCATGCATTTATTTCCGCCTGCTTGTTAAGAGTTAAATGGCACATAGCTTTAATTTACCGCCTACTCAGTTTTGAGTAGGACTTGTACTTGCATTTATTTCCCCCTACTCATTCGAGTAGGGCTTGCTTTATTTACTTTTTTTATGGTTTTGAAGTGTGCGTGAGTGCCTGCACCATTTAGCTTTCCTTCAATATATCTAAATGTCCTATTTTTTTTATGTTTTCTCTTATAATTGTTTAGTGCTTAATTTCAAACTCACGTTTCGCTAAAACCATAAAGCCGTCCCCATACCGATGAGTGGCTAATCTCTTTTAGCCTTCGGCATCGAAGAGCATTGGGACATATAAAATGATTTGAAATAATTAAAAACTTTATTTTAATTTTAATTTAAGGACTTAAGGTTTACCCCGGGTTAACGACGCATAGGACCACATAATCGATGTGTGGGCTCTATTTCTGTTATCCATACGCGACGCCGAGAGGCTGCACGTATGGACCGATCCCCCTTGGGTAAAGAGAACTGCGTACACCCCCTCGAAAGAGGAGAAGCGTAGTTCTGCCGGATTGGGTTCCCCACCCAATAGCGGGGTTCTTAGCGTAAAGCGGGCATTAATAGGAATTCTTCGTCGGTCTAACGATCGGTCGATTAGTCTTAATGTTTAGGTGAGCAATATTACTAGAGATAAGTGCGCTCATATTTTTGGAACCCCCATGACCAAGTGCCTTTTATTAATTTAAAAACAAAGTTTAATAATTGTTGAGAATTATTTTAGTCTTAATCCGATTCGATGCCGATCGTTAACCCGTCATCGAACTAACTTAGCAAAATTCAGCTCTCTTTCTTTCCGTTTTAATTAAACTAAAAAATCCCACCTTACTGATAGTAAGATAATAGTGTTCCTGGAAGAGTAGATATAATCAACGCGTCCCCGAGAATAATACGACCTCGGTATTTTCCCGAATACCGAGTACTACTTGCGATATGTGTACTTGCCTCCTCTCGTTAGAAAACTCGATCTTCTAACTCGGCTCGCGGAATCTGACCATTTCAAACCAACCACAGTCGGTCTCTGTTCCGCGGCCATCAAGTTTTTGGCGCCGTTGCCGGGGAGCACGGTTGTTATATTGAATTCGGGACTCTATTAATTTTACTTTATTTTCAAAAAAAAATTTTATACAAAAAAAAAATCCTTCCCCCTTTCGTTTTTTTTAGGGTGTATGACCCGTGGACAACCTTCGAGTTCTGAAAATCTTGAATTCGACCCTGAGATCGACCGCTCTCTTGCGCGTATCCGATCACTCCGTCGAATTCCCTTTTTAGACCCCGTAGAATCTATCGGAGAACCCTCTTCTTCTTCTATGGCCGACCCAAATAATGCCCAACCGGCCGAGTGTACTATGTCTTACTACACTCGGCCCAACTTGGATGATATGGGGTCGAGTATTGTTCGGCCCGCTGTGGCCAACAATAATTTTGAAATTAAGTCGAGTGTTATTCAAATGATCCAAAATGTCGTGCAGTTCGACGGACTGCCGGATGAGGACCCAAATAACCACTTGTCTAATTTTCTTGAGATTTGCGATACTTTTAAAATTAATGGCATCACTGATGACGCCATTCGTTTGTGCCTTTTTCCCTTCTCTCTTAAGTCCAAGGCTAAGGCGTGGTTACTCTCCCTCCCGCGGGGATCCATCACGTCCTGGGCGGAGTTGGCAGAGAAATTCCTTACGAAGTATTTTCCGCCCGCGAAAACTGCAAGATTGCGGGCGGACATATCTTCGTTCCTCCAAAACGACTCCGAGTCTCTTTACGAGGCTTGGGAACGCTTTAAGGAGTTTCTCCGCTGGTGCCCGCACCATGCTCTGCCAACGTGGTTGCAGGTACAGATTTTTTACAATGGACTGAATAGTCAGACGCGTCAAATCATTGACGTGGCTGTCGGGGGCACTCTGAACAATAAGACCCCCGAGGCCGCCCAGGCCCTTTTCGAGGAAATGGCAGTGAACGCCTACCAGTGGAATGTCCCGCGGGCGCGCCCTAAGCAGGCGGGCATTTTTGAAGTGGATGCCACTGCTCAGCTAGCCCTTCAAGTCGAAAGGCTAACTAAGCAGGTGGCGGAGATGTCTTTTGCCTCCTCCACTCCACCTTGTTTTCTTCCCCCCTCTAACGTCTGCGTAGTCGACGAGTTCGTGGACTACATGGGAAATCCGGTGAGTCCCACCTTTCAAAACAACCCTTATAGTATCCACTATAATCCGGGTTGGAGGAACCATCCAAATTTCTCCTGGAGCAACCCGAACAACGCGCAGCGTCCCCCTCCCCCTCCTTTTGCGCCAACGTTTCCTCCTCCCCCTCCTATGAAGCCGTCACCGGTGGAGGAAAATTTTAATCATTATGTCGCGTCCAACGAGTCTAATATCCGGAACATCACCGGATCGCTAAAAAATTTAGAAATCCAGGTTGGACAGCTGGCGCGACTTATGTCGGAACGCGCTCTGGGGGCACTGCCAGGGAACACGGAGCCCAATCCAAGGGAAACTGCCAACGCTATAACCCTCCGTAGCGGTAAGGAGGTGGTCGATCCAAAACAGATCGATCCTCAGGTACATATTTCACCTCCGACCCCTCTTCCCTCTTCTTCGATTACGCAACCCTTACCGATTTTTAACGACAAAACTATTTTAAACAAGGCGTTGCCCTACCCGCATAAGTTAGATAACGAGCGAGTAAACGCGCAATATGAAAAATTTATTTTATTACTTAAACAAATTCATATTAATGTTCCTTTTTGCGAGGCTATCTCGCAAATGCCAAAATATGCGAAATTTTTAAAAGAACTACTTTCTAATAAACGCAAACTCGAGGATATTTCACATATATCTCTCAGCGCTGTCTGCTCGGCGGCTCTTACTAGTAAATTGCCATCAAAAGAAAATGACCCGCGACGGTTTTCCATCCCGTGCCTTTTTGGCGATGTATTAGTTAAATATGCCTTAGCAGACTTAGGCGCGAGCATTAATTTGATGCCGTTCTCGCTCTTCCTGCGATTAGGTTTGGGTACTCCTGCTCCTTCCAATATGCGCATCCAAATAGCGGATCGCTCGGTTAGGTTCCCCATCGGGGTTGTTGAGGATGTCCTTGTCCGAGTAGACAAGTTCACCTTCCCGGTGGACTTCGTCATCTTGGACATCGAGGAAGACGCCAACGTACCAATAATACTTGGTCGCCCTTTCCTCGCGACCTCACGTGCGTTAATCGATGTAAGTAATGGTCAGCTTCTCCTTCGGGTAGGAGACGACCAAGTTACTTTTTCTATTAACTCCTCAATGGAAGACTCGTCGCCGAGCGACGATTTCTGCTACTCTTTAGATTCTTTTTATGGAGATTGTTCTTCTTCGGTTTTTGAGTCCGAATTTTTAAACGAAAATATTTTCTCGCTCGAAAATTTTTATTGCGATGAGGACGCGTCTACGAATATGCCTTTTGAACCAATTGGTTCAAAAGACATTAGCACTAAAACCTCACTAGAAGAACCGCCCACCCTAGAACTCAAACCATTACACGAATCCCTAAAATACGCCTTTTTGGGAAAAAATGATACACTCCCCGTAATCATTTCTTCGTATTTAAGCGATTCGGAGACCTCCGATTTATTGGAGGTTTTGCTTAAACATCGCCCCGCAATTGCGTGGCAAATTTCTGACCTTAAGGGGATTAACCCTTCTTTTTGCACTCACAAAATTTTCCTAAACGATAATTGCCGCAAAACCATTCAGCCGCAGCGACGTCTTAACCCAAACATGAAAGACGTCGTGAAAACTGAGATAATTAAATTATTAGATGCGGGGATTATTTATCCCATTTCTGATAGTGCATGGGTTAGTCCCATTCATGTCGTGCCCAAAAAGGGCGGTCTAACCGTAGTGGCGAATGAGCACAACGAGCTCGTCCCAACTCATACTGTTACGGGTTGGCGTGTGTGCATCGATTATTGCAAACTTAATGATGCCACCCGCAAGGACCATTTCCCACTACCATTCCTTGACCAGATTCTCGAGCGTCTCTCCGGTCATCCATTTTATTGTTTTCTCGATGGTTTATCGTGGTTTTTCCAAATCCCATTTCCCCCGAAGACCAAGAGAAAACAACTTTTACTTGCCCCTTTGGCACCTTCGCCTATCGAAGGATGCCATTTGGCCTCTGTAATGCGCCAGCTACATTCCAAAGATGTATGCTGGCAATCTTTGGCGAGCTAGTAGAAGATATTATGGAAGTATTTATGGATGACTTTTCTGTATTCGGATGCTCATTCCCGGATTGTCTTCGTAATCTCGATCGTGTCCTCCAGCGATGCGAGGACACGCATCTTGTTTTAAATTGGGAAAAGTGTAACTTTATGGTTCGAGGAGGTTTGGTCCTCGGCCATAAGATTTCGATTAAGGGGATAGAGGTCGATAAGGCCAAAGTAGAAATCATAGAAAAGCTTCCTCAGCCGACAAACATAAAATCCATTAGGAGTTTCTTAGGCCATGCGGGCTTTTATAGGCGCTTCATTCAAGATTTTTCAAAAATAACAAACCTGCTTACTCACCTCTTGGAAAAGGAATCACCTTTTGTCTTTAGTAGCGATTGCGAGTCTGCTTTTAATTTTATAAAACAAAAACTTATCAATTCTCCAATTCTAGTGGCTCCTAATTGGTCCCTTCCGTTCGAAATCATTTGTGACGCGAGTGATATTGCCTTAGGCGCCGTTCTTGGCCAACGCGTAGAAAAACATTTTCATCCTATTTATTACGCTAGCAAGACGCTCACATCCGCACAAGTGAATTACACGACGACGGAAAAGGAACTCTTAGCCGTCGTTTTCGCTTTCGATAAGTTTCGCTCGTACCTTACGCTATCTAAAGTTATCGTTTTTACCGATCACTCCGCCCTTAAGTATTTACAAGCCAAAACCGACGCGAAGCCCCGCCTTCTTCGATGGATTCTCCTCCTTCAAGAATTTGACTTGGAGATCCGAGATAAGAAGGGCGCGGAGAATCTAGTGGTAGACCACCTCTCCCGTTTAGAAAATCCGGGTGCGGAAGCGCTCGTCGAATCTGAAATAAATGACAGATTCCCCGAGGAACGCCTTCTCGCCATTCATTCATCTTCGTCATCTTCGCCTTGGTTCGCAGATTTTGCGAACTACTTAGTCGCGCGGGTACTTCCAAAAGATTTTTCAAGTCATCAAAAGAAGAAATTCTTTTTCGACTTGAAAAATTTCTTTTGGGATGACCCATTTCTTTTCCGTATCTGCGCGGACCAAGCGGTTCGAAGATGTGTCGCGGGAGTGGAGTGCACACAAATATTGAGGCACTGCCACGAGGGTCCAGCCGGGGGGCACTATCAAGCCAACCGGACCGCTAGGAAGGCGCTAGAGGCGGGCTACTTTTGGCCCACTCTCTTCAAAGACGCGCACAATTTTGTGCGCGCATGCGATAGTTGTCAGCGGTCGGGTAACATCTCACGTCGAGACGAGATGCCCCAAAATATGTTTTTAGAATGCGAAGTCTTCGATTTATGGGGCATAGATTTTGTTGGCCCCCTACCGCCTTCTTATAAAAATTCATATATTTTAGTGGCGGTCGACTACGTATCACGGTGGGCGGAAGCTCAAGCTCTCCCCACCAACGATGCGCGAGTCGTCATTACATTTCTAAAAAAATTATTTTCTTGCTTCGGCACGCCTCGCGCTATTGTTAGTGATAGGGGAACGCATTTCTGTAACGCTCTAATGGCTAAGTCGTTAGCTAAATACGGAGTCACGCACAAGCTTGCCACCCACTACCACCCGCAAACAAGTGGCCAAGTTGAGGTAGTAAATCGAGAGATAAAACGCATATTAGAAAAAACCGTTTCACTTAATAGGAAAGATTGGTCCGTTAAGCTTGACGACGCGTTATGGGCGTATCGTACTGCGTACAAAACCGCTACCGGTTGTACTCCGTTTAAATTAGTCTATGGCAAAGCGTGCCATTTACCCGTAGAACTGGAGCACCGCGCACTTTGGGCATTAAAACTCTTAAACCTCGACTCTAACTTAGCCGCTCAGAATAGAAAACTGTAACTAAACGAGCTCGATGAATGGCATGCGAACGCTTACGAGAGCAATAAGTTCTATAAGGAGCGTTCTAAGTTCTATCACGATCGAAAAATTAAAACCCCCAAAAATTTTTCTCCGGGCGATCTAGTCCTTCTTTATAATTCTCGTCTTAAACTTTTTCCTGGCAAACTCAAATCCCGTTGGCCCGGTCCCTTCTTAGTTGAAGAAGTTTTTCATATGGGACCATACTCGTCTCCCACCCGGAAAAAGGCTCGTTTAAAGTAAACGGTCATCGATTAAAGACTTACATAGCGGGCGACCCTATGATCGAGTATAGCGAAACCATATCCCTCCTCGACTTATAAACCCGCCACTATAGTCAAGCTACGCGACTATAAACAAAGCGCTCCTGGGAGGCACCCCACGTCTATCTTTTTTACGTCTTTATTTATTATGTTTTCTATTTTTCTAATAAATGCAGGGTTTCTAATGGGCTTCCCCGAGCGCGGATCAGGGACGTTTTCTTCCCCCCTCTTTTTCCTTTTTTTGTACATATACCTGCTGTTTTCTTCCTCATGCTTAGCTTACAACATTGGGGACAATGTTGGATCTAAGTATGGGGGTGTTTTCGTATTTTCGTACTTTCTTTTTCACTTACAAAAACAACAAAAAAATAATAATAATAACATTTTTAAAAAACAAAACTTCAAAAAAAAAACAAAAAAAAACAAAAAAAAAATATATATATATAACACAAAAATAAAAAAAAAATTTATTAAAAATTTTGAAGTTTCATTTTTGAAACTTTGACTTATTTTTAACTTTGTCCGCGAGATCCGGCTCATCGAGCCATCCACATAACGAGTCATCTCGCGGCAACCTAGTTTATATTTTTGTAAATATTCTTGTAAATATTTTTTGGAAATAATTTTTATAAGTACTTTTTGTAAATATTCTTTCTCTTTCCCCTCTCCCTTTTTCCCTCTCATCCTTGTAAATATTTTTTCTTATTTTTCCAAATTTTTGTAAATAGAATGAAAATTTTATTAAAAATACAAAAAAAATGTTCACAAAAGTTAAAAATACAATTTTTTTTTTGTATTCGCAAAACTTAAAAATTCAAAAAAAATTTATTTTCGCATTTTTTTTCTTTTTAGTATGTATATATTAAAGATATAAATACAAAAATACAAAAAAAGAGAGCATAACTTAAAAAAAAAAATTTAAAAAATTATGTAAGTTATGAAACAAATAAATCAAACATCTCATTCTTAAGTTTCTTGCTATCCAAAACTTTCGTTTTGAGTTTATTTATATGCGAATTTGATCAATTCTTTGTTCACTATTCGTTTGTTAATTATAGATCGAAAAATCTAAATAGCCGGGGTTAAGTTTTAAAGAATTTATTATACTTTGTTAAAAATAGGGGACTCGCTTTAGGCACTACTTCTAATTTTTCATAGATAGGAGCATGTGTACCATGTTAGAAAATAACGACTATAGAATTCAATTATGCTTGCTTTTAGCTTTCTGAAAAATTGGAACGTACAATTTATAAAGGTTGCTCTCAATTATTTTTCAATTAAAAATCTAGTTCTCTTTTCTCCCCTTACCTATCATAACCTACTTGGTATGATAAAAATTTTTCCCCAAAAAGAAAAAGATCTTATGTCAATGGGAATAAGATTTCATTCCGTAAACATAGGCACCCAATAAATTAAAAGATTATATGTTACGGAGTAAGAGGATAAAATTCATTACTCCAACACATATACATTGGGTTATTTTTATTTATGAAGAAGAAAAAATTAATGTTAAGGAATATAAGATTTCGTTTTCCTTTAACATCCAAATCAAAAAAAAAATGGAGGTTCGAAAAAAATAATAACCTCGCCTCAAAATCCAAGCATCTTCATAAACCAACATCAACCCCCCTTAGCCAATTTCATGACTCTAGAATTAATTCAAAAATCTTTTTGAGAGCATAATTCGTAAATTGCATTATTTCCGGTAACACTCCTATAAGCTAAAGTTCGTATAACTCCAAACTATTTTTTGTTAATCTAACCAAAACAATTATTGCTTTCTATTTGATTACATCAAGAAGTCTTTTGGCCAAAACTTTTGCCCTGTTTAAATCATCTAAATGATTTTAGGACTTAACTCTTATACCCCGTATATTTTATTTGATCTCTCTTATAATTAATTTAGCGGTAGCAGAATTTAGGGTTTTTTATTATTCCTTATAAGTTCACCTCAAACTTTTGCTTTGGAATAGCAAAAGCTTAAGTATGGGGGTATTTGATGAGTTGTAAATATATCTATATTTTCATATTTTGTTTAAGTTAATTTTGTTTATTTTTGTCTTTTTTTTATTAGTTCTATTCAATAAATTGCTTATTTTTGTAAATATTATTTTTAACTTAGCTTTATTTTTATTCCAGAAAAATTCCAGAAAAATTCCAGAAAAAGTAAAAAAGTTGACTGACACGCCCGTATCACATGACCGACACGCCCATGTCACGCCCTCGATGATCGCCGACCACAGGTGCCAGCTCGACGATCGGCGATCATCAAACCGAGCTCGACACGCCCCTAGACACACCCGTGTCAAGGTGTGACACGGGCGTGACTTCGCCACCTGGCCCGACGTGACGCGCGCGACTTTGCGGCCGGATCGCGCCCAGATCGACCTCCCCGACACGCCCCAGTCACGCCCGTGACTGACACATTTCACGCCCGTGACCTAGGGCGTGATCGCCACATTTTCAGCCGAAGTCAACTTCCCAGTCAAATCACCCGATCAGCTCATGAACAGTAGTGACACGCCCCCTGTCATGCCCTAGTTACGGGCGTGACCAACCCGAAAATTTTCCTATAAATTAGAGTTTTCTGTAATGCCCAAGGGTTCACCTTTTTAAGCCAAATTTAGTGTCTTTTGTGGGCTGCCCTTGGTGCACTTTCATCTTCATGTAAGGAGACTTTCTCTCTCTTCCTTCTTATGTTTGTTTTGGCTTTTCCTTTAGCTTTGTAATAGTTTGTAATAGCTTTTTTTATCATAAATAAAATGTTGTTTTTTCTCTTTCTACATGGAATGAAAATGAAATTTGGTTGGCTCACTCTCTTTCTCCTTTTTATTCTTAGTTCATCTTTGTTTTTCCTCTTTAAGAAAGTGTGTGTGTGTGTATGAGTGTAACTAGTCTTAATTTTTCATGCAATATGTTGTAATGTTAGGCTTTATTTTAGGCCTTTATCAAAAACTTCCAGCCGTTATAATGGCAAAAGTTTTGTTTAAGTCTTTTTTTTAAAGAATCAAAGTTGTATTGAAAACTTTCTAAAGGGTTATATTTTCATTCCTATGAAGTTGTAAAAGTGGTTTAAGGTGTTTTTGTTTTTTTTTACTTAGATTTGCTTTAGGATTGTAAAACCTGTTTTGGTCCTTTAATTTTTCTTTTCGCTTTTTAATCATTTCTACGAAATCCTATGGATGAAAATGTAAACGTTTTAATTTTTCAACAACTTTGATTTCAACTTTGTTTTCAATTCCAAGTGTTCAAACAATTTTTATTTCATCTTTTTATTTGTTTTTGGCAAGTTCTAAGGGTAGAAAAGTTGTAGTTTTAATTTTTAGATAATTTTTGTTTTCATGTTATTCTTATGTGTGTGTGAGTGTAAGAGAATAACTTTTCATGCTTTCTTCTTTGCTTTCTTCAATTATGAAGTGTGTGTGAGTGTTTGAGGATAACTTTTAATGCTTTGTTTAATGCTTTATTCAATTATGTAGAGTGTGTGCGTGTGAGCATTTATTTCCGCCTACTCGTTAAGAGTTAAACGGCGCTCTGCTTTAATTTACTGCCCACTCATTTGAGTGGGACTTGTAATTTTCATTTTTTTCTAACTTAGTTTCTTTTTATTTATGCATTTATTTCCGCCTGCTCATTAAGAGTTAAATGGCGCATAGATTTAATTTACCGCCTACTTAGTTTTGAGTAGGACTTGTACTTGCATTTATTTCCCCTACTCATTCGAGTAGGGCTTGCTTTATTTACTTTTTTTATGGTTTTGAAGTGTGCGTGAGTGCCTGCACCAATTAGCTTGCCTTCAATATATCTAAATGTCCTGTTTTTTATGTTTTCTCTTATAATTGTTTAGTGCTTAATTTCAAACTCACGTTTCACTAAAACCATAAAGCCGTCCCCATACCGATGAGTGGCTAATCTCTTTTAGCCTTCGGCATCGAAGAGCATTGGGACATATAAAATGATTTGAAATAATTAAAAAACTTTATTTTAATTTTAATTTAAGGACTTAAGGTTTACCCCGGGTTAACGATGCATAGGACCACATAATCGGTGTGGGCTCTATTTCCGTTATCCATACGCGACGCCGAGAGGCTGCACATATGGACCGATGCCCCTTGGGTAAAGAGAACTGCGTACGCCCCCTCGAAAGAGGAGAAGCGTAGTTCTGCCGGATTGGGTTCCCCACCCAATAGCGGGGTTCTTAGCGTAAAGCGGTCATTAAGAGGAATCCTTCGTCGGTCTAACGATCGGTCGAATAGTCTTAATGTTTAGGTGAGCAATATTCCTAGAGATAAGTGCGCTCATATTTTTGGAACCCCCACGGCCAAGTGCCTTTTATTAATTTAAAAACAAAGTTTAATAATTGTTGAGAATTATTTTAGTCTTAATCCGATTCGATGCCGAGCGTTAACCTGTCATCGAACTAACTTAGCAAAATTCAGCTCTCTTTCTTTCCGTTTTAATTAAACTAAAAAATCCCACCTTACTGATAGTAAGATAATAGTGTTCCTGGAAGAGTAGATATAATCAACGCGTCCCCGAGAATAATACGACCTCGGTATTTTCCCGAATACCGAGTATTACTTGCGTTAGGTGCACTTGCCTCCTCTCGTTAGAAAACTCGATCTTCTAACTCGGCCCACGGAATCTGACCATTTCGAACCAACCATAGTCGGTCTCTGTTCCGCGGCCATCAACAAGGAAAGGATTTGTAGCTGAAAGCTGGAGTGGCACTGAATAAGAATCAGAAGCCTCATCCAGCTCAAGTGATGATGAGGATGATGCTGAGGAAAAAGAATTCTGCATGATGGCAATCAATGCCTCCCAGCAAAACTCTGATGCAGAACAAGAGTCTGATTCTGAAGCTGAAACTGGATCTGAAGAGGATGAGGTAATAAACTCTTTTGATTTTACTTCTGAGGACTTTAAAATTGAATTTAAGACACTGTGTTTAGATTTGCTAAGGTCTGATAAAGAGACAATCTCTCTTAGAAATCAATTATCTGACTACAGTGTCCTAAAATCAAATAACCTCAAACTCTCTAAGGAGTTAGAGTGCTATAGGGAGAAGATAGCTGCACTGAAAAGTGAACTATCCAAGGCCAAGCAGTTTGAAGAATCCCTTAATGGGAGAAGCATCAGATTGATGGACATTACAAACACAGTGAACTCAAGATTCAACAGTACACTAGGCTTGGGTGCTTCATCCAGCCAACCTATAGTATTAACAACCCCAATTAAATTTATTTCTGATAAAGGAAAGGTTGTTGTAGAGGTAGCTAGTAAGAATCCAGATTTACCTAAGGAAAATCAAGTTCAACAGAAAACGTCGAACAGAGCTCGACGCTCGTCGAACAGAGCTCGGCGATCGAAAGCTGGATCGTCGAACTCAGATCGACGAATTCTGAACTATGAACTCTGGTATAGTCGATCTTCGAACGGAGCTCGATGATCTGACCCAAGATCGTCGAACTCAGGTCGACGATCGTCGAACGGAGCTCAGAGCTTTGAACCTTCTTTCAGAGGTAAATCTCAAGTCAATCCTAGAAGTCCCTTATCCCAAAGCTTCAACCCTTATACTGAATGGATAGTACCTCCTAGGAGATACCATCTTGAAGGATATAAGAGTCAGCCAGGGATGTCTTTCATTTCTGAATTTAAAGGCTATCAACCTAGACCCAAGGTAAACTGGGTCAAAAACATATAAGCTGTTTATATGCAGGTGAAGACCTATCCAGAGATGGCCTAACAATGGTATCTGGATAGTGGGTGCTCAAAGCACATGACAGGGAATAAGGAGAATCTATCATCATTCATAAACAAACTTGGACCCAAAGTAATTTTTGGTGATTCAAATTTTGGTCAAACAAAAGGATATGGTGCTGTTCAGATAGGTTCGGTCACTTTCAAGAAGGTGGCATATGTGGAAGGACTGAAGCACAACCTGATCAGCATCATTCAACTATATGATGAAGGATATAAGGTGATTTTCAACAAATCCATGTGCAAGATCAAGTCAAAGGATAACACAACTGTGTTAACAGGTAAAAAGAAAGGTAACATCTATCTTGTAGATTTTCTTTCAACCCATACAGACATTTGCTTATTTAATTCAGTATGCAAACCAAATGATCTATGGTATAAGAGACTAGGAAACCTAAACCTTAGAACCATTGCTAGGCTGTCCAAGGACAACCTTGTTAGAGGACTACCTTCTGGCCCCTACAAGAAGGAAGGACTCTGCAGGGCCTGTCAATTAGGCAAGCAAACTAAAAATAGTTTTAAGTTACTTAATAAGAGTGATTCACCTAGGATTTTGTATCTGTTATACATAGATCTTTTTGGACCCATTACAGTACAAAGCTTAGGAGGGAAATCTTATACTTTGGTGATTGTAGATGACTTCTCTAGATTCACTTGGGTATTCTTTCTGAGGAAGAAGTCTGATAACTTTAAGTGTCTGATAGAGTTTCTCAAATGTATACAGATTGAGTTCAATACTCATATTGCCCTGATCAGAAGTGATCATGGGACAGAGTTTGATTCTCTTCTTATGCAAGAGTTCTGTCAGAGTGAAGGGATCAGGCATACTTTCTCAGCTCCTAGAACTCCTCAACAAAATGGGGTAGCTGAAAGGAAAAATAGAACCCTAATTGAATCTGCTACTACATTGTTGACAGATGTTCACCTACCTCTATCTTTTTGGGCTGAGGCAGTGAACACCTCCAACTATGTGTTGAATAGAAGTCTAATACATAAACTGAAGGTCAAGACTCCCTATGAATTGCTCAAAGGGAAGAAACTAAAAGTAGACTATTTCAGAATTTTTCGCTGCATTTGTTATATACATAATAATGACAAGAAATATTTAGCAAAATTCCAAGCTAAATCTGATGAAGGGGTGTTTCTGGGATACTCCATGATCAGCAAGGCTTATAGGGTATATAATAAATCCACTCTTAAAATAGAAGAATCTGTTCATGTTTCTTTTGATGAGACTAACATGTTTTATAAGGAGAAGTCTGCTTCTACCATAGAACCATTGCAGGCACACTCTCTTTCAGAAAGTATGGACATATTACAGGTTAAAGAAAAGGATACAGCTTTTCCACCTATCCAGCAAAAGGATGAGAGCAGTGATGATGAAGAGGATGTGCAACATCTAAAAGAGCCAGTTGTTGTTCCATAAGAGGAAACAACAACAATGGTTGGTGAACAATCAACTCCCACTGTTGATCTAGTAACAACAAGAGATCATCCAATTTCCCAAGTAATTTGAGACATCTCAGATGGTGTGCAAACCAGAAATCAAGTCAACCAGAACTTGATGCACACTTGATTTCTATCTCAAGTTGAGCCTCAATCCATTAAAGATGCAGAACAAGATCCCCACTGGATCATTGCTATGCAAGAGGAATTGCATCAATTTGAGAGGAATAAAGTTTGGGAACTAGTGCCAAGGCCTAAGGATCACTCCATTGTTGGAACAAAATGGGTGTTTAGGAACAAGTTGGATGATCAGGGAGTCATTATAAGGAACAAGGCAAGGCTAGTTGCTCAAGGCTACTCTCAAGAAGACGGAATAGACTATGACCAGACCTTTGCACCAGTTGCAAGGTTAGAGGCCATCAGAATATTCCTAGCTTATGCTGCTCACAAGGGATTCAAGGTCTACCAAATGGATGTGAAGAGTGCCTTTCTCAATTGAGACATCAAAGAGGAAGTCTATGTTAGACAACCTCCAGGTTTTATCTCTTCAACTTATCCTGATCATGTTTTCAAATTGCACAAAGCATTATATGGTCTCAAGCAAGCTCCTAGAGCAAGGTATGAGACCCTAACATGCTTTCTTCTGGAAAATGATTTTATTAGGGGTATAGTAGACCAAACTCTTTTTATTAGAACTTATAAGTCCCATACCCTACTAGTACAAATATATGTAGATGATATTATCTTTGGTTCTACTTATTCAAATTTGTGCAAAAAGTTTTGCAAGCTGATGCACTCTAAATTTGAAATGAGTAGCATGTGTGAGCTTTCCTTCTTTCTAGGATTGCAAGTCAAACAACATGCTGAAGGCATATTCATTTCTCAAACCAAGTATGCAAAGGAACTGGTTAAGAAATTTGGTATGTCTGAAGCATCTTGTATGAAAACACCTATGCCTACTAATGCTGTACTAGATGCTGATGAACATGGAAAACATGTTGATCAGACAACATATAGAGGAATGATTGGCTCTCTATTGTACCTTACAGCTAGTAGACCTGATATAATGTTTGCTACATGCATATGTGCTAGGTTCCAAGTAAGCCCTAGAGAGTCACACTTAACTTTAGTATAGAGGATTCTCAGGTATGTGAAAAGTTATCTAAATCTAGGACTCTGGAATCCAAAAGACTCAGGATTTTAATTAACTGGATTTTCAGATGCTGATTATGCTGGATGCAGAGTAGACAGGAAAAGCTCCAGTGGAACCTATCAGTTCCTTGGTGACAGACTTGTCTCCTGGTTTTGTAAGAAACAGACATCTGTGTCTACTTCAACTGCTGAGGTTGAATACATGGCAGCAGGCAGTTGTTGCTCACAAATTCTGTGGATTCAAAACTAGCTTCTAGACTATGGCTACAACTTAGAAGGGTTAAAATCTTTTGTGATAACACTAGTGCTATCTCCATAGCACAAAATCCAGTCCTCCATAGTAGGACAAAACATATAGAGATTAGGCATCACTTTCTAAGAGATAATGTTGAAAAGAATAAAATTGAACTACAATATATCCCAACTGATTTGCAAAGGGGAGATATTTTCACCAAGCCTTTGGATGAGGAGAAACATACCTTCTTCCTCAATTAGTTAGGAATGCTAGATGGAGGCTGTGTAAAATAAATTCCAAGATTTTGAAAATCTAAAAACAGACCAAGACTAGGCTAAAACTTATATTTTCTATTATCTGTAGGTTCTGTTTTGTCTCTCAACTGCGCTCGATGTTTTTCCAAAAATCGTCGAATGGAGATCGACGCTTTCCAATAAGCGTCGACCGGAGTTCAGCGTATTCCAAGCAGCGCTAGGCTATCTTCCTCTGGTCAACGATCGTTGAACAGAGTTCGACGCTCTCCAGTATCGTCGAACGGAGATCGACGTTATTGAAGACTCTTCAGATTCCATTAGAAGCCCAGATCATCGAACGAAGTTCAACGATCCTTCCTTTCTGCCGTTAGACCCTAATATAAAAATCATTTTTCGTCGTTGTTCTTCGATTGCGCATTCGTACTCTCTACAATTTCTTTCTTTCCCTCCAAACTCTACTGCACTTGGTTGTGTTTGGTAATTTTTTTTGCAGGTCTTCAATGGCGGTGACTGGTGCGGCTCTTGCAAAGATGAAGTTTGATACCGGGTTTGATATTTATATGGATTCTTTCGCCAGGAGTGATCAAATATTCAAAGATATTCTGGAACTCTTCAAGAAACAACAACTAGAGAATATTATGTTAACAAGAATGAAGATTGCGGCTGACGAAATAAAGGAATGGGTTTTTACTACAAATAATGAGGGTGAGAATACCATAGTCGGCACGATCAACGGGACTCAGGTATAATTGTCCCCTATTCTTCTAACTGAGGTATTCAACTTAAGTTCTGGAGATGATTCCCCTGATATGTCTGGTGAAGAATTTGATTCCATGTTAGATAGAATGGGTCACTATGCTGTAAACCCTAATAAGCTGTTGAAAAAGAATCTATCTGTTGAATATAGATTTTTGGCTGATGTTGTGGGCAAAGTACTGCTGGCCAAGCACTCAGCACATGATACCATCTCAAGGTATCAGTTCTGTTTAATGGGAGCAATAGTTGATAAGAAACATCTGAATTAGGGAACTATCTTCTTTGATTTGATCAAGAAGAAAATTAACAAAAGTTTTGTCAATTTTGGGAGGATTCTAGGGGTTTTCCTGCATTCCAGGTGCCCTGAATTACTTGTTTCCAATGGGATGCACATAAATGCATCTAAGAGATTAACCTGTGCCCTATTTGGGAAATGGGACGGGCAGATTACAAAACCTGCCAGGACTGCCATAGCTTCTGAAAGAGAAGGGATAGATACTACTCTAGAGGGGGGGGGGGGGTGAATAGAGTAATCAAAAATTGCACTAGTAAAGTTGACTTTCTACTCAACTCCCTTGGAGTTAAATACGGAACGAAAGTTATAGATATTTGAGATTTAAACCTTAGAGCCTAACACAAGTGTTGTGCACAAAGAGGCAGCTAACTGTAATTACAGTTAAAGCTTGAAAACCTAAGCAACAACTAGCAAACCTAGTTAATATCTAATCACAGCCACAATGCAAGTAATTAAACAAGGCAATCCAGACGACACAAGGAATTTATAGTGGTTCCCCAAACAACTTGGGTACGTCCACTCTTCTACCAACAAGGTAGGAATCCACTCAGGTTTTTGATTAGGTGCCCTGCCACCAACAAGATATGCTTCAGGTAGATAGAGAAACCCTTTAGACTTTTGATCAGGTG
Source organism: Platanthera zijinensis (assembly GCA_039513925.1). NCBI lineage: Eukaryota > Viridiplantae > Streptophyta > Magnoliopsida > Asparagales > Orchidaceae > Platanthera > Platanthera zijinensis. Next base: position 85,965,455 of record CM077082.1, read on the forward strand.
TCTAAAAACCAACACAGGTTTTTGATCAGGTGCCCTGCCACCAAGGGATACTTTTGAAGGGAGTAATAACCCTGTACAGGAGGGGGAAAAGGGGTTAAGGTGTCTTCTCTATTTTACAATTGATTAGAGAAGCACAATAACTTGCACTGAGCTAGACAGCTCTAAAAGAATCAAGGATCCCCCTGGCTCAAAGAATGTCCAGGTGAAGTCTTGCTTCAGTGCAGAAACACTTCAGTAAATACTGAAGCTAGAACTACAAGAAGATATAAAATAAGAAATGAAAATCTTCTAGCAGCTATCTTCTTCTTCTTCTTCTTCAAAAGATCTCTGAGTCAGAACTTCCTGGAACAGGAGAACTCAGGTTGAAGAAGAGCAGAAGAGCTAACACTTCTCAGTTGAGTGAAGATTGCTGAGAGCAGTTAAACTTGTTCTTGCTATAAGCTTGCTGAATGAATATAATCTGAGAACTATTTTATCTCTTTTCTATGTGGACTAGTTGATTTCTTCTTCAAAGAAGTCTTTATATATCAGCAGCAGCAACAGCTCTAATTGAGTTTGAATCTTGTCTTTTTCTGAACTCTGCAAGCTGGGCTGCAAAAAGCATAAAGCAAAAACAAACTACAGCAGACAGATATCCTATAAAAGGATAAAGCTTTCTAAGAAGCTGCAAATACTTCTGATGAAATAATATAAGAGAAAGTCACATCAGAAAGAACTTTTTACGGCCAAGGAAGACTTTTTGAGTCTAACGGCTATAAAGGACAGCCTGGCAGATAAAGCAGATTGCATATCTCAGCTATAAGACAAATAACTTTGTCAGAAAAGATTAGCTCATGCATATAGAATAGAACTGATATTGCATGGAAATAATGTCACAAATTATTCAGATAATCTTTTATAAAATATGCTAGAATAGATATTAAATTAGTCACATCATAGAAGACGACAAAACTAAATAAGAGCATACAGTAAAACATCGAACGGCGCACGGAGATCGTCGAACGGCGCACGGAGATCGTCGACCTATCAGACAGATAGTCGAACGACCCAGATAGTCGAACTATCAAAGAAGATAGTCGAACTACCTCGGCAGATAGTCGACCTATCACAACAGATAGTCGAGCTATCAGATAGTCGATCTATCCGGACAGATAGTCGAACTACCAAACGAAACAGATAGTCGACCTATCAAGCAGATAGTCGACCAATCACAGAAAATAGATAGTCGACCTATCAACAGATAGTCGACCTATCAAAACAAAACAGATAGTCGACCTATCAACAGATAGTCGAACCATCAGATAGTTGAACTATCCAAGCAGATAGTCGAACTATCGAAGCAACACAGATAGTCGACCTATCAACAGATAGTCGAACTATCAAAACAAGAAGATAGTCGACCTATCAACAGATAGTCGAGCTATCAGATAGTTGAACTATCAGGACAGATAGTCGAACTATCAAAGACGACAGATAGTCGACCTATCAACAGATAGTCGAACTACCAAGACAAACAGATAGTCGATCTATCAACAGATAGTCGAGCTATCAACGCAGACAGAACGTCGACCAACTGATAGACGATCGTCGATCAGCCGATAGACGATTATCGAGCGACGTTCGACTATAGTCGAACGAAAAACTACTTAACCAAATATTCATCTGGAAAAGCAATTCTACACAACTAGAGAATCTAACTTATCAACTAACCTTTGACCATAGATAAATCATGGGTCAAGAGATAGAAAGAGAGGACTGAACTCAAATCAAAACCTAGGGTACCAACAATCTCCCCCTATTTGAGTTAAGTCTCTCAGCAAATAAAACAAACAACACTAATTACAGAAAGTAAATAAAATGCATAAAGGGAAATAACTAAGCAGATATCATCAATCAATCAGATAAAAATAACTGTCAATCAATGAGTAATTAAGGTGCTTTAGAGTTAGATTCAGGATTAGAAGAACTAGAAACAAAAGTAATTTTCCTTGTAGGATCTAGAGCTTCTTTCTTCGATAGCTTCAAATCTTGTTCTCCAATAATTTTCAATTCAGTTGTTCTTGGGACCACTGCCTCTAGATGCTTTTCCATATATTTTGAAGGATCAAACATCTCAGGTCTGACCTAGAATTTTTCGAGCTCCTTCTTTCTGAATTTAGACATAGTAGTTAATCCGGCAGTGTCCTTTCCTTCAGCTTTTGCTTTCCTTATCTGCGCAGCTCCAACCAGTTCAAGAAAACGAGCCATCCTAAAGTTAGGATCAAGCTCTGGGCTTTCATAAATGATCTCAGAAGAGGAATCAACTGGTTCTTTATCTTGATTAACTAAATAACAAGAGAGAGTAGACTTAGCAAAGTTCTTGCTAGAATTTTCAGACAAAATAATTTGCTTACCTTTTGGAACAACTTTCTCAGTAAGCACTGGCTTTGGAGATGGAACCTTTTTCTTTGGAGAAGGAGGAGGGGAAAGGTTGGTCTTTGATAAACTACCTCCTTAACTTGTTCTTTCACTGTATCAGTTCTTTGATAGCCAGATTGGCTTTTACCTTGGAAACCTTGAGAACTTCTCCTTTGAGCAGGCTGGGATGGATTTGATCTCTTAGCCTTTTTCCTTTGCTTTTGCTGATTTTTAGAAAACCACATCCAATGCTGGAATTCTTTTGACTTGGGATCAATCCCTTTCAGTATATAATATGGTGTATCATTGTCTGGATTTGCAGGAGGAGGAGCTACAGCCTTTCTTTTCTTTTTAGCAATCCTTTTTCTCTTAGAATCAGCAGATTCATCAGAATTAATTTCTTCTTCAGAATTTGAAGAGATAGGCATATCATAGGGATCAATAGCCTCTTTTAAAGCTCTTTCTTTTTTCCTTTAAAGAAGCTTTTTCCATTTCTTCTTCCATGGCATCCTGTGCCAGGAGAGTATCTAAGTCCAAGCTTGGGGAATCATCCCATACAGTAGATTTTTCAATTTGACTTTCAGAATCCATTTCTTGAAGCTCAGGAACTGTCGTGGGGACCAGTTCAATTTGCACTGCTTGCTCAGAAGCCTTAGAAGCTAGAATAGCTACTTCTGGTTCAGGTTGAACTTCAGAAGCAGGTTCACTTACTGGCTCTACAATCACTTGATCTTCAGGGGCAGACACAGGTTCAGGCTCTATAGCATCTAAAATCTCTAGAGCAGGTTCAGGTTCTGGTTCTGGCTCTTGGACAACAACTACTTCTTCCATTATATCTGTAGGATTAGGAATAAAATCTTGCTAAATGACATCTAGTCATCCCTTCCAGATATTCCCAAACTAGCATATCAATTGAGTAATCTACAAATTGAGAAAGAGACATACCTTCAGGATATTCTTCAGGGTTTCCTAACTCCCATAAATCATCTAGAAAGGAGGTGATAATTCCTTCTAGGTACTGGGCAACCAAGGGAGTTGAGGATTCTTCTAAGTAAACTTTTACTACAAACTCTGTCAATATGATTGCATCAGATATTTCCTTTTCAGATGGAGGAGGAGGAGCTGAATCTTCTGCTACTTTCTCTGTTACTGCAAGATGAACTGCTGGAGGGGAGGCCAAAGGCTGCTCTGAGATATCTTCATCAAGCATCTCCCCCTGCCCGATTTCAGTAGAAACTGAAACCAGGCCCCTAGAAGAAGAGGGCTCAGCAGACTTTGAGAGTGCCTGAATAGCAGCAGTCAAAGAAGATATAGAAGAAGCAAGGGGAGCAATTGCCACATCAATCATGGTTTTGATTGAGGGGGTAATTAACTCCACAATGCTAGCAATAAATGCTGGAGTTATAACAAAAGAAGAAGATGATGATGATGGAATTTCTGAGGGTGGAAGAACAGCAGGGGTGGTATGTGCAATATGAGCTGGAGAATGTGCTGGAGATGGAGCTGGAGAATGATGTGGAGATGCATGGGTGGATGCAGGGTGATCAAGATGATCTGAAGATAGAATTGGAGAGTGAGGAGGAGTTGGAATTGAAGAATGAACTGGAGAAGATATTTCAGACGCCAACAAATCAAAGCTGGGTTGAGAAATCCCAGCAAGATCAGTCGGGAGAGAAGATGCAGGAGGAGAAGCAGAATGTCGTACTTCAGTTGCAGTTGAAGGAACTTCAACTGCAGTAGACGGCATAGTAGAAGAAGAGGATGGAAGAGAGATATCAGCTGAGCCAGCTACTAGAAGGGGGGGGGGGAGTGACTGCGATAGTCCTGGTGCTCTCAGATATAACTGGAGCAACCCCTGCGGGAGCGGGCTTCAGGAAAGTCCTTTTCCACTTTGAGAACAGCGAAGGATCCATCTTCTTACTCGCGTTGATGGAGGTGGCGGCAGACACAAGCAAATGGGGGTATTTCTCCTTCAGAAAAATTCCAACAACCCTTCCTAGGGTAACCTCTTTCTTTCCATTCTTCTTTCTTATTAAATCAAACATGATGCCAACCCAATTTATCTGCTTCTTATTAACAATTGCACACATTAGTGCAAATTTGTTGGAACACCCTATTACTATTTGGACCAGGATGACTATATTTCTATAGGGATTGTATGCTGTGACCTCCATGTTGTTATAAAGGTCACATAGGCTAGTTAGAGTAGTCTTCAGCTCGACGCATAGTCGACTTCAGCTCGACGCAGAGTCGATCTCAGCTCGACGCAGAGTCGACCTCTGCTCGACGCAGAGTCGATCTCAGCTCGACGCAGAGTCGACCTCAGCTCGACGTGGAGTCGACCTCAGCTCGACGTTCCGTCGATCCCAGTTCTGCTTACAGAAAACACTCTCTGGCCGACGTGTGTCGTGCTCAGATCGACGTTTTTCTGTGAGCTCGACGCCTTCCAGACTTCCGTCGATTTTGGATAGGAATTCAAATTCCTTCTGACAGACAATTAATGCTGAAGAATTATTGGCCGTTACAGCATATCTGGTGCATGGCTCAAGGAATTTTCTAAGGAATGTCTGCCTGTCATTTCCTTTGAGGCATGGACAGTTAAGGAAAGCAATTAATGCTGACTTCCAACGGCTATCAAAGTAAAAGGAAGAAGAAGACTCATATATATAATTCTTTTTCTTTCATTCCAACAACAAGAAGATACAGAGAATATACAGAACAAGAAGAGAACAACAATACAAGACTTCTCATCTTTTTCTCTGTGGAAAAATTGTTTTTGAAAGACTCTCTCACAGAAAATCTGATTGCTTCAGACACCTCCATCCAACTCTCTTGGATCATCCTTTGCTGGAGCAAATCAGATCTTTGAAGACCTGTCACCCTTGTGCAGAGCTCTCCTTCCTGAACCTCATCTTGATCTCAGGGGGAGCTTTGACAACAACTTCAGATCCACTTCTGCTTCTCTTTGCTTGTTGAATAGAGAAGACAACAACATTTCTTTTTCCTTTTCTTTCTGTACAGGGTTTTAACTCCCTTCAAAAGTTACTTTTGATTTTGCTGAAACCTGGTCAAAATCAGCTTCTGTTGGTTTGTGAGAACCTGATCAAAAACTCTCTGGTGCTCAAGACACCTGATCAACTCATCTTGAAGTGGATTCCTATCAAGGGTGATAGAAGAGTGGATGTACCCAGATTTGGGGAACCACTATAGCTCCTTGTGTCATCTGGATTGCTTGTCTCTTTTTGTGTTTTGCTTTGTGCTGTGAATTTATTTTTACTCTGATTATTTGCTATAACACCTTACACTAAGTAAAGTAAAATTTTCTCTGCAAGTTTTTATTTGGAAAATTATTTTAAATAACTCTATTCACCCCCCTCTAGAGTTAGGAGTGATCTTATCCTGCACTTTCAATTGGTATCAGAGGGAGGTTGATCATTCATACATGCTAACACCTGGATCAAAAGATCTCTGATAAGATCATTTCTCTCAAAGGGTTATTTTTCTTAGTTTTACTTATCTTTTAAAACTCATGGCACAAAACAAGGACTTTGCTAGCACCAGACCTCCTATGTGCAATCTATCTAAGTTTGCACTATGGAAGGCAAGGATTAGACTTTATATGAACTCTTTTGATGAAGACATCTTTAATTCTGTATTGACAGATTGTCCAAGACCTCCCACAGGAACAAGTACATCAGCTGTTCCTCCTCCTTCAGGGACTGATGCTGACATAAAGAAGTGGAAGGCAGCAGATGCTAAAGCCATGAACATCTTGGCTCAAACCATGTCAGATGACATTTTCCAGAAGGTAGCAGATTGCAATACTGCCAAGGAGATCTGGGAAAAACTCTCAGAAATTGTATCAGGTTCTGCAGATGAAAGAAAGGATAGGAGATCCTACCTCATCACACAGTATGAGAACTTCAAAAAGGCAGAGTCTGAGTCAGTTGCTGACATGTACAACAGACTGAGCCTAATCATAAGTGAACTTAGATCACTAGAGAAGGACATATCTCTTACTGAGATAAATGACAAGATACTGACTTGTTTCCCTAGCTCTTGGGACTCAAGAATATGGTCAATTAAAGATGGAAGAAATGTCTGTGAGTTATCCACAGAAGCTCTTCTAAGAAAGCTCAAGAGCTATGAGCCATTTATTAAGAAGAGAGAAGAAGAGCAGAAGACATCCACACCAACAGAGAAGGCTGAGAAAACCATTGCCTTCAAAGCACAGGAAGAAGAACCTAAAGAAAAGGTGTTGGGAAATGAAGAGCTTATGAGCCTACTGGTCAAAAGGTTCAATAAGCTAAATAAAAGGAACTTCAGAAGATGGTCATCCAAAGACAAAGACAAGCCAAGGTATGACAGATCCAATAATAAAGATATTATCTGCTTTGGCTGCAGGAAACCAGGACACATCTTCCCAAACTGTCCAGAAAATCAAGACAAGGACAGAAGGGACAAGAAGGAAAGAAAGGATAAAAGGAAGGATAAGGAGTCAAGGAAATACCATGACAAGCCTTCCTCCAGCAACAGCAAGTACACCAGAAAAGGATTTGTGGCTGAATCCTGGAGTGACTCTGATGAGTCTGATTCATCATCCAGTTCTAGTGATGATGAGGATGATGCAGAAGAAAAGGGATTCTGTATGATGGCCATCAGTGCATCTCAAAAGAACACTGATTCAGAGCCTGATGCTGACTACCCATCTGATCAGGAACTTACTGAGGATCAGGTAATAGATTCATTTGACTTTACTTCTGATGATTTCAAATCTGAGTTTAAATCTATGTGCATTGACTTAATTGAGTCTCAAAAGCTGATTAAAACTCTAAATGAACAATTAATTGAATGCAAATCCATTAACTCAGATAATCTTAGACTCTTAGAAGAGTTGAAGCAGTGTGGGGAGGAGATAGCTTCACTGAAAAGTGAGCTATCTAAGGCCAAACAATTTCAAGAAACCCTTAATGGGAGAAGTATCAAATTGATGGACATCACAAGTACAGTGAACTCAAGATTGAATGGTTCACTGGGCTTGGGTGCTTCATCCAGCCAACCCACAGTGCTGACAACTCCAATCAAATTTACCAGTGAGAAAGGTAAAGGAGTCTTGATAGTGGCCAGGAAGAATGCTGACTTAACCCAGGAAACTGGACAAAAAACGTCGAACGAAGCTCGACGGACGTCGACCAGAGCTCGACGTAATCGCAAGAAAACGTTGAACTCAGGTCAACGCCCTCTACCCTCTGAACAAAGCAAGACCTTGCCGTCGAACGGAGCTCGACGCACTCACTTGAGTCCGTCGACCGAAGCTCGACGTGCGTCGAGCCGAGTTCAGAGCAAAACCCAGTTCTCAAGGGTTAATTCAAATTTCAATTCTAGCTCCACATCTCATTACTTTAACCCTTATGCTGAATGGATCATACCTCCTAGGAGATATCATCCTGTAGGCTATAAGAGTCAACCTGAGATGTCCTTCATTTCAGAATTTAAGGGATATCAACCTAGGCCCAAGGTTAACTGGGTCAAAAACAAATAAGCTGTTTTTGTGCAGGTAAAGACCTATCCAAGTGAGAACCATCAATGGTATCTGGATAGTGGGTGCTCAAAGCACATGACAGGAGACAAGGACAACCTCACTTCCTTCAAAACCAAGCTTGGACCCAAAGTAATTTTTGGAGACTCAAGCTTTGGAACTACAAAAGGATATGGGACAGTCCAAATTGGCTTAGTCACTTTCAAAAAGGTGGCATATGTTGAAGGACTCAAACACAACCTGATAAGTATCAGTCAATTGTGTGATGAAGGATACCAAGTAACCTTTAACAAAGCCATATGCAAAGTCCAGTCAGTGGACAACACAACTGTGTTGACAGGTAACAGAAGAGGTAACATTTACTTAGTGGATTTTCATTCACCTGTAGTAGATATTTGCCTGTTTAACTCCATTTCAAAACCAAACATCTTGTGGCATAAAAGATTAGGACATGTGAACCTTAGAACCATTGCTAAGTTATCCCAAGACAACCTTGTTAGAGGACTACCTTCTGGTCCCTACAAGAAGGAAGGACTTTGCAAGGCCTGTCAATTAGGCAAGCAAACTAAAAACAGTTTCAAGTCACTTAATAAGAGTGACTCACCTAGAATCTTGTACTTATTGCACATGGACCTCTTTGGACCAATTAATGTACAAAGCCTAGGAGGGAAATCTTATGCTTTAGTAATTGTAGATGACTTCTCAAGATTCACTTGGGTGTTCTTTCTGAGGAAGAAGTCTGATAACTTCAAGATTTTGACAGATTTTCTCAAAGGCATACAGATTGAGTTCAATACTCACATTGCCCTGATCAGAAGTGATCATGGGACAGAGTTTGATTCTCTTCTTATGCTAGAGTTCTGCCAGAATGAAGGTATCAGGCATACTTTCTCAGCTCCTAGAACTCCTCAACAAAATGGGGTAGTTGAAAGGAAAAACAGAACCCTTATTGAATCTGCCACAACATTGTTGACAGATGCTCACCTTCCTCTAACCTTTTGGGCAGAGGCTGTGAACACCTCCAACTATGTTCTGAATAGAAGCCTGATACATAAGCTAAAGGGTAAGACTCCCTATGAGTTACTCAAAGGGAAGAAACCTAAAGTGAATTATTTCAAAATTTTTGGTTGCATTTGTTTCATTCACAATAATGACAAGAAATACCTAGCTAAATTTGAAGCCAAAGCTGATGAAGGAGTGTTTCTGGGATACTCCATGACTAGCAAGGCTTATAGGGTTTTTAACAAGTGCACAAATAAAATTGAAGAATCCATGCATGTTACATTTGATGAAACTAACATGTTTTATAAGGAGAAGGAGACTTCTACCATAAGCAATTTGCAGGAACATTCAATTTCAGAAAATCTGAAGCAGCTTACCATCACAGACAAAGGGTCATCACCTTCACCAATTCAACAAGTCACTAAACTTAGTGACAATGAAGAGGAATTTCAAGTTCTGGAAAGTTCAAAGGGCCAACAGAGTGAAGAACCAGTTGTTGTTCCACAAGAGGAAACAACAACACAGGTTGGTGCTTCATCAACAACCCTTGTTGATCTAGCCACAACAAGAGATCACCCAATCTCACAAGTAATTGGAGATATCTCAGTGGGTGTGCAAACAAGGAATCAAGTTAATCAAAATATTATGCACACCTGCTTCCTTTCTCAAATTGAGCCTCAAACCATACAAGATGCAGAGCAAGATCCAAACTGGATCATTGCAATGCAAGAAGAGTTGAATCAATTTGAGAGAAATAAAGTTTGGGAATTAGTACCAAGACCAAGGAACCAGCAAATTGTTGGAACCAAATGGGTATTCAGGAACAAATTGGATGATCAAGGAATAATTGTGAGAAACAAGGCAAGACTTGTTGCACAAGGATATTGCCAAGAAGAAGGAATTGATTATGACCAAACCTTTGCACTAGTTGCAAGGTTGGAGGCCATAAGAATCTTCCTTGCATATGCAGCTCACAAGAGATTCAAGGTATATCAGATGGATGTCAAGAGTGCATTCCTCAATGGAGACATCAAGGAAGAAGTCTATGTAAAGCAACCTCCAGGTTTTATCTCTCCAACTTTTCCTGATCATGTATTTAAACTGCATAAAGCTTTATATGGTCTCAAGCAAGCTCCTAGAGCATGGTATGAGACCTTAGCTTGTTTTTTGTTGGAAAATGATTTTAAAAGGGGTAGTGTAGACCAAACTCTTTTTGTTAGAACCCATAGGTCCCATACCCTACTAGTACAAGTTTATGTAGACGACATCATATTTGGATCTACTGATTCAAACTTATGCAAAAAGTTCTCACAACTTATGCACTCAAAGTTTGAAATGAGTAGCATGGGTGAGCTTGCTTTCTTTCTTGGATTGCAAGTTAAACAACATGTGGATGGCATTTTCATTTCTCAAACCAAGTATGCAAGAGAACTGGTTAAGAAATTTGGAATGTCTGAAGCATCCTCCATGAAAACACCTATGCCTACAAATGCTGTTTTAGATGCTGATGAATCTGGAAAACCAGTTGATCAGACAAACTATAGAGCAATCATTGGCTCATTACTTTATCTAACAGCTACTAGACCAGATATAATGTTTGCCACATGCATTTGTGCTAGATTTCAAGTAAGCCCTAGAGAGTCCCACCTCACATTAGTTAAGAGGATTCTTAGGTATGTAAAAAGTTGTCCTAATCTAGGTCTCTGGTATCCACATGACTCAGGATTTGATCTAACTGGATTTTCAGATTCTGATTATGCTGGATGTAGAGTAGACAGGAAAAGCACCAGTGGAACTTGTCAATTTCTTGGTGATAGACTTGTCTCCTGGTTTTGTAAGAAACAAACCTCTGTGTCCACATCAACTGCTGAAGCTGAATACATGGCTGCAGGTAGTTGTTGCTCACAGATTTTGTGGATTCAAAACCAGCTCCTAGACTATGGGTACAACTTAGAGATGTCTAAAATCTTTTGTGATAATACCAGTGCAATATCTATTGCTCAAAATCCAGTTCTCCATAGTAGGACTAAGCACATAGAAATCAGACATCACTTCTTAAGGGATAATATAGAAAAGAAGAAAATTGCACTAGAATACATTTCCACTGAACTACAGAGAGGAGATATCTTCACCAAACCCTTGGATGAAAAGAAGCACCTCTTTTTCCTCAATCAGTTGGGAATGCTAGATGGAGACAGCATAAATTAAAACTCCAAGATTTTGAAACCCATACTTAACAGGAATAGGAAAAATTTCATTTTAAAATTCCTCTGTCTGAGTGGTTTCTCTGAGCTCTGAACTAAGCTCGACGCTGCGTCGAACGGAGATCGACGGTCCGTCGCCCTCAAAAGCGTCGAATGTCGAACTCAGCTTCTAGCGTCGAACTGAGTTCACAGCTCCCTGGCTTCTTGAGTTTCTCTCTCCCCGGTCGACGTCTTCGTTCAACGTCGACCTGAGCTCGACGTATAGCTTCAGCCAAAGCGTCGAACGTCGACCTAAGCTGGACGCTGTTGAGTCGTTTCAGTTCCTCTAGAGCCCAAGAGCGTCGAACTGAGCTCGACGTTCTTTCCTTTTCTACGTCGAACCCTAAGTATAAAATCATTTTTTCTCCGTCATTCGCAGTTGCGCTTTCATATTTCTCTGCTCAAGCTTTCTCCCTCCAAATACTATACTTTTGATCTTGGAAGGTATTCTTTCTTTTGCAGGACAATGACAATTACAGCAGGAGCTCTGGAGGCTATGAAGTTCGACTCTGGTTTCGACATTGATTTCGATTCTTTTGATGGATCTCCACAACATCTTCTGGATATACTGATTCTTTTCAAGGAGCAGCAACTAGTCCACTTTATGTCTACCAGGATACCCCTTCCAGAATCAGAAATTAAAGAATGGTGTCTTACAGCAATCGTTTCAGATAACAACATCTTGACTGGGAAGATTTCAGGAAATGAGGTAGCCATCTCACCTCAGGTTATTACAGAAGCCTTCAACTTTGCTGCTGGAGATGATGACATAGAACTATCAGTGGAAGAATATACCTTGATGCTGAATAGGATGGGGCATGCTGCTGGTAACCCCTCCAAACTCCTTAAAATTAACCTAGCAATTGAGTACAGGTTATTAGCAGATATAACTGGAAAGGTGATCTGTGCAAAGAGAACTGCACATGATGCAATAACAAGGCATCAGTTTCGCCTCATGGCTGCCCTAATGGATAAGAAACATCCCAACTGGGGATTAATTGTGTTTGATATGCTTAAGAAAAAGTTGGATAAAAACTCTGTCCATTTTGGAAGAGTTCTTGGGTTGATTCTCAACCACTGCTGCCCCCAACTGCTGGTGTCCTCAAAGAAGCACATAAATGCTTCCAAGAGGCTCACATGTGCTTTAATTGGCAAATGGGACAGGAGAATTGTGAATCCCAGGGCAGCAGCAGCCATGAAATCCTCTGCAGACACCAGGACTATAGAGGTCACTTCCCCTCAGTCCACTGGTCCAGAAGAAGGAATTATGCCATCTCTCTCCCTCACCCTTCCATCCACCTTCATCCCCTCAACCACAATTATCTCATCCTCTCTAACTCTCCCCTCCTCCATATCTACCATTGCCTCCTCCCTTCCTCCTCAAACTACTTTCCTTCCAATAAACTTGGATTCCACCCCTCATGAGGATCTCTTTTCATTTGACATGCATGAAGACTCATTCATGGATGCTTCTACCTCCTCTCCTCATGACTTCCTCCATCCATCTACTTTTTCAGACTTACTCTTCTCCTCCATTCAGGAACAAGTCACACCTCCTCTGTCTGCTCCTCTCTCAACATCTTCTACATTCTCAGCTTCTGCTACTCCCTCTACCTCTACTCAAGTTCCCCTTGAGCAAGTAGCCCTCCTGCCCTTAGCCAATCAACTTTTTGATCTTCTGTCTCCTAGGCTCTCCTCCCTTTTGGATGCCAAGCTGGCTCCTCTCCTTCTTTCATTGAGAGCTCTTTCTGCCTTTGTCTCCTCCCTTTCCTCTCAGTTGGCATGCCCTTCTTCTGGGGGCCTAGAGTCAGCTGCCACTGATTCTAGGCAGGGGGAGATGTCAGCAGAAGAAGAGCTGCCTCCTTCTTCAGTTCAGATTGCTCAGACTCCTTCAGAGACAGTATCAGTTGCTGAGACAGTATCAGTTGCTTGTTCAGAAACAGTGTCTGCTGCAGAAGATCAAATGGTATCTGAGGCCTCTCCTCCAGTTTCAGAGCAGCAAATCAGCAGTGCCTTAGACATTCAGTCTTTGGCAGCTTCTCTTCAGAGCTTCTCTCCTCCAGCTTCAATACAAGAAGACCTACCCATGGCTCCTGAGGCTCCTCCTCAAACAGAAGAACAGCTTCAAGAAGATATGTCCAGGGCTATTGTCCCCTTTCAGAAGGTCTTGACTTCTGATATAGCAGTGGTAGCAGTGGCTCCTGCTAGTGTTGGATTTGATTTGGTAGTTTCTGTTGAGACTTCAGGTGAAGTGACTGAGACACCTGATGCTGCAGAGGCCCATATCTCCCAAGCCCTTCAGGAACCAGCCTCTTCAGCCTCTATGGCTCCTGAGGCTGTGCCCTCTCCTGCAGTGGTTGCTTCCTCCTCCCCACTGACAGCAGAGCTTCCTTTAGTCTCCTCCTCAGCAGCTCCAGCCTCCATCAGCTTTCCCCTCTCCAAAAGAAAATATATAGATCCATATGAAGAATCACAAAGTTCTGATGATGAGTTTGCCACAGATTCTGATGACTCCTCTGCAACTATTGCAAGGAAGAGGAAAGCCAGATCAAAAGCCATGAAAAGAGTACCTCCTGCCAGAGCTACAGATCATGACATTCCCTATTACATCAAATATAATTGTGAAATCACAGAGCCTTGGATGCAGTACTCTCAGAATCAGAGAAAAGCAATGAAGAGGAAGAGAAAAGTCAATGAAGGTTCATCTAAACCAGTTCATCAGCCTCCACCTCCACCTCCTCCTGATGCAGGTGCAGGTGCTAGTCTTTCTTCAAAACCAGCCCCTTCAGCTCTTCATGGAAAAACCTATCAAGCCAGAAGACATCAAGGAGGTAGCCAGCAAAGGGGAGGTCAACAAAGAGGAAATTATAGAGGCAGGCAGTCCAGGGGAAGAACCTTTGATCCAACCTCTGGCCCCTATCCCTATAGGCCTAGAGTTGACCTCACCCCAAGAACTTCTCAAGAATCATCATCTAACAAATTTGAACAAGCTGTTCCCTTTGAAGATCCTACCAAGACTCCTGCTTACTGGAAAGCAAGGATGACAGAAATGGCTGCCTTAAATGAGATCAACAAAGCCAGAGAAAGAGGACTGGACACATCTCATATCAGTACTATGTCAGAACAAAGAAGAGAGGAATTGGAAAAGTATGGCTCAAAGAAATTTTTTGATTCAGACAGATACATGGAACTCCACCCTGCAGCTGTACCACCCAGTGCTAGAGATCAAAAATCTTTAGGTGCAGCTGATGACTTCAGATCTAAAAAGGAAGCTTCCAATCCAAACAGAGAAATCATCTTCAAAAAGAGTGATCAAGACAAAGCATCAAAGGACAAGTAAAGTAAGGTATTCTGACACTTTCTATATTCTGGACTCAGGACATTTAAACAATTCTGCTGCTATATAGTGTTTTATATATGCTGCATATTATTCTGTCATGTCTGGTTGTATTATTTTGTGTTGTATCTGCTTTATTTCTTTTCTTTGATTCCCTAAAATTCATGTAAATAGTAATCCTAATCCAAATAGGGGGAGATTGTTGGAACACCCTATTACTATTTGGACCAGGATGACTATATTTCTATAGGGATTGTATGCTGTGACCTCCATGTTGTTATAAAGGTCACATAGGCTAGTTAGAGTAGTCTTCAGCTCGACGCATAGTCGACTTCAGCTCGACGCAGAGTCGATCTCAGCTCGACGCAGAGTCGACCTCTGCTCGACGCAGAGTCGATCTCAGCTCGACGCAGAGTCGACCTCAGCTCGATGTGGAGTTGACCTCAGCTCGACGTTCCGTCGATCCCAGTTCTGCTTACAGAAAACACTCTTTGGCCGACGTGTGTCGTGCTCAGATCGACGTTTTTCTGTGAGCTCGACGCCTTCCAGACTTCCATCGATTTTGGATAGGAATTCAAATTCCTTCTGACAGACAATTAATGCTGAAGAATTATTGGCCGTTACAGCATATCTGGTGCATGGCTCAAGGAATTTTCTAAGGAATGTCTGCCTGTCATTTCCTTTGAGGCATGGACAGTTAAGGAAAGCAATTAATGCTGACTTCCAACGGCTATCAAAGTAAAAGGAAGAAGAAGACTCATATATATAATTCTTTTTCTTTCATTCCAACAACAAGAAGATACAGAGAATATACAGAACAAGAAGAGAACAACAATACAAGACTTCTCATCTTTTTCTCTGTGGAAAAATTGTTTTTGAAAGACTCTCTCACAGAAAATCTGATTGCTTCAGACACCTCCATCCAACTCTCTTGGATCATCCTTTGCTGGAGCAAATCAGATCTTTGAAGACCTGTCACCCTTGTACAGAGCTCTCCTTCCTGAACCTCATCTTGATCTCAGGGGGAGCTTTGACAACAACTTCAGATCCACTTCTGCTTCTCTTTGCTTGTTGAATAGAGAAGACAACAACATTTCTTTTTCCTTTTCTTTCTGTATAGGGTTTTAACTCCCTTCAAAAGTTACTTTTGGTTTTGCTGAAACCTGGTCAAAATCAGCTTCTGTTGGTTTGTGAGAACCTGATCAAAAACTCTCTGGTGCTCAAGACACCTGATCAACTCATCTTGAAGTGGATTCCTATCAAGGGTGATAGAAGAGTGGATGTACCCAGATTTGGGGAACCACTATAGCTCCTTGTGTCATCTGGATTGCTTGTCTCTTTTTGTGTTTTGCTTTGTGCTGTGAATTTATTTTTACTCTGATTATTTGCTATAGCACCTTACACTAAGTAAAGTAAAATTTTCTCTGCAAGTTTTTATTTGGAAAATTATTTTAAATAACTATATTCACCCCCCCTCTAGAGTTAGGAGTGATCTTATCCTGCACTTTCAATTGGTATGTTGCCTTGTAATGTTGTCGTGGGCTGAGTGCTTTCCCAGTAGCACTTTTCCAACAATTTCCGCAAGAAACTTGATCTTGAACGGGAAATTCACCTTGAACAGCTTGGAGGGGATGCCTTCGGCATATCCCAGCTCAATTAACATTCTTCCGAATTCAGGAGCGTCTTGCTCATACTCTTCTTCACCATTAATTAATCCAAAAATTTCAGTTAGAACAGCGGGAGTCAAAATTACCTCTTCTCCGCTGATTGTCCCGGTCATCGAATCATCAGTCGACGATGAAGTGAAGGCCCACTCTTTGATTTCCTGAGTGTTTATCTTTATTCTGTAGGACATGAGTCTCTCTAGTCCTTGTTCTCTGCACAGATTTAGGATTTCTACTATCCCTGGTTCGCAACTGCTGAAGGCGTCAAAATCAACGCTGAATCCAGCATCAAACTTTACCACTGCAAGAAGAGCTGGAGCAATCGCCATTGAAAATGCTGTAGAAGTTGAGGGAGAGACGGCGAGGACGGAGCGCAAGACAGAGAGCAAGACAAAGAGCAAGCGGGAAGACGGAATGCGAAAAGACGCTCTCCGTCGACGATAAGAACAACTATCTTTTAACCTAGGTCGACCATCGGCTTTATATTAAAACAGCGATCGTCGATCTATTTAAAAGATACTGGAGACGATGGTCGAACGGTCGTTCGACGATCGGTCTTGAAGCAGAGTAGTCGATCAATCGTTCGACTATTTCTGTCTTCACAAACAGCAAGCTGTCGTCAACCATAGATCGACGATAAGCTCGACCTGTTCGACTATCTTCGAACGCCGGTCGATGATCTTTAAGCAGATAAGCTATCTTCAACCATAGGTCGACGATAGGCTTGATCCGCTCGACTATCTTCGAACGTCGTTCGACTATCTACGAACAGATTTCAACAAGGCAAACGTCACACTTAGTCTCGTCCATTAATCATGCCTAGTTGAACTAGAAAGAACAGATGCTTCTGTTCATCTAAGGGCTTGATGAATATATCACCTCTCTGAAGGTCTGTGGATATGAACTCAAGGCTGATCTTGTTCTTTTCCACACAATCTCTCAGGAAATGGTGTCTAATCTCAATGTGCTTCGTTCTAGAGTGGTGCACTGGATTTTGTGCAATGGAGATAGCACTTGTACTGTCACACATGATTTTAGTGTTCTTGTGTGAGTACCCATAATCTAAAAGTTGATTTTGTATCCACAGGATCTGTGAACAACAACTGGCAGCTGCTATATATTTAGCTTCTGCAGTTGAAGTTGATACAGAGGCCTGCTTCTTACAGAACCAAGAGACCAATCTCTCTCCCAGGAACTGACAAGTTCCTGAGGTACTTTTCCTGTTAACTCGACAACTAGCATAATCAGAATCAGAATATCCAATTAATTCAAATTCTGACTCAGCTGGGTACCAGAGTCCTAGATTTGGACATCCCTTCAGGTATCTCAAGATTCTCTTGAGAAGAATCAGATGAGATTCCTTGGGGTTGACCTGGAATCTAGCACAAAGGCATGTAGCAAACATTATGTCTGGCCTACTTGCAGTTAAATACAATAGGGAACCAACAATGACCCTATAATTCTTTTGATCTACAGGCTTTCCCTGATCATCAGAATCAATAACTACATTAGTAGCCATAGGTGTATGCATTGCTGAAGCATCTGCCATCGCAAACTTCTTTACCAATTCCTTGGCATATTTGGATTGGGATATGAAGATGCCATCAACATCTTGCTTTACTTGGAGACCAAGAAAGTAAGACAACTCACCTATACTACTCATCTCAAACTTGGAATGCATCAAGTTAGAAAACTTTTTGCACAGTTTGGGATCAGTGGAACCAAAAATAATGTCATCCACATACACTTGAACTAACATGATTGTGTCCTTGTGGTGCTTGACGAAGAGGGTTCTATCAACTACTCCCCTAGTAAAGTTGCGCTCTAACAGGAAACTAGCTAGAGTCTCATACCAGGCTCTGGGACCTTGCTTTAGTCCATAAAGAGCTTTCTGTAACTTGAAAACATGTGAGGGCTGAGTTGAAGAAACAAAACCGGGTGGCTGTTCAACAAAAACCTCTTCCTTTAGCTCACCATTAAGAAAAGCACTTTTGACATCCATTTGAAAAACCTTAAACTTCATGTAGGCTGCATAGGCTAAGAAGATCCTTATTGCTTCTAGCCTTGCAATAGGAGCAAAGGTTTGGTCATAATCTATACCTTCCTCCTGTCTGTAGCCCTGAGCTACAAGCCTAGCTTTATTCCTTACAATGATGCCATTTGCATCCAACTTGTTTCTATACACCCACTTGGTGCCTATGATCAGTTGGCCTTTAGGTCTTGGAACCAAAGTCCAAACTTTACATCTCTCAAACTGATTGAGTTCCTCTTGCATAGCAATGATCTAGTGGGGATCTAGCTCTGCATCTTTAATGGTGAGGGGCTCAATCTGTGAGCGGAAATAAGCATGCATCACATCCTGTCTTAACTGATGTCTTGTTTGAACACCAGCTGATATGTCTCCTATCACTTGAGATGTGGGGTGATCTCTAAGTGTTACAATATCAGCAGGTGGGATGTGATCTTCAGCAACAGTTAGGATTAATTCCTCAGGAGGAATTTGATCTACTGTTGGTGGAACAACAACAGCTTCAGCAATGTCTTCATCACTGTCTGATTCAGTGCTATGAAGAGTTGAAAGATGAAGGATATCTTGAGTGACATCTTTGGAAGATTCTTGTACCTGTAATGAACTTGAGGAAGGGGAATTTTCCTTCTCCTTGTAAAACATTTGGGATTCATCAAAGGACACATGAACAGACTCTTCAATTTTAGAAGATGATTTATTAAATACTCTATAAGCTTTGCTTACTTGGGAATATCCTAGAAAAATTCCCATTGAAGCCTTTGCTTCAAACTTTCTAAGATATTCTTTATTGTTATTATGAATATAAATAACACAGCCAAAAACTCTAAAATAATTTATTTTAGGTTTCTTTCCTTTAAATAACTCATAAGGAGTTTTACACTTAAGCTTGTGTATCAGACTTCTATTCAAGACATAGTTGGCTGTACTAATAGCTTCTGCCCAATAGGAAAGAGGCATATTAGCATCTGCCAATAATGTGCCAGCAGCTTTATTTAGTGTTCTGTTTTTCCTTCCAACTACCCCATTTTGTTGGGGAGTTCTAGGAGCTGAGAAGCTATGTTTGATACCTTCTCTCTCACAGAATTCTTGCATGAGAAGAGAGTCAAACTCAGTACCATGATCACTTCAGATCAAGGCCACTTGAGTAGAGTACTCAGTCTGCACACATAATAGAAAGTCTGTAAGGGCTTTGAAGTTATCAGCCTTAGTTCTCAAAAAGAACACCCAAGTGAATCTAGAGAAGTCATCTACAATGACTAGGGTGTAATACTTCCCTCCTAAACTCTGTACATTTATTGGGCCAAATAGGTCCAAATGTAATAAATACAGGATTCTAGGAGAATCACTTTTATTTACTGATTTAAAAGAATTCTTGGTTTGCTTGCCTAGTTGACAAGCCATGCATAGGCTCTCCTTCTTGTAGGGGCAAGAAGGTAAACCTCTAACAAGGTTGTGTTTAGATAACCTAGATATATTCTTGAGGTTAACATGGCTAAGCCTTTTATGCCACAAGGTGTTATTATTAGTTACTTCATTAAATAGGCATATTTCAGAATCAGTTGAATTAAAATCTACTAAATAAATATTACCTTGTCTAATGCCTACCAATACAACACTATTATTTAAAGTAATATTACAGAGAGAGTTAGAGAATGATACCTGCTATCCAGCATCACATAATTGACTTACTGAAATTAGATTGTGCTTCAGTCCAGTCACATAAGCAACTCTCTTGAATGTAACAGCTCCAATTGTCATCCTGCCATAGCCTTCAGTTTGACCACAGCTTGAATCTCCAAAGATTACCTTTGGGCCAAGCTTTGCCTTGAACTTTGACAGATGTTCTTTATTTCCTGTCATATGCTTGGAGCAACCACTATCCAAATACCACTTATTTTGAGTGATAGGATAGGTCTTCACCTGCAAATAAAATAATTTAAACATTGTGGACCCAGGTAACCTTGGGTCCCTTGTTTTTCACATAAGAGAAACTGGAAATAAAAGAATAAGTAGGCTGAGGGTGATAACCTAATGGGTAAGATCTCCTAGGTGGGATTCTCCATGCAGATGATGGGTCAATGAACCTAGGGTTTCTATTCATATTCGGGTTTCTAAGGTTCTGGGTGTAATTTTGAAATTCATATTGGAAACGTCGACCAGCGTTCGACGATGGCTGCTCAGATCGTCGATCTCCGTTCGACCACTGAGCTTGGGATCGTCGATCGACGTTCGACGATAGATGCTCAGATCGTCGAGCTTCGTTCGACCACTGAGCCTGAGATCGTCGAGCAGCGTTCGACGTTTTTTTTAATTCTTTAAATTTCTGTTTTCTTTTCTCTCTTTTAGCTTTATTTAAAGCTCTATTTACTTGATTGACTTGCTCAGTGTTCTTTATCCCATCAGCTGAGATAAAGTTCATTGGAGTTGAAAGTTGGTTTTTAAGAATGATTGGGGGTTCACTAGAAGATGCTCCTAAGCCTAAATTGTTATTGCCTGTCCTAGTGTTAGACATGCTGGTTATTTCAAGCAACTTAAGGCTTCTACCATTTAGAGACTCTTCTAACCTTTTGGATTTAGCTAACTCATTCTTAAGAAATTTAATTTCTTCACTAGAATTAGTTAGATCTTCCTTTAACTTAATGTTTTCAATAGATATGATTTCTGATTCAGCTAGCCTATGTCTAAGTTCTTTAATCTCCTTTTCAGAACTAATTAAATCTAAACATAAAGATTTAAATTCTAATTTAAATTTTGCAGAAGTAAAGTCATAAGAAGATAGTACCTCATCTTCTGTTGGCATTTCTTCATCTGAATCTGAAATCTCTGCAGCTGAGTGATTGTTGCAGGCATCAATTGCCATCAGGCAAACTTCCTTTGCCTTCTTTTCTTCTTCATCCTCACTGGAGCTTGAGGAAGAGGATTCCTCATCAGAATCACTCCAGGTTTCAGCGACAAAGCCTCTCTCCTTCTTTTTATTCTTGTAGGAGGATGGCTTGGAGTGCTTCCTGTGTTGATCCTTATCTTTCCTCTTTTCTTTATTCTTTTCCTCTGGACAATCTGGAAGGATATGTCCAGGCTTCCTGCAACCATAACAGATAATTTCTTTAGAAGGGGTGCGATCATACCTTGGCTTTTCTTCATACTTTGAAGACTTCTTTCTGAATTCCTTCCTTCCCATCTTGAGAAACCTTTTGGCAAATAATGCCATCAGTTCCTCATTTGACTGGCTGCCTTCAGAAGTGTCAGCAGCTTTAAGAGCAAGAGTTTGCTCTTTTCTTATAGGAGTTGGGGTCTTTGCTTCAGCTTCAGCTTCCCTGGACTTCAGCACTTGCTCAAAAGACTTGAGCTTGCCGAGAAGGGCTTCTATTGAGATTTCTGTTGTGCTTCTGGCTTCCTTGATAGGCCAGATCCTCAGATCCCATGTGCTAGGGAAGCACATAAGAATCTTATCATTGACCTCTGTCAATGAAATATCCTTGTCAAGGGTCCTCAGCTCATTGATGATTGAGCTGAGCCTTGTGTACATGGCTTCAACCGATTCAACATCAGTTTTCTTGAAATTCTCATATTGTGAGATATGGTTGGACCTCCTGTCCTTCCTTTCATCAGCTGAACCAGCTACAATCTGGTTCAGTGTATCCCACATAGCTTTTGCTGAGGACCAGTCAGCAACCTTTTGGAATACTTCATCAGACATTGTCTGAGCCAGAATGTTCATTGCCTTGGCATCTGCTATCTTTGCCTTTTTGTTCTTATCATTGTAGTCTGGAGGAGGCACTGCACTCATATCAGATGATGATGAGGTAGTAGCAACAACAGGTGCTCTTGGTGGTCCTGTCAGAATAGAAGCAAAAATACTTTCATCAATAGAATTCATATATAATTTGATCCTTGCCTTCCAGATGCCAAACTTAGCCATGTTGCATGCTGGAGGTCTGTTGCTAGAATAATCCTTGGACTGGGCCATGATAGTGAAAGTGAATATCTATAAACTTTGGTATCTATCAGGATCTTGTGACTTAGGTGTTAGCCTATTCAGTCAGTCAACCTCCCTCTGATACCAATTGAAAGAGAAGGGATAGATACTACTCTAGAGGGGGGGGGGGGTGAATAGAGTAATCAAAAATTGCACTAGCAAAGTTGACTTTCTACTCAACTCCCTTGGAGTTAAATGCGGAATGAAAGTTATAGATATTTGAGATTTAAACCTTAGAGCCTAACACAAGTGTTGTGCACAAAGAGGCAGCTAACTGTAATTACAGTTAAAGCTTGAAAACCTAAGCAGCAACTAGTAAACCTAGTTAATATCTAATCACAGCCACAATGCAAGTAATTAAATAAGGCAATCCAGACGACACAAGGAATTTATAGTGGTTCCCCAAACAACTTGGGTACGTCCACTCTTCTACCAACAAGGTAGGAATCCACTCAGGTTTTTGATCAGGTGCCCTGCCACCAACAAGATCTGCTTCAGGTAGATCAAGAAACCCTTTAGACTTTTGATCAGGTGTCTAAAAATCAACACAGGTTTTTGATCAGGTGCCCTGCCACCAAGGGATACTTTTGAACGGAGTAATAACCCTGTACAGGAGGGGGAAAAGGGGTTAAGGTGTCTTCTCTATTTTACAATAGATTAGAGAAGCACAATAACTTGCACTGAGCTAGACAGCTCTAAAAGAATCAAGGCTCCCCCTGGCTCAAAGAACGTCCAGGTGAAGTCTTGCTTCAGTGCAGAAACACTTCAGTAAATACTGAAGGAAGAACTACAAGAAGATATAAAATAAGAAATGAAAATCTTCTAGCAGCTATCTTCTTCTTCTTCTTGTTCAAAAGATCTCTGAGTCAGAACTTCCTGGAACAGGAGAACTCAGGTTGAAGAAGAGCAGAAGAGCTAACACTTCTCAGTTGAGTGAAGAGTGCTGAGAGCAGTTAAACTTGTTCTTACTGTAAGCTTGCTGAATGAATATAATCTGAGAACTAGTTGATCTCTTTTCTATGTGGACTAGTTGATTTCTTCTTCAAAGAAGTCTTTATATATCAGCAGCAGCAACAGCTCTAATTGAGTTTGAATCTTATCTTTTTCTGAACTATGCAAGCTAGGCTGCAAAAAGCATAAAGCAAAAACAAACTACAGCAGACAGATATCCTATAAAAGGATAAAGCTTTCTAAGAAGTTGCAAATACTTCTGATGAAATAATATAAGAGAAAGTCACATCAGAAAGAACTCTTTACGGCCAAGGAAGACTTTTTGAGTCTAACGGCTATAAAGGACAGCCTGGGAGATAAAGCAGATTGCATATCTCAGCTATAAGACAAACAACTTTGTCAGAAAAGATTAGCTCATGCATATAGAATAGAACTGATATTGCATGCAAATAATGTCACAAATTATTCAGATAATCTTTTATAAAATATGCCAGAATAGATATTAAATTAGTCACATCATAGAAGACGACAAAACTAAATAAGAGCATACAGCAAAACGTCGAACGACCCTCGGAGATCGTCGAACGGCGCACGGAGGTCGTCGACCTATCAAACAGATAGTCGAACGACCCAGATAGTCGAACTATCAAAGAAGATAGTCGAACTACCTCGGCAGATAGTCGACCTATCAGAACAGATAGTCGAGCTATCAGATAGTCGATCTATCCAGACAGATAGTCGAACTACCAAACGAAACAGATAGTCGACCTATCAAGCAGATAGTCGACCTATCACAGAAAACAGATAGTCGACCTATCAACAGATAGTCGACCTATCAAAACAAAACAGATAGTCGACCTATCAACAGATAGTCGAACTATCAGATAGTTGAACTATCCAAGCAGATAGTCGAACTATCGAAGCAACACAGATAGTCGACCTATCAACAGATAGTCGAACTATCAAAACAAGCAGATAGTCGACCTATCAATAGATAGTCGAGCTATCAGATAGTTGAACTATCAGGACAGATAGTCGAACTA
The DNA here is from genome assembly GCA_039513925.1 of Platanthera zijinensis. Taxonomy (NCBI): domain Eukaryota; kingdom Viridiplantae; phylum Streptophyta; class Magnoliopsida; order Asparagales; family Orchidaceae; genus Platanthera; species Platanthera zijinensis. The sequence goes on from CM077082.1 coordinate 85,989,636, forward strand.
TCAAAGACGACAGATAGTCGACCTATCAACAGATAGTCGAACTACCAAGACAAACAGATAGTCGATCTATCAACAGATAGCCGAGCTATCAACGCAGACAGAACGTCGACCAACTGATAGACGATCATCGATCAGCCGATAGACGATAGTCGAGCGACGTTCGACTATAGTCGAACGAAAAACTACTTAACCAAATATTCATCTGGAAAAGCAATTCTACACAACTAGAGAATCTAACCTATCAACTAACCTTTGACCATAGATAAATCATGGGTCAAGAGACAGAAAGAGAGGACTGAACTCAAATCAAAACCTAGGGTACCAACAGCTTCAGGCACAAGGACTCCTACCGTCACTTCCTCTCCGGCTCCAGAAGAACTGCTTGCCACCTCTCCTCCTTCTCCTCCACTTATTTCTACCTCCATCTCCACATCAACCTCAACAATTTCCTTAACCATAATCATCTCTTCCCCCATTACCATCTCATCACCTCTTTCTCCTCCAGCCACTTCAGAAACATTCCATCCACTCCACTATTATCCACCTCTTACAATTCCATCATTCAACATATTAGAAGACTCCTTCATGGATGATTCCCCTTCCTCTCACCTTGAGCTTGCTTCTACCTCCTCCTACCACCAACTACTTCAAGATATACTCTCCTAACCATCCTTCACTCCATCCATCTCCACTCCTATACCATCCATCTCCACCATCCCTATCTCTCAACCATCCATTCTACCATCCACCACAGCATCAACTGCAGTCCATCCACCATCAGTTCCAGCCACCTCTTCCTCTACCTCTACTCAAGTATCCCTTGAGCAAGTGGATCTTTCAGCTCTGGTAGAAAGGCTTTATGGGATACTGGCCCCAAGCTAGTAGCACTGCTGGAGACCTCCTTGGATCCACTCCTCAAATCTATACAAGAGCTATCTGACATGCTGTCTGCTATCTCCTCTCCTCAAGCAATTCCTTCAATAAAGTGCCTTGATCTAGTCCTGACTGAATCAAGGTAGGGGGAGATGCCTCATGAAGCTGAAGAAGTGCCTGCTGCTCCAGTACCAGTACTTACAGTGGACCTCAGGTCACTGTTGTGTGCTTTTGATATTCTTCACAGAAGATATTTACCAACTCAGGGAGTTGAAGACCTCACTAAGGCCATTGTGCCTATTTGAGAATGTGATTCCAGCCTGATTATATCATATGTCAACTCTCTTAAGGCTGAGGATGTTGCTGCTTCTGTTTGTACTGCTGCTGCTGTTGCTGTTATATCTGTTGAATCTACTGACATTGAAATGCGGTCTGCTGATGCTGATACTGCTGTTGCTGAAGAATTGGCTAGTTTTTTGGAAGAAAAAGCCTCTGAGACTCCTGCTGTTTTATCTGCTCCTGCTGAAGTTCCTGCTGCTGTCACAACACTTCCTGCTCCTGTTGCTCCTGAGAAATCAAAACTCCAAGAGGAATACATCAAGAGAATAGATGATCTGTATGACAGACCACAGAGTTCTGATAGTGACAAGTTTAGTACTGAATCTGATGACTCTGCTGGCACCATTGCCAAAAAGAGGAAAGCTAGAAGCAAAGCTATGATGAAAGTTCCTCCTACAAAGGCCAAAGATGTTAATGACATACCTTATTATATTCTGCATGACTGCCAGATAACAGAGTCCTGGATGCAATATTCCAAAAATCAGTTAAAGGCTATGAGAAAGAAAAGGAAATTGGATAAGTATGAGAAAGGATCTTCCCAGTATCCGCCTCCTCCTCCTCCTCCTCCAGACTCAGGATCAGGTTGAGGCTCAGCCTTTCAAACCTCTGCTTCAAAGCAAAGCTCCTCCCAATCTTCCCAAAGATATCATCCCAGAGGACAATATTAGAAAAGTTATCAGTCTAAGAGAGGACAACATAGAGGAAGTCAGAGAGATTATTAAACTTATTCCAAACAGCAAAGGGAAGGACAAGGGCATATGGACTCAACTCAAGGTCCTTTCCCTTACAAACACAGAGATACTATTGTTACAAGGACATCTACTGCTTCAAAAACCATAAAAAAATATGAAACTTCAATTCCTTTTGAGGATCCAGAATACAACCCTCTATCTTGGACTGCCAGGATGAAAGAACTTGCTGCTCTAGATCAATTGAAAAAGGCCAGAGAACAAGGTAAAGATACTTCCAACATCTCTACTCTTTCAGAGCAAAGAAAGGCAGAGCTGGAGAAATATGCTTCAAGGAAGTTCTTTGACCCAGAGGATTACATGAAACTGCATCCTGAGGCTGTAGTTCCAAGGCCCAGATCCCAAACCTCCTTAGGTGCAGAAGATGACAGAAGGTCAAAGAAAGAGGCTCTCAATCCCAATAGAGAGATTATATTTAAGAAAGGCAGTGAAAGGAAATGAATTCTGTAAGCAGACAGTACATTCTTCTTTAAACATTTGCTGATATTCTATCTGAATGCTGCTATGTCATATGTTCTGCTCTGTTGTTTTAAATTTTGCTTTTCTGTATATGCTTTTGTATTTCTTACTGAGTCCTATAAATAGTAATCCTAACCCAAATAGGGGGAGATTATTGGAACACCCTATTACTAATTTGGGCAAGGATCATTATGTTTTTAGGAAATTGGTTTGACCTAGATGTATAGTTGAAAAGGTCAAATTAGAATGAGTCTAGGGCTTAGAACTTAGGTTTGAAGCTAACCCCAGGACCATTCAAAGATCAAGACTTAGAGCTGAGACAAAGACAATTTTCGTCGAACTCAAGTTCGACGAAACGTCGAACTCCATTCGACGCTCTCTGAGCTCAACTCTGCTGAGTCGTCGAACTCCGGTCGACGATCTTCGAGCTCAGATCGACGATCTGTCTTCAGTTATTTTCCCAGTCGCTGAGCTCAGTTCGACGATCGTAGAGCTCAGTTTGACGTTTTCTATCTGCTGTGTTAATCCAATCTCTGAGCTCAGTTCAACGATCGTAGAGCTCAGATCGACGATTTCTGTGAGAGATCGACGCCTTCAGAATTCAAATTCAAGGATAGTTATGGATTATAATCAGAATTAATTCCTGCATTGATTGCAAAGGATTTTCTAGCCGTTTCAATCAATCTAATGCAAGTTTCAAGGAAAGACTAAATGGAATATTTCTTAGGACTTTCCCCAGATACAGTTGTCTATTATGGAAGTCATTTATGACTGATTAAACGACCGTCTATGAGAACATCTGTTATACTCCTTCAGTATTCATTCTCATAAAAGAGATACACAAGATAAAGTGATAAACACAGACAATACAAAGAGATACAGCAGAATTAGATTACATTATAGAAGATTGAACAACACAATTTCTCTGATCAAGATTTCAACTTCTTTGATTTACAAATCTACTGAATCTTCAAGTGTTCAAAGGCTTCAACATCAAGGACTCCAGACACCAAATATTTCAGCATCTGCTGGAATCATCTTCTGCTGGAGATCTAAAGCTTCTGAAGGCCTATCACCCTAGCAAAGCTTTCACTCCTGAACCATTCTACATCTCAGGGGGAGCTTTGACAACATCAACAATCCACTAGTCTTCTCTCAGTGATTTGAGACAGAGAAGACATCATCATCTCTTTCTTTTTCTTTTCCTGCTGTAAAAGGGTTATCAAAACTCCCTTCAAAAGTTCTCAATCTGGTTCTGAGAGACTTGTCAAAACTCAGTGGTGGCAAGACACCTTATCAAAAAATCTAGATCTGGTTTTTGAGCACCTTATCAAAAGCTCATTGGTGCCCAGGACACCTGATCAACTCATCCAACAGTGGATTCCTACCAAGGGTGGTAGAAGAGTGAATGTACCCAAGTTTTTGGGGAACCACTATAGATTCTTGTGTCTTCTTGTTGTTGTGTGTTTGTTATTGCTGTGTGATGTGTGATTCTTATTTCTTGCTTTAACTTTGTTTTTCTACAAGCACCTTACACATATAATTAAATTAAATCTTCCACTGCCTTACAATTTTTAATTGTAAACATTATTTTAAAATACTCTATTCACCCCCCCCCCCTCTAGAGTCAAGGTAGATATTTCTCTCACTTTCACACACCATGCAATCGTACAATATTATCCACATAAAGTTTGGCTAACTTTTCCACTGAATCTTCCTTCCAATTCGGAATGAAGTGTGACACTTTTGTCAATCTATCAACGACCACCCAGATGGCATCGTTTCCCCTCTGCGACTTTGGCAAACCATGCACAAAATCCATAAAAATGTCGTCGAACATCCACTCCGGGATAGGCAAGGACTTCAAGAAACCGTTGGTCTTCTGGCACTCCGCCTTCACCAAGGCACATGTTTGGCACTTGGCCACATAAAGTTCTACATCCTTCTTTAATCCTGGCCACCAGAACAACTTCTTTATGTCTTTATACATCTTCGTGCTCCCTGAGTGGATTGAATACTTGGTATGATGAGCCTCGTACATCAACTCCTCCCGAAGATTATCTACACTAGGGACGCATAGGAGACTGTCCCTCCTCAACAACCTATCCTCAATAGCAAATTGGGAATTTGACCCATCCAAAGATTCATCTAATATCTGCTTCATGCTGCTATCCTGAACCAAAGCCCGCCGAATCCTATCAGCTAGGTCATACTGCACCTCTGTCCAATATAATTTCATGTCGAAGGCGTAGTCCCCCAAGAACTCCATCCACCTCCACTGCCACATGTTTAAGTCCTTTTGATCCATTAAGTACTTCAGGTTCTTGTGATCGATTTAGATATCAACCTTCACACCATATAGGTAGTGTTCTTACAGCTTCAGGGCTAATATCACGGCCGCTTACTCCAAGTCATGGGCCGGATAAATCCTCTCGCGTACCTCCAGCTAACGCGAGCTATATGATATTACACTCCCATGCTGTAGCAAAACACAACACAAGGCACTGCCCTAAGCATTATTGTAAATCTCAAATCCTTCGGTCCCACTCGGTGAACTTGGAATAGTTGCCGAGGTCAACTGACTTTTCAGCTCTTCGAAAGCTTGCGCGCACTCTAGCGACCACAAACTTTTGATCTTTCTTCGTCAAAGTCATGAGGGGTAATGCTATCCGCTAGAAGTTCTCTACGAAGCATCTGTACTAGCTTACCAGTACTAGAAAACTTTGGACTTTTCGCCAACGTAGACAACACATGCAACTCACGTATCACAAATATCTTTGACGAATCTACCACGATACTTTCTCCACTCAAGACGTGACAAATAAACGCTACTGAGGGTAATCAAAACTCGCACTTGGTCACTTGACAAACAACTGGTTTCTCCGTAATATCTCCAATACCGAATTCAGATGCTTGTAATGATCACCCTCATACTGAAAGTATACCAGTATGTCGTCGATAAAGGTTATTATGAACTGGTTCAGGTACTCACGGAATGCCCTATTCATGTAATCAGTAAACACAGATGGCGCATTTGTCAGCAAAAGCGGCATGACGATGTACTCATAATGCCCATATCGCATGTTGTACGCCGTTTTGATAATGTCACTTTCCCTTAACGATAATTAATAGTATTCAGATTTCAGATCCAACTTGCGTACACAGTTGACCCAACGAGTTGATCGAATAGATCATCACTTCTTGGGATTGGATACTTATTCTTTTCCGTTAACTTAATCAACTTCTAATAATCATTACAGAGTTATAAGCTTCCATCCTCCTTTTAACAAGAGGACCGGTGTGCTCCAAGGCAATAAACATGGATGCACATAACCCTGTTCCACCAGCTCTTGAAGTTGTACTTCAGTTCTGACATTTCACAACCTATAGCTAGTACCACACTGACCACCTTATGGATGAAATTGATGTACGCACGCTGCTACGAGAGCTAGTCCATACCAAAGATTACGTAGAATTCTACAAACAGTAGTAGCGACGCTTGTAAGTCAAACTCCTGACTCCCTATCCATAACTCCATACAACAGACTCTATTTCCGTGTATAGAGCGCCCGTTAGGTAGCAGTACTATCGATTTGTCTCTTGCCATCGAAGAAGGAACTCCGATGCACGATACACATCCTTCAGACAAAAAGGAATGGGAAGTTCCCATGACGAACGGTGCATTCACCAGACACTCAGAAAATCAATACAAATCCTATCACAACCAATCATAGGCTAACATGCATAAGAAAACAAGTATCTAAAGCTGACCTATAAAAAATTAAACCATACCTGTCACCATGTCAGCATGTTCCATGGCCTCCTGATGGCCAAAGTTGTACACTCTAGGTTGGGATGGAGCATATTGAGATGTAGTTGCCTCAACCCCTTTCTCTTCTCCTCGTAGGTTGCTCTAGGCTTCTTCTCGGACTCCAGATGTCCGCTCCGACACTATCGGGCAAAGTGTCCCAGCTTCCCATAATAAAAGCATGCATCCGGGTCTCGTCCAATAGTTGTTACCAGACGCACCAAAAGAAGGAACTAGACCCTAAATCCTAGCCTTCATATACCATCTACGGAATCGGGACTTTGAGGAGGTCAGCATCATAAACTCTGCCTTCTTTGGACTGGAGTCTTTCTTCTCTTGGACTCTCTTCACAATTTTCTCTATCCTCGGATTGTCTCTACGACAATCTCGGGCAAAGTGACCAAACCTTCCACATTTATAACAGTAATATGGAGCTTGACTAGTAGATACTTCAGGTCTCACTTTACTCCTCTTTCGGTATACAGACTTTGTGGGACCTGGGGAGTTTGGTAACCTAAACACTGACGTCTAGTTGATTCTGGCCAGATCTTCTTCCAAAGCTCTAGCCGACTCCACTAATGCTCGGAATCCAAGTAACTTTGGTCATACGAGTAGCAGTCGTAATTCATCGCGTAGACTGTTGTAGAATCTATTAGCTATAGTATGCTCGTTCTCCAACTCAAATCATGGGTAGCGCCTTATTATAAGAAATGCCTGCAAATACTCCTCAACTGAGTGTGTACCCTGCACTAAAAGCATGTTCAACTGCTGATCCAAAGGTCTTATACATGCAAGTTGTTCCATCACACCACTTAGTGTTGAAGCCACCCCTTGCCCTCCAAGTTGTGCTTTCGTCACAGCGAACACCACTTCAACTATCCTTCTTATGGTTTTAATAGAAAGAAGGGTCTCAGACACACTGTTAAGTGCGCTACTCTCCGTTGAGTGCTGACCTTGCGACTACCCCGCACCACTCCTAGTTACCTATATAGCATAACCATCGATTAGGCGACATATAGATTGCTAAAAGTAATCATTGGAACACTCAGGTTCCTCCAAACAAGTGCATTTTCATTCCTAAGTGGACATTAATGGGTTCTTTTTTGTTATAACGATGACACACATACATGTGCTCACCTCCCCTAAAAAGAATTCGCCCATGAATTCAAATAAAGAAGACCAACACCTTTGCCTCTGATACCAAATTGTAACACCCCCATCCATCGTATGACATATAATAGAAGGTCCAGCTGGAACCTGACGCCATATACCAAGGAAAGTCGGAAGGGTTACTTAAGAATATCAAAAATAAACTACAACTCCTTGCCCTAACTAAGAGCATTCTAGTGGAAGATTTTTAACAGTTTGAAAGAACCCATAATTGAAAAAAACTATCATGAATGTCCAGTTACCACCATAGGAATGAAATAACAAATACACTGAAAGTACTTGGCCTTATGGCCTTACAAGAGTTCACTTAAGAAAGTAATGTTTTATATACATCGGCTCGCAGGCCGGCCACATATGAAAAAAGTAAAACAACAATTTGCTTTGGCCTTTGAGGGCCAGCTGCATAGCATGGGCTTCAGCCCGCTATTTGGTACTTGGCTCCGCAGCACCTGCAAGCAAAATTCCACCGCACGGTGGCAAACAAAGCAACGGTCAGCTAAAGCTGACCAAATGATAACGACCCCGCCCCCTACTCGGGACGGCGGTGCTCCTTCCCTACATTTCATTAGCACAACTAAACAGCAAAGTGCAAACATACTTCGCCATAGGTGTAGGCTTGCACGGCCAAACACCTAGTGCACTCACGACACATTTTTGGTAAATCCGGTCAATTCCGTGGCTTCACAACCATCCCCGGGATGGCAATATCGTGAGCATTTTAGTCTTTTTGACCACCGTCTAAGACTCCCGACTATGCCAATGGCTAGTTCCACTTTTGGGCCTCTAGCACCGAATCGCATAACCAAGGTCCGCATCCACTTGCCCGTTGCTCACTCTGTGTAGTCACTTTAAGACGTACGCATGGGCCAAGCTTCTCCCGGATCCTAATACGTTCCCAATCATCACATACCCCAGTTATGTACAATGCTGGCTCTCCGACCGCCAAGTTAGCAGAACTACATTTCCGCTCAGTTTTCCGGGTGCGACTTGGAGTTAATCCCCAAGGATCCCTGCTGCAATCTACCGTGTAGAAACCCGAAAAACACATAGCACAGAGTCTTCTCCGGAAATACATACAATATGCAACATCACTGATCCAGACCAACACGTCTGGGTATGCTTCACACACAATTCCTATGTCCGTACTTCGATTCCAAACTCTATATATAACACAAGGGGGACTATTCACATCTACCCAAAGGAACACCACACACTCACCGCACACTCGTGGGAGCGGGTTTCCCAAGCATAAAGAAAGAGAGCTTCACATTCTCAAGTAGAGAATCGTTATCCTTGAAGTTTGCTTTTGTGCCATGGAAATCTATCCGGATAGAAAGCTTTGCAAAGGAATTTCCTCCGAGGATCCGGTCTGGATTCTCGACTCGATGCTCCGATGCTACGCCGGTGGCCGGATTTCTCCTCCTCCTTCCTCAACTAGTCTCTCCTCTCTCTAACTTCTTAGAAAGAGAAGGCTTAAGAGATAATGAGGAATTAATCCTCTATTCCCAGCTTTATTAAAGCAGGAACACATCTGGGCCGTCAAATCTTATTTAAAGAAAATGAATGGCTTGGATTCGCCTGAAATCTCTCAATCCTGTTCCGAACATGGCCTTACACACGAACATGTTCCAGGCAGTGTGCCCCAATCCAGGCACGATCATCGAGCACAGAAAAAGACACGGGTTGAGACACGCCCGTGACATTGGGGTGTGTCACCGATAACCGCCACGCCAACCGTCACGTCGCTTGGTGGACACGAGTAAGGACATTCCCTTATCAAATAGGACACGCCCGTGTCGATAAGTACACGCCCATGTAACCAGGCCGTGCACTCCTGATAACACACCCCGGGTTTTCAACCCGAGAAGGACACGGGTGATGACACGGGTATGGACACGCCCGTGTCGATACTATTCCAAAACCGTGTTTCCTGCCGTGTTCTTTATTGGACACAGCCCAACAACCACAGAAGGAAATGGCCTTGGACATGCCCGTGTCCTAAGCTGTGTACCCCTAAATAGGCACCAAAAAATTCCTTAGGATGCGACCGTTTCGATTGCAATTTTCGGGGCGTTACATCTGGGTTGTTCGCCGAGCTCTGGGCAGTTCGTCGAGCTCTAAGCCTCTCGCTGAGTCCGAACTGATCTACATGCCTGCGGCATGTGAGTTGGGCAGGTCGGGCCCGTACTCACCCAAGGTCGCAGATAGGCGGTGAGGGCCTGCTCCATCAAACACTCGCCGCCCTTGCCTTGTATGGTTTGTTGAGGGCTACTCGCAGGTGATTTATGATGTGTTTTTACCATTTTGCCACCGTTGTCCTGCCTATATCCAGTTAGAATAGCGGAAGTACGCTGTTGGCAGACCCAGTTGGTCTGCACATAGCTTTTCAGAATAGCGTAGGTTGGCTATTTGCAGGCCGTTTTCAGAAATCTATAAATAGGACCCAAGGGGTACCTCAGAAGACATGCTTACCTGTCTCCCAGTCTTCTAATGCTTTTTGAGGTACCTTAGACCGTCCTTTGGCTAAGGATGGGAAGCGCTTAGTGATCTTCTGGGTGTGTGGTGGGTCCTCCATGTCGGGCCCTTGGTCCAGTCCCATGTTCTTTTTCCTTGTTGTTTTTCTTACAGGAGAGAAGTAGGTGCGCGATCACCCCTTCCCCAAGGGTGAACTCCATCGAGACCGAATTTTCGGTTTCAACAAATATTGTCTTCTGGATTTAATCTTAAAATAACATGATTGTTCCCTAGTAATAATCTTAGGTCATTTGGATAAATATATTTTGTGGGGTCACCATTCATACACATCATGTAGGATAATGGGTCTGCACATAGTAGAAATTGTAATAGTAGGGTAACATGGGAAACCTGTTATGGAAAAAAGGAAGTTGGTGTACCTGGCCTGGTTGAGAATGAATAAGGTCACCAATAGGAGTCAAGGTTGTGAGAGCCTGGGTGGCTAGGATGCAAGGTGGTGCTCGAGATCGATGATGGACCGTCTTTCCCTTGGAAAGCCTAAGGTATAGTTAGGGTTAGTTCAAGTGTAATGACTAAGGGTTTGGGACCTGTGGGTATATACCAACACTAATAAGTGCCTTGCAAAAAGGAACTTTGGGCTTTAGCCCATTGTAGTTCCTAGTGCCCTCGAGAGCCCTTCAAAGGGAATTCCCTGAGCAGTCCAAGGTTAACCTAAACCGTAAGAATAAATATTAAAGAGTAACTAGTAAAAACTAGGGCTTCACTTTCACTCACCCCGATGGCTCAGGAGTTTTGGTTTTGTTATTTGAGTAGTAGGCTCAGTGGTTTTGTAAATGGGCAAGTTGGTTCGACAAGTCGAGGGCACGGAAGGCAGTTGTCACGGACAGGTTAGTCCGGGGAGCTGTTGGCTCGGGAATTCATGAATACATGTGCATTAATATGTCAATCGTTCACACCGACATCAATATGTTGAATCGGCAGGTGTGGTTTACACATAGCCAAGGAAAAGTCTGGCGGTGGGTCAGCATAGTACGTGGAGACTCTAGTGTGTCCTTCAAAGGTGTACGTAAGGGATAGGCATGGTAGTGTGAATACCCGCTTAGGAGTGGGGTAGCCCGACCCACTGTCTCCGTTGGACACTATGGAGGCTCCTGGGAGTGAAGCTGGCTTCCAAAATGGGGGAACTAAAGGTCTGTGCGCATTGAGTTGTGTGCGTGTGTTGCACTTGCATGAATCGTGGCATAACATTTCATTACACTCATACCTATATAAAACCCGACACCCCATCATATAGACTAGTATGGGATAGCTTATATGATGGAACCTTACAAAAGACCTCTTAACATATAAGTTTATATGGACATTCATATAAGTTAAGGTTAAGTTATTTACTTGTTTACTTACTTATGTCCTATATTTCTGCTTACATGATATAAACTATTAATTTAGACTCTTGTATAAATATATTGTTTAATTGCTAGATAATTGATACTAAAAATCACAAAGGTTTAGAAGAGGGGTTAAAGAGAAGGTGGATGTGGTGGAAGTTGATAATATTCTCCGATTCTATATCCGATAAAGGCAAGCGTACCTTATCGTTTATAATATAGGATACTAAAGATTAATATCAAGATCGTATTTCCTTGGGGCGTAATGATTACTTCTACTTCGAGGAGATCGCTATTATTTTATCAATTGATTTTTTGATTAATTTACTTAACTAAAAAAGGAACTAAATTACTAAGATAAAAAGAAAACTAAATTACTTGTAGAAATAAAAGGTTAAAGCTAAATATAAAAGAGTACTCAATCTTGAATCATTTTGAAATAAGAAAATCAAAATAGAATAAAAAACTAATTCTAAATAAAGAAAAACACCTTGACCGTGGAGGTTCCAAAAGTTTGGAGACGCTTCTCTCGAAGTCGTACCAAATTGAGTTTAGGAAGGTCCGACCGAACTCTCATCCAAATCAAAGACCTAAAGCTCGCTTTTCATGGTGAACAACACTATTGGAATTCACTCCAATCTGGGAGATTTAACGCCTGCCTCTCTCGAGGGGGTGCATGCAACTCTCTTTACTCTTGGATGATTTATTCAAACAACGAGCCTCTCGGCTAACTAATAATAAAAACCCAAATGAAAACTATATACCAGCAATATAGTTCCACTAAATAAAAACCAAGAGTAAATCAAAGATAATTACTTTAAGAAGAAAAAGAAAGATAAAACATCATAACTTGATCAACTTATTCTCAGATCATCGTGATCGAGTACAAATGAGGATTAGTTATTCATGGTAGTAGGGAAAGAGAGGGGTAGATAATAAAGGTGTATTAAGAACAAAATGAAGATAAAGAGAGAAAACTAACTAAAATTCATTAAAAACAAAAGCAATTACAACTACCAAATGGACATTACAAGTGCATGAAAAGAAAGCTAACTACTGATATTACACTAATAAAAAGAGGTTACAAGTAAGTAAAGTACAATGCATGAAAAGAAAAACTAGAATTGGAGGAATAGAGAGAGCAAAAACATAAGAAAAAACACAAAACCCTAAGAATGGAACTAGCAACACCTCCCCTCTCCCCAAAACTTTGTCTGGAATGCTTGGAATGGCCTGATATTTATAGGAAAAAATCTGTCTGGGTCACGCCCCCCTTACACGCCTCGATAGGGCGTGTAACTGGGGCGTGTTATCTTAGTTGACCTCGAGTATCAGATTTCTGGCAGGATGGCAACTGACTCCGGGTTCTGTGAAACACACCCATAGTACATGCCCGTGTAGGGGGGCGTGATCGGTACGGTGTAATGAATTCTGGTAGGAAATGACCTGGCTGCTCGGGAATGCTGGACATGCCCCAGGTACACGCCCGTGTCGTGCGTGACCTAGAGGCATGTAATGTACGACTTGATGAGTGGGACAATGACTTCTACAACAGCATTAATTTCCTCGGGACAGCGGGACATGCCCTAGGTACACGCCCGTGCTAAGTGGTACACGTGCATGACCTAGGGGCGTATTGGTAATTTTCTGGGGATAAGGCTTTTGGATGAGTTTTGCCTCGCGAATGGGTTATACGCCCCAAGTACACGCTCGGGTGGGGCGTGACCCGGGGGCGTGTAACAGCAAAATTGGCCAAAAAGCCAAAAAACCTGAAGAACAGAAAAATAAACTAAGTTAGATTTTTTACATAAAAAGAAACTAAAAGGAACCTATAAATACATAAAGAAAGAGATTTAAAACGAAAGTAAATATATTTTTTCCCTAATTAATTAAGCTAAAATATGCATCATCAAATTCCCCCATACTTATTATTTTGCTTGTCCTCAAGCAAAGATTACGAGTTAGAGAAAATAAAGAGGATTAATTGAAAAGTTTAAAAATGCTATAAACGAGTAAGACGAGAATTTAGAGATAGAGTTTTTTTGAAAAAGAACTTAAAATTCCTACTTTAACTTAGCACAAAATTTTATAAATTTCACTAAATATAAAAACAAATCATCCCAAACTTTTACAGAATTAAAACTTAATAAAGTAACGAGTAAAATGCGCATTGAGTCATTACTAAAGTCTAAGAGAAAAATTAAAACCATAGTCTATCAAGACAAAGATCAAAATTTCTATAAAAAACACTTACCCAATCTAGTTTCTTGCTATTATACTAAAGAGTAAGCATAAGAAGCATGAATCACTAGGTCTTTAATTAGGCGTACAGTTAGGCTTAAGTTTTTAAGGGTACGATATTCAAAAGATAAACACGAGGGGTATTTACACACTTAAAACAAAAAGAAGTGAACTTTACAAAAATAATGCTAGCCAAAATAAATTCTTTTCACATTTTTTTTCTTTTCTTTTACTTTTTCATCAAATATAATTTTTCTTCATTTTTCCTTTTTTTTTTCATTTTTAATACTTAAATATTTCCACTTTTATATCAAAAGATAATACAAGGTATTTCCACAACTTTTTTTCAAAAAGATGCACATTAGCAATTAAAGTTAAAAAACAAATTTATAGTGTGCATATAGGTAAGCTATTTGGCCGTGGTGAAATAAAAAGTAGGGCTACAAAAAGGAAAGGAAAAGACACAAAAATGGCTAGCAACGATTATTGTTAGGTCGGGTGCAAAGGCTCAAACGTTTCAAAAGAAATGCCTAAATCATTTTCATGCTTCATGAATCTACTCAAAGTAAAGCTTTGAAATTTCAAAAGAAGATAAGCACAAAAATAGAAAATATAGAATTTTCTTTCATGAAAACAATGATAATAAGCTTCTAAACTTGTTTGTGTCTACTATACTTAATACTAATTAACGTTTAAAAAGATTTTAATAAGAAAAAATAAAAGATGCTAGGTTTTATAAAAGAAAAAAATAAAAAAGGAGGCTAAGGAAAAGTGAAAAGGATTCAATAAATTTTTCAAAAACAACATACTACCCTAAATAGGAACACTGCATGAGTCAACATACTACTCGATAAACATATTTAAATAGAAATTAATCTAATTTATTCTAGCTAAGCAAGTAGACATGAGCTTAAAAACAATAAAATGCAAAGCGGTGGGGTACTAATTGATTTGACAAAAATTAACTTAATTAAATTTGGGTTTTTTTTTCAAAATTTTATATATATATATTTTTTGATTTTTCTAAAGTAAACTAACTAAGAAAACACTCCCCCATACTTAAAGTTAAACAATGTCCCCAATGTTTAAAGTTAAGTATAAAGAGAGTTGGGAAAAGTGAGAAAAAAAGAAAAAGAAATGCAAAGAAAAGGAAAATATGCTTCCCTAGCAGTTGATGCCCAAACATAGATAATTGCGTCCCAGCAAACTTGAGCTAAAGACCAACTTGAGTCCAAGTTGAGAGGCGAAAAGCGGCACAAACACGTGGAAGCTTATTCTTACAGAAAACAAAATAAAAAAAAATAAAAAACAGATAAGCAAGGGGTGTCTCCCAAGAGCGCTCTTTGGTTATCATCGTTGAGCTCGACGTTATTGGTTAGTTAAATAGAGAATAAAAAGAGAAATGTAATGGCAACTCGCGTAATATGCGTTACGGTGCGAGTGCCAAAACATTTTTTAATAAAATCAATTTTTTTTTGTAATTTTTTATTTTTTAAATAAAACAAAAAAGAAAAAGATTCAGAAAAAGAAAATTTGTTAGTAAAAGAAAATAAACTATTAGAAGCGGAAAAAGAAGAAGAACTAGAAACTAAATTAGAAGGAAAAATAAAAGAAGAAAAGGATGAGGAATTTTCACAAGGGGGAAGAGAAGAAAAAGAAGGAGAAGGCGGCGGTCGATCACTAGAAATTTTTTGGATAAAAAGATCTGGTTACTCCACTTGAATATCAATCATTTTTTGTAGATTGGGAGAAAAACGGGATATCTGAAAAATAAATCTCCTCGGAAGATCGAACATAAGAAAGTTCGTCTTCCTCAGAAAATTAGAAAAAAATCGGGATATCGGGGGAAATCTCCTCCTCAGGAGGTTAAAAGCACAATGGAATTTCTGAATAATCAACTTTCACGAGTGATTGAAGGCAGTGTAGAAAATTTGAAGATTCATCATTCGAAAGATAAATAGGAGGAGGAGGAGAAGAAAAGTTGCAGCCTCAAAAGCTAAAATGTCAAAAATCACTTTGAAATGAGCAATGATGAGTGCATCAAATGCTACAGAATCAAAAATGATTTCATTTTCGCTAAAATAAAAAACAGGAGGCGTGCAAACTTGCAGAGAAAAAGCGGAGAAATCTTGAGATTGAATGAGTTGATGATCACCTTGGCCCCAAGAATGATCATGGTGTTGCCACCCTGAGTAGTTCAAAGTAGGGCCAGGATCAAATTTTCCATTCAAGAATTCTTCGAAAAAATTAAAATCAGAAAAATTCGGAGGAGAAGAGTAGAAAGGCGTTTGAAAATCATCGTAATCCCATGAAAAAAAATTCGTGGACGGATCAATTTGGCCAAATTGATCTAATCCGGAAGGAATAAAATCATGGGTGGAAGAAGGATATCCTACCCAACATTCGTCACGAGAGTGACCAAACTCTCTACAAGAAAACAAAGACTATCCATAAAAAAAATCAACCACGAAAGAGGTGTAAGAGAGAAAAGAAGCGATAAAATTAATAGCTATCCTTTTTTCAAAATATCAAAACTAGTCCCCGGCAACGACGCCAAAAACTTGATACTAAAAATCGCAAAGGTGGAGAAGCGGGGTTAAAGAGAAGGTGGATGTGGTGGAAGTTGATAATATTCTCCGATTCTATATCCGATAAAGGCAAGCGTACCTTATCGTTTATTGTATAGTATACTAAAGATTAATATCAAGGTAATATTTCCCTTGGGCGTAATGATTACTTCTACATCAAGGAGATCGCTATTATTTTATCAATTGATTTTTCGTTTAATTTACTTAACTTAAAAAAGGAACTAAATGACTAAGCTAAAAAGAAAACTAAATTACTTATAGAAATAAAAGGTTAGAGCTAAAGATAAAAGAGGAGTTCTCAATCTTGAATCACTTTGAAATAAGAAAATCAAAATGGAATAACAAACTAATTCTAAATAAAGTTAAACACCTTGACCGTGGAGGTTTCCAAAGTTTGGATACGCTTCTCTCGAAGTCGTGCCCAACCGAGTTTAGGAAGGTCCGACCGAACTCTCATCCAAATTGAAGACCTAAAGCTTGCT
Source organism: Platanthera zijinensis (assembly GCA_039513925.1). Lineage (NCBI taxonomy): Eukaryota > Viridiplantae > Streptophyta > Magnoliopsida > Asparagales > Orchidaceae > Platanthera > Platanthera zijinensis. The sequence continues at coordinate 86,006,208 of CM077082.1, forward strand.
TTATGTGGTGAACCCCGCTATTGGATTTCACTTCAATCCGGGAGATTTAATGTCTGCCTCTCTCGAGGGGTGCGTGCAACTCTCTTTACTCTTGGGTGATCGATTCAAACTACGAGCCTCTCGGCTATCTAAGAATGAAAACCCAAATGGAAACTATATACCAACAATATAGTCCCACTAAATAAAAACCAAGAGTAAATCAAAGGTAATTACTTTAAGAAGAGAAAGAAAGATAAAACATCATAACTTGATCAACTCATTCTCAGATCACCGCGATCGAGTACAAATGAGGATTAGTTATTCATGGTAATAGGGAAAGAGAGGGGTAGATGATAAAAGTGCATTAAGAACAAAATGAAGAGAAAGAGAGAAAGCTAACTAAAATTCATCAAAAACAAAAGCAATTATAACTACCAAATGGACATTACAAGTGCATAAAAAGAAAGCTAACTACTAATATTACACTAATAAAAAAAGGTTAAAAGTAAGTAAAGTACAGTGCATGAAAAGTAAAACTATAAATGGAGGGAGAGATAGTAAAAACATAAGAAAAAAACACAAAAACCCTAAGAATGGAACTAGTAGCACCTCCCCTCTCCCTAAAACTTGTTCTGGAATACTTGGAATGGCCTGGTATTTATAGGAAAAAATTTGTCTGGGTCACGCCCCCTTACACTCCCGGGTAGGGCGTGTACCGGGGGCATGTAATCTTAGTTGACCTCGGGTATTAGATTTCTGGCGGGATGGCGACTGACTTCGGGATCTGGAGAACACTCCCATGGTACACGCCCGTATAGGGGGGGCGTGACCGGTACGGTGTAACGAATTCTGGCGTGAAATGACCTAACAACTCGGGAATGGTGGACACGCCCCAAGTACACGCTCGTGTCAGGCATCACCTGGGGGCCTATAATGTATAGCTTGATGTGTGGGTTGACGACTTCTGCATCGACATTAATTTCTGTGTAAGTGATTGTGGACTTGGGGGCGTGACCTGGGGGCGTGTATGTGATTTTTTCTAGATATGGCTTCTGGTTGATTTCTGCCTCGGGAATGGGTTACATGCCCAGAGTACGCGCCCGGGTAGGGCGTGAACCAGGGGCGTGTAATGGAAAAATTGGCCGAAAAGCCCAAAAAACCTAAAATGCTGAAAAATAAACTAAGTTAGATTATTTACATAAAAAGAAACTAAAAGGAACCTAAAAATACATAAAGAAAGAGATTTAAAATGAAAATAAATATATTTTTACCCTAATAAATTAAGCTAAATTATGCATCATCAATAGTTCCGCCGTCAGCTATTTTGTTTACTCTCCAACTTCATATGCTTCCCTATCTCTCCTCCCGCACGGTGCCTAGGAGTCGCGGGGGCGAGGCGGTGATGATAGTTGGCTAAGTCTTCTGACTAACGGTCGGTGGAATAAACATTTAAGGGGCTCCGTATGGGGGATAGGGAGCTGTAGCAGGAGATGCAGCACCAGCAGAGTATGGTGCACATGGAGGAGGGTCATTCTAGTATTGGAGCACCAACCTCCGGCTCCGTGAGTGCTTTGATTTTACTTAGCTTTCGCGAGAGTGATGTAGTGAGGAGTTGATGTACCGGGCATAAGCCCATTTATATTTCTATTTCACTGATCTGTTTCAGTACTTTCGTTATCATGTGAACAATGCTGTAATTTCTATTTCATTGGCTATATGTGATTGTGGACTTGACTTATAGTCTTTGGTTTGTAAACTCTTATTCTTTGGTGATCCTTAAGGCCGACAGGATCGGCGTTATATAGTGATGACCTTCCTGAGAGTCGGTGTCACCGTAAAACAACAATTCTGGGCATAAGACCCCAGTAGCGTAGCAAAAAAAGGGGTCTTACACATAGTACTTCATTCATAAACCCTCAGTTTGAGCTAGTCACAAGACATTTATTTTAGGGTTAATTGCCTACTGGAAAATGATGAAACCTTGTCAAGGAATATTTTAGGACACAATAATGCTCTGTGAAATTTTATACAAATATTGGCAGACTTTTCATATAGGTTCCTTCATAAGTGCCCATTTGTTGAGTACTGTAATATAATTCAATTATGGGGCCAAATAATGTTGAAAAACTATAATTCTTGTTTAGTAGCCTTTTCTAGTCATATTTATCATCTAGTAATTTTCTCATAATTGTTGGATGGCTGATTCTAATTTTATCTTAATTAAATTAACATTGTGCTTGTTTGTTCCATAATTTGTTGAAGGTCAAATCCACCATGGAAAATTGAGATTTTTGGTATTTACTGTTATTTTGATGTTATTAGTTTGTCATAATTTTGGTAAGGCCATACTTAGTCAGAAAAGTGCACTTGGTGTTCAAAGGCTCATGAGGCATTATTTGTAGAATTTAAAATAAATGCCAATTAAATTCAGAAAATTATAATCTTCTTGATTTATTCATAAAATATCATGATAGAGCCCCAATAATAATCTTAGGCAATTTGGATGATTATTTGGAGTATCACCATTCATACACATCATGTAGGTTTGTTGGGTATTGTATCCACAGTAACCTAGAATTATATGAAGTCACCCTTGAACTAAGATGAATTAAGTTTGTATTTGATGCTCTTTTCAAGTTGAGTGCTTGCATGTTATAATTGCCAAGTGTAGACTAATATCAGTCTACAATGAGTCACCAAACATAGGACCATACAATGTAATCCCTCATTGTGTGATCCATGGTGTTTACTCATGTGTAGCCTCTCTATTAGGACACACTTCATTTTCAATTACTAAAGTAATGGAAGAAAGAATAGTTATTGTATACCTTGAAGAAAACATTTTTCAGAAAGTCAAAATTTTTCTAAGTCCATTACTCGAGAAGAATACTTGTACTCGAGTAGTATTGAAATGATTTCTTGAGTCTGCTAAGTATAGTTTTCGAGTAGCAGAAACAATTCTCGAGAAGGCTTTATCTAATACTCTAGAAAGCCATGGAGTATTCGAGTACTACTTACCTCCTTCTCATGTTTGCTCAAAAATTATTTCAGAAAATTTCTAAGTGTTGTACTTGAGTAACCTAAGAAATTACCTCAGAAGGCCAAGCCTTGTCTCGAGAAAGCAGAAGAATAGTACTCGAGTAAGAAGAAGTTAAGTTTCAAGAAGTCTATTTATTCTCGATAAGTCAAGTTAGTTCTCGAGAAGTCTTTATCTAGTTCTCGAGAAGTAAAGTTAGTTCTAGAGAAGTCTTTGTCTAGTTCTTGAGTAAAATAAGTGTTTTCTCGAGAAGCTAGAAATCATTTCCCGTATTTTTCTAAAGGACTTGTTCTCGAGAACTATACATACTCTTCTCGAGGACCAGCTATTGTTCTCGAGTAATCTTTTCTTCACTCGAGAAATGCAGGTGTTTTTCTGAAATTTTCTCTAAGCCCAAACGGAAATGATTTCAAATTTAATCTCAATTCTTATTGGTCCACATGTTTAGTCATTTATGATTATGATTGTTAGGAAAGTCCAATAAAAGGTCTTATCAAATTCGACTAACCCTAACACACAAAATCACGAATTTTGAATCGTACTATTCATTCTAAATCGAGAAAGCCGCCGTTCTTCCTCCTCATTCTCGTCGTTGCTCTTCTCCAATCCAAGTGATTCAGAACAAGAAGGCATCAACAGATCAAGGCATTCAACCTCTACAGATCTATTTCTTGATCGTGTTGAACCTAAGCTTTCAGATCCAGAGATTTCGGCGCAGTCTTCTTCGATTCATTTTTGACAAAGCTTCAAGTTTTAAGAAGGAAGAAAGGCTGAAGACTCAGGATCTGGAGTAATTTTTGTTTGTATATTTTTTGTACAACATCTTTAATATTGTAGGAGATTCTTCTCCGAGTTGTAAGAGATTTGTTCTCCGAGAATTTTTGTAGGAGCATTTTGACTCCGAGTTGTAGGGGCGTTGCTCCGAGTTGTAGGATTCGTTTTCAATCCGAGATAATAGTGAAGTAGTCGAGCCTAGCATGGTTCTAGATCAGTGAGGTGGAGAGTGGATGTACCCAAAATTGGGGAACCACTATAAATCTTGTGTTCTCTGTGGCTTGTTTGTTTATTTACTGCGCTCCGTTCTTTCAAGTTTTTATTTCGCAAAAAGACGCAGACCTCACCTATTCACCCTCCTCTAGGTGATTTGGGTAGACAACTAAAACATCAATTAGTATCAGAGACAGGTTGTTCATTAAAAGGTTAACACCTTGAACAGATCTGCTCCTAGTTGTCTTTAGAGGATACAAGCATGGACAGAGCCAAGGATTTTGCTAAGCTTCCCTTGTGCATAAAGACTAATTTTTCTATGTGGAAAGAAAGAACAAAATTCTTCATGGAAGTTGTAGATCCAAGTATCTTTATGATAGTGGAAGAAGGACCTTATGTTCCTATGAAAGCCTCCACCATTGACTCTACAAAGCAAGTTCCAAAGTAGCTTATGGATCTTGACAAAGATGAGATTGCACTTGTCTCTTTAGACAAGAAAGCCAAGAAAATCATCGCAAGTGCATTCGATGATTCTATGTTGCAGAATATAATTCACTGTCAATCTGCCTAGGAAATGTGGCAGTCTCTTATCGTCCTAATGGAAGGTACCAAAGAGGTAAGGGATGACAGAAGATCCCTTCTGAATCAAAAGTATGAAGAATTCAAACAAGGTCCCAAGGACTCTATTGTTGATACATTTGAAAGTTTCTTCAAGATTATCAACGGCCTAAGAGTCTATGGCCGGGTCTTCACTAATGGAGAATTGAATGACAAATTTGATAGATCCCTGACTAAGGAATGGGACAACAAAGACTGTGCAATCCAAGATTTTGGTAAGATGGCAGAGACTTGCCCTAAGAATCTCTTTAGAAAGCTTATTTCATATTAACTCCAGATAAAATCAAGAAAAGCTGAAGAAGAGAAAAGCCAGTTTTCATCCAAGGAGAAGTCTGTCGCTCTAAAGACATACATCTCAAGGAAGTCAAAAGCTGCATCTCCTGTTCCCACATAGGAAGGGAGTGAAGAAGAAGCTTTTGAGTCAAGTACCTCGGGCTCAGAGCTATCTGAAGGAGAGTTTTCTCTTCTCTTAAGGAAGTTCAAGAAGTTCTTGAATAAGAAGAAATAGTGGAGAGGCAAAGATGCCTCATTCAGAAGATCACGTCATGATGGTGATCGTCACAAGAAAGGCTCAACTAGCCAAGACATGTATCACTCTAAACCGAACAAACATATTTCTTCTGACATTGTTTGTTATTGTTGCAATATACCAGGACACATCATAGCTGATTGCCCTCACAAGAAGAAGGAGGGTGGAATAAGAGAGGAGAAGAAGTCTTCTTATAATAAGAAGAAAACTGAAAGAAGCCTGGTAGCCAAGAAGGCCAAGACCCTCAGTGATACAAACTCATCTGAGTTTAGTGATGATGAGGAAGCCTACTTTGGGCTCATGACACATAAAGATGAAGAAGAAGAACCCCAGATCAATGGGAAGGTAAACTCTCATACCCCTCTCTCGGAATCAGATGCTTCTGACCATGATCATGAGGACTGTTCATCTAATGATGAATCTGAACTCATGACTCAATACAAATAGTTGATTAAGACTTACGACAAATGTCGAAGAGTCGCAAGAGATCAAGCTAAGGAGATTAAATCTCTTAAGGATGAGGAGAGCAATCTGAGGGAGGAATTCATAATATGGACTCACTCATAAAAGAATTCCATGATACGATGGAAGAATATAATAATGCTCTAGAGTACCTGAACCTGAAGGAGAAAATCATTCAAAAGTTGGAAGAACAACTTGCTGCTGAAAAGAAACTTGTTGAAAGTTTCTCCATGCCCAAGACAGTCCTTCCACTTATGGATGAATTCTCTGCTCAGGGTAAAGGAGCTGGCTTAGGCCATGTGGCTGCCCCTAGTAAATATTCTAGGAGAAATAAAGCCCAAAGAAGAAATAAGGCTGCCATGAAAGCTCTAGCTAAGGAGAAGGGGAAAGCTCCTCAAGACCAAACTTCGTTTAAAAAGCTTATCTTTACAACAAACTAGTTTGATCTTGATTCATCCTACGGTCACTTTACCAGGCCTACTTATATAGAGCCCAAGTCTCGGTTCCAAGGATGGACCCGTCCCCAGAACTTTGGTGAAAGTGTATTCAAGGCACCTTATGAGGAGATCATTATTCAGAGCTACGACCCTTATCTTCATGGTCATAACATCAAGAAAGCTCCAAGAGTTGAACCCGTTATGGAAAAGCATATCAAGGAGAAGAAGTCATGTGAGTGCCATCACCACGAGGCTTCTACGTCCATGTTTGATACCCCTGCTAGACCATAATCTAAAAAGATCAAGAAGGAGAACTTTAGGCAAAGATAAAACATGTTTGATTGGTTGTGTTGTGGCAAAATTGGTCACTTTGCCATAGATTGCTTGTTTAACCCCAAATATTATGAAACTTTTCAAGTTAATAATGTGAGAAAGACCACTCATAATGTTAACACAGGTAGGGTGAGTATGCTAACTAGAGACCAATGACCCAAACTAGTTTGGGTTCCTTGGGCAACTTGATTCTACTTTTGCAGGAATGTCCAAAGGCCATAAAAAATCCTATCTGGTATTTGGACAGTGGATGCTCTCGGCATATGACTGGGACTAGAAGCCTGCTCCGGAATTACTCTCAAGTCATGAACGGGCCAAAGGTCATCTTTGGAGGTTCTGAAAGAGGGATTACAAAAGGCTATAGTATGATTACAAATGGTAGTGTATCCTTCTCAGATGTGGCTTATGTTGAAGGATTGGAACACAATCTTATAAGCATAAGCCAGCTTTGCGACAAAGGATATATAGTTGAATTTCATGCAGACAAGTGTTTGATAAAATCGGTTGATAACTTAGAAACGATTCTATCAGGCACTCCTAGTAGAAATATATTTTGTTTAAATTTAATTTCATAGTCTCTTCTACGCTAGTGTGCTTTTTGGAAAAAGATAGTGTGTCTCTTGGTAACCAATGACACAAGAGATTAGCACACATAAATTAAAAAACTATTAATAAATTATTTTCACTTAATTTAGTACATGATGCACCCAACGTTAAGTACATTAAAGATAGATATTGTCACGCATGTGTAAAAGGCAAGCAAACAAGGGCTACTGTTAAAAGCATTATTAGTAAAGATTCTAATAGGTGTTTACACCTACTTCATATGGACATATTTTTTCCACTACAAATTAGAAGTTGAGGAGGTAAGGGTTATACACTGGTTATTGTTGATGATTACTCTAGCTTTGTGTGGGTGTTCTTTCTAAAACACATGTCAGATACCTTTGATATCTTCACTAATTTTGTCAGGCAAGTTCAGAATGAATACAACTGCTCCGTTGTCAAAATCAGAAGTGACAATGGAATAGAGTTCAAGTCTGGGGCCATGACAGATTTCTATGAAAGTATTGGTATCTTTCATGAGGTTTCCTCTCCTCGTACACCTTAACAAAATGGAGTTGCTGAGAGAAGGAATCGAACACTCATAGAGGCTTACAAAACTATGTTGAGTGATGCCTCACTACTGGAATATTTCTAGGCTGAAGCCATCAACACTACATGCCACGTGCAAAATCGAGCACTCATAAACAAGAACAACAATAAGACACCCTATGAACAACTAAAGGGCAGGAAACCGACTGTTTCATATTTTAAAATCTTTGGTAGTAAATGCTTCGTACTTAACAATGGGAAGTATCACACGACTAAATTCAGTGAAAAGAATTTTGAAGGTATTTTCGTAGGTTATAATAGCCATAGTAAGACATATAGGATTTTTAATTAGAAAACCCTAGTTGTAGAAGAATCTATCAATGTTGTATTTAATGAGATGATCTTGCTGTAAGGAAGTTCTTCTAGTGTGTTTATGAAGATGCAGGTTCAAGACTGAAGGAATTAAACTTGGATGAGCCGACTGAAGAAAAAGATCAAAAGTTCATCAAGATCACCACTCCAACCCCAATTGGAGAGGATGATCACCATGATGAAGATGTCATCCAAGTTGATGAAGTCACTCCAATGATAGTGGAAGCTCCCAATGTAAGCAATCTAGAGCTCAGACACTTGAAGGATCACCCAATTGATCAAATAATTGGAGATCCCCGGGATGGTGTCATAACTCATAGATGTACAACTAATGAAAACCTATATTTAAGTTTCCTCTCGTAGGTTGAACCAAAGAAGTTTGAGGAAGCAAACTCAAACGCATCTTGGATAATGGAAATGGAAGAAGAACTGAATCAATTCAAGCATTGCCAAGTCTGGAAGATTGTTCCAAGACCCAAAGGTAAGAATATTATCAAAACAAAGTGGGTCTACAAGAACAAGATGGACGAAGATGGAATAATTATAAAGAACAAGCCCAAAATCATCGCCAAGGGATACGACAAGAAGAAGGAATCGACTTCAATCAGATATATGCTCCAGTGGCAAGGCTGGAGGCAATCAGGTTGTTCCTTGTATATGCAACACTTAAGGGCTTCACTATCTATGAGATGGACATGAAGTCGACATTCCTTAATGGTGACATAAAGGAAAAAGTGTATGTGGAACAACCTCAAGGTTTTGTTGGTTCTAACCATCCTGAGCACATTTATCTTTTATTTAAAGCTTTATATGGTTTGAAATAAGCTCCTCGAGCATGGTATGAGACACTGTTTAGCTTTATTCTTGAGAAAAAGTTCATAAGAGGAGAGATAGATAAGACATAATTTCTTAGGGAAATAAAAGGCAAGATTTTGCTAGTGCAAATATATGTCGATGACATCATATTTGGCTCTACTGATGACAACCTTTGCAAAAAGTTTTCCAAACTTATGCAAGGGAAGTTTGAAATGAGTAGTATAGGAGAGCTGAAGTATTTCTTAGGAGTTCAGGTGAAACAATCTTAAGATTAAATTTTCATCTCTCAGACAAAATTCACAAAGGAGTTAATTAAGAAATTCGGAATGGAGAACACAACCTTAATGAGGACTCCAATGGGTTCAGCTATGTCTCTGGACAAGGATGAGAAAGGCAAACCTTTTGATGAAACCAAGTACAGAAGACAAAATTGGATCCTTGCTCTATCTTACTACTAGTAGAACAGACATAATGTTTTTAACATGTGTGTGTGCTAGATTTCAAGTGAACTCTAAGGAATCTCACTATGCTACTGCAAAGCAGATTTTGAGATACCTTAAAGGAACACCAAATCTTGGTTTATAGTACCCAAGAAGTAATGATAGTTAACTGATAGGTTATTTAGATGCATATTTTGCAGGAAGCAAAGATGACAGGAAAAGCACTTCCGGGACTTGTCAATTCCGAAGAAGAAGGGTTATCTCCTGGAGCAGCAAGAAGTAGAATTGTGTTGTAATTTCAACAACCGAGTCAGAGTATATCTATGCAGGAAGTTGTTGTGCACAACTGCTATGGATAAAGAACCAGTTTGAAGACTACAATATGAAGTTCAAGAACATTCCAATGTTTTGTGACTCCTTCAGTGCAATTGCAATCGCCAAAACCCCAGTCTCTCACAGTAGTACAAAACACACAGAGCTGAGGTACCACTTTATCAGGAGTATGTGGAGCATGGAGACATTAATCTCCAGTATGTTCCAACTGACAAGCAGGTTGCAGAAATTTTCACAAAGCCGATGGATGAGGTCAAGTTCTTGTTCTTCAAAACAGAACTTGGCATGCTCAACAAAGAAGATTGAAGAAAAAGGTTTCACAGTAGAGTTAAAGAATCGGGATATACTTCAAAAATTCAAGAAAATTCTTCAATGGACTTCATTTCTCGAGATGATAGTCATTACTTGAGTACTACAAATTACTACTCGAGAAACAAAGTTGACTCTCGAGAATTACTTCTTGTGTATTAGATTGATTATCGAGAACTTCAGTCTGCTTCTCGAGAACTTCAGAACTACTTCTTGAGAAAGAACTTTTCTACTCGAGAACTTTGACGTGTTCTCTCGAGAAATGACCTACCTCTCGAGAAGTCAGATGACGATTTTCTTCCTGAAGTTCAAATTTTTTATATTCGCACCCGGACTCTACTACCGCCATATTTTCAGGTATGTTACTATTATTATTTCCTTAATCATCATAAATTAAGACTTATATAAATAGATTCAGTCCAAAAAATCCAAAATTACCCGATCTCTCAAACCCTTTCTCGAGAAAAAGGAAAACTCTTCGTCTTCTATGTCGCCATCGCCCTCTTGTCGCCGCTTTAGTGTTTTCTCTCAGAAAGAGGATTTCAGTTCACCTCTCTCGATCAATGGCCCCTCCGTCGAAGGTTGTAATCGGTAGTGAACTCGTTTCTACTGGAATAGCCGATCTGTCAGATGATTTCCGTAACGTTCTACTGTTATTAGAAACCGCTGGACTTACATTTGTTTTGGAATACTCGTGCAAAATTTTACTTCCAGATGTTGAAGAATTTTTCTAGAATTCCAAATTAAAGAGGAATGGGAAGATTATCAAGTCCAATGTTTGTGGAATCATGGTTAAGCTAACTAATCCAATAGTCTCTAAGCTACTTCGGTTGCCCATCATTGATGAAGAAGATGACCTAATTGTTGAAGATTACGAACGGGCATACAATTTTTTGTGGTGTCTCTGCTAGTGTATGCACCATTCGCTGGCCTGATGTAAATGCAGAGAGCAAGATCCTTATGGTGATACTTGGAAAAACCCTTTTATGCCGCATTAGTTAAATTATCTTCATTACAAATGACTTCTTTGATATGATGATAATAGTGATATGCAGGAAGAAGTTTCAATGGGGCATGATGATTTTTGATAAAATAAAGGACAACATCAAGGAACCAAATTTTGGTACGATTGTCTCTCTTCTCCTTCATGAAATCAAGCCAGAAGTGTTTGATTTCTCTAAAGGTACTTCCCTGCATCATATGAAGAAAATCTCAATTTACTCCATTCAAAGATGGGAACTCAAGCTTAAGAACCCTGCACAAGTTGCCAAATCCCATGGTTTCTAAGAGGATGAGGACAGGACCCCATCTTCCACTTTACATCAAGTAGCTGGCACTTCAGGTGTAGCTACTGAGGGGGAGCTTGCTCCTATAGTCCTAGAGGTAAGTCTTTCTGAACTTCCTTTAGATGTTTCTCCATCTACTGCTGCTAAGAACATTTCTACCTAACCATAGGACTTAGGTCCTATTGATGTTGATCTGCTTGATGAAGAAATTCATACTTATGCACAAGTAGAAGAACATGTTCTATCTATAGAAGATGATATCACCAGAATGATTGAGGAACCTATGTAACAACTCCACAAATTAAATAACATATAATAGAAGGTCCGGCCGGGCCCCACACTATATGCTACAAACAGACGGGGAGGTCACAGGATAATACCATCAACGCATCCTAACACAGAGCATGGTAGCGGAATAGATACACTAGTAGCTGAACTCATTACAGGAATATCTACAAGATATATATAAATCAATGTTATATACAACCACTCAAATAAGGGCATAACAAATACTACAGTTTGGCCTTAACGCCTTACAGTTCCTCTTGAAACAATATGGATTACAGACATCGCCGCGCAGGCCGGCCATACATGAAGAACAGAAAATAAAAAAGCTAGCCTTCAAGGGCTAGTAGCAACAGCAAGAGCGGTAACAGCAGCAGCAGGGGCATCAATCCTTCATTTTCCGCTCGGCTCACTAGCACCTGCATAGGGACAATCCACCCAGAAGGTGGCAAATAAGGCAACGGTCAGCATTCAGTTGACCAATTTATAACAATCTTACCCCTTTCCAGGGGCAGAGGCATTCCTTCCCTGCAAAGCAATACAACAATTGAAAGATAATATACATCTTGTGCTCTCACGCACAATCAATCCATCTCAACCGTTAGCCACCCGACCCGACGATCTATGCTCTCAGGAACACTTTTGGGTACACCGGCGAACCGGGATCAAAACCATTAAGCAATTAGTCTTAATGGCACGCAGGCCAAAGACTCTCATTATGCTACTGACGAAAGCCCAATGCCTTGGCACTTCCTTGTACAATAAACATAACGCAGGTATAGATCCACCACCCCCCGTTGCTCAACTCGCCTTGCCCTCACCAAGCACATCGTACTTGCGACTATCATAAAAGGCGCGAGTCAGCTTCACCTTTCCTGTTCGGCACGAGGCCTTCTAGAGCTCACAGCTCCCAATCTCCATAACGTTCGCCAAGGACTGGCGTCATAATAGACACACTATCCAACTAGTACTGGCTTTATTGTCCATTAAGCTACATCGTAGCGACAACACAAACAGCACAAGGGCATTTTCCTGGAGTTCCACATTCGAGTACTTCCTGCTACTCCCCTTCACAAGCATAACCCAACGACCCCACTAACTACACGAGTATACGCGGAGTCTTCTCTGGTGCGTAAATGCAACATCACCAATCCAGACCAACATGTCCAGATGGGCTTCACACAATATGCCTATCCCGTACTACACTTTTCCGGGTCTATATGCAAACTCAAGCTGGGGATAATAACTATCACCCACTGGAATCACTCACTTTTTCCACCTTTTGGTGGAGAGGATTCCTTACTCATGCATAACGGAGGACTTCACATGTTTAAGAAGGAAGATCATTAACCTTGACGATCTCTTGGGAGCCATCAAAAATCTGGACGGTTGGAAAGCACCGCAGCAGCTTTGCCTCCACTAAACTAGCCTCGGATCTAAAATCGGACCACGGGAGCACCACTAAAGCCTTGCTCTTCTCCTCCTTCTCCTTCCTCCAAGCTCTCTCTCTCTTTCTCTCTTGATAAGAAGGAGAGAAGATGCTAATACTTGGTCTTATCACTGCAGGAAAATACCAGGGCCATTGGTTCCAAATAGAAATAATTGGATGGCCAAGATCTGCCCAAAATTCCATTTTTGCCTTGATACGGCCTGTGACACGCCCGTATCCCAGGCCGTGTCCCCCAAGCGATGTACGAACCGACTAAAAATGAACCAGAATACGGGCCCCAAATCACTAGAGAAGCACACGACAAATCACCCAAGAAGCACACGGCAAAGGCACACCCCCGTGTCCCTGGTCGTGTGCCCCACACGCCCCTGTGACACGCATGTGTCACAAGCCGTGTGCCAAACTAAATGCCACTCAATGCCATTCCTCTCAGCGCCACTCAATAACCTCTCGAGCAGGACACGCCCTGGGACATGCCCGTGTCCCATGCCGTGTCACCTCTCGACGAACAGTTCTCGAGAACTCGTGTCAACGCTTCGAGAAAAGGACACGCCCTGGGACACGCCCGTCTCCTAGGCTGTGTTCACTGGACATGCCCTGGGACACGCCCGTGTCCAAGGCTGTGTAACCCAGCCTGACTCCATCTTAAGATTTTGGGGTGTTACAATCCTCCCCCCTTAAGATAAATTTCATCCCGAAATTTGTACTCAGCAAAAAAAAAACAGGAATCACAAAGCTGTAACATTCAAAGAGCTGTTATAACAAAATGTACACGGTCAACAGTTCACACAAAAAGTTCGGGAAACTCAGCTCGCATGGTCTGCTCACGCTCCCATGTTAGCTCCTCTCGGCCACAATTGTCCCACTAGACTTTGACCATCCCGATTATCTTGTTCCGCAACTGTTTCTCGGCTTGATCCTCGATCCGAAGGGGTCTAACCTTCGTCGTTAGCCCATAATCGACCGGTACACGATCATTCTCAATTATTTGAGCTGGATCCTTGATGGCTTTGCAAAGTACTGAGATGTGGAAGACATCATGCAATCCACTCAATTCTGCTGAAAACGCTAGCCGATAAGCAGCTTCCCCGACTCGCTCCACCACTTCAAATGGACCAAGGTATCTGGGACTTAGCTTTTTCAACCGCTGAATCTGAGATACGCCTTTGAAGGGTTTGATCTTCAAATAGACCCAATCGCCCACCGCGAACTCCACGTTCTGATGCTTGGCATTGTAGTACTTTGCTTGTCGATCTTGGGCTATCAATAGCCTCTCCCGAATAGAGCGTATTATCGAGGTAGCATCTTTGACTTCCTTTCGCCCATTCAGCTTGGATTCGCCTACCTCCGCCCAAGCTAATGGTGTACGCTTACGACCATATAGAGCCTCAAACGGTGCCATACTTATGCTCGCTTGGTAACTATTATTATAGGCAAATTCAACCAAGTAAATGTACTCTTCCCATTTCTTACCGAAATCTAGGGTGCACATCCGAAGTATATCTTCCATTGTCCTGTTGGTTCTCTCAGTCTGTCCATCCGTCTGGGGGTGAAAGGCCATACTGAATGCTAATTTTGTACCCAACATTTGATGAATTAACCTCCAATCAGTTGAGGTGAATCGCCTATCACGATCACTAACAATGCTCCGAGGAACACCATGCAGTCGAACAATCTGTTCTACATAGAGCTTAGCCAAGGTTTCCACTGAATCATCTCTCTTATTTGGAAGGAAGTGAGCCACTTTTGTCAACCGGTCTACAATCACCATGATAGAGTCATGACTGCGTTGAGATCTCGGCAACCCGTGCACGAAATCCATTAAAATATCATCAAACTTCCACTCCGGAATCGGTAACGACTTCAGGAAACCACCAGGCTTCTGGCATTCCGCTTTTACTAAAGCACAAGTGTGACATTCTGCCACATAACGTGCTATGTCATTCTTTAGTCCAGGCCACTAGAATAACTTTTTCATGTCTCTGTACATTTTTGTGCTCCCAGGATGAATTGAGTACTTGGCAAAATGCGCTTCGTACATCAATTCTTCTCTCAACTTCCCTGTACTTGGGAAGCACAATCAACCATCTTTTCGCAACAATCCATCATCCCAGGAGAATTGGTCACCAGTACCATCCTTTGCATAACATTGGAGACATTCATCAAGCTCTGTTGCTCGCCGAACTCTATCCGCAAGGTCATATTATACCTTCGTCCAGTTCAAGCACTCGTCGGCCGTAGCATCCTTGTCAACATAAGATATCCCTAACGCTTCCATCTCCTTGATTGGCCGCACATCATGCCTCTGCAACTAGTTTGCCCGAATTGGCGCCCTACGACTCAAAGCTTCAGCGACCACATTTCCCTTCCCGGGAGTATAGTGAATATCGAAAGTGTAGTCCCCAAGGAACTCCATCCATCTCCATTGTCGCATATTCAGATCCTTCTGATCTAACAAATACTGTAGGCTCTTGTTATCTGTGTAGATATCTACTTTAACTCCATAAAGATAGTGCCGCTACAACTTTAGCGCAAAGATTATCGCCGCCAACTCTAAATCGTGGACGGGGTAGTTTCGTTCATGCACCTTTAGCTGGCGTGAGCCATAAGCAATCACTTTACCAAATTGCAGAAGAACGAAGCCTAAGCCTCTCCCTGACGCATCACTGTAAATCTCATATCTGTCCGTACCACATGGCGATGTCAACACAGGCGCCATGGTCAAACGACTCTTCATTTATTCAAAAGTGTGCGCACACTCTGGTGTCCAAACGAACTTCTGATCTTTTCTCGTCAACGTGGTCAGAGGTAAAGCAATCCGTGAGAAGTTTTCTACAAACCGTCTATAGTAGCCTGTCAGGCCAAGAAAGCTCCTAACTTTGGACACTGAAGACATCACTGGACAATCCCATATGGCACTTATCTTTTCTGGATCTACTGCTATGCCCTTGCCACTTACCACATGGCCAAGAAAAAGCCACTGACGATAGCCAGAACTCACACTTTGAGAACTTGGCATACAGCTTATTCCTCCACAGGGTATGCAACCCCAACCGCAAATGGTTTGCATGATCATCTCCCGACTGAGAGTACACAAGAATATCATCAATGAACACAATTACGAATAAATCCAAGTACTCTCGGAACGTCTGATGCATTAGATCCATGAATACCGAAGGCGCATTACATAAGCCAAACGGCATCACCGTGAATTCATAATGACCATAGCGTGTCCCAAACGCTGTATTGGGAATATCGCCTTCCCGAATCCGCAATTGATAATAACCCGATTTCAAATCCAACTTTGAATAGACGGTTGACCCCGCTAGCTGATCAAATAGGTCATCGATCCATGGAATCGGATATTTGTTCTTTTCCGCCAGCTTATTAAATTCGCGATAGTCAATACACAAATGCAAACTACCATCTTTCTTTTTCACAAATAGAAAAGGCGCGCCCCAAGGTGACATACTTGGGCGTATGTATCCCTGCTCTAACAATTCTTGCAATTGGACTTTAAGTTCAGCCATTTCCATTGGCGCAACACGATATGGTGAGCGGGCCACAGGTTTTGCACCTTGCACCAACTCAATCATGAAGTCAATCTCCCGCTGGGGCGGTAACCCAGGAAGATCCTTAGGAAACACATCTACAAACTCCGACACAATCAAAACTTCACTTACGCTGGCCTTTGCCTCAACTGCCTGAATAAGTGTTAAGAATAACTTCGCGCCCTTTCGAACAACACTGACGACTTGGAGTGCAGACAACAAGGTCCCGCCTACTCCTCGCATACCAGAGAACTTCGTCTCAAGTTCGGTATTCTGGCCCAGCGTAATCTCCTTGGAAGTGCAATCAATCAAGGCACGCTACTCCGAGAGCCAGTCCATGCCAAAGATCACATCAAACTCCGATAGTGGCAGAACGGATGCTCTCAATTCGAAATCTTGATTTCCTATATGCACGTCCACATCGCAAGTCCTATCCGCAAGCATGATACAACCATTCGGTAGTAGCACCTTTACACCATCTGTCGTCACATGACTTGGTACCAACTCGAGTTACAAAGTCCTTAGACAGAAAAGAATGCGAAGCACCCATATCAAACAAGGCTCTCGCTGGATTGTTCCAAATCAGGACAAAGCCTGCAACACACACATCATGCACAAGCTACATACAAAATATGCAATCAATACAACAAGCATTAACTTAACTCGTACTTGTGACGACGTCACTTTGCTTGATAGCATCCTGTTGGCCAAGATTATAGACTCTGGGTTGCGCCTACGATGCAGAGGAATCAACCACTACTTTGTCCTTCTCAGCATAACACGCACCCGTATTATTTTCTCCTTTGGGTTGAACAACCCGACAATCACGGGCTATATGCCCCACTTTTCCACAGTTAAAGAATGCACGAGACTCTGGCCTTGACGTTGCTCCCGATGTAACCGTCCCAAAAGTTTGCCCCGAAGGCTTGGACCTCTTGCCCCACTTCTTCTGGTAGTACGATTTGCCAGAGCGGGGTGCTTTGAACTCGGGCTTTGCCACAACCAAGCCTTCCCTGCCTTGCAACCGCTTCATGTCCTTTTCCAGCGCACCTGTTGTATCAACCAAAGCCTGAAATCCCTGGTTCACTGAACTAGAAAGCAGGAACCTCAACTCGTCCCGCAATCCTTCATAGAACCGATTTGTTTTTCTTTGTTCATCGGCGAAGATTGTTCCTGCATAACGTCCCAATCTTGTAAATTCATGTAGGTACGCATCAACGCTAGACTCTCCTTGCGTTAACCGCTGGAACTCGTTCTCCATAGCAATGCGTTGTCCCGCTGGAAGGTGTTTAGCCAAAAACATACGAGAGAACTCCTCAATCGATACTTGGGTCAATTTCCTGCCCGCCAAATGGTGTAACTCAACCTCGTCCCACCATAACCTCGCCTCTCCTTTTAACAAGAAGGTGGCCAAAGTGACCTTTTGAGTTTCCCCAATCCTGATCGCCGTCGAAATACGTTTGACTCGCGATAACCAGTCCTGTGCCTGCGTTGGGGATCCCAGTCCCATGAACATAGGCGGATTGAAGCTCATGAATTGCTTCAATTGTCATTCAACTGCTCGCGGATCCATAGCCTCAACCGGTTCGGGTCAGACACCAACACGATCTGGCACAACTGCCGGCAGCACCTGTTCGGTCGGCCGAATCATCGCAAATAGAGCTTCAACAACTAATCAAATAGTTTCCGCAGATGGAGGAGGTGTTGGCACCTCAGCTGGTGCCGTACTCTCATCAGAGCGCTGGGGCTCAGATTGCCCTGCACCACTACGAGTAACCTATGGGAGGACAAGACACACATTAGCGACAATCCGCAGGCAATAACAATAAAATAGGAACGCGCAGATTCCTTAAACATATGTATTTGCATTTCTTAGTGGATATTCAAGAGTTCACTAGCGTTACAGCGGTTCGCACAGACACGTGCTCGCCACCCCACAAAAGAATTCGACCACGAATTCAAAAGAGGAAGACCGAGGCAAGCTGATACCAAAAATGTAATGACTCCACCCATTAAATAACATATAATAGAAGGTCCGGCCGGGGCCCCACACTATATTCTACAAACAGATAGGGAGGTCACAGGATAATACCATCACCGCATCCTAATACAGAGCATGCTAGCGGAATAGATACACTAGTAGCTGAACTCATAACAGGAATATCCACCAGATATATATATAAACCAATGTTATATACAACCACTCAAATGAGGGCATAGCAAATACTACAGTTTGGCCTTAAGGCCTTACAGTTCCTCTTGAAAACATATGGATTACAGACATCGGCGCGCAGGCCGGCCATACATGAAGAACAGAAAATACAAAAGCTAGCCATCAAGGGCTAGTAGCAACAGCAAGAGCGGCAACAGCAGCAATAGGGGCATCAACCCTTCATTTTCCGCTCGGCTCTCCAGCACCTGCACAGGGACAATCCACCCAGAAGGTGGCAAATAAAGCAACGGTAAGCATTCAGCTGACCAATTTATAATAATCCTACCCCTTTCCCGGGGCAGAGGAATTCCTTCCCTGTAGAGCAATACAACAATTGACAGATAATATACATCTTGTGCTCTCACACACAATCAATCCATCACAATCGTCGGCCACTCGGCCCGACGATCTGTGCTCTCAGGCACACTTTTGGGTACACTGGCGAACTGGGATCAACACCATTGAGCATTTAGTCTTAATGGCGCGCAGGCCTAAGACTCTCATTATGCTACTAACGAAAGCCTAATGCCTTGGCACTTCCTTGTATAGTCAACATAACACAGGTACAGATCCACCACCCCCCGTTGCTCAACTCGCCTTGCCCTCACCAAGCACATCGTACTTGCGGCTATCATAAAAGGCGCGGGTCGGCTTCACCTTTCCTGTTCGGCACGAGGCCTTCTAAAGCTCACAGCTCCCAATCTCGATAACGTCTGCCAAGGACTAGCGACACAATAGCCATACTGTCTAACTAGGACTGGCTTCATTGTCCATCAAGGACTGGCTACATCGTAGCCACAGCACAAACATCACAAGGGCATTTTCCTGGAGTTCCGCATTCCAGTACTTCCTGCACCCCTTCACAGGCATAACCTTATGACCCCACTAACTACACGAGTATATGCGGAGTATTCTCCGGTGCGTAAATGCAACATCACCAATCAATACCAACATGTCCAGATGGGCTTCACACAGCATGTCTATCCCGTACTACACTTTTTCGGGTCTATATGCAAACTAAAGCTGGGGATAACAACTATCACCCACTGGAATCACATACTTTTTCCACCTTTTGGTGGAGAGGATTCCTTACTCATGCATAACAGAGGAATTCACATGTCCAAGAAGGAAGATCGTTACCCATGACGATCTCTTGGGAGCCATCAAAAATCTGACCGGTTGGAAAGCACCACATCAGCTTTGCCTCCACTAAACTAGCCTCGGATCTACAATCGGACCACGAGAGCACCACCAAAGCCTTGCTCTTTTTCTCCTTCTCCTTCCTCCAAGCTCTCTCTCTCTTTCTCTCTTGATAAGAAGGAGAGAAGAAGCTAATACTCAGTCTTATCACTACAGGAAAAGACCAGGGCCATTGGATCCGAATAAAAATAATTGGATGGCCAAGATCTGCCCAAAATTCCATTTTTGCCTTGACACGGCCTGTGACACGCCCGTGTCCCAGGCCGTGTCCCCCAAGCAGTGTATGAACCGACTCAAAATGGACTAGAACACGAGCTCCAACACGCCCGTGTCACAGGGCAGACATGCCTGTGTCAACTTTGACACGACCGTGTGACTGGCCGTGTCACCTTTGCAACAAAGGCCCCAAATCACCCGAGAAGCACACGGCTAAGGCCCACCCCCGTTTCCCTAGCCATGTGCCCAACACGCCCCTGTTACACGCCCGTATCACAGGCCGTGTGCCACACTCAATGCCATTCCTCTCAGCGCCACTCAAAAACCTCCCGAGCAGGACACGCCTTGGGACACGCCTGTGTCCTAAGCCGTGTCGCCTCTCGACGAACAGTTCTCGAGAACTCGAGTCTACGCTTCGAGAAAAGGACACGCCCTGGGACACGCCTGTGTCCCAGGCCATGTTCACTAGACACGCCCTGGGACACGCCCGTGTCCCAGGCAGTGTCACCCAGCCTGACTCCATCTTAAGATTTTGGGGTGTTATAACCTACTTCCAAAGAACCTCTTTCCCCTTTCATGCATAGAAATCCCCTTATCCTTAACCATCTCCATCTGACCATCATTCTTAACTAGGATCCCCTCACCCTCAGTCTCCTATTGAAGATGTGCATGAAGCAGAGACAGTCTTAATTTCTGATGAAAAAGAAGCAACTCCTTAACCAGCAGAAGCTCCCCTCAAAAGCCTAGACTTCTCCCTTCCTACTATTCTTGGTGAGGAAGGAGATGTCATGATTCATACCACCAGAGCCTAGAGCTTAGTTATCATTGAAGAAATACTTCCCTGGACAACTCCAATAGTACCTCCTCCTCCTGTTCCAGCTCCATAAACTCCTGACAATACCATTCTTGGGAAGATTGAAGTCATGCAAAATAGCACAAGGAGTATTTTGATCAGTCTCTCAAGGCCGTCACAGATAAAGTCACTGCTCTCGAGAAAGAAATGAGCAGAGGATTTGTTGAGATTCAGCACAATACTGATGAGCTGAAGCACCTGTTCAAAATAAGTGGGAAAGCTCTAGATCACACCATTACCAGCATTGGTCAGGTAATGGATCAATTAGTATCATTGGCAAATAATCAGATTCTATTGGAAAATAATGCTGAAGGTCATAACTTCAAGACCTGTGAAGAAGTTGGAAAATTTAAAGAGGAAGCCATAGCCACCATATACATAGAAGTCAGAAGGGGGGGGGGAGTTTAGTCAAGGAATATCTAGAAAAATCAGATAATAACATGAAAACCATTTGGGAAGGAAAGCTAACAGAAATACATGCTGGTGTTCAAAACCAAATTGTGCACAACCAAATTTTCCCTAAACTTCAAGTTTATCTAAATGTTATTCCACATCATCTCAATCCTGCTGCCCAGCATCCTTCTACCCCAATGCCAACATTCTCTCATAGACCAAAAGATCAAGAAGCTCCTTCTGCAGAATACTCTCAAGTTTGGTCAGATCAAGAAATGCCTCAGATTCATCCTCCAGAAATTCCAGCTCATAAGAAAAGAAAGTATGGTGATGGTTCCTATGCTAGAAGGTCCACTCCTAATCCAGAGGCTAAAAGAAGGAAAACCCAAGAATTTGCTGAAATATGGAGCCCAACCTCAAAATCTCTAATTCTTGATACTCTGAAACTTGTTATTGATTTTAATGAAAATAGAAATGATCATTACAACTCCCATGAATTGGACTTGTATGAAAAATCTATTACCAATAGAAGATTATTTGACAGAGAGTATGGTAAGACCAACCCCAAGGCTCCTCCCAAACCTGCCAAGTATTATCCTAAACCTTACAGTTATCAGAAGAGGCAGCTAGAGAAGAAAGAGAGACAGCAACACCAGTAAAGTAAGAAGCAATAAAAGAAGATCTGAACTTTCTTTATGAGATTTTGTGGATTTTGATTTTTCATGGACAAAATCTATAAATATAAATTTTTTATTTTTGCTGATCTGATTTTTCATTGCTTAGCAATTCTCATTATTACTTTGTTTACTAGTCATTTTATTTTGTTTTTCTTGATGTAATTCACCTTAGTGTAGAGGGTTCTGACTTCTACAAATAGGGGGAGATTGTTGGGTATTGTATCCACAATAACGTAGATTTGTATGAAGTCAACCTTGAACTAAGATGAATTAAGTTTATATTTGATGCTCTCTTCAAGTTGAGTGCTTGCAGGTTATAATTTCCAAGTGTAGACCAATGTATGTCTACAATGAGTCACCAAATACAGGACCATACAATGTAATCCCTCATTGTGTGATCTATGGTGTTGACTTATGTGTGGCCTCTCTATTGGGAGACACTTCATTTTCAAGTACTAAAGTAATGGAAGAAAGAATTGTTGCTGTATACCTTGAAGAAAACATTTTTCAAAAAGTAAAATTTTTCTAAGTACATTACTCGAGAAGAAGACTTGTGCACGAGTAGTATTGAAATGATTTCTCGAGTCTACTAAGTATAGTTTTCGAGTAGCAGAAACTATTCTCGAGAAGTCTTTATCTAAAACTCGAGAAAGCCATGGAGTACTACTTACCTCCTTGTCGAGTTTGCTCAAAAATCATTTAAGAAATTTTATAAGTATTGTACTCGAGTAACCTAAGAAATTACTTGAGAAGGCCAAGCCTTGTCTCGAGAAAGCAGAAGACCAGTACTCGAGTAAGAAGAAGTTATGTTTCAAGAAGTCTATTTATTCTTGAGAAGTCAAGTTAGTTCTCGAGAAATCTTTATCTAGTTCTCGAGAAGTAAAGTTAGTTCTCGGGAAGTCTTTGTCTAGTTCTTGAGTAATAAAAGTCTTTTCTCGAGAAGCTAGAAATCATTTCGCATATTTCTCTTAAGGACTTGTTCGCGAGAACCATACAAACTCTTCTCGATAACCAGCTATTGTTCTCGAGTAATCTTTTCTTCACTCGAGAAATGCAGATGTTTTTCTGAAATTTTCTCTAAGTCCAGACGGAAACGATTTCAAATTTAATCTCGATTCTTATTGGTCCACGTGTGCAGTAATTTATGATTATGACCGTTAGGCAAGTTTTATAAAAGGTCTTATAAAATTCGACTAACCCTAACACACGAAATCAAGAATTCTGAATCATACTATTCATTCTAAATCGGGAAAGCCACCGCACTTCATCATCATTCTTGCAGCTACTATTCTCCGATCTAAGTGATTTAGAACAAGAAGGAATCAACAGATCAAGGCGTTCAACCTCTACAGATCTATTTCTTGATCGTGTTGAACCTAAGCTTTCAAATCCAGATATTTCGCCACAGTCTTCTTCGATTCATTTCTGACAGAGCTTCAAGTTTTAAGAAGGAAGAAAGGTCGAAGACTTAGGATCTGGAGTAATTTTTGTTTGTATATTTTTTATACAACATCTTTAATCTTGTAGGAGATTCTTCTCCGAGTTGTAGGAGCTTTGTTCTCCGAGATTTTTTATATGAGCGTTTTGACTCCGAGTTGTAGGGGCGTTGCTCCGAGTTATAGGATTGGTTTTCAATCCGAGATAATAGTTAAGTAGTCGAGCCTAGCGTGGTACTAGATCGGTGAGGTGGAGAGTGGACGTACCCAAAGTTGGGGAACCACTATAAATCTTGTGTTCTCTGTGGCTTGTTTGTTTATTTTCTACACTTTGTTCTTTCAAGTTTTTATTCCACAAAAAGACGTAGACCTCACATATTCACCCCCCTCTAGGTGATTTAGGTAGAAAACTAAAAACATAAGGGTTATTTTGTCTGTACTTATTAGAAATTATAAAAGTAGGGAAGCATTTGGAACTTGTATGGGAAAGGGTTGTTGGTGTACCTAGTCTGGTTGGAATGTATAGGGTCACTAAAACAAGGTAGGCAGTGAGAGCCCCATTGTGCAAGGGCAGAGTTGTGCTCGGGATTGATGGTGGACCGTCAGTCCTTGGAGAGGGAAAGTCTAAATATGATTAGAGCTAGTTCAAGAGTAATGATAACAAATTGAGACATGGGTAGATACCAAAAAAATAAGTACATTACAAAAGGGAACTTTGGGCATCAACCCATTGTAGTTCCTAGTGCCCTCGAGATCCCTTCAAAGGGAATGCCCTAGCCAGTCCAAGGTTAACCTTGAACCGTAAGACTAAAATGTTGAAGAGAAATTTGTAAAAACTAGGGCTTCACGTTCACTCACCCCGATGACTCGTGAGGTTAGCTTGGTTGGGTTATCCGAGCGGTAGGCTCGATTGTTGTGGAAATGGGCAAGTTTGCCCGGCGAGCCAAAGGCTTGAAAGGTAGTTGTAACAGACAGGTTAGTCCGGGGAGCCGATGACTCGGGAATTCATGGTTGCATGTGCATAAGGTGGTGGGTCTTCGGTATTTCATGGTCATTCAAACCGACGTCGATATGATGACTCGGCGGGTGTGGTTTACAATTAGCCAAGGAAAAAATTGGAGGGTTTGTCAGCATTAGTATGTGGTGACTCTGGTGTGTCCTTCTGAGGCGTACGTAAGGGATAGGCCTGGTAGTATGGATACACGCCTAGGAGTGGGGAGTCCCAACCACTTATCTCTATTGGCCACTACGGAGGCTCCTAGGAGTGAAGCTAGCTTCCAAAACCAGGGAACTAGATGTATGTGCGCATAGAATCGTGTGTGTGCGTTGTACTTGTATGAACATATCATTAAACCCACATAACATAGCATATCATGTCATCATCATACTTCAACCATTACCCCTAACGTATAAATTGATATGAGACTTTTTATACGTTAGGCCTTGCAAAATGACCCCATAGTTTATAAGCATGTGTGGGCATGCTTATAAGTTATGGTTACTTTCCTCATGGTTATCTGTTACATTTTTTATAATGCACTTTACTTTCTTCTTTTTACTGCACTATTACTATAGTATTGCTAGCTTGCATTTCCTTTTATAGCACTATGAATATTACAATATAACTGCTAAATTAGGTCCACCATCACCAGCTCTTGTTTACTCTCCACCACCATAGCTTTCCTTTCATTCCTTCCGTACGGTGCCTAGGATCCACTAGGGGAGGGGTGGGTGTTGGAACACCCTATTACTAATTTGGGTAAGGATCACTATGCTTGTCTTAGGAATCCCAGTTGACCTAGTTGTATAGTCGAAGATCAAAGTTCTGAATACCTATCACCCTAGAGCAAAGCTTCTTTTCCTGAACCTTTCTACATCTCAGGGGGAGCTTTGACATCATCAATCCACTTGTGCTTCTCTCATTTGATTGAGAACAGAGAAGACACCCTTCACTCTTATTTTTCTTTTCCTGCTGTAAAAGGGTTCTTGAACTCCCTTCAAAAGTTCTGTCTGGTTCTGAGAGCCTTGTCAAAACTCAGTGGTGGCAAGACACCTTATCAAAAAATCTAGTTTTGGTTTTTGGGCACCTTATCAAAAGCTCATTGGTGTCAGGACACCTGATCAACTCATCCTGAGTGGATTCCTACCAAGGCTGGTAGAAGAGTGGATATACCCAGGTTTTTGGGGAACCACTATATCTCCTTGTGTCTTCTGGTTTGTTTGTGTGATTTGTCTGCTGTGTGCTGTGCTCTTTACTTTTTGGTTTTTAACCTCTTACTAGCACTCTACACTATATCATAAATTGAATTTTATATGTGCTGTTTATTTCAACTGTGAAAAATTATTTTAAAATACTCTATTCACCCCCCCTCTAGAGTTGAGATAGATCTTACCCTCACTTTCAATTGGTATCAGAGGCAGGTTGGTTGCTCATACAGGCTAACACCTGAACCAAAAGATCCTTGATAAGATCAATCTCTTAAGAGGATTATTTTCTATACATCTAGCTTTTTATTTAAAGACATGGCACAGAACAAAGATTATGCAAGCACCAGACCACCAGTGTGCAACCTTTCTAAGTTTGCACTCTGGAAGGCAAGGATTAGATTATACATGAATTCTATTGATGAAGACATTTTCAATTCTGTCTTGACAGTTTGTCCAACTCCACCAGCAAGCTCAAGTACAAGTGCTGTTCCACCTCCTTCTGGAACAGATGCAGATATAAAGAAGTGGAAGACTACAGATGCTAAGGCTATGAACATCTTAGCCCAAACAATGTCTGATGAAATTTTTCAGAAGGTAGCTGAATGCCACTCAGCCAAAGAAATATGGGACAAACTCTCTGAAATTGTCTCAGGATCTGCTGATGAAAGGAAAGATAGAAGATCTCATCTGATAAGCCAATATGAGAACTTCAAAAAGAGAGAAGCTGAATCAGTGGCTGACATGTACAATAGACTAAGTCTAATTGTCAATGAGCTAAAAACCCTAGACAAAGAAATCTCACTGACTGAGCTGAATGACAAAATCCTGATGTGCTTCCCCAGCACTTGGGATTCAAGAATCTGGCCAATCAAGGATGGCAGAAGTTTAAATGAGATTACTACTGAAGCCCTCCTGGGCAAGCTCAAATCCTATGAGCTGCTCATTAAAAATAGAGAAGAAGAACAAAAGGCTACCTCTCCAGCCACAAGGAAAGAAAAGACCATAGCCTTCAAAGCTGTAGAAGAGGAGCCTGAAGATAAAGCTACAGGAAATGATGAGCTCATAAGTCTACTGGCCAAAAGATTCTACAAGATGGCCAGAAAAGACTTCAGAAAGAGACCATATAAGGGTCATGATAAACCAAGGTATGATAAATAAAACAACAATAAAGAAATTATATGCCTTGCTTGTAGGAAACCAGGCCA
This sequence comes from Platanthera zijinensis, assembly GCA_039513925.1. Lineage (NCBI taxonomy): Eukaryota > Viridiplantae > Streptophyta > Magnoliopsida > Asparagales > Orchidaceae > Platanthera > Platanthera zijinensis. The sequence goes on from CM077082.1 coordinate 86,032,927, forward strand.
CATTGTGCCTGACTGTCCAGAAAACAAGAATAAGGATAAGAAGGAAAGAAGAGAAAGAAGAAAAGAAAAGGATTACAAGAAGAATAGCTCAGACAAAGCCTCCTCCAGCAAGAACAAACATACAAGGAAGGGCTTTGTTGCTGAGACATGGAGTGAGACTGAAGAAGAATCTGAAGCCTCATCCAGTTCCAGTGATGATGAGGATGATGCAGATGAAAATGAATTTTGCATGATGGCTGTCAATGCCTCACAGCAAAACTCTGATGAAGAATCAGAATCAGACTCAGAAACTCAACCAGATGAAGATCAGGTAATCAACTCTTTTGATTTTAATTCTGAGGACTTCAAAGATGAATTTAAGACACTGTGTCTAGATCTATTAAAATCTGAGAAGGAGATAATCTCTCTCAGGAATCAATTATCTGAGCATAGTGTCCTAAACTCAAAGAACCTCAAACTCTCTGAGGAGTTAGAATGTTGTAGGGAGGAGATAGCCTCACTGAAAAGTGAACTATCAAAGGCCAAAAAGTTTGAAGAATCCCTAAATGGGAGAAGTATCAGACTGATGGACATCACAAGCACAGTGAACTCTAGATTTAATAGCACACTGGTCTTGGGTGCCTCATCCAGCCAACCTATAATTTTGACAACTCCAATCAAGTTTGTCTCTGACAAAGGAAAGGGAGTAATAGAGGTACCCAGGAAGAATGCAGATCTGTCAGAGAAAAATTCAGTTCAACAGATGGCGTCGAGCAGAGCTCGACGATCGTCGAACAGAGCTCGACGATCTAACTACAGATCGTCGACCTCAGCTCGACGATATCCAAACTCTGAACTTCAGCATAATCGATCTTCGAACAGTGATCGACGATCTGACCCAAGATCGTCGACCTCAGTTCGACGATCGTCGAACAGAAATCAGGACAGTGAACATTCCTTCAATGGCACATCTAGATTCAATCCTAGAAGTCCCACATCCTAAGGCTTTAATCCCTATACTGAATGGATAGTACCTCCTAGGAGATACCATCCTGAAGGTTATAAGGATCAACCTGGGATGTCCTTTATTTCAGAATTCAAGGGATATCAACCTAGGCCCAAGGTTAACTGGGTCAAAAACAAATAAGCTATTTTTGTGCATGTGAAGACCTATCCAGCATCAAACCATCAATGGTATCTGGATAGTGGGTGCTCAAAGCACATGACAGGGGACAAGGACAACTTCACTTCCTTCAAAGCCAAGCTTGGACCCAAAGTAATTTTTGGAGACTCAAGCTTTGGAACTACAAAAGGATATGGTGCAGTCCAAATTGGCTCAGTCACATTCAAGAAGGTGGCATATGTTGAAGGACTCAAGCACAACTTGATAAGTATCAGTCAACTGTGTGATGAAGGATATCAAGTGACATTCAACAAAGCCATATGCAAGGTCAAGTCAGAGGATAACACAACTGTGTTGACAGGTAACAGAAGAGGTAACATTTACTTAGTGGATTTTCATTCACCTATAGTAGATATTTGCCTGTTCAATTCCATTTCAAAATCTAATATTTTATGGCATAAGAGACTAGGGCATATTAACCTCAGAACCATTGCTAAGCTATCTAAAGACAACCTTGTTAGAGGACTACCTCTTGGTCCCTACAAGAAGGAAGGACCTTACAAGGCTTGTCAATTAGGCAAGCAAACTAAAAGTAGTTTTAAATCAATTAATAAGAGTGATTCACCTAGGATCTTGTACCTATTGCACATGGATCTTTTTGGACCCATATCTGTACAAAGCCTAGGAGGGAAATCCTATACTCTAGTGGTTGTAGATGACTTCTCAAGATTCACTTGGGTATTCTTTCTGAGGAAGAAGTCTGATAACTTCAAGTGTTTGACAGATTTTCTCAAATGCATTCTGATTGAGTTCAACACTCACATTGCCCTGATCAGAAGTGATCATGGGACAGAGTTTGATTCTCTTCTCATGCAAGAGTTCTATCAAAGTGAAGGGATCAGGCACACTTTCTCAGCTCCTAGAACTCCTCAACAAAATGGGGTAGCTGAAAGGAAAAATAGAACACTCATTGAATCTGCAACTACATTATTGGCAGATGCTCACCTACCTCTATCCTTTTGGGCTGAGGCAGTGAACACCTCCAACTATGTGTTGAACAGAAGCCTGATACACAAGCTGAAGGGCAAGACTCCCTATGAATTGCTCAAAGGGAAGAAACCTAAAATAGGATATTTTAAAGTTTTTGGTTGCACTTGTTTTATTCATAATAATGACAAGAAATATCTAGCAAAATTCCAAGCTAAAGCTGATGAAGGAGTGTTTCTGGGATACTCCATGATCAGCAAGGCCTATAGGGTTTATAATAAATCTTCCTGTAAAATTGAAGAATCTGTTCATATTATTTTTGATGAAGCTAACATGTCTTTCAAGGAGAAGAATGCTTCTACCATAGAACCTTTGCAGGTACATTCTCTAGCTGAAGACTTGAACAAATTGCTAGTTACTGAAAAGAATGAGAGCAGTGATGATGAAGAAGAAGTTCAACATCTTGAAGAAAATCATCCTGAAGAGCCAGTTGCTGCTCCACTAGAGGAGACAACAACACAGGCTGGTGAACAATCAACACTCCCTGTTGACTTAGTAACAACAAGAGATCATCCAATCACCCAAGTAATTGGAGAAATTTCAGTTGGTGTACAAACTAGAAATCAGGTCAACCAGAACCTGATGCACACTTGCTTCCTATCTCAAATTGAGCCTCAATCCATACAAGATGCAAAGCAAGATCCACACTGGATCATTGCAATGCAAGAGGAGTTGCATCAATTTGAAAGGAACAAGGTTTGGGAACTAGTGCCTAAGCCAAAGGATCATCCCATTGTTGGAACAAAGAGGGTATTCAGGAACAAGCTGGATGATCAAGGAGTTATAGTCAGAAACAAGGCAAGGCTAGTTGCTTAAGGGTACTCTCAACAAGAAGGAATAGACTATGATCAGACATTTGCACCAGTTGCAAGGTTGGAAGCCATCAGAATATTCCTAGCCTATGCTGCTCACAAAGGTTTCAAAGTGTATCAAATGGATGTAAAGAGTGCATTTCTCAATGGGGACATGAAAGAGGAAGTCTATGTTAGACAACCTCCAGGTTTTATCTCTCTAACTCACCCTGATTATGTTTACAAATTACATAAAGCATTATATGGTCTCAAGCAAGCTCCTAGAGCATGGTATGAGACCCTAGCATGCTTTCTTCTGGAAAATGATTTTGTTAGGGGGAGAGTAGACCAAACTCTTTTTATTAGAACCCATAAGTCCCATACCCTACTAGTGCAAATTTATGTAGATGACATTATTTTTGGTTCTACTGATTCAAAATTGTGCAAAAAGTTTTCCAAGCTTATGCACTCTAAATTTGAAATGAGTAGTATGGGTGAGCTGTCCTTCTTCTTAGGACTGCAAGTCAAGCAACATGTTGAAGGCATATTTATTTCTCAAACCAAGTATGCAAAAGAATTGGTTAAGAAATTTGGTATGTCTGATGCATCATGTATGAAAACACCCATGCCCTCAAATGCTGTAATAGATGCTGATGAACATGGGAAACCTGTTGATCAGACAACATATAGAGCAATAATTGGCTCTTTATTGTACCTTACAGCTAGTAGGCCTGATATAATGTTTGCTACATGTATTTGTGCTAGATTCCAAGTTAGCCCTAGAGAGTCACATTTAATCTTAGTTAAGAGAATTCTTAGGTATGTTAAAAGTTGTCCAAATCTAGGTCTCTGGTATCCAAAAGATTCAGCATTTGATTTAACTGGATTTTCAGATGCTGATTATGCTGGATGCAGAATAGACAGGAAAAGCACCAGTGGAACATGTCAGTTCCTTGGTGACAGACTTGTCTCCTGGTTTTGTAAGAAGCAAACATCTGTGTCAACCTCAACTGCTGAAGCTGAGTATATGGCTGCAGGCAGTTGCTGTTCACAAATATTGTGGATACAGAATCAGCTCTTAGACTATGGTTACAACTTAGAGAAGTCTAAAATTTTCTGTGATAATACTAGTGCTATCTCTATAGCACAAAATCCAGTCCTCCATAGTAGGACAAAACACATAGAAATTAGGCATCATTTTCTAAGAGATAATGTAGAGAAAAATAAAATTGAACTTCAATATATTCCTACTGATTTGCAAAGGGGAGATATTTTCACCAAACCTTTGGATGAAAAGAAACACAGTTTCTTCCTAAATCAGTTAGGCATGTTAGATGGAGGAAGCCTTAATTAAATTACAAGATTTTGAAAAGCTAAAACAGACCAAGACTAGGCCAAAAATCCTTCTTTTTGTGTCTGTAGAATGAGTTTAGACTCTGAACTGCGCTCGACATTTTCCCCAAAATCGTCGAACAGAGATCGACGATTTTCCAAAATCGTCGACCAGAGATCGACGCTTTTGCAGTCGTCGATCTGAGTTCAGAGCCCTCGCTAGAACTAGGCTTTCTCTCTTTCTGATCAGAGGCCGTCGAGCTGAGCTCGACGTTTTTCAACATCGTCGAACGAAGATCGCCGATTTTGAAGACTCTTCAGATTCCCTCTGTAGCCCAAATCGTCGAGCTGAGCTCGACGTTTCGTCGAGCTGAGCTCAACGATCTTCCTTTTCGCCGTCGAACCCTAATATAAAATCTTTCTTTCAGCCGTCGTTCTCCTTTTGCGCTTTCATACTCTGCAACTTTCTTTCTTTTCCCTCCAAATTCTCTACGCTTGGTCGTTTTTGGGTTTTCTGTTGCAGGTGAATATGGCTGAATCAAGTGCTGCTATTGCTAAGATGAAGTTTGACACAGGCTTTGACATCGACATAAACTCCTTCGATGGAAGCGACCAGCGCTTCAAGGACATCCTAAACTTATTCAGAGAACAACAGCTGACTCCAATAATGACTACAAGGATGAAGATCGCCTCAGAAGAAATTAAAGAGTGGTGTTATACCGCAACAGACGAGACTGAGAATTCTGTTGTCGGCACCATTAAGGGGACTCAGGTACTTCTATCCCCGGCTCTTTTAACAGAAGTTTTTCAACTCAGTACTGGAGAAGACTCCATTGAACTGTCTGGAGAGGAGTATGACTCCATGCTGGATAGGATGGGTCACAATGCAGTCAACCCTCATAAGCTATTGAAGAAAAATCTTGCTATAGAGTTTCAATTCCTGGCTGATGTAGTTGGGAAGGTGCTGTTGGCCAAGCACTCAGCCCATGACACCATATCCAGATATCAGTTCTGCCTGATGGGAGCTTTATTAGATAAGAAACACCTTGACTGGGGCTCCATCTTCTTCACTCTGATTAAGAAGAAGATCAATAAGAATGCAGTTAGTTGTGGGAGAATCTTAGGGGTCTATCTGCACAAAAGGTGCCCTGACCTTTTAACCTCCTCTGGCATGTTCATCAATGCATCCAAGAGGCTTTCCTGTGCCCTCTTCAGTAAATGGGACAGACAGATCATAAACCCCTCCAGGGCTGCTGCACCACTTCATTCAGGCACAAGGACTATTTCAGTCACTCCTCCAGCAGAAGAGCTTCCTGCTTCTTCCCCTCCTCCAGCCATATCCACCCAAGCCGTCACCTCCTCACCACCAGTCACCACCATAATCATCTCATCCCCAATTACCATTTCCTCACCTATGTCATCCCCTCCTCTATCCACCTCAGAGGAATTCCATCCTCTCTTTTCCTATTCAACCTTCACCCTACCATCCTTCTCACTTATAGATGATTCCTTCATGGATGATTCACCCTCTACTCCTCCTGAGCCACCCTCAACTTCCTCCTTTCAACAAATGCTCCATGACATTCTCTCTCAACCCTCCTTCACACCCTCTCTTACTTCCCCTATCTCCACCTTAACCTCCTCTATCTCCATAATTCCATCTTCTGAACCAACCATTCCCTCTCCACCTTCCTCCACATTTTCAGTTTCAGCCACCATCCCTCCATCCACCTTTGCTCCTACCTCTGGTCAAGCCCCACTTGAGCATGTGGATCATCCTAGTTTGGCAGACAGGCTGTTTGAGTTGCTAGCTCCCAAGCTGGCATCTCTACTGGAGTCTTCCCTGGCTCCACTCCTGAAGCAAGTCCAGGAGCTGTCTACCAAGCTTGCCTCGCTTTCCTCCTCCCTGGCTATCCCCTCTTCTGGGTGCCTTGATTCACCTCTCTCTGAACCAAGGCAGGGGGAGATGCCTTATGAAGAAGTGGATGTGCCAGCTGCTGATCATATGTCTGCTCCAGCTCCAGCTCTTGGATGTGCTTTTGCACTGAATCTGCAGAGGCTGCTATCTATATTTGATACAGTCCATTTCAGCTGTCTGCCTGCAAATCCTGCTGAAGATTTGTCTAAGGCCATTGTGCCTATATCTATCTGTGATCCCAACCATATTGATTCCTACATCAAGTCCTGGAAGGCTGTGGATATCTTTGATGCTGCTACTAAGGCCACTGTGCCTCTTTCTGTTGAAATTGCTGCTGCTGCTACTGCTGACATAGAGATGATTCCAGCAACTGATGCTGATGAAATTGCAGTTGAGACTGCTGATGAAGAGCTTGCCTCATACTTAGTAGATCCCACTCTTACTGCTCCTGCTCTAATGTCTGCTGCTGATCCTGTCTGCTCTGCTGCTGCTCTCTCTCCTCCTGCTCCTGCTGTTTCTGCAAAACTTAAAGCTCAAGAAGAGCATATCAGAAGAATTGATGATCTGTATGATCAACCTCAAAGTTCTGAGAGTGATCAGTACAGGACTGATTCTGATGATTCTGCTAGCACTATTGCCAAGAAGAGAAAAGCTAGAAGTAAAGCAATGATGTCAGTCCCTCCTGCCAAAGCCAAAGACTCCAATGATATTCCATACTACATCTTGCATGACTGCCCCATCTCTGAGCCATGGATGCAATACTCCAAGAATCAACAGAAAGCTATGAAGAAGAAGAGGAAGCTAGACAAATATGAAAAAGGATCTTCTCAATATCAGCCTCCTCCTCCTCCTCCTCCAGATTCTGGCTCAGGCTCAGCCCCTCAAGCTCCAGTTTCCAGACACAGTTCTTCCCAGTATTATCAAAGATCCTATCAAAGGGGACAGCATCAAAGGGGATATCAATCAAGAAGAGATCAATTTAGAGGAAGCCAGAGAGGGCATAGACTTCATCCAAGGGAAGGGCAAGGTCACTCTGACCCTTCTTCAGGTCCTTACCCTTACAAGCTGAAAGACACAATTGTCTCCAGGACTCCTTCTACTGATTCTGAAATCATCAACATATATGATCCTCCTATTCCTTTTGAAGATCCTGAGAACAACCCTGTGTCCTGGACAGCCAGAATGAAAGAATTAGCTGCCCTTGATCAAATAAAAAAGGCCAGAGAACAAGGCAAGGATACTTCAAACATAACTACTTTATCAGAGCAGAGAAAGAAAGAATTAGAGAGATATGCATCACGGAAATTCTTCAATCCAGAAGACTATATGAAGCTGCACCCTGAGGCTGTTGTTCCAAGGCCCAAATCTCAAACTTCTCTAGGTGCAGAGGATGACAGAAGGTCAAAGAAAGAAAGTCAGAATCCTAATAGAGAAATTTTATTTAAAAAGGGAACTGAAAGGAAGTGAACTGTGTAAGCTAAACATTTCATCCACCTTTGGATATCTACTGCTATTTATCTGTGATCTGCTTTGCTGCTATATATCTTCTCTGCAATTTTGTATTAGCTTCTGTATTGTTGTATGCTTTTTATTCCCTATGATTGTCTGTAAATAGTAATCCTAACCCAAATAGGGGGAGATTGTTGGAACACCCTATTACTAATTTGGGTAAGGATCACTATGCTTGTCTTAGGAATCCCAGTTGACCTAGTTGTATAGTTGAGAAGGTCAACATTAGAATGAGTCTAGGGCTTAGAACTTAGGTTTGGAGCTGCCCCCAGGACCATTCCAAGATCAAGGTTGAAGAGCTAAGTCTAAGGCAATTTTCGTCGAGCTCAGGTCGACGAATCGTCGAACTCCGTTCGACGCTCTCTGAGCTCAACTTCAATAAATCGTCGAACTCCGGTCGACGATCTTCGAGCTCAGATCGACTATCTGCTTTTGGCTAGCTTCTGCTTAGTCGTCGAACTCCCGTCGACTATCTTCTAGCTCAGTTCGACGATCCCTCCTTCAAGTTTTCTGTCTGCTTGTCTCATTTCATCTCTGAGCTCAGTTCGACGATCGTAGAGCTCAAATCGATGTTTTTTTTTGGAAAGATCGACGCTTTCAGGAATTCAAATGCTGCTGTTCTTTGGAATGTTTTTGAATATTATCAGCATTTATGTCAGAAGATCTCCCAGCCGTTTGTCTTTATTCTGGAGCAAGTTTCAAGGAATTATTCAGAGAATGTTTGCTGGACTTTCCTCTAGAAGACAAGACTCTTTTTGGAAGACATTTATGACTCCCAACGGCTAACTTGGACAAGAAAACTTTAGAAAATTTCAATTCCTCTCTTCTGTGTTTTTAAGATATACAGAATACACAAGAGAAAACAGGATACATAGATTGACAAGAAAGAAAGTGAACACACAGAATAGAGAATACTGATAGCAGAAGAACAACAGAAGAACTGTGACTTCAAAAATCTTCTTGCTGACTGAAAAGTGTTCACAATCTCATCTCAGAACTCCAGACACCTCATTTTTCAGCCTTCTTGCTGAAACCCTCCTTTGCTGGAGATCAAAGTTCTGAAGACCTATCACCCTAGAGCAAAGCTTCTTTTCCTGAACCTTTCTACATCTTAGGGGGAGCTTTGACATCATCAATCCACTTGTGCTTCTCTCATTTGATTGAGAACAGAGAAGACACCCTTCACTCTTATTTTTCTTTTCCTGCTGTAAAAGGGTTCTTGAACTCCCTTCAAAAGTTCTGTCTGGTTCTGAGAGCCTTGTCAAAACTCAGTGGTGGCAAGACACCTTATCAAAAAATCTAGTTTTGGTTTTTGGGCACCTTATCAAAAGCTCATTGGTGTCAGGACACCTGATCAACTCATCCTGAGTGGATTCCTACCAAGGGTGGTAGAAGAGTGGATGTACCCAGGTTTTTGGGGAACCACTATATCTCCTTGTGTCTTCTGGTTTTTTTGTGTGATTTGTCTGCTGTGTGCTGTGCTCTTTACTTTTTGGTTTTTAACCTCTTACTAGCACTCTACACTATATCATAAATTGAATTTTATATGTGCTGTTTATTTCAACTGTGAAAAATTATTTTAAAATACTCTATTCACCCCCCCTCTAGAGTTGAGATAGATCTTACCCTCACTTTCAGTGGGGCAAATCATGCTTAGTATTTTTTACTAACGGTCGGTGGACCAAACATTTTAGGGGCTCCGAATGGGAGATAGGGAGCAACAGCAGGAGATGCAGCACTAGTGGAGTATTGTGCACATGGAGGTGGGCTAGTCTAGTACAGGAGCACTAGCCTCTGGCTCAGTGAGTGTTAGTTTTACTTCGCTTCCACGAGAGTGTTGTAGTGAGGTCATGATGTATCGGGCATGAGCCCATTTATATTTCTATGTTACTATTCTATTTCAGTATCTTTGTCCCTGTGGACTTTGCTATGATTCATGCTCATATATATATATGTTGTGATCTTTGTGGACTTGACTTGATTGTCTTCACTATTATACTTCTACTTCTTTGGCGATCAATAATGCTGGCTGGATCGACGTTCTATATTGGAGACCCTCCCGAGTGTCGGTGTCACCACAAAATGGCGATTATGGGCGTAAGACCCGGTAGCGTAGCAAAAAAGGTGTCTTACAAACTTGTATCAAAGGTAACCTCAATTCGAAGAGAAGAAGTCCACAAACCCTAGACCACCCCGCGCTAGCTTTATTTGAGGACAAAATAGCAGTGGAAGTAATGGTGTGCCCATAAGTGGAATCACATATAAAAGTCCAATTTTTCATTAGTTCCACTTGTTCATCAACTAACAATAGGAATTTTCCTTGTAGACTTTGGCAAACCCTAACCCTTAATAGGGTAGCCCTCAGGCACAAAACATGTTTCCACCCCCGCCGGCTCATACTTCATTCCAGTAGACGGAGATGAGATAGACACTGATGGCTATTATGGAGGCCTTCTGGGCTCAACAGGCTCAGGCTCCACAACCCAATCCCGAGGCTAACTAGTTGAGTGTCTTTTAGGGGCTTTCTCCTCCATCCTACCTTGGGACAGAGTCAACAGTCCGTACAGAGGAGTAGCTGGACATTATTTACGAGATACTGGCTGGGATTCGATGCTCGACGGAGGAGGCAGTAGCCTTGTCAGCTTCCTGCTTGGATTCACATGCGAAGAGATGGTGGAAGTCACTGTTAGACACCACATTCGCTGGAGTGGATTGCGCGGCCATTTCCTAGGAGGAGTTCAAAGTAGATCTATTGGAGCATTTTGTACCACAGTAGGCGAGTGATGAGTTGGATGATAGGTTCTTGTTGTTGAGGCAGGACAGTAGGACGGTGTTGGAGTACTATCGGAAGTTCACACATCTAGCCAGCATTGCAGACTCATACCAGCTGGATGACGCGCGCTATGCAAATAGGTTCTATAAGGGCCTTCATAATGACATGATGCATGCCCTTCTCTTCATTTCTGATGGGAGCTTTGCCAGGATCTTGGAGATTGCCCAGAAGCTAGAGGCAGACCAGCATACAGTCCGGTGGTGGAAGAGACCGACTATTGACTTAGTGATCAGTGGAAGGAGAGACCAGCCGAGAGGATGGGTCATTGGGGAAAGGAGGAATGGGGATAAACCCCACCAAGGAGGACAAACACGAGCAGAGGAACCCGATGGTGTTGGCTCCTCAGCCTTTATAGATACGGGAGATGCCGAGGGCAGTGGAGGAGGCACCGACGTTCTTTCAGTGCAACCAGCCGGGACATATTCAGAGGGACTAAACCCTACGGGAAGCTCAACCTCTAGCATTACAGGATGCCCCACCTGCTCGGCAGCTTGGAGGTCGAGGACGTGGCCGAGGATGTGGATTTCAGGGTGGTGACTGCAGAAAGGACAGAGGGCAGGTGTATGCCCTGGAGTTGGCTCAGCCCCGGAACCCAGGGAGGGTTATAGCAGGCACAACACTAATTTTAAATTCTTTACTAGATATAATATGGTTGTAGAATTGCTAGGAATAGGAGGGAAATTATAACTAGACATCAAAGACATTTAATAAACTCAGGGGTAGTTATGGTATGCGGCAAGGTTGCCCATACCTTAATCGACATGGGGCGCACAGCTTTGTCTCGGAGGACTTTATCAAGGACCTGGAGGGCATCAAATATTACGAGGGAGTAACCAGGAGGGCACGTCTCTCCAATGGGATGGATGTTCGGTCTACGGCAAAATGCCTTCTAAGGGTGACAATTGATGGGTTAACCCTCGATGCTCCGGCGACGATCTTAAGCTTGCCAGATTTCGATCTTGTTCTGGGAATGTCATGGCTCGCCTAGAACCATGCTCAGATTTATTGCCCGACGAGGAAGGTTGTACTTAAATATGACAACACTTATACGACCTTCGAAGGTACTATTCCGATCTCCCGCCAAATACTTTCTTCTGTTCAGGCCGTCAAGGCCCACCTATAGGGGGACGTGGTATATAAGGTGCTATTCGAGATGTCCGATACCCAGGACCCTATGGTTAGCATTCCGGTAGTACAGGATTTTGCACTTGTGTTTTCATAGAAGTTGTCAGGGCTACCACCGCATTGAGAGAAAGACTTCCAGATACAACTTATGTCAGGGGCTAAGCCGGTAACCAGAGCTCCGTATTGTATGGCCCTGAAGGAGCTGGTAGAATTTCGAAGCCAGCTATAAGAGTTAGTGGAAGATGGGTTTGTCAGGCCGAGCTCCTCGCCATAGGGAGCTCAAGTATTATTCGTGAAGAAGAAGGACGAGACGCTCAGATTGTGCATTGATTACAGATCACTAAACAGGAAGATGGTCCGGAACACGTATTCCCTACTGAGGATTGATGAGCTGTTTAACCAGTTTGAAGGAGATTACTAGTTCTCAATGCTGGATCTGACGTCAGGTTACTACCAGCTACGGATTCAGGAGGAGGACATCCCGAAGACTGCTTTCAATAGTAGATACGGGCTATATGAGTTCACCGTGATGCCCTTCGGGCTCACAAATGCACCATCCGCATTCATGAGTTTGATGAACCGGGTATTCGAGGACTATCTGGACATCTTCGTCATAGTGTTTATTGACGACATCCTCATTTATTCGAGGACCGAGAAGGTGCATGCGTGTCATTTGGAACTAACTTTAGAGAGGCTCTGGGAGCACAGTCTGTTTGCTTAGTTTAGCAAGTGCAAGTTTTGGCTGAAGGAGGTGGCCTTCTTGGGCCATATTATCAGTTGAGCGGGATTGGCAGTGGATCCATCAAAGGTTCATGCATTATGGGATTGGCCACCGCTGAAGATGGCCACAGATGTGAGGAGTTTCATAGGACTTATCGGTTACTATTGGAAGTTCGTAGAGGGATTCTCCCGGATTCCTCTCCCACTCTCATCTCTGACGAAGAAGGACACTTCATTTGTTTGGAAGCCATATTGTGAGGTTGTCTTCCTGGATCTGAAGGGTCGACTTACCTCAGCCCCTATCCTTGCCCTTCCACCTGGGAAGGAAGGATTTTAGGTTTGTAAAAATGCATCGTATCAGGGGATGGGTGCTTTTCTGATGTAGAACAAGCACGTGATAGCTTACGCCACCCGCCAGTTGAAGAAACATGAGCAATACTACCCAGTACGTGACTTGGAGATGGGGGCGGTTATCTTCGCTTTGAAGATTTGGCTGCACTATCTCTATGGTGTCCATTGTGATATTTTCTCGGATCACAAAAATTTGAAGTACATGGACACGCAGAAGGAGCATAACATCCGAAAGGGCACTAGGTAGAGTTTTTGTCAAACTATCAGTACACCATGCAATATCATCCCGAGAAGTCGAAAGTGGTAGCAAACTCTCTGAGCTAGAAAGCCACTACATCAGGAGTAGGGCCTCAGCTGATGATCCAGAGCTGTATGAGGAGTACCTGGCATCGATGAGCACCGCCTAGGATATCCGGGATCTCATTAGGGACGGGCAGAGGCTGGATGCGAGCATGGAGCCGATTTTTAGGGCCTTGGAGGAAGGCACGACAGGGGATTACTTTCTGAGAGATGGGATATTGTGATTTAGAGGCAAAGTTTATATATCGACATGAGGCCAAATTTGGGAGGATATCATGACAGAGGCACACTGCAGCAGATATTCAGTGCACCCGGGTATCACGAAGATGACAGCGGGTCTAAAGAGGACTATGTATTTGCCTGGCATGAAGAAGGATATCACTTATTTTATGACGGATTGCGAGCCATGTCATCTCATAAAGGTAGAGTGTAAGAGTCCGTCAAGATTATTACAACCACTACCGGTGTCGGAGTGGGAGTTCGACGACATAGCCATGCATTTCATTCATGATCTCCCTCGATCATATGCGGGAAACGATTCGATATGGGTGATCATCGACAAGTTGATGAAGGTGTCCAGGTTCATTCCGATATGAATGGATGCTCCGGTTGACTATTTGGTGCGGATGTTCATGGATCAGTTTGTTAGCTATCATAGCATGCCAAGGACGATCGTGTCGGATCGAGATGGATGGTTTATGTTAGACAGTGGAGGTCAGTCCAAGCTTACCTAGGGTCCCAGTTGACATTTAGTACAACCTTCCACCCTAAGACGAACGTATAGACAAAGCATACCAACATAACACTAGAGGATCTCTTACGCTTATGCATCCTGGACCGCAGGGGGGGCATGGGAGAGACTGTTGCCATTGATCGAGTTCTCGTATAACAACAATTATTAGTCCTGTTACAACCCGTATTTTCTCCGTATTTAAAGTATGTATCAGAGTAAGGATAAAACATGCGCTGTGATGCCACGTCACGCAAGGGATAACTATAGATGCTCAGGCAGACTCCCACCCTACTTTTTATAAGAAATTCATAAGTTTTTATGAAAGAAATCCAATTTTAAGTTAACTTGGTCGTATCCCTTGACTCAGTGGATCAACTAGTCCACAAGAAAAATATAGTTATACGTTACAGAAAATACTTGATTAAATTGATTAATAACCTACATGAATATAAACATCCACAAAGGACAATACATGGTAGGCAAGAATCTAGATTTATTATAAGCATAGAAATAGTCTTTACGTTAGCTAAAAGATAATGACTTTAGGTTTGAAATATAATACGCATGAATGAGTTAAATAGGACTAGTGATTTAATAGTTTATAATAGCTAACATGCAAACTAGCATAAATCTTTCCTAGAGAGCAAGTAAAAAACAACTATAAGAGGTAAACTTAGCAATTTAACAAAATACTTAACATCTAAAAGAAAACCACTAGTTCGAGTCAACAACCTGACACGAACCCACTGAAGGTATGTATGTTTGTACTGATAAGGAAACAACAAAACTACCTCACAACGATAAGTAAAACACTGTAACCACAGCAGTCTACAAGCAACCACCAAACCTAACCGCTCCACCGGCTACTGCCCTGAACCTAAGGCATTCAAAGAAAGAACACCTCAGCAAGAAAATACAAGTGGCAAAGGAAGCAATCAGATAATAAATAAGTGAAAACAGAATGGGGGTTTACCAAACCCAATTATAAGAAGGCTGACAACCTCAGTTAATAAGAAATAAAACAACGGTAAGGACTAACTTACCGACTCCAAGAGTAGGAAAATTTGCACCAAGTGCAATAAAGATCTAAGCTTCGAAGATATGTACATAAGTGAGTTCATAAATAAATAACAAACTCATCATAAAATGAGCATATACATCGGGGCAAAACCGACACCTATGGGGGGAGAACCCTCAGCCAGCACACCCACAGTCACAACACTACTGGGGTCAAAAGAAAGGTGTTCTTATGCCTTGATGCACCCAAAACTTGAAAAACAACAACTGTGGGGGGAGACCCTCCGCCAGCACACCTATAGTCACAAACCCACCAACGTCAAAAGATCATAGCCAACCATGGTCATAACTAAAACACTTGCAATATTGATAAAATCATAACCCAAAACACATGTTGACTTCAAAGAAATAAGGGATAAAAACCCCAAAATCACACTAAGCCCCAAATTTCCCATGACAAACGGTAAGCAATACCCAAAAATATACCCTAAGGTCCAAACTCGACGAATCTGGTCAAAACCAGCGAAAAATTCTAATTCCTTGCTAATTCGGCGAGTATACCTGACCAATCACAATGATACTCGACTAATTCTAAATTACTCAGCAAAAATGAACTAACGATACTCGATGAATTCCTATGATATATGCAGAAATTCCCTTAGC
Organism: Platanthera zijinensis; assembly: GCA_039513925.1. NCBI lineage: Eukaryota > Viridiplantae > Streptophyta > Magnoliopsida > Asparagales > Orchidaceae > Platanthera > Platanthera zijinensis. Next base: position 86,048,368 of record CM077082.1, read on the forward strand.
TAACTTATGATATTCGATGAATTGTTGATACTCGCCGAAAAATACTTGGACTAATAAACCCACACCCCGCGAATTATACTCGGTAAAACTACCATCGATACTCGACGAACTGGCCTAAGATATTCGACGAATCGGCCTTAACGGACTCGGCGATACTCGTCGAATTTACCTTAGGCAAAAGAAGTATTCTATATTCGATGAATCCTAACTGCGAAAACTACCTCCCTATTGTCGACGAATTCTACACATCCGATACTCTACAAATTACGCGATACTCGCCGAATCGCTGACAGACTTCTTTATCCTTAAATCAGCGAATTTCGCTCGAACGATGGAACCCATATATGCCAAATTTCTGGCTGAAATTTTCAACTATGCTATGGGTTCTTCCAAAACTCAACCTACACTACTCCAATTCTCTAAGGGAGGAGGAAGGAAAAGAAGTTAAGGACTAAAAATGAACATGCAAGGAGAAAGGTCCACTTGCCTTGAAACTTCAGAGAATCGCCGCCCGCTCGCACCGCGATAATGATCGGCCGTGAAAAGTCCCTTGCAATGTTTGCTGAAACTTTTGGAGGGGAAAAGGAGTCAAACCATCAAACCCTAACTCACAAAAATTGGAGAAACAGGGAAAACCTACTACGATCGCGTAGCCATCGCCGAGAGCTTTCCAAATCTCTTGTCTATTGACTAATCCGACCACCGGACTTTTGTAAATCGCCGGCCGAAAACACACCAAGCCCGCCATACTCCTCTCTTTCGCGAAATAGCGCCGTCAGGTTAAGGAAGATGATGAATAGGAATAGGGTTGAAGCGACCTAATTCTATTTATACTTATAAAAATAATATAATATATATTATTAATTAAATAACATCAAACGACGCGAAATCCAAATCAACTTGAAATTCTACGAAAATCGTACCGTAGCTAAATACCGATGCAACGAATCCAACGACGAAGTCAGAATCAAAATCCGTCAAGCCAAACTCGGGTAAAAAGCTCCTAAAGTCAGAACACAAAAATTCCCAAAAAGGCTCCACCGAGTCACCAAAACAGACTCGACTCGTAAGGGAATCTCACAAACAGGCTAAAACGCAGCAACACTGAAAGCCTATTGAGAAAAACCAAGCTCTAACCACATCTCCTGCTAAACACGCGTTAACGTAACGCCCTGACGTTAGAAACATGCCAATAAAAGAATTTACATAAACATCAAAAATTATGGGGCGTTACAGCCACTCCGCCTAAAAGAAAGTTTCGTCCCAAAACTTTATGCAAAAAAACTCCTACTATAGAAGAAAAACCACCAAGGGTATCAAATACATACCAAACAAACTAGGAGAATAGATGAGGATGAGCCTCCCTCATAACTAACTCCAACTCCCAAGTCGCGCTCTCCACGTCTTGGTTCCGCCACAAAACATTAACCATAGGTATTATCTTCCTTCGCAATACCCAATCTTGAGTATCCAAAACATGAACATGCACCTCCACATAAGAAAGGTTAGACTCCAACTAGGGCACAAAATCAAGAACTTGTGTGTCTCTAACAACACACTTTTGCAATTGGCTCACGTGAAAAACATCGTGCTCACCCGGAAAACTTGCGGCCAAATCTAGCCTGAAAGCTGACACACCAATCCACTCAATAACATCACATGGTCACACATACCTGGAGTCCAACTTATGGTTCTTACTAAACCTTTTTTACACCATATATCGGGGAAACCTTAAGAAACGCCATGTACCCAATAACAAACTCCAAATCGGTCCTACGCCGATTGGCATTCTTCTTATAGCGCTCTTCAGCTATCAGTAGCTTCTCTCGAATAAGCATTACAGAAACATCCATCTCTTCTAATGCTTCAGGACCCAACAATGGTCTCTCACCATCCTCGGCCAAAAATAAGGGAGTTCTGTAACGCCTCCCATACAGAGCCTCAAACGAGGCCATCTGCAAACTCTCTTGGTAACTGTTATTGTATGCCAATTCCATCAGTCTCAAATGCTATTCCAATGCTCCTCCGTGGTCCAAAATATAATACCTGATCATATCCTCCATGATCTGATTTATTTACTCTCTCCGTCTGACCATTTGTCTGTTGAAGATAGGCGGTGGAATACCTCAAATCGGTACCCAACCCTTCCCATAAACCCTTCCAAAAGCGGGACGTAAACCTGGAGTCTCGATCTGATATAATACTAATAAGAACTCAATGCAGCCTGATAACCTCATCTAAGTATAACTCGGTTATCTTCTTCATGGGGTAATCAATCTTAACTGCCCAAAGTGAGCACACTTCGTCAGTCAATCCACTATAATCCAATCTGAAACATGCCCCCTGGGAGATCTCCTCAAACCAGTAATAAAATCCATGGAAATACTCTCCCACTTCCAACTTGGAATCTCTAAGGGCATTAACTTGCCACCAGGCCTTCCATGATCAGCCTTAACTTGCTTGCATGTGAAACATTATGATACAAATTTAGCTATATCACCCTTCATCTCATACCACCAGACAATCAACTTCAGATCTTAAAACATCTTAGTAGAACTAGGGTGGTAGGCAACACTGGAACCATGAGCCGCGCTGCACAACTTAACTCAATTATCCTCAATAGCGGGGATACAAAATATACCGTGGTACTTCAAAGTACCCACGTAATCAATCAAAAAGTCTGGAAACTCCCCTTTCTCATTTCTATTATAAAGGTGCAACAAATCAGGATCTTCCTTTTGGTGTAGTCTTGTAAGCAAAATCTATGAAGGCTCTGCTACCACCAAACTACTAGGCGAGTCACAACCACCAACCAAACATTCATCAGGGTAAATTCCTTAACCATAGAATCCACAGAAAGATTAAATATTTTTGCTGTCTTCCTACTCAAGGCATCAGCTACCACATTTGTTTTGCCTGGATGGTATTGGATCTCAACATCATAATCTGCAACATACTCTAACAACCTCAACTGGCACAAGTTCAATTCCTTTTGAGTGAAAACGTACTTTAAACTCTTATGATCCGTATAAATCTAACAAAATGTGTCATATAATAGGTGTCTCCACAGATTCTGTGCATAAATCATAGCTGCGAACTCTAAATCATGCGTATGGTAGTTTCTCTCATGAATCTTTAACTGCCTCGACCCATATGCTCTTACTTTGACCTCTTGCATCAACACACAACCAAGTATCACGTGTGATGTGTCCACATATATAGCATACTCTAATCCTTCAGTAAGCAAAGACAACACTAGAGAACTACACAATCTCCTCTTAAATTCTAGAAAAGCCTGCTCGCACTTTTCACTCCACACGAAAGCTGCGTTTTGTGTGCGTCAGTTTAGTCAATGGCGCAGACAACGTAGAGAAACCCTCTACAAATCTTCTATAATAGCTAGCCATCACTAGGTAGCACCTTATCTCTTTCGGAGTGGCAGACCAATTTCAATCCATAACAACAACTATCTTTTCTGGGTCAATAGAAATCCCATCCTTATTAACCATATGACCCAAGAAAGAAACCTGAGGCAACCAAAACTCACATTTACCTAACTTGGCAAACAACCTATGCTCCCTTTAAAAAAATAGAACCATCTGTAAGTGTTGGGCATGCTCATCAACACTACAGGAATATACCAAAATAATGTTTATATACACAACCACGAAATGGTCTAAAAAATCCTTGAACACATGGTTCATCATATCCATAAAGGCAGAGGGTGCATTCATCAAACCAAAAGACATCACCAAGAATTCAAAAAGTCCATGCTGGGAATGAAAAGCGGTCAGTTGAATATCCATCTCACGAATCCTCAACTAGCGGAAGCCTGAGCGAAGGTTAATCTTCGAAAACACAGAACTGTCACGCAACTGATCAAATAAATCATCAATTCTCGGCAGGGGATACCTATTCTTGACGGTTACCTTGTTCAATTCTCTATAATCAATACACAACCTCATTGATCCATCCTTTTTCTTTACAAACAAAATGGGTGCACCCCAAGGCGATGAACTCGGCCTAATAAAACCATCTGATGCAGCTCAACTAGATTGGTATGTAACTCCACCAGCTCACACGGGTCCATCCGGTACGGCGCCTTAGCAATAGGATGGGTACTGGCTCTAGATCTATGACGAACTCCACTTCTCTCTCAGGCGGAAGACCAGTAAGATTATTAGGAAATACATTTGGAAGATCAAGCACCATAAGAATCTTCTCGATACATGGCAAACCAACCACGGTTTTCCAAACGGAAACCAAACAAGCAAAATAACCAGAATCTAAAAGCTTCCGAGCACATACCGCAGAAATAATAAGAGAACTCTGGTGCGGATAACCATAAAAACTCCTAGGTTGTCTGTTGTTCATCTTGAAGTCCAAGCGCTTGACCTTGTATTAGATGACTACATCATACTTGGACAACCAGTCCATCGCCAAAATCATGTCGAAATCTTCCAAGTCTATCACTTTCAGATCAGCAATGGCTAGAAAATCACCTAACATAATCAGACAACTATGAATGCCTTGGTCCGACACCACTGAATCTCCAGAGGGAAACTCGACACGAAATGCTTCGCCAACATGATCTAGGGTCAAATGGTGACGGTCTACAAAGTTCCTAGCCACGAACGAGTGGGTAGAACTGGAATCGAGAAGAACGCGCGCTTAGTAGTTCTTTACCTTAAAATTTCATATAAAATTACGTACGTAGCTAGACGAACAAACGTTGAAACTCTAGCTAACAGATAAGAACTAGATTAGAATCTAACCCGAGATTACCCGGGTTGAAGATATAGTTTCTTCCTCGTTCACCACAATTTGTTTACCCTTTCCTTTATCCAATTGCTGCAGATGCTGCAAGGCTTGAAGTGGGGATGGCTGCTGCGTGGGCTGAGCCTGCAGGCACTTTGACTTAACATGCCACTTCTGTCCACATTGGAAGCAGATCTTGTTCTTTTCCCAACAATAGGCAACATCGTGCCTCCTCCGCATACACGTAGAACAAACTAAGTCTCTTTTAGGAGAACTCTAAATTGCTTGCACCTGCTTTCACTTTTGAGCTCCCAATATCTTAAAGCATTCCTTGAACGAATGGCCCGACCAGCCATAGAAATTGCACACCATATTGCTTCTTTTCTTTGAAGCAGGACCAGAATCCTCGGAGTCCTTACCATTATCAAATTTTCTCTTTTCTTTTCTTTGCATCATACCATAATCCTCTGCATTTCCAATAGTCTCAAATCCCAAGGTTGCTCCCACTACTCTCGCATCGGTCCTGGATTGGTAAGTTCTGGTAAACTACTGGATGTCATTTTGGTGACCTCCCAAGAAACCTTTAACTCTGCACTCCTCAACAACTATCAACTCAGACGCTATCTTACTCAATTTACTGATCCCATTCTCATACTTAACCAGTGCGGGGGTCTGATCACCAGGCTGCTGCCCTAAGGTGGCAGTCAATAATGCCTGCAATTGTGCTTGCATTACCACCACCTGACATGCCAGTCTCCATATTCTGGCGCAGTTCTACAATCATGGCCTCACCCTACGCTCCTGAGAACTCACCCTCAAACTAGGGGGTCGAACTTATCGCAACACGATATGGTGACATCCTAATAGCACAATGAATATCTAATCAAAACCTAGCTTAACCGCTAGAACCAAACAACTCAGTTCAAACAATACTTAATTAAATACTTGCTCATGCTGCTGACTTGATCTTGGATTTCTATTTTTGATGTCATGCCTAAACAAAGGATGATATACCGTCATCCTACGGACTCGTGTGCCTAAACCATGAATGCATGAATTATTATTCTCTTTGACTCAAAGCCATGTGTGTACGTATGTCATCATATAATTCTTTAGCTTGGTACGTGTGCTGATGCAATGTTATGTCATGTTTGTTGTGCTATGCAATCTAAAAAGGCTTTAATGCATGTTATGAGTGGTGTACACATAAAATATTATGTATCCAATACTACATTATATCACATGCAATGAAAATCAAAATCTAGTGGGCATTTATGTGATGATTGTTATGCATCCCATACTACATAACAGTCACATGTTGCTTCCAATGAGGATTCATAAATAACCATATAGTATGCATCCCATACTACATAATATGCCCCTTATACTTCTTATCATGCTTATGAGTATAGCATTCGTGCTTCAACCAAGGGGTACTGATGTCACATCAGTGTGTGTATGAAATGTTAATAGACAGCTAACACTAACCTGAGATGGTTATTAAACTAATTGACAAACAACCCATCCCTATGATACCAACTATCAAAACCCATATTTTCTCCGTATTTAAAAGATGTATCAGAGTAAGGAGAAAATACGCGTTGTGATACCACATCACACAAGGGATAACTACTGACGCTCAGGCAGACTCCCACCCTACTTTTTATAAGAAATTCATAAGTTGTTATGAAAGAAATCCAGTTTTAAGTTACGTTGGTCGTATCCCTCGGCTCAGTGGATCAACTAGTCCTCTAGAAAAATATAGTTATACGCTGCGGAAAATACTTGTTTAAATTGATTAACACCCTACATGAGTATAAAAATCCATAAAGGACAACCCATGGTATGCAAGACTCTAAATTTATTATAAGTATAGAATAGTCTTTACGTTAGCTAAAAGATAATGAATTTATGTTTGAAATATGATACGTATGAATGAGGTAAATAGGACTAATATTTTTATAGTTTAAAATAGCTAACATGCAACCTAGCATAAAACCTTCCCAGAGAGCAAGTAAAAACAACCACAAGAGGTAAACTTAGTAGCCTAGCAATATACTTAACATCTAAAAGAAAACCACCAGTGGGCGTCAATAACCTAACACGAACCCACTGAAGGTATACATGTCTGTACTGATAAGGAAATAACAAAACTACCTCACAATGGTGAGGAAAACACTGCAACCACAACAGTCCACAAGCAATAACCAAACCTAGCCGCTCAACCGGCTACTGCCCTGAACCTGAGGCATTCAAAGAAAGAACACCTCAGCAAGAAAATACAAGTGGAAAAGGAAGCAATCAGATAATAAACAAGTGAAAACAAAATATGGGTTTATCGAACCCAATTATAAGAAGGCTGACAACCTCAGCTAATAAGAAATAAAACAGCGGTAAGGACTAACTTACCGACTCCAAGAGTAGGAAAATTTGCACCAAGTGAGATAAAGATATAAGCTTCGAAGACATGCACATAAGTGAGTTCATAAATAAATAGCAAACTCATCATAAAATGAGCATATACACCGGGGATAAACCGGCACCTATGAGGGAGAACCCTCCGCCAGCATACCCATAGTCACAACCCTACTGGGGTCAAAAGAAAGGTGGTCCTATGGCTCGACACACCCAAAAATGTGAAAATCGCACCTGTGGTTGGAGAACTCTCCTCCAGCACACCCACAGTCACAAACCCACCAGGGTCAAAAGATCATAGCCAACCATGGTCATAACAAAAACACCTGCAATACTGATAAAATCATAACCCAAAACACAGGTTTACTTCAAAGTAAGGGAGAAAAACCACAAAATAATACTAAAACCCCAACTCTCCCATGACAAACGAGATGCAAATACCAAAAATATACCCTAAGGTCCAAAGTTGACGAATCAGGTCAAAAACAGTGAAAAATTTTAAGTCCTGGATAATTCAGAGAGTATACTCGATGAATCACAATGATACTCGATAAATTCCACATTTCTCGGCGAAAATGACCTAACAATACTCGACGAATTCCTATGATATACGCCAAAATTCCCTTAGCTAACTTACGATATTCGACGAATTGCTGACACTCGCTGAAAAATACTTGGACTAACAAACCCACACCCGACGAATTATACTCGGCAAAACTACCATCGATACTCGATGAACTGACCTAAGATATTCGGCGAATCGGCCTTAACAGACTCGACGATACTTGCTGAATTTACCTTAGGCAAAAGAATTATTCTATATTCGATGTATCCTAACTGCGAAATCTACCTCCCTATAGACGAGAAATACTACACAGCCAATACTCGTCAAATTACGCGATACTCGCCGAATCGCTGACAGACTTCTTTATCCCAAAATTAATACATTTTGCTCGAACGATGGCACCCATACACGCCGGTTTTTTGGTTGAAATTTCCAACTATCCTATGGGTTCTTCCAAAACTCATCCTACACTACTCCTGTTCTCTAAGGGAGGAGGAAGGAAAAGAAGATAAGGACTAAAAGTAAACATGTAAGGAGAAAGGTCCACTTGCCTTGAAACTTCGGAGAATTGTCGCCCACTCGCACTACGACAAGGATCGACCGTGAAAATGCCCGAGCAACATTTCATGAAACTTTTGGAGGGGAAAAGGAGTCAAAACCTCAAACCCTAACTCAAAAAAAATCATAGAAATGGGGAAAACTTATCACGATCGTGTAGCCATCGTTGAGAGATTTCCAAATCTCTAATCTATTCATGAATCCGACCACCGGACCTCTGGAAATCACCCGTCGAAAACAAGTCAAGACCGCCAAAGTCCTCTCTTTCGCAAAACAGCGCCGTCAGGTTAAGGAAGATGATGAATAGGAATAGGGTTGACGCGACCTAATTCTAATCATACTTATAAATATAATATAAAATATATTATTAATAAATAACGTCAAACAATGCGAAATCCAAATCAACTCATAATTCTATGAAAATCGTATCATAGATAAATACCGACGCTACAAATCCAATGGTAAAGTCGGATCGAAATTCGATAAGATAAACTCGGGCAAACACCTCCCGAAGCCAAAACACAAACATTCCCAAAAAGGCTCCACCGAGTCACCAAAACAGACTCGGCTCGCAAGGGAATCTCACAAATAGGCTAAAACCCAGCCACACTGAAAGCGTACTGAGCAAAACCAAGCTCTAACCACAACACCTGCTTAACATGCGTTAACGTAATGCCCTGAAGTCATAAATACGCCCAAAAAAGAATTAACATAAAAAATTTAAAATTTAGGGGCGTTACAAGTCCAGTATAGGCAGGGCCCCTTACAAGGCATTGTATAGACGAAGGTGCAGAACCCCACTATCTTGGATCTGGGATGAGGATCCAAAGGCACTTAGAAAAGAGTTTGTAAAGGACACCGATGGTTAGGTGAGCTAATAAGTTGTAATTATACCTACTTCTATATTATTGTTATTATGATATTTAACTTTATTTTTGCCCTTTTTTGTTTGTTTTGTTCAATAAATTGTTCATATTTTGTAAATTTTATTTCTAACTTAGTTGTTTTTGTTTTCCAGAAAAATTCAGAAAAAAGTCAAAATTTGACTTGACACGCCCATGTAATTGACTTGACACGCTTGTGTCAGGCACTCAACGCCTTCGGCCAGTCGACACTCAACGATTTTAGATGTCGACACTCAACCCCATCATGCCATGCCCGTGACCAAGCCCGTCACGCCCGTGTCAATGTCCGACACTCAACTCTTTATCACACTCAATGCTGCCGAGATCAGAACTGCCAGTTGTCTAAGTCACGCCCCCCAACACGCCCGTGACCAAGCCTATCACGCTCGTGACCGCCATGTGTTCCTTCTAGAAGCCTCCAGATCGCAGATTGGCGCTCGAAGATCGTCGACCACTGCTTGACACACCCGTGACAAGCTTGTCACGCCCGTGACCGCCACGTGTCACCTTCCCGAACCTACCAGAACGGCGCCAGCTCGCCGAAGTCACTAAGTCAAACACGGCAGCTGTGACTCGCCCCCTGTCACGCCCGTGACCAGGGCGTGTCACACCCGAAATTTTGCCTATAAATAAAAATTTTCTATAATGCCCAAGGGTTCACTTTTTTGAGCCAACTTTAGTGTGTCTTCTTGTGGGCTGCCCTTGGTGTTTCCAATCCAATGTAAGGAGAACTTTCTCCCCCCTCCCTTCTTATGTTTGTTTTAGCTTTTTCATTAGCTTTGTAATAGTTTGTAATAGATTAAAATATGGAAATAAAAATGTTGTTTTTTTTCTTTGTCTCTCTACATGGAATGAAAATAGATTTGGGTGGCTCACTTTCTTTCTCCTTTTTATCATCTTATTTTACTTTGTCTATCTCTTTATGAAAATCACAATTAGTGTAACTTGTTTTAATATTTCATGCTTTTAATATGTTGTAATGTCAGGTTTCATTATAGGTTTTTATCTAAAAAATGAGCCGTTATAATGGTAAAATTTTGTTTAAGTCTTATTTTCAAAATCAAAGTTATATTGGAAACTTTTTAAAGACTTACATTTTCATTCCTATGAAATTATAAAAGAGGTTTTGAAGTGATTTTTTTTCGATTTTTTACTTAGCTTTGTCTTAGGATTGTAAAACTTTTTGTTCCTTTAATTTTTATTTTCACTTTTTCATCACTTTTATGGAATCCTAAGAATGAAAATATAAACATTTTAATTTTTCAACAACTTTGATTTTAACTTTGTTTTCAAAAAACTTTTGGTTCTTTAAATTTTATTTCATCTTTTTATGTGTTTTTATCATGTTCTAAGAATATAAATTAGGTTGTTTTAATTTTTAGGTAACTTTGTTTTTCTTGTTTTTACTTAGTGTGTGTGAGTATATGAGACTAACTTTTCATGTTTTCTTTCATGCTTTCTTTAATCACGTAGAGTGCGTGGGTGTAGGTGATAACTTTTATTGTTTTTTTTATTCTTTCTTAAATTATGTAGAGTGCGTGCGTGTATGAGATAATTTTATTGCTTTCATTCTCCCGCCCACTCATTCGAGCCGGGACTCGCAATTTTATCGTTTTCTCAATTATGTAGAGTGTGTGCGTGTGTGCATTTATTTCCGCCTACTCATTAAGAGTTAAACGACGCTCTGCTTTAATGTTTCGTCCACTAATTTGAGTGGGACTTGTAATTTTCCTTTTTTGTAACTTAGTTTCTTTTTATTTACGCATCTATTTCTGCCTACTCGTTAAGAGTTAAATGGTGCATTGCTTTAATTTACCGCCTACTCAGTTTTGAGTAGGACTTGTACTTGCATTTATTTCCCGCCTACTCATTCAAGTAGGACTTGTTTTATTTAATTTCTTTATTGTTTTGAAGTGTGGTGAAAGAAAAGGGATAGATACTAGTCTAGAGGGGGGGGGGGGTGAATAGAGTAATCAAAAATTGCACTAGCAAAGTTGACTGTCTAGTCAACTCCCTTGGAGTTAATTGCGGAATGAAGGTTATAGATATTTGAAATGAAACCCTAAAGCCTAACACAAGTGTTGTGCACAAAGGCAGCCAACTGTAATTACAGTTAAGGCTTTGAATCCTAAACAGCAACTAGCAATCCTAGTTAAAATCTAATCACAGCCAATCAGCACAGAGAATTAAATAAACAATCCAGACGACACAAGGAATTTATAGTGGTTCCCCAAACAACTTGGGTACGTCCACTCTTCTACCAATAAGGTAGGAATCTACTCAGGTTTTTGATCAGGTGCCCTGCCACCAACAAGATCTGCTGCAGGTAGATCTAGAGACCCTTTAGACTTTTGATCAGGTGTCTAAAAACCAACACAGGTTTTTGATCAGGTGCCCTGCCACCAAGGGATACTTTTGAAGGGAGTAATAACCCTTTACAGGAGGGGGAAAGGAGGTTAAAATGTCTTCTCTATTTTACAATAGATTAGAGAAGCACGAGAACTTGCACTGAGCTAGAAAGCTCTAAAGAATCAAGGCTCCCCCTGGCTAAAAGAATGTCCAGGTGAAGTCTTGCTTCAGTGCAGAAACTCTTCAGAAAATCTGAAGGAAAAAGCTACAAGAAGATAAATAATATGAAATAAAATTTCTTATTTAGGCAGCTATCTTCTTCTTCTTCTTCAAAAAGCTCTGAGTGCAAATCTTCCTGGAGGCAGGAGAACTCAGGTTGAAAAAGAGTGAAGAACTAAAACTTCTTCTCAGTTGAATGTGAATGAGCTGAGAGCAGTTGAGAACTATAAGCTTTTAGTTTGAATGTTGCAGTTAGCTTTTTAATATGAGAACTAGTTGATTTCTTTCTTCAAAGAATCCTTTATATAGCAGCAGCAGCAACGGCTCTCAAAAGAGTTTGAATCTTGTCTTCTCTTGAAATCTGCAAGCTGGGCTGCAAAAAGCATTAAAGCAAAACAAATACTGTAGGCAGATATCCTATAAAAGGATAAAGCTTTCTAAGAAGCTGCAAATAACTCTGATGAAATAATACAAGAGAAAGTCACATCAGAAGAGACTCTTTACGGCCAAGGAAGACTTTTTGAGTCTAACGGCTATAAAGGACAGCCTGGCAGATCAAGCAGAAATCATATCTCAGCTAATAAGACACACAACTTTGTCAGAAAAAGATTAGCTCATGCATAAGAAATGAAGCAGATATTGCATGGAAATATTATCACAATTTATTCAAATAATCTTTTATAAAATATGCTAAAATAAATATGAAATAAATCACATCATAGAAGACGACAAAATTATTCAAAGCATACAGCAAAACGTCGAACGACCCTCGGAGATCGTCGACCGAAGCACGGAGATCGTCGACCCATCAGACAGATAGTCGAACGATCCAGATAGTCGACCTACCAAAGAAGATAGTCGAACTACCTCAGCAGATAGTCGAACTATCAGGACAGATAGTCGATCTATCAGATAGTCGATCTATCAGGACAGATAGTCGAACTACCAAAGCAAAACAGATAGTCGACCAATCAACATATAGTCGAACTATCACAGAAAACAGATAGTCGACCTATCAACAGATAGTCGAACTATCACAGAAAACAGATAGTCGAGCTATCAAAACAAAATAGATAGTCGACCTATCAACAGATAGTCGAACTACCAGATAGTTGAACTATCCAAGCAGATAGTCGAACTATCAACCAAAACAGATAGTCGACCTATCAACAGATAGTCGAACTATCAAAGCAACACAGATAGTCGACCTATCAACAGATAGTCGAACTACCAAACGAAGACAGATAGTCGACCTATCAAATAGATAGTCGAACTATCAGATAGTTGAACTATCCAAGCAGAGAGTCGAACTATCAAACAAAGCAGATAGTCGACCTATCAACAGATAGTCGAACTACCAGAGAGAACAGATAGTCGACCTAACAAACAGATCGTCGAACTATCAAAGGCAACCGATAGTTGACCTATCAAGCAGATAGTCGAGCTATCAGGAAGACGATCGTCGAACGGCTGATCGACGATAGTCGAGCGACGTTCGACCATAATCGAACGAAAAACAACTTAACCAAATATTCATCTGGAAAAGCAATTCTACACAACTAGAGAATCTAACCTATCAACTAACCTTTGACCATAGATAAATCTTGGGTCAAGAGACAGAAAGAGATGACTGAACTCAAATCAAAACTAGGGTACCAACAATCTCCCCTATTTGAGTTAAGTCTCTCAAATACTAAAACATACAAAACTAATTACTGAAAGTAAATGAAATGCATGAAAAGAAATAACTAAGCAGATAACATCAATCAAGTAGATAAGCAATTAACTATCAATCAATGAAATATTAAGGAGCTTCAGAGTAAGGATTAGGATCAGAAGAGCTAGAAACAAAATTAATCTTTCTAGAGGGATCTTGGGCTTCTTTCCTTGACAACTTCAGGTCTTGCTCTCCAATGATTTTCAATTCTGATGCTCTTGGGACAACTGCCCCAGGATGTTTTTCCATATACTTTGAAGGATCAAATACTTCAGGTCTAACCTGGAATTTGTCGAGCTCCTTCATTCTGAATTTTGACATCGTGGTCAATCCTGCAGTGTCTTTTCCTTCTGCTTTTGCTTTCTTAATTTGAGCTGCTCCAACAAGTTCAAGAAAACGAGCCATCCTAAAATTAGGATCAAGCTCTGGGCTTTCATAAACAATCTCAGAAGATGTATCAACTGGTTCTTTATCCTGAATGACTAGATAAGAGGGAGGAGCAGGCTTAGCAAATATCTTGCTAGAATTTTCAGATAAAATATTTTCCTTACCTTTTGAAACATCCTTCACAGAATGATCTGGCTTTGGAGAGGTTGAGCTTTGGAGTTCATTATAATGAGGAGGGAAAAAGGTTGGTCTTTGATACACCACCTCATTTACTTGTTCCTTAACAACATCAGGTCTTCGATAGCCAGATTGAGTTTTACCTTGGTATCCTTGTGAGCTTCTCCTTTGAGCTGACTGAGATGGATTGAACCTTTTAGACTGAGCCGCTTTCCTTTTCTTTTTGACTCAGCAGATTCATCATAATCAATTTCATCCTCAGAATTAGAAGAGATGGGCAGATCATATGGGTCAATTGCTTCTTGCAAGGCTCTTTCCTTTTCCTTTAGAGCAGCTTTTTCTATTTCTTCTTCCATGGCATCCTGTGCCAAGAGAGCATCTAAATCCAAACCGGGGGAATCATCCCATACAGTAGACTTTTCAATTTGATCATCTACAGCCTTTTCTTGCTGATCAGAAACTGTCATGGTGACCAGTTCTACTTGCACTTCTGGCTGAGCTGGCTGATTAGCTTTAGAAACTTGAACAGCTGGTTCTGGTTGAACTTGATCTTCTGGAGCTGGTTGGATAACAGGCTCTTGAACATCTAAAACTTCTTCCATATTATCTGTAGTATTATGAATAAAATTTTGCTAAATGACATCTAATCATCCCTTCCAGGTATTCCCATACAAGCATATCAGTTATCAAGTCTAAAAAGTGAGTAAAGGGAATACCTTCAGAATCGACCTTTGCGTGTCCTAACTCCCATAACTCATCTAGAAAGGAAGTGATAACCCTTCTAGGTACAGGGCGACCAGGGGAGTAGAACATTCTTCTAAGCAAGCTTTAACAATAAATTCAGACTTTAATATAGCATCAGAAATTTCTTTTTCAGATAAACTTTGAGGAGGAGCTGATTCTTCTAATTCTTTCTCTGCCACTGCAGGAAGATCTGCTGGAGGGGAGGCCAAAGGCTGCTCAGAGACATCTTCATGAAGCATCTCCCCCTGCCTGATTTCAGTAGAGACTGAAACCAGGTCCCTAGAGGAAGAGGGCTCAGCAGACTTTAAGAGTGCTAGAATAGCAGCAGTCAAAGAAGATATGGAAGAAACAAGAGGGGCAATTGCCTCTTCAATCATAGTTTTGATTGAGGGGGTAATTAGCTCCAAGATGCTAGATATGAAAGCTGGAGAGATTTCAGATGATGAAGATGATGGGGGAATCTCAGAGGATGGAAGATCAACAGGAATGGTGAGTTCCTGATGAGCTGGAGAATGAATTGGAGATGGAACTGGAGATGGAGAGGGATGGGGAGTTGGATGAGAAGATGCAGGGTGATCAAAGTGATCTGAAGAAGGAATTAGAGACTGAGGAGGAGTAGAAATCTCAGAAACCAATAAATCAAAACTGGGATGAGAAATCCCAGCAAGATGAGATGGGAGAGGAGATGCAGGAGGAGATGCAAGGTGAGAAGCAGAAGGTCGTACTTCAATTGAAGTTGATGGAACTTCAACTGAAGTAGACGACAAAGCAGATGAAGAAGATGGAAGGGAGAGGTTTGCTGAGCCAGTTTCTTGAAGGGGAGGAGTGACTGAGACAGTCCTGGTGCTCTCAGATGCTGCTGGAGCAACCCCTGCAGGAGCGGGCTTAAGAAAGGTCCTTTTCCATTTGGTGAACAAGGCTGGATCCATCTTCTTGCTGGCGTTTATGGAGGTAGCAGCTGAAACTAGTAGATGGGGATATTTCTCCTTCAGAAAAATCCCAACTACCCTACCCAGGGTAACTTATTTCTTGCTGTTCTTTTTCCTGATCAAATCAAACATAACGCCTGCCCAATTAATCTGTTTCTTATTTACAATTGCACACATCAGTGCAAACTGCTGCCTTGTAATATTGTCGTGGGCGGAGTGCTTTCCCAGTAGCACTTTTCCGACTATTTCAGCAAGAAACTTAATCTTAAACGGAAAATTTACTTTGAGAAGCTTAGAGGGAATGCCTTCTGTATGTCCCAGCTCGGTCAGCATTCTCCCAAACTCTGGGGTATCTTGCTCATACTCTTCTTCCCCATTTATCAATCCAAATATTTCAGTTAAAATAGCGGGAGTCAATGTTACCTCTTCTCCGCCAATAGTTCCGGTCATCGAATCATCAGTTGAAGACGAAGTGAATGCCCACTCTTTGATCTCTTGAGTGTTTATCTTTATTCTGGAGGACATAAGCTTCTCTAACCCTTGATCTTTGCATAGATTAAGAATTTCCACAATTCCGGGTTCGCAACAGCTGAAGGAGTCAAAATCTACACTGAATCCTGCATCAAACTTCACTACTGCTAGGAGCGCTGGAGAAATCGCCATCGAAAGAGCTGGAGAAGACGAGGGAGAGACAGCGAGGATGAAGCGGCAGAAAACGCAAGACCAAGAGCAAGCGGGAAGACGGAATGCGAAAAGATGCTCTCCATCGACGATAAAAGCAACTATCTCTTAACCTAGGTCAACCATCGGCTTTATATTAAAACAACGATCGTCGATCTATTTAAAAGATACTGGAGACGATGGTCGAACGGTCGCTCGACGATCGGTCCTGAAGCAGAGTAGTCGACCAATCGTTCGACTATTTCTGTCTTCACAAACATCAAGCTGTCGTCAACCATAGATCGACGATATGCTCGACCTATTCGACGATCTTCGAACGCCGGTCGACGATCTTCAAGCAGATAAGCTATTATCAACCATAGGTCGACGATAGGCTTGATCCGATCGACTATCTTCGAACGTCGTTCGACTATCTTCGAATAAGTTTCAATAAGGCAGACGTCACACTTAGTCTCTTCCATTAATCATGCCTAGTTGAACTAAAAAGAACAGATGCTTCTGTTCATCTAAGGGCTTGGTGAATATATCACCTCTCTGAAGGTCTATGGATATGAACTCAAGGCTGATCTTGTTCTTTTCCACACAATCTCTTAGGAAATGGTGCTGGATCTCAATGTGCTTCGTTCTAGAGTGGTGCACGGGATTTTGTGCAATAGAGATAGCACTGGTACTATCACACATGATTTTTGTGTTCTTGTGTGAGTACCCATAATCCAAAAGTTGGTTTTGTATCCACAGGATCTGTGAACAACAACTAGCAGCTGCTATATATTCAGCTTCTGCAGTTGAGGTTGATACAGAGGCCTGCTTCTTACAGAACCAAGAGACCAATCTCTCTCCCAGGAACTGGCAAGTTCCTGAGGTACTTTTCCTGTCAACTCGACAACCAGCATAATCAGAATCAGAATATCCAATTAATTCAAATTCTGACTCAGCTGGGTACCAAAGTCCTAGATTTGGACATCCCTTCAGGTATCTCAAGATTCTCTTGAGAAGAATCAGATGAGATTCCTTGGGGTTGACCTGGAATCTAGCACAAAGGCATATAGCAAACATTATGTCTGGCCTACTTGCAGTTAAATACAATAGGGAACCAACAATGGCCCTATAATTCTTTTGATCAACAGGCTTTCCCTGATCATCAGAATCAATAACTACATTAGTAGCCATAGGTGTATGCATTGCTGAAGCATCAGCCATCCCAAACTTCTTTACCAATTCCTTGGCATATTTGGATTGGGAGATGAAGATGCCATCAGCATCTTGCTTTACTTGGAGACCAAGAAAGTAAGACAGCTCACCCATACTACTCATCTCAAACTTGGAATGCATCAAGTTAGAGAACTTTTTGCACAGTTTGGGATCAGTGGAACCAAAAATAATGTCATCCACATACACTTGAACTAACAGGATTGTGTCCTTGTGGTGCTTGACGAAGAGAGTTCTATCAACTATTCCCCTAACAAAGCTGTGCTCTAACAGGAAACTAGCTAGAGTCTCATACCAGGCTCTTGGTGCTTGTTTGAGTCCATAAAGAGCTTTTTGCAACTTGAAAACATGTGAGGGCTGAGTTGAAGAAACAAACCCAGGTGGCTGTTCAACAAATACCTCTTCCTTTAGCTCGCCATTTAGAAAGGCACTTTTTACATCCATCTGAAAAACTTTAAATTTCATATAGGCTGCATAGGCTAAGAAGATCCTTATTGCCTCTAGCCTTGCAACAGGAGCAAAGGTTTGGTCATAATCTATACCTTCCTCCTATCTGTAGCCCTGAGCTACAAGCCTAGCTTTGTTCCTTACAATGATTACATTTGCAGCCAACTTGTTTCTATACACCCACTTGGTGCCTATGATCAGTTGGCCTTTAGGTATTGGAACCAAAATCCATACTTTACATCTCTCAAACTGATTGAGTTCCTCTTGCATAGCAATGATCCAGTGGGGATCTAGCTCAGCATCTTTAATGGTGAGGGGCTCAATCTGTGAGAGGAAACAAGCGTGCATCACATCCTGTCTTAACTGATGTCTTGTTTGAACACCAGCTGATATGTCTCCTATCACTTGAGATGTAGGATGATCTCTAAGTGTGACAATATCAGTAGGTGGGATGTGATCTTCAGCAATAGTTGGGATTAATTCCTCAGGAGGAATTTGATCTACTATTGGTGGTACAACAACAACTTCTGCAATGTCTTCATCACTGTCTGATTCAGTGATATGAAGAGTTGAAAGATGAAGAATTTCTTGAGTAACATCTTTGCTAGATTCTTGTACCTGTAATGAACTAGAGGAAGGGGAAGTTTCCTTCTCCTTGTAAAACATTTGGGATTCATCAAAGGACACATGAACAGACTCTTCAATTTTAGAAGAAGATTTATTAAAAACCCTATAAGCTTTGCTTACTTGGGAATATCCAAGAAAAATTCCCATTGAAGCTTTTGCTTCAAATTTTCTAAGGTATTCTTTATTATTATTATGAATATAAACTAAGCAACCAAATACTCTAAAATAATTTATTTTAGGTTTCTTTCCTTTAAGCAACTCATAAGGAGTTTTACACTTATGTTTGTATATCAGACTTCTATTCAAGACATAGTTGGCTGTACTAACAGCTTCTGCCCAATAGGAAAGAGGCATATTAGCATCTGCCAACAATGTGCCAGCAGCTTCAATCAGGGTTCTGTTTTTCCTTTCAACTACCCCATTTTGTTGGGGAGTTCTAGGAGCTGAGAAGCTATGTTTGATACCTTCTCTCTCACAGAATTCTTGCATGAGGAGAGAGTCAAACTCAGTACCATGATCACTTCTGATCAAGGCCACATGAGTAGAGTACTCAGTCTGCACACATAATAGAAAATCTGTAAGGGATTTGAAGTTATCAGCCTTAGTTCTCAAAAAGAACACCCAAGTGAATCTAGAAAAGTCATCTACAATGACTAGGGTATAATACTTCCCTCCTAAACTCTGTACATTTATTGGGCCAAATAGGTCCAAATGTAATAAATACAGGATTCTAGGAGAATCACTTTTATTTACTGATTTAAATGAATTCTTGGTTTGCTTGCCTAATTGACAAGCCTTGCATAGGCTCTCCTTCTTGTAGGGGCAAGAAGGTAAACCTCTAACAAGGTTCTGCTTAGATAACCTAGATATATTCTTGAGGTTAACATGGCTAAGCCTTTTATGCCATAAAGTATTGTTATTGGTTACTTCATTAAATAAGCAGATTTCAGAGTGAGTTGAGTTAAAATCTACTAAATAAATGTTACCTTGTCTAATACCTACTAATACAACATTATTATTTAAAGTAATATTACAAAGAGAGTTAGAAAATGATACCTGGTATCCAGCATCACATAACTGACTTACTGAAATTAGATTATGCTTCAATCCAGTTACATAAGCAACTCTCTTGAAAGTTACAGCTCCAATCGTCATCCTGCCATAGCCTTCAGTTTGACCACAACTTGAATCTCCAAAGATTACCTTTGGGCCAAGCTTTGCCTTGAACCTTGACAGATGTTCTTTATTTCCTGTTATATGCTTGGAGCAACCACTATCCAAATACCACTTATTTTGTGTGATAGGATAGGTCTTTACCTGCAAATAAATCAATTAAATATTGTGGACCCAGGTAACCTTGGGTCCCTTGTTTTTCACATAAGAAAAATTGGAAATAAATGAATAAGTAGGCTGAGGGTGATAACCTAACGGGTAAGATCTCCTAGGTGGGATTCTCCATGCAGATGATGGGTCAATGAACCTAGGGATTCTATTTTTATTCTGGTTTCTAAGGTTCTGGGTGAAGTTTTGAAATTCATTTTGAAAACGTCGATCGGCGTTCGACGATTGGTACCCAGATCGTCGATCTCCGTTCGACCACTGGGCCTGCGATCGTCGAGCTGCGTTCGACGCTCTTTGTAATTCCTTAAATTTTTGTTTTCTTTTCTCTCTCTTAGCTTTATTTAAGGCTTTATTAACCTGATTAACTTGCTCAGTGTTCTTTATCCCATCAGCTGAGATAAAGTTCACTGGAGTTGAAAGATGGTTTTTAAGAACAATTGGGGGTTCACTAGAAGATGCTCCTAAGCCTAATTTGTTATTGCCTGACCTAGTGTTAGACATGCTGGTTATTTCAAGCAGCTTAAGGCTTCTACCATTCAGAGACTCTTCTAACCTTTTGGACTTAGCTAATTCATTTTTAAGAAATTTTATTTCTTCACTAGCATTAGTGAGTTCTGCTGTTAACCTAATGTTTTCAATAGTAATTAATTCAGATTTAGCTAGTTTATTTCTAAGCTCTTTTATTTCCTTTTCAGAACTAATTAAATCTAAACATAAAGATTTAAAATCTGATTTAAATTCATCAGATGTAAAGTCGTAAGAAGACAATACCTCATCTTCAGTTGGCATTTCTTCATCAGAATCTGAGCTCTCTGCAGCTGAGTGATTGCTGCAGGCACCAATTGCCATCAGGCAAACTTCCTTTGCCTTCTTTTCTTCCTCATCCTCACTGGAGCTTGAGGAGGAAGATTCCTCATCAGAATCGCTCCAGGTTTCAGCAACAAAGCCTCTCTTCTTCTTTTTGTTCTTGTAGGAGGATGACTTGGAATGCTTCCTGTGCTGATCCTTGTCTTTCCTTTTATCTTTATTCTTTTCCTCTGGACAATCTGGAAGAATATGTCCAGGCTTCCTGCAACCATAGCAGATTATTTCTTTAGAAGGAGTACGATCATACCTTGGTTTATCTTCATACTTTGAAGACTTCTTTCTGAATTATTTCCTTCCCATCTTGAGAAACCTTTTGGCAAATAATGACATCAGTTCCTCATTGGACTGGCTTCCTTCAGAAGCATCAGCAGCTTTGAGAGCAAGGGTTTGCTCTTTTCTTGTGGGAGTTGGAGTTTTTGTTTTAGCCTCAGCTTCCCTAGACTTCAGCACTTGCTCAAAAGACTTGAGCTTGCCGAGAAGGGCTTCTGTTGAGATTTCTATTGTACTTCTGGCCTCCTTGATAGGCCAGATCCTCAGATCCCATGTTCTAGGGAAGCACATAAGAATCTTATCATTGACCTCTGTCAATGAAATATCCTTATCAAGAGTCCTCAGCTCATTGATGATTGAGCTGAGCCTTGTGTACATAGCTTCAACTGATTCAACATCAGTTTTCTTGAAGTTCTCATACTGTGAGATAAGGTTGGACCTCCTGTCCTTCCTTTCATCAGCTGAACCAGCTACAATCTGGTTCAGTGTATCCCACATTGCTTTTGCTGAGGAGCAGTCAGCAACCTTCTGGAATACTTCATCAGACATTGTCTGAGCCAGAATGTTCATTGCCTTAGCATCTGCTATCTTTGCCTTTTTGTATTCATCATTGTAATCTGGAGGAGGCACTGCACTCATATCAGTTGATGATGAGGCAGTAGCTGCAGCAGGTGCTCTTGGTGGTCCTGTCAAAATAGAAACAAAGATACTCTCATCAATAGAATTTATATATAATTTAATCCTTGCCTTCCAGATTCTAAACTTAGCTAAGTTGCATGCTGGAGGTCTGGTGCTAGATTAATCCTTGGACTGGGCCATGATAGTGAAAGTGAATATCTATAATCCTTGGTATCTATCAGGATCTTGTGACTTAGGTGTTAGCCTATACAGTCAGCCAACCTGCCTCTGATACCAATTGAAAGAAAAGGGATAGATACTACTCTAGAGGGGGGGGTGAATAGAGTAATCAAAAGTTGCACTAACAAAGTTGACTGTCTACTCAACTCCCTTGGAGTTAATTGCGGAATGAAGGTTATAGATATTTGAGATGAAACCCTAAAGCCTAACACAGGTGTTATGCACAAAGGCAGCCAACTGTAATTACAGTTAAGGCTTGGAATCCTAAACAGCAACTAGCAATCCTAGTTAAAATCTAATCACAGCCAATCAGCACAGAGAATTAAATAAATAATCCAGACAACACAAGGAATTTATAGTGGTTCCCCAAACAACTTGGGTACGTCCACTCTTCTACCAACAAGGTAGGAATCCACTCAGGTTTTTGATCAGGTGCCCTGCCACCAACAATATCTACTGCAGGTAGATCTAGAGACCCTTTAGACTTTTGATCAGGTGTCTAAAAACCAACACAGGTTTTTGATCAGGTGCCCTGCCACCAAGGGATACTTTTGAAGGGAGTAATAACCCTTTACAGGAGGGGGAAAGGAGGTTAAAATGTCTTCTCTATTTTACAATATATTAGAGAAGCACGAGAACTTGCACTGAACTAGAAAGCTCTAAAGAATCAAGGCTCCCCCTGGCTAAAAGAATGTCCAGGTGAAGTCTTGCTTCAGTGCAGAAACTCTTCAGAAAATCTGAAGGAAAAAGCTACAAGAAGATAAATAATATGAAATAAAATTTCTTTTTTAGGCAGCTATCTTCTTCTTCTTCTTCAAAAAGCTCTGAGTGCAAATCTTCCTGGAGGCAGGAGAACTCAGGTTGAAGAAGAGTGAAGAACTAAAACTTCTTCATAGTTGAATGTGAATGAGCTGAGAGCAGTTGAGAACTGTAAGCTTTTAGTTTGAATGCTGCAGTTAGCTTTTTAATATGAGAACTAGTTGATTTCTTTCTTCAAAGAATCCTTTATATAGCAGCAGCAGCAACGGCTCTCAAAAGAGTTTGAATCTTGTCTTCTATTAAAATCTGCAAGCTGGGATGCAAAAAGCATAAACCAAAACAAATACTGCAGGCAGATATCCTATAAAAGGATAAAGCTTTCTAAGAAGCTGCAAATAACTCTGATGAAATAATACAAGAGAAAGTCACATCAGAAGAGACTCTTTACGGCCAAGGAAGACTTTTTGAGTCTAACGTCTATAAAGGACAGCCTGGCAGATCAAGTAGAAATCATATATCAGCTAATAAGACAAACAACTTTGTCAGAAAAAGATTAGCTCATGCATAAGAAATGAAGCAGATATTGCATGGAAATATTATCACAATATATTCAAATAATCTTTTATAAAATATGCTAAAATAAATATGAAATAAATCACATCATAGAAGACAACAAAATTATTCAAAGCATACAGCCAAACGTCGAACGACCCTCGGAGATCGTCGACCGAAGCACGGAGATCGTCGACCCATCAGACAGATAGTCGAACGATCCAAATAGTCGACCTATCAAAGAAGATAGTTGAACTACCTCAGCAGATAGTCGAACTATCAGGACAGATAGTCGAGCTATCAGATAGTCGATCTATCAGGACAGATAGTCAAACTACCAAAGCAAAACAGATAGTCGACCTATCAACAGATAGTCGAACTATCACAGAAAACAGATAGTCGACCTATCAACAGATAGTCGAACTATCACAGAAAACAGATAGTCGAGCTATCAACAGATAATCGAGCTATCAAAACAAAACAGATAGTCGACCTATCAATAGATAGTCGAACTACCAGATAGTTGAACTATCCAAGCAGATAGTCAAACTATCAACCAAAACAGATAGTCGACCTATCAACAGATAGTCGAACTATCAAAGCAACACAGATAGTCGACCTATCAACAGATAGTCGAACTACCAAACGAAGACAGATAGTCGAACTATCAAACAGATAGTCGAACTATCAGATAGTTAAACTATCCAAGCAGATAGTCGAACTATCAAACAAAGCAGATAGTCGACCTATCAACAGATAGTCGAACTACCAGAGAGAACAGATAGTAGACCTATCAAACAGATAGTCGAACTATCAAAGGCAACCAATAGTCGACCTATCAAGCAGATAGTCGAGCTATCAGGAAGACGATTGTCGAACGGCTGATCGACGATAGTCGAGCGACGTTCGACCATAGTCGAATGAAAAATAACTTAACCAAATATTCATCTGGAAAAGCAATTCTACACAACTAGAGAATCTAACCTATCAACTAACCTTTGACCATAGATAAATCTTGGGTCAAGAGACAGAAAGAGAAGACTGAACTCAAATCAAAACTAGGGTACCAACATGTGGTGAGTGCCTGCATCAATTAGCTTTTCTTTTTTTAATTTTATCTAAACGCCTTATTTTTCTATGTTTTCTCTTATAACTGTTTAGTACTTTATTTCAAACTCATGTTTCACTAAAAACCATAAAGCCATCCCATACTGATGAGTGGCTAATCTCTTTTAGCCTTCGACATCGAAGAGCATTGGGACATATAAAATGATTTGAAATAATTAAAGAACTCAATTTTTATTTTAATTTAAGGACTTAAGGTTTGCCCCGGGTTAACGACGCATAGGACCAAATAATCGATGTGTGGGCTCTATTTCCGTTATCCATACGCAATGCTGAGAGGTTGCACGTATGGACCGATCCCCCTTGGGTAAAAAGAACTGTGACGCCCCCTCGAAAGAGGAGAAGCGTAGTTCTGCCGGATTGGGTTCCCCACCCAATAAGGGGGTTCTTAGCGTAATGCAGGCGTTAAGGGGAATCCTTCGTCGTACTAACGTTCGGTCGAATAGCCTGAGAGTCAAGTTGAGCGATATCCCTAGACCCAGGTGAGCTCATGTTTATGGAACCTCTACGGGCTAGTGCCTTTTATTAATTTAAAAACAAAGTTCAATAATTGTTAAGAATTATTTTAGTCTTAATCTGATTCGATGTCGAGCGTTAACCCGTCATCGAACTAACTCAGTAAAATTCTGCTCTCTTTCTTTCCGTTTTAATTTTACTAAAAATCTCACCTTACTGATAGTAAGATAATGGTCTTCCTGGAAGAGTAAATATAATCAACGCGCCCCCGAGAACTATACGACCTCGGTATTCTCCCGAATACTGAGTACTACGCGATAGGTGCACTTGCCTCCTCTCATTAGAAAACTCGATCTTCTAACTCGGCACGCATAATCTGACAATTTCGAACCACCCACAGTCGGTCTCTGTTCTGCGGCCATCAAGTTTTTGGCGCCATTGCCGGGGACAACGGTTGTTATATCGAATCTGGGACTCTATTAATTTTACTCTATTTTCAAATAAAAAATTTATAACAAAAAAAATCCTTCCCCCTTCGTTGTTTTTTTTAGGGTGTATGACCCGTGGACAACCTTCGAGTTCTGAAAATCTTGAATTCAACCCTGAGATCGACCGCTCTCTTGCGCGTATCTGGTCTCAACGTCGAATTCCCTTTTTAGACCCCGCAAAATCCACTAAAGAACCCTGTTGCTCTTCTATGGCCGACCCAAATAATGCCTAAGCGGCCGAGCGTACGATGTCTTACTATGCTCGACCCAACTTGGATGATACGGGGTCAAGTATTGTTCGGCCTGCTGTGGCGAACAATAATTTTGAAATTAAGTCAAGTGTTATACAAATGATCCAAAATGCCGTGCAGTTTGACGGATAGCCGGATGAGGACCCAAATAACCACTTGTCTAATTTTTTAGAAATTTTCGATACTTTTACGAATAATGGCGTCACTGATGACGGCATTCGTTTGCACCTCTTTCCCTTCTCCCTTAAGTCCAAGGCAAAGGAGTGGTTGGTCTCCCTCCCGCGGGGATCCATCACGACTTGGGCGGAGTTGGCAGAGAAATTCCTTACTAAATATTTTCTGCCCGAATAAACTACTAGATTGCGGGCGGACATATCCTCCTTTGTGCAAAACGACTCCGAGTCTCTTTATGAGACTTGGGAGCGTTTTAAGGAATTTATTCGCCGGTGCCCGCACCACGCGCATCCAACGTGGTTGCAGGTACAGATTTTTTATAATGGACTGAAACAGTCAGACACATCAAATGATTGACGCGGCTGCCGGGGGCACTCTGAATAATAAGACCCCCGAGGCCTCCCAGGCTCGTTTCGAAGAAATGGCTATGAATGCTTATCAATGGAATGTCCCGCGGGCGCGCCAAAAGCATGCGGGCCTTTATGAAGTGGATGCCACTGCTCAACTAGCCCTTTAAGTCGAAAGGCTAACTAAGCAGGTGGCGAAGATGTCTGTTGCCTCCTCCACTCCGCCTTATTTTCTCCTCCCTAATGCCTGCATGTTCGACGAGTTCGTGGACTACATGGGGAATCCGGTGCGTCCCTCCTTTCAAAACAACATTTATAGTAGCCATTATAATCCGGGTTGGAGGAACCACCCGAATTTCTCATGGAGTAACCCGAATAACGCGCAGTGCACTCCTCCCCCTCCTTTTGCGCTCTCTTTTTTGTCCCCTCCTCTGAAGCCTCTCCCGGTGGAGGAAAATTTTAATCGATATGTTGCGTACAACGAGTCCAATATCCGGAACATCACCAGATCGCTTAAAAATTTAGAAATATAGGTTGGACAGGTCGCGCGACTTATGTCGGAACGCACTCTGGGGGCACTACCAGGGAATATGGAGCCCAATCTAAGGGAGAATGCCAACGCTATAACCCTCCGTAGCAGTAAAGAGGTGGTCGATCCAAAATGGATCGATCCTCAGGTATATATTTCACGTCCGACCCCTATTCCATCTTCTTCGATTACGCAGCCCTTACTGATTTTAAACGACAAAACTATTTTAAACAAGGTGCTGCCCTACCTGCATAAGTTAGATAACGAGCGAGTGAACGCGCAATATGAAAATTTTATTTTATTACTTAAACCAATTTATATTAATGTGCCTTTTTGCGAGGCCATCTCGCAAATGCCTAAGTATGCAAAATTTTTAAAAGACCTTCTTTCTAACAAACGAAAATTTGAAAATATTTTGCATATTTCTCTTAACGTTGTCTGCTTGACGACTCTTACTAATAAGTTGCCCTCGAAACAAAATGACCCGGGACGGTTTTCCATCCCGTGCCTTTTTGGCAATGTATTAGTAAAATATGCTTTGACAGACTTAGGCGCGAGCATTAATTTGATGTCGTTCTCTCACTTCCTGCGTTTAGGTTTGGGTACTCCTGCTCCTACCAATATGCGCATCAAACTAGCGGATCGCTCAGTTAGGTTCCCCATCGGGGTAGTTGAGGATGTCCTTGTCCGAGTAGACAAGTTCACCTTCCCGGTGGACTTCGTCATCTTAGACATCGAGGAAGACGCTGAGGTACCAATAATACTCGGTCGCTCATTCCTCGCAACCTCACGTGCACTAATCGATGTAAGTGATGGTCATCTTCTCCTTTGGGTAGGAGACGACCAAGTTACTTTTTCTATTAACCCCTAAATAGAAGACTCGTCGCCGAGCGATGATTTCTGCTACTCTTTAGATTCTTTTTATGGAGATTGTTCTTCTCCGATTTTCGAGTCTGAGTTTTTAAACGAAGATATTTTTTCACTCGAAAATTTTTATTGCGATGAGGACGCGTCTACGGATATGCCTTTTGAACCAATTGGTTCAAAAGACGTTAGCACTAAAACCTCGCTAGAATAACCGCCCACCCTAAATCTCAAACCATTACCCGAATCCCTCAAATACACCTTTTTGGGGGGAAAAATGATACACTCCCGGTAATCATTTCTTCGCATTTAAGCGATTCAGAGACCTCCGATTTATTAGAGGTTTTGCTTAAACATCGCCACGCAATTGCGTGGCAAATTTCTGACCTTAAGGGGATTAACCCTTCTTTCTGCACTCATAAAATTTTTTTAAACGATAATTGCCGCAAAACCATTCAGCCGTAGTGACGTCTTAACCCAAACATGAAAGACATCATGAAAACTGAGATAATTAAATTATTAGATGCGGGGATTATTTATCCCATTTCTGATAGTGCATGGGTTAGTCCCATTCATGTCGTGCCCAAGAAGGGCGGTCTGACCGTAGTGGCGAATGAGCACAACGAGCTCATCCCAACTCGTACTGTTACGGGTTGGCGTGTGTGCATCGATTATCGCAAACTTAATGATGCCACCCGCAAGGACCATTTCCCACTACCGTTCCTTGACCAGATTCTCGAGCGTCTTTCCGGTCATCCATTTTATTGTTTTCTCGATGGTTTATCGGGGTTTTTCCAAATCCCCATTTCCCCCGAGGACAAGGAGAAAATGACTTTTACTTGCCCGTATGGCACCTTCGCCTACCAAAGAATGCCATTTGGCCTCTACAATGCGCCAGCTACATTCCAATGATGTATGCTAGCAATCTTTGGCGATCTAGTAGAAGATATTATGGAAGTATTTATGGATGACTTTTCTGTATTCGGATGCTCATTCCTGGATTGTCTTCGTAATCTCGATCGTGTCCTCCAGCGATGCGAGGACACGCATCTTGTTTTAAATTGGGAGAAGTGCAACTTTATGGTTCGAGGAGGTTTGGTACTCGGCCATAAGATTTTGATTAAGGGGATAGAGGTCGATAAGGCCAAAGTAGAAATCATAGAAAAGCTTCCTCAGCCGACTAACATACAATCTATTAGGAGTTTCTTAGGCCACGCGGGCTTTTACTGGCGCTTCATTCAAGATTTTTCAAAAATAACAAAGCCGCTACTGACCTCTTGGAAAAGGAATCACCTTTTGTATTTAGCAGCGATTTCGAGTCTTCCTTTAATTTTATAAAACAAAAACTTATCAATTCTCCAATTCTAGTGGCCCCTAATTGGTCCCTTCCGTTCGAAATCATGTGCGATGCTAGTGATATTGCCTTGGTGCCGTTCTAGGCCAGCGCATAGAAAAACATTTCCATCCTATTTATTACGCTAGCAAGATGCTCACTTCCGCACAAGTGAATTACATGACGACGGAAAAGGAACTCTTAGCCGTCATTTTCGCCTTCGATAAGTTTCGCTCGTATTTAATGCTATCTAAAGTTATCGTTATTACCGATCACTCTGCCCTTAAGTATTTACTAGCCAAAACTGACGCGAAACCCTGCCTTCTTCGATGGATTCTCCTCCTTCAAGAATTTGACTTGGAGATCCGGGACAAGAATGGTGCGGAAAATCAAGCGGCAGACCACCTCTCCCATTTAGAAAATCCGGGTGCGGAAGCGCTCGTCGAATCTGAAATAAATGACAGATTCCCCGAGGAACACCTTCTTGCTCTTCGTTCATCTTCGTCATCTTCGCCTTGGTTCACAGATTTTGCGAACTACTTAGTCACGCGGGTAATTCCAAAAGAATTTTCAAGTCATCAAAAGAAGAAATTCTTTTCCGAATTGAAAAATTTCTTTTGGGAGGACCCATTTTTTTTCCGTATCTGCGCAGACCAAGCGGTC
Organism: Platanthera zijinensis; assembly: GCA_039513925.1. Taxonomy (NCBI): domain Eukaryota; kingdom Viridiplantae; phylum Streptophyta; class Magnoliopsida; order Asparagales; family Orchidaceae; genus Platanthera; species Platanthera zijinensis. The sequence goes on from CM077082.1 coordinate 86,077,932, forward strand.
TGAAGATGCGTCGCGGGTGTGGAGTGCATGCAAATATTGAGGCACTGCCACGAGGGTCCAGCCAGGGGCACTATCAAGCCAACCAAACCGCTAGGAAGGCGCTAGAGGCGGGCTACTTTTGGCCCACTCTCTTCAAAGACGCACACAATTTTGTGCGCGCATGCGATAACTGTCAGCGGTCGGGTAACATCTCACATCGATACGAGATGCCCCAAAACATGTTTTTAGAATGCGAAGTCTTCGATTTGTGGGGCATAGATTTTGTAGGCCCCCACCTCCTTCTTATTAAAATACATATATTTTAGTGGTGGTCGACTACGTATCAAGGTGGGTGGAAGCGCAAGCTCTCCCCACAAACGATGCGCGAGTCATCATTACATTTCTAAAATAAAATTATTTTCTTGCTTTGGCACGCCTCGCGCTATTGTTAGTGATAAGGGAATGCATTTCTGTAACGCTCTAATGGCTAAGATGTTAGCTAAATACGGAGTCACACACAGACTTGCCACCCCTACCACCCGCAAACAAGTGGCCAAGTTGAGGTAGTAAATAGAGAGATAAAACACATATTAGAAAAAACCATTTCACTTAATAGGAAAGATTAGTCCGTTAAGCTTGACGACGCGTTATGGGCGTATCGTACGGCGTACAAAACCGCTACCGGTTGTACTCTGTTTCGATTAGTCTATGGCAAAGCGTGCCATTTACCCGAAGAACTGGAGCACCGCGCACTTTGTGCATTAAAACTTTTAAACCTCGACACTAACTTAGCTGCTCAGAATAGAAAACTGCAACTAAACGAGCTCGATGAATGGCGTGCGAACGCTTACGAGAGTAATAAGATCTATAAGGAGCGTTCTAAGTTATATCACGATCGAAAAATCAAAGCCCCAAAATTTTTTTTCTGCAGGCAATCTTGTCCTTCTGTACAATTCTTGTCTTAGGCTTTTCCCGGGTAAACTAAAATCATGATGGTTCGGCCCCTTCAAGGTTTAAGAAGTTTTTCCATACGGGACCGTACTCGTCTCCCACCCCGAAAAAGGCACTTTTAAGGTGAACGATCATCGGTTAAAGTCTTATATAGCGGGCGACCCTGTGATCGGGAGGAGCAAAACTATAACCCTTCTCCATATAAAATCCCCGCCAATATAGTCAAGCTACGCGACTATAAACAAAGCGCTCCTGGGAGGCACCCCACGCTTATCTTTTTTACGTCTTTATTTATCATGTTTTCTTATTTTTCTAATAACTGCAGGGTTTCTAATGGGCTTCCCCGAGCACGGATCAGGGACGTTTTCTGCCCCCTCTTCCTTTTTTTGTACATATAGCTGCTAATTTGTTCCTCATGCTTAGCATACAACATTGCGGACAATGTTGGAACTAAGTACGGGGGTGTTTTCGTATTTTCGTACTTTCTTTTTCACTTACAAAAACAAAAAAAAATATTAAAAAAACAAAACTTCAAAAAAAAAACATAAAAAATACAAAAAAAAAATTTGAAGTTTCATTTTTGAAACTTTAACTTTTTTTTAACTCGGCCCGCGAGATCCGGCTCATCGAGCCATCCACATAACGAGTCATCTCGCGACAACCTAATAAATATTTTTGTAAATATTTTTGTAAATATTTTTTGTAAATAATTTTTGTAAGTACTTTTTGTAAATATTATTTCTCTTTCCTCTCTCCCTTTTTTCCCTCTCATCCTTGTAAATAACTTCTCTTTTTCTCCCAAATTTTTGTATATAAAATGAAAATTTTCTTAAAAATGCAAAAAAAGATCACAAAACTTAAAAATACAAAAAAATTCGCAAAACTCAAAAATAAAAAAAAAATTTCGCATTTTTCTTTCTTTAGTATGTATATATTAAAGAAATAAATAGAAAAAAAATATAATAACTTCAAAAATTCAAAAAATATATATATAAAATTTATGAAACAAATAAATCAAATATATCATTCTTAAGTTTCTTGCTATCCAAAACTTTGGTTTTTAGTTTTTTTATATGCAAATTTGATCAATTTTTTGTTCACTATTCGTTTGTTAATTATAGATTGAAAAACTTAAATAGCCAGGGTTAAGTTTTAAAGAATTTATTATACTTTTTTTAAAAATAGGGGACTCTCTTTAAGCACTACTTCTAATTTTTTATAGATAGGAGCACGTGTACTATGTTAGAAAATAACGACTATAGAATTCAATTATGCTTACTTTTAGTTTTCTGAAAAATTGGAACGTACAATTTATAAAGGTTGCTCTCAATTTTTTTAATTAAAAGTCTAGTTCTCTTTTCTCCCCTTACTTATCATAACCTACTTGGTATGATAAAAATTCCCCCCCCCCCAAAAAAAAGATCCTATGTCAATGGGAATAAGATTTTGTTCTGTAAACATAGGCACCCAATAAATTAAAAGATTATATGTTACGGAGTAAGAGGATAAAATTCATTACTCCTACACATATACATTGGGTTAATTCTTATTATGAAGAAGAAAAAAAAATCTTGTTAAGCAAAATAAGATTTCATTTTCCGATAACATCCAAATCCAAAAAATTAGAGGTTCGAGAAAAAATTCCCTCGCCTCAAAATCCAAGCATCTTCATAAACCAACATCAACCCCCTTTAGCCAATTTCATGACTCAAGAATTCATTCAAAAAACTTTTTGAGAGCATAATTCATAAATTGCATTATTTCCGGTAAAACTCCTATAAGCTAAAGTTCATATAATTCCAAACTATTTTTGTTAATCTAACCAATACAATTATTGTTTTCTATTTGATTACATCAAGAAGTCTTTTGGCCAAAACTTTTGCCCTGTTTAAATCATCTACATAATTTTAGGACTTAACTCTTATACCCCGTATATTTATTTAGATCTCTCTGATAATTAATTAAAGTGGTAGCAGAACTTAGAGTTTTTTATTATTCCTTATAAGTTCACCTCAAACTTTTGCTCTGGAATAGCAAAAGCTTAAGTATGAGGGTATTTGATAAGTTGTAATTATACATACTTCTATAATATTATTATTATGATATTTTACTTTATTTTTGTCATTTTTTGTTTGTTTTGTTCAATAAATTGTTCATATTTTGTAAATTTTATTTCTAACTTAGATATTTTTGTTTTCCAAAAAAATTAAGAAAAAAAGTCAAAATTTGACTTGACACGCCCGTGTCATTGACTTGACACGCCTGTATCATGCACTCAACGCCTTCGGCCAGTCGACACTCAACGATTTCAGATGTCGACACTCAATGCCATCATGTCACGCCCGTGACCAAGCCCGTCACGCCCGTATCAATGTCGACACTCAACGCTTTTTCACACTCAGCGCTGTCGAGATCAGAACTGCCAGCTGTCCAAGTCATGCCCCCCGATACGCCCGTGACCAAGCCTGTCACGCCCGTGACCTCCACGTGTTCCTTCCAGAAGCCTCCAGATCATTGATCGGCGCTCGAAGATCGTCTACCACTGCTTGACACGCCCGTGCCAAGCTTGTCACACCCGTGACCGCCACGTGTCACCTTCCCGAACCTTCCAGAACGACGCCAGCTCGTCGAAGTCTCCAAGTCAAACACAAAAGCTATGATACGCCCCCTATCACGCCCGTGACCAGGGCATGTCACACCCGAAATTTTGCCTATAAATAAAAATTTTCTGTAATTCCCAAGGGTTCACTTTTTTGAGCAAACTTTAGTGTGTCTTCTTGTGGGCTGCCCTTGGTGTTTCAAATCAAATGTAAGGATAACTTTCTCCCCCCCCCTCCCTTCTTATGTTTGTTTTAGCTTTTTCATTAGCTTTGTAATAGTTTGTAATAGCTTAAATTATGAAAATAAAAATGTTTGTTTTTTTCTTTGTCTCTCTATATGGAATGAAAATAGATTTGGGTGTCTCACTTTCTTTCTCCTTTTTATCCTCTTGTTTTACTTAGTCTATCTCTTTATGAAAATCATAATTAGTGTAACTTGTTTTAATCTTTCATGCTTTTAATATGTTGTAATGTTAGGTTTCATTATAGGTTTTTATCTAAAAAATGAGCCGTTATAATGGCAAAATTTTGTTTAAGTCTTCTTTTCAAAATCAAAGTTGTATTGGAAACATTTTAAAGTCTTACATTTTCATTCCTATGAAATTATAAAAGAGGATTTGAAGTGATTTTTTTCGATTTTTTACTTAGCTTTGTCTTAGGATTGTAAAACTTTTTGTTCCTTTAATTTTTATTTTCACTTTTTCATCACTTTAAGGAATCCTAAGAATGAAAATATAAACATTTTAATTTTTCAACAACTTTGATTTTAACTTTGTTTTCAAAAAACTTTTGCTTCTTTAAATTTTATTTCATCTTTTTATGTGTTTTTAGCATGTTCTAAGAATAGAAATTAGGTTGTTTTAATTTTTAGGTAACTTTGTTTTTCTTGTTTTTACTTAGTGTGTGTGAGTATATGAGACTAACTTTTCATGTTTTCTTTCATGCTTTCTTCAATCACGTGGAGTGTGTGGGTGTAGGTGATAACTTTTATTATTTTTTTGATGCTTTCTTCAATTATGTAGAGGCGTGCGTGTATGAGATAATTTTATTGCTTTCATTCTCCCGCCCACTCATTCGAGCCTGGACTCGCAATTTTATCGTTTTCTCAATTATGTAGAGTGTCTGCGTGTGTGCATTTATTTCCGCCTACTCGTTAAGAGTTAAACGACGCTCTGCTTTAATTTTTCGCCCACTCATTTCAGTGGGACTTGTAATTTTCCTTTTTTGTAACTTAGTTTTTTTTTATTTACGCATCTATTTCCGCCTACTCGTTAAGAGTTAAATGGCGCATTGCTTTAATTTACCGCCTACTCAGTTTTGAGTAGGACTTATACTTGCATTTATTTCCCGCCTACTCATTCGAGTAGTACTTGTTTTATTTAATTTCTTTATGGTTTTGAAGTGTGGTGAGTGCCTGCATCAATTAGCTTTTCTTTTTTTAATTTTATCTAAACGCCTTATTTTTCTATGTTTTCTCTTATAACTGTTTAGTACTTAATTTCAATATCACATTTCACTAAAAACCATAAAGCCGTCCTCATACCGATGAGTGGCTAATCTCTTTTAGCCTTCGGCATCGAAGAGCAATTGGACATATAAAATGATTTGAAATAATTAAAGAACTCTATTTTTATTTTAATTTAAGGACTTAAGGTTTGCCCCGGGTTAACGACGCATAGGACCAAATAATCAATGTGTGGGCTCTATTTTCGTTATCCATACGCAATGCCGAGAGGCTGCACGTATGGACCGATCCCCCTTGGGTAAAGAGAACTTCATACACCCCCTCTAAAGAGGAGAAGCGTTGTTCTGCCGAATTTGGTTCCCCACCCAATAATGGGGTTCTTAGCATAATGCGGGCATTAAGGGGAATCATTCGTCGTACTAACGTTCGGTCGAATAGCCTTAGCGTCTAGTTGAGCGATATCCCTAGACCCATGTGAGCTCATTTTTATGGAACCTCCACGGCCAAGTGCCTTTTATTAATTTAAAAACAAAGTTAAATAATTGTTAAGAATTATTTTAGTCTTAATCCGATTCGATACCGAGCGTTAACCCGTCATCGAACTAACTTAGTAAAATTCTGCTCTCTTTCTTTCCGTTTTAATTTAACTAAAAATCTCACCTTACTGATAGTAAGATAATAGTCTTCCTGGAAGAGTAAATATAATCAATGCGCCCCCTAGAACAATACGACCTTAGTATTCTACCGAATACCGGGTAATACGTGATAGGTGCACTTGCCTCCTCTCGTTAGAAAACTCGATCTTATAACTCGGCCCGCGGAATCTTACCATTTTGAACCACCCACAGTCGGTCTCTATTCTACGGCCATCAATAGCCTAATCTGAGATAGGATGTTGTAGGCCTAGAGCAGGCAGGCCAAATATTACGATACACAGCATCGTCAGGTGGGGTTCTAGGTTTGAGACCGGGTCTTCATGAAGATACGTCTGATGCATAGAGTCTCGTAGGTATACGGTCGGAAGAAGCTCAGTCCGAGGTATATGGGACCCTACAGGATCCTGGAACAGATTGACCCCTTAGCTTACATACTAGAGCTACCACCGGAGTTGGTGGGATTGCACAAAGTATTCCATATCTCCTCCCTTTGGAGGGCTCTACTACGGCCAGAGCAGCAGATTTCTATCACAGATGGCCCAGTAGCATCAGATTGATCGGTCAGCCTAGAGCCGGTCAGGATCGTTGATTTAGTAGTGCTGGTCTTACTGCACAAGAAGGTTCTGCTGGTCAAGGTCCTGTGGAGGAATCATGGGAAGGATGAGCATACTTGGGAACTATGGGACCTGATGCAGCAGATGTACCAGGATCTCTTCGAGTCTGGTATACCTTTAATTTTCAAGGTATGTTACATTCTTTTAATTCAGTAGAAACCCGGTAGGCCTGAACTTAATTTTGGGGACAAAATTTTTATTTTTATGTATTAGGATTTGTAACATCCCTCAAACAATTAGACCCCTAAAATGGGTTTTGTCAAGACTAGGACATGACAAAACCTTAGAAAGCTCGAGAGATCAAGTGACCCAAGGCATGAAGGTGAAAATCACCTTGGTCTATAAATAGCTCATTTCAAGCACCACCCCTAGAGTTTGACTTTAAGGCCTCAAATTGAATCCAGGACCCCAACACAACACCCCTAACCCATAGAAGGTCCATAGGGTCTCCAAGGACCCATTGGGGTCAACAGAAGAGGTCAAGTTGACCAAAGTCAACCCTAACCCTAAAATGGTCAAAGTGTCCTATTAAGGGTCAAGTGGCCTCTAAGGTGCCAAACCAACCCGATCCAACCCTCCCTAGACCTTAGGAGAGGCCAATAGATCACCAATGACCCATTGGGGTCAACCCAAAAGGTCAATTTGACCAAAGTCAAATAAATCCTAATTTAGGTCAAATTAACTCAAGTTGACCTAACCTAGCCCAATACAGTTGGGCTAAGCCGAATTTGAGTGGCCTACTAACCTTAGGAGGCTGAGAATTATCTAAAATGCCATTTATTTTTTTTGGAAATAGTGAATAGGAGAGAGAAAGCTCTAGTTTCTTTTTAATGGAGGAGAGAGAAAGGAAGAGGACATTCATGGCCGAGGAAGGCCAGGGGCCTCCTCTCTTCATCTCCAATGTCTTGATCCATCTCCCCTTGTCAGTTCCGAGGATATCAATAACCTTGGGTGCCCCATTGATGGTTGTAATGAAGAGAATTTCACTTACTGGAAATTCTCAAAATGGCCATTAATGGTGCCATTGAAGAATGACATCTCCTCTCCCCATCTGAGCATTTTAAAAGCTTCCCCAGACCTAGAGCATTCATTTCTACTCTTGCCCCAAGGATTTTGAGCCCTTTGGTAGTGTTGTTGCATAACACTGAGCGGCGTAACCACCGTCAATGGCAACCCGATGATCGTCTAGGCTCCAGCCCTCCTAGAAGGTCATGTCTTCCTCCTCACTCTCTATGGATAGATCTTCATCTGTTGGCCCCAAGGTTTGGATCCAATTGGCCACAGATCATGGGATCCGAGAGGTTGATTTTTCAAGCTTTTATTCCATTCACAATTCACTATTTCGGCCACCTCCGGCTGGCCCACCACTGCGAATCGCCGACCCCCACTTCAACGAAGGTGGTGGTGGCAGTGGCCGGCCGGGAAGGGGCGTGGGTGGCCGAGAAATCACGGGAAAATATCATCCAAGATGGGGCAATCTTAGCCGTTGTCACGCTGGTGAAGATGAACGGATTCCGTCAATTTGCACGTGAAGATTCGTGTCGCCCAGATTTTTTTAATGATTATTATTTATTTTGTCATAGTTATTGCAGTTTTTTGAAATAAATATTTAAAATACTTAGAGCCCTCTACTGGGAAATTGACAAATATCAAAGTTGTAATCCTTGAGGTCTAGTGTATTTGAAAATTAATTTCAATCCATTTGGGTCAGTGGTCTTACCACAACACTCAAAATAGTGCAGTCTATACATAGACCTGACTAGAGACTAATTTAGTGCACCCACTAAACCATTTAGTAAAATGCCTTGAAATTTAGACCATAGGCTAATTATATAGACACACTCATCATATCCAAAAATGTGAATTTTAAAAAAATAGTTTCCTATAGTCTTTGTAAACATTAAATAAAACATGTATGAATTAATTAAGGGGTCTAATGACCTCAAAACGATCTACTATTTTGGTGGTTGTCCATTATGGTCATGACATGACTCTGATAAAAATTTCAGCCAATTTAGGGGTTGTTTGAGTAGGTATTGGTGTGACCAAAAATTTGTCCCTTAAGGGTAAATTAGGGCAAAGGTGAAATATGGGTTGAGTGGCCAATCCTCATCCAAAAGGGATGAAACCTTGGCCACTTCCTCCTAGTCCTCTAAAACACCCCCTCAAGAGATTTTGAGTGGTTTGGGGTTGAGATGCCGTATGACCCTAGTGTAGGCCCTAGAGTTGACGTTTGGGGCCTAGTGAAGGACATGGAGCTATATGTCCTTGGATGGTCTTGGAACTTGGTTGGTGATTTCCTAGAGTAAAAATATTCTCTAGAAGAGCGGTTGTTGGATTTTTAGGAACATATACCCTCTTGAAATAGATTTGGATATTTTAGGGCACTTTGATCCAATAAATAATTACATGCTCAAATGAACTTGGATGCTCATGAAACTTAGGATGTAAACTTATTTGGATGAAATTGTTCCCTAGAAATTTTATTGTTAAATTTTGATTAGTAATCATAGTACTTCATTCATAAACCCTAAGTTTGAGCTAATCACAAGACATTTATTTTAGGGTTAATCGCCTACTGGAAAATGATGAAACTAGGTCAAGGAACATTTTACGTCACAATAATACTCTTTGAATTTTTATAAAAATATTGGCAGACTTTTCATATAAATTCCTTCATAAGTGCCCATTTGTTGAATATTCTAATATAATTCATTTATGGGGCCAAATGGGGTTGGAAAATTATAATTCTTGGTTAGTAGCCTTTTCTGGTCATATTTATCATCTAGTAATTTTCTCATAATTGTTGGATGGCTGATTCTAATTTTCTCCTAATTAAATTAATATTGTGTTTGTTTGTTCCATAATTTTTTGAAGGTCAAATCCACCTTGGAAAATTAGCTTTTTTGGTATTTTATGTTATTTTGATGTTATAAGTTTGTCATAATTTTGTTAAGGCCATATTTAGTCAGAAAAGTTCACTTGGTGTTTAGAAGCTCATGAGGCCTGATTTTGTAGAAATTAAAATAAATGCCAAATAAATTAGGAAAACAATAATCTTTTAGATTTATTCATAAAGTATCATGATAGACCCCCAATAATAATCATAGGCCATTTGGATGATTATTTGGAGTATCACCATTCAGACAAATCATGTAGGTTATTTTGTCTGCACATTGTAGAAATTGTAAAAGTAGGGAATCATGTGGAACTTATATGGGAAAGGGCTGTTGGTGTACCTGGTCTGGTTGGAATATATATGGTAACCAAAAGAAGGTAGGTTATGAGAGCCCGGTAGTGCAAGGACAGAGTTGTGCTCGGGATCGACGGTGGACCGTCCTTCCTTGGAGAGGGAAAGTCTAAATATGATTAGAGCTAGTTCAAGAGTAATGATAACAATTTTGGACATGGGTAGATACCAACAATATTATGTACCTTACGAAAGGGAACTTTGGGCTTCAGCCTATCGTAGTTCCTACTGCCCTCGAGAGCCCTTCACGGGGAATGCCATGGGCAATCCAAGGTTAAACTTGAACCGTAAGACTAAAATGTTAAAGAGCAATTAGTAAAAACTAGGGCTTCACCTTCACTCACCTCGATGACTCGGGAGGTTAGCTTTGTTGGGTTATCCGAGTGAAAGGCTTGGTGGTTGTAGAAATGAGCAAGTTAGCCAGGCGAGCCCAAGGCTCGAAAGGTAGTTGTAATGGACAGGTTAGTCCGGTGAGCCGATGGCTTGGGAATTCATAGTTGAATGTGCATAAGGTGGTGGGTCTTTGGTATTTGACGGTCGTTCACACCGACATCGAAATGATGATTCGGCGAGTGTGGTTTACACAAAGCCAAGGAAAAGACTAGAGGGTTTGTCAGCATTAGTACATGGTGACTCTGGTGTGTCCTTCAGAGGCGCACGTATGGGTTAGGCCTGGTAGTGTGGAAACCTACCTAGGAGTGGGGTGGACTAACCCTCTATCTCTGTTAGCCACTACGGAAGCTCTTGGGAGTGAAGCTAGCTTCCAAAACTAGGGAACTAAAGGTCTGTGCGCAAAGAGTCTTGTATGTGTGTTGCACTTGTATGAACATATCATTAAACCCACATAACATATCATATCATATCATCATCATACTTCAACCATTACCCCTAACGTTTAATTTGGTATGTGATTTTTTATACGTTAGGCCTTGTAAAACGACCCCATAGTTTATAAGCTTGTATGGGCATGCTTATAAGTTATGGTTACTTTCCTTATGGTTATCTGTTACTTTTCTTTTTAAAGCACTTTTGTTGGTACCCTAGTTTGATTTGAGTTTAGTCCTCTCCTTTGTGCTCCTTGACCCAAGAAATATCTATGGTCAATGGTTAGTAGTCTAGCTGTAGAGTCCTCACTTTTCCAGATTGAGAATTTGGTTAAGTTGTTTGTTCGTTTGACTATCGTCGAACGCCGCTCGACTATCGTCGACTAACTGTTCGACGATCGTCTATCAGTGGTTCGACTTTCAGTCTGCGTGGATAGTTCGACTATCGGTTGATAGTTCGACTATCTGTGTGCTTTGATAGCTCGACTATCTGCTTGGATAGGTCGACTATCTGATAGTTCGACTATCTGTTGATAGGTCGACTATCTATTTGGTTTTGATAGTTCGACTATCTGTTGATAGGTCGACTATCTGATAGCTCAACTATCTGTTGATAGTTCGACTATCTGTTCTGCGTTGATAGCTCGACTATCTGTTGATAGGTCGACTATCTGTTCTCGCTTGATAGTTCGACTATCTGCTTTGATAGTTCGACTATCTGATAGTTCGACTATCTGTTGATAGGTCGACTATCTGTCTGTTTCTGATAGTTCGACTATCTGTTGATAGGTCGACTATCTGTTTGTTGTTGATAGTTCGACTATCTGTTGATAGGTCGACTATCTGATAGCTCGACTATCTGTTGATAGCTCGACTATCTGTTTTGCCCTGATAGTTCGACTATCTGTTGATAGGTCGACTATCTGATAGTTCGACTATCTTCTAGTAGTTCGACTATCTGCTGTGATAGTTCGACTATCTCCTTTGATAGTTCGACTATCTGGATCGTTCGACTATCTGTCCGATAGTTCGACGATCTCCGTGCGTCGGTCGACGATCTCCGAAGGTCGTTCGACGCTTTCTGTCTGCCTTTATATTTTGTATTTATTTATTATATTTAATTAATTAATACATTTTCTGGCAAGTTGCTTTGAGTATTATGATAATATTTCCAGGCATATCTGCTCTATTCTTTTTGCCTGAGTCAAATCTTTTTAGATAAAGTTGTTTGTCTTATTAGCTGACATTATAAATTACTTTATCTATTGTCAGCTCTTTATAGCCGTTAGACTGAAAAGTCTTCTTTTTGCTATAAAGAGTTTGTTTCTGATATGACTTTATTTAGTACTTTATTATCAAATTGTTTCCTGCAGCTTCCTAGAAAAAGGGTTATTCCTTTTATAGAATGTTTCTGCTGCAGAGATTGTTTTGTCTTCTTGATATTTACAGCCCAGGTCTCAAGGCTCAGAAGAAGACAAGTTATTCAAATTGAAGAGAGCCGTTGCTTGCTGATGTTATATAAAGGACCCTTTGAAGAAGGATTCAAGCTAGCATATAGCTAACTAGTGATCCACATATTTTCAAGCATTCAAGCCTTCATCAAGATCAAGCTTTCTGCTCTCAGCAATTTCCATCTAACTGAGAAGTGTTAAGATCTTCTACTCTTCTTCAACCTGAGTTCTCCTGCTTTCAGGAAGTTCAAACTCAGAGTTCGTTTGAAGAAGAAGAAGAAGAAGACAGCTGCTTGAAGATCTTTATTTTTATTATTTGTATCTTCTTGTAGTTTTTCCTTCAGAGTTTTCTGAAGAGTTTTCTGCACTGAAGCAAGACTTCACCTGGACATCTTTGAGCCAGGGGGAGCCTTGATTCTTTAGAGCTTTCTAGCTCAGTGCAAGCTTTTATGCTTCTCTAATCTATTGCAAAATAGAGAAGACATCTTAACCTTCTTCCCCCTCCTGTACAGGGTTATTACTCCCTTCAAAAGTATCCCTTGGTGGCAGGGCACCTGATCAAAAACCTGTGCTTGGTTTTTAGACACCTGATCAAAAGTCTAAAGGGTTTCTGGATCTACCTGAAGCAGATCCTGTTGGTGGCAGGGCACCTGATCAAAAACCTGAGTGGATTCCTACCGTGTGGGTAGAAGAGGGGACGTACCCAAGTTGTTTGGGGAACCACTATAAATTTCCTTGTGTCGTCTGGATTCACTTGTTTAATTCCTGCATTGTGGCTGTGAATAGATATAACTAGGATTGATAGTTGCTGATTAGGTTTTCCAAGCCTTAACTGTAATTACAGTTAGCTTGAGTTTGTGCACATCACTTGTGTTAGGCTTTAAGGTTAAATCAATATCTATAATCTTTTATTCCGCACTTCACTCCATGGGAGTTGGGTAGACCATTAAGTTTTGTCTAGTGCAAAATTTGATAACTCTATTCACCCCCCCTCTAGAGTAGTATCTATCCATTCACTTTCAATTGGTATCAGAGGGAGGTTGACTGACTGAATAGGCTAACACCTAAGTCACAAGATCCTGATAGATACCAAAGATTATAGATATTCACTATCATGGCCCAGTCCAAGGATTATTCTAGCACCAGACCTCCAGCATGCAACTTAGCTAAGTTTGGCATCTGGAAGGCAAGGATAAAATTATATATGAATTCTATTGATGAAAGCATCTTTGCTTCTATTTTGTCAGGTCCCCCAAGAGCACCTGCTGCTGCTACTACCTCATCATCTGATATGAGTGTAGTGCCTCCTCCAGATTACAATGATGAGTACAAGAAGGCCAAAATAGCAGATGCTAAGGCAATGAACATACTGGCTCAGACAATGTCTGATGAGGTATTCCAGAAGGTTGCTGACTGCTCCTCAGCAAAGGCCATGTGGGATACACTGAACCAGATTGTAGCTGGTTCAGCTGATGAAAGGAAGGACAGAAGGTCCAACCTGATCTCACAGTATGAGAACTTCAAGAAAACTGATGCTGAATCAGTTGAAGCCATGTACACCAGGCTCAGCTCAATCATCAATGAGCTGAGGACCCTGGACAAGGACATATCATTGACAGAGGTCAATGATAAGATTCTTATGTGCTTCCCTAGCACATGGGATCTAAGGATCTGGCCCATCAAGGAAGCCAGAAGTACAAATGAGATCTCCACTGAAGCCCTCCTCGGCAAGCTCAAGTCCTTTGAACAAGTGCTGAAGACAAGGGAAGCAGAAGCTGAAGCAAAGACCCCCACTCCAACAAGAAAAGAGCAATCTCTAGCTCTTAAGGCTGCTGATGCTTCTGAAGGCAGCCAATCTAATGAGGAACTAATGGCATTGTTTGCCAAGAGGTTTCTCAAGATGGGGAGAAAGGAGTTCAGAAAGAAGTCTTCACGCTATGAAGACAAACCAAGGTATGATCGCTCTCCTGCTAAAGAAATTATTTGTTATGGTTGCAGGAAGCCTGGACACATCTTGCCAGAGTGTCCAGAGGAGAAGAACAAAGAAAAGAGAAAAGAAAAGGAACAGCACAGGAAGCACTCCAAGCCATCCTCCTACAAAAACAAGAAGAAGGAGAGAGGTTTCATTGCTGAAACCTGGAGTGATTCTGATGAAGAATCCTCCTCATCAAGCTCTAGTGAGGATGAGGAAGAGAAGAAGGCAAAAGAAGTTTGCCAGATGGCAATAGATGCCTGCAGCAACCACTCTGCTGCAGAGAGTTCTGATTCTGATGAAGAGATGCCTACAGAAGATGAGGTACTTTCTTCTTATGATTTTACTTCAGAAGAATTTAAATTAGAATTTAAATCTTTATGCTTAGATTTGATTAGTTCAGAAAAGGAAATAAAGGAACTTAGAAATAGGTTAGCTGACTCAGAATCAATAGCTATTGAAAATATTAGGTTAAAGGAAGATCTCACTATTTGTAGTGAAGAAATTAAATTTCTTAAAATAGAGTTAGCTAAGTCTAAGAGATTAGAGGAATCACTTAATGGTAGAAGCCTTTAGTTATTAGAAATTACCAGCATGACTAACACTAGGTCAGGTAATGACAAACTAGGCTTAGGAGCTTCTCCCAGTGAACCCCCAGTTCTACTTAAAAATAACCTTTCAACTCCAGTAAACTTCATTTCAGCTAGTGGAATGAAGAACAATGAGCAAGTAAATCTAGTTAATAAAACCTTAAATAAAGCTAAGAGAGAAAAGAGAAAGAAATTCTTTAAAGAAATGCAAAGAGCGTCGAACGCCGCTCGACGATCGGAAGCTCAATGGTCGAACGAAGCTCGACGATCTGAGCGCCCATCGTCGAACGTCGATCGACGATTTCAACATGATTTTCAAAATCATAATCAGTACCATAGAAACCTAAATGAAAATAGAAACCCTAGGTTTGTTGACCCATCATCTGCATGGAGAATCCCACCTAGGAGATCTCACCCACTAGGTTATCACCCTCAGCCTGCATTCTCATATATTTCCAGTTTTTCTTATGTGAAAAACAAGGGACCCAAGGTTACCTGGGTCCACACTGTCTAAATAATTGTCTTGCAGGTGAAGGCCTATCCAATCACTCAAAATAAGTGGTATTTGGATAGTGGATGCTCTAAGCATATGACAGGAAATAAAGATCTTCTGTCAAAGTACAAAGCTAAGCTCGGCCCAAAGGTTATCTTTGGAGACTCCAGCTGTGGTCAGACAGAAGGCTATGGCATGATCACAATTGGAGCAGTTACTTTCAAGAGAGTTGCATATGTCAATGGACTGAAGCACAATTTGATCTCAGTCAGCCAGCTATGTGATGCTGGCTACCAGGTTTCATTTTCTAACTTCTCTTGCAATATTACTTTAAATAATAATGTTGTTTTAGTAGGTATTAGAATAGGTAATATCTATTTAGTAGATTTCAATTCATCTCATTCTGAAATCTGCCTGTTTAATGAAGTAACCCTTAATAATAATTCTTTATGGCATAAGAGGCTTAGTCATGTAAACCTTAAAAATATATCTAGGTTATCTAAACACAACCTTGTTAGAGGTTTTCCTTCTTGCCCCTACAAGAAGGAGAGCCTATGCAAGGCTTGTCAGCTAGGCAAGCAAACCAAAAACTCTTTTAAATCTGTAAATAAGAGTGATTCTCCTAGAATCCTGTATCTATTACACTTGGAACTTTTTGGCCTAATAAATGTACAGAGTTTAGGAGGGAAGTATTACACATTAGTAATTGTAGATGACTTCTCTAGGTTCAGTTGGGTTTTCTTTTTGAGAACTAAGTCTGATAACTTCAAAGCCCTTACAGACTTTCTACTATGTGTGCAGACTGAGTACTCTACTCATGTGGCCTTGATCAGAAGTGATCATGGTACTGAGTTTGACTCTCTTCTCATGCAAGAATTCTGTGAGAGAGAAGGTATCAAGCATAGCTTCTCAGCTCCTAGAACTCCTCAACAAAATGGGGTAGTTGAAAGGAAGAATAGAACACTCATTGAAGCTGCTAGCACATTGTTGGCAGATGCTAACATGCCTCTCTCCTATTGGGCAGAAGCTGTTAGTACAGCCAATTATGTCTTGAATAGAAGTTTGATACACAAACTTAAGTGTAAAACTCCTTATGAGTTGCTTAAAGGAAAGAAACCTAAAATTAACTACTTTAGAGTTTTTGGCTGTATTGTTTATATTCATAATAATAATAAAGAATATATTAGAAAATTTGAAGCAAAAGCTTCAATGGGAATCATGCTTGGATATTCCCAAGTAAGCAAAGCTTATAGGGTTTATAAAAAATCTACCTGTAAGATTGAAGAATCTGTGCATGTATCTTTTGATGAGCATCAGATGTTTTACAAGGAGAAAGAAAATTCTCCTTCCTCTAGTTCATTGCAGGTACCTGATGCCCCTGAAGAAATTCTTCAACTATCAACTCTTCAGATCACTGAATCAGACAGTGATGAAGACATTGCTGAAGCAGTTGTTGTACCACCAACAGTAGATCAAATTCCTCCTGAGGAATTAATCCCAACTGTTGCTGAAGATCACATCCCACCTGCTGATATTGTCACACTTAGAGATCACCCCACATCTCAAGTGATTGGATACATATCAGCTGGTGTACAAAAAAGACACCAATTAAGACAGGATGTGATGCATGCTTGTTTCCTCTCACAGGTTGAGCCCCTCACCTTTAAAGATGCAGAGCTAGATCCCCACTGGATCATTGCAATGCAAGAGGAGCTCAATCAGTTTGAGAGATGTAAAGTTTGGACTTTAGTTCCATGACCTAAAGGCCAACTGATCATAGGCACCAAGTGGGTTTATAGAAACAAGTTAGATGCAAATGGAATTATAGTAAGGAATAAAGCTAGGCTTGTAGCTCAGGGCTACAGACAGGAGGAAGGTATAGACTATGACCAAACCTTTGCTCCTGTTGCAAGGCTAGAAGCAATAAGGATCTTCTTGGCCTATGCAGCCTACATGAAGTTTAAGGTGTTGCAAATGGATGTCAAAAGTGCATTCCTAAATGGTGAGCTTAAGGAAGAGGTGTTTGTTGAACAACCACCAGGGTTTGTTTCTTCAACTCAGCCCTCACATGTTTTTAAGTTGCAGAAAGCTCTTTATGGACTAAAGCAAGCTCCCAGAGCCTGGTATGAGACTCTAGCTAGTTTCCTCTTAGAGCACAACTTTACTAGGGGAGTAGTTGATAGAACCCTTTTCGTCAAGCATCACAAGGACACAATCCTGTTAGTTCAGGTGTATGTAGATGATATTATATTTGGCTCCACTGATCCCAAACTTTGCAAAAGGTTCTCTGACCTGATGCACTCTAAGTTTGAGATGAGTAGTATGGGTGTGCTGTCTTACTTTCTTGGTCTCCAAGTTAAGCAAGATGCTGATGGTATCTTCATCTCCCAGTCCAAATATGCCAAGGAATTGGTAAAGAAATTTGGGATGGCTGATGCTTCAGCAATGCCTACACCTATGGCTACTAATGTAGTTATTGACTCTGATGATCACGACAAGCCAGTTGATCAAAAGAATTATAGGGCCATTGTTGGTTCCCTATTATATCTAACTGCAAGTAGGCCTGATATAATGTTTGCTACATGCCTTTGTGCTAGATTCCAGGTCAACCCCAAGGAATCTCATCTGATTCTTCTAAAGAGAATCCTGAGATACCTGAAGGGATGTCCAGATCTAGGACTTTGGTACCCAGCTGAGTCAGAATTTGAGTTAATTGGATATTCTGATTCTGATTATGCTGGTTGCAGAGTTGACAGGAAGAGCACCTCAGGAACTTGCCAGTTCCTGGGAGAGAGATTGGTCTCTTGGTTCTGTAAGAAGCAGGCTTCTGTCTCAACTTCAACTGCAGAGGCTGAATATATAGCAGCTGCTAGTTGTTGTTCACAGATCCTGTGGATTCAAAACCAGCTTGTGGATTATGGTTACTCACACAAGAACACCAAAATCATGTGTGATAGTACCAGTGCTATTTCAATTGCACAAAATCCTATGCACCACTCTAGAACGAAGCACATTGAGATTCGGCACCATTTCCTGAGAGATTGTGTGGAAAAGAACAAGATCTGTCTTGAGTTCATATCCACTGAATTTCAGAGAGGTGATATATTCACCAAGCCTTTAGATGAACAGAAGCATCTGTTCTTTTTAGTTCAATTAGGCATGATCAATGGACGAGACTAAGTGTGACTGTATCTGCCTATGTTGAAACTTGTTTGAAGATCGTCGAACGATGATCGAAGATCGTCGAACGGATCGAGCTCATCGTCGACCTCTGGTTGATGATGGCTTATCTGTCTGAAGATCGTCGACCGGCGTTCGACCATCGTCGAACAAGTCGAGCTCATCGTCGATCTCTGGATGACGAAAGCCTGTTGTTTGAGAAGCCAGAAATAGTCGAACGATGATTCGACTACTCTGCTTCTGAGCCGATCGTCGAACGGCCGTTCGACTATCGGGTCAAGTATCTTTTTAATAGATCGACTATTTCCGGTCTAATATAAAGCCGATAGTCGACCTAGGTTAAAAGATCTTTTGTTTTATCGTCGACGGAGCGTGACTTTTTGCATTCTGCCTTCTCGCTTGCGATTTTCAGCCGTTTCGTCTTCTTCGTCCTCTCCAGCTTTCTCGAGCTTTCTCCAGCGAATCAATGGCGGTCTCTCCAGCAGTTCTAGCAGTTGTGAAGTTTGATGCTGGATTTAGTGTTGATTTCGACGCGTTCAGTAGCTGCGATGCCGGGATCGTAGAAGTTCTTCAGCTATGCAGGGATCAAGGACTCGAGAGGTTAATGTCTTCAAGGATTAAGATAAACATCCCAGAGATCAAGGAATGGGCCTTCACGTCGTCCTCCACCGACGACTCAATGACTGGCACCATCGGCGGAGAAGAGGTAATCCTAACTCCGGCCGTTTTGACAGATATTTTTGGTTTAATAAATGGTGAAGAGGATTATGAGCAAGATGCTCAAGAATTCGGAAGAATGTTAGTTGAACTGGGACATGCTGAGGGCATTCCCACGAAGCTGCTCAAAGTAAATTTCCCTTTCAAGATCAAGTTTCTTGCTGAGCTGGTCGGAAAAGTGCTCCTGGGTAAGCACTCTGCTCACGATAATATCACAAGGCAGCAATTCGCACTGATGTGTGCGATTGTTAATCGGAAAAGGATAGATTGGGCAGCAGTGATGTTTGATTTAATAAGGAAAAAGAATGGCAAGAAGGAAGTTACCCTCGGAAGGGTTATTGGAATCTTCCTGAAGGAAAAATACCCCCAGCTGCTGAGTTCAACCGCAACAACAATTAACGCAAGCAAGAAGATGGATCCTAACCTATTCTCTAAATGGAAGAGAACTTTTGTGAAACCCGCTCTCACAGGGGTTGCTCCAGCAACATCTGAGGACACCAAGACTGAATCAGTCACTCCTCACCCTGTCAATGCTGGCTCAGCTCTTCCCTCCTCCTCTTCTGATTTGCTGTCTGCTTCAGTTGAAGTTCCATTAACTTCAGCTGAAGTACGACCTTCTCCCTCTTCTGCTCCAGAAACAACTACGGTTGTTCCTCTTTCCCCTCCAGCTTCTCCAATTCCTTCTCATCAGACTAGGATATCTGCTCCTAGCTTTGATTTGTTAGGATCTGAGAGAATTCCTACTCCTCCTTTGTCTCCCATTCATTCCCCAGTTAATTCTCCAATTAACTCTCCAGCTCCATCTCCTGTTCAATCCCCTGTCCACACCATTCTTCATCCCAGCACTTCAACCATATCTGCTGCAGCTCCATCCACTTCACATCTATTATCTTTTGAGATCACTCCTGAATTCATCTCCCGCATTGTGGAGTTGATTACCCCGTCAATCAAAACCATGATTGAAGAGGCAATCGCTCCCCTTGCATCCTCCATTGATATCTTAACTGCCTCCATCAAATCTCTTTCAAAATCTGCTGAGCCATCTTCCTCAAGGGGCCTGGTTTCAGTCTCCACTGAAATCAGGCAGGGGGAGATGTTCTATGAAGATGCCTCAGAACCTCCTGCCTCCCTTCCAGCTATAACAGATACTGTAATGACAGCCCTGGAAGAGTCTGCTCCAGCTGAGAAAGAAGTGGTTCCAGTGTTATCTGATAAGGAAATAGCTGATGGAATCATGCTATCTGAAATTGCAGTAAAAGTCTGCCTAGAAGATCTCACCACTCCTGTGGTTGCTAGATTCCTAGCAGGAATTATCACCTCATATCTAGATGAATCATGGGAGATGGTCAAGTATGAAGGTAATTCACTTATTCGATTTATTGACGAGTCAATTAATTTGCTTGCTAGTGAATACCTTGAAGGAATGATTATTGCTTATTTAGCAGATCTGTATTCATAATTCTACAGATTTTATTAGAGAGGATTTATCTGCTCAGATAATAGTAATTGTCTCAGAGGCTGCTCCAATTGTTCCTGATATCCAAGTAGATCCAGAATTGGAATCTTTTTTAGATGATAGAGAAGATGAGTCTGAGAATCAAGATGAAGTCAAAGATGACACTCCTGCTCTGAGTATGGAAGAAGTACAAGCAAGAGCTGCCTGGGATCTAAGAGTACAGTCTTTAAAAGAGAAAGAAAAAGAGCTGCAAATTGAAAAGTCAACCATCTGGGATGACTCACCAGGGTTGGACTTAGATTCCCTTCTGGCTCTGGATGCCATTGAAGAGGAAAGAGAGAAATCTGCTCTGAAGCTTAAAGAAAAGGCTGTTTCTGAAGCCTATGATCCGTATGATAATCCCCCATCATCTCACTCTGATGATGAGGATGATTCTGATGTATCTGAAAATTCAAAGAGAAAGAAAGTTGTTCAAAAGAAGAGAAAAGCTGCTCCTCCTCCTCCCAGTAAAGACAATGATATTCCTTATTACATTCTGAAGGGCATTGACCCTAAGTCAAAGGAATTTCAGCATTGGATGTGGTTCTCAAAGAACCAGCAGAAAGAAAGGAAAAGATCTAAAAGATATGATAGTCCTGGTTCAAGATGGACTCCCAGAGGTCCTCCTCCTCCTCCTCCAGGTGCAGGAGCTTCTGGTAATCTATCTGCCAACCCTTCTGCATCTTCAGGAAAATCTGCTCCATCAGCAAGATCTGCTTCGTCTCAGCATCAATCAAGGAAAAGCTCTCATAGCTCTTATGGAAAGTCTCATTCTGCCAGTCAAATGCATGAAGCAGAAGTGAAAGAACAAGTTAAGGAGGTTGTGTACCTAAAGCCAACTTTTTCACCTCCTCCTTCTCCTAAGAGAAAGGTTTCAACTGCTGCACCAATTCAGTCTGAGAAAGTTGTTTTAAAAGGTAAGTAGTTTACTTTGTTTTAAAATTCTAGCAAGAGCCTTTTGCTAAGTTTGCTCCAATATCTTATCTAGATAAAGAATCAGATGCTGCTCCTCCTGAGCCTGTTTATGAAAGTCCAGAGCTAGATCCTAACTTTAGGATGGGTCGTTTTCACGAACTAGTTGGAGCAGCTCAAATAAGAAAAGCAAAAGCAGAAGGAAAAGATATTACTGGTTTAACCACCATGTCTGCTTTCAGAAAGAAAGAGTTTGAAAAGTTCCAAGTCAATCCTGATGTATTTGATCCCTCAAAATATATGGAAAAGCATCCTGAAGTAGTAGTCCCAAGAGCTGCAGAATTGAAGATCATTGGCGTGCAGGACTTGAAGTTATCAAAGAAAGAATCTGATGATCCTCTAAGGAAAATCTCTTTTGTTCCTAGTTCCTCTGCCCCCTTGCCAGAGTCTGGAGATTCTTAATAGTTTGATTGACTGCTGTGTTATATTGGTTTATTATCTATCTGTTTGATAATCTGCTAGTTAATTGTTAACTATTTCTTGCATTAATTTTAGTGTTCTATAGCTAGCTGTATGTTTTAGATTTTGAAGGACTTAACTCAAATAGGGGGAGATTGTTGGTACCCTAGTTTGATTTGAGTTTAGTCCTCTCCTTTGTGCTCCTTGACCCAAGAAATATCTATGGTCAATGGTTAGTAGTCTAGCTGTAGAGTCCTCACTTTTCCAGATTGAGAATTTGGTTAAGTTGTTTGTTCGTTTGACTATCGTCGAACGCCGCTCGACTATCGTCGACTAACTGTTCGACGATCGTCTATCAGTGGTTCGACTTTCAGTCTGCGTGGATAGTTCGACTATCAGTTGATAGTTCGACTATCTGTGTGCTTTGATAGCTCGACTATCTGCTTGGATAGGTCGACTATCTGATAGTTCGACTATCTGTTGATAGGTCGACTATCTGTTTGGTTTTGATAGTTCGACTATCTGTTGATAGGTCGACTATCTGATAGCTCAACTATCTGTTGATAGTTCGACTATCTGTTCTGCGTTGATAGGTCGACTATCTGTTGATAGGTCGACTATCTGTTCTCGCTTGATAGTTCGACTATCTGCTTTGATAGTTCGACTATCTGATAGTTCGACTATCTGTTGATAGGTCGACTATCTGTCTGTTTCTGATAGTTCGACTATCTGTTGATAGGTCGACTATCTGTTTGTTGTTGATAGTTCGACTATCTGTTGATAGGTCGACTATCTGATAGCTCGACTATCTGTTGATAGCTCGACTATCTGTTTTGCCCTGATAGTTCGACTATCTGTTGATAGGTCGACTATCTGATAGTTCGACTATCTTCTGGATCGTTCGACTATCTGCTGTGATAGTTCGACTATCTCCTTTGATAGTTCGACTATCTGGATCGTTCGACTATCTGTCCGATAGTTCGACGATCTCCGTGCGTCGGTCGACGATCTCCGAAGGTCGTTTGACGCTTTCTGTCTGCCTTTATATTTTGTATTTATTTATTATATTTAATTAATTAATACATTTTCTGGCAAGTTGCTTTGAGTATTATGATAATATTTCCAGGCATATCTGCTCTATTCTTTTTGCCTGAGTCAAATCTTTTTAGATAAAGTTGTTTGTCTTATTAGCTGACATTATAAATTACTTTATCTGTTGTCAGCCCTTTATAGCCGTTAGACTGAAAAGTCTTCTTTTTGCTATAAAGAGTTTGTTTCTGATATGACTTTATTTAGTACTTTATTATCAAATTGTTTCCTGCAGCTTCCTAGAAAAAGGGTTATTCCTTTTATAGAATGTTTCTGCTGCAGAGATTGTTTTGTCTTCTTGATATTTACAGCCCAGGTCTCAAGGCTCAAAAGAAGACAAGTTATTCAAATTGAAGAGAGCCGTTGCTTGCTGATGTTATATAAAGGACCCTTTGAAGAAGGATTCAAGCTAGCATATAGCTAACTAGTGATCCACATATTTTCAAGCATTCAAGCCTTCATCAAGATCAAGCTTTCTGCTCTCAGCAATTTCCATCTAACTGAGAAGTGTTAAGATCTTCTACTCTTCTTCGACCTGAGTTCTCCTGCTTTCAGGAAGTTCAAACTCAGAGTTCGTTTGAAGAAGAAGAAGAAGAAGACAGCTGCTTGAAGATCTTTATTTTTATTATTTGTATCTTCTTGCAGTTTTTCCTTCAGAGTTTTCTGAAGAGTTTTCTGCACTGAAACAAGACTTCACCTGGACATCTTTGAGCCAGGGGGAGCCTTGATTCTTTAGAGCTTTCTAGCTCAGTGCAAGCTTTTGTGCTTCTCTAATCTATTGCAAAATAGAGAAGACATCTTAACCTTCTTCCCCCTCCTGTACAGGGTTATTACTCCCTTCAAAAGTATCCCTTGGTGGCAGGGCACCTGATCAAAAACCTGTGCTTGGTTTTTAGACACCTGATCAAAAGTCTAAAGGGTTTCTGGATCTACCTGAAGCAGATCCTGTTGGTGGCAGGGCACCTGATCAAAAACCTGAGTGGATTCCTACCGTGTGGGTAGAAGAGTGGACGTACCCAAGTTGTTTGGGGAACCACTATAAATTTCCTTGTGTCGTCTGGATTCACTTGTTTAATTCCTGCATTGTGGCTGTGAATAGATATAACTAGGATTGCTAGTTGCTGATTAGGTTTTCCAAGCCTTAACTGTAATTACAGTTAGCTTGAGTTTGTGCACATCACTTGTGTTAGGCTTTAAGGTTAAATCAATATCTATAATCTTTTATTCCGCACTTCACTCCAAGGGAGTTGGGTAGACCATTAAGTTTTGTCTAGTGCAAAATTTGATAACTCTATTCACCCCCCCCCCTCTAGAGTAGTATCTATCCCTTCACTTTCAACTTTAATTTCTACTTTTTACTACTCTATTACTATAATATTGCTAGCTTACATTTCTTTTTATAGCATTGTGAATATTACAATATAACTGCTAGATTAGGTCCACTGTCACCTGCTCTTGTTTACTCTCCACCATTATAGCTTTTCTATTATTCCTCCCGTATGGTGCCTAGGAGTTACTTGGAGAGGGGTGGGGAAAATCATGCTTAGTCTTTTTGATTAACGGTCAGTGGACAAAACATTTTAGGGGCTCCAGATGGGAGACAAGGAGCAGCAGCAGGTGATAAAACACCAGCAGAGTGCGGTGCACATGGAGGTTTGCATGTCTAGCACAGGAGCACCAACCTCTTGCTCCATGAGTGTTAGTTTTACTTAGCTTCCGCGAGAGTGTTATAGTGAGGTCATGATGTATCGGGCATGTGACCATTTATATTTCTATGTTATTATTCTATTTCAGTATCTTTATCACTGTAGACTTTGATGTACCGCGAGAGTTGTGGTGACCCTCACGAGTGTCAGTGTCACCGCAAAATGGAATTTCTAGGCATAAGACCCCGTTGTGTAGCAAAAAAATGGGGTCTTACAGTATGTACATCAAGCGATCATTGTGATTATGCGCATTATGTGATGTGATATAAAAAGGAGGAAGGAAATCAGCGGCTCCACCATCACCAATATCGTAGGGATCGGGAGACGTGAGGCAAGATGGGAGATGCAGGGCAGAATTTGCAGGTTTGCGTTACACCAAATTGTCCCACATCGTGTGTTGGAAGTTATTTTTTCTGTATATAATGTGAAACCAGTGAATCCTATAAGTTGAAATTGTACAAGCTTAAAGCTGGAGAGCCATCATTACGATTCTGCACATTATGTGATGTCACATGAAAATGTGGGAGGTCGTTGGTATCTCCACTGTCGCTGACATCACAGGGATCGGAAGATGCGGTGCTAGATAGGGAGACACAGGGCGGGGGGGGGGGGGGGATTTGGCAGGTCTGCGTTACACCGAATAGTCCCACATCGCCTGTTGAAAGTTGTTTTTTATATATAGAATGTGCATACAGTGAACCCTTTTAGTTGAAATCGTGTGAGCTCAATGCTGGTGAGCTTTCTGGGCCATGGAATGGGCTAGCTTGGATCAAATCTTGCGGGCTATGTAGACGGGCCTTGATTCGGTCTCACATGTTTGGGTTTTGTCATAATTATAGGGATAAAATTATAAATTCACATTGTAGAGAAGGAATCCTATAAAATGTATAGGTTTAGGACACCCTACCATGCTAGGTTTAGGAGACCTATAAAATTGGGGATGAATGGCTATAATTCGTTTGTGTGATCGAACAACTGAGATCTTATGATCTAATTAGATTGAATAGCTGAGATCTTATGATCTAATTAGATCTTATGATTTAATCAGATCAGATGGTTAAAATTTAATGTCAGTGTTACACCACGAAATCTGATTGACTGTTGATATTTCTTTGTATATATATGTATATATGTATTTGTATACTCGTGTTCAAAAAGACGGGCCAGGGGACCGATACGGGCCTGACCCGGTAAAAGCCCAAGATTGCCCTCCCCGGTCCCAAGCCTTGTCTATAGGGCCCAAAAGGGCTTTCATATATAGTCACAGCCTAGCCCGGTTCCCGGCTCAGGCAGGCCTAGCTAAGCATAGGTAGCGGGCCTGACCTCAACATGACAACCATGACGAAATCCCGCCTGGGATTTCCATTCGGAAATCCATTAAGTTGGCGGTATTTCCACATACTGGCGCGATTTCTCAGTGAAATTTTGCCAGAGAGCGGGATTTTCATATCTGGGTTTGCATAGGCTCGGCCAGCGCCGGACTTGGGTGCTATAGTGGGCCCTCTTTGAGAGGGGGTCTGAGCCTGGTTGAAGGCAATTCAGGGTGGCAAAAATATAGGCTTGATAGTCCGGATCCTGGTCTAACGTACCAATTTATGCTAGACCCCTTGCACACATTTTGAGTCAAGAGAACTGACTCAGGCTCGGGGTGCACTGTTAATAGGCATCTAGTGCATCTACTAGACACGACGAAGTATTGAGTGCGTTGATTGTTGGGCAGGTGTCGAGTGATACTCGACGCATAAAATAATTTGACTTAGAATAATCCTAGATTCGTGAAGCGTCGAGTGTGTCTACTAGACTCAACAAAGCATCAAGTGTGTTGACTGGTGGGTAGGCGTCGAGTAATACTCGATGAATAAAAGAATTTGACTTAGAATAATACTAGATTCGGGAAATGTCGAGTGCGTCGACTGGACTCGATTAAGCGTGGAGTTATCTCGATGCCACCAGATGAAGCGTTGAGTGATACTCGACCAATACAATGCTTTGACTTAGAAAAATACTGGACTCAATGAGGCGTTGAGTGATCTCGACACCATCCGACGAAGCGTTGACTGATACTCGACGAATACACCACTTTGACTTAGAAAAATACTGGACTCAACGAGGCGTTGAGTGATCACGATGAATTTCGACGATTTGTTGAGTCTGTATAAGTATATATGGCGAATTTTACTTGGGAGATTTTCGGCCCAATCTGTGTTTGCAGATTCATACATATAGGCTGAACCGGGTTTAGGGATATGTGCTAGATGGATCCTTTGGACCGCTTTTCTCAAACAAGACCTATTTAAAGTAATAATGGATAGTCCAATGTGGAGGCGACACGTTGCGGCATGACTCAAACCCTAATCTTTCTTGTAAAAAGGAAGAAACAGGAAACCCTAGCCATCACTTTGTTCTTCTTTGCCGAGCCATTACTTGTCGAACCTTTCTGAGGAAGAGAAGTCGCCGGAGTTAGATTTTCTGGAGGAAGAGCTCTCCCTCTCCATGAAGAACAATGTTGCCAAGATGGATAACAAGGTCCATGGTTGGAAACGAGGTGAGCTTCCTACCCCCTCCCTTGGTGATAGATCATCAATTATAATATAGGAGAGATGTCGACTCAAAAGAGTTGGACGTTTGCGAGATGAAGATCTCCTAGGAAGAGACCTTGTTAGGACCTCGTCCTAGAAATTAATTTTCTTCAACCTCTCCTCTTTTCGTTATGAAGATAGTTGTTGGAACACCCTAATTTGGATTTGGGTCAGGATCACTATGTCTTTAAGTTTATTAGATTGACCCATCATGTATAGCTAAGGGTCATAGGTTGTGCTAAGTCAGAGGCTCTCAGAGATAGAAGAAATCAGCCAAGAGAAATCAGCCCAGAGAAATCAGTCAGAAAATACAGAATTCAACATTGAGTTTTGGTCGACGATTTATCTCAAGCTTCGGTCGACGATCGTCGAGCTCCGGTCTAAGATCGTCGAGCTCTTCTCTGCAAGATCGTCGAGCTCTGGTCGACGTCTTATCTCTTATCCATGGTCGACGATTTATCTCAAGCTCAACTATTCTGGAACGTCGAGCTCCGGTCGACGTTCTCCATGCTGGAACGTCGAACTCCGGTCGACGTTCGTCGAACTCTGTTCGACGATTTCTGTCAGAGATCAACTTCAATATCTGCCAGCGCAGATCGACGATTTCTGCCATTACTCTGAACTCAAGTTCCCAGGCAGATTTTCAGGATATCTTTGGTCCAATCAAAGTGAGCTGTTTATATTCCAACACAGCTTTATTACAGGACAGTTACACGAATGCTTTTATGGAGATTATAGCCGTTGGAGTATCTAAGAGGCAGCAGTAATTAATGCAAGAATTAAAAATGTCCGTTTCTCTTCAATCAGATTAAATACACAGATTTACAGAGGAACGAAGAGTAGAACAGAGAAAAACAGAAGAAAGCATAGCACAGTGAAAATAAGTTACAGGAATCAGAGTTCCAGGAAGCCTGAAGAGACAACTTCTCTACATCAGTCTGAAGGCTTACTGGAAGATCATCATCAAGGCTTCATCATTTGCTCTCCAAGACAACAAACATTTCAGCCATTGCTGGAATCATCTATTGCTGGAGCAGTCATCCATTGAAGACCTATCACCCTGTGCAAAGCTTCCACTCCTGAACCATTCTACATCTCAGGGGGAGCTTTGACATCATCAAATCATCTTGTGCTTCTCTCATATGATTTGAGAACAGAGAAGACAACATCAACTCTTCCTTCCCCACTGTAAAAGGGTTCTTGAACTCCCTTCAAAAGTTCTGTCTGGTTCTGAGAGCCTTATCAAAACTCAGTGGTGGCAAGACACCTTATCAAAAAATCCTGCTTTGGTTTGTGAGAACCTGATCAAAAACTCTCTGGTGCTCAAGACACCTGATCAACTCATCTTGAAGTGGATTCCTACCAAGGGTGGTAGAAGAGTGGACTACCCAAGTTTAGGGGAACCACTATAAATTTCTTGTGTCGTCTGGTTTGCCTTTTTTTTTTTTGCTCTTTATTATTCTTGCTGTGTGTTTGCCCTAATCTCTAGGATAGATCTGACTTTCAATTGGTATCAGAGGGAGGTTGGTTATACAACAACTAAACCATCACTGGGTTGGTTGCTTATACAGGCTAACACCTGAACCAAAAGATCCTTCTTTTGATCAATCCTAGTTAGATTAATCACTTTTCACATAGCAAGAATATGGAATATTCTAGCACCAGACCTCCTAAGTGCAATATAAACAAATTTGCACTTTGGAAGACAAGAATTAAATTATATATGAACAATATTGATGAAGAAATATTTTATGCCATTGTGACAGGTCTCCCAACCTCAGCAACAACAACTAAAAGGGCCAGGCTAGCTGATGCCAGAGCCATGAATATTCTAGCACAGTCATTATCTGATGACTTGTTTCAGGAAGTTGTTGAATGCACAACAGCTAAGGAGATGTGGGATTCCCTTCATCAAATGGCTTCTGAACCCATGGATGCAATATCAGAAGGAAGCCACATCATCTCATCTGAAGGAGAAGAATCAACATCCCTAGATGTTGTCTGGGATGTCTCAGATGATGAATCATCATTTGAAGATGAAGAAGAGGAAGCAAGGGCCAAACAATTTTGCATAATGGCCATCAATTCTTCCTGCAGCAATTCAGATGCTGGACAAACAGAAGGAAAATCAAAACCTGAAAAGGTTCAGGTAATATCTAATTCTGTGTTCAGTTTAGTTAAATTAAAAATCCAATATTGCTGCCAAAACTTAACAAAACCTGAGAAGGAACCAACACTCCTCAGAGAAATGCTTTCCTTATATTTTAATGAGTTCAGGTCTGAGAACTCAGTTAGCTTTTTCATAAATTTGTTTTATATTCATAAGGATAAAATAGTTAGAATAATTTCAAATCCTTCTATCATCTGGAACAAATTTATTAGGAAGCATTTTCTTTTCCTATAACTGATTATATCTAATTGATATTCTGTTCAAATAGTTTGTTTGGATTTCTGTATGATGAAATTCTCTGTCAGATAAATCTATTTCTTATAGATCCTTTTTTAACTTCATTTAGATTGAGTCCTCTACTCTAGTTGCATTGATCAGCTGAGTTTGAATCTCGTCTAATGAAAAGAAATTCTATAGGAAGGAAGATATCTGATTTTGTTTTTCAGATCCAGAATCTTAATTAAATTTGATGAACAAAATATCATTTCTTTTGCTTCTAACATATCCTTTTTAAGGAGAGAGCAATCTCTACCATAAGCTTTCTGCAGGTACCATCTATAAGAGCTAGCTGGATGACTCAATCAAAATCCAATTTTGAAAGTCATTCCAGCCTCCTCCTATCACAGTTACAGCATCAACATAGGGGGAGTTTGTAATGCCAGCAGAAGTCAGTTTTTAACAGCAACAGGAGCCAGCATTGCAAAGCTTTTCTTTTTTTTATCTCATGCTTTGTAATATTTATTTGTTGTAATATTTTAATTCTCATGTAAATAGTAATCCTAACCCAAATAGGGGGAGATTGTTGGAACACCCTAATTTGGATTTGGGTCAGGATCACTATGTCTTTAAGTTTATTAGATTGACCCATCATGTATAGCTAAGGGTCATAGGTTGTGCTAAGTCAGAGGCTCTCAGAGATAGAAGAAATCAGCCAAGAGAAATCAGCCCAGAGAAATCAGTCAGAAAATACAGAATTCAACATTGAGTTTTGGTCGACGATTTATCTCAAGCTTCGGTCGACGATCGTCGAGCTCCGGTCGAAGATCGTCGAGCTCTTCTCTGCAAGATCGTCGAGCTCTGGTCGACGTCTTATCTCTTATCCATGGTCGACGATTTATCTCAAGCTCAACTATTCTGGAACGTCGAGCTCCGGTCGACGTTCTCCATGCTGGAACGTCGAACTCCGGTCGACGTTCGTCGAACTCTGTTCGACGATTTCTGTCAGAGATCAACTTTAATATCTGCCAGCGCAGATCGACGATTTCTGCCATTACTCTGAACTCAAGTTCCCAGGCAGATTTTCAGGATATCTTTGGTCCAATCAAAGTGAGCTGTTCATATTCCAACACAGCTTTATTACAGGACAGTTACACGAATGCTTTTATGGAGATTATAGTCGTTGGAGTATCTATGAGGCAGCAGTAATTAATGCAAGAATTAAAAATGTCCGTTTCTCTTCAATCAGATTAAATACACAGATTTACAGAGGAACGAAGAGTAGAACAGAGAAAAACAGAAGAAAGCATAGCACAGTGAAAATAAGTTACAGGAATCAGAGTTCCAGGAAGCCTGAAGAGACAACTTCTCTACATCAGTCTGAAGGCTTACTGGAAGATCATCATCAAGGCTTCATCATTTGCTCTCCAAGACAACAAACATTTCAGCCATTGCTGGAATCATCTATTGCTGGAGCAGTCATCCATTGAAGACCTATCACCCTGTGCAAAGCTTCCACTCCTGAACCATTCTACATCTCAGGGGGAGCTTTGACATCATCAAATCATCTTGTGCTTCTCTCATATGATTTGAGAACAGAGAAGACAACATCAACTCTTCCTTCCCCACTGTAAAAGGGTTCTTGAACTCCCTTCAAAAGTTCTGTCTGGTTCTGAGAGCCTTATCAAAACTCAGTGGTGGCAAGACACCTTATCAAAAAATCCTGCTTTGGTTTGTGAGAACCTGATCAAAAACTCTCTGGTGCTCAAGACACCTGATCAACTCATCTTGAAGTGGATTCCTACCAAGGGTGGTAGAAGAGTGGACTACCCAAGTTTAGGGGAACCACTGTAAATTTCTTGTGTCGTCTGGTTTGCCTTTTTTTTTTTTGCTCTTTATTATTCTTGCTGTGTGTTTGCCCTAATCTCTAGGATAGATCTGACTTTCAATGGTGGACTTGGTTTCGTGAAGAAGGATGGTCTTTTGAGGATGAATAAGGGAGGAGGAAGTGTTGTATGTGGTTTAATTAAATGGCTAATGGAAAGAGACGAACCGATGTCATTTTTTTTGCTTTAAGATGCGTGTAGAAATTTATTTTCTGTGCGCATCGGACTTCGAGGGTGTTTTTGGGTATGATATCGCAAGATCTAGGTCTTGGGCTGAACACGAAAGTTTTAGTCCTCGGAAAGACCTTTCGAATGGATAGTTATATGTTTTCATTGGAGCTTTGTAGCAAGAGGAATGTCCAGTCGAAGTTGCTACATGGTATCAAATTATGTGCAGGATGCTTTTAGGTTAGTGTTGGACCGGGTTTTGACTAGGTAGGAGAAACATAGTGATAGTTTTACTTTCAAGACTACCTAAACACCTAGAGGGGGGGTGTGAATAGGTACTTTTCCTTGATTTAACTTAAGGCAGCAAATAACTACAATTCTTTGAGTTAATCAGATATTTACACAGCTAACACAGCACAACAATCACAATCATACACACATCACAGATTGCACACAAATTTATAGTGGTTCCCCAAGGTCTGGGTACATACACTTTCCCCCTTCACCTATCTAGCAGTATGTTAGATTCGGCCTAAATTCATCCTTTATCTCAAATCCTCAGATCCTACAGCTCAGAATCCAGAAGGATTCCTACAACTCAGAATGTCTCCACATTCCTACAACTCAGGCTAACAAGCCCTACCTCAGCCTTGCTATAAGGCCTACAACTCAGAGAATACCTTCTCCTACAACTCAGGCATAAACAGCCCTACCTCAGCCTTGCCACAAGGCCTACAACTCAGAAAATACCTTGTCCTACAACTCAGGCATAATCAACCCTACCACTGAGAGAATAAATCTCCTACACTCAGCCTTTATAAAATAGGCTTACAACTCAGATCTATGAATAGATCTTACAGAATTTGATAAGGAATTTTATAATCTCTTACCCCTATTGAGAGAGAAGGGATAAGAACTTTCTTGATCAGCTTCCTGAAGAGGCTGATGGCTGAAATCAACTTGATCTTAGCTTTCTTCAAAGCTTCTTGAATCTGAACTTAGTTGGGTTGATTTCCTTTAAATATAACTGACTGACAGCTTCCTTCTTAGACTCCAGAAATAGATTTGAATCATCTTGATAGATTAGTTCAGTATCTGCTTCTTGAGAGACCTGTG
Source organism: Platanthera zijinensis (assembly GCA_039513925.1). NCBI lineage: Eukaryota > Viridiplantae > Streptophyta > Magnoliopsida > Asparagales > Orchidaceae > Platanthera > Platanthera zijinensis. Next base: position 86,110,470 of record CM077082.1, read on the forward strand.
AATGTCTCCTTCTTGACTTCAAATAGCTGGATCTCTCTCTATCCAAACCTCTTGAAGATACTTCTTAATTCTTGATTGAATTCAACTTAGACAGAATCTGAATAGAAAACTACTTCAGAACGTCTTCTTAGATCTTCTCACGAAGATCTTCTTCTTTGTTACTTATACTTTCTTGATCAGAGATCAATCTAACAATAAGTGTGTTAGTTGTGTGTATTATTCACTCCTTTCTTCTTCTGAATCCATCTATTTATAGACTTCATCCATGGTAACAGGCTGATCCGATTTCTAACTAACTTCTGACAAGTCTGACAGCTTCAGTAAACCTGTTGTAACTCATAACTGTCAAGTCTTCAAACAGTTCTTGAGCCTTTGTCTCTATCAACAAAGCGTCGAGACTGACTATCATAAAGTGTCAAGACCATCTGTCAATATGCTTCGACACAAGTGACTTAAGTGTCGACACAGCCTTTGGTGATGTCGACATAGCTGCCTTGATGTCGACACAGCTTCTTGACACCACATCTTGAGAATATATCGACACTGATTATTTGTGTCGACACAAACACTTCACCATTCATCAGCAATCAACTTGGTCTAGACTCAGCTGTGTGTCGACACAAGTCCTGTGTGTCGACAGAGTTGATGTAGACTCGTAACATAGCGTGTGTCGTCACTGCCTCTAGGTGTCGACATAGTTGTTGTCGACTCTGCCTCTGTGTGTCGACACAGCCTCCCGGTGTCGACACATTTGATGTCGACTATAATCTTCTGTGTATCTACACTGCCTCCCGGTGTCGACACAAACTCACTGAAGTGTCGACACAGCCATTTCCAAGTGTCGACACAATCTTACTGAAGTGTCGACACAGCTTCCTCAGGTGTCGACATATGGACTTAGAATATTTTTCTTGCATTCTAGCACATTCTTAACCTTCACATATAAACTCAAAATAATATCAAATACACCTTGATGTATATCATTGATCAAAGTGAGGCTTCTCCAAATCAGGTACACATTTTCCAATGTACCCAACAATCTCCCCCTATTTGGAGAAGTCATAACCCTTTAGCCAATGATATACACCACTTAGAAAATAAACATGATGATGTATATAAACATTATATTACAGGGTACTTTATAACAAAACACATATCATTGTTACATCACAGAATAAAGATGTATAAAAGAATGATCACAGAATAATGTTTTGTATATTAACTCAAAAATGTTTGTTACAAGTTGTTTACATTGATTTCTTTAACAAACTAACAATTACATAGTTCTTGGACAAGAACTAGTAAAACTTAAACTAAGGCTGGACTGGCTCCTTGATGACAATCCCTTTGCCATATTTAATCTGAGCCTGCACAATAGGTTCTATATCTTCAATAGGCTTCTTTCCTTTCAACTCAGCTTTCTTTTGTGCTTCAGCCTTGATCCTTTGCCTTTCTAAATAATGAAAGGGCTTTGGGAAATACTTGGTAGGTTCCTGAGTATCATGAGGTAGCATACTCATCTTAGCCTTTCTCTTGTGTTGAACTATAGCCTCCTGCCTGGCTTCATACTTTTGCCATTCTTGCTAATTGTACCATTTACCCGTTTCATGTACTTAATCTTTTACAGCTTTCCAGGCAGTTAATATGATATTCCTTGAAGTGGGGCTCCACTGCTCAAAGTCTGGCTTTAGTTCTGCTTGCTCTCTGAATCTTTTCTTTGATAATAGAGCATCTTGCTGAGCTTTCAGACCAGCTTCTGGCATATCTACCTTTTCAATAATAACATTTGTAATTGGTAGAGGAGGGTTGTACATAGACTCAACTTGTTGATGTACCATTTCAAGATCTGCAGGAGGGTAAATGACTTGGGCAACCTCAGGTTGATCACCTCCAAGTAGAATTGGTTGCACCCCTGACTCAGCCATATTATCATCATCACACAAGGGTGGATATCCCAGAGTGGCTCTTATGCTGTTGGTTACCCATTTGGCATGATCAGAGCCAGCATAGACTAACACCTTCTCCCACTTTATGACTTCTCTTGTCATATGATATCTTAAGTCCTCTTTTTGAAATCTTATTTGCCCATCCAGGTAATTGATACCATCTTTAAAGAATGGCTTTAACTTTTGAATTTGTCACTAATTAACTTTTGAGATGAAGTGATGGTAGTTTTAACTGAATCTAGGGCAGCCTGTAGCTTCTTATTATAGTCTTCCATTTCTTTAGCCCTTGCAGCAGTCATTCCAGTAATAGCATTTTTTAACTCAGTGACTATCTCATTGTAAGATTCAGTCAGATTATCATTCATTATTATTTGATTTTCAAGGACATAGCCTTGTTTGACTGCAATCTCATCCACTTGCTTCTTTATTTCTTCTTATTGCTTGGCAAGAAATACCACATCATTGCCTCCCTTATGGAAGCAATCTGTCATCTCTTTTTTATTCTGATTGACCTCAAATCTGATAGACTTTATCTCTTGGGCTAGATCAAATTGAAGAGCCTTTTGGCTTTCATCCACATATTTTTCTAGAAGAAATCTCTGCTCATCAAATTTTACTTGTAAGTCAACCAAGTACTTGCTGTAATCAATCTCAGGAGTAAAATGTGAAGTAGTTGTTTGGAGAGCCTTCTTATACCTTTGACTTCTTCTCTTAAAGACCATTAGTTTTCTTTTCTTGCCTCCCTGACTTCTTCATGCTCAGACTCTGAAGAACTTTCAATATTAACTCTCTCTTGAGGAGTGGAAGAAATATCTTTCTCAGCTCCATGTTGCTCCTCCTCAATATTAACCTGCTCCCCCTCAACCCTTACTTGCTCCCCCTCAAATATTAGGGTCTCCATTTTATCTACTGCTCCTCCAAGATCAAGAAACAACTCTTCAAGCATGAATTCTTGTTGTGTGAGAGCAAGAGATAGTATTTTCTCAGCAGTAGCAGCAACTCCAGAATTATCAAGACCAGTTTGAGAAACAATGTCTTCTGATAAATTGATTCTTTCTTCCTCTTGGACCTGTTCAGAATGTGGCTCCCCCTGCAATTGTGCAGTAATTGGTTCCCACTGCACCTGTGCTGATATAGTCTCTTCCTGGACTTGGGTAGTCCCAGTCTGATCCTGAACTTATTCTCTAACTTGTGCTTCCTGTTCTTGTGCATCTTCATGACCATGCTCAGAAAGGTCATGTTTTGGTGATTTTTTTATTAGCTCTTGCCTGTCCACATCAGGCATCTCCTTTGAAAGAACTCTATCCCTTCTTGAGAATAACCTTATGTGTATTCTCCTCATGTGATTTATCTTTGATCCAGAAATCTGTTGCATCACCTCTGGAATTATTCCAGCCAGGTACAGACTCATGATCCTAGCCAAGTTTGGCTTCTTGATTCCTTCTTTTATCTTATCAAACAGTATTGCAGACCAATTGGTTTGAATCTTAAACATTACCCTTGTCATCAGGCTGAACATATAGGCTGATATCCTATCATGGCCACCTGGTTTACATAAGATCACTTTTCCTACTATTTCAGATAGGAATTTCCCTTGATGATTCATGCCTTTTCTGTTGATGGCAGCTCCTATCTTTAAGGTTGGATCCAATCCACACCATTGAAGCGCCTCCCTGGTCCATGAGGCTGGGACCTCTTCCTCATCATGGATTCTAGGTAGATGGAGAATCTTGCTCAACCTCTTCTGAGACAGCTTGACTCTTCTCCATGTATAGTGGATTTGATTTTCAATCCTGTTGAGTCTATTGAAGCAGCAGTATAGAACTCGAATACTTCTTTCTTCCATATCATTGTAGGTTCAGAGACAAGATATTCCAATCCGTTGTCTGCAAGAAGAGAAATGACCTATTTGATCTCCGTTGCGACATCGTCGAATGAATGTCTAACCAACTCATACCCTTCATTGATGTTGTATTCAATCTTAGGCACCATTGGAATGAAGAGAAAGCTTGATTGGAGAGGAGAGAGTTGGTCGACACAAGGTTTTTGTCTCGAAACCCTTCTGAGCGTGTCGACAGAATAAGTTCTTGACCTATTTATACCCTTCTAATCAAAGAAGGTCAAAAGGCGGGCAAAAACTGTCTAAAAGTGTCGACACTGTTGAAAAGTGTTGACACAAACTTCTATTGTCTTGACCACGACGCTGACTACTATGTGTCGAAACCAATTGATTATATGTCGACACAGGAGATACTTAGTAGCTAATCAGAAATTCTGTGTCGACTCTTATTACAAGTGTCGACACAAAATCTGGAAGTGTCGACACCATTACTCTGGTTGTGTCGATACTACATTTCTGGATGTGTCATCTCTTTGCCCCTTAGGTGTCGACACAATTACTCTGTGTTGACACAATTTTCCTCAATTGTCGACATAACTTCTCTGTGTCGACACTTTATCACTGAATGTGTCGACACCATTTTACTTAGCCAATTTTTAGTAAACTAACCTATGGTCAGCATTCCTAATTCAATTTTAAATCTATTGAATTTAGTTTCATCCAGAGGCTTAGTAAATACATCTGCAATTTGAAAATCAGTTTTAACAAATTCTAATGAGATGTCTTCTTTTCTACATGTTCTCTTAGAAAATGGTATCTTATCTCTATATGCTTAGTCCTACTATGTGAAACAGGATTGTTTGAAATAGAAATAGCACTTTTAGAATCACATAATAAAGTTGTTCTACTTACTTGAATACCATAGTCCCTTAGCTGATGCTGAATCCACAACAGCCGTGCACAGCAACTTCCTGCTGCCACATATTCAGACTCAGCTGTGGATATTGCCACATTAGTCTGCTTCTTACTGCTCCAGGATATCAACCTTCCTCACAAGAATTGGCATGTACCTGTAGTACTTTTTCTATCTTCTCTACAGCCTGCAAAATCTGCATCTGAATAACCTGTTAGTAGAAAATCTCCATTCCTAGGGTACCAAAGGCCTAGATTAGGAGTTCCCTTTAGATATCTCAGAATTCTCTTGACTGCAGTATAATGTGATTCTTTAGGGCATGCTTGGTACCTAGTACAGACACATGTAGCATACATAATGTCTGGTCTACTAGCAGTGAGATATAATATAGAGCCAATTATTCCTCTATACAAAGACTCATCTACAGGTTTACCTGCATCATCTTTGCATATAGGCATACTTATTCCCATAGGAGTTCTCATGGTGGAGGATGATTCCATACCATACTTCTTAATTAACTCCTTGGTGAACTTAGACTGGTATATGGACAAGCCATCTTCAGTCTATCTTACTTGGAGTCCCAAGAAGAACTTAAGTTCCCCCATACTACTCATTTCAAACTTCCCTTGCATAACTTTGGCAAACTTCTTGCAAAGGTTGTTCTCTGTAGACCCAAAAATTATGTCATCTACATAGATCTGAACTAAGATTATCTTACCTTTAGATTCCCTTAGGAATAGATTTTTTTCTATTTTACCTCTTGAGAATTTGTTATCAATAAGGAAAGTAGGCAGGGTTTCATACCAAGCCCTTGGGGCTTGCTTTAACACATACAATGCTTTCCTAAGTCTATAGACATAACAAGGTTTAAGAGAATCTACAAAACCTGATGGCTGCTCTACATAGACTTCTTATTTTAGATCACCATTCAGGAATGCTTATTTCACATCCATTTGGTATACCTTGAAGCCTTGATATGCTGCATAGGTAAGGAACATCCTGATTGCTTCCAGTCTTGCTACTAGGGCAAATGTTTGATCAAAGTTTATTCCCTCTTCCTACCTGTATCCTTTTGCAACCAATCTTGCTTTGTTCTTCACAATAACTCCATTCTCATCCAACTTGTTCCTAAAAATCAACTTTGTACCAATGATGTTGTGGTCTTTTGGTTTAGGAACAAACTCCCAGACCTTACATCTTCTAAACTGATTAAGCTCCTCTTGCATAACATTAATCAAGTGTTGGTCTTGGATAGCTTCTTCAAATTTCTTTGGCTCCAATTGAGATAGAAAACTTGAGTGCAAGACTGTATTCAGATTTCTACTTCTGGTTTGCACTCCTTGTCTTGGATCACAAATTATCTGATTTGCTGGATGATCCTTTAGATGTCTTATAGCTGGAGGCAAACTTCCTTCTGGCTGAACACCTCCAGTTTCTTCATTATGCTGCACCTTTTGGTTTTCATCAGCTTCTAGAGAGTCTTGTACTCCCCCTGGATAGTAGCCATCATTTTCCAATACTTCATCTGCAGTTGAGCCTTCTGCAATGGAAAGCTTGTCAATTCTATTGCTTATACCTATTGGACTGCATAAACTACAAGACAACTCACTGTTGATTAATCTAGTTTCATTAAATACAACATGTACAGATTCTTCTACAACCTGATTAATCAAGTTGTAGACTTTATAAGCCTTACTATTGTTGTTGTACCCAACAAATAATCCATCATGGGATTTGGCAGCAAACTTAGTTAGATAATACATGTCATTATTAAGGATATAACGCTTGCAACCAAAGATTCTAAAATAGGATAAATTTGGTTTTCTATCTTTCATGATCTCATAGGGTGTCTTTTTGTGACTTTTGGTAATAGAGGCCCTATTGATCACATGACATGCAGTACTAACTGCCTCAGCCCAAAAATATTCTTGGAGAGAAGTGTCACTCAATAGAGTTCTACCAGCCTCAATCAATGTCCTATTCTTTCTTTCAGCAATTCCATTTTGCTGTGGTGTTATAGGTGAGGAGAATTCTTCGAAAATCCCAAATTCTTCACATAATCTTGTCATACTTTCAGATTGAAATTCATTGCCATGGTCACTTCTGATTTTGACCACTGTGCTGTTCAGTTCATTCTTAATTTGTTTGACAAAACTATGTAAAACACTTGGGGTTTCAGATTTCTGTCTCAGAAAGAACACCCAGGAATATCTAGAATAGTCATCTACAACCACAAAAGTATAGACCTTCCTACCTAGACTATGAACTGGCATAGGACCAAATAAATCCATATGCAGTAGGTATAAACACCTGACTAAATCCTTGTTTTCAAGACTATGAAAGGAGTATTTTGTCTGCTTGCCCTTTTAACAAGCTAAACATATCCCATCCTTTATACACTTTACCTGAGGACCATTCCTCACTAACTCTTTGCTAAAGAGTTGGCCAATTGTTTTGTAGTTAAGATGAGCCAGCCTCTTGTGCCATTTGACACAATGAGATGCTCTCTCATCAGCTACAAGACAAATAGGAGAAACCTTGTTCTCACACACAAAGTCAAGACAATAAACATTTCTTTTTTTATACCCAATCAATATGACATTTTGATCACTTGACCTTTTGATATGACATCCATTTTTAATAAATGAAATGTCATATCCTAGATCATTCAGCTGACTTATGCTTATCAGGTTATGTTTCAAACCTTTTATATAAGCCACTTGAGTGATGGTAATTTAGTTTGAAAAAATGTTACCAAATCCTTTGATGATTCCTCTTTCAGATCCACCAAAGATTACTTTAGGCCCATCATTGATAGGTGTGTACTCCTTCAACAGCCCCTTTGTTCCAGTCATGTGCCTGGAACATCCACTGTCCAAGTACCATATAAGGGCATGACAACTTGGACTTTCCTGCAATACAGAATTTCTTTCCCTTAGAACCCAAGTAAGTCTTGGGTCCTTGGTTCAAGTTAGCACCATTCATATCAAAACTACCAGCAACTCTTCTAACTGGTAGACTGTTGTTCTTCCTAACACTTATGTTATGCCAGTAGTCTAAGGCAAAATGGCCTGTCTTGCCACAACACCAGCATTCATACTTGTTATATCTAGGTCTAGATACATTTTTGGCAGAAAAATTTCTATTTCGTGCTGGTTATGCTGCAGCTACAGCCACTGATTTCTTACAGCCATGAGGTTTATGAACATGGGCTAACTTATTGGCATTACCAACCTTGTTATTAAGAACATCCGTCTTATTATGACCATGAATGTTTTCAAGATCATATCTGTTAGAAGGCACTTGTACCTTTCTAAATATTACAGGCACTTTAAAATTTACTGGCTGGACTGGTGCTTTGCCTTTTCTCTTGAATTGGACAATCCTGGTGTTACCTTTAAAGCCTAATCCTGTCTTACCCTTTTGAGCCACAAACTCATCTATTGAGGGTAAGACTGATTTTGGCTTAGAGTAACAAGCCACTAGATCTTTCTCTTTTTGAAGTCTGACTTCCAGACTTTTAATTAGATCATTTTTATATGTGATTGTACCCATCTGAATAATAGTTATAGTTTTAAGATTGGCTACCTCATTCAATTTTTGATCCAATTCTTTCTCTAAACCAGATGCAGTCATCTTAAGATCTGCAATTTCCTTAGCCTGAGTTTTGGCAAGGTTTTTGCTTTTCTTAAGTGCCTGCAATAAGTCCCCATATTCATCTATCAACTGATGAATATCTCCTTTAGATTCTGATCCATCCTCATCACTTGATGGAGATGAATCGGACTCTGAACCAGTACTGTAATCAAAAATTCTAGAATTACTTTGTACCTTACTGGGACTAGGCTGATCCTGGCACTTATTGTCTTCTGATTCAGCCATCAGTCCCATGCACTGATGGTCTTCTTGTTCATTGATGGAGTCAAGTAATTGCATAAACTCCTCTTCTCCACTAGCTGCATACAGTCCAATGTATGCTTCAGCTTCTGATTCTGACTTTGAGGAGGATTGATCTGTAAGACTCTTCTCTTTCTTAACAACAAAGGATTTCTCCTTCTTGCCCTTTTGTTGAGTCTTCTTTTTGTCTGCTGACTCCTTCCGCTTTTCTCGACACTCAGCCACCACATGTCCAGGCCTATTGCAGCAATAGCAAACAAATTTTGATGTTGTAGCTTTGTTGGGCTTAGACCTGTTCCTTTCCTTTCTTGATTATTTTCTCTTTTGATAGTAGTCATCAACTGGCTGTGATGTGGAGGCCTTGACTTCCACTGCTTCTTCTTCAAGAACCTCTGAAACTGCCTTGTAAAGGCAGCAAAATCTGCATCTGAATCACTGCTATCTGAGTTTTGATTGTCTGAATTCTCTGAGATAACTTCAGCAACTTCCTTAGGAGGTGATGGAGACATCCTCCTGCTCTTTCTAGTGCCTTCAACCTTGAAGGCCACTGACTTTTCTCTATGCTCTCCTTTTGTATTTCTTTCTTCCTCCTTCCTAGCCATTAGTTGCATTTCAGATGATAACAACTTTCCAAATAAGGTTGGAGGAGAAATGTCTGCTAGTTTGGCGACTTCTCTAATGGCACAAATCTTGGTATCCCAATCCTTTGTCAAGGATCTTAGGAATTTTTCATTCATCTCATAAGTACTGAAGACCCTTCCATAGGACATCAGTTCATTCACTATCCTGTAGAATTTCTAATAGCATTCAGATATGCTATCAGACTTCCCTTGTCTGAAACTCTCATATTCTTGATTGAGCATAGACTTTTTATCTTGTGTAACTTCTTCATAACCCTCCATGTAGACAATCAAAGTGTCCCACATTTCCTTGGAGGTTTTGCAGTGAATCAAATTTTGGAAAGTAGAATCATCTATGGCGCTCACTATGATATTCTGAGCTCTTTTATCCATAGTTGCAAGTATAATCTCATCCTTGGTCATTTCAGAAAAATCTTTAGGAGTTCTTTGATTTGCATCTAGAACAGACACATTCATTGGGATATATGAACCTTCTTTTAGATATATATCCTTGGGTCAGAGGCCTCCATAAATAACCTAACCCTTTCTTTCCATATTCAAAAAATCTCTTTCCTGCAGATGGGTAATTTCATTGACCCTTGTTCCTTGTGATTCTCTCCAGAACCCATTTTCTTGATTCTTGATTCTATCTTAGGGATCTAACTCAGACTGTTAAGTCCTTCTTTGAGCAACCTCGCTTTGATAACACTTGATAGTTTTACTTTCAAGACCACCTAAACACCTAGAGGGGGGGTGAATAGGTACTTTTCCTTGATTTAACTTAAGGCAGAAAATAACTACAGTTCTTTGAGTTAATCAGATATTTCTACAGGTAACACAACACAGCAATCACAATCATACACACATCACAGATTGCACACAGATTTATAGTGGTTCCCCAAAGTCTGGGTACGTCCACTTTCCCCCTGTTGAAGTTGAGACCGGGCGGTCTGTCGGTCTGGCTTGGCGGGTTATTGACCGGGCGGTCTGGCGGTTTGCCTCCAGCGGGTTGGTTGCTGCGTTGAGGTCTGAGGTCCAAGCGGTCTAGCGGTCTGTTACTGGCGACTAGGAGACCGGGCGGTCTAACGGTCTAACTTGGCGGCTTGTCTCTCTCTCTGGCAGTGGCCGAGCGGTTAGCCCTTCCTGTCTAACCGCGCGGCTTGTTCCGGTCTGTTGTTCTAGCCGCCCAGATTCTTTTGTATAGTTTTAGTCCCACATCTCTTATTTGTATTCTCTCTTCTCTCCTCCATTCTATATAAGGGAGGCCATACCTTTGTAATAGATACCTTTTTCTGATAATAAAAATTTCAGTTATACCATTTCCGGCTTGTTTTAGTTCGCTTCTCACATGGTATCAGAGCCATCGATCCTTTCCTCCTGATTCTGTACTTCTCTCTGTCCGCGCGGCTTGCTTCTCCGGCTTGCGCCCTGTCCGCGCGGTCTCCTTGTCGTTGCCGTCTGTGTGCGCGACCTGTTGCCTTGTTCACTGCGATTTGTTGCCTAGTTCGCCGCGACCTATTGCCGTGTGCCTTGCCCTCTCTCTTGTGCTTCTGTTCGAGCGGACTGTCTGCTTGCCGCTCGACTTCTTCCCCTTTGCTTGTTACTGCGGCTTGGTCGTGGTCTCTCTGGCCGCTGGTGTCTGACATCCTGACCGCTGCAGTTCCTCTTCTGCCTATCCGCGCAGCCTGTTTTCTAACCGCGTGGCTTCTTATTGTTTGCTCTTATGGCTCTTTCTGATGCTTCTACTGCCACCACTCCTGCCGCCACCCCTGTAGCCAATCCGGCTCCTCCTCCTACTCCTTCCGGGAACCTTGGCACCGTTTCCAAGCTTGTCGGCTCCAACTACCCGGATTGGAGCGTCTCTTTCACCTTTCTCCTTCGCTCGCAACGCAAACGCCACCATCTCGTTGATGACCCTCCTCCTACCACTTCCCCTCTCTTTGATGACTGGGATGCGAGTGACGCTCTTGTGCGTACTTGGCTCGCTAACAGTCTATCCGATGAATGCCTTCCCGTCATCCGTCATGATGAGACGGTGAAGGCCGCTTGGCTTCATCTTGCTGCTTTGTATTCCAAAGGGGCTCAGACGTCCCGCATCTATACGTTGTATGCGGACCTCTTTGCCCGGCCTACCTTGTCTCCTGCTGCTGCCTACCAACAAGTTCAAGCTCTTGGGGCTGAGATTCTTCAGAATCGCCCCTTTTCTGCGGATCTGGCTCAACAACACAAGCACTTCTAGGAGCTTCTGGTTGTGTGTTATCTGCTCCGTCTTCCTGACACTTATGACATGATCCGCCAACAAATTCTGGGTGAGGCGGAATCTCCTACCTTAGATGCCACCGCTGCTCGCATCGCCGCTGTCACCTCTCTCCTTCAGCGCCCGCTTCTACCCGCTCCTTCTCCTCCGGATAACTATGCTCATCAAACTCAGCGGAGTGGCTCTGGTAGCCGCAGTCATCAGTCTGGCGGACGTCCTTCTTCCCGCTATCTCTGCTCTCACTGCGGCCGCACCGGACACACTCTTGACCGCTGCTGGACAAAACATCCCCATATTCGCCCCTCGGGTGACTCTTCCGCCTCTTCTTCCAAGCCGTCTGCTTCCGTGGTCACATCATCAGGTAGTGCCCATGTAGTCACTCAAGGTAAATGGCTTATCGACTCCGGTGCTACTAATCATATGACGGGCAATCCTCAGTGCTTCTCTCTCCTCGGACAGCATGATCGGTTGCCCCCGGTCCTCATTGCAGACGGTTCTCCCTCCCCGGTTCATGGGTCGGGAGTAGTTCATGTTACTCCGTCCCTTCGGCTAGAGGACACTCTCTATGTGCCCAAGTTTCCGTGCAATCTGTTATCGGTTACTTCTTTGTGCAAGCAGCTTCAATGTTCTGTAACGTTTACTCCATCTTCTTGCTCTTTTCAGGATCCGAGCTCCCAGCGGACGATTGCTACTGGGACTGAGAGCGGCGGCCTCTACTTCCTCGACAACGTTTCCGCTTTGTCCGCCTTCTCTTCTTCTTGTACGGATCTTCTCCAGTGGCATCTCCGTCTCGGTCATCCTCCACCACGGCTTCTGCATCAGCTTCTGCCCCACCTCCCTCCCTCCACTACTCCTCTCCACTGCGAAGCATGTCAACTTGGCAAGCATCGTCGTTCCTCCTTCCCGCCGAAGCAAGGTCGGGGCTCTACCCGTCCGTTTGATCTAGTCCACTCCGATATCTGGGGACCTGCTCCTACCCTTACTATTGGTCGGGGTAGTTCTTATTTTGTAACTTTTATTGATGATTTTTCTAGATGTACTTGGGTGTATCTCTTACGAGATCGCTCTGAACTTTTTAATGCATGGACCTCCTTTTATCATTTAATCAAAAATCAGTTTGGTGCTAGTGTTAAAACTTTTCGCTCTGATAATGCAAAAGAATACTTAAGTCATGCTTTTACCTCTTTCTGTGTTCAACATGGCGTTATTCATTAGACAAGTTGTGTCTATACATCCCAACAAAATGGGGTGGCGGAACGCAAAAACCGTCACCTCCTCGATGTTGCTCGCACATTAATGACTCAAATGCATGTCCCTCGCTCATATTGGGGCAATGCTGTTCTTCTTGCTTGCTATCTCATCAATCGCATTCCCTCCTCCGTTCTTCAAGGAAAAACCCCTTTTTCCATCCTTTATCCTGGCAAGGAGCCTTTTCCTCTCCCTCTCCGAATCTTTGGGTGCACTGTCTTTGTGCATGTCCCATCTGCCACCCGTGATAAGCTCTCCCCACGCTCCACCAAATGTGTTTTTCTGGGGTACTCGGTCACTCAGAAAGGCTACTGCTGCTTTGATCCTGTTCTTCGTAAACAGTTTGTCTCCGCTGACGTTACCTTCTTCGAGAATGCCTCCTACTTCTCGGGTGACTCCTCTTCTCTTCCTCCCACCTCGGATTCTCCTGTTATTCCGTTCGTTCCCTCGTCTCCTACTGCGATATCCGCTCCTCCTCCGTCTCCGCCCACTCCTCTCTCTCCGCCTCCATCTCCCTCATCTCCGCTGCCATCTCTCTCTCCTCCCGGGCCAGCTCTCTCTGCCACGGATGCTCTGGATGCCGAGGAGCCCGCCGACCTGGATCTTCCTGTAGCTCTTCGCAAAGGGGTGCGGACGTGTACCCTACACCCCCTTGCTGCTGTCGTTTCATATGATTGTCTTACCCCTTCTCGCAGGGCCTTTGCGCTGGCTATCTCTGCTACTACCACACCTCGTTCCTACCAGGAGGCCCTTGCCATTCCTCACTGGAAGCTGGCCATGGATGAGGAAATGGCGACCCTCATAGAGCGGGGTACCTGGACTCTTGTCCCTCCTCCTCGTGATACAGATGTTGTTGGCTGTCGATGGGTCTTTGTAGTCAAGTTTGGCCCAGATGGCACTGTAAACCGTTACAAAGCTCGTCTGGTGGCTAAGGGCTTTACTCAAACCTATGGGGTTGATTACTTTGACACCTTCTCTCCCGTGGCTCGTCTCAGCACTATACGGGTCCTTCTCTCTGTGGCAGTCAACAAAGACTGGCCCCTTTCCCAGCTGGATATCAAGAATGCCTTCCTTTATGGTGATCTTCAGGAGGCCGTCTACATGGAGCAACCTCCAGGGTATGTTGCTCAGGGGGAGACACGAGTATGCCGGCTACAGAAGGCAATCTATGGCCTCAAGCAGAGCCCTCGAGCTTGGTTTGACAAGTTCAGCGGCATCGTGGCGGCCGTTGGTTTTGCTCGCAGCGCTGCTGATCACTCTCTATTTATTCGCAAAACCTCTTCGGGACTGGCGGTTCTTGCAGTATATGTGGATGATATTCTTCTCACTGGTGATGACCAGGAAGGGGTAGCCTTGACAAAGCGGCATCTTCGCCAACATCTAGTCACGAAAGATATGGGTTCTCCGAAGTACTTTTTGGGGATCGAAATCTCTCGGAAGCCCAACTCTTTAGTCCTCTCTCAGCGTAAGTATGCTCTTGATATTTTAAAAGAAGCAGGATTGACTGGGGCCAAACCTGCCCGATGTCCCATGGCTGTTGGAGAAGACAAAACCTGGACAGATGGTTCGCCTCTTCTTTTAGATGCTTTGCGGTACAGGCGTCTAGTTGGTAAGCTCATATACCTCACCGTGACTAGGCCCGACATTTCCTATGCTGTGGGCAAGGTGAGTCAATTCATGCAAGCTCCCAGGGAGTGCCATCTACAGTCCGCCTTGCGGATCTTGGAGTACGTCAAAGCAGCCCCTGGGAAAGGATTGCTCTTTCAGAAGAATGATCATCTGAGGGTTGAAGCTTACTCAGATGCGAGTTACGCGGATGACAAAGGGGACCGCAAGTCTACCTCCGGTTTCTGTACCTTTGTTGGGGGCAATCTGGTAAGTTGGAAGAGCAAGAAGCAATCTGTTGTCTCCAGGTCCAGTGCTGAAGCTGAGTATCGGAGTATGGCATCGACCACTTGCGAGCTTAAGTGGCTACGGGCTCTCATGTTGGATTTAGGAAAGGTCTACAACCATCCTCTACCTATGTTCTGTGACAACAAGGCTGCTATATATATCTCCAAAAATCCAGTCTTCCATGAGAGAACCAAACACATTGAGGTCGACTGTCATTTCATTCGTGAAGAGATTCTGAAGGAACAAATTTGCACTCCCTTCGTCACGTCTGAAAAAGAGCTGGCTGACATCTTCACCAAGCCAGTATCCGCCTCATTTCTTCATATATGTGACAAGCTGGGCATGATCGACATATATGCTCCAGCTTGAGGGGGAGTGTTGAAGTTGAGACCAGGCGGTCTGTCGGTCTGGCTTGGCGGGTTATTGACCGGGCGGTCTGGCGGTTTGCCTCCAGCGGGTTGGTTGCTGCGTTGAGGTCTGAGGTCCAAGCGGTCTAGCAGTCTGTTACTGGCGACTAGGAGACCGGGCGGTCTAACGGTCTCACTTGGCGGCTTGTCTCTCTCTCTGGCAGTGGCCGAGCGGTTAGCCCTTCCTGTCTAACCGCGCGGCTTGTTCCGGTCTGTTGTTCTAGCCGCCCAGATTCTTTTGTATAGTTTTAGTCCCACATCTCTTATTTGTATTCTGTCTTCTCTCCTCCATTCTATATAAGGGAGGCCATACCTTTATAATAGATACCTTTTTCTGATAATAAAAATTTCAGTTATACCATTTCCGGCTTGTTTTAGTTCGCTTCTCACACCCCCTTCACCTATCTAGCAGTATGCTAGATTCGACCTAACTTCTTCCTTTATCTCAGATCCTCAGATCCTACAGCTCAGAATCCAAAAGGATTCCTATAACTCAGAATGTCTCCACATTCCCACAACTCAGGCTAACAAGCCCTACCTCAGCCTTGCTACAAGGCCTACAACTCAGAGAATACCTTCTCCTACAACTCAGGCATAAACAGCCCTACCTCATCCTTGCCACAAGGCCTACAACTCAGAGAATACCTTGTCCTACCGCTCAGGCATAAACAACCCTACCACTAAGAGAATAAATCTCCTACACTCAGCCTTTATAAAATAGGCTTACAACTCAGACCTATGAATAGATCTTAAAGAATTTGATAAGGAATTTTATAATCTCTTACCCCTGTTGAGAGAGAAGGGATAAGAACTTTCTGATCAGCTTATTGAAGAGGCTGATGGCTGAAATCAACTTGATCTTAGCTTTCTTCAAAGCTTCTTGAATCTGAACTTAGTTCGGTTGATTTCCTTTGAATATAACTTACTAGCAGCTTCCTTCTTAGACTCCAGAAATAGATCTGAATCTTCTTGATAGATTAGTTCAGTATCTGCTTCTTGAGAGACCTGTGAATGTCTCCTTCTTGACTTCAAAAAACTGGATCTCTCTTTATCCAAACCTCTTGAAGATACTTCTTAATTCTTGATTGAATTCAACTTAGACAGAATCTGAATAGAAAACTACTTCAGAACGTCTTCTTAGATCTTCTCACGAAGATCTTCTTCTTTGTTACTTATACTTTCTTGATCAAAGATCAATCTCACAATAGGTGTGTTAGTTGTGTGTATTATTCACTCCTTTATTCTTCTGAATCCATCTATTTATAGACTTCATCCATGGTAATCGGCTGATCCGGTTTCTAACTAACTTTTGACAAGTCTAATAGCTTCAGTAAACCTGTTGTAACTCACAGCTGTCAAGTCTTCAAACAGTTCTTGAGCCTTTGTCTCTGTCAGCAAAGCGTCGAGACTGACTGTCATAAAGTGTCGATACCATCTGTCAATATGTGTCGACACAAGTGACTTAAGTGTCGACACAGCCTTTGGTGATGCCGACATAGCTGCCTTTATGTCGACACAGCTTCTTGACACTGCATCTTGAGAATGTGTCGACACTGATTATTTGTGTCGACACAAACACTTCACCATTCATCAGCAATCAACTTAGTCTAGACTCAGCTGTGTGTCGACACAAGTCCTGTGTGTCGACACAATTGATGTAGACTCAGAACATAGCGTGTGTCGACACTGCCTCTAGGTATCGACACAGTTGTTGTCGACTCTGCCTCTGTGTGTCGACACAGCCTCCCGGTGTCGACACATTTGATGTCGACTATAATCTTCTGTGTGTCGACACTGCCTCCCGTTGTCGACACAAACTCACTGAAGTGTTGACACATCCATTTCCAAGTTTCGACACAATCTTACTGAAGTGTCGACACAACTTCCTCAGGTGTCGACATATGGACTTAGAATCTTTTTTTTGCATTCTAGCACATTCTTAACCTGCACATATAAACTCAAAATAACATCAAATACACCTTGATGTATATCATTGAGCTAAGTGAGGCTTCTCCAAATCAGGTACACAATTTCCAATGTACCCAACACATAGCAAGATGATGTTGAAGTTTCGATGAGCCTAGTTATATGTAGCTGAGATAAATAAATGGTTTGGAGGAATTTAATAAACAAATGGTTTGGGGAAATTAGTGAACAAATGGCTGGATAAGATTTAGTTACACAAATGGCAACTTGTGAAATCTGATAAGGAAGCGCGTGATTGTAATCAGATGAATGATACAAGTTTTGAAAGAGGGTGTGGTGCTCGATAATTAATGTGTAATCTATACTTACGATATCATGCTTTATGGATGTAAGACCCCCTCTCAGAACAAAAAACACAGTCGAGGAGAGTCTTATGTCGTGAACAGCTGCCTTGCGGTAATGCCAACACACGGGTTAACCGATACTATAAGACGTCTATCCTGCCAGCTAAAACTAATATCATCCAAGCCAACCGAACATAATGAATATATATAAAAGTCAAGATCCAAACAAGAATTTAAGTCCAATAAGTACAATAATAATATGAAGCAACAACTTCTATAATATCAGAGTACACAAAAATTTCCAAAAGAGCTACAATATGAGTCTCTCCAAAACCCACATCCATAACAAACGACAGTAAAGGTAACGTCAATTCAGGCCCTATGACCCTGTCCTTGCAACCCTCCTTCACACCCTGTTGCTGCTCTATCTAAGGGGTTTCCTCCTAAAAATGGAACACGTAGCAACCGTTAGTCATAATCACTAAGTGGCTATCACATCCGCTCCCCCAACGTCTCTTAGGCACCATACGGAGAAAAGAAGAGGGTACAATATATATAAGCAGTAATAACAAGCATGTGGAGAATCTATATATCATGAGTAGTAATAGTAGTAATGTATAAAATTATTATCAACATTCTATTCTAGCATTTCTACTCAAACCATAGAAATCCATTAAGCTTATAAATCTACAACAGGAAAGTAACTTAACTTATAAAATGCCCATACAGATTTATAAGTTAAGGATCAGCTTAACAGTAAAGTAACTCATCATATAAGAGTGCCCATTAAAACTTATATGATAAGGATCTATGCGGTGCAATGCAATGATATGAATGCAATATGATGACTCACCCAAGCTCACACACACACTGCTATGTCGACATAAACTTGTAGTTCCAACTTTTCGAGCTGGTAGCTAACCTCTCAGGCGTCATCTATCGTGGCCATAAGTTGATAATAGAGCGGGTGTATCCACTACTAGGCTTGTCTCCACACTTTCTGGCCTAGGCCTCCATACTCCTCAATGCTAAGAACATAACAGTGGAGCAGCCTACATACTACGACTCAGAAGGGGTCTCGGGTAGATGTGCAACAAGAGCCCAACCCAACTATCCTATCTTTATCGCACGGAAGGTGCCTATGGGAGCGTATCACCATAGGACCAAGGCCAACCGTCCACTTAGCATGGAGGGTGCCTAGATAAAAAGCACTAAGAACCAAGGCCCACCGTCAAAAGTCTATCTATCAACTCACATCGGTGTGGCGACTGGCAAGCCCGTAGACCAGCCACACTATCCTTAACCAAGGATTATGACACCATGTGCCAACTCACACCACATGCAATTTCACATGGCTTTGTCATCAACCATCCAAGGGATCCAACCGAGTCCTTTTTCATCATTACCAATCCAGTGTGGTCAAAAAATCACGCACTTACACCCATTCACGTTTCCGTTCTCCCAAGCACTCAAGGGTTCAACATCAATACAGGTGGCAAGCCATCTTGAATAACATACTAATCCCACCCTGCTACTCATAGGGAGACAAACTCTAAGCAGCGGACTAAACAAATTATACTATCCAATACATTTGACCACGATTCAACATTTTCATAGCCATGAGATTTACCTCATCTTATTCTTTCCTTATAATCAAGCATTCACAAACAATTTAGCTTTCATATATTTATCACCGTAATATATTAACTCTTCATGTATTCATCCAGCACGATAACATAAGTATAGATTACACATTCCATTATCGGGCGACATACCCTTTTCCAAAAATTATATCATTCATCGGATTACAATCGCGCGCATCCTTATAAGATTTCCCAAGTAGCCATTTGTACAACCAAATCTAATCAAATCATTTGTCACTAACTTCCCCAAACCATTTGTTTATTAAATTCCTCCAAACCATTTCTTTATCTCGGCTACATACAACCAGGCTCATCCAAACCTTAACATCACCTTGCTATGTTTCTTCTACCTAGTCACAAACCGGTAATACACTAACCCGAAAGCATCCTGCACATAGGTTATTACCATACAATAACTTCAACTGGACATCCCAGGAGCTACAAAGCTCCTATGAAAACGTGTAACCATTAGTTGGAAAGGTATTTCCGAGGAATACAACTATTGTGTTCAGCCCAAGACCCAGATCTGCTCGTATCATGCTCAAAAATGGCCTCAAAATCCACTACATGCAGAAAACAGATTTTTGCACGCATATTAATGCAAAACAAACGACCTCGATTCGTCTTCTTCCATTAGCCATTTGTTCAAAACTACACACAGATTTTCCTCCTCCCTTATTCACCCTCATTATACCATCTTTATTTATGAAACTAAGTCCACCATCTTCACAACGAAAAGAGGGAGAGGTTGAAGATAACTAATCTCTAGGACAAGGTCCTAGCATGGTCTCTTCCTACGAGATATTCGTCATGGACAAGTAAGACTCGTTTAAGTTGACATCTCTCCTATAATATAACTAAAGATCAGCACCAAGGGAGAGGGTATGAAGCTCACCTCATTTCTTGCCATGGATCTCGTCACTCTCCTCGGCGATATCGTTCTTCATGAAAAGGAAGTGTTCTTCCTTCAGGAAAATCGAACTTCGGCAACTCCTTCACTTCTGTCGGTCTCGACAAGTAACGGCTCGGCAAGAAATGGATGTAAAGGCTAGGGTTTCTTATTTCTTCCTTTTTATATGAAAGATTAAGGTTTGAGTAATGCTGTCATGTGTCGTCTCCTCATTGGACCACCCATCTTTACTTGAAATAGGTCTTGTTTGAGAAGACAGGGTCAAAATTAGCCATCAAAACCTATCCCCAAAATCCGGTTCAGCCCGTACATATGAACCAGCAAACACAGTCCGGGTCAAAAAATGCTCTAAGTCAAAATTGTCGATTATCACTCGACGATACATCGAATGGCGTCGAGACCACTCAATGCCTATAGAATCCAGAATCATTCTCTAAGTTAAATTATCATTCGTCGAGTATAACTCGACGCTTTGTCAAGTGGCATCGAGTTCACTGAGCACACTCGATGCTTCCCGAATCAAGAATTATTTTCTAAGTTAAATTATCATTTGTCGAGTATCACTCGATACTTCGTCGAGTGGCATCGAGTTCACTCAGCGCACTCGACGCTTCCTGAATCCATAATTATTCTAAGTCAAATTCTTCTTATGTGTCGAGTATCACTCAACACACTTGACACCTTCCCACCAGCCGACGAACGTGACACTTTGTCGAGTCTAGTCGACGCACTCGATGGTTTTTGTAAGACCCCCTCTGATACCACTTATAAGACCCCCCCCCTTTTTTTCTTTTCAAAACACCGGGGTCTTAGCCCAGAACTGCCGCTTTGTGGTGGCACCGACTCACGAGAAGGTCGCCACTACAAAACGCCAATTCTGCCGGCCCTTTTCGATCGCAGAATAGTAGCATAATGAAGTAAAAGCAAGTCCACAATAATCACATGTAAATAAATAAATCTCCACGAAGGGAGAGTCCACAATAATAATAATAAATCAGAGTACAAAAGGAGGGTTTTTGCCCAGTACATGTAATCCTCACTACAAGTCACTCGCGGAAGCAAAACTAAAACTAAGCGTCACCGTAACTGTCACTGAACCGAGAGCACCCAACTGGACTGGCCCATCTCCACCGACTCCGTACTCTGCTGGTGCTGCATCTCTGGGTGCTTCTTCCTTTTCGGCCTGCCATCGCCGCCTCGCAATCCACGTCTGCGTCTACATCTTCGGCCTCCTGGCTGTTGAGCTGGTGGGATCCCACCCATCAAGGGGCATTTGACCCGTGTATGTCCCGGCTAGTGACAATGGTAACACGGTCGCGGGGTCAACTCTATCAGAAACTGCAATACCTGTGACCCTTCCATATGGTACACCTAAAATGTTGTGGTTCGAAAACCGTTAGTCATAAAGACTAAGCCCTATCATCCCCTACCCCTTCTCCCATGGCTCCTAGGTACCGAGCGGAGGGGAAGAAAGGGAAGGACATGAAGGTGGAGATTAAATCAAGAAACAAGTGACGGCGGACCTATGCTAGCAATTTTATATTGAATATGACAGAAACAGAAAGTAGGAAACGTAACCTTAACTTATGCGTGGAAGCGCATAAGCCAAGGGATCTTTTGCAGGGCTCCTATCGTATAAAGTGTCCCATACCACTTATACGTTGGGGTGTCGGTTATCAAACAGCTAAGAGTAGCAAGTAAGTAAAAGCATAAGAAATATAACCATTGATTTATAGGGATTACCCCTATAGACCAAGGGGTTGTTTTGCAGGGCCTATCGTATAAAACGTCCCAAACCATCTTATATGTTAGGTGGCAATGTTTATGCTATGACACACAAATATGCTATGGAATGCACAAGCAAGTGCAACACACCCACCGACTCTATGCGCACAGACCTTTAGTTCCCCTTGTTCGGGCGGCTAGCTTCACCCCTAGGAACCTCCGTTGTGGCAAACGGAGACAGTGGGTCAGGCCCCCCACTCCTAGGCGGGTAACTACACTACTAGGCCTAGCCCTTCCGTACGCCCCTAGAAGAACACAACCTAGAGTATCTGCGTACTAGTGCTGGCTGTACCCACCAGGCTTTCTTTGGCTAAGTGTCCCACACCGCCGAGTCAACGTACTGCTGTCGGTGTGATCGATCGCCCAGTACCGATTACCCACCACTTTTATGCACTTGCAATCATGACAATTATATTTGAACAAGTTCTCATGTTACAGAGCCTCCATCTCTCTAGGCTACCAAGCATATACCAAGTCCCCGAGCATCCCGCTCCCTGGACTTCCCAATTTCAAACCAACCACTATCAATACTAGTAGGCCCTTAGACCACGGACCTACTCTACCCATTCCATGCCAATTCTTCTTCCTAAGTGTACAAGTGTGGGTGTGAGGTAGAACTATTATTAGGGTTACTCTTGATCATTTTATTCCTAAGAGTTAAGGTTAACCTTGGACTTCCCGAGGTTTACCCGGTGAAGGGCTCGCAGCGGTACTAGGAGCTATGATGGGGTGAATCCCAAAACTCCCTTTCCAAGGCACTTATTATAATTGATTGGTTCCCTTAACCCATTCCCTTTTCATATTACAGTGGGCTAATCCTAGGGTGACTTTGACTCTTCCTCTTCTCGGGGAGGACGATCTTCCGTCGAACCCGAACACTACTTATCGCTAGTCAATCTCACACCCTACCCATCCTGACTTTTAATAATGAACTTGATTTAACTCATACTATCCAAACCAGCAAACTACCAAAATTCCATCTCCCAAGTTCATTACCCACTCTAGTTCAGCTTCTGCAGTTTTTACTAAACGCAGATCATCCTAAGCTTTATGAGGTATGCAAGGCAGGGTACTCCCAACTGTCTTCCGAATCCCATATAATATTTACTGGAGGTCTACCATGACCTAATTAGTCTAAATCCAGAAAATAATGATTTTCCTATTTATCGGGCATTTAATTTATTTATTCTAAGATTCCAAATGCCCTAGTATGAACATGAAGTGCACTAATGAGCCAACAATAAATCATCATAAAATTGTTAAAAATCCTATAAGGCATTTAAACAATAATTCCAAATTTGGAGAAATTCCAGAGGTTTTTAGGCCTATATTTCCTAATTTACCATTTAGGCCACTTTTACTATATTATGAAGGACGTACTGTAAATATATATCCAAAAATCCCAAGAAAATTATAAAAGCTATATAGTGACCTAAAACCATCATAAACCAAGTACCATAATTTTTCTCCAACAATTGAACTCTGAATTTATTTTAATTCAAGATACTAATTTTCTTAACTTAATGAAGGTGGTACTGTTTTTATCCATCTAAAATTTTAGAGAAAATTACAGGGTGACTATAATGGTCTGAAACACCCACTGACCAAATTTGATAATTTTCTAATTAATAATTGGGCACTATTTGTATTTTTGACTATATATCACAATTAGTGCATTAAAGAATAAAGTACCCAAAATAATCATATAAAATTTCTAAGAAATTTACAGAAATTATATCATGCTATAAGATGCCCTAATCCAAGATTTCATAATATTCTAGTGAACAGAAAATTCCATAATCATCAAAATAAATATCTAGGGCACAATTAGAGTTGTAAATAATGTACTGTATAAATTAACCTAAAAATCTCAACAAAATTATATTATGTCTACTTGGACCATAAAATCACTCTACCCAAATTTTAATTGATTTGTAGTTCAGTTGATAGCTTAATAATTCAAATAAAGGTTGGTGACCTAAACTAGGGTTAGGGTTTTAGGTGACCCAATTGTCTCCAAATCCCCTAAGATTTTGTCCAGAGAACTATAATGACCATATGGTCCTCTACACCAAATTTCAAGTCAGTCCAAGGTCATTTTACCCCATGACCCTCACAAACCTACAAATCCCAATTAAGGGACCTACCCTAGGGCTCTAGGGCTACCCTACACCAAACCACTCTAAACTCCCTTTGAGGGTGTGTCATGCCCTAAAAAGTCAGTGACCAAAATATCAGCCCCTATTGATGTGATATGGCCTCCCAAACACCAAGGGGGTGTTTGATCCTAAATCATCCTATAAGGATCAACCTAGGGTTGGACACAAACCTAATCAAAACACCTCAAAATGAGACGAAATTTTTACCAGAACCTTATGATACACCCAGGGGACAATCACCGAAATTTGGGAGGGTTTGGAAGTCATTTAGCCATCTAATTATATTATGCTAGGATTATTAAATTTTTCTAAAAACTATAGAAAAACATTCTCCAAAAATTCTCATTTTTGGATAGCACATAGATATAGGTAAGATTAGGCCACAACCCAAATTTCAAGTCATTTTAATTAGTGGATTGGAGTGGGGAATTTTTCTAAGGTCAATACCGCCCTATGGATAGGCCTCACTAAAAAGTGTGTTGTGGTCTAACCAGGACTCCAAATCGAGTGAAATTAATTTTAAATTAAACTAGACTTCAAGGGCTACATTTTTTATGTTGACCACTTATTATGTTTCAGCACCTACGGGCTATAATTTTCAGTTTTAACCCAGTATATAGTAAAGGGATTTAATTCCTAATTATTCAATATATAAAATAATAAAATGTTACTGTTCATCTTCTTCTTTAGCCCGAACCAGCACTTAAAATGCTTAAAACCTATAGCTTTTCTAATGCTATTTCCCGGCCACCCAACCATCTCCCTGGCCGGCCACCACCACCACCACCTCTGTTGAGGCGAGGGCTACCGTCGGGCGGCGGTACAGCCGCCGGAGAGGCGGTTTCCGGCGAACCCGACCACCATTTATTTTTTAAAAACATGGAAAAACTCACTCAATCTTGCTCCTTTGAGCTCGACATCTCTCCTAAGTAATTTCTAAGATCTATCCATAGAAGAAAGAGTAGAGGAGGACCTTGTTCACGGTTTGAAGGCGAGATGGACGTCGGACTGTCATGGCGCGGTGGTGGCGTCGCCGGAAATTCTTCAACAACAAGGGGAGGAATATGAATCCATTTGATCGAACATGTAACCTTCCCCTCTTACTCCAAGGGGGCTTTTATAGATTTCCCAATGGGGAGGGGAAAGGATGAAACATTCATGGCCATGAATGTTTCTTCCTAATAATGTTTCGGTTATGATGCAGGGAAGAGGAAAAGGTGGAAGATGAATTGGCTGATCCAGGTGGTGATTTCCTATTGGACCTCACTCTCTCATTCTATTAAATAATTAGGGACGGAAACGCCCCATAAATATTCCTGCTGTACATTCCATAATCAGAATTGATTAAGACGTCGGTTACCGAAATTTAAAGTCTGGCTGACGTTTCGGCCTTGGTCACGGGCGTGACACATAGGTCACGGGTGTGACAGACCCGGGTGACAAAATTATGGGTTCGACGATCGTCGAACTGAGGTCGACGATCGTCGAAGGGTGGTCACACCCAAGGTCACGGGCGTGACACATGGGTCACGGGCATGACAGGCCCGGGTGACCAAATTCTGGGTTCGATGACGTCGAACTGAGGTCGACGATCGTCGAAGGGTGGTCACACCCTAGGTCACGGGCGTGACACATGGGTCACGGGCGTGACAGGGTCATGAGACAAATTCCGCGCTCGGCGATCGTCGCATTGAGATCGACGATCGCTGAAGGGGGTTACGCCCTTGGTCACGGGCGTGACACCTAGGTCACGTGTGTGACAGGGCCGGGTTGAAAATTCTGCGCCCGACGTTCGTCTCCCTGAGATCGACGATCATCGAAGGAGTCACGTCCTAGGTCACGGGCGTGACGGGTCGGTCACGGGCGTGACCAACCCGTGACCCGAAATCCTTGTCGATTTATTTCAATTTTGGGCTTCCTAGGGTTCTGTCACAACCAACAGACTCCTAGGGTTCTAGCCGGAAATGGGATGTTACAAATCCCAATAAACAAAACAAAGATTTCGTCCCCGAAATCAAGGTTAAGCCTATGGGACTCTAATCGGGAAAAGAAGCTTGTAACATCCCATGAGAATTGAAAGATAACATCTCTACGTTAGGTTTGCTGTGTGCAGTTTTGATTCCAAAACCAGTTCATCCAATTGATATGGTGTATATCCCAATAAACAAAGGATTAGCCCCTATTCTTGAAATTTCAGTCTTATTGGTTTAAAATAGGAACGCAAATTGATTGTCCAGAGGGGTTGTGAGGTATACCTAACTGAAAAGTCCCGGGTATTTTTGCCGCATCAAGTCTTGTGGCTCTCATGTACGCTCCTCCTGCCCATGATTGTTCCACAGAACCTTGACTAATGGAACCTTCTTTCGTTGCAAGACCCGCACTACCGTGTCATCGATCCCGATCGGCTCCAAATAAACTGACCGGTCAGAAGCTACCGGTCCACCGGTGGTAAAAATCTGCTGCTCCGGGCACAGTAGAGCCCTCCTAAGCGAAGAAACGTGGAATACGTCGTGCAGAGATGCCAGCTCTGGTGGAAACTCCAGCCTGTAAGCTAGGGCCCCGATCCGCTCCTGGATCCTATAAGGGCCCATATACCTAGGGCTGAGCTTCCTCCTCCGACCACGCACCTGTGAAACTCCATGCATGGGCCGGATCTTCAAAACACTCGGTCCCCCACCTGATCTCCACCTGACGATGTCGGGTGTCATAATTCTTAGTCTGTCTGCACTGCACTTCTAACATCCTGTCTCCGATTTGTCTCATCTGAGCCTCGGCGTCTTCGACAAAATCCGATCCCAACGCCTTCGGATCCTCGTCCTGAATCCAAGAAAGCGGGGTCCTTCATCTCCTTCCATACAAGGCTTCGTAAGACGCCATCCTGATGCTGGACTGGTAGCTGTTGTTATAGGAGAACTTGATCAAGGGTAGGAGCTTCTCCCATGGTTCCCCGTGGCCTAAAATGCATAGCCTCAGAAGATCTTCCAGCGTCCGATCAGTGCGTTCTATATGCCCATCCATCTGGGGATGGAATGCGGTGCTGAAGGTCAATCGTGTGTCCAAGTGAGCATGCACGGATCTCCACTCCCTAGAAGTGAACCAGCCATCCCGATCCGACACGATTGTCTTGGGCACCCCGTGGTATCGAACAAACTGCTCCACAAATCTCCGCACTAGTGCCCCCCACAGAGTCATCCTTCTTGATCGGAATGAATCTGACCAGCTTCGTCAACCGATCGACGATGACCCAAGTCGAGTCGTTTCCCGTCCATGATCGGGGAAGTCCATGAATAAAATCCATCGCGATGTCCTCAAATTTCCACTCCGGGGGTACATGTTCTGAGATACATCATCCTTCTGATGATACAACCTAGCGATTAAATCTTTACCTTCTCAGATATCCCGAATCTTGTTACCCGTCACCTAATTTCACGTGATAATAGTTAATTCTCGTAATTATTCCATCTTATTACCATGTCATTGTCTTGGTAACGCTACGGGTCATCATTCCAACCATGTTTGTTACGCCACTTTCCCTAAACTAGGTCCAAGGGAACCCAAGCCAGTACTAGTTTGCCCAATAAACAAAAGTTTAGCCCCCAATAAACAAAAGATCAACCCCTACCTATCTTGGGCTAAGTATCTTGACATTACCCTGTTACATCTGTCCTAGCTGGGTGCACAATCCCTAGGGCATCAATCTTCGACTTGGGGTTCCACCCTGAAACTCGTTAATATACTCCATACTTTAAACTCTCTGAGTCACATCTACGACAACCTTATCCGGGTCAAAATGTTCCCAATCCCAAATGAGTATCTTCCGAACTCGAATTCCTATCCGACCCTCAGTGTTTGTCTCGGTGGTTGCCTTCAGGTAATTTTATTACCGGTATTGAGGGTTAAGACTACTTGTCTTTTACCATTCTGCTATTGTGCTATTGGTCTCAATTCTCCTTAAAGTAGTCTACCTCTTCGAATAATCGTTGATTGGGATAGTAGGGACACCTGAGTTTACGTCTTAGGTAGTCATTCTCATGCTAAACTCCTCCTTTATTCTCTTTGGGTATCTCCTTACCTTAACCAAGTTCATACCCATGGTCTATTTTGGACTAGGACATACTAAAAGTCATCATGGTTAGTAGTGAGTCCTAGTGGGCTGGGTCTAACTCGTAGACTAGAGAATTATGTGAAATGTTCTTTGCAGCCGGAGGTGTTCCCTGCTGGGGGCAGGGTAGGTCACAGGCTATAAAGAAGGATCCCAATTAATGATGAAGTGGACTTTTACATGTGATTTCCCTTATGGGCACACCACTGCTTCCGCTGCTTAGTTTGTCCCCAAACTAAACTCGAGCTGGGGTGACCCAGGGTTAGTGGACTGCTACTTTTCCGATCGAGGTTTCCTCTGATACCAATTGTAAGACCCCCTTTGATACCACTTGTAAGACCCCCTTTTTTTTCATTTCAAAACACCGGGGTCTTAGCCCAGAACTGCCACTTTGCGGTGGCACCGACTCACGAGAAGGTCGCCACTACAAAACGCCAATTCTACCGGCCCTTTTCGATCGCAGAATAGTAGCATAATGAAGTAAAAGTAAGTCCACAATAATCACATGTAAATAAATAAATCTCCACGAAGGGAGAGTCCACAATAATAATAAAAAATCAGAGTACAAAAGGAGGGCATTTGCCCAGTACATGTAATCCTCACTACAAGTCACTCGCAGAAGCAAAACTAAAACTAAGCGTCACCGTAACTGTCACTGAACCGAGAGAACCCAAGCTGGACTGGCCCATCTCCACCGACTCCGTACTCTGCTGGTGCTGTATCTCTGGGTGCTTCTTCCTTTTCGGCCTGCCGTCGCCGCCTCGCAATCCACGTCTACGTCTACGTCTTCGGCCTCCTGGCTGCTTAGCTAGTGGGATCCCACCCATCAAGGGGAATTTGACCCGTGTATGTCCCGGCTGGTGACAATGGTAACACGGTCGCGGGGTCAACTCTATCAGAAACTGCAATACCCGTGACCCTTCCATATGGTACACCTAAAATGTTGTGGTTCGAAAATCGTTAGTCATAAAGACTAAGCCATATCATCCCCTACCCCTTCTCCTATGGCTCCTAGGTACCGAGCGAAGGGGAAGAAAGGGAAGGACATGAAGGTGGAGATTAAATCACGAAACAGGTGACGGCAGACCAATGCTAGCAATTTTATATTAAATATGACAGAAGAAGAAAGTAGGAAACGCAACCTTAACTTATGCGTGGAAGCGCATAAGCCAAGGGTGTAACGACCCCATCCGTTAAATGACGTATAGTCGAAGGTCCGGCCGGGGCCCCACACTATATGCCACAAACAGACGGTGAGGTCATAGGATAATACCAAACCATACGAATCCTAACTCAGAGCATTCTAGCGGAAGCTTTAAGTTACCAATTTGAACTCTAAACAGGAATGTCCCAGATATAAACCACCTTTATATATATAACCATGGAATGTACACAAAGGTTTGGCCTTAAGGCCTTACAGTTCCTCTTTACATAAAACATGATTTACAAACCTCGGCGCACAGGCCGGCCATACATGAGTAAAAGAGAACAACCAAAACATTCGCTTAACCTTCAAGGGCTAGCCGCAGCAGCAGCAACAGCAGTAGTGCTTCAGCCCATCACTTACCACTTGGCTCTCCAGCACCTGCAAGGGAACAATCCACCCAACCGGTGGCAAACAATGCAACGGTCAGCATTCAGCTGACCCAATTATAACAATCCTACCCCTTTCTCGGGGCATGAGCATTCTTTCCCTGCAAAGCATGGCATCATCAAATAGCAACTATGTGCGCGCAGGCACATTTAGGCCATCACAACTATCGGCCACACGGCCCGACAGTCCGTGCACTCAGGGCACATTCTTGGTGTACCGGAATACCAGGGTCAACACCACCGTCTACACGGTATTTGAGCATTCTAGTCTTTCCGGCGCGCGGGCCTAAGACTCTCATTAGGCGCTCCAACAAAACCTATAACCAGGCTTCCAAGTCGGACGGACCTAACGCAGGTACGGATCAGCCACCCCCCGTTGCTCAAGTCGTCGTGCCACCTCGAATACGGAAGTATCCATGGCTATTTATAGGCGCGGGTCGGTTTCACCTTTCCTGTTCGGCAATCTGCCTTTTCATCGAGTTGCAGCCCAACGGCTCAACCACTCACAAAGTGGCAACACACGGGCACAAGAGTTGCATCCAACCCTCTTCATTTCCTGGACATCGTCCAGTACTTCCTGCCGCACCAAGCAACAGGTAGGCACAAGGCATCACAAGCCATAATCACGGAGCCTTCTCTGATATGCAAACAAGCATCACCAATCCAGACCATGTCCAGATGGGCTTCACACAGCATGCCTAGAGCCGTACTCCAATTCCGGCCTCTAACAAGGGGGACTTCACATATCTACCCCAAGGGACACCACAACCCACCGCACACTCGCGGGGAAGGGTTTTCCCTATGCAATGCAGAAAAGAAGGACTTCACATGTCCAAGGAGGGAGATCGTTACCCTTGTCTATCTCTTCGGAGCCATCGAAAACTAGCCGGTGAGAAAGAACCGCAGCAGCCTTGCCTTCACAACGCCGGCTTCCGATCACGAATCGGACCACGGGAACTCCGCCGGTGGCTTGCTCTCCTCATCCTTCTTTCTCTCTTCCTCTCTCTTTCTCTCTTCCTTAAGCCAAATGAAGAATGACTTCTTCATTCTTCCCTCACGAATTAATCCAGCCAGGAAACCACCTTAGCCCTTGGATCAAAAGAGAGAAATCTGAACGGCCACGATTTGCCCAAAAACCCAAATTTTGTCTGACACGGCCTGTGACACGCCCGTGTCACAGGCCGTGTACCCTTAAGCGGCACACGCAGTTTGAACCGACTGAACAACACGGGCATCGACACGCCCGTGTCGAACCTGACACGCCCGTGTCATCCTGAGACACGCCCGTGTCAAACCTGCTTCATCGAGCTGCAACCAGTACACGGGTCGGAACACGGCATCTGACACGCCCGTGTCCAACCTGACACGCCCGTGTTCCCGGCCGTGTTCAAGGCCGTGTACTACTCTGCCTCGAACAGGCCAATTTCGAAATTTAATTCGGACACGCCCGTGTCGAAGGCCGTATCCCAGGCTCGACGATCGTCGACTCTCAATCGTCGACTAACCTGAACACGCCCTGGGACACGCCCGTGTCCCAGGCCGTGTACCCCCGACACGCCCTGGGACACGCCCGTGTCCCAGGCCGTGTAAAATTTCCTGTACCTCAGAAATCATTTTGAGTCCTTTGGGGTCTTTTTGGGGTGTTACAACCCTCCCCCCCCTTAACAAAATTTCATCCCGAAATTTGCACGGTAAGGGAACAAGAACCAGCAATGCTATAACTATGTTATAACAAAAAGTACACGGTCTACAGTTTATACAAATAACTCGGGAAACTCAGCTCGCATGGTCTTCTCTCGCTCCCATGTTAGCTCTTCACGGCCACAATTGTCCCATCAGACCTTGACCATCCCGATCACTTTGTTCCGCAACTGTTTCTCGGCTCGATCCTCGATCCGAATGGGTCTAACCCTCGTCGTTAGCCCATACTCGACCGGTACCCGATCATTCTCCACTACTTGAGCTGGATCCTTTACCGCCTTACGAAGGACTGAGATGTGAAATACATCATGTAATCCACCCAAGTCTGCTGAAAGTGCTAGTCGATAAGCAGCTTCCCCAACTCGCTCCACCACCTCAACTGGACCAAGATACCTCGGACTTAGCTTTTTCAAACGCCGAATCCTAGACACGCCTTTGAAGGGTTTGATCTTCAAATAGACCCAATCACCCACCGCGAACTCCACGTTCCGATGTTTGGCATTGTAGTACCTTGCTTGACGATCTTGGGCTATCAATAGCCTCTCCCAAATAGAGCGTATGAGCGAGGTAGCTTCTTCGACTTCCTTTTTCCCACTCAGCTTAGATTCGCCTGCTTCTGCCCAAGCTAACGGTGTACGGCATTTACGACCATACAACGCCTCAAATGGTGCCATACCAATACTCGCTTGGTAGCTATTATTATAGGCAAATTCGACAAGAAATATATAATCTTCCCATCTCTTACCAAAGTCTAGGGCGCACATGCGGAGCATATCCTCCATCATCCTGTTGGTTCGTTCAGTCTGGCCATCCGTTTGGGGATGAAAGGCCGTACTAAACGCTAACTTTGTACCCAACATTTGATGAACGAGCCGCCAATCATTCGATGTGAACCGCCCATCACGGTCACTAACGATGCTCCGAGGAACACCGTGCAGTTGAACAACCTGCTCCACATAAAGCTTGGCAAAGGTTTCCACTGAATCGTCTCTTCTGTTTGGAAGGAAGTGCGCCACTTTTGTCAACCGGTCCACAATCACCCAGATTGAACCATGACCGCGTTGAGATCTCGGCAACCCGTGCACGAAATCCATCGAAATATCATCGAACTTCCACTCCGGAATAGGTAACGACTTCAGGAAACCGCCAGGCTTCTGGCATTCTGCTTTCACTAACGCACAGGTAGTGCATTCAGCCACATAACGTGCGACATCTTTCTTTAGTCCGGGCCACCAGAACAGCTTTTTCAGATCTCTGTACATCTTTGTGCTCCCTGGGTGAACTGAGTACTTTGCAAAGTGAGCTTCGTACATCAGCTCTTCCCTCAATTTACCCACACTTGGGACGCACACTCGACCATTTCTTCGTAACAAACCGTTATCCCAAGAAAATTGGTCCTCCGGCCCATCTTTAGCATAGCGCTGGAGACTTTCATCAAGCTCCGTTGCTCGCCGAACTCTGTCCGTAAGGTCATATTGCACCTCCGTCCAGTTCAAGCATGCATCGGTCGACGAACCCTTGTCAACACACGATATCTCCAATACTTCCAATTCCTGGATTAAGCGCTGATCATGCCTCTGCAACTAGCTTGCCCGTACCGGAGTCTTTCGACTCAAAGCATCAGCGACCACATTTCCCTTCCCGGGAGTATAGTGAATCTCGAAGGTGTAGTCCCCGAGGAACTCCATCCATCTTCGTTGTCGCATATTCAGATCCTTCTGATCCAACAAATACTTTAGGTTTTTGTGATCCGTATAGATATCCACTTTAACGCCATATAGATAGTGCCGCCACAACTTGAGCGCAAAGATTACCGCCGCCAACTCCAAATCATGGACGGGGTAATTCCGCTCATGCACTTTCAACTGACGCGAGCCATAAGCAATCACTTTACCAAACTGCAGAAGAACGCATCCTAAGCCGCTCCCTGATGCATCACTATAGATCTCATACCCATCGGTACCACATGGCGATGTCAACACAGGCGCCGTGGTCAAACGGCTCTTCAAGTCTTCAAAAGCTCGCGCGCACTCCGGCGTCCAAATGAACTTTTGATCTTTTCTCGTCAGCGTGGTCAGAGGTAAAGCAATCCGTGAGAAGTTTTCCACAAACCGTCTATAGTAGCCCGCAAGTCCAAGGAAGCTCCTGACCTCGGCCACTGAAGACATCACTGGCCAATCTCAAATGGCACTTATCTTCAACGGATCCACCGCGATACCTTCTCCACTTACCACATGGCCTAAAAAGGCTACTGAAGAGAGCCAGAACTCGCACTTTGAGAACTTGGCATAAAGCTTATTCCTCCGCAGGGTATGCAAAACCAACCGCAAATGGTTTGCGTGATCCTCTTCCGACTGAGAGTATACTAAGATGTCATCGATAAACACAATAACAAACAAATCCAAGTACTCTCGGAACGTTCGATGCATTAGGTCCATAAATACCGAAGGCGCATTACATAGGCCAAACGGCATTACCGTGAACTCATAATGACCGTAGCGTGTTCCAAACGCCGTCTTGGGAATGTCACCTTCCCGAATCCGCAGCTGATAATATCCTGATTTCAAATCCAACTTGGAATAGACCGTTGATCCCGCCAGCTGATCAAAGAGGTCATCAATCCGTGGGATCGGATATTTGTTTTTCTCCGTCAGCTTATTCAACTCGCGGTAGTCAATACATAACCGCAAACTACCGTCATTCTTTTTCACAAAGAGAACAGGCGCGCTCCAAGGTGACATACTTGGGCCTATATATCCCTGCTCCAACAACTCTTGCAATTGGACTTTCAACTCAGCCATCTCTTTTGGCGCGATGCGATATGGAGAGCGGGCCACAGGTTTCGCACCTGGCACCAACTCAATAGAGAAGTCAATCTCCCGCTGGGGTGGTAACCCAGGAAGATCTTTAGGAAACACGTCGGCAAACTCTGACACAACTGGCACTTCACCGACACTGGCCTTTGGCTCAACAGCCTGAATTAGCGTGAAGAATAACTCCGCGCCCTTCCGAACAGCATTGACGACTTGGAGTGCAGACAACAGAGTCCCGCCCACTCCTCGCATACCAGCGAACTTCGTCACAAGTCCGGTATTCTGGCCCAGTGTAATCTCTTTGGAGTTGCAATCAATAAAGGCACGCTGCTCCGAGAGCCAGTCCATACCAAAGATCACATCAAACTCCGATAACGGTAGCACAACTGCACTCAAACCGAAATCCCGACTTCCTATTTGCACATCCACATCGCAAGCCCTATCCGCAAGCATCACACAGCCATTCGGCAACAGCACCCTTGTACTATCCACCGTCACATGACTCGGTACCCCAATGCGAGATACGAAATCCTCAGACAGAAAAGAATGTGAAGCACCCGTATCAAACAGGGCTCTCGCCAAATTATTCCGAATCAGGACAAAGCCTGCAGCACACACATCATGCACAAGCTATACATAACGAAAAACAATAGCACCAGCAAGTAACTAAATCAACTCGTACCTGTGACGACGTCACTTTGCTTAATCGCTTCCTGTTGGCCAAGTTGATAGATTCGGGGCTGTGCCTGAGACGCAGAGGAATCAACCACCGCTTTTCCCTTCTCAGCATAAGACGCACCCGTCTTCTTTTCCCCTTTGGGTTGCACAACCCGACAGTCACGAGCAATATGCCCCACCCGGCCACAGTTATAGCATGTACGAGAATCCGGCCTTGATGTCGCTCCCGACACAACGGTCGTAGTCACTTGCCCAGATGTCTTGGACCTCTTGCCCCCTTTCTTCTGGTAAAACGACTTGCTCGGGCGAGGTGCTTGAAACTCAGGCTTCGACGCAACCAAGCCCTTATTCCATTGCACCCGCCTCATGTCCTTCTCCAACGCGCACGCAGTATCAACCAACGCCTGAAACCCTTGGCTCACAGAACTCGAAAGCAGGAATCGCAACTCATCCCGCAATCCTTCATAGAACCGATTCGTTTTCCTTTGGTCATCCGCGAAGATTGTACCCGCATATCGTCCCAACCTGGTAAACTCATGCAAGTAGATATCCACGCTATCTCCCCCTTGCTTTAACCGTTGGAACTCATTTTCCATAGCAATGCGTTGCGCTGCTGGGACATGTTTCGCCAGAAATATCCGAGAGAACTCCTCAATCGATACTTGCGTTAATTGCCTGCCCGCCAAATGGTGTACCTCAACCTCGTCCCACCACAACCGCGCCTCTCCTTCAAGCATGAAGGTGGCCAAGGTGACCTTTAGAGTTTCCTCCGCCCTGATCGCTGTCATTATCCGCTTGACACGTGATAACCAATCTTCCGCCTGCGTTGGGGATCCCATTCCCGCAAACGTAGGAGGACTGAAGCTCATGAATTGCTTCAACTGTCGGTCAGCTGCTCGTGGATCTACAGCCTCAACCGGCTCGGGTCTTACATCAACACGAACTGGCACTACTGCCGGCTGCGCTTGCCCGGTCGGCTGAATCATGGCAAATAGCGCCTCCGCCACTAAGCGAACAGTTTCCGCAGATGGAGGAGGTGTTCGCACCTCAGCTGGTGCCGCACTCTCATCAGAGCGCTGGGGCTCAGACTGCCCAGCACCACTACGCGTCACCTATAGGTGGACAAGACACACATTAGCGAACGTATGCAAGCAAAACAACAAAAAAAGGAACGCGCAGATTCCTCAAATAAGAGTTTGTACATTCCTTAATGGACATTCCAGAGTTCATTAGCGTTACAGAAGGTCGCACAAACACGTGCTCGCCACCCCACAAAAGAATTCGACCACGAATTCGAAAGAGGAAGACCGGCAAAAGCTGATACCCACAGGTCGGAGGATCGAAAACTCCCTCTGATACCAAAATGTAACGACCCCATCCGTTAAATGACGTATAGTCGAAGGTCCGGCCGGGGCCCCACACTATATGCCACAAACAGACGGTGAGGTCATAGGATAATACCAAACCATACGAATCCTAACTCAGAGCATTCTAGCGGAAGCTTTAAGTTACCAATTTGAACTCTAAACAGGAATGTCCCAGATATAAACCACCTTTATATATATAACCATGGAATGTACACAAAGGTTTGGCCTTAAGACCTTACAGTTCCTCTTTACATACAACATGATTTACAAACCTCGGCGCGCAGGCCGGCCATACATGAGTAAAAGAGAACAACCAAAACATTCGCTTAGCCTTCAAGGGCTAGCCGCAGCAGCAGCAGCAACAGCAGTAGGGCTTCAGCCCATCACTTACCACTTGGCTCTCCAGCACCTGCAAGGGAACAATCCACCCAACCGGTGGCAAACAATGCAACGGTCAGCATTCAGCTGACCCAATTATAACAATCCTACCCCTTTCTCGGGGCATGAGCATTCTTTCCCTGCAAAGCATGGCATCATCAAATAGCAACTATGTGCGCGCAGGCACATTCAGGCCATCACAACTATCGGCCACACGGCCCGACAGTCCGTGCACTCAGGGCACATTCTTGGTGTACCGGAATACCAGGGTCAACACCACCGTCTACACGGTATTTGAGCATTCTAGTCTTTCCGGCGCGCGGGCCTAAGACTCTCATTAGTCGCTCCAACAAAACCTATAACCAGGCTTCCAAGTCGGTCGGACCTAACGCAGGTACGGATCAGCCACCCCCCGTTGCTCAAGTCGCCGTGCCACCTCGAATACGGAAGTATCCATGGCTATTTATAGGCGCGGGTCGGTTTCACCTTTCCTGTTCGGCAATCTGCCTTTTCATCGAGTTGCAGCCCAACGGCTCAACCACTCACAAAGTGGCAACACAGGGCCACAAGAGTTGCATCCAACCCTCTTCATTTCCTGGACATCGTCCAGTACTCCCTGCCGCACCAAGCAACAGGTAGGCACAAGGCATCACAAGCCATAATCACGGAGCCTTCTCCGATATGCAAACAAGCATCACCAATCCAGACCATGTCCAGATGGGCTTCACACAGCATGCCTAGAGCCGTACTCCAATTCCGGCCTCTAACAAGGGGGACTTCACATATCTACCCCAAGGGACACCACAACCCACCGCACACTCGCGGGGAAGGGTTTTCCCTATGCAATGCAGAAAAGAAGGACTTCACATGTCCAAGGAGGGAGATCGTTACCCTTGTCGATCTCTTCGGAGCCATCGAAAACTAGCCGGTGAGAAAGAACCGCAGCAGCCTTGCCTTCACAACGCCAGCTTCCGATCACGAATCGAACCACGGGAACTCCGCCGGTGGCTTGCTCTCCTCCTCCTTCTTTCTCTCTTCCTCTCTCTTTCTATCTTCCTTAAGCCAAATGAAGAATGACTTCTTCATTCTTCCCTCACGAATTAATCCAGCCAGGAAACCACCTTAGCCCTTGGATCAAAAGAGAGAAATCTGAACGGCCACGATTTGCCCAAAAACCCAAATTTTGTCTGACACG
This sequence comes from Platanthera zijinensis, assembly GCA_039513925.1. Lineage (NCBI taxonomy): Eukaryota > Viridiplantae > Streptophyta > Magnoliopsida > Asparagales > Orchidaceae > Platanthera > Platanthera zijinensis. Next base: position 86,148,085 of record CM077082.1, read on the forward strand.
GCCTGTGACACGCCCGTGTCACAGGCCGTGTACCCTTAAGCGGCACACGCAGTTTGAACCGACTGAACAACACGGGCATCGACACGCCCGTGTCGAACCTGACACGCCCGTGTCATCCTGAGACATGCCCGTGTCAAACCTGCTTCATCGAGCTGCAACCAGTACACGGGTCGGAACACGGCATCTGACACGCCCGTGTCCAACCTGACACGCCCGTGTTCCCGGCCGTGTTCAAGGCCGTGTACTACTCTGCCTCGAACAGGCCAATTTCGAAATTTAATTCGGACACGCCCTGGGACACGCCCGTGTCGAAGGCCGTGTCCCAGGCTCGACGATCGTCGACTCTCAATCGTCGACTAACCTGAACACGCCCTGGGACACGCCCGTGTCCCAGGCCGTGTACCCCCGACACGCCCTGGGACACGCCCGTGTCCCAGGCCGTGTAAAATTTCCTGTACCTCAGAAATCATTTTGAGTCCTTTGGGGTCTTTTTGGGGTGTTACAAAGGGATCTTTTATAGGGCTCCCATCGTATAAAGTGTCCCATACCACTTATACGTTGGGGTGTCGGTTATCAAACAGCTAAGAGTAGCAAGTAAGTAAAAGCACAATAAATATAACCATTGATTTATAGGGATTACCCCTATAGACCAAGGGGTCGTTTTGCAGGGCCTATCGTATAAAACGTCCCATACCATCTTATACGTTAGGTGGCAATGTTTATGCTATGACACACAAATATGCTATGGAATGCACAAGCAAGTGCAACACACCCACCGACTCTATGCGCATAGACCTTTAGTTCCCCCTGTTTGGGCGGCTAGATTCACCCCCAGGAACCTCCGTTGTGGCAAACGGAGACAGTGGGTCGGGCCCCCCACTCCTAGGCAAGTAACCACACTACTAGGCCTAGCCCTTCCGTACGCCCCTAGAAGAACACAACCTAGAGCATCCGCGTACTAGTGCTGGCTGTACCCACCAGGCTTTCTTTGGCTAAGTGTCCCACACCACCGAGTCAACGTACCGCTGTCGGTGTGATCGATCGCCCAGTACCGATGACCCACCACTTTTATGCACATGCAATCATGACAATTATATTTGAACAAGTTCTCATGTTACCGAGCCTCCAGCTCTCTAGGCTACCAGGCATATACTAAGTCCCCGAGCACCCGCTCCCTGGACTTCCCAATCACAAACCAACCACTATCAATACTAGTAGGCCCTTAGACCACGGACCTACTCTACCCATTCCATGCCAATTCTTCTTCCTAAGTGTACAAGTGTGGGTGTGAGGTAGAACTATTATTAGGGTTACTCTTGATCATTTTATTCCTAAGAGTTAAGGTTAACCTTGGACTTCCCGAGGTTTACCCGGTGAAGGGCACGCAGCGATACTAGGAGCTATGATGGGGTGAATCCCAAAACTCCCTTTCCAAGGCACTTATTATAATTGATTGGTTCACTTAACCCATTCCCTTTTCATATTACAGTGGGCTAATCCTAAGGTGACTTTGACTCTTCCTCTTCTCGGGGAGGACGATCTTCCGTCGAACCCGAACACTACTTATCGCTAGTCAATCTCACACCCTACCCATCCTGACTTCCAATAATGAACTTGATTTAACTCACACTATCCAAACCAGCAAACTACCAAAATTCCATCTCCCAAGTTCATTACCCACTCTAGTTCAGCTTCTGCAGTTTTTACTAAATGCAGACCATCTTAAGCTTTATGAGGTATGCAAGGGGTGGTACTCCCAACTGTCTTCCGAATCCCATATAATATTTACTTGAGATCTACCATGACCTAATTAGTCTAAATCCAGAAAATAATGATTTTCCTATTTATCGGGCATTTAATTTATTTATTCTAAGATTCCAAATGCCCTAGTATGAACATGAAGTGCACTAATGAGCCAACAATAAATCATCATAAAATCGGTAAAAATCCTATAAGGCATTTAAACAGTAATTCCAAATTTTGAGAAATTCCAGAGGTGTTTAGGCCTATATTTCCTAATTTACCATTTTAGGCAACTTTTACTATATTATGAAGGAAGTACTGTAAATATATATCCAAAAATCCAAAGAAAATTATAGAAGCTATATAGTGACCTAAAACTATCATAAACCAAGTACCATAATTTTTCTCTTATAATTGAACTGTGAATTTATTTTAATTCAAGATACTAATTTTCCTAACTTAATGAAGGAGGTACTGTTTTTATCCATCTAAAATTCCAGAGAAAATTACAGGGTGACTATCATGGTCTGAAACACCAACTGACCATATTTCATAATTTTCCAATTAATGGTTGGGCACTATTTGTATTTTTGACTATATATCTTAATTAGTACATTAAAGAATAAAGTACCCAAAATAATCAGATAAAATTTCCAAGAAAATTACAGAAATTATATCATGCTATAAGATGCCCTAATCCAAGATTTCATAATATTCCAGTGAATAGAAAATTCCATAATCATCAAAATAAATATCTAGGGCACAATTAGAGTTGTAAATAAAGTACTGTATAAATTAACCCAAAAATCTCAACAAAATTATATTATGTCTACTTGGAGCATAAAATTACTCTACCTAAATTTTAGTTGATTTGTAGTTCAGTTGATAGCTTAATAATTCAAATAAAGGTTGGTGACATAAACTAGGGTGTTAGGGTTTTAGGTGGCCCAATTGTCTCCAAATCCCCTAAGATTTTGTCCAAAGAACTATAATGACCCTATGGTCCTCTACACCAAATTTCAAGTCAGTCCAAGGTCATTTTACCCCATGACCCTCACAACCCTACAAATCCCCATTAAGGGACCTACCCTAGGGCTCTAGGGCTACCCTACACCAAACCACTCCAAACTCCCTTTGAGGGTGTATCATGACCTAAAAAGTCAGTGACCAAAATATCAGCCCCTGTTGAGGTGATATGGCCTCCCAAACACCAAGGGGGTGTTTGATCCTAAATCATCCTATAAGGATCAACCTAGGGTTGGACACAAACCTAATCAAAACACCTCCAAATGAGATGAAATTTTTACCAGAACCTTATGATACACCCAGGGGCCACTCAACAAAATTTGGGAGGGTTTGGAAGTCATTTAGCCATCTAATTAAATTATGCTAGGATTATTAAATTTTTCTAAAAACTATAGAAAACCATTCTTCAAAAATTCTCATTTTTGGATAGCACCTAGATATAGGTAAGATTAGTCCACACCCCAAATTTTAAGTCATTTTGATGACTGGATTGGAGTGGGGAATTTTTCTAATGTCAATACCGCCCTATAGATAGGCCTCACTAAAAAGTGTGTTGTGGTCTAACCAGGATTCCAAATCGAGTGAAATCAATTTTAAATTAAACTAGACTTCTAGGGCTACATTTTCTATGTTGACGACTTCTTATGTTTCAGACCCTACGGGGTATAATTTTCAGTTTTAAACCAATGTACAGTAAAGGGATTTAATTCCTAATTATACAATATATAAAATAATAAAATGTTACTGTTCATATTCTTCTTTAGCCCGAACCAGCACTTAAAATGCTTAAAACCTGTAGCTTTTCTAAAGCTATTTCCCGGCCACCCAACCATCTCCCTAGCCGGCCACCCCCACCACCACCTCTGTTGAGGCGAGGGCTACCGTCGGGCGGCGGCACGGCCGCTGGAGAGGCGGTTTCCGGCGAACCCGACCACCATTTATTTTTGAAAAACAAGGAAAAACTCACTCAATCTTGCTCCTTTGAACTCGAAATCTCTCCTAAGTAATTTCTAAGATCTATCCATAGAAGAAAGAGTAGAGGAGGACCTTGTTCGCGGTTTGAAAGCGAGATGGACGTCGGACTGTCATGGCGCGGTGGTGGCGTCGCCGGAAATTCTTCAACAGCAAGGGGAGGAATCTGAATCCGTTTGATCGAACGTGTAACCTTCTCCTCTTACTAGCCAGATAAAAAGCACCGCAATAGCCTTGCCTCCACAGATCTGGACTCGGCTCGTGATTCGGGGCTCTAAAGTTCCACCGGCGGTCGGATTCCACCTCCACCTTCTTCCTTTCTCTCCCCACTCTCTAACACTTTAGAAAGAGAAAGACTTGAGATAAATGAGAGTTTATCCCACAACTCTCTGCTTTATAATAACAGGAAGATCTCTGGACCGTTGGATCCAAATTGAAGGAAATGAACGACCACAAATATCCCTTGAAACTTAATTTCCTAGGCTGAACACGGCTTGTGACACGCCCGTATCACAGACTATGTGCCTTAAGTGGCAAAGAAACCAACTCTGCTAGACTTGGACATGACCATGTTACACGCCCGTTTCATAGGCTGTGTAACATCCCATGTTACTTCTAGGCCCCTTAAATTAGATTTGGTTAGGCATGTGGTGAGCTAGGGGGAGGTTAGCTAGGTTTGACCCTAGATGGTGAGTTGTCACCAGAAGGAACCACTATAGGATCAGGTCAAACTAGGTCAAACTTGACTAAATGAAGGCCCTAGCCACACCATGACCCCCACCACATTGCCCTAACCCTAACTACAATCTAAGTAGACCCAAAGTCATGCCCTAGGTCAACACTTTGACCATAATTGACACAGGTCAACTTCAAACCTAAAATGATCAAACCTTACACTCATGGGTCCAATTGGATCAAGTAAGGCATCACCATGACCCAAGCCATGTTGGGTGATGATTTAGACCTCATGAACACTAAGTGGGGTCAACCCACTCACCCATTTGACCAAGTCCACCCTAAAGTCAAACTTGGTCAACCTTAAGCTTAATTAAGGGTAAATGAAGACCAAGCCCATTCCTAGTGGGCTAAGACCATCACCATGGCCCAATCCATGTTAGGTGATGACATGCAGCCCATGGCCATCATATGGGGTCAGCCTACCCATCATGTTGACCAAGTCAACCTCAAAAGTCAACAAGTCAACACTTTAGCCTAAAAGAGGAAAAAATGAACCCAAGTCATTTCCCATGGGCCAAGCCCACCAAATTTGGCCCATGACCAGCCAAATGGCCAATGACCAGCCCTACCCCCCCTGGTGGTGGAGAGAGAAGACATGCACAAGGGTAAAAATGGAAAATTTGGGTGAAGAGGAGAGAGAAGGTGAGGTGGAAATGAGGTAAGGCCATATGGCCTTCATCTCTTCAGCTCAAGAGCTGCTGGCAGACCACCCCACCACCTTTCAAGAGGAATTGCTGCATGAGAGCAACCTGGCAGCCATGGTGGGCCAACAAAGTGGCCAAACCAAGCTCACCCTTGCTTTATCTCCCTGTACAGCCACTCCAGGCCAAATCTAGCCCAGCCATTAGCTTCAGAAGGTCCTAAGGAGTTGAATTCGAGTGCTGGATCAGAGAATTCGGTGGAGAAATGGGAAATTGGGAAGGAGATCGTCGGAACTAGTTAGCCATGGCCAACCGCCGCCACAACCGCCGTCAAGCCGCCATACAGGTCCGTTTCGCCTCATCTCTACATGTACTAGTATCCTAGATCGCATAGGGGAGATATCGGGCTCAATTGAGCCCGATTCCATGGGAGAAAAACTCGAAATTTTCATGAAAAAGCCACCTCTCGGGATCGCCGGCGCCGCCGCCTCCCGTCGCCTCATCACCGGCAAAAGCTGGCCACCACCACCGTGAAGGTGGTGGCACCGTTGGCCGGCCACGGCGCCGCCTCAGGCGGCCGAAATAGGCCCGCAAGGTGGCCCAGGCGAAATCAATCCCAGCCGTCCGTCGCTTGGGGACGATGACGGGATGCCGTTCGTTCCTCTGCGTTAAGATTCGTGCTAGTTTATTAAAGGAGTTAAAATTAATTAATTTATGAATAGTAAGTTATTCTGTCACACTATAACAGTCAGTTTGCATGTTAATTTTAGGGTACCTAAAGACTTCACCATAGGTTGAGCCCTGAATAAAAAATGTAGGTGGATGTGCTAACTTTAATATGCCACCCTAAAGATAGGGTTTGGTCCAGTAGTTTGTCCTGTAGGGCTGTTTTCCTAGGGCTGGTCCTAGGCTAGGGCAGATTTAATTTTGAGTGCCCAGGACAAACCAGTATGCCACATGACCTGAAATTTTGGGCATGTGCATGTTTAGGGCATATCTAGCCCCTAACAAAAATTGGGAATTTTTGGAATACTTTTTCCTATAGTTTTATTCAAAATGTCATAAATTAAATAAATGGAATAAATGGAGTGTTAGGCCTCCAAATGGCCCCCAAATTTTGGTGGAAAGTCCTCTGGGACATTGTTAGGGTCTGACAAAAATTTCAGCCCATTTGGAAATCTGCATGATGGGTTAACCCACTTGCAAGTGTAGGCTAGTATTAGCCTTGGTGTGCCAATAGCAAGTTATACTATAATGTGAATTTATTCATTAAGGAGCTTTTGCAGACCATTAAATTAATTCTAGAGGGCATTTAGGTCAAATGTAGTCCCTAAAAATTTTTATGGGATTTTTTGGGATCAAAAATCCCATTATTTGGATTTTTGGAAATTATAGCCTTATTTGTAAATTAAAATGAAAAATTGGAATTAATTAGGTAAAAATCTTCAAATTTGGCCCTGTTGTATAGTGGATCATAATTGATTAGGGGTAATTTTAATTTCTCTGTTTGAAGTCTTTTGAAATAACATAGCATGAATTGACCATTTTACCCCTATCCTTTTTGTTTCATAAATCAATACAAATATGGGTCAGAAAAATTTGGGAATATTTCTAGAGGTGTATATAGGTATGAGCCAACTGAATTATTTTTCTCAGAATTTTTGAATGTACCTATAAATTTTAAATCATCATAATGGTATTTTGGTAATTATCCAATATAATGATTTACAAGTCTATAACTTTGTTAAAGTTGATAAAACTTGGTCAGTAGCATTATTTTGATGAATTAGATTCCCTGTAAATTTATTGGAATTTTTGTGATTAAATTCCATATACTTCATTTGAAAAGTAGTAATTATGATGGCTTATGAAAATTAATATTTAAATACATAAATTTGGGGAGAAATTATGAATTTTGGAAAATAGTGATGATTCATCATGATAATGATAAGATAATTATTTTTGCATCATTAGGACTATGCAACGACATACTTCATGTGTTAAATGACCTTGGGGAAAATATTTGGAGAAAATAAAATAATTATAAAAATAATAGAGAAAATTATGAAAATTACCATACACATTCTAGTAGGTCATACCACCTTAGGATAAATATTTGGGGTCTGGTGGCCCAAGAATTTGGAAGTTCGATTTCGGGGTGGTACTAGGAAATGGTGTGCGCATAGAAAAGGTAGGCTATACTATAGGCCACCAGGGAACGAATCAACAACTGAGTTAGAGTCTAAGATCGGAAGTATAACCCTGGGTGGCAGATGTATTCTAGAGACGAGAGTAATAGTGCAACCTTAGACTTATCTAGGAGGAGCCGACGGAAGACCGTCATTCCTCAACCCATAGCTTAAGTCACTAAGTCACTCTATGTAACAGGGAGAGAAAAAAAAGGGGTTCTAGGTAGACATCAACTAAAGTAAATATCCTTGAGAAAGGGAGCTTTGAGATTCAACCCATCGTAGCTCCTAGTGCCTCTGAGAGCCCTTCACCGGGAATACCTTGGGCAGTCCTGGGATTAACCTTAAGTTTCTAAGTATAATAATCAGTAGGCAAGAGTAGTTTAACAGGTTAAGTGAACTGGACATGTTCTCACTCGGGCTGGGTTGGAGGGACTTGGAGTCTATTGACTGCTTGCTCACCCGTGTAGAGTTGGAGGAAAGTGATTGACATATATATCCTCACCCGGGTAGGGTTGGAGGTTTTGTAGCACATACTCACCCGTGATGGGTTGGAGAAATTTGGGACAGGATAGTCCTTTGAGCTGGAGGTTCAATATATAATACTTGCATGTGCATATACTAGTGGCGGGCCATGCGGTACTGGCCAGTCGTCACACCGACAGCAGTACGGTGGACCAGGCGGGTGCGAGGGTTAGAAGGACCGGTAGGATGTTTATACTGGAGTCTGAAGGACTTTTCCTAATAACGCGCACCCGGCCCAACAAGACTGACGGGTAGTCAGCAAAGTGGTACGCAGAGACTCTAGAGTGCACTGTCGGTGTACAGAGGCGTACAAGAGAGGTCTAGGCCTGGTAGTGTGTATACCCGCCTAGAAGGCGGAGATGCCCGCTCCGCTGCTGCCGTAGCCACAACGGTAGTACCTGAGAGTGATGCTAGCTCTCGAAAAGTGGGAACTAAAGGTCTGTGATCACGGAGTCGTGTGTGTGTGTTGCACTGCATGTTCATATCATACCCATCATATAGATGCATATCATTAACCTTCATAACAACCTATGACACCTAATGTATAAGTGGTATGGGACGCTTATACATTAGGACCTGCTATACGATCCCTTAGCCTATAAGCTTGAGTGGGCAAGTTTATAGGTTGAGGTTACTTTCCTTTTATATATATATTTGCTTGTGACACCTGACACCCCATTGTATAAAATGGAATGGGACATTTTATACAATGGGATCCCTGCAGAAGACCCCTTGCTTATGCGTACCCGCATAAGTGAAGGTTACCTTTCATTTCTTACTTGGTTACACATTCTGCTTAGATTCCTGTCACCTGCTCCGCCTTTGTCACCTCTTGTTGTCCTCCGCTTCGTCCTCCCGCACGGTGCCTAGGAGTTGCGGGGCGAGGTGTGGAGGAAACGACTTAGTCTTTTTGACTAATGGTCGGTGACCATACTATTTTTAGGAGCTCGAGGAGATGGACCAGCACGACGAGGAGGCAGGACTTGAGGGGCAGATACCGGCTACTACTACTAGAGCACATGTTCAGGTGCGATGATTTGAGATGATAGATTCCGCTGCTGTTAGTGAGAGAGAGACATTTGATCATGATGTACTGGGCATAAGCCCTATTTACTTTCATTTTACTGTACTCATTGTGGACTGGCATGTGTACTTTCATTTGATATATATATGTGATGTGGCTGTGGACTTCTACTGCGTTTACTCTGTTTCTGTACTTTTATTCTCATATTGGCCGACAGGTTATGATCGTACTAGCCGGCAGAATCGGCGTCTTGCGGTGTCGACTAACCCGTGCGTTAGTGTCACCGTAAGGCGGCGGTTCTGGGCATAAGATTCGGGTTAGCCTCGGAATGGGGAGACAGGATCTTACAAACTGGTATCACTTGAACAAACGATCATATGAGAACGAAGTCCACAAACTGGTACACCCCGCTCGAGCATTAGTTTACGGACAAACTATGCAGCGGAAGCAATGGTGTGCCCATGTGTAAAAGCCACATAAAACAGTCCATTAAACAATGAGTTAGGCCAATTTTGACATTACCTTACCTTTATGCAGCCTCCACAGGATGCGATTCCTCCCCCCTCCGGCTGCCATTCCGTTCATGCAGACAGAGATGGGGCAAACGCTGAAGGCGATCCTGGACGCATTCAGAGCCCAGCAAGCCCCGGTACAGCTGCCCAACCCAGGGTCGAACTGGCTGAGTGCGTTTAAAAGTCTGTCTCCGCCATTGTATCGCGGGACAGAAGATGCTGTGAAGACAGAGGAGTGGTTGGAGACCATTCAGGAGTTACTGGCTGGAATTAGCTGCCCAGTCAGCCAGGCGGTACCACTTGCCACTTCCGCACTAGAAGCCCATGCAAAGAGATGGTGGAAGTCTATTCGGGACTCAGTTTATGGGGATAGGGAACTAATAGACATATCCTGGGAAGAATTCAGCGACTCGTTCCTGGACCATTATGTTTCTGTCACAGACCGGGACACATTGGAGGCGAGGTTCCTGAACCTCCAGCAGGGGAGCCGATCAGTGATCGAATATCAGAGAGAGTTCTCCCACCTGGCTAGGTTTGCAGGCTTTCGTGAATGGGATGATCGAAAGTATGCTAAAAGATTTTATCATGGCCTCCGGGATTCATTGAGGCAGCCACTGTTGTTTATATCGCATGGTACCACTGCTCAAATCATAAAAATGGCGAAAAAGCTGGAGGCTGACCAGCTAATGGTACAGGGCAGAGGTAAAAGGCCGCTCGAAGGATCGTCTTCCGATGGTAGCAGGACATCCCAAAGGGGGAAGGTTATTGGATATAGGAGGGGTGGGGGACGTCGTCATCCCAACTACAGGCAGGATCAGGGGCCTCCTCCACCATTGGCTCCCCCACCTATACAGACTCCCGGGCCGATGAGACAGGATGATCGAGGTCAGAGGCAGATCACCTGCTATGGTTGCGGCCAACCTGGGCACATCAGGACGCAATGCCCGCTTCAGGTCCACCCTCTTCCTCCTCCTCCACCTCCAGTGGCCCCTCTAGTTCACCAGGGCCGAGCACGAGGACGAGGCCGGGGCCGAGGCCGAGGACATCACGGCCGAGGCCGAGACCGGGAGCAGGTGTACGCGCTGGACCTCACGGAGCAGAGGAATCCCGAGGAGGTGATTACAGGTACTTTAATTTTGTAAGATTTATAAAATTTCAAAAAAAAATTTTAAGAGTATCTTAGACCTTAAGAGTAATACTATTCTTTGAACTCAAACGAACCCAGGCATAGTGATGATTAGCGGCAAGCCCGCTTATACCCTCTTCGACACGGGTGCATCACACTCCTTCGTGTCGGACAAGTTTATTGAAGGATTAGAAGGAGTGGAGAAGTTTTCCGGCTTGGAAAAGAGAGTGCGACTTCCTGATGGTTCGGAACTTCGAACCGCAGATTGCTGCAATATGGAAGTCGAGATAGGGGCAAGGCTGAGAGGTCTAAGTTGTTAGCCTAAATCACCTAGAGGGGGGTGAATAGGTGAAATGCGTGTTAAATGCGGAATTAAAAATTAACACAGCACACATCAAGCAATCACAGACGACAAGAGATTTATAGTGGTTCCCCAACCTTGGGTACATCCACTTTCCTCACCGATCTAGCAAATCACTAGACTCGGCTACTCCACTATCTCGGATTGAAAACAATCCTACACCTCGGAACCACGTTCCTACAAAACTCGATCCAACTGGATCTACAAAACTCAGAAGAAGGATCTTCCTACAAATCTCGGAGAAAAACTCCTACAAAGAAATTTTGGTTTGTGAATAAAAAATCAAAACAACAATCTCAGATCTGGATCTTTGACAGTATTTTTCTTTAGGAACTTCGGCTTGATCAGAAAAGGTTGAAGATGACTTGAGAGAGATCCACGAATCTGAAAACTAGAACCACCTCGATCGAGAAGATAGATCTGAAATCTTTGAGGCTCGGTGAGATCGAGTGATTCACTTTTGTCTGGATCGCTGGAGAAATAGTCGTTGAAGACGGAGATCAGCGATCCAGAGTTTCTTCTGTGAACAACGATGGCGGCGGCGGCGTGAGAATTAGGGTTCACGGAATTTTCTCTTTCTTAAAAAGAATATCTCTGTAATCTTATTAATTAGTCAATTCTGAAATGACCTATTTATAGGTGGACTCCAACGGTCATAATCTTAATTAAGGATGACACGTGGACCAATCAGAATTGACGGATTTAAAATACTTATGGCGAATTTGAAATTCTGGAATAGAGAACTGCTATACTCGAGTAAGAGAAGATATACTCGAGTATGGGAATTTAGATACTCGATTGACAAAGAGGATTATACTCGAGTATGAGAGGAGAAATTTACTGAGTGAAAGATGAACTACTCGAGTATCAGAAGAGATATACTCGAGTATCAGAAAAGATATACTCGAGTATCAGCAAAGATATACTCGAGTGAAGGAGAATTACTCGAGTATCAGAATAGTTACTCGAGTATTAAAATCAACTACACGAGTATCAGAATACTTACTCGAGTATTAAAATCAACTACTCGAGTATCAGAATATTTACTCGAGTATTAAAATCAACTACTCGAGTATCAGAATACTTACTCGAGTATGACTACTTGAACTTGCAGAGAAGAGAAGAAATGGAGCTACTCGAGTATGATACATGATTTACTCGAGTGATTAAGTTACTTACTCGAGTATGAAAAGAACTTACTCGAGTGACTAACTAACTACTCGAGTATAGATTTATCTACACGAGTATTCAGAGCCTACTCGAGTAAGTCTAACTGATTACTCGAGTATGTCTAACTAGCTACTCGAGTATGTCTAACTAGCTACTCGAGTATTAAGTCTGATACTCGAGTATAAAAAGGGGTTACTCGAGTATTTGGACTTAGAAATATTTTACTGAGGAAATTAGCTCCAATGCTTCTGTCCATCAATCCAAGTGCATGAATGAGAAGTGTATCCCAATAGAGAGGCTGTACATGGGCCAACACTTTGGATCACACAATGAGGGATTACATTACATGGTCCTGTGTTTGGTGACCCATTATAGACTGACATTGGTCTACACTTGGCAATTAGAACCTGCACACATACAACTCAAACACCACATCAAATACATCTTAATTCATCTTAGTTCAAGGTCTGACTTCCTACAAATCTGAGGTATTGTGGAGACAAACCCCAACAATCTCCCCCTATTTGTAGATGTCAGCACTCTCTATACTAAGGTGAATTACTTAAGAGTAAAAGAGCAACATGCATATAACAGGAGAATAAACTAAACTAAAGCAAGGTAAACAAAACATTGGCATAGTCAGAATTAAATATATATATATATAGAAATGTTTTAAGCATAGAAACAAAAGTCCAATTCCACATTCTCAGTTCAACTCAAGATGGGGCATCCTTGTGCATCCTTTCTCTTTTCAGCTCTTGCCTCTCTAGGTAGCTGAAAGGTTTTGGAAAGTAAGTCCTGGGCCTAGGAGGAGCAGCTGGGTTGTTGTGCCCCCAATTCCTGTCATGTAGCCTGATCTTTATCTCAGATGCTTCATAGGCTTTCCACTCTGAATAACTGTAGTAATTATCTCTATTCTCTCCAAGATCAGTCACTAACCTCAAAGTATCAAGAATTAGGGACTTAGAGGTAGGACTCCACACTTCAGCATGAACAACAGGTGGTCTACCTTCAGAAGCTGGCTCTTTCCTAGGTGCAGAACGGCTGGCAGAAGCGCCGTCACCATATTTTCTTTTCTTCTTTGAAGGACCTTGAGAACTGGAAGGAAAATCATCTTGCCATGCTTCAGTATAGGATAGGGGAGGCTCAGTCACATCACCCTCAGGTCTGGGTGAGAAGACTGGCACACCTCCTTGAAAGGTTGCTTGAGCTGAGACATCTGCTGGAGGCTGTTCTGCAAGAGGATCTAGATGCTGAGGTATAATGGTAGGGTCCAGTTGAAACTCAGGAAAGTTTTGATTATGCAGCCAGACAGCAGTGTCATAGGTATAGAATTTGACAGACTGGAGCTGGGAAAGAATGGATTCTTTCAATCCTTTTACTAGATCACTTACAGCATCTTGAGATTGGGTAGATAGTTGTTTGATTTGAGCTTCAGCCTGTTCAGAGAGCTTTTCAACTTGTTCTTTTACGATCTTCTCCCCCTTGCTGATATCTATGGATAGCTGGGCAATTGCTTCATCTCTGAAGGTGCCCACTTCATTACATACTTTCACAACATTAGTTTCAGCTCTCTCATCTAGCTTGAGCTGATTGTGAGCTACTGTCTCTGCCTGGTTTCTTAGCTCACCTATGCTTGTTATGGTGTGATCTATGGATTTGCCTCCAATATTGAACAGTTGCTTGAGAGTGTCAGTGTTTGCTTGAATTTCAGCAAAGCCTCTGCTCATCTCCTTTTCAAGAGCAGAGACCTTGGAGGTGACTGACTGCAGAGAGGCATCGAAGTAATCTCTCTGTTCTTTGAGCATAAGCTCAATCTTGCTTACAAGATCTGAAGAGGAAGAAGAAGAAGGGGCTGAGGTTGATGCAGGGACTGAGGGAGCAGGAATATTCCAAGGGGGGATCTCTTCCACAATCACTGAGCTCACAGCTCTCTTGGTTGGAATTATCTCTATGGAATCACAAGGGTCAGTGAAAGAGGGGAGAGAGAAGTCAAGTGTCCTCAGAGGAGGGTCAACAGGTTCTGGGGAATCCTCCTCGTCATCAGACAGGATAACATGATCAGATGTGATGGGCTCACCAACAGGAGACTTGGCAGGAGACTGTACAGGAGACTTGGCAGGAGACTTGGCAGCTGAATCATTCTGAAAAAGAGGAGCATCTGAGCTTAGCTCATTAATAAGGCTGTTAATATCTTCAGCTGTAGACAGTAGGTGAGCTGTATCTGGAATTTCATATTCAGGAATTGCTGATTGAAGATGAGTTGGAGTAGGAGAAACTGGAGGAGTAGCAACTCTGACATCTTCTTGTGCTGGAATCACTAATTCAGAAGAAACTTGATGCTGAGAGAGACAAGAGGCAGGCTCCCCCTCAACTAAAGCACCAGAGGTAGCAATAATTTGATGTAGAGGAGGAGATGGAATCCTGTCTTCAGGTAAACTGTTTTCTTGTTGTAGTTCTGAGATGGCATCAGCCTTTGAAGCTTGGGCAGAGTTCAGGATCTTGAGGTCATACCTCTGAATGGAAGAGATAGAAACTTTCTTCATGTGGTGAAGAGGAGTCCCTTTAGATAAGTCAAACACAGTAGGATTGATCTCATGGAGGAGGAGGGAGATAATCCTAGCAAAACTGGGATGTTTGACGCTTTCTCGGATCTTATCCAGTATCATCATTCCGAACTGGAATTTCTTCCTGCAGACAATAGCTTGAATAACGTCGAATAGATGTTGGGAGATGTCTCTTATGGAGTATGTCTTACACCATAGGATTTTGGCGATGATGTCAACGAGAAACTTTCCTTCTGAATTGAACAAAGATCGATTCAAGATTTCACCTCCACCTTCAGGATCTCGACCACAGAATAGAGAGGTGCGGTCTGCATCTTCCTTTTCGAGGTCATCTTCTTCGTCGACCACTGGCATCCGAAGCAGAGTGGCGACTGACGTTTTATCCAACCGAATTTCAACGCCCTTTACCTTGGATTTCAGAACTGTGCCGTTGTGTCTAACCTTCAGATTTCTGTAGAATTCTTCAACCTCAGGAAGCAGGAGACGGCAGGGTTCTTGAAGAACGAAGGACAATCCGGCCGTGTCCAAGAGAATCAGTAAGTTCTTGAAGTCATCAGAAATATCTCCAATACCATTTGTCACTAGCTCAGAGCCGATTCCAATCTTGGAGGAGGGAGGAGCCATCAGCGATTCTGCAATGCGAAGGAAACAAGAACGAGGACGACAAAGCTCTACAACTGTTCTGGGAGACGAAGGGACAGGAATCTTGCGGCGATGGAAGAGGAAGAACAGGGATCGGGAATACGAGAAGTCGGTGGCTACTCGAGTGAATGAGGAGTGGAAAGGACTTTTTCGTTTTGAAAATATATATAAATAATCCTAATTAGGTTTAAAAGGATTAAGTATAATGACATACCTGAACGAGGCGGCAATTACTTGGTGCGGATAGAGAATATGAAAATCCAGAAAAAAAATTCCGAGTACTCGAGTAGAGGATGACAGCATACACGAGTATGGGGTTTAGTATACTCGAGTAGGTCACAACATACACGAGTAATCAAGAATTCATACTCGAGTATGTAATTAGCATACACGAGTATTAAGTCCTTGACGAATTTTCATACTCGAGTATAAGAAGTTCATACACGAGTATCTTTTGGATCACTCGAGTATATGAAACTTTTTACTCGAGTATTAGCCGTTTACTCGTGTAAGTGTAACGATGCTCGAGTTTCTAATACTTGAAGGAATTTCCTTGGTAGATGTCTATTTCCACTGAAAGACTGTACCTCTGAGCAGCCAACACTACTGATATCTTCTTAATCTTGAGAGTCCATCACTGGTCTTCTTTGTTGAGCAGTCCAAGCTCAGTTTTGAAGAAGGAGAACTTGGACTCGTCCAGCGGCTTGGTGAAAATATCTGCAACTTGCCTGTCTGTGGAGACATACTGTAGATCTATATCTCCATTTTCCACATGCTCCCGGATGAAATGATAGCGAAGCTCTATGTGCTTGGTCCGGCTGTGAGAGACTGGGTTGTTGGCTATTGCTATAGCGCTGGAAGAGTCACAGAACAGGGGAATGTTCTGGAACTTCATGTTGTAGTCTTCAAACTGATTCTTGATCCATAAGAGCTGTGCACAACAGCTGCCTGCAGAGATGTACTCTGATTCAGCCGTTGAGATGGCTACACAGTTCTTCTTCTTACTGCTCCAGGAAATAAGTCTCCTTCCGAGAAATTGGCAAGTCCCGGAAGTGCTTTTCCTGTCGTCTTTGCTACCTGCAAAATCTGCATCTAAAAAACCAATTAGTTCACTATCATTACTTCTTGGGTACCATAAGCCAAGATTTGGTGTGCCTTTGAGGTATCTCAGGATTCGCTTTGCAGCGATATAGTGAGATTCCTTAGAGTTCACCTGAAATCTAGCACATACACATGTTGAGAACATTATATCTGGTCTACTCGCAGTAAGGTAGAGCAAGGACCCAATTATGCTTCTGTACTTGGTTTCATCAAAAGGTTTCCCTTTCTCATCCTTGTCCAGAGACATAGCTGAGGCCATTGGAGTCCTCATAGAGGTTGCATTCTCCATTCTGAATTTCTTAAGTAGCTCTTTGGTGAACTTGGTCTGTGAGATGAAAATCCCATCTTCAGATTGTTTCACCTGAAGCCCTAAGAAATACTTTAGCTCTCCCATACTGCTCATTTCAAACTTCCCTTGCATAAGTTTAGAAAACTTCTTGCAGAGGTTGTTATCCGTAGAGCCGAAAATAATATCGTCGACATAGATCTGCACTAGCAAAATCTTGCCTTTTATTTCCCTAAGAAATAATGTTTTGTCTATCTTTCCTCTTGTGAACTTGTTCTCAAGAAGGAAGCTAGACAGAGTCTCATACCAAGCTCGAGGAGCTTGTTTAAGACCATATAGTGCTTTTTGCAATAAGTATACATAATTAGGATGGGTTGAATCAACAAAACCTGGCGGTTGCTCTACGTACACTTCTTCCTTTATGTCACCATTCAGGAAGGCAGACTTTACGTCCATCTGATAGACGGTAAAGCCTTTAAGTGCAGCATAGGCAAGAAATAACCTGATCGCCTCCAGTCTTGCTACTGGAGCATAAGTCTGGTCGAAGTCGATTCCTTCTTCTTGACGATATCCCTTGGCGACAAGTCTGGCCTTGTTCTTTACGATTATCCCATCTTCATCCATCTTGTTCCGGTAGACCCATTTTGTCCTAATGACGTTCTTACCTTTGGGTCTAGGAACAAGTGTCCAAACCTTGCATCGTTTGAACTGATTCAATTCTTCTTCCATGGCTAGAATCCAGGATGCGTCGGAGTTGGCTTCCTCAAATTTCTTTGGTTCAACCTGTGAGAGAAAACTTAAGTGTAAATTCTCGTTAGTTGTACCTCGACAAGTTCTGACGCCATCCCGAGGATCTCCTATTATTTGGTCAACAGGATGATCCTTCAAGTGTCTGAACTCTAAAGTCCTTGCATCTGGGATCTCTTCAGCCACTGGAGTTGCATCTTCAGCTGGGATGTCTTCTTCATCTTGATCATCCACCTCTCCAATGGTGGTTGTAGAGGGGACCTTGATGAATGTCTCATCTTTATCTTCACTAGGTTCATCCAAGCTAAGTTCTTTCAACTTTGTACCTGCATCTACAATAGGCACACTAGACGAGTTGCTTTGCAACAGACTCGTCTCATCAAATACAAGATGTATCGACTCTTCCACCACCAGAGTTTTTCTATTGAATACTCTATAAGCCTTACTATGGCTACTATATCCTACAAAAATACCTTCAAAGCTTTTCTCGCTAAACTTTGTAGTGTGATACTTGCCATTGTTGAGTACGAAGCACTTGCAGCCAAAGATTCTAAAGTATGAAATGGTTGGTTGCCTGCCTTTTAGAAGTTCGTAAGGAGTCTTATCATGGTTCTTGTTGATGAGTGCTCGATTTTGCACGTGACAAGCGGTGTTGACGGCTTCAGCCCAGAAATACTCCGGAAGTGAGGCATCACTCAACATGGTCCGACAAGCCTCTATGAGTGTTCTGTTCCTTCTCTCAGCTACTCCATTTTGCTGTGGAGTGCGAGGAGAGGAAAACTCATGAAAGATACCTTGACTTTCACAAAATTCTGTCATGGCTCCAGATTTGAATTCCGTTCCATTGTCACTTCTGATTTTGACTACGGAACAGTTGTATTCATTCTGGATCTGCCTCACAAAATTAGTGAAAATACCGAAGGTATCTGACTTGTGTTTCAGAAAGAACACCCACGCAAAGCGCGAGTAATCATCCACAATAACTAACGTATATTCCTTACCTCCCAAACTTCTAACCTGCAGTGGACCAAACAAGTCCATATGGAGAAGATGCAAACTTCTAATGGAATCCTTGCCTATTATGCTTTTAAACGAACTTCTTGTTTGCTTGCCTTTGATACAAGCGTGACAAGGACTGTCCGTAACGCACTTGACATTAGGTGCATCACGCACTAAGTTTTGAGAGAATAATTTTTTAATAGTTTTGAAATTAATATGTGCTAGTCTCTTGTGCCATTGGTCAGCAAGAGATGCACTACTTTTTGCCAAAAGACATACTGGTGTCGAGGAGTCTATACAAATAAAATTTAAACGGAAAATATTTCTGCTTCGAGTGCCTGATAAAATAGTTTCCATATTGTTAACCGATTTTATCAAACACTTGTCAGCATGAAATTCAACTACGTATCCTTTGTCGCATAGTTGGCTTATGCTGATGAGATTGTGTTCCAATCCTTCAACATATGCTACATTCGAAAAGGATACGCTACCATTAGAGATCATACCATAGCCTTTCGTTGTCCCACGATCTGAACCTCCAAAGATGACCTTTGGTCCGTTGCAGACTGGGATGTAATTCTGTAGTAGGCTCTTTGTCCCGGTCATATGCCGAGAGCATCCACTGTCCAAATACCAGATTGGCGTTTTGGTGGCCTTTGGACATACCTGCAATTACAATCATTTAGCCTTAGGAACCCAAACAAGTTTGGGTCCTTGGTCTCGAGTTAGAATACTCCCCCTACGAGTATTAGCCTCATGAGTGGTCACACTCACGTTGCTAACTTTAGGGGTTGCAGCATTTTCAGGATTGAACCAACAATCACTGGCAAAATGACCAATTCTGCCACAGCACCAACAGTTGAACCTGTTGTATCTTTGCCTTGTGTAGTCCTGCTTGACTTTCTGGAATGAAGGTCCAGCAGGAGCTTTACTCTTGGAGGAAGAGGCTTCATGATGATGGCAGTTACATGAGGTCTTCTCCTTCATAGGCTTTTCTACAATGGGTTTTACTTTTGGTGTCTTTTTGAAATTATGACCATGAGCATAAGGTCCATAGCTTTGAAGCTGAATCTCCTCATAAGGTGCCTTGAAGACACTCTCGCCAAAGTTACGAGGACGAGTCCAACCTTGGTATCTTGACTTAGGCTTCTCTGGGATCGGCCTAGAAAAGTGTCCGTAGGTGGACTCATAATTGAGTTCGTTCGTGGGAAAGATAACTTTCTTGAACACAACAGGTTCCAAGGGAGCTTTCCCTTTTTCTTCAGCTAGAGCCTTCTGGGCAGCCTTATTCTTTCTCTTGGCCTGGTTTCTCCTAGAGGATTTACTAGAAGAGACAACGTGGCCTAAACCAGCACCCTTGGCCTTAGCAGAGAATTCAGTAACGATTGGAAGAACTGTCTAAGGCTTGGAAAAACTCTCAACAAGTTTCTTTTCAGCCTCGAGTTGTCGTTCCAATTCTTTGATGATTTCCTCTTTAAGGTCTATGTGCTTGAGAGCTTTATTGTATTCCTCCATAGCTACATTGAGGTTCTCTTGAAGAGAGTTAGTCTTATCGACTTCTTCTCTCAAGCTGCTCTCACTAGCTCGTAGAGTATTTATCTCTTTGGCTTGAGTTTTCATTAATCTACGACATTTTTCGTAGGCGGTGAGTAACTCCTTATACTGACCCATGAGCTCAGATTCATCTTCAGAGGAATATCCCTCTTGCTCATTGTCATCATCAGAATCAGAGAGAGGAGTGTGAGATTTTACCTCCACAGTAAACTGGGGGACTTGTTCATCATCTGAATGAGCCATAAGCCCAAAGTAAGCTTCCTCTTCTTCACTCGACTCAGATGAGTCAGAGTCGCTGAGAGTTTTGCTCTTCTTGGCTACCAAGCTTTTCTCTTTCCTGTTCATATGGTGTGAGGATTTCTTTTCCTCTCTTCTTCCACCCTCTTTCTTTTTGTGAGGGCAATCGGCGATGACGTGACCTGGCTTATTGCAACAATAACAAATGATGTCAGTTGAGATCTGTTTGTTCTGTTTAGAATTATACCTATCATGGCTGCTTGAGCCTTTCTTCCGATGATCACCGTCATGTCGTGATCTTCTATATGAGGCATCCTTGCCTCTCCATTGCTTCTTCTTGTTCAAGAACTTCTTGAACTGCCTTGAGAGTAGGGAGAACTCTCCATCAGATAGTTCTGAGCCAGATGAGCTGGGCTCAGATGATTCTTCTTCATCAGCCTCAGGAACTGGGGCAGGAGAGCTAGCCTTTATCTTCCTTGAGCTGTCTGCCTTTAGAGCGACAGATTTCTCCTTGGATGCAGACCTGCTTGTCTCTTCTTCAGCTTTTCTTGAGTTGATTTGCAGCTCGTAAGACATAAGCTTTCCGAACAGATTCTGCGGGTCCGTCTCAGCTAACCTTCCAAACTCCCGAATGGCACATACCTTATTGTCCCATTCCTTGGTTAGGGATCTTAAGAATTTGTCATTGAGTTCCCCGTTGGTAAAGACACGTCTATAAACTCTTAGGCCATTTACTATCTTGAAGAAGTTCTCAAAAGTGTCAGCTATGGCTTCCTTATGACCCTGCCTGAAGGCTTCATACTTTTGATTCAGAAGGGATCTACGATCATCCCTCACTTCCTCTGTACCTTCCATTAGAGTCACTAGGGATTGCCACATCTCCTTGGCAGATTGGCAATGAATCAGATTTTGCAGCATTGAGTCATCGACTGCACTTGCTATGATATTCTTTGCTTTCTTGTCCAGAGAGACAAGTGCAATCTCATCCTTGTCTAGATCCATCAATTTCTTTGGTACCTTTCTGGTTGGATCTATTGTTGATGCGGTCATAGGAACATGAGGACCTTCTTCAACAATCATGAAGATCCGAGGGTCTACAGCTTCCATGAAGAATTTGACCCTTTCCTTCCACATAGGAAAGTTGTTCTTGGTGCAGATAGGGAGCTTGGCAAAATCCTTAGTCTTACTCATGCTTGATACTCAACTTAGAAGGATACGATCAAGGTGTTAACCTTATAACGATCAACCTCCCTCTGATACCAATTGAGAGGTCTAAGTTGTTAGCCTAAATCACCTAGAGGGGGGTGAATAGGTGAAATGCGTGTTAAATGTGGAATTAAAAATTAACACAACACACATCAAGCAATCACAGACGACAAGAGATTTATAGTGGTTCCCCAACCTTGGGTACATCCACTTTCCTCACCGATCTAGCAAATCAGTAGACTCGGCTACTCCACTATCTCGGATTGAAAACAATCCTACACCTCGGAACCACGTTCCTACAAAACTCGATCCAACTGGATCTACAAAACTCGGAAGAAGGATCTTCCTACAAATCTCGGAGAAAAACTCCTACAAAGAAATTTTGGTTTGTGAATAAAAAATCAAAACAACAATCTCAGATCTGGATCTTTGACAGTCTTCTTCTTTAGGAACTTCGGCTTGATCAGAAAAGGTTGAAGATGACTTGAGAGAGATCCACGAATCTGAAAACTAGAACCACCTCGATCGAGAAGATAGATCTGAAATCTTTGAGGCTCGGCGAGATCGAGTGATTCACTTTTGTCTGGATCGCTGGAGAAATAGTCGTTGAAGACGGAGATCGGCGATCCAGAGTTTCTTCCGTGAACAACGATGGCGGCGGCGGCGTGAGAATTAGGGTTCACGGAATTTTCTCTTTCTTAAAAAGAATATCTCTGTAATCTTGTTAATTAGTCAATTCTGAAATGACCTATTTATAGGTGGACTCCAACGGTCATAATCTTAATTAAGGATGACACATGGACCAATCAGAATTGACGGATTTAAAATACTTATGGCGAATTTGAAATTCTCGAATAGAGAACTGCTATACTCGAGTAAGAGAAGATATACTCGAGTATGAGAATTTAGATACTCGAGTGACAAAGAGGATTATACTCGAGTATGAGAGGAGAAATTTACTGAGTGAAAGATGAACTACTCGAGTATCAGAAGAGATATACTCGAGTATCAGAAAAGATATACTCGAGTATCAGCAAAGATATACTCGAGTGAAGGAGAATTACTCGAGTATCAGAATAGTTACTCGAGTATTAAAATCAACTACTCGAGTATCAGAATACTTACTCGAGTATTAAAATCAACTACTCGAGTATCAGAATATTTACTCGAGTATTAAAATCAACTACTCGAGTATCAGAATACTTACTCGAGTATGACTACTTGAACTTGCAGAGAAGAGAAGAAATGGAGCTACTCGAGTATGATACATGATTTACTCGAGTGATTAAGTTACTTACTCGAGTATGAAAAGAACTTACTCGAGTGACTAACTAACTACTCGAGTATAGATTTATCTACACGAGTATTCAGAGCCTACTCGAGTAAGTCTAACTGATTACTCGAGTATGTCTAACTAGCTACTCGAGTATGTCTAACTAGCTACTCGAGTATTAAGTCTGATACTCGAGTATAAAAAGGGGTTACTCGAGTATTTGGACTTAGAAATATTTTACTGAGGAAATTAGCTCCAATGCTTCTGTCCATCAATCCAAGTGCATGAATGAGAAGTGTATCCCAATAGAGAGGCTATACATGGGCCAACACTTTGGATCACACAATGAGGGATTACATTACATGGTCCTGTGTTTGGTGACCCATTATAGACTGACATTGGTCTACACTTGGCAATTAGAACCTGCACACATACAACTCAAACACCACATCAAATACATCTTAATTCATCTTAGTTCAAGGTCTGACTTCCTACAAATCTGAGGTATTGTGGAGACAAACCCCAACAAAGGCGTTCGAAGCTCCGGCAACGGTCTTGAGGCTACCAGACTTTGATCTGATTCTAGGCATAAACTGGCTCCATTGGAACCACGTGCAGATAGATTGTCCCTCGAAGAGGATCACACTCCGACATGGAGATTCTCAAGTTACTATCGAAGGTATCCGACCTATCCCCCTTCTTTCATTGTCTTCCATACAGGCTGTCAAGGCCTATGAACAGGGGGAAGAGGTGTACCTCATTTGCTTTGAGATGGCAGTGGTGGAGAGTTCCATAGCTGATATTCCAGTGGCACGAGATTATGCTGATGTCTTTCCGGAGAAGTTACCTGGAATACCACCATCACGGGACTTGGACTTCAGGATTCAGTTGGTGCCAGGGGCGAGACCAGTGTCCCGGGCACCCTACAGAATGGCTCCTAGAGAATTGGCAGAGTTCAGGACTCAGCTACAGGAACTTGTGGAGTCAGGATTTGTGCGGCCAAGTTCGTCGCCGTGGGGAGCACCGGTTTTATTTGTGAAGAAGAAGGATGGATCCCTCCGACTGTGTATAGATTACAGGGAATTGAATAGGTTGACGGTTCGGAACACCTACCCATTGCCCCGGATAGACGAGTTATTTGATCAACTTCAGGGAGCCTTCTAGTTCTCTAAGCTCGATTTACGATCCGGCTATTATCAGTTATGCATTCGGGAGGAAGACATACCGAAGACCGCATTCAGCTCACGTTATGGCTTATACGAATTCACGGTCATGCCATTTGGTCTCACGAATGCCCCCTCCGCATTCATGACCCTAATGAACCGTGTATTCGAACCATATCTGGATCGCTTCGTCATTGTGTTCATCGACGATATTCTGGTCTATTCCCGGACGCAGGAAGAACACGCAGAACATCTGGCCCAAGTTTTACAGAGGTTGAGAGAGTTTCAGATGTATGCAAAGTTCTCTAAGTGCCAATTTTGGCTACAGGAGGTGGCTTTTCTGGGTCACGTTATTAGTAGAGCTGGAGTGGCGGTGGATCCAGCTAAGATCGAGGCGGTATGGGATTGGCCACGGCCAAAGATAGCAGCAGACATCCGCAGCTTTCTGGGATTGGCAGGATATTATCGTAAGTTTGTGGAGGGGTTCTCGAGGATAGCCCTCCCCCTCACGTCCTTGACAAAGAAGGATGCGGCCTTTGATTGGACAGAGCAGTGTGAGACAGCGTTTCAGGAGCTCAAGGACCGGCTCACTTCATCCCCCATCCTTGCACTTCCCTCTGGGAGTGAAGGATTCCAGATATATACAGATGCCTCCTATCAAGGGATGGGTGCAGTCCTGATGCAACATGGACATGTTATCGCTTATGCTTCGCGACAGCTGAAGAAGCATGAGCATAACTATCCAGTACATGATCTCGAGCTCGGGGTCATGGTCTTTGCCCTCAAGACATGGAGACATTACCTCTACGGGATTCATTGTGATATATACTCCGACCATAAGAATCTCAAGTACATCGACACGTAGAAGGTTCTGAACCTGCGACAGAGGAGGTGGCTTGAGTTCCTCTGCGATTACGACTATAAGATACACTATCACCCGGGGAAGGCGAATACTGTAGCGGATGCTTTGAGCAGGAGAGCCGGCACTTCTGGACCGGAGCCCCGGGTGATGTCTATGGAGCTGCTACGCACGATGGAGGATATGCACATTACCATGGTTTCGGAGGCCGAGCCAGTGATCTATCGAGAGTACCTGAACTCTTTGGTCAGCGATGATGATATTCAGAAGCGCATTCTTGCACATCAGAGATTGGATGCTGATTTGGAGCCTATTTTTGGCGCTTTGGAAGGAGGCAAGTATGAGGACTACATGCTGGAGGACGATCTTCTTCGATTTCGTGGTCGGGTGTACATTCCAGCTGGAGGTGGGATCCGGGATGACATCCTCAGAGAGGCACACTACTCCAGATATTCAGTGCATCCCGGCATCACCAAGATGTGGGCTGACTTACGACGGACCATGTACTGGCCAGGAATGAAGAGGGAGATCATATACCTTGTGACACACTGCGAGACTTGCCAGCGAGTGAAGGTCGAGTGCAAGAGCCCAGGCGGTGTATTACAGCCACTGCCAGTCCCAGAATGGAAGTTCGAGGATATTTCCATGGATTTTGTACACGGACTCCCTCGCTCCCATTCTGGGCACGATTCCGTCTGGGTTATTGTGGACAGGTTGACCAAGGTAGCACGGTTTATCCCGGTCAGAAAAGATGCCCCAGTTGCTGTGTTGGTGAGGTTGTTTGTAGAGCAGTTCATCCGGTACCACGGCGTTCCCAGGTCTATTGTTTCGGACAAAGACGGCCGCTTCACCTCCAGAAAACGGAGGGCAGTGCATGCTTATTTGGGTTCCAGACTTACCTTTAGCACTGCCTTCCATCCGCAGACCGACGGTCAGACGGAGGGACGATACGAACTATGGAGGACCTGCTCCGGCTATGTGTATTGGATACTGGGAAGCCTTGGGAGAGGCTACTACCACTGATTGAGTTTTCATACAACAACAGCCACCAGGCCAGCATTGGGATGGCTCCTTATGAGGCACTTTATGAGAGGAAGTGTCGGACCCCGCTATCTTGGGTTCAGGATGTGGACACTCGAGCCCTCGGGTCAGATTTTGTGGAAGATACGGAGGCCTAGATTCGCTTGATCAGGGATCGGCTTTTGGAGGCTCAGAGCAGACAGGCAAAATATTATGATGCACGGCACTGGAAGGTGGAGTTCCAGGTTGGGGACAGAGTTTTTTTGAAGATTCGACCGGTACACGGTGTTTCTCGGATACGGAGACACAAGAAGCTCAGCCCCCGGTACATGGGACCCTACTTGATTTTGGAGCGTGTGGGCCCCTTGTCCTACCGACTGCAGCTACCTCCGGAGTTGAGCACCCTACATGATGTTTTCCATGTCTCTTCCTTGTGAAGAGCTCTTCTCCGACCTGAGCAGCATATCACCACTACAGCTGGACCGGTAGAGCCTGACCGTTCAGTTAGATTGAACCGATCCGGATCGACGATACAGCCGTCCGAGTGTTGCGGAAAAAGAAGGTCCTGCTCGTGAAGGTATTGTGGTCCAACCATGGACGAGAGGAGCACACCTGGGAGCCTAGGGATCTGATGCTGGAGCGACATCCGGAGCTATTTTCATCAGGTACTTTTTATGTTATCTTTTAAAAGTCCCTTAAAATTTCTGCAAATAGAACCCGTAGACCCGAACATAAATTTCGGGGACGAAATTATTTGTTTTGTTTATAGGATTTGTAACATCCCATGTTACTTCTAGGCCCCTTAACTTAGATTTGGTTAGGCATGTGGTGAGCTAGGGGGAGGTTAGCTAGGTTTGACCCTAGATGGTGAGTTGTCACCAGATGGAACCACTATAGGATCAGGTCAAACTAGGTCAAACTTGACTAAATGAAGGCCCTAGCCACACCATGACCCCCACCACATTGCCCTAACCCTAACTAAAATCTAAGTAGACCCAAAGTCATGCCCTAGGTCAACACTTTGACCATAGTTGACCCAGGTCAACTTCAGGCCTAAAATGATCAAACCTTACACTCATGGGTCCAATTGGATCAAGTAAGGCATCACCATGACCCAAGCCATGTTGGGTGATGATTTAGACCTCATGACCACTAAGTGGGGTCAACCCACTCACCCATTTGACCAAGTCCACCCTAAAGTCAAACTTGGTCAACCTTAAGCTTAATTAAGGGTAAATGAAGACCAAGCCCATTCCTAGTGGGCTAAGACCATCACCATGGCCCAATCCATGTTAGGTGATGACATGGAGCCCATGGCCATCATATGGGGTCAGCCTACCCATCATGTTGACCAAGTCAACCTCAAAAGTCAACAAGTCAACACTTTAGCCTAAAAGAGGAAAAAATGAACCCAAGTCATTTCCCATGGGCCAAGCCCACCAAATTTGGCCCATGACCAGCCAAATGGCCAATGACCAGCCCTACCCCCCTTGGTGGTGGAGAGAGAAGACATGCACAAGGGTAAAAATGGAAAATTTGGGTGAAGAGGAGAGAGAAGGTGAGGTGGAAATGAGGTAAGGCCATATGGCCTTTATCTCTTCAGCTCAAGAGCTGCTGGCAGACCACCCCACCACCTTTCAAGAGGAATTGCTGTATGAGAGCAACCTGGCAGCCATGGTGGGCCAACAAAGTGGCCAAACCGAGCTCACCCCGGCTTTATCTCCCTGTACAGCCACTCCAGGCCAAATCTAGCCCAGCCATTAGCTTCAGAAGGTCCTAAGGAGTTGAATTCGAGTGCTGGATCAGAGAATTCGGTGGAGAAACGGGAAATTGGGAAGGAGATTGCCGGAACTAGTTAGCCATGGCCAACCGCCGCCACAACCGCCGTCAAGCCGCCATACAGGTCCGTTTCGCCTCATCTCTACCCGTACTAGTATCCTAGATCGCATAAGGGAGATATCGGGCTCAATTGAGCCCGATTCCATGGGAGAAAAACTCGGAATTTTCATGAAAACGCCACCTCTCGGGATCGCCGGCGCCGCCGCCTCCCGCCGCCTCATCACCGGCAAAAGCTGGCCACCACCACCGTGAAGGTGGTGGCACCGTTGGCCGGCCACGGCGCCGCCTCAAGCGGCCGGAAATAGGCCCGCAAGGTGGCCCAGGCGAAATCAATCCCAGCCGTCCATCGCTTGGGGATGATGACGGGATGCCGTTCGTTCCTCTGCGTTAAGATTCGTGCTAGTTTATTAAAGGAGTTAAAATTAATTAATTTATGAATAGTAAGTTATTCTGTCACACTATAACAGTCAGTTTGCATGTTAATTTTAGGGTACCTAGAGACTTCACCATAGGTTGAGCCCTGAATGAAAAATGTAGGTGGATGTACTAACTTTAATATCCCACCCTAAAGATAGGTTTTGGTCCAGTAGTTTGTCCTGTAGGGCTGTTTTCCTAGGGCTGGTCCTAGGCTAGGGCAGATTTAATTTTGAGTGCCCAGGCCAAACCCGTAAGCCACATGACCTGAAATTTTGGGCATGTGCATGTTTATGGCATATCTAGCCCCTAACAAAAATTGGGAATTTTTGGAATACTTTTTCCTATAGTTTTATTCAAAATGTCATAAATTAAATAAATGGAATAAATGGAGTGTTAGGCCTCCAAATGGCCCCAAATTTTGGTGGCAAGTCCTCTGGGACATTGTTAGGGTCTTACAAACATTTCAGCCCATTTGGACCTCTGCATGATGGGTTAACCCACTTGCAAGTGTAGGCTAGTATTAGCCTTGGTGTGCCAATAGCAAGTTCTACTATAATGTGAATTTATTCATTAAGGAGCTTTTGCAGACCATGAAATTAATTCTAGAGGGCATTTAGGTCAAATGTAGTCCCTCCAAATTTTTATGGGATTTTTTGGGATCAAAAATCCCATTATTTGGATTTTTGGAAATTATAGCCTTATTTGTAAATTAAAATGAAAAATTGGAATTAATTAGGTAAAAATCTTCAAATTTGGCCCTGTTGTATAGTGGATCATAATTGATTAGGGGTAATTTTAATTTCTCTGTTTGAAGTCTTTTGAAGTAACATAGCATGAATTGACCATTTTACCCCTATCCTTTTTGTTTCATAAATCAATACAAATATGTGTCAGAAAAATTTGGGAATATTTCTAGAGGTGTATATAGATATGAGTCCACTGAATTTTTTATTTCAGAATTTTTGAATGTACCTATAAATTTTAAATCATCATAATGGTATTTTGGTAATTATCCAATATAATGATTTGCAAGTCTATAACTTTGTTAAAGTTGATGAAACTTGGTCAGTAGCATTATTTTGATTAATTAGATTCCCTGTAAATTTATTGGAATTTTTGTGATTAAATTCCATATACTTCATTTGAAAAGTAGTAATTATGATGGCTTATGAAAATTAATATTTAAATACATAAATTTGGGGAGAAATTATGAATTTTGGAAAATAGTGATGATTCATCATGATAATGATAATATAATTATTTTGCATCATTAGGACTATGCAACGACATACTTCATGTGTTAAATGACCTTGGGGAAAATATTTGGAGAAAATAAAATAATTATAAAAATAATAGAGAAAATTATGAAAATTACCATACACATTCTAGTAGGTCATACCACCTTAGGATAAATATTTGGGGTCTGGTGGCCCAAGGATTTGGAAGTTCGATTTCGGGGTGGTACTAGGTCATGGGGTGCGCATAGAAAAGGTAGGCTATACTATAGGCCACCAGGGAACGAATCAACAACTGAGTTAGAGTCTAAGATCGGAAGTATAACCCTGGGTGGCAGATGTATTCTAGAGACGAGAGTAATAGTGCAACCTTAGACTTATCTAGGAGGAGCCGACGGAAGACCGTTATTCCTCAACCCATAGCTTAAGTCACTAAGTCACTCTATGTAATAGGGAGAGAAAAAAAAGGGGTTCTAGGTAGACATCAACTAAAGTAAATATCCTTGAGAAAGGGAGATTTGAGATTCAGCCCATCGTAGCTCCTAGTGCCTCTGAGAGCCCTTCACCGGGAATACCTTGGGCAGTCCTGGGATTAACCTTAAGTTTCTAAGTATAATAATCAGTAGGCAAGAGTAGTTTAACAGGTTAAGTGAACTGGACATGTTCTCACTCGGGCCGGGTTGGAGGGACTTGGAGTCTATTGACTGCTTGCTCACCCGTACAGAGTTGGAGGAAAGTGATTGACATATATATCCTCACCCGGGTAGGGTTGGAGGTTTTGTAGCACATACTCACCCGTGACGGGTTGGAGAAATTTGGGACAGGATAGTCCTTTGAGCTGGAGGTTCAATATATAATACTTGCATGTGCATATACTAGTGGCGGGCCATGCGGTACTGCCCAGTCGTCACACCGACAGCAGTACGGTGGACCAGGCGGGTGCGAGGGTTAGAAGGACCGGTAGGATGTTTATACTGGAGTCTGGAGGACTTTTCCTAATAACGCGCACCCGGCCCAGGAAGACTGACGGGTAGTCAGCAAAGTGGTACGCAGAGACTCTAGAGTGCACTGTCGGTGTACAGAGGCGTACAAGAGAGGTCTAGGCCTGGTAGTGTGTATACCCGCCTAGAAGGCGGAGATGCCCGCTCCGCTGCTGCCAGAGCCACAACGGTAGTACCTGAGAGTGATGCTAGCTCTCGAAAAGTGGGAACTAAAGGTCTGTGATCACGGAGTCGTGTGTGTGTGTTGCACTGCATGTTCATATCATACCCACCATATAGATGCATATCATTAACCTTCATAACAACCTATGACACCTAATGTATAAGTGGTATGGGACGCTTATACATTAGGACCTGCTATACGATCCCTTAGCCTATAAGCTTGAGTGGGAAAGTTTATAGGTTGAGGTCACTTTCCTTTTATATATATATTTGCTTGTGACACCTGACACCCCATTGTATAAAATGGTATGGGACATTTTATACAATGGGAGCCCTACAGAAGACCCCTTGCTTATGCATACCCGCATAAGTGAAGGTTACCTTTCATTTCTTACTTGGTTACACATTCTGCTTAGATTCCTGTCACCTGCTCCGCCTTTGTCACCTCTTGTTGTCCTCCGCTTCGTCCTCCCGCACGGTGCCTAGGAGTTGCGGGGAGAGGTGTGGAGGAAACGACTTAGTCTTTTTGACTAATGGTCGGTGACCATACTATTTTTAGGAGCTCGAGGAGATGGACCAGCACGATGAGGAGGCAGGACTTGAGGGGCAGATACCGGCTACTACTACTAGAGCACATGTTCAGGTGCGATGATTTGAGATGATAGATTCCGCTGCTGTTAGTGAGAGAGAGACATTTGATCATGATGTACTGGGCATAAGCCCTATTTACTTTCATTTTACTGTACTCATTGTGGACTGGCATGTGTACTTTCATTTGATATATATCTGTGATGTGGCTGTGGACTTCTACTGCGTTTACTCTGTTTCTGTACTTTTATTCTCATATTGGCCGACAGGTTATGATCGTACTAGCCGGCAGAATCAGCGTCTTGCGGTGTCGACTAACCCGTGTGTTAGTGTCACCGTAAGGCGGCGGTTCTGGGCATAAGATCCGGGTTAGCCTCGGAATGGGGAGACAGGATCTTACAGGCTGTGTTCCAAACACGGCTTCGGACACACCCGTGTACAGCCCGTGTTTAGCAACCCTCACAGACCTGGCCACAACTAGAGAAGGACACACCCATTGACACGCCTGTGTCACAGGCTGTGTGCCCAACTCGACTTCCCTCTCGAGGATCGTCGAGTGCATTTCGTCGAGATCACTCCGTCGAACTCATAGGACACGGCCCTAGACATGCCCGTGTCACAGGCCATGTGCCCAACTCGACTTCCCTCTCGAGGATCGTCGAGTGCATTTCGTCGAGATCACTCCGTCGAACTCATAGGACACGGCCCTAGACATGCCCGTGTCACAGGCCATGTGCGCCACTCGAGGCCCACTAGAGATCCACTCGTGACCAACTCAAGTAGACAGGGTAGGACATGGCCTTAGACATGCCTCTATCCCATACCATGTTGCTCAGTCTATAGTCAAAGGAGATTTTGGGGTGTTACAACTTCCACCACCTCTTCGCATGTTTTTCCAAGACTGACATAGCTAAGGTCACAGCTATTGTGTATTGCATCCACAATAACCCAGATTTGCATGAAGTCGCCCTTGAACTAAGATGAATTAAGTTGTATTTGATCTTCTATTTTAGTTATGTGTTTGCAGGACTCTATTGCTAAGTGTTCACCAATGTCAGTCTATAGTGGGTCATAAACACAGGACCATACAATATAATCCCTCTTGTGTTAACCAAGGTGTTGACTCATGTATAGACTCTCAATTGGGATACACTTCATATTCAAGTACTTGGATTAATTGATGAAGTGTTGGTGATGATTGGATTCTAGAAGGAAAACTTTCTGAAAGTAAGAAATTCTCTAAGTACATTACTCGAGTAATATGGTAGTTCTCGAGTAGTATAAGTTAAAGTTCTTGAGTAATTAGTCTTATTACTCGAGTACAAAATTTAGTTCTCGAGTAATATTACCCTAGTTCTTTAGTAACTAGGTTTAGCACTCAAGTAGACTTTATCTCTACCTCTTGAGTATTCACATTTTTATCTCAAAAAATTTCTAAGTATAGTTCTCGAGAAGTTCCCTTTCTCTCGAGAAATCATATACCTTGTTCTCAAGAAGTTCCTTTTCTCTCGAGAAATCATTTTTTGTTCTCGAGTAACTTTCTTCCAGAATCAGAAATAAATATTTTTCTAAGCCTTTGTTCTCGAGAAGTATCATTCTACTTCTCGAGTACTTTTTTAGTTCTCGAGTAATTCCTTTGTACTCGAGAAATAATTCTTCTGCCTCGAATACTTTCTGTTAGACTTCTTCTCGAGTAATTCAATTGACTTCTCGAGAACCCATCTTCTACTCGAGTAATACATTCTTCTTCTCGAGTAATTTTAGAAATTCTTTTCTCTAGTAATCTTCATTCCTCTTCTCGAGTAATAAACTTTACTTCTCGAGAAATCCTTCTTCACTCGGGAAATGGAGTTCAATTTTGCAGAATTTCTGTTAAGTCCAGAATTCACGGGATTTTCAAATCACATGATGTGATTGGTCCACGTGTATATCATTAAGATTAATTATGACCATTAGGGAGATCTTATATAAGGTCTTTTCAACCGACTAACCCTAACAAGAAGGATTTTTATGCCGTCATAATTTTTCTAAGCTCTCTGAATCTTTCTCACTCTCTCCAAAAATGAAAGCCGCTGACGCTGCCGATCTTCATCATGCAAGAGGTAGGGTTTTCGATTCAAAGGATTCAGACCAAGATTGATTTCTAGATCGTGATTGTTGTTCATTCTCCATTATTGTTCTGATCAGGTGAAATCAAAAGAAGTCTTTGGATCTCTTTCTTGCCAAGATTTCTCTCTGAGTTGTAGTAAGTTTTATCTTCCGAGTGTAGATCCATTTGGATCGAGATTATAGGAACTTGGTTCCTGAGGCGTAGGATTGGTTTTCAATCCGAGATGGTGGAATAGCCAAGTCTAGTGGTTTGCTAGATCGGTGAGGGAAAGTGGATATACCCAAGGTTGGGGAACCACTATAAATCTTTCGTCTTCTGTGATTGCTTAGTTTATATATGTGTATAGATCGCTAAATTTTTATTCCGCAAAAAGACGCACAACTCACCTATTCACCCCCTCTAGGAGATTTAGGTAGACAACTGAACTCATTCAATTGGTATCAGAGGGAGGTTGATCGCTAAAAGGTTAACACCTTGATCAGTTCATTCTCTAGTTGTCTCATATTATCTTCCAAGCATGGACAAGGCTAAAGATTTAGCCAAGCTTCCTTTGTGTACCAAGAATAACTTTCCCATGTGGAAAGAAAGGATTAAATTTTTCATGGAAGCTGTGAATCCCAGGATCTTCATGATTGTTGAAGAAGGTCCTTACATTCCCATGACTATCTCCATAATAGATCCAACAAAGCACGTTCAAAAGAAATTGATTGATCTAGATAAAGACGAGATTGCACTTGTCTCCTTTGACAAGAAAGCTAAGAATATAATAGCAAGTGCAGTCGATGACTCAATGCTGTAGAACTTGATCCACTGCCAATCTGCTAAGCAGATGTGGCAGTCCCTTGTCACTCTGATGGAAGGACAGATGATGGGGACGACGACCCACATCGTGATGACGATGCAGTTGATGATGATCCACCGCCACCATCCAAGGATCTGCGACGCCGCAACAATCTTGACGGGCAACGTTACAACCTTCGCCCTCGGCACATGAAGAACTTTAATTAATTTTAACATATTTTATGTTATGTTTTTGGACATTTAATCTGGCCTGCGTTTAGCCAGCTTTTGCTACATTTTTATGTTGGTCTGCGTTTAGCCGGCCATTGCTGTTTTTATTTTTATTTTGTTTGGGCTGCATATAGCCTTTGGTGTGTGCTTGGCTATATATTAAGCCATGTTTATTGTAAAAGCTGATTTTGAAGAGAAGAAATTGAAACCCTAAGCATTTGCCTCTCTCTCACTCTCTCTCATCTTGTGGCCGCCCCCCTCCTTTCTCTCTCTCTCTCTCTAAAAACTTCGGCCAAGCTTGGCCGAACTCCTCCTCCTCTCCAAGCCGCCGGCCACCAACCTCTCCTCCTCCCCTCTCCTATTCTTCCTCTCCACCACCATCTCCTCCACAAACCTTGCTCCCTTATTTTCGGCCAACACCAAGAAGGGTCTCCTCGGCTCAACAACGGTTTGGGGAAGGCTCTCCGGCCGTGACGCGACGAAGGCGGACGCGTACATCTTCTTGGCTCATCTCCGGTAGGCTTCTTGGAGGAAGCGATCATTTGTTGTGGATCCAACATCTCGGATCTACAAACTCCGAGTGGGTAACGAAACTTCCTACCAAGAGTTCTCTCTTCTTAGATTTTTCTTTTGGTGGATGAGTTTTGGCGTAACTTTGGAAGCTTTGAACTTTTCATGGTTATTTTCTTGCGGATTTGCGTTGTCTAGACTATCTCTTTAAACATACGAAAAAGGATTGGCGATCCTTGCTTTGTTCTTGTTGGGGAAACATCCACCCTTTTCCGAATCGTTTTTGTTTTGGTGGATCTTTCTTTGGTACAACTCCGCGCTCGTCCGGAATTAATATTATTCCTTTTAGCTTGTGTGGGTATTGGCCTATAGCCTCTACTTATACTCTAACGGTTGCTACCCGTGCGCTGCGTTAGTAAAAGTAAGCATATTCGGGCTGCGTTAATTAGTGTGTTTGGATAGAGTGGGGCGGCGAGGGTCCTTGTTCGGAGACGTGTGCGGCCACCGCGAACCGTGTGGCCTACATCAAATTTGGTATCAGAGCCAGGTTGTGTTGGTTTCCCAACCGACACCATCCTTTTGCTCTTCCGTAGTAGGTTTTGCGACTCTCACTTGGTTGCGCACAGCCCGTCACTAACCTTGTCAAAAAAATCTGAAAGTTGCTGAATTTGGTCTGCAATTAGTAAAAAAACAGAAAAAAAAATTTCAAAAAAAAAATTAGGAAAAAAATTCTGGGAACTCTTCATATTTTTCTAAGCGTAAAAGTCAAAAAAAATATTTTTCGTTTGCTCAACGGATTCGTGTCAAAAAATCTACCTTTATAAAAATTAGTCTGTCTAAATCTTTCTTAGTTTACGGTTGTTCATGCGCACAAGGCGTGGTTCTGAATATTTCCCCTCCACTTCACAAATGGCTAACCACCATGATGATGACCACACACCGGCCACCATCGCGGAGCTTCGGGAAGAGTTCAACACTAGGTTTGATGCCCTGACGCAATTAATACAAGGGTTGGCGGTCAACCAGGCGGTGCCCCGTAATCCCGCTGCTGGGCTACCCAGGCCGGGTTTTCCTCCCCAGGCCGCTCACCAACGCGATGATAGACACAACCAATATCACGAACAGGATGATGAACACCCGCCTCGAGCCCCTTACGAGTTCGACTTAGCTAGAGCCGTTAAGATTGACCCACCTTCATACGATGGCCGGGGTGAACCCCAGGCGTTTCTAGATTGGGTCATGGAGATTGAGTGTTACTTTGAGTGGCGTAACTTAACGGACGTCGAGAAGGTGCGGGTAGCACGAATGAAGCTTATGGGTAGGGCCAAAACATTCTGGCTAAACGAAGAGAGACGACTAGGTACCGCGAATGGATTACCCCCAATTGGGTGGAATGCCATGAAAGCACTTCTGAATGACCAATATGTCCCCGCGTATCACCGAACTCAAATGTTCGACGAGTTAGCCACCCTTCGCCAGGGGAGCAAATCGGTTGCGGAATACATGGGAATCCTCAAGGATATGATGGTACGTTGTGAGGTTAGAGAAATGCCTGAAGTGACGCTTTCCCGTTTCCGTAAGGGCCTTAATCCAGACATCCAAGGCAAGTTACTGCGTTATGGTCACACGGACCTTAACACTACCTTCAATGCCGCTTTGGATATCGAAAAACATAACGCCTACAAAACCAAGGGGTGATCTTTTCAGAAAGGAAAATCTATTCTAGGTGCCCCGCCCACGTCCTCCATGAGGGACAAGGGAAAATTCCGTTCGACTGATTCGAGCTCTATCGTTATTACTGCTAGGAACAACAAATATCCTAACGGCGAGAGGGTTCCGATAGGAAGAGTTAGTAAGACTAACGCCACTTGTTTTACTTGCGGGATACAAGGGCACTACGCTAGTGAGTGCCCCACAAAATCAAAGCCCTTAGCTCTTATGGACTCCCCCTCTGAACCCGCTGAGATTGTCTATGAGGCCGCGGACGAGTCCGAAGGCGAGCCTAGTGATATGGAAAATGAGTCTTACATGATGGTGATGCGTTGCATCCTAGCCACCCCGCGAGTATTGGACGATTATAATAGGACGAGCATATTTTCTCTGAATTTTAAAAGCGGCGATAAGTGGTGTAAACTGATCATCGATAGCGGGAGTTGTATGAATGTAATTTCGGAAAATGCAGTCGCTCGAATGAAATTAATCACGGAACCACACCCCCAACCTTATAAGATCTCTTGGGTCAACAAAACCTCAATTGGGGTGTCCAAGAGATGCCTAGTTCCTCTAGTTATCAAGGGCTACGTAGATAAGGTGTGGTGCGACGTAATTCCTATGGACGTTTGTCACGTATTATTGGGGCGTCCGTGGCTCTTCGATTACGATGTGACTCACTTCGGTCGTGCAAACACCTATGAGTTCAAGTTTAACGGCAAGACCGTCACCTTGGCACCCACCCCTCCTAAGGATCCCTCGATCGCCTCTTCGGACACAATTGTGCCCGCGGAGAAGAAGACGTTAACTTTAATTGGTAGGAAGGAACTCGAGCGTCACTCCTTCGTTGAGGGTATCCTTTATGCGCTAGTTTGCCTACAAGTCAAGGGCGATGAGCCGTCGTTCGAGAGTCTACCGCCGGCATTGCGTGATCTTTTAGAAGAATATAAGGATGTGTATCCGGAAGAGTTGCCCGCAACATTACCCCCGTTGCGGGATATCCAACATGCCATCGATCTCATTCCGGGTTCCTCCCTACCCAACCTCCCGCATTATCGATTGAATCCGTCCGCCCACGCGGAGCTGCAAACCCAAATTGCTGAACTATTACAAAAAGGATTCATTCGTCATAGTAAAAGCCCTTGCGCCGTACCCGCCTTGCTAGCACCCAAGAAAGACGGGTCATGGAGAATGTGTGTGGACAGTAGAGCTATCAATAAGATCACTATTAAATACCGTTTCCCCATCCTGCGTTTGGATGATCTGTTGGACATGCTAGCCGGGGCCACGATCTTTTCGAAATTGGATCTTAGGAGTGGCTACCACCAAATACGGATTAGGGAAGGGGATGAGTGGAAAACAGCGTTCAAGTCAAAGGAAGGACTTTATGAGTGGCTAGTAATGCCGTTCGGGCTCTCCAATGCCCCCAGTACGTTTTCTAGGATGATGACCCACGTATTTCAACCGTATATGGGGAAGTTCATCGTTGTCTACTTTGATGATATACTCATTTTTAGCACCTCGACTTCCGATCATGAGAGGCACTTGAAGACTATTTTGGAGACGCTCCGAACGGAGGAACTGTTTGTCAATATTAAAAAGTGCACGTTCTATGTGCCATCAGTGGAGTTCCTAGGATACATTGTTAGCTCGGAGGGCATACACGTAGACCCCAAGAAGGTCCAAGCCATTGTGGATTGGCCGGAACCCACCAACATTAGGGACGTTAGAAGTTTCCATGGTTTAGCTACCTTCTACCGCCGGTTCATACGCGATTTTAGTAGCATCATGGCTCCCATCACGGAGTGCATGAAGAAGGGTGACTTTGTATGGTCCAAATCCGCCACCAAAGCATTCCACACGATTAAGGCCCGGATGTCGGAAGCACCCCTCTTGCGATTACCGGATTTCAATAAGGTCTTTGAGTTGTCTTGTGATGCTTCGGGGATTGGCATTGGGGGCGTCTTAAGTCAAGAAGGGCACCCGGTTGGCTACTTTAGTGAGAAGCTTGCGGGACCTAAGCTCAATTACTCCAACTACGACCGGGAATTTTATGCCATTATTCGATGTCTCCAACACTGGAGGCATTACCTCCTTCCTAAGGAGTTCGTTATACTTTCCGATCACGAGGCGTTACGATTCGTCAACTCTCAAGGTAAAATCAGTCCACGCCACGCGAAGTGGGTATCCTTCCTGCAGGAGTATTCCTTTAATATTAAACATCTGAAGGGCAACCTCAATCGGGTAGCTGATGCTCTGAGCCGCGTCTCCCTATTATTGGCCACACTAGAGGTTAAGGTCGTAGGTTTCGAACGTATTAAGGACGAGTATGTTCATTGTCCGGACTTTAAAGATATCTATTTATCCACCCAGGGCGAGTCACCCACGACCATTTCTGCATACTATCTCCGTGATGGCTATTTATTTAAGCACGCTAAGCTATGCATCCCTCGTTCTTCCCTTCGCCACTTTATAGTTTGGGAATTACATAGTGGCGGCTCGGCGGCCACTTTGGGCGTGACAAAACCATTACCTTAGTGGAGGAAAAATTTTATTGGCCCGGTCTCAAGTCAACAGTACACAAGGTAGTCGGAAGTTGTAGAGCGTGTCAATTGGGAAAAGGGAATAAGACGAATGCGGGTCTTTATACCCCCCTCCCGATCCCTTCCGTTCCTTGGGAAGATATTAGCATGGACTTTGTCCTAGGCCTTCCCGTCACGTTTAGACGTCACGACTCCGTTATGGTAGTCGTTGACCGGTTCTCAAAGATGGCCTATTTCGTTGCTTGTCACAAAACCGATGATGCGTCTCATGTCGCTAAACTATTTTTTAAAGAGGTCGTTGGCCATAGGGGTGTCCCTAAAACTATTGTCACTGATAGGGACGTGAAATTCACGAGTTATTTTTGGAAAACGTTATGGAAGATCATGGGCACCAAGCTCTTATTTTCCTCGGCTTACCATCCACAAACGGATGGCCAAACGGAGGTAGTTAATAGGAGTTTGGGTAGTTTACTTCATTGTATTGTAGGGGATCACAAGGGCACATGGGATCTCATCCTACCACATGCACAATTGGCCTACAATAACTCCAAAAATAGATCCACCGGACTCTCACCCAATGAAATTGTGCACGGCTACAAGGCACCCGTGCCTCTTGACTTAGTCCCGTTACCGCCAACTTATAAATCTAGTCAATTTGCTCAGGATTTCGCCTCGCATGTTCACACCCTACATAAACACATCAATCAAACGTTAGCAAAACAATATGCCTCTTATCAAGCTAACGCCAACGTACATCGAAGGGAAATCCACTTTAATATTGGCGATTTGGTTATGGTGCGTCTCTCCCCCGAACGGTTTCAGACGGGAACCATAAAGAAATTAGCACATCGGAGAGCCGGTCCTTTTCGTATTTTAAAGAAATTAGGAGAGAATGCTTATCTTTTGGAAATACCCACTGATTGGGGTATATCCCCTGTTTTCAATATTTCTGATTTAACGCCTTATATCTCACCACCACTAGAATTATCTGTCTCTCCGTTTTTGTCCACTACCAATTCTACTGGGTTTGGGGGTGAGGTTTTATCTGGATCGTTCTCTCCAGCTGCTGCCACCGGGGGTATGTCGCCTAATGAACTTGCTACATTTCCTTCTTCGTCGACTAACGCTGTTTCAAGTTTCCCCAAGACTGTTTATGTGCCTGACAGGATTCTTCGGGATGAGGTGTTTCCCTCTCCGCATGGCGACTCGAGACGGTTCTTGATCCGTTGGCGTGACCGCCCCGCCTCTGATGATTCTTGGCTCTCTACTTCGGAGGTGGCCATTCTGGACAAAGCTCTCCTACAGCAGTACCTGCACCCCCCCTCATCGGAGATGAGTCCTTTCGAGCGGGGGAGGGTTGATGGGGACGACGACCCACATCGTGATGACGATGCAGTTGATGATGATCCACCGCCACCATCCAAGGATCTGCGACGCCGCAACAATCTTGACGGGCAACGTTACAACCTTCGCCCTCGGCACATGAAGAACTTTAATTAATTTTATCATATTTTATGTTATGTTTTTGGACATTTAATCTGGCCTGCGTTTAGCCAGCTTTTGCTACATTTTTATGTTGGTCTGCGTTTAGCCGGCCATTGCTGTTTTTATTTTTATTTTGTTTGGGCTGCATATAGCCTTTGGTGTGTGCTTGGCTATATATTAAGCCATGTTTATTGTAAAAGCTGATTTTGAAGAGAAGAAATTGAAACCCTAAGCATTTGCCTCTCTCTCACTCTCTCTCATCTTGTGGCCGCCCCCCTCCTTTCTCTCTCTCTCTCTCTAAAAACTTCGGCCAAGCTTGGCCGAACTCCTCCTCCTCTCCAAGCCGCCGGCCACCAACCTCTCCTCCTCCCCTCTCCTATTCTTCCTCTCCACCACCATCTCCTCCACAAACCTTGCTCCCTTATTTTCGGCCAACACCAAGAAGGGTCTCCTCGGCTCAACAACGGTTTGGGGAAGGCTCTCCGGCCGTGACGCGACGAAGGCGGACGTGTACATCTTCTTGGCTCATCTCCGGTAGGCTTCTTGGAGGGAGCGATCATTTGTTGTGGATCCAACATCTCGGATCTACAAACTCCGAGTGGGTAACGAAACTTCCTACCAAGAGTTCTCTCTTCTTAGATTTTTCTTTTGGTGGATGAGTTTTGGCGTAACTTTGGAAGCTTTGAACTTTTCATGGTTATTTTCTTGCGGATTTGCGTTGTCTAGACTATCTCTTTAAACGTACGAAAAAGGATTGGCGATCCTTGCTTTGTTCTTGTTGGGGAAACATCCACCCTTTTCCGAATCGTTTTTGTTTTGGTGGATCTTTCTTTGGTACAACTCCGCGCTCGTCCGGAATTAATATTATTCCTTTTAGCTTGTGTGGGTATTGGCCTATAGCCTCTACTTATACTCTAACGGTTGCTACCCGTGCGCTGCGTTAGTAAAAGTAAGCATATTCGGGCTGCGTTAATTAGTGTGTTTGGATAGAGTGGGGCGGCGAGGGTCCTTGTTCGGAGACGTGTGCGGCCACCGCGAACCGTGTGGCCTACATCAACAGAAGAAGTGAGGGATGATAGAAGATCCCTCCTGAATCAGAAATACAAAGCCTTCCGGCAAGGACCTAAAGATACCATTGCAAATACATTTGAAAATTTATTCAAGATAGTTAACAGCCTAAGAGTGTATGGCCGGGTCTTCACAAATGGGGAGCTAAATGAAAAGTTTCTGAGGTCAGTCATAAAGGAATGGGACAACAAAGTTTGTGCCATCCGGGAATTTGGCAAATTAGCTGAAACAGACCCTCAGAACCTATTTGGCAAGTTGATGTCCTATGAACTCCAGATAAACTCCAGAAAGGCTGAAGAAGAAAAAAGTCGATTCTCTTCAAAGGAAAAGTCTGCTTATTTGAAGGCAGAAAGCTCAAAGAAGGGAAAAGCTGCCTCACCTGCACCTGCTCCAAAAGAAAGTGAAGTGGAGTCATATGTGCCAAGTACTTCAGGATCAGAGCTATCTGAAAGAGAGTTCTCAGTGCTCTCAATACAGTTCAAGAAATTCTTGAACAAGAAGAAACAATAGAGAGTCAAGGATGCCTCATACAAAAGATCACGACATGATAGTGATCGACGAAAGAAAGGCTCAAGTAGCCATGAAAAATATAACTCTAAACCTAACAAACATATTTCCACTGACATAGTTTGTTATTATTGTAACAAGCAAGGTCATGTCATTGCTGATTGCCCCCACAAGAAGAAGGAGGGTGGAAAGAGAGAAGAAAAGAAGTCCTCATACAATAAGAATAGGACAGAGAAGAGCCCAATAGCCAAGAAGGGCAAAACTCTTAGTGACTCCGACTCATCTGAGTCGAGTGAATAAGAAGAAGCTTACTTTGGGCTTATGGCTCAGACAAATGATGAACAAGAGCCCCAGTTCACTGGGAAGGTAAACTCTCACACTCCTCTTTCAGAATCTGATGTCTCTGATCATGATCATGAGGACAGCTCTTCTGACGATATGTTTGAACTCATGGACCAGTATAAGAAGTTGATCAAGGCCAACAAAAAATGTCAAAAGGTCGTGAAAACTAGGGCAAACGAGATTAAGTCTCTAAAGGCCATAAAAAGCTCTCTGAGAGAGGAAGTCGTTAAGATGGACTCACTCAGAGAAGACTTAGATACAGTAGTTGATGAGTACAATAAGGCTATCAAGCACCTCGATCTGAAGGATGAAATCATCAAGGGATTGGAAGAGTTACTTGAAGCCGAAAAGAAACATGTTGAAGGTTTCTCTAAGCCCAAGGTAGTTCTTCCTCTCGTTGCTTAATTCTCAACTAAGGCCAAGGGTACTGGGCTAGGCCATGTAGAAGCTCCTAGTAAATCATCTAGGAAGAATAAGGCTCAGAAAAAGAATCAGACCGCCAAGAAGGCCTCGGCTAAAGAAAAGGGGAAGGCTGTAACACCCCTACCCGTTACGTGCAACATAGTAGAAGGTCCGGCCGGGGCCCCACACCATGTCTTACAAACAGGAGGAGACGTTACTAAGAAATACCAAATACGCATCCTATCACAGAGCATTCTAGCGGAAGATTAAAGGGTTACAAGAATGAACTCAAACATCAACACAGAAGTCCACAGCTAAACCAAAAATGCCATAATATAAAACCACAAGTACGGCCTTATGGCCTATTACAAGTGTTACTCTTTATAAAAGAAGGTATCTTCCATACTTCGGCACACAGGCCGGCCCCACATGAGTTCTTACACAAGGTACAAAAATAGTCTTCGAGGGCTAGCACTCAGCAGCAGCAGCTTAGGGTCTTCCACCCTCATCCCTACTTGGCCCTTCTTGACCTACACGCAAAAGATCCAACAAGCAGTGGTAAACAAAGTAACAATCAGCATTTGGCTGACCATTTATAACGACCCTGTCCCTGGCACGGGACAACGGAATTCCTTCCCTGCATAGCACTTATTGACAATCAAAAGGGTATGCTTAAGCACATCACACTTGTACGCCCGTACAAGTCATCATCCATCACAAACGTCGGCACGACGGCCCGACGTTCCGTGCTTTCAGGGCACATTATCGGTTTACCGGAAAACCAGGGTCCCACCACCATTCAGAGGTCTCAGACATGACGGCAATTTGTGAGCATTCCAATCCTCCATGGCTCAACTAGCCGGAGCGATTCTCATTCTGTGATCCTAACAGGGCCTTAAGCACCCCACGGTTAGACAACCAGAATGCGGGTACAGATCAGCTTTGCCCGTAGCTCACATACGTCAGACGTCGTTCAGGACTGACACGGTACAGCTTCACGTTGCCCGTTCGCCACACAGGATTTTCCACAGTTGCAGCCCCACCAGCTCAACAAGTAGCATCACAACTATAAGGGTTGAGATCACACAGCATCAACCCCTAAAAGTAGCACTCACAACTACATAGGCTGAGATCATACAGCATCAACCCATCCACATAATATCCTACTGCACCAAGCTGCAGGTGTCCACCAAGAACATCACACGCATCACAATAATACAGAGTTTTGCTCTGATATGCTTACAATCATCACCAATCTGGACTAACCTATCCAGATGGGCTTCACACAGCATGCTTACCCGTACTTCTCGCTTCTGGGACTACTC
Source organism: Platanthera zijinensis (assembly GCA_039513925.1). NCBI lineage: Eukaryota > Viridiplantae > Streptophyta > Magnoliopsida > Asparagales > Orchidaceae > Platanthera > Platanthera zijinensis. The sequence continues at coordinate 86,192,021 of CM077082.1, forward strand.
CAACAAGAATCAAGGGATGAAGTTCAACATCCCAAGAGAATTCAACTCTACCTTTGTAGAAGATTCATGCATATGCAAAAAGGAAGGATTTCACAAATCCAAGGAGGAAGTCGTTACCCTTGGAGGACGTTTTAGAGCCATGGCAAGCACTGCTTGGAGCTCTGCCTTCCCGAATATGGACTACGATCGCGAATCCGAGCTTGGACTAGCTGGATCTCCCTCTCCTTCCTCCTTCTTCTTCTTACTTCCTTCTTCCTCTTTCCTTCTCTCAATTAAGAAGATAAAGTGAGGAAAAGTTTGCTGGTTCGGGGTCTTATAGGGGCTGGAAAAACTGAAGACCACAAGATCTAGAAAGAGGGAAACAAACGGCCGAGATTTTCAGAAAATAACATTTTCGGCCCTGACACGCCCTGTGACACGCCCGTGTCACAGGCCGTGTCTCTTAAGCAGCAAAGAACCGCCTCACCACATGGGTTGAACAAGCCCGTGACCACCGCCTAACCTGACACGGCCTGAGACACGCCCGTGTCTCTAGCCGTGTCGCCTCTCTCGACGAATCTCGTCGATCGCCGAGATTATACTCGCCGATCGTCGATACGATCTCGCCGATCGTCGAGAAGGACACGCCCTGTGACACGCCCGTGTCAGATGCCGTGTCGCCTCTTCTCGTCGATCGTCGATCACAATGCTCAACGATCGTCGAATGCACGACCTGCAGCAACCCGAGGATGACACGCCCTGGGACACGCCCATGTCTCAGGCCGTGTCACTCCAAAAACACCCAAAACCCAACTTTGAAACTTACTCGAGACCAGCTCGAGTATTTGCTTGACACGCCATGGGACACGCCCGTGTCCCAGCCCGTGTCACTTGGCCTGAAAACCAAAACTGGGTTTTGGGGTATTACAATCCTCCCCTCCTTGCAGAAAATTTTGTCCCGAAATTTGAATGACTGAAAAACTCAATAAAGTCCATATCTATTGATTATTACAAGGTCTAAAACACAACCACTTACAAAAATAACTCGGGAAATTCTGTCCGCATGGTTTGCTCACGCTCCCAAGTAAGCTCTTCTCGGCCACAATTATCCCGCCGGACTTTGACCATCCCGATTGTTTTGTTCCTCAATTGCTTCTCGGCGGCATCTTCAATTCGAATGGGCCTAACCTTTGTCGTTAGCCCACTATCGACTGATACCCGATCTGCAATTATCACTTGCGACGGCTCTTTTATTGCTCTCCGCAGCACTGATACATGAAACACATCATGTAAACTACTTAACTTAGGCGGTAGAAGTAACCGATAGGCTGCCTCACCGATGCATTCAATCACCTCAAAAGGTCCTAGATAACTCGGGCTCAACTTTTCCAGACGCCGTATCCTGGACACACCTTTAAAAGGCTTGATTTTTAGATATGCCCAATCACCCACCGCAAACTTTACGTCCCGGTGCTTGGCATTATAATATTTGGCCTGCCTATCTTGAGCAATTAACAACCTTTCACGAATTGTACGTATCGTTTCATGCATATCAGTCACATCTTGTCGCTTGAAAAGCTTCGTTTCACCCGTCTCTGCCCAAGATAATGGTGTGCGGCACTTCCTGCCGTACAAAGCTTCGAAAGGGGCCATCTGAATGCTTGCCTGGTAACTGTTGTTATAGGCAAATTCAATCATGAACAAATGATCTTTCCAGCGACTTCCAAAATCTAGCATACACATCCGGAGCATACCTTCCAACGTCCTGTTGGTTCTTTCAGTTTGACCGTCCGTCTGGGGATGAAAGGCTGTACTGAAATGCAACTTTGTGCTTAACAGCTGATGAATTAGCCTCCAATCTCCTGATGTGAAGCGTCCATCTCGATCGCTAACAATGCTACGGGGAATTCCGTGCAATCGTACGATTGAATCTACGTACATTTTAGCCAATTTGTCGACTGGATCATCTCTTCGATTTGGAATAAAATGAGCAACTTTTGTTAACCGATCCACAATCACCCAAACCGCATCATTACCCCGCTGAGATCTCGGCAATCCATGCACGAAGTCCATGGAAATATCATCAAATTTCCACACTGGGACCGGTAATGACTTCAGGAATCCTCCTGGCCTTTGGCATTCCGCTTTCACCAGAGCACATGAATGGCACATAGCAACTTAACGTGCTATATCTTTCTTCATACCCGGCCACCAGAAGTTCTTTTTCAGATCCTTATACATTTTTGAACTTCCAGGATGAATCGAATACCTTGAAAAATGGGCTTCGTACATGATTTCTTCACGAAGATTTCTCTGACAAGGAACACATACTCGGTCGTCTTTTATCCAAAGTCCATTGTCAAAAGAAAACCGAGAGCTCTTATCTTCCGCTGCATAACGCTGCAAACTATCATCCAATTCCGTCGCTTGGCGGACCCTATCCATTAGGTCATATTGTACCTCTGTCCAATTCAAACACATGGTCGCAGCAATGTTTATCTCCACACAAGTAATATCCATCCGTTCTAGCTCGTGGATCAACCGTTCATCATGGTATGACAACCAATTCGCCCTTGCCGGAGTCCTACGACTCAGGGTATCTGCGATTACATTCCCTTTACCAGGGGTGTAATGAATTTGGAAGGTATAATCACTAAGAAATTCCATCCACCTTCTCTGTCGCATATTTAAGTCTTTTTGATCTAAAAGATATTTCAGACTCTTGTGGTATGTATAGATATCCACCTTTACACCATATAAATAATTACGCCACAACTTAAGTGCAAAGATGACTGCGGCCAATTCCAAATCATGGACTAGATAGTTCCGCTCATGGGCTTTCAATTGGCGTGAACCATATGCTATCACCTTACCACGCTGAAGGAGAACGCAGCCTAAGACGCTACCCGATGCATCACTGTACACCTCAAAACCCTCTATGCCACAAGGTATTGTCCAAATTGGGGTCGTACTCAACCGACTCTTTAACGCTTCAAAAGCTCGTGCATACTAGAGCGACCAAACGAACCTTTGTTCTTTCCGCGTTAGGGTAGTGAGAGGCAATGCTATTCTTGAGAAATTTTCCACAAAACGCCTGTAGTAGCCCGCAAGTCCAAGGAAACTCCTGACTTCAGCTACCGACAAAGGAACAGGCCACTCATGCACAACAACAATTTTGGATGGATCCACTACAATGCCTTCTCCACTAACTACATGGCCTAGAAAAGCCACGGATGACAACCAGAAATCACACTTAGTAAACTTGGCATGGAGTTTCTTTTCCCTCAGGGTTTGCAATACCATCTTCAAATGATTTGCATGCTCTTCTCTGGATCGGGAATACACCAGGATATCGTCAATAAAGACGATCACAAAGAGATCCAAATATTGCTTAAACGTTCGGTGCATTAAATCCATAAACACCAAAGGTGCATTAGACAATCCAAAGGGCATCACCGTGAACTCATAATGCCCGTAGCGTGTGCCAAACGCCATTTTGGGTATGTCACTTTCCCGAACCCTCAGCTGGTAATAACCTGATTTCAAATCCAGCTTCGAATACACCGAAGAGCCCACTAGCTGATCAAACAAATCATCGATCCGTGGGATCGGATACTTATTCTTCTCTATCAGCTTGTTCAGTTCTCGATAATCAATGCATAGACGCAAGCTGCCGTCCTTCTTTTTCACAAAGAGAACCGGCGCACACCAAGGTGACTGACTTGGCCTTATAAAACCTTGATCTAGCAATTCTTGCAACTGAACCTTCAGCTCCGCCATTTCCTTTGGTGCTACACGATAGGGGGCACGGGCCACAGGTTTTGCAGCCGGTACCAGTTCTATCGTGAAGTCGATTTCTCTTTGGGGTGGTAACCCCGGAAGGTCTTTTGGAAACACATCCAGGAATTCCGACACAACAGGTACCTCATTCACACTAGCCTTTGGCTCTACCGCTGCTACTAGCGTGAAGAACAACTCGACACCCTTTCTCACGGCCTTCCGAACTTGCAGAGCGGATATCAACATCTCATTTATCCCCTGCATGCCGCTAAACCTTATTTCTTGTTCGATGTTCTGCCCCAATACAACTTCCTTAGAATTACAATCAATGCGAGCATGCTGCTCTGACAACCAATCCATACCGAAGATTATGTCGAATTCCGAAATCGGCAGTACAAATGCTTCTAATCTGAAGTCCCAACTTCCTATTTTCCCTTCTACACACCCAGACTGATCCGCGCACAAAACACATCCGTTAGGTAAGAGTACCTTCAAACTTTCTGTCGTGCCTCGTATCGGCGCGCCAATGCACAATACGAAATCCTTTGACAGAAACGAATGTGACGCACCAGTATCAAACAGTTCTCGTGTCGGATGCTCCTAAATTAGGACGAAGCCTAACATCGCAACAACACAATAAACACCAAAAAACATAGCAACACTACACAAAGGGAAAAGAACTCAGAGATCTCGCGCACCTGTGACGACGTCGGCCTGCTTAATGGCCTCCTGTTGTCGCAGATTGAAAACTCGAGGCTGCACTTGCGAAGCAGAAGACTCCGCCACCGCCTTCCCTTTTTCCATATAGGATGCTCCCGGCTTCTTGTCACCTTTCGGAGGACCAACCCGATAGTCCCGAGCAAGATGTCCCGGCTTGCCACACGTATAGCAAGTGCGGGATTCATAGCCCGACGACGCTTCCGAAGTAACTGATGAAGGAGCTTGCCCAGAACGTCTGGACTTCTTACCCCATTTCTTTCGAAATCCACTTCTCTCCGGATGCGGCGGTTTGAACTCCGGTTTTGCAACAGCCAAAGTTCCTTTAAATTGTCCTCGCTTCAAATCTGCTTCTAATGCCCTCGCGGTGCAGACCAGAGCTTGAAATCCCTCATTCACGGAACTCGAGAGTAAATGCTGCAACTCATCCCGCAGTCCCGCATAAAATTGACTGGTCTTGCGCTCTTCCTCAGCAAAGATAGCACCCGCATAATGCCCCAAATGTGTGAACTCGTGCAGATACTCATCCACGCTGCTCTCCTTTTGAGTCAACCACTGAAACTCCAATTCCAAAGCAATCCGTTGCTGCAACGGCAAATGCTTGCCCAAAAACAACCGAGAGAACTCGTCCATAGAGACTCTTGTCAACTGTCTGCCTGTCAAGTGGTGCAGTTCTACCTCATCCCACCACAGCCGAGCTTCTCCTTCAAAAAGAAAAGTAGCTAACGTGACTTTCTGTTCCTCCTCAACCCGAAGGGCGGTCAAGATGCGCTTGATCCGAGCAAGCCAATCCTCTATTTGAGCTGGGGAACCCGCCCTGGTAAACGTCGGAGGATGAAAGCTCATAAACCGCTTCAGCTGCTGATCTGCGGCACGCTGATCAACCGCTATGCCCACCGGTTCTTGACGTACTGCCACAGGCACGGGAGCCCTAGGCCGAGCTTGCCCTGCCTGCTGAGCATTCATCACCGCAAGTATCGTTTCTGTAATCAAACGTACAGCTTCAGCTGATGGAGGAGGGCTGGGCACCTCTGCCGGTGCCGCACTCTCAACAGAATGCTGAGGTTCTGACTGACCCACAACACTTCGCGTCACCTATATGTGTCAAACCACACAATTCAGCGAGAAGCCACACAACAAACAGTCAAAACTAACACACAAGTGTAACACACCAGTGCATTTCAATCCTATGTGGACTTGTTTGAGTTCAATTTTATACACTCACACACGAGCTCGCCACCCCACAAAAGAATTCGTCCACGAATTCAGAGGAGGGAACCAAGGAATCTGATACCAAATTGTAACACCCCTACCCGTTACGTGCAATATAGTAGAAGGTCCGGCCGGGGCCCCACACCATGTCTTACAAACAGGCGGAGACGTTATTAAGTAATACCAAATACGCATCCTATCACAGAGCATTCTAGCGGAAGATTAAAGGGTTGCGAGAATGAACTCAAACATCAACACAGAAGTCCATAGCTAAACCAAACATGCCATAATATAAAACCACAAGTACGGCCTTATGGCCTATTACAAGTGTTACTCTTTATACAAGAAGGTATCTTCCATACATCGGCACGCAGGCCGGCCACACATGAGTTCTTACACAAGGTACAAAAATAGCCTTCGAGGGCTAGCACTCAATAGCAGCAGCTTAGGGTCTTCCACCCTCATCCCTGCTTGGCCCTTCTTGACCTGCACGCAAACGATCCACCAAGCAGTGGTAAACAAAGCAACGGTCAGCATTTGGCTGACCATTTATAACGACCCTGTCCCTGGCACGGGACAGCGGAATTCCTTCCCTGCATAGCACTTATAGACAATCAAAAGGGTATGCTTAAGCACATCACACTTGTACGCCCGTACAAGTCATCATCCATCACAAACGTCAGCACGACGGCCAGACGTTCCGTGCTCTCAGGGCACATTATCGGTGTACCGGAAAACCAGGGTCCCACCACCGTTCAGAGGTCTCAGACATGACGGCAATTTGTGAGCATTCCAATCCTCCATGGCTCAACTAGTCGAAGCGATTCTCATTCTGTGATCCTAACAGGGCCTTAAGCACCCCACGGTTAGACAACCAGAACGCGGGTACAGATCAACTTTGCCCGTAGCTCACATACGTCAGACGTCGTTCAGGACTGACACGGGTACAACTTCACCTTGCCCGTTCGCCACACAGGATTTTCCACAGTTGCAGCCCACCGGCTCAACAAGTAGCATCACAACTACAAGGGTTGAGATCACACAGCATCAACCCCCAAAAGTAGCACTCACAGCTACATGGGCTGAGATCACACAGCATCAACCCATCGATATAATATCCTGCTGCACCAAGCTGCAGGTGTCCACCAAGAACATCATACGCATCACAATAATACAGAGTTTTGCTCTGATATGCATACAATCATCACCAATCTGGACTAACCTATCCAGATGGGCTTCACATAGCATGCCTACCCGTACTTCTCGCTTCCGGGACTACTCCAACAAGAATCAAGGGATGGAGTTCAACATCCCAAGAGAATTCAACTCTACCTTTGTAGAGGATTCATGTATATGCAAAGAGGAAGGATTTCACAAATCCAAGGAGGAATTCGTTACCCTTGGAGGACGTTTTGGAGCCATGGAAAGCACTGCTTGGAGCTCTGCCTTCCCGAATATGGCCTCCGATCGCGAATCCGAGCTTGGACTAGCTAGATCTCCCTCTTCTTCCTCCTCCTTCTTCTTCCTTCCTTCTTCCTCTTTCCTTCTCTCACTTAAGAAGATAAAGTGAGGAAAAGTTTGCTGGTTCGAGGTCTTATAGGGGCTGGAAAAACTGAAGACCACCAGATCTAGAAAGAGGGAAACAAACGGCCGAGATCTTCAGAAAATAACATTTTCGGCCCTTACACGCCCTGTGACACGCCCGTGTCACAGGCCGTGTCCCTTAAGCGGCAAAGAACCGCCTCACCGCACGGGTTGAACACGCCCGTGACCACCGTCTAACCTGACACGGCCTGAGACACGCCCGTGTCTCTGGCCGTGTCGCCTTTCTCGACGAATCTCGTCGATCGCCGAGATTATACTCGCCGATCGTTGACACGATTTCGCCGATCGTCGATAAGGACACGCCCTGTGACACGCCCGTGTCACAGGCCATGTCATCTCTTCTCGTAGATCGTCGATCACAATGCTCAACGATCGTCGAACGCGCGACCTGCAGCAACCCGAGGATGACACGCCCTGGGACACGCCCGTGTCTCAGGCCGTGTCACTCCAAAAACACCCGAAACCCAACTTTGAAACTTACTCGAGACCAGCTCGAGTATTTGCTTGACACGCCCTGGGACACGCCCGTGTCCCAGGCCGTGTCACTTGGCCTGAAAACCAAAATTGGGTTTTGGGGTATTACAAAGGCCCCTCAAGATCAGACTATCTTTAAGAAAGTCATATTTCAAACTAATGAGTTTGATCTTGACTAATCTTACAGCCACTTGATAAGGCCTACTTATGTAGAGCTAAAGTCTCGTTACCAAGGATGGACTCGCTCCAAAAACTTTTGTGAGAGTGTCTTTAAGGCACCTTATTAAGAAGTCATTCTTTAGGGTTATGGTCCTTATGATAATGGTCATAACTTCAAGAAAGCACCAAAGGTAAAACCCATTGTGGAAAAGCCTGCGAAGGAGAAGAAATTAAGTGATTGCCATCATCATAAAGCCTCCTCCTCCAAGAATGCAACCCCTGCTAGACCACTATCCCAAAAGGTCAAGCAGGAGAACTTAAGGCAAAGATACAACAGGTTCGACTGCTGGTACTGTGTCAGAATTGGTCATTTTGTCATTGATTGTTGGTTTAATCCGAGAAATTTTGCAACTCCTCAGGTTGGCAACATGAGAATGACCACTCATAATGCTAATCCTCATAGGGGGAGTGTTCTAACACGAGACCAAGGACCCAAACATGTTTGGGTTACTAAGGCAAACTGATTATGATTACAGGTATGTCCAAAGGACACCAAAATGCCTATCTTGTATTTTGACAGTGGATGCTCTCGGCACATGACCGGGACAAGAAGCCTACTTCAGAACTTTTCTCCAGTGTCGAACGGACCAAAGGTCATCTTTGGAGGTTCAGACCGAGGAATCACTAAAGGCTACAGTATTATCACTAATGGCAGTGTATCCTTTTCGGATGTAGCTTATGTCGAGGGATTGAAACACAATCTCATAAGCATAAGCCAACTATACGACAAAGGATACATAGTTGAATTCCGTGCTGACAAGTGCTTGATAAAGTCTGCTGATAATATGGAAACAATTCTATCAGGCACTCGAAGCAGGAATATATTTTGTTTAAATTTCATTTGTATAGACTCTTCTACACCAGTGTGCCTTTTAGCAAAAGATAGTGCGTCTCTTGGTGACCAATGACACAAGAGATTAGCACATATTAATTTTAAAACTATTAATAAATTATTTTCACTAAATTTGGTACGTGATGCCCCAAATGTCAAGCATGTCAAAGATAGACCTTGTCATGCATGTGTGAAAGGCAAGCAAATAAGGTCTACCTTTAAAAGCGTTATTGGCAAAGATTCTAATAGATGTCTATATCTACTTCATATGGACTTGTTCGGTCCATTGCAAGTTAGAAGTTTAGGAGGTAAGGATTATACATTAGTTATCGTTGATGACTACTCGTGCTTTGCGTGGGTTTTCTTTCTGAAACACAAGTCAGATACCTTCGATGTATTTACAAATTTTGTTAGGCAGATCCAGAATGAATATAATTGTTTCGTAGTCAAGATCAGAAGTGACAATGGAACTGAATTCAAGTCTGGGGCCATGACAAAATTTTGTGAAATCCTAGGTATCTTTCATGAGTTTTCCTCTCCTCGTACTCCACAACAAAATGGAGTAGCTGAGAGAAGGAATAGAACACTTATAAAGGCCTGCAGGACTATATTGAGTGATGCTTCACTACCGGAATACTTCTGGGCTGAATCCGTCAACACTGCATACCACGTGCAAAATCGAGCACTCATAAACAAGAACCATGATAAGATGTCTTACGAACTTCTAAAGGGCAGGAAACCGACCGTCTCATATTTTAGAATTTTTGGTTGTAAATGCTTCGTGCTTAACAATGGTAAATATAACACTATAAAGTTTAGCAAAAAGAGTTTGAAGGTATTTTTGTAGGTTATAGTAGTCATAGTAAGGTATACATGATCTTTAATAGAAAAATTCTGGTTGTAGAAGAAACAATACATGTTATATTTGATGAGATTAGCTTGCCACAAAGCAACTCTTCTAGTGTGCTTATTGAAGATGCAGGTATAAAGTTGAAAGAAATTAGCTTGGATGAACCAAACAAAGATGAAGGTGAAAGGTTCATCAAGATCACCACTCCAACCCCTATTGGAGAGGTAGATGATCAAGATGAATAAGTAGTCCAAGTTGATGAAGTCACTCAAGTGGTTGAAGTTCCAGATGCAAGAAATCTAGAGCTCAGACATCTGAAAGATGACCCAATGGACCAAATCATAGAAGATCCCCAGGATGGTTTCAGAACTCATAGAGTTACAACTAACGAGAATTTATATTTAAGTTTTCTCTTACAGGTTGAACCAAAGAAGTTTGAGGAAGCAAACTCAGACGCATCATGGATCTTGGCCATGAAAGAAGAACTGAACCAGTTAAAGCGCTGTAAAGTTTGGAAACTTCTTCCAAGATCCAAAGGTAAGAATGTCATCGGGACAAAGTGGGTCAACACAAACAAGATGGACGAAAATGGAACGATCATAAAGAACAAAGCCAGACTCATCGCCAAAGGATATCGTCAAGAAGAAGGAATCGACTTCGACCAGACATATGCTCTAGTGGCTAGGATGGAGGCAATCAGGTTATTCCTAGCATATGCTGCACTAAAGTGCTTCACTATCTATCAAATGGACGTGAAGTCCGCCTTCCTTAATGGTGATATAAAGGAAGAAGTGTACGTGGAACAACCCCCAGGTTTTGTTGATTATAACCTACCTGATCATGTTTATCTATTATCTAAAGCGTTGTACGGTTTAAAACAAGCTTCTCGAGCTTGGTATGAAATGCTATCTAGTTTTCTTCTTGAGAATAAGTTCACAAGGGGAAAGATAGATAAGACATTATTTCTTAGGAAAATAAAAGGCAAGATTTTGCTAGTGCAAATCTATGTCTACTGATGACAACCTCTGCAAGAAGTTCTCAAAACTTATGCAAGGGAAGTTTGAAATGAGCAACATGGGAGAGCTGAAGTATTTCTTAGGGCTTCAGGTGAAACAATCTGAAGATGGAATTTTCATCTCCTAAACTAAGTTAACCAAAGAGCTAATTAAGAAATTCGGAATGGAGAACGCACCATCTATAAGGACTCCATTGGGTTCAGCCATGTCTCTGGACAAGGATAAGAAAGGGAAACCTTTTGATGAAACCAAGCACAGAAGCATAGTTGGATCCTTTCTCTAACTTACTGCTAGTAGACCAGACATAATGATCTCTACATGTGCCTGTGCTAGATTACAAGTGAACTGTAAGGAATCTCACTACGCTGCTGCAAAACGGATGTTGAGATACCTTAAAGGTACACCAAATCTTGGCTTATGTTACCCAAGAAGTAATGACAGCGAGCTGATTGGTTTTTCAGATGCTGACTTTGTAGGTAGTAAAGATGACAGAAAAAGCACTTCCGGGACTTGTCAATTCTTTGGAAGAAGACTTATTTAATGGAGTAGTAAAAAGCAAAACTATGTCGCAATCTCAAAGGCTGAGTTTGAATATATTTCTGCTGGCAGTTATTGTGCACAGTTGCTTTGACTAAAGAATCAGCTGGAAGACTACAACATGAAGGTCAAAGACATTCCACTATTTTACGACTCTTCCAGCACAATAGCAATTGCCAACAACCCAGTCTCGCACAACCAAACAAAGCACATCGAGTTAAGATATCACTTCATCCGGGAGCATGTGGAGCAAGGGGACGTAGATCTGCAGTATGTTCCAACAGATAGGCAAGTTGCAGACATTTTCACGAAGCCGCTGGACGAGGCCAAGTTCAGCTTCTTCAAAGCTGAGCTTGGCATGCTCAATAAGGAAGAATAGACAAGGTAGAATCCTTTCAAGGCTCAGAAATCAAGGACAAGTCAAAAAGGTTAGAAATTTTTCTAAGTGGACTTCATTTCTCGAGACATAGAATGTGTAACATCCCATGTTACTTCTAGACCCCTTAACTTAGATTGGGTTAGGAATGAGGTGGGTTTTAGGGAAATTAGCTAGGTTTGACCCTAGGTAGTGGGTTGTACCCATGTGGGGCCCACTATAAGACCAAGTCAAACTAGGTCAAACCAGCCTAAATAAGGACCCTAGCCACACCATGACCCCACCACATTGCCCTAACCCTAAAAACAATCTAAGTGGACCCTAGGGCATGTCACTAGGTTAACACTTTGACCCCAGTTGACCAAAGTCAACCTTAGGCCTAAAGTGGTCAAAACCACACTCATAGGCCCAATTAGCCTAAGTAGGGCACCCCCTTGACCCAACTCAAGTTGGGTGGTGCCATTGGGCTCATGACCATCAAGTGGGGTCAGCCCACACATCATGTTGACCAAGTCAACTCTCCAAGTCAACCAAGTCAACAATTTGACCTAAAAGAAGAAAATTAGCCCAAGCCCTTTTCCCCTTAGGCCAAGCCCACCAAGTGAAGCCCACCAGCAGCCAAAGCACCAAAGACCAGCCCTATCCCTCATAATCAAGAGAGAAAATGCATGCAAGAGGGTATTTTGGATATTTCACCCAAAAGAGGAGAGAGAAATGACATTAAGAGGGAGTGAGGCCACTTGGCCTTGGCTTTCTCTGCCCAAGGGCCTGCTGGCTGATCCCAGGGGATTATTCCAAAAGAATTGAAGCCGGGGGTTGCCAAGTGGTGGAATTGGTGAAGCATCCAAGGTGAGTCCGAGCTCACCTTGGAGTTATCTCCATATATAAGCCTTCCCAGCCCCAATTAACCCCTCCATCAGCTTCAGAGAGAGAAAAGGAGTTGAAATTGAGTGTTGGAGCAAGGAAAATGGTGGAGAATCAAGCTTTTGAGCAGGAGCTCGCCGGCGCACCACCACCATGCCAAACTGCCGCCAAGCTCGCCGTTGAGCCTCAATCCAGGTCTGTTTCGCCTCACCTCTACCCGTACTAGAATCCTAGATCAACTAGCGGAGATATCGGGCTCAATTGAGCCCGATGCCATATAAGAAATGAGAGATTTTTCCAATCTTTTCTTACCGCTCGGGATCGCCGTCGCCGCCGTCGCCGCCGTCTTCCGCCGCCTCATCACCGGCAAAGGATAGCCACCACCACCGTTAAGGTGATGGCACCGTTGGCCGGGGGTGGCGCCGCCTCAGGAGGCCGGAAACAGCCTCGTAATATTCCCCAGGTCGGCTCGATCTCAGCCGTCGAACCACTGGAGAAGATAACCAGATTCCCTTCATTTTGCTTTAGGATTCGTGCTAATAATATATATAAATGTTATTATAATAAATGATATGAAATGTATATTCTGTCACATTTATACAGCCACTTTGCATGTGATATTTTGGGTACTTATAAGATTAACCAAATCTTGACTTCTGAATGAAAATTGTAGCCTAATGTTTTACCTTAAAAATGCCACCGTAAACTTGGGTTTTTGTTTAGTGGTATGGCCGGTAGGGCATTTTTACTAGGACTGGTCCTAGGCTAGGGCAAAAATTAAAAGTGAAGCCCAGGTCAAACCAGAAGTCCAAATAGGCTGTAAATTTGAGTATGTGATTTATTTGGGCATATTTAGCCCCTGCCAAAGTTTAGGAATTTTTGAAGACAAAATTCCTATAGTTTTGGTCATAATATAAAATAATTAAATTAATGGTATAATTGAAGTGTTAAGCCTCCAAATGGCCCCAAATTTTGGTGGCAGGTCCTTGGGGACATCATCAGTGCATGATAGAAATCTCAGCACAATTGGGCCACTGCATGTTGGGTTAACCCACTTGCATGTGTAGGCTAGATTTAGCCTTGGGTTGCAAATAGCAAAATTTGCTATGTTGTGTATTCACCCTCTTTGAGGCTTCTAAAAATCTTGAAATTGAAGCCAGAGGATCATTAGGGAAAATTTAACCCCTCAATTTAGTTATGGGATTTTTGGAATAAAAAATCCCATTATTTGGAATTTTGAAAATATAATCCTTATTTGAAAATAAATTGAAAAAATAGTTTTGATAATGAAAAAATCCTAAAACTTTGCCAAGTTAAAAATAAGGTCATAGTTGACTTAGGAAAATTTGATCTTTCTGTTTGAGAACTTCTGGAGTAAAATACCTTGTAATGACCATTTTACCCGTATTACATTTATTAATGAATTGATGGAAATACAAATCAAAAAAATTTGGAAATATTCCTAGTGATGTATAATTATATTAATAGTCTTGCATAAATATCTAAGAATTTATGGACTTACTGATAATTTTAAAATTAACATAATGACATTTTGGTAAATATATAAGAATGGGAATTGTTAGGCCCTTACACTATAGAGGTTTATAAAACTCTGCCATTATTTTTAAATTAATGTCTTATATGCTCTGTAATTTTCCTAGAATTTTGGTAGTTGAATTTCTTATACTTCCTTTGTAAAATGATAATTATGATGATTTTGTATTAATTAAGGAATAAATGAAAATACTTAAAGAAAAATTATAAACCTTGGAAGACAGTGATATTTCACTTTGTTATAGGTCAGAATAATTTCTCACAACATTAGGATTATGATATGATATACTTCATGTGTTAAATGACCTGAAGAATTTTTTGAAGAAAATTACTTTAATGATATAAATAATTGGGAAAATTATGAAAATCATCATGGTAATCATATATGTCCATACCACCCTAGGATAAATAATTTGAGATATATGGGCCAAGTATTTAGAAGTTGGATTCCGGGGTGGAGTTAGGTCAAGGGCTGCGCATAGTAAAAGTAGGTTATACTATAGACCCACCAGGGGATAGATCAACAATTGAACTAGAGAACATGATTGGAAGTATGACCCTTGTGGTTAGTATCATCTTAGTGATGAGAGTAAAGGTGTAAGTCATTGGGTAACCACTAAAATGGAGGTCCGCGGAAGACCGTCGCCCTCCCGATAACAACTTAAGTCATTAGGGTCAACTGAGAGTAACAATGAGAGTTGAGTGTGGATTATGTGTAGACATCAATTAAAAGTAATTATCCTTGCGAAAGGGAACTTTGGATTTTAATTCCATCTTGGTTCCTAGTGCCCCCGAGACCCCTTCATTGGGCATACCCTGGGCAGTCCTGGGATTAACCCTAATTCACTAAGTATAATAACCGGTAGGCAAGAGTAGCCTAATAAGCTAGGTAAACTGTACTTGTTCTCACTCGTGCTGGGTTTGAGGGACTTGGAGTCTATTGACTACTTGCTCACCCGTGCAGAGTTGGAGGGAATTGAGGAGTTATATATTCACTCATGCCGGGTTGGAGGGACTTGGAGTCTGTTGACTACTTGCTCACCCGTATAGAGTTAGAAGGAAGTGTTTGGTTTACTTGCTCACCCAGGCAGGGTTGGAGGAATCAGGACAGGTTGGTCCTACGAGCTGGAGGCTCGAGATGAAATACTTGCATGTGCATAAACGGTGGTGGGTCATGCGGTACTGGGCCAATCGTCACACCGATCGCAGTACGGTTACTCGGGTGAGGTGTACAGGTGGAAGGGCCAGTATGTTGTTTAATACTGCGGTCAGGCAGACAATCCCTGAAGACGTATACCCGACCTAAAAGTCTAGCAGGTAGCTAGCAATAGTACGCAGAGACTCTAGAGTGCACTTGTCGGTATACAGAGGCGTACAGGAGAGGTCTTGGCCTGGTAGTGTGTATACCCGCCTTGAAAGCGGAAGTGCCCGTTCCGCTGCTGCCGTAGCCACAACGGCGGTACCTGAGAGTGATGCTAGCTCTCAAAAAGTGAGAACTAAAGGTCTGTGATCACGGAGTCATTGTGTGTGAGTTGCACTTGCCTGCTACATAAATTGCATCATAACATCCATTCATATTAGGGCATACGCTTCATAGATCCTTATCATATAAATTAGTATGAGCTCTTTTATATGATAAGTTACAATTCCTGGAAACCTTAACTTATAAATTTTTATGGGCATTTTTATAAGTTAAGGTACGTCTATGATGATAGATAGCTTTACATTTCAGCTTACTTTATTCCTGCTCTTACTTTCAGTTCTTTTCTTTTACTAGTACTGCTTTTACTTACCTGTACTACATACTTAGAACTGCTAGAGTAGGATAACAATACTTATTATAACTGCTAGTTAACTCTTGTCACCTGCTTCCACTTTTGCTACCCCTTGTTGTCCTCTACTTCGTCCTCCCGCTCGGTGCCTAGGAGTTGCGGGGCGAGGTGCGGAGGAAACGACTTAGTCTTTTTGACTAATGGTCGATGACCACATCATTTTAGGAGCACGAGGATATGGAGCAACACATCGAGGAGCCAGGACTTGAGGAACAGATGCCAATACCACCTACTACTACTGGAGCACATGTTTAGGTGTGATGAGTTGAGATGTTAGATTCCGCTGCTGTTTGATTGCGAGATAGTGATTTGATATTGATGTACTGTGCATAAGCCCTTATTCACTTTCATTTTCGTACTCATTTTGGACTATATTCATGTACTTTTCATTTGATATATATATAATTAGTACTGTGGCTGTGGACTGTGATATTTACTCTGTTTTATACTTTTATTCTCATATTGGCCGACAGGTTTATGATCGTACTAGCCGGCAGAATCGGCGACTTGCGGTGTCGACTAACCCGTGTGTTAGTGTCACCGTAAGGCGGCAGTTCTGGGCATAAGATCCGTGTTAGCCCCGGAAAGGGGGAAATGATCTTACAGAAAGACTTCTCGATAAGTAATTTCTCACTACACGAGTAATTCCTTTCTTCTCGAGAAATAAAGAAATCTCACTCGAGTACTACTCACTTGAGAAATGACCTTCTTCTCGAGAAGTAAAGGATTCAATTGATAAATAAATTTTAACTTCTCGAGAACTAAACATCCATCTCTCGAGAACTAAGTCTCCACTCGAGAAATGACATTTCGCATTTTGAAAATTTTCAATTTCTTCAGTTTTGCTTTACGCTTGATTTCCGCCCTAATCTAAGGCTTAATTTAGCCCTAATCATCATTACTAGACTTATATAAATATAGAATCTTAGATTTCATTAAATCTACTCGAGTTCAAATCCACTTTCTCGAAAAACCTTTTTGTCTTCCGCCGCTGAACCAGAGCAATTCTTCTCCGTCATTCTTCCATCTGTCGCACACCCATTTCTGAAGAATCCATAGCGCCGCAGTACAAGATAGGTGTTGGAAGTGAGCTAGTAGTTGCTGTAATAGCTGAACTTTCGGATGACTTCAAGAATCTGCTTATACTCCTCGACAGTGCCGGTTTGACATTCGTTCTACAAGAACCTTGCAAAATCTTATTTCTAGAGGTTGAAGAATTCTTCAAGAACATCAAGGTGAGGAGAAATGGCAAAGTTCTAAAGTCCAGGGTAAAAGGTATTAAGATTAAATTGAACAAGACCATTGTTTCTCAACTTCTAAGGATGCCAGTTGTGGATGAAGAAGATGATCTCACTGCAGAAGAAAATGACAGGGCTTACAGTTTCTGTGGAATCTCTACTGAAGCTACTTCTGTTAGAAGACCAGACTTGAATGCTGAAAAAGCAAACTTCTAAAAGACATTATTGGAAAAGTCCTCTAGTGCAAGACAGGTTCTAAAGGGTTCATATCTAATGATTTATTTACTGTTCTCACAGCTATAGTGTGCAGGAAGAGATTTCAGTTTGGAATGATGATTCTTGATAAGATAAGGGAGAGCATCAAGACTCCTAGTTTTGCAAGTATTATATCTCTGATGCTTCATGAGATAAATCCTCAGGTATTTGACACTTCCAAAGATACTCCCATTCATCATATGAAGAAGGTTTCTATTTCTTGTATTCTGAGGTGGGAAATAAAGTTAAAGAATCCAACTCAAGATGCAAAAGCTCCTGAAGCCCCTGCCTCAGAGGACAGGACCCCATCTCCCTCTCTTCATGAAATTGCTGACATAGTTGATGCAATAAATGAGAGGGAGCCTGTCTCCTCTATTCCTGATGTAAGAACTCCCTCTTCTTCTCCAGTAAGATCACCCCTGCCAGCCACTTCAACTGAGTTCCATACAGATGCACAAGTTCAGGAAACCATTATTTCTATAGCAGAAGATATTGACAAGATGATAGAAGAGCTTTCTTCAAATGAGCCCATACCTCCACTCCATTGTTAAATTGCTAAAGAGACACCAAAGGTACCATCTCCAATACAATCTCCTATACCATCTCCCTCATCAACCCCAACTGAGCAACCCAAGTAACCCACTCCTATGCATACTCCATCTCCAGCCCCTACTGCATCACCTGTACAATCACCCAAGTAACCTCCTATTGATTCTCAAGCTGCTGAAAAAGACAAACAAGACACAATCCTACTTTCTGACGAAGACAAAAGTTTTCAAGAACTAGTTGATGCACCCTTGAGGAACTAAGAATTCTCTCTTCCTGTCTTCACTGGTGAGGAAGAAGTTGTTCTTGTTCATACTACAAGAGCTCAAAGCTTAGTAGTTATTGAAAATAGTGTTCCATGGACAACTCTTCCTCCTCCAACTCATGTTTCTCCTACTGCTGCTACTGTTTTTTGCTTCTCCTATTTCTTTTGATATTATAAGTAAGATTGAACAAATGTTGGCTGATCAAAGGAAGCACTTTGATGATTCTTTGAAATCTGTGCAAAATCAAGTTACTGCTCTTGAGATAAAGATGAGTAGAGGATTTGCTTAGGTACATCATAACACAGATCAATTTAAACATCTTTTTCAAATTGGTGGAAAAGTCCTAGACCACACTATTACTAGTGTTGGTGAAGTGATGAACCAATCTGTAACTCTGGCCAACAATAAAATTTAACTTGAGAAGAAAGCTGAAGAACATGTTGTGAAAGTTTGTGAAGAAGTTGGAACTTTCAAAGATGACACCATAGATACCCTCCATGTAGAATTCAGACAGGGGGAGACTCTAGTAAAATAACATATACAAAAGTTTGTAGATAAGTTTGTTGTAACTGCTAACACTCTCTAGACTGAGAAGTTAAATGAAATCAACAAAAATGTGCTTGCTCAGATCCAGTCAGTAAAGTTTCATACCTATGACACTACAGTTTGGATGCATAACTAGATCTTTCCAGAGTTTCAAGCAGATCCAAACATTATTCCTCATCATCTCAATCCTCTTGCTGAAGGTCAGCCAGCTGCTCCTGCTCAGATGCCAGCTCCATTTCCTACATTCTCTCCTAGGCCTGATGATGGAACTCTTCCTCCAAAATCATATACTCATGTATGGGAAAATGTTATTCCACAGGACTTACCTGAAATTTATATTCCAAAGAAAAGGAAATATGGATAAGGTCCTTCTGCCAGTAAGTCACTTCCCAATCCAGAATCAGAAAAGAGAAAAGCTCAAGAATTTGCTGAAGTCTGGAGCCCTACTTCCAAGTCCTTGATTCTAAATACTTTGAAACTTGTGATGGACTATAATGAAAGCAGAGATCTCCATTACAGTTTTTCTGAATGGGAAATATATGAAAAATCTCTCATGAAGAGAAAGATTTATGATAGAGAATATTGCAGGAACAACCCAAAGACACCTCCAAGACCTCCAAAGTACTATCCTAAGCCATTCAGCTATCAAAGGAGGCAATAGGAAAAGTTTGACAAGCAACATCATCAACAACATCAGAGCTAGAACTGAATTTTTTTAATTTTGAGATTGTGGATTGAATGCTTGTAGAAATGAAATCTAAAACAATTCTAATTATATAATCTATAATTTTTATGATTATGTGTTTTTCTTTATTTCTTGCATTTCATCTTGTTCTTATATTTTCATATCCAGTTATTTCTCTTGTGATATAATTCACCTTAGTGTGGAGGGTTCTGACTTCTACAAATAAGAGGAGATTGTTGGGTATTACATCCACAATAACCCAGATTTGCTTGAAGTCACCATTGAACTAAGATGAATTAAGTTGTATTTGATCTTCTATTTTAGTTATGTATTTGCAGGACTCTATTGCTAAGTGTTTACCAATGTCAGTCTATAGTTGGTCATAAACAAAGGACCATACAATGTAATCCCTCATTGTGTGATCCAAGGTGTTGACTCATGTGTAGCCTCTCAATTGGGATACACTTCATATTCAAGTACTTGGATCAATTGATGAAGTGTTGGTGATGATTGGATTCTAGAAGGAAAACTTTCTGGAAGTCAGAAATTCTCTTAGTCCATTACTCGAGTAATCTGGTAGTTCTCGAGTAGTATAAGTTAAAGTTCTCGAGTAATTAGTATTATTACTCGAGTACAAAATTTAGTTCTCAAGTAGTATTACTTTAGTTCTCGAGTAACTAGGTTTAACACTCGAGTAGACTTTATCTCTACCTCTTCAGTATTCAAATTTTTATCTCACAAAATTTCTAAGTATAGTTCTCGAGAAGTTCCCTTTCTCTCGAGAAATCCTATACCTTGTTCTCGAGAAGTTCCTTTTCTCTCGAGAAATCATTTCTTGTTCTCGAGTAACTTTCTTCCAGAATTAGAAATAAATATTTTTCTAAGTCTTTGTTCTCGAGAAGTATCAATCTACTTCTCGAGTTGTCTTTTAGTTCTCGAGTAATTCCTTTGTACTCGAGAAATAATTCTTCTTCCTCGAATACTTTCTGTTAGAATTCTTCTCGAGTAATTAAATTGACTTCTTGAGAACCCATCTTGTACTAGAGTAATAAATTCCTCTTCTCGAGTAATTTCAGAAATTCTTTTCTCGAGTAATCTTCATTCCTCTTCTCGAGTAATAAACTTTACTTCTCGAGAAATCCTTCTTCACTCGAGAAATGGAGTTCAGTTTTGCAGAATTTTTGTTAAGTCCAGAATTGACGGGATTTTCAAATCACATGATGTGATTGGTCCACGTGTACGTCATTAAGATAAATTATGACGGTTAGGGAGATCTTATATAAGGTCTTGTCAACCGACTAACGCTAACAAGAAGTATTTTCGTGCCGACATAATTTTTCTAAGCTCTCTGAATCTTTCTCTCTCTCTCTCCAAAAACGAAAGCCACTGACGCCGCAGATCTTCATCGTAAAAGAGCTAGGGTTTTCGATTCAAAGGATTCAGACCAAGATTGATTTCAAGATTGTGATTGTTGTTCGTTCTCCATCATCGTTCCGATCAGGTGAAATCAAAAGAAGTCTTCAGATCTCTTTCTTGCCGAGATTTCTCTCCGAGTTGTAGGAAGTTTTATCTTCTGATTGTAGATCTGTTTGGATCGAGATTGTAGGAACTTGGTTCCGAGGCGTTGATTGGTTTTCAATCCAAGATAGTGGTGTAGCCGAGTCTATTGGTTTGCTAGATCGGTGAGGGAAAGTGGATGCACCCAAGGTAGGGGAACCACTATAAATCTTTTGTCATCTGTGATTACTTGGTTGATATATGTGCATAGATCGCACAACTCACCTATTCACCCCCCTCTAAGTGATTTAGGTAGACAACTGAACTCATTCAACAGCCATACTGGCTGGACATCTGAGTCCGACCATTAGATCTTGTATCGTGCCTAGCCATTCTTCAGTACGGACAGCTGACTCCGTCCCATGGTAAATTGGTGGGGAGAGGGCTCGAAAGGTACTCATCTAATTATAGCTCGGGGCTTGTTGTTGCACCAGGGCCTGTTGAGACCTGAAGGCGTCTAGAATTATCGTAAGTGTTTGTCCTAACTCCGACTGCTGAAAATGGATAGGGACGGAAGGGGTGGGAGTGCCTGCTACTGGCTCTACATGTGCCAGGATCTACATGTAAATGTACAAACCTAAGGTCTGGTTGGCTAATCGTAGGTTAATAACTATACATACTTAGTGTGAATTAAACTTAAGGACACCACTGCTTCCGCTATGTCAGTTTGTCCGCAAACTGACCAATCGAACGGGGTTATCACCATTGTTCAATGTCTTCTTTAGTTCAGGATCTTTGCAAGCTGATACCATTTATAAGACCCCCTCCTGGAACACAATATGGTGAGGGGAGTCTTAAGACCAGAATAGCTTCCTTGCGGTAATGCCAACACACGGGTTGACTAATTCCACAAGACGCCTATCATGCTAGCTAAAACAAATATCAAGCATTCCAACCCAACATAAAGAATATATATAAGTCAAGATCCACACAAGTATATAAGTCCAATTAGTACAATAATAATAAGAAGCAACAACATCTTCTATAATATCAAATTACACAAAAATTGCCAAAAGGGCTGCAGTATGAGTCTCTCCAAAACTCACATTTGTAACTGACGGCAGTGAAGATAACATCGTATCAGGCCCTCTCACCCTGGCCTTGCTGCCCTCCTATATAACCTGCTGCTGCTCTATATATGGTGTTTCTTCCTAAAAATGGAAGTCGTAGCAACCGTTAGTTATAAATACAAAGTGGCTATCACATCTGCTCCCTCGACCACTCTTAGGCACCAGACAGAGAAAAGAAGAGGGTACAATATATATAAGCAGTAATAACAAGCAGGTGGAGAATCTATAAATCATGAGTAGTAATAGTAGCAATGTATATCATTATTAACAACATACTATTCTAGCAGTTCTAATCAAACCATAACAATCCATTAAGCATATAAATCTACAAAAGGAAAGTAACTTAACTTATAAAATTGCCCATATAGATTTATAAGTTAAGAATCGGCTTAACAGTAAAGTAACTCATCATATAAGAGTGCACATACAATCTTAGATAATAAGGATCTATGCTGTGCAATGCAATAATTTGAATGCAATATGATGACTCACCCATGCTCACACACACACACTACTATGTCGACGCAGACATATAGTTTCCACTTTTTGAGCAGGTAGCTAACCTCTCAGGCATTATCCGTCATGGACAAACAGTGATAGTAGAGCGGGCGTCCCTACTACTAGGCTAGTCTCCACACTACCTAGCCTAGGCCTTCGTATGCCTCAATGCTAAGAACACAACAACAGATCTCTCTGTATACTACGGCTAAGAAGGGGTCTCGGGTAGATGTGCACCAAGAGCCCAACTAAATTGGCCTATCTTCGTGGCACAGAAGGTGCCTGTGGGATCATATCACCACAGGACCAAGACCAATAGTCCATTTGGCACGAGGGTACCCTGGGAAAAAGCACCGAGGACCAAGGCCAACCGTCCAAAGTCTATGTATCAACTCTCATCGGTGTGATGAGTGGCGAGCCCGTAGAGCAGCCACACTATCCTTAACCCAAGATTATGACACCACGTGTCAACTCACACTGCATGCAATTTCACATGGCCTTGCCATCAACCATCCAAGGGCTCCAACCGAGTCCCTTTTCATCATTACTAATCCAGTGCGATCAAATACTCACACACTTATTGTTGAAACCGAAAATCGGTCTCTTGTGGAGTTCACAATTGGGGAAGGGGTGGTCGCGTACCTACTTCGCTCCTGCAAGAAAAACAACAAGGAAAAAAAAGAGCAAAGGACTAGACAAAGTGCCCGGCACGAAGGTCCCACGACACACCCGAAAGCTCACTGAGCGCTTCCCCTCCCTAGCCAAATGTCGGCCTAAGGTACCTTAGAAGGCGATAAAAGACTGGGAGACAAGTAAGCATGCCCTCTTAGGTACCCCTTGGGTCTTATTTATAGATTTTTGAAAATGGCCTACAAATAACTAACCTTTACTGGCCTGAAATTACCTGAAGCCCCTTGGGCTGGCCTGCCAACAACCAAACTCCGCTGTTTTGAATAACGATATGCAGCCCACCCGGGTCTGCCAACATCGAGACTCTACTGTTCCAACCGGCTATGGGCAGACCAGCGGGGGAAAAATTGTAAAAACACCTCACGGACTACTGGGCGAGTATCCCTCAACAATCTCTGCTCGGCAAGGGCGGTGAGTGCTCGACGAGGTTGGCACTCATCGCTTCCGCTCGTCCTTTGGCGAGTATGGGCCCGGCTGGCCCTAACCGCCCGCTACTTGCCGAGTGCGGGGGGGGGGGGGAAACAAAGGGCGTTGAGTGGAGAAGCATCACTCAATGCCAAGGCCAGGAGGGCGCTGAGGACGTTGAGTGGAGAGGCATCACTCAACGCCAAGGCACAGTCTCGGCCTACCCTGACCGCATGTTGTGAGTTTGCTGAAAGGTCAGAACTCGACGAACGGGGATTGGCGAGTACAAGCACGCCCCTCAATTAGAGAGTACAACCTCGCCCCTCAAAAACATCCCACCTCGCCTGGGCGAGTCGGAGCTACTGCCAAGCTATTTAGTGAGAGTGCAACCCGGCCGATGAGCAAACTAGCCCCACTCGACGCCGCGGCTAAAGGCGTTGAGTGAGCTCACCTCACTCGACGCCAAGGCAGAAGGCATTGAGGGAGCTCGCCTCACTCGATGCCAAGAAAGAAGGCGATGAGTGAGCTCGCCTCACTCGACTCACTAGCCTCACTCGATGCCACGACAGAAGGCGTTGAGCGAGCTAGCCTCACTCGACGCCACAGTGGAAGGCGTTGAGCGAGCTCGAATCACTCAACTCCATGGACCTGGCTCGCCTGGGTCTTGGGCTGGACTTAGCCAGTCTGGCTCATGACGACCCCACTCGCTGGATATGGGGTTGTACACTTATACCCTTTCGTGATTTCGTGCTCCCAAGCACTCAAGGGTTCAACATCAACATAGGTGGCAATCTACCTTGAATAACATACCAATCCCACACTGCTACCCGAAGGGAGACACACTCTAAGCAGTGAGCTATAAAAATTATCCCATCAATTATTTGAAACCATGATTCAACATTTTCATGGCCATGAGATTTACCTCATCCGATTCTTTCCTTATAATCAAGCATTCACAAACAATTAAGCTTTCATATACTTATCACCGTAATATATTAACTCTTCACATATTCATCAAGCACGATAACATAAGTATAGATTCAACATTCCTTTATCGGGAACCACACCCTCTTTCAAAACTTATATCATTCATCGGATTACAATCGCGCGCATCCTTACCGGATTTCACAAGTAGCCATTTGTACAACCAAATCTTATCAAATCATTTGACACTAATTTCCCCAAACCATTTGCTTATTAAATTCCTCAAAACCATTTGTTTATCTTGGCTACATACAACAAGGCTCTTCTAAACCTCAAAATTATCTTGTTATGTTTCTTCTACCTAGTCAAAAACCAGTTATAGACTAACCCCAAAGGATCCTACACATAAGTTGTTACCATGCAATAACTTAGATTGGAAATTCCAGGATCTACCAATTTCCTATGAAAACATATAACAATTCGTTAGAAAGATCTTTCTGAGGACTATAATGTTCATGTTTAGGCCAAGACCTAGATCCGGCCGTATCAAGCTCGAAAATGGCCTCGAAGTACGTTACGCGCAGAAAATAGATTTCTGCATGAATCTTAAAGCAAAACGAACGACATAGGTTCGTCTTCTTCCATTAGCCATTTATTCAAAACTTCACACAAATTTTCCTCCTCCCTTATTCACCCTCATTAGACCATCTTTCTTCACGAAACCAAGTCTACCATAATCACAACGAAGAGAGGGAGAGGTTGAAGACAACTAATATTTAGGACAAGGTCCGAGCATGGTCTTTTCATAGGAGATCTTCATCATGCACAAGCCAGACTCTTTTAAGTCGACATCTCTCCTATAATATAACTAAAGATCTAGCAACAAGGAAGAGGGTAGGAAGCTCACCATGTTTCCGACCATGGATCTCGTCACTCTCCTCGACGACATCATTCTTCATAAAAAGGAAGTGTTCTTCCTTCAGGAAATTCAACTTTTGCAACTCCTTCGCTTCCGTCGGGCTCGACAAGTAATGGCTCGGCAAGAAATGGAAGTGACGACTAGGGTTTCAATTCTTCCTTTTTATACGAAAGATTAGGTTTTGAGTCATGCCACCACGCGTCGTCTCCTCTTTGAACTGCCCATCATTAATTTAAATAAGTCTTGTTTGAGAAGACCGGGCCCAAATGAGCCATCAATGCCTATCCCGAAAACCTGGTTTAATCTGTACATAAGATCTAGCAAACATAGTCTGGGTTAAAAAATGCTTTAAGTCAAAATCGTCGAGTATCACTCGACGATTCGTCGAATGGCGTCGAGACCACTTAACTCATATAGAATCCAGAATCATTCTCTAAGTCAAATTATCATTCGTCCAGTATCATTCGACACTTTGTCGACTGGCGTCGAGTTCACTCAGCATACTCGACGCTTCCTGAATCAAGAATTATTTTCTAAGTTAAATTATCATTCGTTGAGTATCACTCTACTCCTCATTGAGTGGCGTCGAGTTCACTCAGTGTTGGAACACTAGTTCTGATTTGGGCAAGGATTCCTATTAGGATTATTATATTGGCCCATCATTTATAGTCAAGGTTCATAGGATTATTTCTAGGGCCATTCCTTTAGAAGACTTAGAGACAGAAGATTCTAGAGAAATTTAGTTTTGGCAAAGGCATCAATTCAGTTCGACGATAGTCAAACTCAGCTCGACAAAAGCCTTCCTCAGTTCGACGAAATCTAGGCTCAGGTCGACGAAATACTTGCCGAGCTCGATGATTTCAGTGTAGTTATTTTAGGCAGTTACGTATTTCTAGAAGGAGAATTAATCTCATGCCAATCTCTCAGAAGGCAATATATAAAAATGAGATTAAATTCAGGCAGTTATGGATCTAGCATTTAATGCAATACATTCCACTGAAATATAGCTGTTTCGAGGCATCATTTAATGTGGATTATTTCCCAAGGAAAGTTTCCTTTCTCAAGGAATGCTTGATGTAGGCCACTCCCTAAGTAGGATTAATACACGAAAAGACAGGAGGGATTCCAATGGGAAATTAAAGCAAACACGTTGTGTGCGAATTAAATCTACGAGTTAGCCACATATGCCTCTCAACAATTCAATCCTACACTCGCACAATCGTCACGCATCACACTCGTTGAACAAATTTATCAAGTTAACGCTAATATACGGTAGCCACGCCGTTATAAGATCGAACAAAAGGCTATAGGCCGTTGTTCTTTCGAGCTAAAATGATCCACCCGATCTGAACGAGCGATGGTTGTACCAAAAGAGATCTACCAAAAAGTACGGTTCGGAAATGGTAGATCTCCCCCAACAAAACGAAAGCGAGGCTCGTCAAGCCTCTCGGAAAACTAAGCAACTAAAAAGAACAACCTATGCAATCGACAGGATAAACCACGAACAAAAAGAACGATTCCAAAATAACGCAAACGTATTCCACCAAAATGAAATTCTAAGAAAATATTGGAATCACACAAAACAAAGTAGAGGATCTCGTTACCCAACCAGAATAGATGATTCCGGTTGACTTTCAAGGACCGTTCTTCCACGACTCCGCCGGAGTTGTGCCGACCGGAGAGAAACTTGTCTGCTTCCTTCGCTTCACGCCGGAGTGAGATATCACGAAAATAACTCCTTTGTCGTGGCCGATCTTCTTCCTCACAATAGAAAGGGGGCTGATTTGAGGTTCTTGATAGAGGTCAGGTTTTGGATAAGGGAGAGGGTGGTGGTCGGTTTGGGGTGTGGAAGTGGTCGGCTTGTGAGGGGTGGCCGAATCTAGGGAGGTGGAGGTGGAGGTCGGCTTTGGAAGGAGGTGGAGTTGAAGAGGAGCTCGGGTTAGGAGATGAGGAGGTGGTGGTCGGATTTGTGAGGGAAGAGGGAGGGGCTCGGGTAAGGTGATGGTGGTAGAGAGGAGGAGGGAGGAGGAGGATGGCCGAGCAAGAGGAGGGAAGGAGGAGGAGAGTGGCCGGCGGCCAAGAGGAAGAGGGAGGGGAGTTGGAGAGTTGGTCGAATGCCAAGGAGGTAGAGAGAGAGAGGGGGGCGGCCAAGAAGGAGAGAAATCTTCAAAGGGGTTTAGGGTTTTCTTAATTCTTCATTCACTACGTCAAAATGAAACAAGGTTAGCCTTATATAGGCTTTACATCATGCTTTGGCTATTTGCAGCCCACCTAAATAAAAATAAAACAATACTCAAATGTTTAAACATTACATGATAAAAATAAAATGCAATTAGAAATTACTAAATATTATTTGGTAATCTTCATCTTCATCATGTAGGAGAACGCCGTCGCCGTCATCATCTTCAACATGTAGGAGAACGCTGTCGCCGTCATCGTCATCATCTTCAACTTTAACACGTCGGGGGTTGCCGCAATCAATGCTCCAGCTATTGATTTCATATATGTGAAATCTGTCCTGCCATTCAGATGTAGATAAGAAGTTTTTCAATTCCAAGGATACACATCCAGGCTATATTGTTACAGAGATTCTTACAGAGTTCTTCACCATTGGCTTCAGGCATTCAAGGGAAAACCATTCAATATCAATCTAGAAAGCTTCTGAAGATCAAAAGCAATTCGAAGGCCTACACCCTGAAGCAAAGCTTCCACTTCTGAACTATTCTATATCTCAGTGGGAGCTTTGACAACATCATCAAATCCACTAGTCTTCTCTCAGATTGTTGACTGAGAAGAACATCATCTTCATTTCCATTTCTTGTATAAAAAAGTTTCTTAACTCCCTTAAAAAGTTATTCCTTTTGGTTGTCAAGTCTCCTGATCAAAAGACTTGGTTTGGTTTTTGGGCACCTGGTCAAAAGCTCAAAAGGTTATGAGATTTCCCTTGAAATAGATCTTGTGGTGATAGGGCACCTGAGCAAAAACCTATCGTGACAGGGCACCTGATCAAAAACCTTTAAGTGGATTCCTACCAAGATGGTAGAAGAGTGGATGAACCCAATTTTAGGGGAACCACTATAAATTCTTTGTGTCGCATGGTTTTATTTTTTGCTTTCTATTTTTGTGCTTAATATTTTCTATATATATATATATATACACTCTAGAGTTAAGAAAGATCTATCCCCCACTTTCAATTGGTATCAGAGGGAAAGGTTGTTCGGTTTCATAGACTAACACCTGAACCAAAAGATCCTTGATAGAACTTATTTTTTTTCTAGTTTGTTCTTTTTCCTATGACACAGAATAAGGAATTTTAAAGCACTAGACCTCCAGTGTGCAATCTTAACAACTTGCACTTTGGACGACAAGGATTAGGTTATATATGAATTTCATTAATAAAGATATCTATAATTCCATTTTGATAGGTCCCCCTATACCAATTACAATAGCAAGCACCAGTGTTGTACCACCTGAATGGACTGATGCTTAGAAGAAAGCTAAGATAGCTGATGCAAAAGCTATGAAAATTCTAGCCCAATCAATGTCTGATGATATTTTTCAGGAAGTTACTGAATTCTCTTCAATAAAGGATATTTGGAACTCCCTCACATCAATGGTTGCAAAAACATGCAGTGAATCAGATTCAGAAACTTCAACCTGTACAATAGAAGATTGAGAAGAATTAAGAGCAAGAGAATTCTGTCTGATTGTAATCAATGCATCCTGCAGTAACTCTGAAGCTGCTGATTCAG
Organism: Platanthera zijinensis; assembly: GCA_039513925.1. Taxonomy (NCBI): domain Eukaryota; kingdom Viridiplantae; phylum Streptophyta; class Magnoliopsida; order Asparagales; family Orchidaceae; genus Platanthera; species Platanthera zijinensis. Next base: position 86,221,219 of record CM077082.1, read on the forward strand.
AAGGAGACAATCCAGATGATGAATCCATTACATAAGAAGATCAGTTAATCTCTTCTTTTGACTTTTCTTCTGATCATTTCAAAATAGATTTAAAATTATTACGTGATGATTTAATTTTGTCTGAGAAGGAAATCAAACTTCTCAGAGTTGGATTTGAAAATATTTTTTCTGAAAAACTTAGAACTTAAAGAAGAATTAAAAAACTGCTAATAATAAAATCTTATCTTTAGAAAAGAAATTAAAAGAGGCCAAACAATTTGAAGAATTCCTAAATGGGAGAAGTGTAAAATTAAAGGATATCACCAGCACAGTTAATGCTAGGCAAAATGGTAAATTAGGCTTAAAAGCTTCATCTAGTCAGCCAAACTCTGAACCGAGAATTTGGGTATGATTACTCAAGACAGGGTGCTCGACTAAATCAACATGTTTTGTCGGACAGAGATCAACGATCGTGGAACGCAAGAAAATGAGCATTATCATTCTCTGAACCGAGATCGACGACATCAATACTTTTCGTCAAACTCAGCTCGACGAACTCAACTAAATTGGTCGAACTCAACGTTTCAAAACCAAAAATTTAATTTATTTCAAAAATATAAGCAAGCACAAAAATTCATGAATCCTTTTACTTAATGGAACATCCCTCCTAGGAGATATCATCCATTAGGATATAAACATCAACCTGATTATTCTTATATTTCCAGTCATTCTTATGAAAGAAAATCAGGACCCAAGGAAATCTTGTAACATCCGATTTCTAGCTAGACCCCTAGGAGTGGTTTTGTCATGACTAGGTCATGACAAAACCCTAAGAAGCCCAAGAAGACCAAGTGAACTTAGGCATGAAGGTGGAGATCACCATGGTCTGCAAATAGTAGAATTCTAAACACTAGTTTAGGATGACCATAGGGCTTCACCATGACTCCATGACCCAACCACAATATCCCTAAACTATTGTAAGGTCTATTAGAGCCCTAAGGGTCTGAAAGTGAAGGGATAAATACTACTCTAGAGGGGGGGGGGGTGAATAGAGTTATCAGATTTTGCACTAGACAAAACTTGAAGGTCTACCCAACTCCCTTGGAGTGAATTGCGGAATTAAAAGATTATAGATATAGAATTAACCCTATAGCCTAACACAAGTGTTGTGCACAAACTCAAGCTAACTGTAATTACAGTTAAGGCTTGGAAATCCTAATCAGCAACTAGCAACCTAGTTATATCTATTCACAGGCACAATGCAGGAAATAAACAAGGCAATCCAGACGACACAAGGAATTTATAGTGGTTCCCCAAACAACTTGGGTACGTCCACTCTTCTACCAACAAGGTAGGAATCCACTCAGGTTTTTGATCAGGTGCCCTGCCACCAACAGGATTTGCTTCAGGTAGATCCAGAAACCCTTTAGACTTTTGATCAGGTGTCTAAAAACCAAGCACAGGTTTTTGATCAGGTGCCCTGCCACCAAGGGATACTTTTGAAGGGAGTAATAACCCTGTACAGGAGGGGGAAGAAGGTTAAGATGTCTTCTCTATTTTACAATAGATTAGAGAAGCACAAAAACTTGCACTGAGCTAGAAAGCTCTAAAGAATCAAGGCTCCCCCTGGCTCAAAGATATCCAGGTGAAGTCTTGCTTCAGTGCAGAAAACTCTTCAGAAAGCTCTGAAGGAAAAACTACAAGAAGATAATAAATAATAAAATTAAAGATCTTCAAGCAGCTATCTTCTTCTTCTTCTTCTTCTTCAAAAGAACTCTGAGTTTGAACTTCCTGAAAGCAGGAGAACTCAGGTTGAAGAAGAGTAGAAGATCTTAACACTTCTCAGTTGGATGATTATTGCTGAGAGCAGAAGACTTGATCTTGATGAAGGCTTGAAAGCTTAAGTGAACAACTGGTTAGCTATTAGCTAGCTTGAATCCTTCTTCAAAGGGTCCTTTATATAACAGCAGCAAGCAACGGCTCTCTTCAATTTGAATTACTTGTCTTCTTCTGAAACTTGAGACCTGGGCTGCAAATAACACATAGCAAAACAAACTTTGCAGCAAGACATCCTATAAAAGGAATAAACCTCTTTCTAAGAAGCTGCAGGATCAAATCAAATAACAGAAGGACTAAATAAAGTCACATCAGAGAAATACTCTTTATAGCAGAAGGAAGACTTTTCAGTCTAACGGCTATAAAGGACTGTCAGCAGATAAAGTAAAATATAAAGTCAGCTAATAAGACAAACAACTTTATCTAAAAAGATTTGACGCAGGCAAAAAGGATGGAGCATATATTGCCTGGAAATGTTATCATAAAACAGCTAAAAAGATATGCCAGATAATGTATTAATTAATTAAATATAATAAATAAATACAAACTATAAAGGCAGACAGAAAGCATCGAACGACCTTCGGAGATCATCGACCGACGCACGGAGATCGTCGAACTATCGGACAGATAGTCGAACGATCCAGATAGTCGAACTATCAAAGGAGATAGTCAAACTATCACAGCAGATAGTCGAACTATCAGAAGATAGTCGAACTATCAGATAGTCGACCTATCAATAGATAGTCGAACTATCAGGGCAAAACAGATAGTCGAACTATCAACAGATAGTCGAGCTATCAGATAGTCGACCTATCCAAGCAGATAGTCGAACTATCAAAAACAAACAGATAGTCGAACTATCAGATAGTCGACCTATCAAAAGATAGTCGAACTATCAAAGACAAACAGATAGTGGACCTATCAACAGATAGTCGAACTATCAGATAGTCGAACTATCAAAGCAGATAGTCGAACTACCAAGCGAGAACAGATAGTCGACCTATCAACAGATAGTCGAACTATCAACGCAGAACAGATAGTCGAACTATCAACAGATAGTCGAACTATCAGATAGTCTACCTATCCAAGCAGATAGTCGAACTATCAAAGCACACAGATAGTCGAACTATCAACCGATAGTCGAACTATCCACGCAGACTGAAAGTCGAACAACTGATAGACGATCGTCGAACAGTTAGTCGACGATAGTCGAGCGGCGTTCGACGATAGTCGAACGAACAAACTACTTAACCAAATTCTCAATCTGGAAAAGTGAGGATTCTACAGCTAGACTACTAACCATTGACCATAGATATTTCTTGGGTCAAGGGACTAAAAAGACAAGACTAAACTCAAATCAAACTAGGGTACCAACAATCTCCCCCTATTTGAGTTAAGTCTCTTAAAAACTAAAACGCAGAGCTAGCTATAGAACACTATAATCAATACAGAAAATAGATAGCAATTAACTAGCAATTATCAAACAGATAGATAAATAATAGTCAAACAAAACTAAGGATCAACAGAGTCAGGCTTAGATACAGAAGAGCTAGAAACAAAAGAAATTTTTCGCAGAGGATCATCAGCCTCTTTCTTTGACATCTTCAAGTCCTGCACACCAATGATCTTTAATTCTGTAGTCCTTGGCACAACAGCTTCCGGGTGCTTTTCCATATACTTAGAAGGGTCAAAAACCTCAGGGTTAACCTGGAACTTTTCTAATTCCTTCTTTCTGAAAGTAGACATGGTGGTTAAACCAGTAGTATCTTTTCCTTCAGCTTTTGCTTTTCTGATCTGGGCTGCTCCAACTAATTCGTGAAAACGAGCCATCCTAAAGTTAGGATCAAGCTCAAGACTTTCATAAACAGACTCAGGAGGAGTAGCATCTGATTCTTTATCTTGATTAACTAGATAAGACATGGGAGCAGACTTAGCAAAGTTCTTGCTAGAATATTTAAAACAAAATAAACTACTTACCTTTTGAAGTAATTTTTTCAGACTGCACTGGTATTGGAGAAGAAACTCTTTTCTTTAGAGAAGGAGGGGAAAAAGTTGGTCTTTGAAACACAACCTCCTTCACTTGTCTTTGAGAACCAGAATAAGATCTGCCTTGGGAACTTTGAGAGCTTTTCCTTGGCTGAGGCTGAGAAGGTGCAGATTTTCCAGAAGATGCAGATGGATTAGCCGAAAGGTTCCCAGAGGCTCCTGCACTGGGAGGTGGAGGAGGAGGACCTCTGGGAGTCCATCTTGAAACAGGACTATCATACCTCTTAGATCTTTTTCTCTCTTTCTGCTGGTTCTTGGAGAACCACATCCAATGTTGAAATTCTTTCGATTTGGGGTCAATTCCTTTAAGAATATAGTATGGAGTATCATTGTCACGGCTGGGAGGAGGAGGAGCAATTGCTTTCCTTTTCTTTTGAGCCACTTTCTTTTTCTTAGCATTCTCAGATAAATATGAATCATCTTCATCATCAGAGTGAGATGATGGAGGATTATCATAAGGATCATAGGCTTCAGAAACAGCCTTTTCTTTTAAAGCAGCTTTCTCTTTTTCTTCTTCAATGGCATCCTGAGCCAGAAGAAAATCCAAATCCAACCCTGGTGAATCATCCCAAATAGTCGACTTTTCAACTTGCAACTCTTTTTCTTTCTCTTTTAAAGAATCTTGTACTCTTTGCTTCCAAGCAGCTCTTGCTTTTTCTTCTTCCACACTCAGAACAGGAGTGTCAATTTTGATTTCATCTTGATTTCCAGACTCATCTTCTCTATCATCTAAAAATGAATCCAGTTCAGGATCTACTTGAATATCAGGAACATTTGGGGCAGCTTCTGAAACAATTTCTATAACTTGAGCAGCTAAATCTTCTTTAATATAATCTGTAGAATTATGAATACAGATCTGCTAAATAAGCTAAAATCATTCCTTCTAGGTATTCACTAGCTAGCAAATTAATTGACTCGTCAATAAAGCAAATGAGTGAATTACCTTCATATTTGACCAACTCCCAAGACTCATCTAGGTAGGATGTAATAATCCCTTCTAGGAAATTTGCAATCACGGGAGAGGTGAGATCTTCTAAGCAAACTTTCACAACAAATTCAGATAACATAATAGCATCAGATATTTCCTTTTCCGATAACACATAAACTGATTCTTTTTCAGCTGGAGCAGACACTACTTGAACTGTCATCACAGTATCTGTTACTGCTGGAAGGGAGGCAGGAGGCTCTGAGGCATCTTCACAGAACATCTCCCCCTGCCTGATTTCAGTGGAAACTGAAACCAGGCCCCTTGAAGAAGAGGGCTCAGCAGATTTGGAAAGTTATTTGATGGTAGCGGTTAAGGTATCAATGGAGGAGGCAAGTGGAGCGATTGCCTCTTCAATCATGGTTTTGATTGAAGGGGTAATCGACTCCATAATGCTGGAGATGAGTTCAGGAGTTATCTCAAAAGAATGAGGGATTGCAGTGGATGGAGATGCAGCAGAAATGGTTGTAGTGCTGGGATGAAGAATGGTGTGGACTGGAGATCGAAGTGGAGATGGAGCTGGAGAGTTAACAGGAGTGTTAACTGGAGAATGAATAGGAGACTGAGGAGGTGTTGGAATCCTCTCAGATCCTAACAGATCAAAACTAGGAGCAGATATCCTAGCCTGATGAGAAGGAAGAGGAGATGCTGGAGGGGAAGGAAGAACAACCGTGGTTGTTTCTCTAACAGGAGAAGGGGAGAGTCGTACTTCAGCTGAAGTTGATGGAACTTCAACTGAAACAGACTGCATAGCAGAAGATGAGGGAAGGGAAAGAGCTGAGCCAGCTTCTACAGGGTGAGGAGCGACCGAATCAGTCCTGGTGCTCTCTGATGTCGCTGGAGCAACCCCTGTGAGAGCGGGTTTCACAAAGGTCCTCTTCCACTTGGAGAACAGGTTTGGATCCATCTTCTTGCTTGCATTTATTGTTGTTGCGGTTGAACTCAGCAGCTGAGGGTACTTTTCCTTTAGGAAAATTCCAATAACCCTTCCTAGGGTAACCTCTTTCTTATTGTTCTTTTTCCTTATCAAATCAAACATTACCCCTGCCCAATCAATCTTTTTCTGATTAACAATTGCACACATTAGTGCAAATTGTTGCCTTGTTATATTGTCATGAGCAGAGTGCTTTCCGAGGAGCACTTTTCCGACCAACTCAGCAAGAAACTTAATCTTAAAGGGAAAATTGACCTTTAGCAGCTTGGTGGGAATGCCCTCCGCATGTCCCAGCTCAGTCAACATCCTTCCAAATTCTTGAGCATCTTGCTCATAATCTTCTTCACCATTTATCAAACCAAAAATATCAGTCAGAACGGCCGGAGTCAAAATTACCTCTTCTCCGCCGATGGTGCCAGTCATTGAATCGTCGGTGGATGATGATGTGAAAGCCCATTCCTTGATCTCGGGTATATTTAACTTAATCCTTGATGACATTAATCTCTCTAATCCTTGATCCCGGCACAGCTGAAGAACTTCCACGATCCCTGCTTCGCAGCAACTGAACGCGTCAAAATCAACGCTGAAGCCTGCATCAAACTTTACAACTGCTAACACTGCGGGAGAAATCGCCATTGATTGCTGGAGAAAGCGCGAGAAGGACGGCGAAGACGAAGGGGACGAAGCGGCAGAAAATCGCAAGCGGGAAGACAGAATGCGAAAAGTCACGCTCCGTCGACGATAAAACAAAAGATCTTTTAACCTAGGTCGACTATCGGCTTTATATTAGACCGGAGATAGTCGATCTATTAAAAAGATACTAGACCCGATAGTCGAACGGCCGTTCGACGATCAGCCCAGAAGCAGAGTAGTCGAGCCATCGTTCGACTATTTCTGGCTTCTCAAACAACAAACTGTCGTCGTTCAGAGATCGACGATAAGCTCGACCTGTTCGACGATCTTCGAACGCCGGTCGACGATCTTCAAACAGATAAGCTAACATTAACCAGAGGTCGACGATAGGCTTAATCCGTTCGACGATCTTCGATCATCGTTCGACGATCTTCAAGCAGGTTTCAACATAGGCAGATATAGTCACACTTAGTCTCGTCCATTGATCATGCCTAGTTGAAATAAAAAGAACAGATGCTTCTGATCATCTAAGGGCTTGGTGAATATATCACCTCTCTGAAACTCAGTGGATATGAACTCAAGACAGATCTTGTTCTTTTCCACACAATCTCTCAGGAAATGGTGCCGAATCTCAATGTGCTTCGTTCTAGAGTGGTGCACTGGATTCTGTGCAATTGAGATAGCACTGGTACTGTCACACATGATTTTGGTATTCTTGTGTGAGTAACCATAATCCACAAGCTGGTTTTGAATCCACAAGATCTGTGAACAACAACTAGCAGCTGCTATATATTCAGCCTCTGCAGTTGAAGTTGAGACAGAAGCCTGCTTCTTACAGAACCAAGAGACCAATCTCTCTCCCAGAAACTGGCAAGTTCCTGAGGTGCTCTTCCTGTCAACTCTGCAACCAGCATAATCAGAATCAGAATATCCAATTAATTCAAATTCTGACTCAGCTGGGTACCAAAGTCCTAGATCTGGACATCCCTTCAGGTATCTCAGGATTCTCTTTAGAAGAATCAGATGAGATTCCTTGGGGTTGACCTGAAATCTAGCACAAAGGAATGTAGCAAACATTATATCAGGCCTACTTGCAGTTAGATATAATAGGGAACCAACAATGGCCCTATAATTCTTTTGATCAACTGGCTTGCCGTGATCATCAGAATCAATAACTACATTAGTAGCCATAGGTGTAGGCATTGCTGAAGCATCAGCCATCCCAAATTTCTTTACCAATTCCTTGGCATATTTGGATTGGGAGATGAAGATACCATCAGCATCTTGCTTAACTTGGAGACCAAGAAAGTAAGACAGCACACCCATACTACTCATCTCAAACTTAGAGTGCATCAGGTCAGAGAACCTTTTGCAAAGTTTGGGATCAGTGGAGCCAAATATAATATCATCTACATACACCTGAACTAACAGGATTGTGTCCTTGTGATGCTTGACGAAAAGGGTTCTATCAACTACTCCCCTAGTGAAGTTGTGCTCTAAAAGGAAACTGGCTAGAGTCTCATACCAGGCTCTGGGAGCTTGTTTTAGTCCATATAGAGCTTTCTGTAACTTAAACACATGTGAGGGCTGAGTTGAAGAAACAAACCCTGGTGGTTGTTCAACAAACACCTCTTCCTTAAGCTCACCGTTCAGGAATGCACTTTTGACATCCATTTGAAAGACCTTAAACTTCATGTAGGCTGCATAGGCCAAGAAGATCCTTATTGCTTCTAGCCTTGCAATAGGAGCAAAGGTTTGGTCATAATCTATACCTTCCTCCTGTCTGTAGCCCTGAGCTACAAGCCTTGCTTTATTCCTTACAATAATTCCATTTACATCCAACTTGTTTCTATACACCCACTTGGTGCCTATGATCAGTTGGCCTTTAGGTCTTGGAACCAAAGTCCAAACTTTACATCTCTCAAACTGATTGAGTTCCTCTTGCATAGCAATGATCCAGTGGGGATCTAGCTCTGCATCTTTAAAGGTGAGGGGCTCAACCTGTGAGAGGAAACAAGCATGCATCACATCCTGTCTTAATTGGTGTCTTGTTTGCACACCAGCTGATATGTCTCCAATCACTTGAGATGTGGGGTGATCTCTAAGTGTGACAATATCAGCAGGTGGGATGTGATCTTCAGCAACAGTTAGGATTAATTCCTCAGGAGGAATTTGATCTACTGTTGGTGGTACAACAACAGCTTCTACAATATCCTCATCACTGTCTGATTCAGTGATCTGAAGAGTTGATAGTTGAAGAATTTCTTGAGGGACATCAGGTACCTGCAATGAACTAGAGAAAGGAGAATTTTCCTTCTCCTTGTAAAACATCTGATGCTCATCAAAAGATACATGCACAGATTCTTCAATTTTACAGGTTGATTTGTTATAAACCCTATAAGCTTTGCTTACTTGGGAATATCCAAGCATGATTCCCATTGAAGCTTTTGCTTCAAATTTTCTAAGGTATTCTTTATTGTTATTATGAATATAAACAACACAGCCAAATATTCTAAAATAATTAATTTTAGGTTTCTTTCCTTTAAGCAACTCATAAGGAGTTTTACACTTAAGCTTGTGTATCAAACTTCTATTCAAGACATAATGGCTGTACTAACAGCTTTTGCCCAATAGGAGAGAGGCATGTTAGCATCTGCCAACAATGTACTAGCAGCTTCAATGAGTGTTCTATTCTTCCTTTCAACTACCCCATTTTGTTGAGGAGTTCTAGGAGCTGAGAAGCTATGTTTGATACCTTCTCTCTCACAGAATTCTTGCATGAGAAGAGAGTTAAACTCAGTACCATGATCACTTCTGATCAAGGCCACATGAGTAGAGTACTCAGTTTGCACACATAGTAGAAAGTCTGTAAGGGCTTTGAAGTTATTAGACTTAGTTCTCAAAAAGAAAACCCAACTGAACCTAGAGAAGTCATCTACAATTACTAAGGTGTAATACTTCCCTCCTAAGCTCTGTACATTTATTGGGCCAAAAAGGTCCAAATGTAATAGATACAGGATTCTAGGAGAATCACTCTTATTTACAGATTTAAAAGAGTTTTTGGTTTGCTTGCCTAGCTGACAAGCCTTGCATAGGCTCTCCTTCTTGTAGGGGGCAAGAAGGTAAACCTCTAACAAGGTTGTGTTTAGATAACCTAGATATATTTTTAAGGTTAACATGACTAAGCCTCTTATGCCACAAAGAATTATTATTAATTGTTACTTCATTAAACAAACAGATTTCAGAGTGAGATGAATTGAAATCTACTAAATAAATATTACCTATTCTAATGCCTACTAAAACAACAATATTATTTAAAGTAATATTGCAAGAAGAGTTAGAAAATGAAACCTGGTAGCCAGCATCACATAGCTGGCTGACTGAAATCAAATTGTGCTTCAGTCCATTGACATATGCAGCTCTCTTGAAAGTAACTGCTCCAATTGTGATCTTGCGATAGCCTTCTGTCTGACCACAGCTGGAGTCTCCAAAGATAACCTTTGGGCCGAGCTTAGCTTTGAACTTTGACAGAAGATCTTTATTTCCTGTCATATGCTTAGAGCATCCACTATCCAAATACCACTTATTTTGAGTGATAGGATAGGTCTTCACCTGCAAAAATTTCATTTAGACAGAGTGGACCCAGGTAACCTTGGGTTCCTTGTTTTTCACATAAGAAAAACTGGAAATATATGAAAATGCAGGCTGAGGGTGATAACCTAATGGGTGAGATCTCCTAGGTGGGATTCTCCATGCAGATGATGGGTCAACAAACCTAGGGTTTCTATTTTCATTTAGGTTTCTATGGTACTGATGATGATTTTGAAAATCATATTGAAATCGTCGATCGATGTTCGACGATGGGTGCTCAGATCGTCGAGCTTCGTTCGACCATTGAGCTTCCGATCGTCGAGCGACGTTCGACGCTTTTTGCATTTCTTTAAAAAATTTCTTTCGCTTTTCTCTCTTAGCTTTATTTAAAGTTTTATTAACTTGGTTTACTTGCTCAGTGTTCTTCATTCCACTAGCTGAAATGAAGTTCACTGGAGTTGAAAGATTATTTTTAAGAATAACTGGGGGTTCACTTGGAGAAGCTCCTAAGCCTAGTTTGTCATTACCTGACCTAGTGTTGGTCATGCTGGTAATCTCTAACAACTTAAGGCTTCTACCATTAAGTGATTCTTCTAACCTCTTAGACTTAGCTAACTCTATTTTAAGAAATTTAATTTCTTCACTACAAGTAGTGAGATCTTCCTTTAACCTAACATTTTCTATAGCAATTGATTCTGAGTCAGCTAACTTATTTCTAAGTTCATTTATTTCCTTTTCTGAGCTAATCAAATCTAAGCATAAAGATTTAAAATCTAATTTAAATTCTTCAGAAGTGAAGTCATAAGAAGATAGTACCTCATCTTCTGTTGGCATCTCTTCATCTGAATCTGAACTCTCTGCAGCTGAGTGGTTGCTGCAGGCATCTATTGCCATTAGGCAAACTTCTTTTGCCTTCTTCTCTTCCTCATCCTCACTGGAGCTTGATGAGGAGGATTCTTCATCAGAATCACTCCAGGTTTCAGCAATGAAACCTCTCTCCTTCTTCTTGTTTTTGTAGGAGGATGGCTTGGAGTGCTTCCTGTGCTGTTCCTTTTCTTTTCTCTTGTCTTTGTTCTTCTCCTCTGGACACTCTGGTAAGATGTGTCCAGGCTTCCTGCAACCATAACAAATAATTTCTTTAGCAGGTGAACGATCATACCTTGGTTTGTCTTCATAGCGTGAAGACTTCTTTCTGAATTCCTTTCTCCCCATCTTGAGAAACCTCTTGGCAAACAATGCCATTAGCTCCTCATTTGATTGGCTGCCTTCAGAAGCATCAGCAGCCTTAAGAGCTAGAGATTGCTCTTTCCTTGTTGGAGTAGGGGTCTTTGCTTCTGCTTCTGCTTCCCTTGTCTTCAGCACTTGCTCAAAAGACTTGAGCTTGCCGAGAAGAGCTTCAGTGGAGATCTCATTTGTACTTCTGGCTTCCTTGATGGGCCAGATCCTTAGATCCCATGTGCTAGGGAAGCACATAAGAATCTTATCATTGACCTCTGTCAATGATATGTCCTTGTCAAGGGTCCTCAGCTCATTGATGATTGAGCTGAGCCTGGTGTACATGGATTCAACTGATTCAGCATCAGTTTTCTTGAAGTTCTCATATTGTGAGATCAGGTTGGACCTTCTGTCCTTCCTTTCATCAGCTGAACCAGCCACAATCTGGTTCAGTGTATCCCACATAGCTTTTGCTGAAGAGCAGTCAGCTACCTTCTGGAATACCTCATCAGACATTGTCTGAGCCAGTATGTTCATTGCCTTGGCATCTGTTATCTTGGCCTTCTTGTACTCGTCGTTGTAATCTGGAGGAGGCACTGTACTCATATCAGTTGATGATGAGGTAGTGGCAGCAGCAGGTGCTCTTGGGGGACCTGACAAAATAGAAGCAAAGATGCTTTCATCAATAGAATTCATATATAATTTTATCCTTGCCTTCCAGATGCCAAACTTAGCTAAGTTGCATGCTGGAGGTCTGGTGCTAGAATAATCCTTGGACTGGGCCATGATAGTGAATATCTATAAGCTTTGGTATCTATCAGGATCTTGTGACTTAGGTGTTAGCCTATTCAGTCAGACAACCTCCCTCTGATACCAATTGAAAGTGAAGGGATAGATACTACTCTAGAGGGGGGGGGTGAATAGAGTTATCAGATTTTGCACTAGACAAAACTTGAAGGTCTACCCAACTCCCTTGGAGTGAATTGCGGAATTAAAAGATTATAGATATAGAATTAACCCTATAGCCTAACACAAGTGTTGTGCACAAACTCAAGCTAACTGTAATTACAGTTAAGGCTTGGAAATCCTAATCAGCAACTAGCAACCTAGTTATATCTATTCACAGCCACAATACAGGAAATAAACAAGGCAATCCAGACGACACAAGGAATTTATAGTGGTTCCCCAAACAACTTGGGTACGTCCACTCTTCTACCAACAAGGTAGGAATCCACTCAGGTTTTTGATCAGGTGCCCTGCCACCAACAGGATCTGCTTCAAGTAGATCCAGAAACCCTTTAGACTTTTGATCAGGTGTCTAAAAACTAAGCACAGGTTTTTGATCAGGTGCCCTGCCACCAAGGGATACTTTTGAATGGAGTAATAACCCTGTATAGGAGGGGGAAGAAGGTTAAGATGTCTTCTCTATTTTACAATAGATTAGAGAAGCACAAAAACTTGCACTGAGCTAGAAAGCTCTAAAGAATAAAGGCTCCCCCTGGCTCAAAGATGTCCAGGTGAAGTCTTGCTTCAGTGCAGAAAACTCTTCAGAAAGCTCTGAAGGAAAAACTACAAGAAGATAATAAATAATAAAATTAAAGATCTTCAAGCAGCTATCTTCTTCTTCTTCTTCTTCAAAAGAACTCTGAGTTTGAACTTCCTGAAAGCAGGAGAACTTAGGTTGAAGAAGAGTAGAAGATCTTAACACTTCTCAGTTGGATGATTATTGCTGAGAGCAGAAGACTTGATCTTGATGAAGGCTTGAAAGCTTAAGTGAACAACTGGTTAGCTATTAGCTAGCTTGAATCCTTCTTCAAAGGGTCCTTTATATAACAGCAGCAAGCAACGGCTCTCTTCAATTTGAATTACTTGTCTTCTTCTGAAACTTGAGACCTGGGCTGCAAATAACACACAGCAAAACAAACTTTGCAGCAAGACATCCTATAAAAGGAATAAACTTCTTTCTAAGAAGCTGCAGGATCAAATCAAATAACAGAAAGACTAAATAAAGTCACATCAGAGAAATACTCTTTATAGCAGAAGGAAGACTTTTCAGTCTAACGGCTATAAAGGACTGTCAGCAGATAAAGTAAAATATAAAGTCAGCTAATAAGACAAACAACTTTATCTAAAAAGATTTGACTCAGGCAAAAAGGATGGAGCATATATTGCCTGGAAATGTTATCATAAAACAGCTAAAAAGATATGCCAGATAATGTATTAATTAATTAAATATAATAAATAAATACAAAATATAAAGGCAGACAGAAAGCGTCGAACGACCTTCGGAGATCGTCGACCGACGCACGGAGATCGTTGAACTATCAGACAGATAGTCGAACGATCCAGATAGTCGAACTATCAAAGGAGATAGTCAAACTATCACAGCAGATAGTCGAACTATCAGAAGATAGTCGAACTATCAAATAGTCGACCTATCAACAGATAGTCAAACTATCAGGGCAAAATAGATAGTCGAACTATCAATAGATAGTCGAGCTATCAGATAGTCGACCTATCCAAGCAGATAGTCGAACTATCAAAAACAAACCGATAGTCGAACTATCAGATAGTCGACCTATCAAAAGATAGTCGAACTATCAAAGACAAACAGATAGTCGACCTATCAACAGATAGTCGAACTATCAGATAGTCGAACTATCAAAGCAGATAGTCGAACTACCAAGCGAGAACAGATAGTCGACCTATCAACAGATAGTCGAACTATCAACGCAGAACAGATAGTCGAACTATCAACAGATAGTCGACCTATCCAAGCAGATAGTCGAACTATCAAAGCACACAGATAGTCGAACTATCAACCGATAGTCGAACTATCCACGCAGACTGAAAGTCGAACAACTGATAAACGATCGTCGAACAGTTAGTCGACGATAGTCGAGCAGCGTTCGACGATAGTCGAACGAACAAACTACTTAACCAAATTCTCAATCTGGAAAAGTGAGGATTCTACAGCTAGACTACTAACCATTGACCATAGATATTTCTTAGGTCAAGGGACTAAAAAGACAAGACTAAACTCAAATCAAACTAGGGTACCAACAGGGTCCATTTAAATCAACTCAAAGTGGTCGAATTGACCTAAGACCACCATAGGCCTAAATTGGGCAAGGTGCCCTAACTAAGGGCAATGTGCCCCTAATATGCCCAACCAACCCTACCTAAGTCTTCCTAGACCTTAAGTGAGGTCAATGGGTCACCAAGGACCCATTGGGGACAACCCAAGAGGCTAAGATGACCCAAGTCAACTCTAGCCCCAAAGTGGTCAAAGTGCCCTTACTAAGGGTTAAGTGACCTCCAAGGTGCCAATTAAACCATACCCAACCCTACGTAGACCTTAGGGGAAGCCAATTGGTCACCAAGGACCCATTGGGGTCAACCAAAATGGTCAATTTTACCAAGGTCAACTCAATCCTTAAAATAGGTCAAATTACCCTAAATGGGCTTATCTAAGCTCAAGCCCTTTTCCATTTTGGCTAACCACCTCCTAATTAATTAATAGTATGAATTAGTGGGCTGTCAATAGGCTAGGGAGATGAACAAATTCGGCCTTGATGACTAGGAGAGAGAAAACTCCATTTTACCCTTTAATGGAGGAGAGAAAAGTGGTTTAAAGGGGGCCATTCATGGCCAAGGGAGACCAAGGGCCTCTCCATTTGATTCCAAGGGCTGAATATATTCTCCCTCATAAGTTTTGAGGAGTTTAATAACCATAACTAACCATAAAAGTGGCTGAATTTAATTTCTCCAATAAGGAAGAGAGAGAAAGAGGGGAGAGAAAGCAATTAATGGCCATGGGAGAGCAATAGTTCCCCTCCAATTGATTCCAAAGCTTTGATTCATCTTTCCCTCATTATTTAGAGGAGACCAAGGGTTTTCATTAGCCTCTAGTTTGGTGAATACAAGGGATATGCCATGGCCGAATTTCACCTTCATGGCCTTAAATGCTTTACCCTTTCCCCTCCCCACTTGGTGATCTATAAAAGCCCCCTTAGAGCAAGATGAGAAGTTTACACTCTTGACCAAACGGATTAGAGTTGTTGTTCTTGCTATAGGAGAAGTTAGGCAACTCCACCACCGCGCCATAGTAACCCGACGTTCATCTCGCCTCCAAACCGCGAACAAGGTCCTCCTTTACTTCTTCTTTTATGGGTAGATCTTAAGATCTTAGAAAAGAAGTTCGTGCTCAACGGATCCGGACCTATCTCGTATTTTCATGGAAAAACCATGAAAATTATATTTTTGGGTCCGCCGAAAACTTCCACCTCCGACGGCCAAACCGTCGCCGACCGATAGCCATCGTAAAAACATTTTTATAATATAAAAATTATGTATTAAGTATATAAGGAAAAGATACATTAAATGAGCGCATTTTGATGCTACAAAACGAGGCACTTAGAGGCCGATTTAGGACAAATTGCCAGTCACAAAAGTTGTAGCCCTTTGAGTCTAGATTAATTTAAAATTAATTTCAACTCGTTTGGGTAAGTGGTTTGACCGCCGCACCCATTTTAGTGGGGGCTGTACCTATAGTTGGCCAGAAACTAAAATGAATGCCCACTCTTCGTCCCTTGTCCAAACGACCTGAAATTTGGGCAGGGGGTTAACCTTAGGCATACCTAGAGGCTTTACATAAATTGTAATTTTTGATGATACTTTTCTTAAGGTTTTTGTTTTAATTTAATAAAGTTAGAGTAATTTATTTAATCAGTCAAATGACCTCCAAACCCTCCCAAATTTTGGTGAGTGGTCTATGGCTATAAAACCTAGCTCTGTACAAAATTTCAACTCTTATGGATGAGTTTTGGGTAGGAAATCACCTATCCTTAACTAAGCATTAATGAGGCATTTTTGAGTAAAAGTACACTAAGAGATTGGAACGGTCAAATCACCTCAACTGAGGCTGATATTTTGACCACCGACTTAGAAAGGTTATTATAACCCACTTGGAGAAAAATGGTGTGGTTTAGGGTTGATTTACCCTAGGATCCAAACTAAAACCCTAGAGGGAGGGTTTTGAGGGTTGTGAAGGACATGGGGGCAAATGCCCTCATATTGCCTTGAAATTCAGTACAGTCGACGTTAGCATAATATAAATCATCTGGATGGAATCTCGGAGGATTTGGAGATAGGTAGATACCTCAAAACCCTAACCTTAGTTCAGGGGGAAAATCTCAAATAAGTAAAACCAGTTACTAAACATTATCTAAAAGCTGTGAAACTCGGGTAGAGTGAGTTTTGGAATGGGTAGAACCTATTACAATTTTACTGAAATTTTATGATTTTTTCTCTAGCACTTCATTTGTAAAGTTTGTTATAGCCCTAATTGACGTTTTAATCATGTAGATCTTTTTGTTCATTCAAACCCCATGAAATCTTGGAAGTAAATGTTTTCAGTCAGAATGGTTGCTCCTGAATTTTTATATAATTTTTAGTTGAGTAAATCTAGTACTTCATTCACAAATGTTAAAAAGGGGTTTTATGGTTTAAAAATTAATTATGGATGATATTTCGGTTGAAAAATAATGAGGCTTAGGAATTGAGACTTTCAGGCCAATATATGCTTGTAGACATTTATTCATGATTTTTAGAATCTTAGTTACCGTACTTTCTTTACAAGTCCACCTTATGAAAAGTTTTGATAATTAATTTATTCAGAGATTAATACTTGCTGAAAAATTATGAAACTTGTCCAATGCTATTTTTAAGGTTATATCTGCATAGTATAATTAATTTATAATTTTTGGATGGATATTCTCTGTACTTGATTCATAAATAACGAAAGATAGAAAATATTGCTAAAATAGTTTTAGTGCCATTTTGATGATACAAAAATATATGATACTTTGGATTTACCATATTGAGATAACATAATATTTATAATAATTTTTTTGGACATCTTGCATGAGTACTTAGGGTAGTTAATGTTCAAACCGGTAGCCCTTGGAGTTTTTGAGGAAATTAATTAAATGCCAGATAAATTAGGAAAAATTATAATTTTCTGATTATAGGCTAATTATATCATGATATACCTCCAGTAAATAAGTTAGGGCATTTGGATGAGTTTTGGATCATGTCCTATCCGGTTCGACATATAACATAGGATAGTCTACAATTAGCAATTTGTGTTAATAGTCATAAGATATGAAGGAGCACAGCGTTGGAGTTGGTTAATCCGCTGAATTGGATGGATGTGAAAGTATTCAACATATAAGGATGGGAAGGTTAGTTATAAGTGGTGTTGGCTAGAGTTAAGAGATGCTCGGGTTCGACGAAAGATCGTCTTTCCTGAAGAGAGGAAGGTTAAAAATCACACTAGGTTAATCTATCGTAATATGAGAAGGGAATGGGTAAAGGGAATCAACCAATAATAATAAGTGCCTTGCGAAAGGGAACGATGGGCTTCAGCTACCATCATAGTTCCCAGTGCCCTTTGAGAGCCCTTCACGGGGTATACCGGGGGCAGTCCTGGGTTAACGAAAACTGTATTAACAAGCTGAAAAGAGTAACTTAGTAATTAGGGTTGCACATTTCAAAAACACATATAACACAGGAAGATAGTTGGGAGCTTTGGCTTGTATAGTTAAGAGATGGACGTTTTGGTCGGGGGAGTTTCGACTCGATTGTTTGAGACGAACGTTTTAGTCCGGGGAGCTTCGACTCGGCTTTTTTTATTGAATACGTTAAATTTGAATGTGCATAAAAGGAAAGAAAATTAAGGTGGTGGGTCTTCGGTATTGGAGGGTCGATGCACCGACGCCAATACGCTGAACGACAAGTGTGGTTAGAACTTCGCAAACAGAAGTCCGGTGCGCCAGCCGGCAAGAGTACGCAGGAGTCCGCTTCGTGCACCAAGCATTGAGGCGTACGATAGGTCTGAACGGTAGTGCTTTACTGGTTTAGAGGTGGGCGAGGCCCAACCCACCGCTTCTGTCTGCCACTACGGAGGTATCCTCGGAGGTTACGGCTCTAGAAAGGGGGAACTAAAGGTCTGTATACACAGAGTCGGGTGGGTGAGTTACACTTGCATGATCACTTCATACCCACTTGCATGTCATAAGATTATCATTGCATTTAACCCCTGACACCTAAGGTATAAGTGGAATGGGACGCTTATACCTTAGGACTTGCAAAACGACCCCTTGGTCAATAAGCTTGTGTGGACAAGTTTATAAATTAAGGTCATTTTTGATATATATATATACTGCTATATATATATATATATATATATATATATATATATATACTGCTATTTGATAACCGACACCCCAACGTATAAATTGGTATGAGACTTTTTATACAATAGGAGCCTTGTAGAAGACCCGTTGGCTTATGTGTTCTCATATAAGTGAAGGTTACATTCAACATTTCGTCTTATGGCCATTATTTATTATAGAATTGCTAGATTAGTTCCGCTGCCACCTGATTCTTTTGATTTAATCTCCATCTTCATGTCCTTCCCTTTCTTCCTCTCCGCTCGGTACCTAGGAGCCATGGGGGAAGGGGTAGGGGATGATAGGGCTTAGTCTTTATGACTAACGGTTTTCGAACCGCATCATTTTAGGGAATCGTGGAGCCTAGCATGGGGGAGCAGCCCCAGAGACTGGTGCGCTTGGAGATGGGGTAATAGAGATCCGGAGTTCATACAGCCGGGACCGTGAGTCTCGACCCTGAGTAGATGTTGTTTTTTTGCTTCCGCATGAGTGATTTGTAGTGAGGACATGATGTACTGGGCATAAGCGCGTATTTTAGTACTCTGATATATTATTCTGTGGACACTCCCTTCGTGGAGACTTTTATTTTTATATATGTGATCTTTGTGGACTGGTTATTCTCTATTTCCTTGCTGCAGTTATGATTAATTTGGCCGACAGGATCGGCGCTTTGTAGTGATGGCCTTCTGGGGCGTGAAGGAGTCACCGCAAAGGGGGAGTTCTGGGCCTAAGACCCCGGTGTCTAAAAAGAAAAAAAAAGGGTCTTACAAGTGGTATCAGAGCAAACCTCGATCGAAAAAGTAGAAGTCCACTAACCCTGGGTCACTCCCGCGCGATCTTAGTTTGAGGACAAACTATCTGCGGAAGCAGTTGTGTGCCCATAAGGGAAATCACCTGTAAAAGTCCACTTCATCATTAATTTGAATTCTTCTTTGTAGCCTGCGGTAAACCCTTCCCCCAGCAGGGAGCACCTCCGACTGCGAAGATCTCATCTTATAATTCTCTAACCAACGAGTTAGACTCAATCCACTAGGACTTACGACTAACCATGATGACTTATAGTATGCCTTAGTTCAAAATGGACCTTGGGTATGAACTTGGTTAAGGTAAGGAGATACCCAAAGAGAATAAAGGAGGTGTTTAGCATGAGAATGACTACCTAAGACGTAAACTCAGGTGTCCCTACTATCCCAATCAAGGATTACTCAAATTGGTAGGACGACCTTATGGAGAATTGAGGCCAATGATCTATTAGCAGAATGGCAGAATTCATTTTATCTCGACCCTCATACCAGTAACAAAATTACATGGAGGCAACCACCGAGACAAACACTGAGGGTCGGATAGGAATTCAAATTCGGAAGAAACCCTTTTGGGATTGGGAACATTTTGACCCCGATAAGGTCGTCGTAAATGTCACTCATAAAGTTTAAGTATGGAGTATATTGACGAGTTTCAGGGTGGAACCCCAAGTCGAAAATTGATGCCCTAGGGATTGTGCACCCAGCTAGGACTGATATTGCATAGTAACATCAAAGATACTTAGCCCAAGGTAGGTAGGGGCTTATCTTTTGTTTATTGGGGGCTTATCTTTTGTTTATTGGGGACTTGTCCTTTGTTTATTGGCAAATTAGTATTTACTTGGGTTTCCTTAGACCTAATTTAGAGAATGCAGCGTAACAAACATTGTGAGGTTGAAGTCGATATAATTCGACGTTATTCGGGCGAAGATAAGATTTTGTAAAAACATGTTTGGAATGTTGACCTGTAGCTTTACCAAGACAGTGACAGGGTAATAAGACACATTAATTTCGAGGATTAACTATTATCATGTAAAATTAGATGACGGATAACAAGATTTAGGATATCTGAGAAGGTAAAAATTTAATCGCTATGTTGTATCATCGGAAGTATGGTGTATCTCAGAACATATACCCAGGGAGTGAAGAAAGGTGTCATTGGATTGGTGATGCACGGTAATGTCCGTCAGTTGATGTAGGCTATGTGAAAGAGTTTTTTGGGAACTATTACAGCCACTGGACAAGTTGGAGTAGATGTTCAAGGGTATAATTAGGGATTTTCATACACAGGATTCCTCATCCCCACTCCAGGCATAATTATAAAGGGAACATCAAGGATAGACTGGCCGAGGAAGTTAGGGTCATCCCGACCCAGAAGAAAACTCCCATGGTTATTTCTTGAAGTTTGGGAGTAGAAGTCTGTTATCATGGCATGCTTATGGTGATCATGTCAAATCAGGATGGATAGTGTACGTCCAAGGAGAAAATGTGAGTCCACGCTTCTCTTGACTCTCGGATCTCCACCCTCATTGGGAGATACAGGATTCTACTATCATGAATCTAAGA
This sequence comes from Platanthera zijinensis, assembly GCA_039513925.1. Lineage (NCBI taxonomy): Eukaryota > Viridiplantae > Streptophyta > Magnoliopsida > Asparagales > Orchidaceae > Platanthera > Platanthera zijinensis. Next base: position 86,242,039 of record CM077082.1, read on the forward strand.
TGAGGATCCAAAGGCATTCGACTCGCAATTTATGAAGAACCCCGACACCTGGGTGTGACTAATTCACGATAGGATGCTGGAGGCCCAGAGCAGACCAACAAAAAATTACGATGCGCGACATTTCCAAGTAGAGTCTCAAGATGGAGACCATGATTCCTGAATATACGTCTGGTGCAAGGAGTCTCACGGGTACGTGGGCAGAAGAAGCTCAGTCCATGGAATATGGGGTATTACAGGATTCTGGAGCATATCGGCCCATTGGCTTACTGGCTGGAGCTGCCTCCGGAGTTATCGGGTTTGCATGATGTATTTCACGTCTCCTTTCTCAGGATGGCTCTACTATGGCCGGAACAGCAGGTTCTTGGCATAGATGGCTCGATAGATTTTGATCAATCGATAACAAGATGAGCCGGTCAGGATAGATGACACAACGGCGTGGGTCTTGCGGCACAAGAAGGTCCCACGTGTCAAGGTCTTATAGACGAACCATGGGCAGGAGGAGCATACCTGAGAGACACTGAATCTAATGCAGCGGAGGTACCCAGATCTCTCCGGGTAAAGTATACATTCAACTTCCTATGGGATGTTACAAGCAGTTACCCTCAGTAGAAACCCCACAGCCCTAACTTGAATTTCAAGGGCGAAATTTTTGTTTTTGTTTATTGGGATTTGTAACATCTCATTTCCAGCTAGACCCCTAGGAGTGGTTTTGTCATGACTAGGTCATGACAAAACCCTAAGAAGCTCAATAAGACCAAGTGAGCTTAGGCATGAAGGTGGAGATCACCATGGTCTGCAAATAGTAGAATTCAAAACACTAGTTTAGGATGACCATAGGGCATCACCATGACTCCATTACCCCACCACAATATCCCTAAACAATTGGAAGGTACATTAGAGCCCTAAGGGTCCATTGAAATCAACCCAAAGTGGTCAAATTGACCTAAGACCACCATAGTCCTAAATTGGGCAAGGTGCCCTAACTAAGGGCAATGTGCCCCAAATATGCCCAACCAACCCTACCTAAGTCTTCCTAGACCTTAAGTGAGGTCAATGAGTCACCAAGGACCCATTGAGGACAACCCAAGAGGCTAAGTTGACCCAAGTCAACTCTAGCCCCAAAGTGGTCAAAGTGCCCTTACTAAGGGTCAAGGTACCTCCAAGGTGCAGAGTCAACCATACCCAACACTACCTATACCTTAGGGGAAGCCAATGGATCACCAAGGATCCATTGGGGTCAACCCAAATGGTCAATTTTACCAAGGTCAACTCAATCCTTGAAATATGTCAAATTAGCCTAAATGGGCTAACCCAAGCTCAAACCCTTTTCCATTTGGGCTAACAACCTCCTAATTAATTAATAGTATGAATTAGTGGGCTGTCAATAGGCTAGGGAGATGAACAAATTCGGCCTTGATGACTAGGAGAGAGAAAACTCAATTTTACCCTTTAATGGATGAGAGAGAAAGTGGTTTAAAGGGGCCATTCATGGCCATGGGAGACCAAGGGCCTCTACATTTGATTCCAAAGGCTGAATATATTCTCACTCATCAGTTTTGAGGAATTTAATAACCATAACCAGCCATAAAAGTGGCTGAATTTAATTTCTCCCATAAGGAAGAGAGACAAAGAGGGGAGAGAAAGCCATTAATGGCCATGGGAGAGGAAGAGTTCCTCTCCAATTGATTCCAAAGCCTTGATTCATCTTCCCCTCATTATTTATAGGAGACCAAGGGTTTTCATCAGCCTCTAGGTTGCTGAATACAAGGGATATGCCATGTCCGAATTTCACCTTCATGGCCTTAAATGCTTTACCCTTTCCCCTCCCCACTTGGTGATCTATAAAAGCCCCCTTAGAGCAAGATGAGAAGTTTACACTCTTGACCAAATGGATTAGAGTTGTTTTTCTTGTTGTAGGAGAAGTTCGGGAATTCCACCACCACTCCATGGCAACCCGAAGTTCATCTAGCCTCCAAACCGCAAACAAGGTCCTCCTCTACTTCTTCTTTTATGGGTAGATCTTAGGATCTTAGAAAGGAAGTTCGTGCTCAACGGATCCGGACCTATCTCGTATTTTAATGGATAAACCATGAAAAATATATTTTCGGGTCCGCCGAAAACCGCGACCTCCGGCGGCCAAACCACCGCCGACCGATAGCCATCGTAAAAATATTTTTATAATATAAAAATTATGTATTTAGTATATAAGGAAAAGATACATTAAATAAGTGCATTTTGATGCTGCAAAACGAGTAACTTAGAGGCCGATTTAGGACAAATGGCCAGTCTCAAAAGTTGTATCCCTTTGAGTCTAGATTAATTTAAAATTAATTTCAACTCGTTTGGGTAAGTAGTTTGACCGCAGCACCCGTTTTAGTGGGGGCTGTACCTAGAGTTGGGCAGAAACTAAAATGAATGCCCACTCTTTGTCCCAACTCCAAATGACCTGAACTTTGGGCAGGGGGTTACCCTTATGCATACCTAGAGGCTGTCCAAAATTTGAAATTTTTGGAGATACTTTTACTAAGGTTTTTGTTTTAATTTAATAAAGTTAGAGTAATTTATTTAAGTGGTCAAATGACCTCCAAACCCTCCCAAATTTTTATGAGTGGTCCCTGGCTCTAAAACCTAGCACTGTATGTAAGACCCCATTTTTTTTTGAAACCCGGGGTCTTATGACCAGAATCGCCGCTTTGAGGTGACACCTTCGCACCCGGGAAGGTCATCACTACAACGCGCTGATTCTGCCGGCCTTTTCGATCACAATCAAGTAGCAAGTAGAACAATAAAGAGAAATGCAGTCCACAATATAATATCACTTATAAATAAAAACTCCACGAAGGGAGTGTCCATAGAATAACAATAATCAAAGTACTATAAATACGGGCTTATGCCCGATACATCTTGTCCTCACTACAATCTCTCTTGCGGAAGCTAAAACAGGAACTACTCAGGGTCGAGACTCACGGTTCCGGCTGTATGAACTCCGGAGCTAGACTGCCCCATCTCCAAGCGCACCGGTCTCTGGGGCCGCTCCTCCATGATGGGCTCCACGATCCCCTAAATGATGTGGTTCGAAAACCGTTAGTCATAAAGACTAAGCCCTATCATCCCCCACCCCTTCCCCCACGCTCTAAGGCACCGGGCGGAGAGGAAGAAAGGGAGGACATGAAAGTGGAGATAAATTCCAAAACAGATGACGGTGGACCTATCTAGCAAGTTATAATAGGTGAACAATCTAAGTGTTGTAATAGGTATAACAGAAAGGAAGTAAGTAAGAAATTAAACCTTCGCTTATGTGAGTACACATAAGCCAAAGGATCTTTTGCAAGGCTCCCATCGTATAATGCGTCCCATACCGCTTATACGTTGGGGTGTCGGTTATCAAGCAGCAGATATACATATATCAAATTGACCTTAATTTATAAACATGCCCACACAAGCTTATAGACCAAGGGCTCGTTTTGCAAGTCCTAAAGTATAAGCGTCCCATTCCACTTATATTTTAGGTGTCAAGGTTGTTATGAATGATTATGACATGCAGCTATATGGTGGGTTATGATGTTCAAGCAGTGCAACTCACACACCCAACTTTGTGTACACAAACCTTTAGTTCCCCCTTTCTGAAGATAACTCCCAGGTTACTCCCGTAGTGGCAAACGAAAGCGGTGGGTTGGGCCTCGCCCACCTCAAAACCAGTAAAAGCACCACTGGTCTGACCTATCGTACGCCCTCAATGCCTGGTGCACGAGGCGGACTCCTGCGTACTCTTGCCGACTGGTCCGCCGGACTTAACCTTGGCTAAGTGCTAGTCACCTTGCCGAGTCAACGATATCGGTGTCGGTGCAATCGAACTCCCCGATATCGAAAACCCACCACCTTAATCTTTCCTATTTTTATGCACATGCAGCAGTTTAATATTTAACACACAAAAGCCGAGCCGAAGCTCCCCGGACCAAAACGTCCGTCTCCAAACCAACCGAGCCGAAGCTCCCCGGACCATCCCGTCTGTCTCTTAACCATCCGAGCCGAAGCTCTCATCAATCTTCCTGTGCCAACAGTGTTTGTGAAGGGTGCAGCCCTAGTTACTAAGTTACTCTTGTCGGTTTGTTATTACAGTTTACATTAGCCCAGGACTGCCCCCGGTATTCCCCGTGAAGGGCTCTCAAGGGGCACTAGGAACCAAGACGGCGGCATTACGGCCCGAAGTTCCCTTTCGCAAGGCACTTAATGTTATTGGTTGATCTCCCTTAACCCGATTCCCTTCTCATATTACGATAGACTATCCTAGGGTGATTTTAAACCTTCCACTCTTTGGGGAAGACGATCTTTCGTCGAACCCGAGCACCCCTTAACTCTAACTATCACCACTTCTCACTACTCTTCATACCATCCTATCGTGATATCATCCACAATTGTCCACCCAGACAAAATGATTAACTCCACTGACTTCTTCAGATCATGTCAAATTGCATATCACAAATTTGTTATATGTAGAGCGACCTAGACTATATGTCGAACCGGCTATGCAATGATCCAATACTCATCCAAATGCCCTAAATTATTTACTGGAGACTTATCATGATATAACTAGCCTAAATCCAGAAAGTGGTAATTTTCCTAATTTATTTGATGTTTAATTAATTTCCTCGAAAGACCCAAGGGTTATCGGTTTGAACATGAACTACCCTATGTAATCATGTAAGATATCCAGAAATTTTACTATAAATATTATGTTATCCCAATATGGTAAATCCAAGATATCACCATTTTCCTATCATCAAAAGGGCACTAAAACTATTTTAGAAATAATCTCTATCTTTTGTTATTTATGAATCAAGTATAGAAAATATCCATCCAAAAATTGTAAATTAATTATACTAAGCAAATAAGATATTCAAAATAACATTGGCCAGGTTTCATAATTTTCCGACAAGTATATCATCCATAATTAATTTTTAAACCATAAACCCTTTTCTAACATCTGTGAATGAAGTACTAGAATTACTCAATTAAAAATCATACAAAAATTCAAGGGCAACTATTCTGACCTAAAACATTTACCTCGAAGATTTCATGAGGTTTCAATGAACAAAAATCTCTAAACAATTAAAACATCATTTAAGGCCATAGCAAGTTTTACAAATGAAGTGCTAGCAATAATCAACATAAAATTCCAGAAAATTGCTATAAGTTCTACCTGATCCAAAACTCACTCTACCCGAATTTCACAGCTTTTAAGTAAGGTTTAGTGACTAGTTTTACCTATTTGATATTTTACCCTAAAACTAAGGTTAGGGTTTTAAGGTATCTACTTGTCTCCAAATTCTCCAAGATTCCATCAAGACAATTCTTATCAGGCCTTTGTCAATTCCACAAAGTTTCAAGACAATACAAGAGCAATTGCCCCCATGTCCTTCACAACCCTCAAAACCCTTCATTTAGGGTTTGAGCTTGGATCCTAGGGTAAACCAACCCTAAACCACACCATTTTCTCCAAGTGGGTTATAATAACCCTTACAAGTCAGTGGTCAAGATATCAGCCTCTATTGAGGTGATTTGACCTTTCCAAACTCTTAGTGCACTTTTTACTAAAAGATGTTTCACTAATGCCTAGTTAAGGATAGAAGATTTCCTACCCAAAACTCCTCCAAACTAGTTGGAATTTTGTACAGATCTAGGTTTTATAGCCAGGGACCACTCACCAAAATTTGGGAGGGTTTGGAGGTCATTTGATCACTTAAATAAATTTCTCTAACTTAATTAAATTAAAACAAAAACTTTAGGCAAAGTATCTCCAAAAATTCTCATTTTTGGTCTGCCTTTAGGTATTGCTAAGGTTAACTCCCTGCCCAAATTTCAGGTCATTCGTACAAGGGACGAAGAGTGGGCATCCATTTTAATTTCTGCCCAACTCTAGGTACAACCCCCACTAAAACGGGTGCTGCGGTCGAACCGCTTACCCAGACGGGTTGAAATCAATTTTAAATTAAACTAGACTCAAAGGGCTACAACTTTCGTGACTGGTCATTTTTCCTAAAGCGGCCTCTAGGTACCTCGTTTTGCAGCATCAAAATGTGCTCATCTAATTACATTTTCCATACAAATTATTTATATAATTTATATGTTATAAACAGCTTTTACTGTTCATCTTCTACAGAACCCGAAAAACCAGGACACAGAAACTCATATATCCTGTAGCTCTTTCGCGATCCGTCACCGGTCGTCTGGTCACTTCCCTGGCCGGCCACCACCTCCGTTGAGGCGATGGCTATCGGTCGGTGGTGGTTTGGCCGCCGGAGGTGGCGGTTTCCGGCGAACTCAAAAGTACATTTTTCATGGTTTTCCATGAAAACGAGAGATAGGTCCGGCTCCGTTGAGCACGAACCTCCTTTCTAAGAATCCTAAGATCTACCATGAAAGAAGAAGCAGAGGAGGACCTTGTTCACGGTTTGGAGGCGAGATGAACGACGGGCTGCCATGGCGCGGTGGTGGCGTTACTGAACTTCTCCTGTAGCAAGGTACAAAGATTTGAGTCCGTTTGGTCAAGAGTGTAACCTTCTCATCTTGCTCTAAGGGGTCTTTTATAAGTCAGCAAGTGGGGAGGTGAAAGGGTAAATCCTTAATGGTCATGAAGGCTCCTCTTAATAACCTTTCGGTTATAGTGAAGGGATAAGAAACGGTGGAAGATGAATAGGTGTTTGCTAGGTGGCGATTCCTATTGGACCAACACTTCCACCTTTATTATATAATTACAGAAGGAAAAACGGCCCGTAATTACTCCTGGTGTAACTTCCCACACCAGCACTTATTACCACGCGTGTTAGAATAATTTCGGGCCTGAACCGTCGTTTTGGTCAATGTCACGGGTGTGACACATAAGTCACGGGCGTGACAGGCCCGGGTGGCCAATTCTGGGTCAACGATCGTCGAACTGAGATCGATGGTCATCGAAGGGTGGTCACGCCCTAGGTCACGGGCGTGACATGGCCGAATGGCAAATTCTGAGGTCGACGATCGTCGAACTGAGATCGACGGTCGTCGAAGGGTGGTCACGCCCTAGGTCACGGGCGTGACACCTTGGTCACGGGCGTGACATGCCCGAATGGCAAATTCTGAGGTCGACGATCGTTGAACTGAGATTGACGGTCGTCGAAGGGTGGTCACGCCCTAGGTCACGGGAGCGACACCTTGGTCACGGGCATGACATGCCCGAATGGCAAATTCTGAGGTCGACGATCGTCGAATTGAGATCGACGGTCGTCGAAGGGTGGTCACGCCCTAGGTCACGGGCGTGACACCTTGGTCACGGGCGTGACAGGGCCGGGTTGAAAATTCTGCGCCCGACGATCGTCTCCCTGAGATCGACGATCGTCGAAGGAGTCACGCCCTAGGTCACGGGCATGACGGTTCGGTCACGGGCGTGACCAACCCGTGACCCGAAATCTCGGTCGATTTATTTCAATTTTTGGGCTTCCTAGGGTTCTGTCACGACCAACCGACTCCTAGGGGTCTAGACGGAAATGGGATGTTACACTGTACAAGGTTCCAACTCATTTGGATGAGTTTTTGGTAGGAAATCACTTATCCTTAACTAGACATTAATGATGCATTTTTGAGTAAAAAGTACACTAAGAGGTTGGAACAGTCAAATCACCTCAACAGAGGCTGATATTTTGACCACCTGACTTAGAAGTGTAATTATAACCCACTTGGAGAAAAATGGTGTGGTTTAGTGTTGATTTACCCTAGGATCCAAATTCAAACCCTAAGGGAGGGTTTTGAGGGTTGTGAAGGACATGGGGGCAAATACCCTCATATTGCCTTAAAATTCAGTACAGTCGACGTTAGCATAATATAATTCATCTGGATGGAGTCTCGGAGGATTTGGAGATAGGTAGATACCTCAAAACCCTAACCTTAGTTTAGGGGTAAAATCTCAAATAAGTAAAACCAGTTACTAAACATTATCTAAAAGCTGTGAAACTCGGGTAGAGTTAGTTTTGGATTAGGTAGAACCTATAGCAATTTTACTGAAATTTTATGATGTTTTCTCTAGCACTTCATTTGTAAAGTTTGCTATAGCCCTAATTGGCGTTTTAATTATTTAGATCTTTCTGTTCTTTGAAACCCCATGAAATCTTGGAAGTAAATGTTTTAGGTTAGAATGGTTGCTCCTGAATTATTATATAATTTTTAGTTGAGTAAATCTAGTACTTCATTCACAAATGTTAAAAGGGGTTTTATGGTTTAAAAATTAATTATGGATGATATTTCTGTTGAAAAATTATAAGGCTTAGGAATTGAAACTTTCAGGCCATTATATGCTTGTAAACATTTATTCATGATTCTTAGAATCTTAGTTATGACACTTTCTTTACAAGTCCATCTTATGGATTGTTTTGATAATTAATTTATTTAGAGATTAATACTTGCTGAAAAATTACGAAACTTTGCCAATGCTATTTTTAAGGTTGTATCTGTATAGTATAATTAATTTATAATTTTTGGATGGATATTATCTATACTTGATTCATAAATAACGAAAGATAGAAAATATTGCTAAAATAGTTTTAGTGCCCTTTTGATGATAGAAAAATTATTATACTTTGGATTTACCATATTGAGATAACATAATATTTATAATAATTTTGTTGGATATCTTGCATGAGTACTTAGGGTAGTTCATGTTCAAATCGGTAGCCCTTGGAGTTTTTGAGGAAATTAATTAAATGCCAGATAAATTAGGAAAAATTATAATTTTCTGATTATAGGCTAATTATAACATGATATACCTCCAGTAAATAAGTTAGGGCATTTGGATGAGTTTTGGATCATGTCTTATCCGGTTCGACATATAACATAGGATAGTCTACAATTAGCAATTTGTGTTAACAGTCATAGGATATGAAGGGGCACAACATTGGAGTTAGTTAATCTGCTGAATTGGATGGATGTGAAAGTGTTCACCATATAAGGATGGGAAAGTTAATGAGAAGTGGTGTTGGCTAGAGTTAAGAGATGCTTGGTTCGACGAAAGATCGTCTTTCCCGAAGAGAGAAAGGTTAAAAATCACAATAGGATAGTCTATCGTAATATGAGAAGGGAATGGGTAAAGGGAATCAACCAATAACAATAAGTGCCTTGCGAAAGGGAACGATGGGCTTCAGCTACCATCATTGTTCTTAGTGCCCTTTGAGAGCCCTTCACGGGGTATACCGGGGGCAGTCCCGGGTTAACGTAAACTGTATTAACAAGCTGCAAAGAGTAACTTAGTAATTAGGGTTGCACATTTCACAAACACACATAGCACAGGAAGATAGTTGGGAGCTTTGACTTTGATAGTTAAGAGACGGACGTTTTGGTCCGGGGAGTTTCGGCTCGATTATTTGAGACGGACGTTTTAGTCCGGGGAGCTTCGGCTCGACTTTTTTTATTGAATACGTTAAATTTTCATGTGCATAAAAGGAAAGAAAATTAAGGTGGTGGGTCTTCGGTATTGGCGGGTCGATGCACCGATGCCATTATGCTGACTCGGTAAGTGTGGTTAGCACTTCGCCAACAGAAGTCCGGTGCGCCAGCAGGCAAGAGTATGCAGGAGTATGCTTCGTGCACCAAGCATTGAGGCATACAATAGGTCTGACCGGTAGTGCTTTACTGGTTTAGAGGTGTGCGAGGCCCAACCCACCTCTTCCATCTGCCACTACGGAGGTATCCTGGGAGGTTACGGCTCCAGAAAGGGGGAACTAAAGGTCTGTGTACACAGAGTCGGGTGGGTTAGTTGCACTTGCATGATCACTTCATACCCACTTGCATGTCATAACATCATCATTGCATTTAACCCCTGACACCTAAGGTATAAGTGGAATGGGACGCTTATACATTAGGACTTGCAAAATGACCCCTTTGTCTATAAGCTTGTGTGGGCAAGTTTATAATTTTGGTCATTTTTGATATATATATATACTGCTATTTGATAACCGATACCCCAACGTATAAATTAGTATGAGACTTTTTATACGATAGGAGTCTTGCAGAAGACCCCTTGGCTTATGTATTCTCATATAAGTGAAGGTTACTTTTCATATTTCGTCTTATGGCCATTATTTATTATAGAATTGCTAGATTAGTTCCGCTGCCACCTGATTCTTTTGATTTAATCTCCACCTTCATTTCCTTCCCTTTCTTCCTCTCCGTTCAGTACCTAGGAGCCATGGGGGAAGGGGTAGGGGATGATAGGGCTTAGTCTTTATGACTAAAAGTTTTCGAACCGCATCATTTTAGGGAATCGTGGAGCTCAGCATGGGGGAGCAGCCCCAGAGACCGGTGCGCTTGGAGATCGGGCAGTCTAGCTCCGGAGTTCATACAGCCGGGACCGTGAGTCTCGACCCTGAGTAAATGTTCTGTTTTTGCTTCCGCATGAGTGATTTGTAGTGAGGACATGATGTAGCGGGCATAAGCCCGTATTTTAGTACTCTAATATATTATTCTGTGGACACTCCCTTCGTGGAGACTTTTATTTCTATATATGTGATCTATGTGGACTGGTTGTTCTCTATTTCCTTGCTGCGGTTATGATCGATTTCGCCGGCAGGATCGGCGCTTTGTAGTAACGGCCTTCTAGGGCGTGAAGGAGTCACCGCAAAGGGGCGGTTCTGGGCCTAAGACCCCGCTGTCTAAAAAGGAAAAAAATGGGGTCTTACAAATCTGGGTCAAGAACACCTAACCTTTCTTTTCAGGAAAAGAAAAGCTGAGCAAAAAGGGAATCTAAAGATTCTACTAGAGAGCATTATCTCACAAAATCATCTTCAGTCCCCATCACCAGCTCCTCAGAAAGATTCTCTTTTTTGTTTATATCTTTGAATCTTTGTAGTTTATAAAATTTCTCAAAGCATACTTGTACATCTGCTGAAGATTTATAATTCAGTAAGATTTCTTTGTACTAATTGTCCTATCTTTGTAAATAGTATCCTCACCCAAATAGGGGGAGATTGTTGGAACCCTAGTTCTGATTTGGGCAAGGATTACTATTAGGATCATTAGATTGACCCATCATATATAGTTAAGGGTCATAGGATTATTTCCAGGGCCATTTCTTTAGAAGACTTAGAGACAGAAGATTCCATAGAAATTAAGTTTTGGCAAAGGAGACAATTCAGTTCGATGATAGTCGAACTCAGCTCGACGAATGCCTTCCTCGGCTCGATGAAATCAAGGCTCAGGTCGATAAAATACTTGCTGAGCTCGACGATTTCATTACAATTATTTCAGGCAGTTACATATTTCTAGAAGGAGAATTAATCTCAGGCTAATCTCTTAGAAGGCAATATATTCAAATAAGATTAAATTCAGGCTGTTATGAATTCAACATTTAATGCAATACATTCCAATGAAATATAGCTGTTTAGAGGTAACATTAAATGTGATTTATTTCCCAAGTAAAATTTTCTGTCTCAAGAAATGCTCAAGCTATTTCATATATGTGAAATCTGCCTAGCCATTCAGATATAGAGAAGAAGTTTTTCAATCTTAAGGATACACATCCAGGCTATATTATTATAGAGATTCTTACAGAGTTCTTCACCATTAGCTTCAGGCTTTTAAGGGACAACCATTCAATATCAATCCAGAAAGCTTCTGAAGATCAAAAGCAATCTGAAGGCCTATACCCTGAAGCAAAGGTTCCACTTCAGAACTATTCTATATCTCAGGGGGAGATTTGACAACATCATCAAATCCACTAGTCTTCTCTAAGATTATTGACAGAGAAGATCATCATATTTATTTCCATTTCATGTGTAAAAGGGTTCCTTAACTCCCTTCAAAAGTTATTCCTTTTGGTTGTCAAGTCTCCTGATCAAAAGAATTGGTTTAGTTTTGGGCACCTGGTCAAAAGCTCAAAGCGTTGAGAGATCTCCCTTGAAATAGATCTTGTGGTGATAGGGCACCTTAGCAAAAGCCTGTGGTGGCAGGGCGCCTGATCAAAAACCTGTTAGTGGATTTCTACTAGGGTGGTAGAAGAGTGGAAGTACCTAAGTTTAGGGGAACCACTATAAATTCTTTGTGTCGTTTGGTTTGCTTTTTTGCTTTCTATTTATGTGCTGAATTTTTTCTTTCTATATATACATATATATATATACACTCTGGAGTTAAGACAGATCTATCCCTCATTTTCACTCAGCGTACTCGACGCATCCTAAATCCAGAATTATTCTATGTCAAATTCTTCTTATGCGTCGAGTATCACTCAACGCACTCGACGCCTGCCCACCAGTCGACGTACTCAATGCTTCGTCGAGTCCAGTCGTCGCACTCAACGTTTTTTGAGGCCAGAACTCTTCTAAATGAAATTCGTCCTATTAGTCAAGTATCACTCGATGCCTGTCCATAAGTCGACGCATTCAATGCTTCATCAAGTCCAGTCGACCCACTTGACCTCTTTTGAGTCCAAAACACTTCTAAGTGAAATTTTCCCTATTAGTCGAGTATCACTCGACGCCTGTTACCAGTGCACCCTGAGCTTGAGTCAAGTTTCCTGACTAAAAACACGTGCGAGGGGCTAGCACAAATTGGTACGTTACAATGGATACTTGGAGAGTTAATATATTATTGTAATAAATACATGAAAGCATAATTGTTTGTGGATGCTGGATTATAAGGAAGGAATCCGATGAGGTTAATCTCATGGCTATGAAAAATGTTGAATCGTGATCTCAAGTGTTTGATGGGATAATTTGTATAGTCCAGTGCTTAGAGTGTGTCTCCCTATGGGTAGCAGTATGGGATTGGTATGTTGTTATAGGTGGCTTGCCACCTGTGTTGATGTTGAGCCCTGGAGTGCTTGGGAGCACAAAAATGTGAAAGGGTGTAAGTGCATGAGTACTTGACCGCACTAGATTGGTAATGATGATAAGGGACTAAGTGTGGATCCTTTGAGTGCTATTGAGCACTGGATTGGTAATGATGAAAAGGGACTCGGTTGGAGCCCTTGGATGTTAATGACAAGGCCATGTGAAATTGCATGCAGTGTGAGTTGACACGCGGTGTCATAATCCAAGGTTAAGGATAATAGGTCTATGGGCTCACAAGTTATGTAACATCCCTCAGACAACTAGACCCCCTAGGAGTGGTTTTATCATGACTAGGTCATGACAAAACCATTGAAGCCCAAAAAGACCAAGTGGACTTAGGAATAAAGGTGATTGGGATGAATGGTCTGCAAATTGTAGATTCCTAAACCTTAGTTTAGGATGACAATGTGGCTTCACCATGACTCTAAGACCACACAATGACCTCACCTATCTATTAAAAGGTCGTAAGGGTTCACTTGAGTCAACCCAGGATGGCCAAGTTGACCAAGGATCACCTTAGGCCTAAATAGGGCAAGGTGCCCTAACTAAGGGCAATGTGTCGTTAATGAGCCCAACCAACACTACCAAGGTCTTCCTTGACCTAAAGAGGGGTCAATGGGTCACCAAAGATACATTGGGGTCAACCATAGAGCTTGAGTTGACCTAAATCAACCCTAACCCTAAATGGGTCAAACTGACCCACATAGGGTCAATTGACCTACCCTTAGCCAAGTGGACCCCACCCATACCCTCCTAAACCTAGAGTGAGCTAAATGGGTCACCAAGGACCCATTGGGGTCAACCCTAGTGTCTAAGTTGACCAATGTAACCTCAAACCCCAAAGTGGTCAAAGTGCCCTTAATAATGGTCAAGTAACCTTCAAGGTGCCAAGTCAACCCTACTCATCCCTACCTAGACCCTAGGGGAGGACAATTGGCCACCAAGGACCCATTGATGGTGACACAAAAGGTCAATTTGACCAAAGTAAACCCTAAGCTAGGTCAGGTCAAACCTAGCTCAAAAATGGCTAACCCAAGCTCAGGCCCTTAGTCACTTGGGCTAACCACTTTATAATATCTTAGTGGTCTGCATTTAGGCTAGGGCCATGAACAAAATCGGCCATGAGGGGCAGGAGAGAGAAAGCTTCAATTCCCCTTTAATGGAGAAGAGAGAAAAGGTGAAAGTGGAAAGTTGTTGACCTAAATCACCTAGAGGGGGGTGAATAGGTGAATCGTGCGTTTGTTTACGGAATAAAAATATAGAGATCTAGCGCACGCAATCAAGCAATCACAAAAGGACACAAAAGATTTATAGTGGTTCCCCGTCCATGGGTACGCCCACTTTACCTCACCGTTCTAGCAAATCACTAGATCCGGCTACTCCACTATCTCGGATTGCAAACCAATCCTATGCCTCAGAACAACGTTCCTACAAATTCGATCCAAACGGATCTAAACTCGGAAGATAAAACTTCCTACCACTCAGAGATAAATCTCCTATAAAGAAAATTGTTTGAATAAAAGTTACAAAAAAAAATATCTATGATCTGGATCTTGGTCTTCGTCTTCTTCGTTGAGAACTTTAGGCTTGATCAAAAAAGGTAGAAGAAGGCTGGACTATTTTCCAAGAACCTGAGTTCTGAAATCACCACGATTAATGAGAAATTCATAAGTCGTTGAAGCATGATCGGATCGGATGATTGTTCTTGATCTTGGATCGATCTAGGTAGCAGCGCTTGAGAGAACGTTGATCCAAAACTTTCTTCCAGAAAATGCTAATGGCGGCGGCGACCGGATGATTGAGAGATTAGGTTTTCAGGAATACTTTCTTAACAAGGATGGACGAGATTTTTTCTGTAATAACTTATGTAATTAGTCAAATCTGAAATGATCTATATATAGTCGATCTCCAACGGTCAAAATTATAATTAAGGATGACACGTGGACCAATCAGAAAAGACTATTTCGAAATCTCCGTCAAAACTAGACTTAGAGAATTTTCAGGAAAAGGAGGTACTTAGTTCTCGAGAGGTCGAAATAGTTCTCGAGAACTATGTACTGACCTTTCGAAAAATATGGCAAGATCTCGATCACTGAACTTTTGGAAATGGCCTTGGACTTCTCGAGAACTTGGAATTATAGTTCTCGAGAACTATGTTGACTTTTCAAGAACTAAAACACTTACTCAAAAACTTATATAGAACTTCTCGAGAACTTAACAAAACTTTTCGAGAGCTTAAAGGAAACTTCTCAAAAACTTGGTTAGCACTTCTCGAGAACTTAGTCAGAACTTTTCGAGAACTTTACTTAGAGTCAATTGCTAGAGAAAAAATTCTGAACTGAGAACTTATCGAGAAATTTGTTAACCAGTTCACGAGAACTCTATCGACTTCTCAAGAACTTCTAGTCTAGTTCTCGAGAACTTAGCTAGAGTCCAATCCTGATGAGAACGGCAGAACTTTTCGAGAGCTAAGGAGTACTTATCGAGAACTTCTATAGTAGTTCTCGAGAACTTTGTTAACTTCTCGAAAATTTCTACTTAGAGGAATTCTAGCTGTCCTGACTTCTCGAGAAGTAAAGTCTGAGCCTCTCGAGAACTATATACTACTTCTCGAGAACTTTGAAGGTACTTCTCGAGAGATGGACATAGAAAAATTTCTTTAAGAATTCCATGTAAGATCTCCTTCTGGTCTTGTCTCCATCTTGTGTTCCAAAGTTTGAATATAAAGTGTATCCCAATTCAGAGGCTACACATGAGTCAACACCTTGGATCACTTAGTGAGGGATTACACTGAGTGGTCCTGTGTTTCTGACCCACTGTAGACTGACATTGTTCTACACTTAGAACTGAAAATCTGCAAACACACAACTGGAATACACATGTCAAATACACCTTAATTCATCTTAGTGCAAAGGGTGACTTCATGCAAATCTGGGTTATTGTGGAGACAATACCCAATAATCTCCCCCTATTTGTAGAAGTCAGAACCCTTTGTACTAATGTGAATTATTATAATAAAAATAGAGCAAGAATAATGGAAAGTAAAAGCAGTAAAACACAGAAAGAAAATTAGAACTTATAATTAGGCAAAACTAGGAAATTGTATATATATCAAAAATCTTTTAGAGTTTTAATCAACATTCATTTCATAGTTCTTAACACCATAATCATCAAGAATCATTTCTAGTCTCGTGTTGCTTGTACTTCTTAGCCTGTTGTCTCCTGTAGTAGCTGAATGGTTTGGGATAGTACCTTGGAGGCTTTGGAGGAGCTTTGGGATTGTTCTTACCATATTCTCTATCATATAGTTTCCTTTTAGTCAATGACTTCTCATATAATTCCCATTCTGAATAGCTATAATGCAGGCTCCTTTCCTCATTCAGATTTATTACAAGTTGTAGTGTATCATGAATTAGAGATTTTGATGTAGGGCTTCATACTTCTGCACACTCTTGGGCTTTTCTCTTTTCTGCTTTTGGCTGAGGAGCTGATCTGCTGGCAGAAGGTCACTCCCCATACTTCCTTTTCTTTGGGATATGAATTTCTGGAAGATCTTCAGGTATTACATCATCCCAGACATGAGAGTATGAAGATGGAGGAGGTTCCTGATCTTCAGGCCTAGGAGAGAAGGTTGGATACTGAGGTTGAGGCATTTGGGGTTGAGCCACTTGGCTCGAAGTGCCTTCAGCAAGAGGATTGAGGTTTTGAGGAATCACATTTGGGTCTGCTTGAAAGTCTGGGAATATCTGATTATGCACCCATACTGCTGTATCATAAGTGTGGAGTTTTACAAATTGAATCTGTTTAAGAACACCTTTATTGATCTCAGTAATTTTGGCAGTCCACATAGATTTTGCTTCATCATTAAGCTTTTCAACTTGTTGTTTGACAATATCCTCCCCCTTTATGACTTCTACAGTTAGTTTGTCTATTGCATCCTCTTTGAAGGTGCCAACCTCATTGCATACCTTCATAACATTTTCCTCTGCTCTTTTGTCCAGTTGAATCTGATTGTTTGTAAGAGTAACTGACTGGTCCATAACTCGTCCAATACTTGTGATAGTATGATCTAAAGCCTTTCCTCCTATTCTGAATAGTTCTTTAAGCTGATCAGTGTTTACCTGAATTTTCGCGAAGCCTTTACTCATCTCTTGTGCCAAGGCAGTGACTTTCTTCTAAATGTCCTTAAGAGATTCATCAAAATATTTCCTTTATTCAGAGAGCATTTCTTCGATCTTGAAAAGAATATCTGTATTCACCATCACAGGAGCAGCAGCAGAAGTACAAGTAGCTTTAGGAATGGAAGAAATTTGAGCTGGGGGGCATCTGATAAGGTGGTGGAGGCAGAAGCATTGGTATAAGAAGCTGGAGGAGGAGGGGCTTGCCATGGAGGCAGTTCTGCTAGAACAACAGAGCTCTTAGCTCTTACAGTGTTATGGACTGGATCACCTTCCTCATCAATGAACCTAGGAAGGTTGAAGTCTAGATTCCTGAGAGGTGGTTCTACCTCCTCAGGAACTAGCTCATCCTCTCTAGATAGCAGAATGGTTTTTAGAGAAGTGGATACATGTACATGGGATTGAGGAGGAGAATGAGTACCTTTAGATGAAGAGTGGGGGGATGGAGTATCTTTTGGTAGATCAGTAGTGACATCCTTTGGAAGAGGAGGAAGTGGGTCTTTAGCTGAGAGTTCCTTGATCATTCTATCTATGGCTTCATCTGTATCTTTAAGTACCTCTTGAGC
This sequence comes from Platanthera zijinensis, assembly GCA_039513925.1. Lineage (NCBI taxonomy): Eukaryota > Viridiplantae > Streptophyta > Magnoliopsida > Asparagales > Orchidaceae > Platanthera > Platanthera zijinensis. The sequence continues at coordinate 86,259,634 of CM077082.1, forward strand.
TGGTAGTTTTGAGTGGGTAGACATTGGAGAAGCCTCCCTGGGGCTCTCTAGTGGAGTAGGTATCCTTATGACTGAGGTAGAAGGTGCAGCTCCCCCTCTATTGCAGCACCAGATGGTTCAGCAACATGATGTTGAGGTGGAGATGGAGTCTTGACCTATGCGACAGTAACATCAACTTCCTAGACTAGCTATTAGGGTTCTTCAACTTTAGTGCCCATCTTCTGATTGAGGTAACTGAGATTTTCTTCAGATGATGGACTGGTGTACCTTTGGAGATTTTGATAGTTACTGGATCAATCTCACTCAACAACAATGAGATTATCCTTGCAAACTTTGGTTCATGAATGTTATCCCTTATCGTTTCAAAGATTATCATTCCAAACTGAAAACTCTTCCTGCGGATTATAGCTGTCATAACTCCAAACAAATCGTGTGAAATGAAACTTACAGAACCTGTGATGCACCATAGAATTTTCCTAATGATGTCAATGAGGAGTTTGCCCACATCATCTAGCAAATTTCTCCTGAAGGAGTGGTATTCCTCTGAAATTCCACAGAGGGAATAGGCTCTGTTATAATCTTCTAGAGTGAGGTCATCTTCCTCATCCACAATAGGTAATTTAATAAGTTGAGAAACTTTATGCTTGTCAAGCTTGATCTTGATTCCCTTGACCTTAGTCTTCAAGATTGTTCCTTCCTCCTTATCTTGGCATTTTTGAAGAACTCCTCTACCTCTGGAAATACTATCTTCACTTGCTCTGTTAGAACGAACATGAGACCTACTGTCTCGAGAAGTAACAGCAAATTCTTGAAGTCGTCGGAGATGTCGGCCATGCCTGCAACCACGAGTTCACTCCCAATCCCCATCTTAGAACTGTAAGCCATTTGGGATGAAGACAGCGACGAACTGAGTGGAGAGACAGTGGCAGAGACGGGGGTTTCGGTCGGCGGAAGATGAAGAGGTGCGGTAGAAATTTTGAAATGACGGTTGATTTCAAAGGGATTTAGATATATATAGTATCCTAATTAAGTTAATTATAAGTCTAATTAGCCATAAATTAGGGCATAAATCATGAAGTTTACAAAATTACAGAGTTGAGAAATTTCGGCAGAAGGTCGGTCCACCTCTCGAGAAGTAGGGTTAACTTTTCGAGAAGTGGCCGAGAAGTTTTCGAGAAGTTTAGAAAGTTTTCGAGAACTGGGGTCTAGCGTTTTCGAGACAGAAGGTGACTTTTCGAAAACTATCTTCCAGAGTTCTCGAAGGACTGATGGACTTCTCGAGAACTAGTTCTCGAGAACTTACAGTGAACTTTTCGAGAAGTTAAAGGACTTTTCGAGAAATTAAGACACTTTTCGAGAGGAATTTTCTGCCTCTCGAGAAGTTGACTTAATTTTTCGAGAAGTGACTTCAACTTTTTGAGAAATTTAAGTGAGTTTTCGAGAACTCCCGTCTACTTAGTAAAATCTGACCTTTAAGGTGAATCCTTGATTCTTGAGCCTTTGAGCTGACTACTTTAGCTTAATCCTCCTTGTTCAGCAACCCAAGTTCAGTTTTGAAGAAATTGAACTTGGTCTCATCCAGCGACTTGGTGAAGATATCTGCAACCTGCTGGTCTGTAGGTACATACCTCAGATCTACATCCCCTTGCTCCACATGCTCCCGGATGAAGTGGTATTGCAGCTCGATGTGTTTAGTCCGGCTGTGTGAGACTGGGTTGTTTGCAATTGCGATGGCGCTGGAGGAGTCACAGAATAGGGGAATATCCTTGATCTTCATGTTGTAATCCTCCAGTTGGTGCTTCAGCCAAAGCAACTGTGCACAACAACTACCGACAGAAATGTATTCTGACTTGGCCGTTGAGATTGTGACACAGTTTTGCTTCTTGCTGCTCCATGAGATGAGTCTTCTTCCTAGGAACTGACACGTCCCTAACGTGCTTTTCCTGTCAACTTTGCTTCCTGCAAAGTCAGCATCTGAAAAACCAATTAGTTCACTATCATTGCTTCTCGGGTACCATAAGCCAAGATTTGGTGTACCTTTAAGGTATCTCAAGATCCATTTTGCATCAGCATAATGAGATTCCTTACAGTTCACTTGGAATCTAGCACATACACATGTGGAGAACATTATATCTGGTCTACTGGCAGTAAGGTAGAGCAAGGATCGCACTATGCTTCTATACTTGGTTTCATCGAAAGGTTTCCCTTTCTCATCCTTGTCCAGAGACATAGCTGAGGCCATTAGAGTCCTCATAGAGGTTGCACTCTCCATTCCGAATTTCTTAAGTAACTCCTTGGTGAACTTGGTCTGAGAGATGAAGATCCCATCTTCAGATTGTTTCACCTGAAGTCCTAAGAAATACTTCAGCTCTCCCATACTGCTCATTTCGAACTTCCCTTGCATAAGTTTGGAAAACTTTTTGCAGAGGTTGTCGTCAGTAGAGCCAAATATGATGTCATCGACATAGATTTACACTAGCAAAATCTTGCCTTTAATTTCCCTGAGAAACAATGTCTTGCCTATCTTTCCCCTCATGAATTTATTCTCGAGGAGAAAGCTAGACAGCGTTTCGTACCAAGCCCGAGGGGCTTGTTTCAAACCATACAGTGCCTTCGATAATAAATTAACATAATCAGGATGGTTAGAATCAACAAAACCTAGGGGTTGTTCCACATACACTTCTTCCTTTATGTTACCATTCAGGAAGGCGGACTTCACGTCCATTTGGTAGACGGTGAAGCCCTTCAGTACAACGTATGCTAGAAATAGTCTGATGTCCTCCAGCCTTGCCACTGGAGCGTAGGTCTGGTCAATATCGATCCCTTCTTCTTGACGATATCCTTTAGCAACGAGTCTGGCCTTATTCTTTATGATCGTCCCATCCTCGTCCATCTTGTTCCTTTAGACCCATTTTGTTCCGATGACATTCTTATCTTTGGGCCTAGGAACAAGTGTACAAACTTTGCAACGTTTGAACTGATTTAGCTCTTCTTCCATGGCAAAGATCCATGATGCGTCTACGTTTGCTTCTTCAATCTTCTTTGGTTCAACCTGCGAGAGGAAGCTTAGATAAAGATTCTCGTTAGCTGTACCTCGACGAGTTCTGACACCGACTCGGGGGCCTCACATGATTTTGTCCATAGGGTGATCCTTTAGGTGCTTGAGCTCAGGATCTCTAGTATCTGGAAGTTCTTCAGCCGTTGGTGTGACTTCATTATGTTGGACAATCTCCTCATCTTGATCAGCTGCCTCTTCAATGGGGTTTGGAGAGGTGATCTCGAAGAACTGTTCATTTCTATCTTTGGTGGGTTCATCCAAGTTTATTTCCTTAATTCTTGTACCTGCAGCTTCAACACGCACACTAGACGATTCGCTTTACAGCAAGCTCGTCTCATCAAATACAACATGTATCGATTCTTCAACGACCAGACTTTTTCTTTTAAAAATCCTATATGCCTTACTGTGGTTGCTATATCCTACAAAAATACCTTCAAAACTCTTCTCACCGAACTTGGTAGTATGATACTTGCCGTTGTTAAGCACGAAGCATTTACAGCCAAAAATTCTAAAATATGAAACTGTTGGTTTCCTGCATTTTAGAAGTTCATACAGTGTCATATCATGGTTCTTGTTTATGATGGCTCGGTTTTGCATGTGGCATGCAGTATTGACCGCTTCAGCCCAGAAGTACTCTGGTAGTGAAGCATCACTTAGCATGGTCCTGCAGGCCTCTATGAGTTTTCTGTTCCTTCTCTCGGCTACTCCATTTTGGTGTGGAGTACGGGGAGAGGAAAACTCCTGAAAGATACTTAGGCTTTCACAGAATTATGTCATGGCTCCAGATTTTAACTCTGTTCCATTGTCACTTCTTATTTTTACTACGGAATAGTTTTATTCATTCTAGATTTGCCTGACAAAATTAGTAAAGATATCGAAGGTATCTGACTTGTGTTTCAGAAAGAACACCCACACAAAATGCGAGTAGTCATCAACAATAACCAACGTATAATCCTTACCTCCTAAGCTTCTAACTTGTAGTAGACCGAACAAGTCCATACGTAGCAGGTGTAAACACCTGTTAGAGTTTTTGCCTATAGTGCTTTTGAAGGTAACCCTTGTTTGCTTGCCTTTTACGCATGCATGAAATGGTCTCTCTTTGACATGCTTGAAATTCGGGGCATCACACACTAAGTTCTGGGAGAATAATTTATTAATAGTTTTAAAATTAATTTGTGCTAGTCTCTTGTGCAATTGGTCAACAAGAGATGCACTATCTTTAGCCAAAAGACACACTGGTGTGGAAGAATATATACAAATAAAATTTAAGCAAAACACATTCCTGCTTCGAGTGCCTGATAGAATTGTTTCGATATTGTCAACAGATTTTATCAAGCACTTGTCAGCATGGAATTCAACTACGTATCCTTTGTTACATAGTTGGCTTATACTGGTGAGATTGTGTTCCAATCCTTCAACATAGGCTACATCCGAAAAGGATACGCTACCGTTAGAAATCATACCATAGCCTTTGGTAATTCCTCGGTCTAAACCTCCAAAGTTGACCTTTGGTCCGTTCAACACGGGTGAAAAATTCTGGAGTAGGCTCCTCGTCCCGGTCATATGCCAAGAGCATCCACTGTCCAAGTATAATATTGGCATTTTGGTGGTCTTTGGACATACATGCAATCATATTTTTCTTAGCCTTTGGAACCCAAACATATTTGGGTCCTTGGTCTCAGGTTATATTGCTCCCCCTACGAGTATTAGCCTCATGAGTGGTCATTCTCATGTTGCAAACTTGAGGAGTTGCATCATTTCTAGGATTAAACAAACAATCTGTGGCAAAGTGGCCAACTCTACCACATCACCGACAGTCGAATCTGTTGTATCTTTGCCTTCTAAACTCCTGCTTGACCTTCTTGGATGGAGGTCCAGCCGGGTTAGCATTGTTGGAGGAGGAGGCTTCATGATGATTGCAGCTACATGAAGTCTTCTCCTTCATAGGCTTTTCCACAACAGGTTTTACTTTTGGTGGTTTCTGGAAGTTGTGACCATGAATATAGGGACTATAGCCCTGAAGAATCACTTCTTCATAAGGTGCCTTAAAGACACTTTCTCCAAAGTTACGGGGGCGAGTCCAACCTTGGTACCTTGACTTGGGCTTCTCCGGGGTCGGCCTAGAGAAGTGTCCATAGGTGGACTCATAGTCGAATTCGTTCGTAGGAAAGATCACTTTCTTGAACGATACTGGCACCAAAGGAGCTTTCCCTTTTTCTTCGGCGAAGGCCTTCTTGGCATTCTTATTCTTTCTCCTGGCCTTGTTTCTCCTAGAAGATTTACTAGGAGCGGCAACATGGCCTAGTCCAGCTCCTTTGGCCTTAGCTGAGAATTCAACAACGAGTGAAAGAACTGTCTTAGGCTTAGAGAAACTTTCAACAAGTTTCTTCTCAACCTCGTGTTGTTTTTCCAACTCTTTGATGATTTCATCTTTAAGGTCGAGGTGCTTGAGAGCCTGATTGTATTCCTTAATAGCAAGATTGAAGTTCTCCTGAAGAGTGTTAGTCTTAGCGACTTCTTCTCTCAGGCTGCTCTCAGAAGCCTTAAGAGACTTAATCTCTTTGGCCTGAGTTTTCACAACTCGATGACACTTGTCGTAAGTTATGATTAACTCCTTGTACTGGGCCATAAGTTAAGACTCATCGTTTGAAGAGCTGTCCTCATTTTCATGGTTAGAACTTTCAGATTCAGAGAGAGGAGTATGATAATTTACCTCCCCAGTAAACTGGGGCTCTTGTTCATCATCTGATTGGGCCATGAGGCCAAAATAAGCTTCCACTTCTTCACCTGACTCAGATGAGTCAGAGTCACTGAGAGTTTTGCCCTTCTTGGCCACCAGGCTCTTCTCAGTTCTCTTCTTATGGTATTGGGATTTCTTTTCCTCTCTTCTGCCACCTTCCTTCTTTTTGTGGGGGCAGTCAGCTATGGCGTGACCTGGCTTGTTGCAACAGTAGCAAACGATGTCAGTAGAAATCTGTTTGTTCTGTTTAGAATTATACCTGTCATGGCTACCCGAGCCTTTCTTTCTTTGATCATTGTCATGTCATGATCTTCGGTATGAGGCATCCTTGCCTCTGCATTGCTTCTTCTTGTTCAAGAATTTCTTGAACTGTCATGAAAGTAATTAGAACTCTCCATCAGATAGTTCTGATCCTGAGGAGCTTGGCTCGGAGCTTTCTTCTTCACTGACTTCTTGAGCTGGTGCTGGTTGGGTAGCTTTTCCCTTCCTTGAACTATCAGCCTTTAATGCAGTATGCTTCTCTTTCAATGAGAAGCGACTTTTCTCTTCTTCAGCTTTCCTGGAGTTTATTTGCAGTTCATAGGACATCAGCTTCCCAAACAAATTTTTTGAATCTGTCTCTGCTAGTCTCCCAAACTCCCGAATGGCACAGACTTTGTTGTCCCATTACTTAGTGAGAGATCTCAGAAATTTATCGTTCAACTCTCCATTTGTGAAGACTCTGCCATACACTCTTAGGCCATTCACTATCTTGAAGAAATTTTCAAAGGTGTCAGCAACGGTCTCCTTTGGTCCTTGTCTGAAGGCTTCATATTTTTGGTTCAGAAGGGACCTTCTATCATCCCTCACTTCTTCAGTGCCTTCCATAAGAGTAATTAGAGATTGCCACATCTCTTTAGCTGATTGGCAGTGAATCAGTTTTTGCAACATTGAGTCATCGACTGCACTTGCTATAATGTTTTTAGCCTTTTGTCAAAAGAGACAAGTGCTGTCTCGTCCTTATCCAGATCCATCAATTTCTTGGGAACCTTTTTGGTTGGATCTATGGTGGAGACGGTCATAGGAACATGGGGACCTTCTTCGACAATCATGAAGATCCGGGGGTCCACAGCTTCCATGAAGAATTTAATTCTTTCTTTCCACATGGGAAAATTGTTCTTTGTACACAGGGGAAGCTTGGCGAAATCTTTGACTTTTTCCATTGCTAGATTGAGTAACAACATTCAGAAACAGGAACATGATCAAGGTGTTAACCTTTTAACAATGAACCTTCCTCTGATACCAATTGAAAGTGGAAAGTTGTTGACCTAAATCACCTAGAGGGGGGTGAATAGGTGAATCATGCATTTGTTTACGGAATAAAAATTTAGAGATCTAGCGCACGCAATCAAGCAATCACAGAAGGCACAAAAGATTTATAGTGGTTCCCCGTCCTTGGGTACGTCCACTTTACCTCATCGTTCTAGCAAATCACTAGATCCGGCTACTCTACTATCGCAGATTGCAAACCAATCATACGCCTCGGAACAACGTTCCTACAAACTCGATCCAAACGGATCTACACTCGGAAGATAAAACTTCCTACCACTCGGAGATAAATCTCCTACAAAGAAAATTGTTTGAATAAAAGTTACAAACAAAAATATCTCAGATCTGGAACATTGTCTTCGTCTTCTTCGTTTATAACTTTAGGCTTGATCAGAAAAGGTAGAAGAAGGCTGGACTATTTTCCAAGAACCTGAGTTCTGAAATCACCACGATCAACGAGAAATCCATAAGTCGTTGAAGCACGATCAGATCAGATGATTGTTCTTGATCTTGGATCGATCTAGGTAGCAGGGCTTGATAGAACGACGATCCAAAACTTTCTTCCAGAAAACGCTAATGGCGGCGGCGGCCGGATGATTGAGAGATTAGATTTTCAGGAATACTTTCTTAACAAGGACGGACGAGATTTCTCTCTAATAACTTATGTAATTAGTCAAATCTGAAAGGATCTATATATTGTCGATCTCCAACGGTCATAATCATAATTAAGGATGACACGTGGACCAATCAGAAAAGACTATTTCGAAATCTCCGTCAAAACTGGACTTAGAGAATTTTCAGGAAAAGGAGGTACTTAGTTCTCGAGAGGTCAAAATAGTTCCCGAGAACTATATACTGACCTTTCGAAAACTATGGCAGGATCTCGATCACTGAACTTCTGGAAATGGCCTTGGACTTCTCGAGAACTTTGAATTATAGTTCTCGAGAACTATGTTGACTTTTCGAGAACTAAAACACTTACTCGAAAACTGATATAGAACTTCTCGAGAACTTATCAGAACTTTTCGAGAGCTTAAAGGAAACTTCTCGAAAACTTGGTTAGCACTTCTCGAGAACTTAGTCAGAAGTTTTCGAGAACTTTACTTAGAGTCAATTGCTAGAGAAAAAATTCTGAACTGAGAACTTCTCAAGAACTTTGTTAACCAGTTCTCGAGAACTCTATCGACTTCTCGAGAACTTCTAGTCTAGTTCTCGAGAACTTAGCTAGAGTCCAATCCTGAAGAGAAGGGAAGAACTTTTCGAGAGCTAAGGAGTACTTCTCGAGAACTTCTATAGTAGTTCTCGAGAACTTTGTTAACTTCTCGAAAATTTCTACTTAGAGGAATTCTAGCTGTCCTGACTTCTCGAGAAGTAAAGTCTGAGCCTCTCGAGAACTATATACTACTTCTCGAGAACTTTGAACGTACTTCTCGAGAGATGGACATAGAAAAATTTCTTTAAGAATTCCATGTAAGATCTCCTTCTGGTCTTGTCTCCATCTTGTGTTCCAAAGTTTGAATATGAAGTGTATCCTAATTGAAAGGCTACACATGAGTAAACACCTTGGATCACTCAGTGAGGGATTACACTGAGTTGTCCCGTGTTTCTGACCCACTGTATACTGACATTGGTCTACACTTAGAACTGAAAATATGCAAACACACAACTGGAATACACATGTCAAATACACCTTAATTTATCTTAGTGCAAAGGGTGACTTCATGCAAATCTGGGTTATTGTGGAGACAATACCCAACAAAAGGAGGTAAAGGCCATTCATGGCTTAGGGAGGCCAAGGCCACCTTTATCGGCTGGATTCAACTCCTCTGGGGAAGAGGAGAAGTTTCCAGCCATTTCCCGACCACCATAAGGTAGGTTCACTGATGGTTAAAACTCGCGGCGCCCCGCGGGTATGGGTTTTTGTTTATTTATTTAAAGGAAAAGCGGTGGTTATGTTTATTTGAAAGAAAGGCGGGGCGCGCAGATTTATTTTATATAATAGAGGGTTTTAGACCGAGTTTTAACGAATGGTAGCCAAGTGCACTTATCGCGTGTAGTACAGGATAATCCCGTGTGGAGGAATATCGGGGTCGTATTGTTCTCGGGGTCGGCTTAGCTATATCTACTCTTTCCCTGAAAGCCTATTATTCTACCGATAATATTTGAGTTTGAATTATATAATTAATGGCGAACATAAAAATAAATATAATACAGAAAATGAAAGCAGGAAATAAAGTGCAGAAGGCCGAAGAAGAACTCGGTGCGATGATATCAAAAAGAGAGTTTGAACTAAAATAACTTTTAATAAAAAGAGATCCTAAATTTCAAATTAATTAAGGCGGAGACTCGGCCGTGGAGGTTCCACAAAAATGAGCACACCTATCTCTAGGTAATATCGCTCACCTGAACGCTAAGACTATTCGACCGATCACTAGACCGACGAAGGATTCCTCTTAACGCCCACATTACGCAAAGAACCCCGCTATTGGGCAGGGAACCCAATCCGGTAGAGTCGCGCGCCCCCTCTCTTGAGGGGTTAGCGCGGAGCTCTCTTTACCCAAGGGTGATCGGTCCATACGTGTAGCCTCTCGGCGTTGCGTATGGATAACGAAAATAGAGCCCGCACATTGATATGCGGCCCTGCGCGTCGTTAACCCGAGGCAAACCTTAAGAAATTTAATTAAACTGAAAAACAGGACCTTTAATTATTTAAAGCTACTTTATCTGTCCCAATGCTCTTCGATATTGAGGGCTAAGGGCGATTAGCCACTCATCGGAATGGGGACACTTACACTAGAAAGCAATAAAGAAAGCTGTAAAGAAAGCAGTAAGAAAGCAGTAAATGAAAGCTGAAAATTGCAAGTCCTACTCAAACGAGTAGGACTGAAGAAAGCAATAAATGCGAATCCCGGCTCAAATGAGTGGGCGGGGGTAAATTAATCTCATACACGCACACACTCTATAGAAATTAAAATCACACACACGCACTCTACATAAAAGTAAATACACACACACACACAAAGTTTTCCTACTCAAGTGAGTAGGAAGAAAATAAAAGCAATAAAAAACAAGTCCCACTCAAACGAGTGGGCGGGAAATGAAAGCAGAGCGCCATTTAACTCTTAAAGAGTAGGCGGAAATAAATGCATATGCACACACGCACTCTACAGAAATTGAAATAAAGCAATAAAACCTAACTCATACACGCACGCACACTTGCAAAAAACATAAGAAAAACAAAGTTGCTGAAAAATTAAAACAACTGCATTTCTACCGCTAGAATGCGGTAGAAATGCATAAAAAGTGAAAATAAAAATTAAAGGGACTAAAAAGTTTTGAAATTAAAGTTAAAAACAAAGTGAGCGAAAAATTATAACGATAATATTTTCATTCTTATGTTTTTATAAAACCTCCAAAAAATGAGAATAAAACTAAAAAAAGAACGAAAAGTTTTACAATCCTAAGAGCCTAAGTTAATGAAAAATAAAAACAACACATTTTTAGGTGATTTTATAAAGCTTTAAGAATGAAAATAGGATAAAAAAAGGAAAAGCTAAAGCTAAACAGGTGCGGAATATGAAAATAAAACGGGCATTACAACGGCTAGAAAGTGCGATAAAATCCTAAATCTAACTAAGTTATAAGGCTAAAAATGACGTAAAAGATAAAATGCACAAAAAAGATAACGAAAAATCACTTAAGAAGGGTGCTTCCAAATAAACATTCATGCTTTGCAAAGAGAGAAAATTACATATTTCATTAAAATCAAAAGAGATTACAACAAACCTAGAATGAAAAAGCTAATACAAACTAAGGGAGGGGGAGAAAAATCTCTTACATAAGCATGGAATTCACATGGGCAGCACCTCCCCTAAGTAAAGTGGCCAAAAAGGTGGACCAGAAAAGCTTCCTGGAAGCTTTTATTTATAGGAAAAAATTCGGGTGTGACACGCCCTAGTTTACGGGCATGACATATGGGCGTGTCACTACTGTACATGAGCTGATCGGGTGATTTGACTGGGAAGTTGACTTCAGCTGAAAACGTGGCGGTCATGCCCCAGGTCACGGGAGTGACAGGTGTCTGTCACGGGCGTGACTAGGGCGTGACGGGGAGGTGGATCTGGGGATTTGACGGGAGCTTTGACTTCGAGGCGGTCCACGTGGCGGACACGGGCGTGACACAATTGTCACGGGCGTGTAGGGGGGCGTGACTTGGATAGCTGGCAGCTCGATGTCGGCAGCGTTGACAGTTGATGAAGCGTTGAGTGTCGACATCTAACACGGGCGTGACGGGTCTTAGACACGGGCGCGACATGATGGCGTTGAGTGGTGAACAGTAAAATCGTTGAGTGCGTTCAAGGAGGAAGGCGTTGAGTGCCTGACACGCCCGTGTCGGGCATGGTCACGGGCGTGACATGTCAAATTTTGACTTTTTCTGAATTTTTCTGGAAAACAAAATAACTTAAGTTAGAATAAATTTTACAAAATATGAACAATTTTATTAAATAAAACAAACAAAAAAAAGCAAAAAATAAAGTAAAATATCATAATAAATATACTATAAAATAGGTATATTTACAACTCATCAAATACCCCCATACTTAAGCTTTTGCTATTCCAGAGCAAAAGTTGGAGATGAACTTATAAGGAATAAAAAAGAATCCTAAATTTAACTAACGCTTAATTTAATTGTAAGAAAGATCGAAATGAATTTCTGGGGTTTCGGAATTAAATCTTAAATTATGAAAATGTTAAAATAGAGGAACCGTTTCAAAAAAATACTTCTAAATGAAAACATAGAAAGCGAAAAATATTTTTGTTAGTTTAACAAAAATGGATTGAAATTATAGAAAAAACTTTAGCTAAAAAGAAATTAATAGGAAATAATTCAATTTAAAAAGTATGCTCTCAAAAAGATTTAAATTAATTCTAGATTCGTGAAAATTGTATAAGTGGTTTGGCGGTTATGAAGAGGGCTTTGATTTTTGAGGCGAGGCAATTTTTTCTCGAACCTCCATAATTGTTTGTGGATAATTAGGAAAATGAAATCTTATTTTCCTAACATATTTTTTTTCTTCTTCATAAATAAAATAAACCCAATGAATATGTATAGGAGTAATGAATTTTATCCTCTTACTCCTTCATATAATCTTTTTTTATAATTGGGTGCCTATGTTTACGGGATGAAATCTTATCCCCATTGACATAAGATCTTTAAGGGTGAGTGAGGAATCATACAAATTAAGGTATGAAAAAAAGTGGAAGGGATTAATTTCGAAAAGAAAACTAGAGTTTAATAAAAAATTTTGAGAGCAACCTCTTTAATTTGAACGTTCCTACGTTTCTAAAAGCATAAGTAGAAATAATATGAAATCCATAAATATTATTTTTTTAACATAAAAACGTGCTTTTATTCAAAAAATTAGAAGTGAAAATGAGAAAAACAGGTTCCCTTTAATAAGAAAAAGCCATAAAAAAATTCTTTAAAATCTTAACCCCAGAAATCTAAATCTATCGAACTACAATTAAAAAACGAATAGTAAATAAAGAATTAATTAAAATTCGCTTATAAATAAACTGGAAATAATTATTTTGGAGTGCAAGCAGGTTAAGAAATAAGGTATTTGAATTATTTAATTCGAGATAAAAATTTAATTTTTTTTGATTTTTCAGAGTTTTTCTAAAATTTTTTTCATATTTTTGGGGTTATTATCAATTTTTTTGGAATTTTTTAAAGGTCTTGCAAATTTTTTTGAGTTTTTTGAGTTATACAAATTTTTTTATGAATTTTTGGATTTACAGAAATATTTACAAGAAAAGAGAGAGCCTTTTTACAAGATAGGAAAGAGAAGTGGAAAGAGACGAAAATATTTACAAAATATTTACAAAGTAGAAAAAGGATCGCCCGTGAACAGACTCTTATTTGTGGTTGGTTCGATGAGTCGAACGTCGCGGAGCGATGTTTCATTTTTTTGAAATTTTATTATTATTATTATTATTATTATTATTAAAGCATGAAAATATTTTTTTGAAGTTTTTAATTTTTGCAAAAATTTTTTGGAAAATTTTTTATTAAGTGCAGGAAATAAAAAGACAGAAAATAGGAAACACCCCCATACTTAAGTCCAACATTGTCCCCAATGTTGCACTAAGTATGAGGAACGAGATATATATATAAAAAGGACTAAGCAGTTATGTACAAAAAATTAAAAACAGGATTTTAAAAATCTTCCCTAAACGGCGTTCGGGGAAGCCCGTTAAATATAGCCCTGCAGAGGTTAAAGTAAAAGCAGAAAAAAAATAAAGCAAAAAAATGAAAAATATAAGTTCGACAAAAAATGTGCGGGTGATAGGGAGCGTGAGGGGTAAGTGAGTGTGATAAATGTGCGACAAATACGCGATCCCCTAGCGCTCACAGTAGTGAAGCGCGCCGAAACGACAAAATAAATACATAATTAAAAAAAAATGTGTTTTAAAATTTTTTTTTTAAGTTTATGTTTTTTTTATTTGATTTTGGTTTTTTGGTTGAAAATAAAAATAAAATGAAAAAAGAAAATAAGTTAAAGGCAAAATAAAATAAAAAAAGAAAGAGATATTATTATTATTTTTTTCATTTTTTTGATATTTGATTTTTAGGTTTTCAAATTTTTAGGTTTTTAAGTTTTTAAGTTTTTATGTTTTTTTTTAGTTTTAGATTTTTTTAAGTTTTTAGGTTTTTTTTTTTAAAGTTTTCTGATTTTTTTTAAGTTTTTAGTTTTTTTAGTTTTAAAGTTTTTTATTTTTTTTGATTTTTTTGGTTTTTTAAAGTATTTATTACTTTTAATTTATATTGATATAATTATTATTATTAATATAATTTTTTGGTGGCCATTTTTTTTGTAAGTAGAAATAAATGGTAAAATTAATAGGTTTCAGGAATTCAAAATAGTAAGTCGAGATATTTCCCGGCAACGGCGCCAAAAACTTGATGTTTAAAACTCGCGGCGCCCCGCGAGTATGTGTTTTTGTTTATTTATTAAAAGGAAAAGCGGTGGTTATGTTTATTTGAAAGAAAGGCGGGGCGCGCAGATTTATTTTATATAAAAGAGGGTTTTAGACCGAGTTTTAACGAAAGGAATGCAAGTGCACTTATCGCGTGTAGTGCAGGATATTCCCGTGTTGAGGAATATCGGGGTCGTATTGTTCTCGGGGCCGGCTAAGCTATATCTACTCTTTCCCTGAAAGCCTATTATTCTACCGATAATATTTGAGTTTGAATTATATAATTAATGGCGAACATAAAAATAAATGTAATACTGAAAATGAAAGTAGGAAATAAAGTGCAGAAGGCCGAAGAAGAACTCGGCGCGACGATATCAAAAATAGAGTTTGAACTAAAATAACTTTTAATAAAAAGAGATCCTAAATTTCTAATTAATTAAGGCGTAGACTCGGCCGTGGTGGTTCCACAAAAATGAGCACACCTATCTCTAGGTAATATCGCTCACCTGAACGCTAAGACTCTTCGACCGATCGCTAGACCGACGAAGGATTCCTCTTAATTCCTGCATTACGCAAAGAACCCCGCTATTGGGTGGGGAACCCAATCCGGTAGAGTCGCGCGCCTCCTCTCTCGAGGGGTTAGCGCGGAGCTCTCTTTACCCAAGGGTGATCGGTCCATACGTGCGGCCTCTCGGCATTGCGTATGGATAACGGAAATAGAGCCCGCACATTGATATGCGGTCCTACGCGTCGTTAACCCGGGGCAAACCTTAAGTAATTTAATTAATCTGAAAAACAGGACATTTAATTATTTAAAGCTACTTCATCTGTCCTAATGCTCTTCGATATTGAGGGCTAAGGGCGGTTAGCCACTCATCGGAATGGGGACACTTACACTAGAAAGCAATAAAGAAAGCTGTAAAGAAAGCAGTAAGAAAGCAGTAAATGAAAGCTGAAAATTACAAGTCCTACTCAAACGAGTAGGACTGAAGAAAGCAGTAATTGCGAATCACGGCTCAAATGAGTGGGCGGGTGTAAATTAATCTCATACACGCACACACTCTATTGAAATTAAAATCACACACACGCACTCTACAGAAAAGTAAACACACACACAAACACACACACAAAGTTTTCCTACTCAAGTGAGTAGGAAGAAAATAAAAGCAATAAAAAACAAGTCCCACTTAAACGAGTGGGCGGGAAATGAAAGCAGAGCGCCATTTAACTCTTAACGAGTAGGCGGAAATAAATGCATACGCACACACGCACTCTACAGAAATTGAAATAAAGCAATAAAACCTAACTCATACACGCACGCACACTTGCAAAAAAATAAGAAAAACAAAGTTGCTGAAAAATTAAAACAACTGTATTTCTACCGCTAGAATGCGGTAGAAATGCATAAAAAGTGAAAATAAAATTTAAAGGGACTAAAAAGTTTTGAAATTAATGTTAAAAACAAAGTGAGCGAAAAATTATAATGACAATATTTTCATTCTTATGTTTTTATAAAACCTCCAAAAAATGAGAATAAAACTAAAAAAAGAACGAAAAGTTTTACAATCCTAAGAGCCTAAGTTAAAGAAAAATAAAAACAACACATTTTTGGGTGATTTTATAAAGCTTTAAGAATGAAAATAGGATAAAAAAAAGGAAAAGCTAAAGCTAAACAGGTGCAGAATATGAAAATAAAACGGGCATTACAACGGCTAGAAAGTGCGATAAAATCCTAAATCTAACTAAGTTATAAGGCTAAAAATGACGTAAAAGATAAAATGAACAAAAAAAAAACGAAAAATCACTTAAGAAGGGCGCTTCCAAATAAACATTCATGCTTTGCAAAGAGAGAAAATTACAGATTTCATTAAAATCAAAAGAGATTACAACAAACCTAGAATGAAAAAGCTAATACAAACTAAGGGAGGGGGGAGAAAAATCTCTTACATAAGCATGGAATTCACTTGGGCAGCACCTCCCCTAAGTAAAGTGGCCAAAAAGGTGGACCAGAAAAGCTTCCTGGAAGCTTTTATTTATAGGCAAAAATTCGGGTTTGACACGCCCTAGGTCACGGGCGTGACATGTGGGCGTATCACTACTATACATGAGCTGATCGGGTGATTTGACTGGGAAGTTGACTTCAGCTGAAAACATGGCGGTCACGCCCAAGATGACGGGTGTGACAGGTGTCAGTCACGGGCGTGGCTAGGGCGTGACGGGAAGGTGGATCTGGGGATTTGACGGGAGCTTTGACTTCGGGGCGGTCCACGTGGCGGACACGGGCATGACACAATTGTCACGGGCGTGTAGGGGGGGAGTGACTTGGACAGCTGGCAGCTCGATGTCGGCAGCATTGACAGTTGACGAAGCGTTGAGTGTCGATATCTAACACGGGCGTGACGGGTCTTGGACACGGGCGTGGCATGATGGCGTTGAGTGGTGAACAGTAAAATCGTTGAGTGCGTTCAAGGAGGAAGGCGTTGAGTGCCTGACACGCCCGTGTCGGGCATGGTCACGGGCGTGACAAGTCAAATTTTGACTTTTTCTAATTTTTTCTGGAAAACAAAATAACTTAAGTTAGAATAAATTTTACAAAATATGAACAATTTTATTAAATAAAACAAACAAAAAAGCAAAAAATAAAGTAAAATATCATAATAAATATACTATAAAATAGGTATATTTACAACTCATCATTCACCCCGCCACCACTTGGCCGAGAGCTTCATCAATGGCCATTAATAGAATTGATGCCATGACCACCCCCTTCCCCATTTTATTGTTTTAAAACCCTCACTGGACTTCTAGGAATCGTTTACACATCTTACATGAAGGAGTAGGAGGAGTTCACTATGCTGTTGTAGAAACCGAGCAGCGCCACCATCGGAAATGGCATCCCGACGATCAACCCTCCTCCAGGGAGCAATCAAGGTCCTCCCCTTCCTCTTTTCCTGTGGGTGGATCATAGGAATTGTTAGGGCTAAGATTCAGGCTCAATTGAGACCGATCGGGAGAAGATTTCTCCTGGTTTTTCCGCAAATTAAAGCTTCTCGGGATCACTGGATTCTAAACCTCCTGCGGCTGTGCCACCGCCTGGCGATAGCCACCTCCTCAACGGAGGTGGTGGTGGCGGTGGTCGGCCAGGGAGGTGGCCGGGTGTCCTGTGGCGGTGCCTGGAAGTAGCTCTAGTATAAGACCCCCCTCCTGGAACACAAAACACGGAATGAGGGGAGTCTTATGCCCAGAACATCCGCCTTGCAGTAACACTAACACTCGGGCTAGCCTGTACTAGAAGACGCCTATTCTGTCGGCCTTTACTAATATCAATCATGTCAACCCAACCAGAATAAAAATCAGAAGTCAAATCCACAAAAAACATATAATAGTCCAAAAGTATAACATATAAAGAAGCTACAACAAGCTTCTAAAATCAGAGTATGTAAAAACCTTGCCCAAAAGGGCTACAACAAAAATCTCTCACACTCACATCAGTAATCGACGGTAGCGACGACACCGTCCCTTCAGGCCCTGTCATCCTGGCCTGGCTATCCTACTGCATAATCTGTGGCTGCTCTACATGTGGGGTTTCCTCCTAAAAAGGAAGACGTAGCAACCGTTAGTCAAAAAGACTAAGTGTCTTTCACATCCGCTCTCCCGGCGACTCCTCGGCACAGGGCGGAGAAATGGACGAAGGTACAATATATATAAGTATGTAAGCATAGGTACAAGTAGGTGGTATGGACAGAATATAATCATGTATGTAAAGCAGCTTAATAAGTGAGTAACATCTTTTTCTAGCAAATCTACCATCTACAACAACATAAGAATATATAAAGCTTCAACAGAAAGTAACTCAACTTATATGAATGTCCGTACAAACATATATGTTGAGGATCGTTCAGCTGTATGTAACTCATCATATAGGAGTGCCCATACAAACTTATACGATGAGGATCTTGTGTATGTAATGAAGTGTAATGACATGTATGTAATGCAATGGCTTACCCATGATCACGCGCATGCAATTGCTATGTCTACACAGACTTGTAGTTCCCACTATTCGAGCACGTAGCTAACCTCTCAGGCATCATCCGTCCATGCCAAACTGTGACAGTAGAGAAGGCATCTCCACTACTAGGCTAGCATCCACACTACCAATCCTAGGCCTTCGTACGCCTTAACGCTAAGAACATGACAGCGGAGCTCACACGCGTACTACGGCTCAGTGGGAGTCTAGGGTAGATTTTCACCGAGAACCAAGCCCCAAACTTTCCTATGTTGTGACCTGGAAGGAGCCTCTGAAAAAGCACGAGGACCAAGACCAACCATTCACTTGGCACGGAAGGAGCCCCGGGACGTGAACACCGAGGACCAAGCCCAACCGCCCAAAGTCCATCTATCGACTCACATCGGTGTGATGATTGACGAGCCCGTAGGCCTGCCATACTACCCTTAACCTGGCATTACGACATCGCGTGTCGACTCACACTGCATGCAATACCACATTATCGTGGCACAGAAGGTGCCTCGGATCAAACACGAGGACCAAGTCCAACCGTCCATTTATACCTCTTCTCAACATTACCAACCAGTGCCATCAAACACCCACACTCACACCCTTCCACAATCCTGTGCCCAAGGAACCTTAAGGGTTTACCACAAACATAGGTGGCAAACCACCCCATACAATGGACCATCTTAGAATTCCCTATGTGATAAGACTCATGACCATGCATCGCTCTTTCGGCCAACATGATTACGTCTAAACTATGGTCACATAACTTTAACATCACCGATTATAACTCTTTTACCAAACTCAATCATTCGAGCGCACATGAGTTAATCATCTAACTATCAACAACACATATTCATAACAATCAACACCAACCAAATACACAAGTTCAAGACAATCTTTTTATTAATCGACGAATTACCATTCGCTCACTTGGAGTGTATCCAACAATTTCATCACTCGTTGAATCATCATGGTTAGACATATATAATTCACAAAAACCTCAACGACAATTTGTTACAAGATTTCCACCGAGTCCAAACCCGATTCTAAACCAACCCAGGAAATTCAGGTGCAGAATACCTTCTGGACAGCATCTTCGACCGGAGATTCCCGAGGCTACAAGAATCCGGTGAATGCGTGTAACCCCTCGATGGAAAGTCTTTCCATGGGTTACATCTTTCATGTTCAGTTTACAACCCAGATCAGAGTGTATTACAAATGAAATTGGCTCCAAAGCCTATTGCATACAGACTACATTTTCTGCACGCTTCGCCTATCAGCCCTCTACTTCGATCAGACTTTCCTGTGGATACAAGCTTTGCCTGAAGACGTTTAACCACTCATTGGAAAGGTATTTCCAAGGGCTATGACTTTCGTGTTTAGTCAAAAGCCTAGATCTGACCATATCATGTCTGAAAATTGCCAAGAATATTGCTGCATGCAGAACACAGATGTTCTTCTTGCATATTATGGCGTAATGAACTGCATCAGTTCATCTTCCTCCTCTAGCCGACCTTCCGAAATCACATCAGAAATTCCTCCTCCCTTATTCACCCTCATGAGGCCATTTCTCTTCATGAAACCATCTCCCTATCATCATATAGAAGAAGGAGAGGTTGAAGACATCACTATCCCTAGATCACAAGCCCTAGAATGGCCTCTTCCTAGGAATATCGTCATCTCACAAGTCTAGGTCCTTCTGAGTCGACACCTAACCTAGGAATAACTAAAGATATAGCACCAAGGGAGAGGGGAAGAAGCTCACCTCGTTTCCGGCATTTCCACAATTTTCAGCAATGGATCTTGTCACCCTTCATGGCGGCATCCTCTTTTCCTTGGTGGCGACGATGGTTCTTTACGGAGTATAGTTGATTCTAGCAACTCCTTCCCTCCTCAAGCAGTTTCTCCCGAAAAATGGCTTGGAAGAGAATGAAAAATGGCTTGGAAGAGAATGAAAAATAGCTAGGGTTTCATTTCCCCTTTTTATTTAGAAACGACAAGGGTAGGGACACGCCCGTGTCCCTACTCGTGTCATGCTCGGGTGAATTAGCGACAACGGTTAGAGTGTCGCTTGGACACCAACATGGGTAGGGACACTCCTGTGTCCACTACCCGTATCACACGACATGGCCGTGTTCATGCCTTTGTTCTTACCCGTGTCCTGCTCGGGAGACATGGTCGGCTTCCTGGAGATATGCACACTGGTAGTGATATGCCCGTGTCTCTACCCGTGTCCTGCTCGGGACACATTTCGTTGATCTTTACTCAACGCACACAAGTAGGGACACACCCGTGTGTCTACCCGTGTCCTACTCAGGATAGGCCTTTATCGAGTTCCACTCGATGCACACAGGTAGGGACATGCCCGTGTCTCTACCCGTGTCCTGCTCGGGACAGGCCTTGTCAAGTTCCACTCGACACCTCTTGAGTCCTACTTGACGCACATGGGTAGGGACACGCCGGTGTCTCTACCCGTGTCCAATTATGGACCAGTTTCTCATTTCCACACGAGTGTAAGTCTAGTTGCCTGCACTCCCTAAGCCCAAGTCAGCTCTCTTTACTCAAAAACGCGCACGAGGGGCCTAGCGCGAATCAGGATGTTACAAATCCTATAAATAAAATAAAGGATTTTGTCCCCGAAATCAGGATAAGGCTATGGGGAGAGAAAAGCATAAAATAAAATAAAATATGCTTTTAACGATTACCTTGATGAAATAGCTCCGGGTAGTGCTTTTGCATCAAGTTTACTGGCTCCCATCTATACTCCTCCTTCCCAAGATTAGACCACAACACCTTTACCAAAGGAACACTTTTGAGGTGCAAAATCCTTGTCTCATTGTCTACTATCCGCACAGGCTCTAGTCGCACCGACCTATCAGTCGAAACTGCTCCGTCAGTGGTGGGAACATATTGATCGGGCCGCAACAATGCCTTTCGAAGTGATGACACATAGAATACATCATGGAGATTCCCTAGATCTGGCGGTAACTCCAACCGATAGGCCAACGGGCCAATCCTTTCAAATATAATGTAGGGCCCAACGTACCTTGGGCTGAGCTTCTTCACACCACGTACCCGTGATACTCCATGCATCGGCCTGATCTTCAGAAAGACTTTGTCACCCACTTGAAATTCCACCATCCGGTGCTTTGCATTATAATATTTTGCCTACTGACTTTGAGCCTCAAGCATGCGGTCCCATATTAGTTTTACAACCTCATCAGTATCATCAATGTATTAAATTCCCAAAGCCTTTGGGTCTTCATCCTGCACACAAGACAAGCGTGTTCTACACCTTCCGTAAAGGGCTTCATGGGGCGTCATTCTGATACTGGCCTGGTGACTATTGTTATATGAAAATTCCACAAGGGGTAAGAGATTTGCCACGGCTCTCCTCTATCTAATACGCACAGCCTCCATAAATCCTCCAATGTTTTGATGGTTCTCTCAGACTGCCAGTCCGTTTGAGGAAGGAATGCAATGCTAAAGGTAAGACGTGAACCTAGGTATGCATGTACGACCATCCACTCCTTAGAGGTAAACCGACCATCCCAGTCAAAAACAATTATTTTTTGCACACCATGATACCGTACAAACTGCTCCACAAAGAGGCGTACCAAAACATCCACATGAGCTTCTTTCTTCATAGGAATAAACTGGGCTACCTTCGTCTGACGTTCAACGATTACCCATACTGAATCATTCCCTGAGCGTGAGGAAGGCCAACAGTGGACGAAGTCCATTGAGACATCCTCAAACTTCCACTCGGGGATAGGCAATGACTGTAATAATCCATCGGGGCTCCTACATTCTGCTTTCACCCTTTGAAAGGCCTAATAGTGCGTAACAAAATATCGGGCATCCCTCTTCATTCCTAGCCAACACATGGTCTTCTGCAGGTCGGCGTACAATGACAATTCCATGATGCACATAATACTAGGTGCAGTGTGCCTCTCTCAGAATATCTTCCCGAATTTTACCGCCCTCGGGAATGTAAAGCCGGCCACGGAGATGAATGAGGCTGTCTTTTAGAGAGTACTCGTCAGTTGTCCCATATTTAATTGACTTGATTGCCGGGGACAGAGCCGCATCCTTTCCTTGCTCTACTCGGATTCGGTATCGAATGTCATAGACTATGATCAACGCGGTTAGGTACTCTGTATACCCTTCCGATTCGTCTTTGTACACAAGGGTGATCTCCATCTCTTCGAGCATCCGGGCTAACTCCATTCTCTTCAATCGGGACTGCGAGTTCGATTCCAGTTACTTTCTGCTCAAAGCATCAATTACGGAGTTTGTTTTTTCAGGGTGGTAGTTCAAGGTGAATTCGTAATCGCATAAAAACTCAAACTACCGCCGATATCTCAAATTCAATTCCTTCTATGTATGCACGTACTTTAGATTCTTGTGGTTTGAAAAAATCTCGCAGTGGACGCAGTATAGATAGTGCCTCCAAATTTTCAAGGCGAACACCACCGATCCCAATTCTAGATCATGTACCAGGTAGTTGATCTCAAGCCTATTCAACTGTCTCGAAGCATATGCAATCGCATGCCCGTGCTGCATTAGTACTGCTCCCATTCTTTGATACAACGCGTTAGTGTAAACTTGAAATCCTTCCTTCCCGGATGGAAGGGCTACGATGGGTGCGGATGTAAGTCGGTACTTCAGTGACTGAAACACAGGTTCACACTGGGGTGTGCACTCATACAACACACCTTTCTTTGTCAGCGTAGTCAGAGGAAGGGCGATCTTTGAGAAGCCTTTTACAAACTTGCGATAGTACCAGGCAAGCCCAAGGAAGCTCCGCATATCGGCCACTGACTTTAAGGGAGACCACTCCTTCACGGCATGAAATTTGGCCGGATCTACAGCTAACCCAGCCCCACTGATCACATGGACCAAGAAGGCAACCTCTTGGAGCCAAAATTCGCACTTGCTGAACTTGGCAAACAAGGCGTGCTCTTTTAGATTCTTCAGTACCAAGGTCAGATGTTTGACAAGCTCTTCCTCCATCTTAGAGTAGACCAAAATGTCATTGATGAAAACGATGATGAAGACATCTAAATATGGTTTGAACACTTTTTCCTCAAGCTCATGAAGGCTGAAGGGAAATTTGTGAGCCCAAACGACATCACAGTGAACTCGTACAAGCTGTACCTTGAGCTAAAGGCCATTTTCTGAATGTCCTTCTCCTGTATTCTCAATTGATAATACCTCGAACACAAATCCAACTTGGAAAACCAATGCGCTCCTACCAATTGGTCGAACAACTCATCGATCCAAGGTAGCAGATAGGTGTTCCATACCGTTAGTCGGTTGAGCTCCCGATAATCTATACATAATCGCAAGGTTCCATCCTTCTTCTTAACGAACAGAACAGGGGCTCCCCAAGGTGATGAGCTGGGGAGAACAAACCCTGATTCTACCAACTCTTGCAACTGAACTCTAAACTCTGCGAGTTCTTTAGGGGCCATTCAGTACGGGGTATTGGATAAGGGCTAGGCTCCTGGTACTAGCTTAATTTTAAAATCAACCTCTCTATGCGGGGATAAACCTGGCAATTTCCCAGGAAATACCTCGGGAAAATCTAGCACCACCCGCACATCCTTCATATCTATTTTCATCTTCTTCAGTTCGAAACATATCATGTAAACTTCATCCCCTCTCATGTGAGCTTTCAGGGTCTGAATCGAAGACAATAATAAACGTGGTGCGAATTCTATACCTTGGAAGA
This sequence comes from Platanthera zijinensis, assembly GCA_039513925.1. Lineage (NCBI taxonomy): Eukaryota > Viridiplantae > Streptophyta > Magnoliopsida > Asparagales > Orchidaceae > Platanthera > Platanthera zijinensis. The sequence continues at coordinate 86,283,473 of CM077082.1, forward strand.
TTACAATGGTATCCCCATGACTCAAGTAAATTTGCTTCTCCGCGAAGTCGATTGTTGCATAGTGCCAATCCAACCACGCCATGCCTAGAATGAGGTCGAACTCCGACATTCTCAAAACTGTGGCAGGGGTATCGAAGATCTTTCCCCCAATGAGTATCTCCAATTCACACTTGGCGGTGGAAGTCATCTCAGAGCCGTTTAGGAGGCATACTTTTCGAGCAATACCAGTGAAGGATTTCACTCCTTCTAGGTCTTTAATGAAGTCCGCAGGCACAAATGAGTGTGAGGCACCGGTATCGAATAACGTATAGGCCGGTTTCCTACCGAAAACCACGGTGCCTAAGTACCAATAACAATACTCAAAGTAAGATATTTAGTATGTCTTAAGTAACTTAAGATTACTAATGAAAATGTGATAACTAAATACAACATACCTGCAATCACCTCCTAAGGGTTCTGCACCTGTATCATGTCCAGCGCGAACACCTGATTCCGAGCAGGTCTAGGATTTCCTCCTTGTGGTCCTCGTCCTAGAAAACGCATGTGCCCCCGCCCTCGAGGAGCTTTCGGATGGAGAGCAAGAGGCGCATTTCCAAACAATTGAGGGAAGTAGCGCCAAATGTGGCCCGGTTGGTTGCATTCGAAGCACACTCGCTCCTGCCGCCCAACGGGTGGCTGAAACTGTTGAGGATGTGGTGGTGGAGGCAATGTTGGCGGTTGTGGAACCGGGTGCTCCACTCTATAATTCCGGTGGAAGCGCATGCCACCTCTTTGATATCCCCTTCCTCTTCCGTAATCGTGTCTCCTTCTATTGCTCGGGCTAGCTTCCATCAGCCCTTCAGCATGTCTCTTACCACTTCCCAAGTGGTCTGCTTCCAGTCTCTTTGCCATGTCAATTATTTCCGTCAGGCTGGAGTCCGCTATAAACAAAAGGGCTTGCCTCAGGGGGTATCGCAATCCTTTGTAGAATCTTTTAGCATATCCTATGTCGTCCAACTCATAGGAGTCACCAAATCTAGCTAAATACTGAAACTCCCGCTAGTACTCCGTCACTGACTTTGATCCCTGCTTCAGTTGCAGAAACCTTTCCTCAAGTTCATCTCGGGCTGACGAAGGGATAAAGTGCTCTAGGAAGGCTCCCGAGAACTCATTCCAGCTGATCTACGTATACACTCGCCCTTGAAAGATGGAGCCCATGAGGGACTTCCACCAACTCTTGGCGTGTTGTTCTAGGAGTGTCACTACCAATGTCATAACATATTGTTTGGGCATCTAATTCCTGCCAGCAGTTCTTGCATGGTTTCGAGCTATTCCTCCGTACTCTCTACCGACTCTGTCCCAAGGTAAGCAGGAGGAGAGAGAGCTCGGAAAGTGCTCACACATTTGGAGCCTGGACCTTGTTGTACGAGGGCTTGTTGGGATATGAAGGCATCCAAGATAGCTATGAGCGTCTGCCCTAGCTCCGATTGTTGAAATTATGTGGGTACGGACGGGGTGGGGGTGCCCCCCACTGGCTCAACATGCACTGGTATCAATACGTAGAATACAAACCTAAGGTCAGGTTGGCTAATCTTAAGGCCAAAGTTTGACATACTTAGTATGAATTACATATGGGCATACCACTGCTTCCGCTAAGTTAGTTTGTCCCCAATCTGACTAATCGAATGGTGGTGGCACCATTGTTAAATGACTTCTCTAATTCAGGATGATATCAAGCTGATACCATTTGTAAGACCCACCTCCCGGAACACAAAGCACTACACGAGTCGAGTCTTATGCCCAAAATAGCCGCCTTGCGGTAGCACTAGCACTCGGGCTAGCCTGTACTACAAGACGACTATTCTACCGGCCTTTACCAATATCAATCATGCTAACCCAACTAGAATAAAAATCATAAGTCAAATCCACACAATGCATATAATAGTCCAAATGTCTATCATATAAAGAAGCTACAACAAGCTTCAAAAATCAGAGTACGTAAAAACCTTGCCCAAAAGGGACATAAAAAATTTCTCACACTCACATCAGTAACCGACGGTAGTGACGACACCGTCCCTTCAGGCCCTATCGTCCTAGCCTGGCTGTCCTGCTGCATAATCTGTGGCTGCTCTACCTACGGGGTTTCCTCCTAAAAAGGAAGACATAGCAACCGTTAGTTATAATGACTAAGTGGATTTAACATCCGCTCCCCCGGCGACTCCTCGGCACCGGGCGTAGAAATGGATGAAGGTACAATATATATAAGTATGTAAGCATAGGTACAAGCAGGTGGTATGGATTGAATATAATCATGTATGTAAAGCACCTTAATAAGTTAGTAACATCTTCTTCTAGCAATTCTACCATCTACATCAGCATAAGAATATATAAAGCTTCAATAGAAAGTAACTCAACTTATATGAATGCTCGTACAAACATATAAGTTGAGGATCGTTCAGCAGTATATAACTCAACATATAGGAGTGCCCATACAAACTTATAAGATGAGGATCTTGTGTATGCAATGAAGTGTAATGACATGTATATAATGCAATGGCTCACCCATGATCACGCGCATGCAATTGCTATGTCGACACAAACTTGTAGTTCCGACTATTCGAGCAGGTAGCTAACCTCTCAGGAGTAATCCGTCGTGGCCAGATGGAGACAGTAGAGCGGGCATCTCCACTACTAAGCTGGAATCCACACTACCAAGCCTAGGCCTTCATACGCCTCATTGCTAAGAACACGACAGCGGAGCTCACATGCGTACTACGGCTTTGCGGGAGTCTCGGGTAGATGTGCACCGAGAACCAAGCCCTAATCTGGCCTATATTGTGACCCGGAAGGAGCCTCGAAAAAAGCACGAGGACCAAGCCCAACCGTTCACTTGGCACGGAAGGAGCTCTGGGACGTGAACACCGAGGACCAAGCCAAATCGCCCAAAGTCTATCTGTCGACTCCCATCGGTGTGACGATTGACGAGCCTGTAGACCTGCCACACTACCCTTAACCCGGCATTATGACACTGCATGTCGACTCACACTACATGAAATACAACATCATCATGGCACGGAAGGAGCCTCGGAATAAAATACGAGGACCAAGCCCAACCGTCCATTTATACCTCTTCTCAACATTACCAACCAGTGCGATCAAACACCCACACTCACACCCTTCAATAATCCTGTGCCCAAGGCACCTTAAGGGTTTACCCCAAACACAGGTGGCGAACCACCCCATACAGTGGACCATCTTAGACTTCCCTATGTGACAAGCCTCATGACCATGCATCACTCTTTTGGCCAACATGATTACGTCTAAACTATGGTCAGATAACTCTAACATCACCGATTACAACTCTTTTACCAAACTCAATCATTCGTGCACACATGAGTTAATCATCTAACCATCAATAACACATGTTCATAACAATCAACACCGACCAAATACACAAGTTCAAGACAATCTTATTATTAATCAACGAATTACCATTCAATCACTTGGGGTCTATCCAACAATTTCATCACTCATTGAATCAACACGGTTACACATATATAATTCTCCAAAATCTCAACAACAATTTGTTACAAGATTTCCACCGAGTCCAAACCCGATTCTACACCAACCCAGGAAATTCAGGTGCAGAACACCATCTAGAGAGCAACTTTGACCAGAGATTCCTGAGGCTATAGGAATCCGGTGAATGCGTGTAACCCCTTGATGGAAAGGTCTTTCAATGTGTTACAACTTTCATGTTCAGTCTACAACCCAGATCAGACTGTATTACACATGAAATTGTCTCCAAATCCTGCCACGTACAGAATATATTTTCTGCACGCTTAGTCTGTCAGCCCTCTACTTCGATCAGACTTTTCCGTGGCTACAGACATCATCTGAAGATGTGTAACTACTAGTTGGAAAGGTATTTCCAAGGGCTATGCCTTTCGTGTTTAGTCAAAAGCTAAGATCTGACCATATCATGTTAGAAAATGGCCAAAAAGATTGCTTCGTGCAGAACACAGATATTCTGCACTCATCTTATGGCGGAATGAACGACATCGGTTCATCTTCCTCCTCTATCCGACCTTCCCAAATAACATCAGAAATTCCTCCTCCCTTATTCACCCTCATGAGGCCATTTCTCTTCACGAAACCATCTCCCTATCATCACATAGAAGAAGGAGAGGTTGAAGAAATCACTATCCCAAGAGCACAAACCCTAGAATGGCCTCTTCCTAGGATGTTCATCATCTCACAAGTTTACACCATTTTGAGTCGACACCTCACCTAAGAATAACTACATATCTTGCACCAAGGGAGAGGGGAGGAAGCTCACCTCGTTTCCGGAGTTTCCACCATTTTCGGTCATGGATCTCGTCACCCTTCGAGGAGACATCCTCTTCTCCTTGGTGGCGGTGACGGTTCTTCACAGAGTATAGTTGATTCCAGCAACTCCTTCCCTCCTCCAGCAGTTTCTCCAGAAAAATGTCTTAGAAGAGAATGAAAAATGGCTAGGGATTCATTTCAACTTTTTATTGAGAAACAACATGGGTAGGGACACGCTCGTGTCCCTACCCGTATGCTGCTCGTCTGAATCGACGATGACGGTTAAAGTGTCGCTTGGACACCAACACGGGTGGGGACATGCCCGTGTCCACTAACCGTGTCATGTGACACGGCCGTGTTCATGCCTGTGTTGTTACCCGTATCCTGCGTGGGATACACGGCTGGCTTCCTGGCGATATGCACACGGGTAGGGACATACCCATTTCTCTACCCATATCCTGCTCGAGACACATTTTGCTGATCTTCAATCAACACACATGGGTAGGGACACACCCGTTTCTTTACCCGTGTCCTCCTAAGGACGGGCCTTGTCGAGTTCCACTCGACATAAATGGGTAGGGACACACCCGTGTCTCTACTCGTGTTCTGCTCGGGACAGGCCTTGTCGAGATCCTCTAGACATATCTCGAGTCCTACTCAACCCACACGGGTAGGGACACGCCCGTGTCTCTACCCGTGTCCAATTCTGGACAAGTTTCTCTTTTCCACACAAGTGTAAGCCTAGTAACATGCACTCCCTGAGCCCAAGTCAGCTCTCTTGACTCAAAAGCATACACGAGGGGCCTAGCGCGAATCGGGACGTTACATCCAGGACGGGTCAATCCTACTCGTTGGCTGGAGGAAGAAGATGAGCTAAAGCCGCTGGATCGTGCGTCAAGATTCTTGTTGGAGCTTATATTATTATTTCATTTTAATGATTTTTGTCACATTATTTCAGTCACCTTATAAATTAATTTAAAAAATACTTAAAGGCTAAATAAGAGAAAGCGTTCAACAAATAAATTGTATCCCTAGGGGTCTACTTTAATTTAAAATTAATTTGATTCAATTTAAAAATACTTAAAGGCTAAATAAGAGAAAGTGGTCAACAAATAAATTATGCCCCCACTTCATCCTTTGTCCAAATGACCTGAATTTTGGATAGGGGGTCACCCTAATATATACCTAGGTCCTGCCCAAAAATGAGAATTTTTGGGTACAAGGTTTCTATAGGTTTTGAAATTATTTAAATATCATAGGGTAATTTTATTAGGGGACCAAATGACCACCAAACCCTCCCAAATTTTGGTGAGTGGTCCTTGGGGTCATCATGAGGGTCTGTATAAATTTCCACCTTTTTTGAGATGATTTGAGTAGGATTTGAGCAAACCCTAGCCTTGCCCTAATTAGGGGTATTTAGGTCAAAAGTGCACTTTGAGTTTTGAGTGGTCAAACCACCTCAAAAGAGGCTGAAATTTGGGCCACTGGTTTTACATGACGTTTAACACCCTCATATGGGTTATGGGGTAGTTTGGTGTAGGTTTACCCTAGGATCCAAGTTCAAACCCTATGGTTAGGACTTTGGGGGTTTGAGAAGAGCATGGGGTCAAATGCCCATGTATGGACTTGAAAGTTGGTAGAGAGGATACTAGGGTAGATAAGGTCCTCTGGTAAAAATCTTAGAGGATTTGGAGATGGATAAGCCCCTCAAAACCCTAACCCTAGTTTAGAGCACAACACTTTTACATGCAAGATAATCCACCAAAACTTAATGAAAAGTTGTGAAACTTGGGTAGTGTAGTCATAATGTCATTATAAGCCTTGGATAATTTTATTGGGAATTTAAGATCAATAATTTTAGTTTCACATTTGCAATACCAGCATTAGCCCTAATTAATTATGTTTTTATTATGACCTTAATATCCATTAGATGAATATGAAATTGAGGCAGAGTGAGTTTTAGACAATTATGATCACTCAAGAATTTTATTGTAATTTTTAGATGTAAATTTCTAGTACTTACTTCACAAGTATAAAAATATGGGAATATGACCAATAATATATTTAGTGCTCCCTTTTAATTGTAAAATTATGAAACTTGATCAGTAGTGTTTCTAGGTCAATATGCTCATATGAGAATTTTATTACAAATTTTAGATGAATAATTTTTGTACTTAGTTCATTAACCTATTAACTTGGATTGTTATGAAAAATAAAGTTTACAATTCATTATTTACTTATAAATTATGAAACTTGACTTGGAGTGTTTATATGTCTTTATGTTCATCCTTGAATTTTCTCAGAATTATTGGAATGATATTGGCAGTACTTGTCTCTTTAAATTGGTTAATGTATGTTATATTCAAAAATTATGTTTAGGGGTTTAAGTCTTACTGAAAATTCTGAGACCTTGAATTTACTGATAAGTAGTTGTGTTGTATTTATCATAATTTTGTGGAACACTTTGCATGCTTGAAAATAGTACTTCATGTTCAAACTATGACACTTGGATCTCTTAGGAAATTAAATAAATTATAAAGTTAATTAGGAAAATTATAAACTTCTGGATTTAGGATAATGATGTCATGATAGACCTCCAATAAATATTATAGGGTTTTCGAATGAAAATTTGGAGTACCTCCCATTGTATAAATCATATAGCTTAGGATGGTCTGCATTTAGTAAAAAACTGCAGAAATCATAATATGGTTCAAGATGAACCTAGAGTGTTGGGATATTAGTGAATTGATCTGGTAAGTGAAATGAGTTCATCATCGGGAGTCGTGATGAGGAGTGGGAGGTTTGACTAGTGTTAAGAGGTGCTCGGGATCGACGAAACATCGCCTTCCCCGTAGAGAGAGAGAAAGAGTCAAAATACACTAGTGTAAGATCCAATACAACGTTAAAGGGATTTGGAGTTGGGTAACAACCAATAAAAAGTTCCTTGCGAAAGGGAGCTTTAGGCTTCAACCCATCGTAGTTCCTAGTGCCCTTTGAGAGCCCTTCACGGGGTATGCCGGGGGAAGTCCTGGGCTAACCTAAACTGTAGGCAAACTAAATTGCAAGAATAACTAACATAATTAAGGATTCACTTTCACTCACCTTGATTTCTCGGGATGTTAGGTTGGGTCACACGGGCAGTAGGCTCGGTTGTTTGGTGATGGGCAGGTTGGCCCGACGAGCTTTTGCTCGGTTGTTGGTTGTCACGGACGGGATGGTCCGGTGAGCTTTGGCTCGGTAGGTGATACATACGGTTGCATGTGCATAAAGTATAAGGTGGTGGGTCTTCGGTATTGGAGGGTCGATGCACTGACACCAATATGTCGACTCGGCAAGTGTTTTTTAGAACTTTGCCATATAAAGTTCGGTGCGCCAGCCGACAAGAGTACGCAGGAGCTCCGCTTAGTGAACAAGCGTTGCGGCATACGATAGGTCTTACTGGTAGTGTAATTACCGGTTTAGAAATGGTCGAGTCCCAACCAACCACTCCCGTTTGCCAATACGGAGGTATCCTGGGAGGTTAGGCTCCAGAAAGGGGGAACTAGAGTTCTGTGTACACAGAGTCGAGTGGGTGAGTTACACTTGCATGTTCACATCATGGCATACTTGATTGTCATAGCATAACCATTGCATATAACCCTGACACCTATTGTATAAAGTGGTATGGGATGCTTTATACAATAGGCCTTGCAAAACGACCCCTTGGTTTATAAGTTCGTGCGAGCGTGCTTATAAGTTAAGGTTTTTATTCAGTAAATATTTATGTATGCTTGCTAAAAATCGACACCCTATCATATAAATTGGTATGTGACTTTTTATACGATATTAGCCATGCAGAAGATCCCTTAGCTTATGTGTTTTTATATAAGTTAAGGTTACATATTATACATTAAGTCTTTCTTACTGCCACATGTACTCTTAGAATTGCTAAATTAGTTCTGTCATCACTTGTTATTTGTTATTCTCCACCTTTATTTCCTCTCCTTTCTACCTCCCCGCTCGGTGCTTAGGAGCCATGAGGGAAGGGGCAGGGGATGATAGGACTTAGTCTTTTAGATTAACGGTTTTCGAACCACATCATTTTAGGGGACCGTGGAGCCCAACATAGAGGAGCAGCCCCAGAGGTCGGCATGCTTGGAGATGGGACTGTCAAGTACCGGAGTTCAGACAGCTAGGACTGTGAGTACCGATCGCTAGTAGTTATTTTAGTTTTGCTTACACAATTAGAGTTATGTACTGAGGACATTGATGTACCGGGCATGATACCATGTTTCTGTACTTTTATTATATCTGTGTACACTCCCTTCGTGGAGAATATTTATTATACATGTGATTCTGGTGGACTTGTTGAGTTTTATTCTTACTCTTATAGTTTTGTTACATTTTCTATGATCGATATGGCCGATAGGATCGGCGTTTTGTAGTGGCGAACTTCCTGGGCATAAAGATATCACCGCAAAGCGACGGTTCTGGGCCAAAGACCCCATTGTTTAAAAAGAGAAAAAATGGGGTCTTTCAAGTAGTATCAGAGGAAACCTCGATCGAAAGGTAGCAGTCCAGTCATCTTGGGTCACCCCCGCTCGAGTTTAGTTTGGGGACAAACTAAGAAGCGGAAGCAGTGGTGTGCCTATATGGGGGATCACATGTAAATAGTCTACCTTTAATTAGGTTTGAGTCGATTACTTACAATGACTTTTTTTATGCACCACCAAACACAGCCTACACCACAGGGCGGAGTCCAGCAGACTCTGAATATTGTACAACCTCCCCCAGTCCCCACTTCGTTCCTACAGTCATAGATGGGGTAGACTTTGATAGAAATTTTGGAGGCTTTCAGGGCTCAGTAGGTCGCGTCTCCACAGCCAAACCCGAGGGCTAATTGGCTTAGTACCTATCAAGGACTTTCTCCCCCGTCTTACTTTGGGACAAAGTCGACAGTTCGGATAGAGGAGTGGCTAGATATCATGTATGAGATGCTGACTGGGATACAATACCTTTGGGATGAGAGAGTGCCTTTGGTGGTCTCCTTATTGGAATCCCATACCAAAAGATGGTGGAATACATCGCTTGACATGACGTTTGCTGATAGAGGGGTTGCAGAGATTGCTTGGGGGGACTTCAGGGCCGCACTATTGGAGCATTTTGTTCCGCAGTCGGTCAAAGATGAGCTGGAAGATAGATTTTTACAGTTGAGACAAGCCAACAAGACGGTGGTGGAGTACCACCAGGAGTTCAGTCATCTAGCCCGATTTGCAGATTCGTATTAGTTGGATGAGGCAGGATACACTAAGAGGTTCTATAAGGGCCTGCGAGAGGATCTAAGGGAGGCTCTGTTGTTCGAGTCCGACAGGCCTATTCTTCGGATAATGGAGATGGCGAAGAGGATTGAGGTAGATTGGCACACTACTCGAGGCCAATAGCGGCCAACTGAGAAACAGGGTCGCGGAGCAAGAGATGATCAGCGAAGGGTCCGCTTTGCTGATGGGAGAGATGTTAGAAGGGCAGAGGATCAACTTCATCAAGAAGTGAGACAGGAGCAGAGGGAAACATTAGTGATGTCCCATTAGCCTCTCCAGATGCAGGAGATGCAAAGACACGGGGGGTATGACACTGTTGGGTATTGCATCCATAATTGACTTGATTTGAAGAAGCCCCCAAACAAGCTAAGGTGAATTGAAAATGTATTTGACAATTCTATCAAGTTGTGCTTGTAGCTATTCCATGCTAAGTACACACCAATGTCAGGGTACAGTGGCTCAATATACACGTATCTGCGCAACGTAATCCCTCGTTTGAGTAGATCAGTGTGTTGACTCACGTGTGCTCTCTCTATTGGAGTGTACTTATTTTCAAGTACAGGGTTAAGGTAGATCAAAAGAAGAAGAAGGAGCAAAGATGGGTCAAAGACCAAGTCTTCAAAGGAATGAAGAGAAAAATCTTCTAAGTCAAAATCGATGGGAATCACTAAGTCATTCCCCAAACTTTGACGGGAGTCACTTGTGATTCCGGCTGAATTCGACAGGAATCGTTAGTGATTCCCGCCGATTCGACGAGAATCAGTCAGCCCTCCCGCCGACTGATTCCTGCTGACAGTTTTCCAACATGAATTCAGTCAAGGCAGAATCGACCGGAATCATGAGTGATTCCCGCCGACATCGACGGGAATCACCAACGATTCCCGCCGATTTTGCCTTAGGCAAAATTTCCTCCGTTCGCTGGACCGAACCAACTTGTCGTGCGCTGTTTCGGTCGGGGGTAAGGTTTCTCCTTGTGGGTCCCACAACAGTCTTTAGGGTTGGCATCAGATATATATATACGCGTATTTTGAACTACGAGAGACAGTGATTCACGCAGAAACAAAAGCAGCCGACGCCGTGCCCTAGCCGATCGCGGAAACCTCCGATCGCCTGTAGACGCTCACAAGCTCGTCGCCACCGTTGATCTCAGTTCTTCTTTGATATTGCGATGATAGTAGCGAGGCAAGCCGAGCGTCTCACGCATCTCTCTTGAGATCTCTTGTCTTCTGATTCGTTGAACGAGATTTGTTCTCCATTCCGAATTGGTTGAGATGACTTATCCGACTGAGATCGTTCGTAGACCTTGCTTGCTTCGTCAAGAAGTTTGGATCTACAAAGTATCGCTGCCGCACTCACTTGCCGCCGCCGATCTTGAGAAGACCCATTCCAAGAGAGAAATCCAGTTGTGGACTCTTCGTAACTTTCAAGAAAGCTTCAACGAACGAAGAAGGACATCGAAATCTCCAAAAGCTTTTTTTGTATTTTCTTTTACATTCAATTTTGGTTTGTTGTAAAGGAATTTTAATTCCTAGTTATAAGGGTTGGGTGCAACCCGTGGTGGTGGAGTTGTGACTCCTTTGTTGGAAGGGTTCCTTCCGTAGTGTGAGGATTGGATTTCAATCCATTTGGAGAAGTGATCGAGTCGTTCCTTGGTGGGATATAGGTCGAAGGGGGGAAAGTGGGCGTACCCAAATCGGGGAACCACTATAATTATTTGTGTGTTTTCTGTGTTGTGTTTGTTGATTAGTGCATGTAAATTTAGTTCCGCAAAAGACTGCATGACACCTATTCCCCCCCATAGGTGGATTTAGTCGACACTAGAGACTTTCAAGTGGTATCAGAGGGAGGTTACTCATCAGTAAGGTTAACACCATGAGTAAGATCCTGTGTCTAGTGTCAAGACGAAAGAAGATCTAAAGAATGGACGGACTCAAGTATTCAGGAAAGATTCCAGTATGCACCAAGCTGAATTTAACCATCTGGAAGGAAAGGATCAGGTTCTACATGGAAGCAGTCGATCCCCGACTCTTTATGATAGTGGAGGAGGGCCCTTATATCCCCACTAAGGCCTACACCATTGATCTGACCAAGATGGTGCCTAAGAAGCTCTCCGAAATGGATAAGGATGAGATGGTGTTTGTCGGACTAGGCAAGAAAGCTCAATACATTTTAGTAAGGGCCGTCGATGATTCCATGATGCAGAGTTTCAGCAACTACAGGACTGCCAATGATATATGGCACTGCCTGATCATTCTGATGGAAGGCACAGATGAAGTAAGGGATGATCGAAGATCCCTTCTGAACAAGAAGTATGAGGCCTTCAGGCAAGGTCCCAAGGAAGAAATCGGAATGACATTCGAGAACTTCCTGAAGATCGTCAATGCCCTGAAGGGTTATGGCAGAGTGTTCACCGATGGTGAACTAAATGACAAATTCCTTAGATCCCTTACTAAGGAATGGGACACCAAGATCTGTGCCATCAGAGAATTTGGCAAGCTGGCAGAAACTGATCCCCAGATTCTGTTTGGAAAGCTAATGTCCTACGAGCTTCAGCTTAACACCAGAAAAGCTGAAGAAGAAGCCGATAAGGCCGCAGCCAAAGAAAAGACTGTGGCCCTGAAAGCTAATCACTCAAGGAAAGGCAAGGGTGCAGCCTCGTCTTGCTCTTGGAGAAAGGCTGAGGAAGAACTCTGAGCCATGCTCATCCGACTCAGAGCTATCTGAGGAAGAATTCTCCCTCATCACTCGAAAGTTCAAGAAGTTCCTCAAGTTGAGGAATCAGAGAAAAAAGGGTGGCTCCTCCTCCAGACATCAGAAGAAGAATTAATCTTCTGACAGGTATGAGTCTAAACAGAACAAACATCATTCTACTGACATTATCTGCTTTGGATGCAATAAGCCAGGTCACGTCATTGCTGACTGCCACCAAAGCAAGAGAGATAAGGGGAAAGGAGAGGAGCACAAGTCCTCTAGAGATAAGAATAAGGATAGGAGCTACATTGCTAAAAAGCTAAAGACACTGAGTGAATCTGACTCTTCAGACTCCAGTGATGATGAGGAAGCCTACTTCGGGCTAATGGGTCGCTCCGACTTTGATGGAGACTGTCCCCCATTTACTGGGAAGATAAAAGATCGCACCCCCTCTCTGACTCTGACTCTGACTCTGAGTCTCCTGAAGATGATCATGAGGACAGTCCATCTGCTCGTAAAGCTGAACTCATTGAAAAGAATGAGCTTCTGCTCAATAATTTCGAAGAGTGCCGAAAGAGGTTGAGCTCTCAGAAAGAGGAAGTCAAATTCCTTAAGGCTGAGAGTGTGTCCCTAAGAGAGGAGATCACTAGCTTGATTTCTCTCTAACAGGAACACCTAGACCTGACTTCTTGGCACTCAGATTCTCTAAGGCTCCTTGACCAAAAACAGGAAGAAATCAACAGGCTGTAAGAATAGCTTGCAGCCGAGAGGAAGATTGTCAAAAGTTTCTCTGTGCCCAAGACCATTCTTCCTCTGGTTGATGAATTCTCTGCTCAGGCTAAGGGGGCTGGCTTAGGGCATGTGGCTGTGCCTGGTAAATCATCAATGAGAAACAGAAATCGGAGGAAAAATAAGGCTACTAAGAAGGCCTCTGCTGCAGAAAAGGGAAAGGCCCCACTCAGTCATGTTTCATTCAGAAAGCCTAACTTTCCTTACAATGAGCCGGACTTTGAGTAAACCACAAATACGGTGAGAGTGTCTTCAAGGCACCTTATGAAGAAATCCAAGTAGAGAATTATGGCCACTTCTCTAGCGGCCATAATAGGAAGCAGGCACCAAAGGCCAAGCATGTCATACTAAAGGAACAGGAAGTGAAGAAGTCATGTGACTGCACTCATCATGATGCCTCCACCTCCAGATCCAAGGCCCCGGCTGGACCCACCATTCCATGGGTGAAGCAGGAGCCTAGGAACCGGTACGACAGGTTTGACTGTTGGTGCTGTGGCAAAGTTGGTCACTTTGCCGTGGATTGCTGGTTTAATCCAAGATACAATGAAACTCTTTTTGTTAGCAATGCGAGGCCGACCACTCGTAGGGTTAACCAATCGAGGGGGAGTATGCTAACAAGGAATCTAGGACCCAAGTTCGATTGGGTTCCTCATGGAAACTAATTCTGTTTTGCAGGAATATCCAAAGGCCACCAAAACGCCAATCTGGTATTTGGACAGTGGATGTTCCCGGCATATAATCGGGACAAGAAGCCTGTTGTGTCATTATTCCCCAGTCGAAAATGGACCCAAAGTAATATTTGGAGGATCTGATCGAGGATTGACCAGGGGTTATGGTATGATTTCCAACGGTGTATTCTCTATCACAGACGTGGCCTATGTTGAAGGGTTAAATAATAACCTGATCAGTGTAAGCCATTTGTGTGATAATGGATACGACATTAAGTTCTGCAAGGAAAAGTGCCTGATAATATCGTGTGCCTCTTAGGAGACAGTATTAAATGGCATTAGGAGAAGAAATATTTTTTGGTTAGAATTTCTTAGCTTAGACTCTTCTACCCCCGTTTGCCTAGTAGCAAAAGGCAGTGCATCTCTCTGTGAACAATGGCACAAGAGATTGGAACAGATTAATTTCAAAACTATTAGTATGCTTTTTTCTAAGAATTTAGTAAGGGATGCCCCTACTATTAAGTGCATCAAAGATAGCCCTTGTCCTGCATGCCTGAAGGGAAAACAGACTCGGGCTATCTTTAAGGGCATTGTAGACAAAGACTCTTCCAGATGTCTTTATCTTCTGCATATGGACTTGTTTGGTCCAGTGCAAGTTCATAGCTTAGGAGGAAAATCGTATACGCTAGTGATTGTTGATGATCACTCTCGGTTTACGTGAGTGTTCTTCTTGAAATGAAAGTAAGATACGTTTGACATCTTCACTAATTTTATCAAGCAGATTCAGAACGAACTTAACTACTCCGTGGTCAAAATCAGAAGTGATCACGAAACAGAATTTGAGTCTGGAGCTATGACAGAATTCTGTGAAGAACATGGTATCTTTCATGATTTGTCCTCCCCGCGTACTCCTCAGCAAAACGGAGTTGCGGAGAGGAGAAATAGAACGCTCATTGAAGCATGTACGACAATGTTGAATGACGCTTCTCTCCCAGAGTACTTTTGGGCAAAGGCTATCAATACGGCTTGTCATGTGCAAAACCGAGCATTGATCAACAAGAATCATCGTAAGACGCCTTATGAGCTATTGAAAGGGAGGAAACTGACCATGTTCTATTTAAGGAATTTTGGCTGCAGATGCTATGTACTCAATAATTGGAAGTACCCACGTACTAAATTCGGAGAAAAATGCTTCGAAGGCATCTTCATGGGCTATAGTAGCCATAGTCGGGCATATAGCGTTTTCAATAAGAAAACCCTAGTGGTAGAGGAGTCCATTAATGTTGTATTTGATGAAGGAAGCTTGCTTCACAGCAAATCTTCCAGTGGCATTCTTGAAGATGCAGGTGCAAGGCTTGAACAGCTAAGTCTCAATGAGACTGCTAAAGATGAAACTCCCAAGTACGTCAAGGTCTCCACCTCAACGCCAACTGGAGAAGATGATGATCAGGATGGAGAAAATCTCCTAGAAGAGGGAGGAGCCCGAGAAGCTGTTAGAGCTCCAGATGACAGACTCTTAGAGCTCTGACACGTGAAGGACCATCCCAGAGATCAGATCATAGGAGATCCTCGTGAAGGTGTCAGAACTCGCAGAGGTATAATTAACGAGATTCTGCACCTTAGTTTTCTATCACAGGTTGAGCCAAAGAAGTTTGACGAAGCGAACAAAGATGCGTTATGGATATTTGAAATGCAAGATGAACTACATCAATTCGAACGATGCAACGTCTGGACACTAGTTCCCAGACCAAAGAAACAGAATGTGATCGGTACTAAGTGGATATTCAGAAACAAACTGGATGAACATGGGGTCATCATCAAGAACAAGGCCAGACTGGTGGCTCAAGGTTACAGACAAGAGGAGGGGATTGACTTCGACCAAACCATTGCATCAGTTGCAAGGCTCGAAGTGATCAGATTGTTCCTGGCATATGCCTCTCACAAAGGATTCACTGTCTATCAGATGGACGTGAAATCAGCTTTTCTCAATGGAAATTTAAAAGAGGAAGTATATGTCGCGTAACCCCAAGGTTTTGTTAATCCAACATTCCCTAATCATGTTTACTTTCTTAATAAAGCATTATATGGCTTAAAACAAGCTCCTCGAGCTTGGTATGAGACTATGTCTAATTTTCTTCTTGAGAACAAGTTCTCGAGAGGAAAATAGATAATACATTGTTTCTTAGGGAAGTCAAAGGCAAGATTTTGCTAGTGCAAATCTATGTCGATGACATAATCTTCGGCTCAACGGACAAAAATCTTTGCAAGAAGTTTTTTAAACTTATGCAAGGAAAGTTTGAAATGAGCAGCATGGGAGAGCTAAAGTATTTCTTGGGACTTCAAGTGAAACAGTTCTAGGATGGAATTTTCATTTCTAAGAAGAAGTTCACAAATGAACTCCTCAAGAAATTCGGAATGGAGAGCGCAACCTCTATGAGGACTCTAATGGGATCCACTGTGTCTCTGGACAAGGATGAGAAAGGGAAACCTTTTGATGAAACCAAATTCAGAAGCATAATTGGATCCCTGCTCTGCCTTACTGCTAGTAGACCAGATATTATGTTTTCCACATGCATTTATGCTAGATATCAAGTGAGCACTAAGGAATCTCATTATGTCGCTGCAAAGCGGATTCTTAGATACCTTAAGGGTACACCAAATCTTGTCTTGTTGTACCCAAGACACAATGATGTCGAGCTGATAGGCTTTTCAGATGCTGACTTTGCAGGAAGAGGGGATGATAGGAAAAACACTTCCGGGACGTTCCAATTCCTAGGAAGAAGGCTCATATCGTGGAACAATAAAAAGAATAACTGTGTCGCAACCTCTACGGCTGAATCTGAGTACATCTCAGCAGGTAGCTGTTGCGCACAACTTCTATGGATTAGAAATCAACTCGAAGATTGTGACTTGCAGTTCAGAGAAGTTCCTATGTATTGTGATTCCTCGAGCGTAATTACAATTGTGAATATTCTAGTGTCGCACAGCCGAACAAAGCATATTGAAGTGCGCTACCACTTCATTCGGGAGCATGTGGAAAACAAAGATATATCTCTCTGCTATGTCCCCATAGATAAGCAAATTGCAGATATCTTCATAAAGCCCCTAGATAAGGCCAAGTTCAGTCTCTTCAAAACTTAACTCGACATGCTGAACTATGAAGATTGAAGACTGAAGGGCACAAGGCTCTTGGATCAAGGGGAAGCATCTGCTCGAAACTCAAGATCGAGCACGGATGCAAGAATTGAGGGGGAGCATTTTGCTCCAAGTGAAGTCCCAGATTTGCAGAAGCCGAAAAGGGGGAGATTACCCTCTCGACCAAGACTAAGGTGGCTGCCAATGCTAAGTAGGCCACAAAGGCTATGTTGCTCTCAGGAAAATGGTAATGAATTTCACTCTCAACCGAATTTTCAGTTTATGATTTTCATTCCCATCTGTTCTATTCACCTTAGCTTGTAGGGTTTAGGCTTCTTCAAATAGGGGGAGATTGTTGGGTATTGCATCCACAATCGACCTGATTTGAAGAAGCCCCTGAACAAGCTAAGGTGAATTGAAAATGTATTTGACAATTCTAACAAGTTGTGCTTGCAGCTATTCCATGATAAGTACACACCAATGTCAGGGTACAGTGGGTCATTATATACGGGTCTGCACAATGTAATCCCTCATTGAGTAGATCAGTATGTTGACTCATGTGTGCTCTCTCTATTGGAGTGTACTTATTTTCAAGTATAGGGTTAAGGTAGATCAAGAGCAGAAGAAGGAGCAAAGATGGGTCAAAGACCAAGTCTTCAAAGGAAGGAAGTGAAAAATCTTCTAAGTCAAAATCGACGGGAATAACTAAGTCATTCCCGCCGACTTCGACGGGAGTCACTTGTGATTCCCGCCGACTTCGACGGGAATTGTTAGTGATTCCCGCCGATTCAACGAGAATTAGTCGGCCCTTCCCGACGACTGATTTCGACTGATAGTTTTCCAACAAGAATTCAGTCAAGGAAGAATTGATGGGAATCATGAGTGATTCCCGCCGACATCGACGGGAATCACCAACGATTCCCGCCGATTTTGCCTTAGGAAAAATTCCTCCGTTCGCTGGACCGAACTAACTTGTCGTGAGCTGTTTCGGCTGGGGCTAGGGTTTCTCCTTGTGGGTCCCACAATGGTCTTTAGGGTTGGATTCAAATATATATATATATATATATGTATTTTGAACTTCGAGAGACAGTGATTCAGGCAGAAACGAAAGCAGCTGATGTCGTGCCCTAGCCAATCGCAGAAACCGCCGATCGCTTGTAGCCACTCACAAGCTCGTCGCTGCCATTGATCTCAGTTCTTCTTTGATCTTTCGACGATAGTACCGAGGCAAGCCGAGCGTCTCACGCATCTCTCTTGAGATCTCTTGTCTTCCGATTCGTTGAACGAGATTTGTTCTCCATTCCGAATTGGTTGAGACGACTGATCCGACTGAGATCGTTCGTAGACCTTGCTTGCTTTGTCAAGAAGTTTGGATCTACAAAGTATCGCCGCCACACTCACGTGCCGCCGCCGATCTTTAGAAGACCCATTCCAAGAGAGAAATCCGGTTGTGGACTCTTCGTAACTTTCAAGAAAGCTTCAACGAATGAAGAAGGACATCAGAATCTCCAAAAGCTTTGTTTGTATTTTCTTTTACATTCAATTTTGGTTTGTTGTAAAGGAATTTTAATTCCTAGTTGTAAGGGTTGGGTGCAACCCATGGTGGTGGAGTTATGACTCCTTTGTTGGAAGGGTTCCTTCCGTAGTGTGAGGATTGGATTTCAATCCGTTTGGAGAAGTGACCGAGTCGTCCCTTTGTAAGACCCCAACCTCGGAGATTATCGCGGGGCGATCAAGCGGCTCTTTTGGAGATCTGAACAGGGGCACACGGCCAGGCACACGGCCGTGTGCCAACCCGTGTTCAGGGATTTATTTGTGTTTTGTGCTGTCTCGAGTCAGAGAGGTACACGGCCTGAGACACACGACCGTGTCTCAAGCCGTGTGTGGGGCACACGGCCTCGAACACAGCCGTGTTCGAAGCCGTGTTCTGGAAGCCCGACGATCGTCTTGAAGCTCCAGGTAACACGGCCCGTGGCACACGGCCGTGTTAGGAGCCGTGTCGATCGGCGAATGAGCTACACGGCCAGACACATGGCCGTGTGTCAAGCCGTGTTCGGCCCAGTTTTTGGGATTTTGGATCTAATCTCGGCCGTTCGTTCCCTTGGATCTGGATCCAACGGTGGGGGCTGCTCCCGGGGGGTTATTAGCCGGGAAATTGGGGGAGAAACCATCATTTTCATATTGAGTTTCTCTTTCTTCAACTTAGAGAGAGGGGAGAACTCCCTTGGTGGTGTGAGCCCAAGATCCGGCCGCCGGAGGAGTTTTGGAGCACCGATTCGCGATCCGAGTCCGGATCCTCGAAGGCAAGGGCGAGGCGAAGCTTTCCATCCGACTACATCTTCATGGCGCCGCGGAAAAATGCGAGGGTAACGATCCTCTTCATAGGGCATGTGTAGTCGCCCTTCTTTCTATGCATAGGGAAATCCCCCTCTCGCGAGTGAGCGTTGAGGCGCGGAACCCCTTTGGGTAGATATGTAAAGTCCCCGTTGTTAGAGCCCGGAATCGGAGTACGGGTGTAGGCATTGTGTGTGAAGCCTATTCGGGTTTAACCCGGATCGGTGATGTTGCATTGCATGGCCGGAGAAGACTCCGCGCCGTTGGATTTAGTTTTCCGAAAATTCTACGCGGTAGATTGCATACAGGGATCCTTGGGGGTTAACCTCGAGGCGCACCCGGAAAGCTTGGGCGGAATCGCATTGCCGCCGCGATGTTGCCTTGGAGGGCAAATCGGTACATAACGGGGTTATGTGCGTGTTTTGATCGATTGTGGGAATGAGGAGAAACTTGGCCCGCACCGATGGCTAAATGGCCGTGGTGAAGTGAGCAACGGGCGGGTGGAACTCTACCCATTCCAAGTGGTCTCGGTAGAAGCGACCTAAAGTACATGGGACTTCCCGGGGGGCTGGAAACGAGCCTAGGCTTCGGCTGAAAGGGCTAAATGCTCACGTGTGTTGCCATCCGAGGGATGGTGGTGGAATCGCGGTGTCGGAGTGGGTCCGGACCGGGTTCACCGATTAGTGCCCTGAGAGCACGGAGTGTGCGGCCGTGCGTGCCGA
This sequence comes from Platanthera zijinensis, assembly GCA_039513925.1. NCBI lineage: Eukaryota > Viridiplantae > Streptophyta > Magnoliopsida > Asparagales > Orchidaceae > Platanthera > Platanthera zijinensis. The sequence goes on from CM077082.1 coordinate 86,303,417, forward strand.
CACTTGTGGCGAATAGAATACTCTATAGAATTGCTATGATAGTTTTATATGCAGGGAAGGAGCACCGCTGTCCCGAGAAACGGGACGGGGTCGTTATAATTTGGTCAGCTCTTGCTGACCGTTGCCCTTTTGTATTGCCACCTCTTGGGTGGGTTGTTTCTACAGGTGCTGCTGCGGAGCCAAGCGGCAAATAGCGGGCTAAAGCCCAAGTTGCAGCGCCAGCCCTCGAAGGCGTAGTTATTAGCTTTTTCATATTCATGTATGGCCGGCCTGCGTGCCGATGTATGAAAGACGCTATTTTGTTAAGCGAACATTTTTGTAAGGCCTTAAGGCCGTGAACTCTTTGTGTATGTACTCATTCCTGGGTTATAGTGGACATTCATGCTCTGTGGCAGGGTTCTTATCTTTTGCAACTTAATTAAATTGCTTCCGCTAGGTGTTGTGTAGGACGCTCTGATTGGTTGTGTGGTTTCAACGCGTAACCAACCGGTCTGTCCGTAGTATATGGCGTCGGGCCCCGGCCGGACCTACTGCTATATGCTATGTGACGGATAGGGGTGTTACAAATTGGTATCAGACTTCTGGTTTCGGTCAAGCTTAAATGAATTCGTGGACGAATTCACTTTAAGGGGTGGTGAGCATATTGTGTGCGTCATCGTTATAATATGAAAAGAACCCATGAATGTCCACTTAGGAATGAAAATACACATGATTGAGGAACCTGCGTGTTCCTATAATTGCTGTTTGCAGTAATTTTTTTGGGTCGCTTATCGGTGTTTTGCACGATTTTAGGTGACCAGAAGTGGCGCTGGGCCGTCTGAACGGCCAGGTTCTGAGGCGAGCAGTGCGCCAAGCGATGCGCCTGCAACACCTTGGTCTGCTAAGACCATTAGGTTGGTGGCAGAAGCGGTCATGGCAATGATAAATGCGCAGCCTGCAAGGCAGGTGCAGCAGCCTGCTCCTGCTGTGGAACAGGTACCGCTTCAGGCGGCAGAGCGAAGGAGGGTTGAGCAAGTTGTGGTGGAACCAGAGTTGCCGCGGAGAGCAACTGAAAGACAACTGAAGCACGTCATGGGCTTTCACCCACCAGTGTTCACGGGGGCAGAAACCCCGACCCAAGCAGAGGATTGGCTCTCAAGGGTCAACAGGGTGATGACTGCGACGCAAACTGAAGAGTGGCAGAAGACCACTATAGCGACGTTCCTTTTGGATGGGGATGCAAGACTGTGGTGGGAGGGCCTAGAGCTGCATCAGTTGAGGGGAAGGCCATTGGCCGAAGTCCCGATGGAGGAGTTTGCGAGACTATTTATGGCTCGATACCTCCCCTCGGCGCAGAGGATTGCGCTAGAGAGCGAATTCCAGAAGTTGGTGCAGGGTGATAGCACCGTTGATGAATACCTCCACGAGTTTACTCGGCTGGGGAGATATGCCGGCGCTACCTTCGCAGACGAGGAGCGCAAGACGAGCCGCTTTTATGAAGGGCTAAGGGATGATTTGAGGTTGCTGCTGTCGGGGCCCAAGACGCAGGGTTTCATGACCCTGGTCAGTTCGGCCCGGTCCTTGGAGAAGGATATGAGAAACGTGCAAGCAAAGAAAGAAAGGGAATTCGGTGGCAAGAAATCAGAGTTCAAGGCGCCGACTACATCGAAGTCGGGCTACTGTAAATTCTTCAAGAAGGCTAAGACATCGGGTCCAGCTTCTTCTGCAGGTGCCTCGGGGGCAACTACCCATCGGACCCCGGGCGCTTGCTTCACGTGTGGAAAGCCGGGGCACTTTGCCCGTGACTGCTGGAGTGGACGCGCAAAGTCCGAAAGGAAGCAAGGAGCCACCTACGAGGAAAAGGGCAAAGCGGTGGAGTCGACCGCGTCCCACTACGCTCCGACTCAGCCTAGAGTCTACAACTTGGGCCAGCAGGAGGCCATCAAGCAAGCGGATGTGGTGACAGGTATGAGTTAATTTATGCAAGTTGACTTGAGAATACTATTACCTATTGCTTGTTAAGCTAATGTCTTTTGCTTAGGCTTTGTGTTGATTAGCGATAGTCCGGCACGAGCACTATTCGACACTGGTGCTTCGCATTCTTTCTTGTCCGAACAGTTTATATCGCGCATCGGAGTCCCTTCTTCGATGGCAAAGGACAAGCTAGATGTGTTGCTACCAAACGGGTGCTCGATGCGTGCGGACAGGGTGTGCGCAGTGAAGGTTCACATAGGGAGCCAAGAGTTCGACTTGCTAGCGTCATTATTGCCGTTGGTAGAGTTCGATGTTATCTTTGGAATGGATTGGCTGTCAGAGCAGAAGGCTTGGATCGATTGCGACTGTAAGGAGGTCAAGCTGGGTGTAGGGCGGGAGACTACTTTCGAGGGGCTTAAGGGGTCGAGCAAGACATTAATGTCTGCTCTTCAGGTGGTGAAGGCGGTTCGTGCTGGTGCAGAGCTGTTCTTTGCGATAGTGGGGGCTGTGGAGCCAAAGTCCCCGTTGGATAGCATCCCCGTGGTTTGCGAATACCCCGATGTGTTCCCGGATAGCCTTCCTGGAGCCCCACCGCAGCGAGAGATTGATTTTACGATCGAGCTCGTGCCGGGTGCCAAACCCGTGTCACGTGCTCCTTATAGGTTGGCGCCAAAGGAGATGGCAGAGCTGAAGGTTCAGTTGGAGGAACTGATGGAGCTAGGTTATGTGCGTCCAAGTTCGTCGCCTTGGAGCGCACCGGTCCTCTTCGTTAAAAAGAAGGACGGTAGTATGCGGTTGTGCATCGACTACAGGGAATTGAACAAGTTGACGGAAAAGAACAAGTATCCGATCCCGAGGATTGATGATCTCTTTGATCAGTTAGTCGGATCATCTGTATACTCCAAGTTGGACTTGAAGTCGGGGTACTATCAGCTGAGGATCAGGGAATGTGATATCCCAAAGACGGCGTTCAGTACGAGGTATGGGCATTTCGAGTTCACGGTCATGCCGTTTGGACTGACGAATGCGCCATCGGTGTTTATGGATCTGATGAACAGGACGTTCAGAGATTTCCTGGATCGTTTCGTGATCATCTTTATTGACGATATTTTGGTGTACTCGCAGAGCGAAGAAGACCACTTCAAGCATTTGCATTTGGTGTTGGAGACTTTGAGGAGGAATGAGCTTTACGCAAAGTTCTCCAAGTGCGAGTTCTGGCTACCTTCGGTAGCATTCCTGGGTCATATAGTGAGTGGGGAAGGTATAGCAGTGGATCCGGCGAAGATAGTTGCGATACGGGAGTGGCCCGTGTTGTCGTCGGTAGCGGAAGTCCGTAGTTTCCTTGGGCTTGCCGGCTATTACAGGCGCTTCGTGGAGAACTTCTCGCGGATAGCATTACCTCTCACAAAGTTGACCAGGAAGGATCAGAGATTCTTATGGACGCAAGAGTGCGTGCAGGCTTTCGAGGAGCTGAAGAGGCGGTTGACCACGGCGCCAGTGCTTAGTTCGCCGAGTGGGACCGAGGGCTTTGAGGTGTATAGCGACGCTTCGGGTAGCGATTTGGGCTGCGTGTTGTTGCAGCATGGTAGCGTGATAGCGTATGGATCGCGTCAGCTAAAGGTGCATGAAAGAAATTATCCGGTGCACGGCTTGGAGTTGGCGGCCATGATATTTGCACTCAAGTTGTGGAGGCACTACCTATACGGAGTAAGGGTCGATATATACACCGATCACAAGAGCCTAAAATACTTGTTGGATCAAAAGGATCTCAATATGAGGCAGAGGAGGTGGATGGAGTTCCTGGGGGACTACACCTTCAAAATACATTATGTACCCGGGAAGGGCAACGCAGTTGCGGATGCGCTGAGCCGCAGGGCTCCCGCCCGAGCCAACTGGTTGTCGGTGCATGATGAGCGGCTAGTGCGGGAGTTGGAGGAGCTTGAGATCTGTTGCGTTGACAAGCAGACGAGCGCCAAGGCAATGTTAAACTGGACAGAGGTGCAGTATGACCTGGCTGACCGGGTTCGGCAGGCATTGGAGTTGGATGACTCCATGAAGGAGCTTTTGGAGGCCGCTACGGATGGGTCAAATTCCCAGTTCTCGGTGGAAGATGGTTTGTTAAGGAAGGATCATCGGTTGTGCGTCCCGAGTGGGGGTAACCTCCGGGCGGAGTTGATGTACGAAGCTCATCATACCAAGTACTCAATCCACCCAGGGAGCACGAAGATGTATCGTGATCTCAAGAAGTTGTTTTGGTGGCCGGGGCTTAAGAAAGATGTGGCGTTGTATGTGGCCAAATGCCAAACATGCGCCTTGGTGAAGGCGGAGTGCCAAAAGCCGGGAGGATTTCTGAAGTCCTTGCTTATACCGGAGTGGAAATTCGACGATATATCTATGGACTTTGTGCACGGGTTGCCAAGGTCGCAGAAGGGGAACGACGCCATCTGGGTGATCGTGGATCGGCTAACTAAGGTGTCGCATTTCATTCCGCATAGGAAGGATGATCCAGTGGAGAAATTGGCAAAGTTGTACGTTGACAATATTGTTAGGCTGCATGGTGTGCCTCGTAGCATTGTGAGTGATCGCGATGGGCGGTTCACGTCAAATGATTGGAGGTTGGTGCAGCAGATGTTGGGAACAAAGTTAAAGTTCAGTACAGCTTTCCATCCGCAGACGGATGGGCAGACCGAGAGAGTTAATAGAACGATGGAGGACATGCTCCGCATGTGCGTTCTAGACTTCGGGAAGCATTGGGAAGACCATCTTTATTTGGTGGAGTTTGCGTACAACAACAGCTACCAAGCAAGTATACAAATGGCGCCCTTCGAGGCCCTGTATGGTAGGAAGTGTTGCACGTCGTTATCGTGGCTTGAAGCGGGTGAGGTAAGGTTATACAAGAAGCAGGAGGTGGAGAGTGCTACCTCGTTAGTGCGGATCATTCGGGAGCGCTTGTTGATCGCTCAGGACCGGCAGGCGAAGTACTACAATGCCAAGCACCGGAACGTGGAGTTCGCGGTAGGCGATTGGGTGTACTTGAAGATCAAGCCGTTCAAGGGTGTCTCACGGATTCGACGCTTGAAAAAGTTGAGTCCGAGATACCTTGGGCCGTTTGAGGTCCTGGAGCGAGTCGGCGAAGCGGCATACCGTTTGAAGCTATCAGTGGAGTTGAGTGGATTACATGATGTGTTCCACATTTCTGTGTTGCGGAAGGCGGTGCAAGAGCCTTCGAAGGTGATCGCGGCTGATCAAGTACCGGTTGAGGAAGGGTTGACAACGAAAGTCAAGCCCATATCTATTGAGGATTTCGAAGTCAAGCGGCTTCGGAGCAAGGAAATCAGAATGGTGAAGGTCCGTTGGGATAACTGCGGGCGCGAGGAGCTCTCTTGGGAGCGAGAGCAGACAATGCGCGAGGAGTACCCCGAGTTGTTCCCCTCAGGTACTCGATTTGTTTTGTTTCTGTGTAGTCTCTGTTCTTAATTTCGGGACGAAATTCTCTTAAGGGGGAGGGAGTTGTAAGACCCCAACCTCGGAGATGATCGCGGGGCGATCAAGCGGCTCTTTTGGAGATCTGAACAGGGGCACACGGCCAGGCACACGGCCGTGTGCCAACCCGTGTTCAGGGATTTATTTGTGTTTTGTGCTGTCTCGAGTCAGAGAGGTACACGGCCTGAGACACACGGCCGTGTCTCAAGCCGTGTGTGGGGCACACGGCCTCGAACACAGCCGTGTTCGAAGCCGTGTTCTGGAAGCCCGACGATCGTCTTAAAGCTCCAGGTAACACGGCCCGTGGCACACGGCCGTGTCAGGAGCCGTGTCGATCGGCGAATGAGCTACACGGCCAGACACACGGCCGTGTGTCAAGCCGTGTTCGGCCCAGTTTTTGGGATTTTGGATCTAATCTCGGCCGTTCGTTCCCTTGGATCTGGATCCAACGGTGGGGGCTGCTCCTGGGGGGTTATTAGCCGGGAAATGGGGGGAGAAACCCTCATTTTCATATTGAGTTTCTCTTTCTTCAACTTAGAGAGAGGGGAGAACTCCCTTGGTGGTGTGAGCCCAAGATCCGGCCGCCGGAGGAGTTTTGGAGCACCGATTCGCGATCCGAGTCCGGATCCTCGAAGGCAAGGGCGAGGCAAAGCTTTCCATCCGACTACATCTTCATGGCGCCGCGGAAAAATGCGAGGGTAACGATCCTCTTCATAGGGCATATGTAGTCGCCCTTCTTTCTATGCATAGGGAAATCCCCCTCTCGCGAGTGAGCGTTGAGGCGCGGAACCCCTTCGGGTAGATATGTAAAGTCCCCGTTGTTAGAGCCCGGAATCGGAGTACGGGTGTAGGCATTGTGTGTGAAGCCTATTCGGGTTTAACCCGGATCGGTGATGTTGCATTGCATGGCCGGAGAAGACTCCGCGCCGTTGGATTTAGTTTTCCGAAAATTCTACGCGGTAGATTGCATACAGGGATCCTTGGGGGTTAACCTCGAGGCGCACCCGGAAAGCTTAGGCGGAATCGCATTGCCGCCGCGATGTTGCCTTGGAGGGCAAATCGGTACATAACGGGGTTATGTGCGTGTTTTGATCGATTGTGGGAATGAGGAGAAACTTGGCCCGCACCGATGGCTAAATGGCCGTGGTGAAGTGAGCAACGGGCGGGTGGAACTCTACCCATTCCAAGTGGTCTCGGTAGAAGCGACCTAAAGTACATGGGACTTCCCGGGGGGCTGGAAACGAGCCTAGGCTTCGGCTGAAAGGGCTAAATGCTCACGTGTGTTGCCATCCGAGGGATGGTGGTGGAATCGCGGTGTCGGACTGGGTCCGGACCGGGTTCACCGATTAGTGCCCTGAGAGCACGGAGTGTGCGGCCGTGCGTGCCGACACTTGTGGCGAATAGAATACTCTATAGAATTGCTATGATAGTTTTATATGCAGGGAAGGAGCACCGCCGTCCCGAGAAACGGGACGGGGTCGTTATAATTTGGTCAGCTCTTGCTGACCGTTGCCCTTTTGTATTGCCACCTCTTGGGTGGGTTGTTTCTACAGGTGCTGCTGCGGAGCCAAGCGGCAAATAGCGGGCTAAAGCCCAAGTTGCAGCGCCATCCCTCGAAGGCGTAGTTATTAGCTTTTTCATATTCATGTATGGCCGGCCTGCGTGCCGATGTATGAAAGACGCTATTTTGTTAAGCGAACATTTTTGTAAGGCCTTAAGGCCGTGAACTCTTTGTGTATGTACTCATTCCTGGGTTATAGTGGACATTCATGCTCTGTGGCAGGGTTCTTATCTTTTGCAACTTAATTAAATTGCTTCCGCTAGGTGTTGTGTAGGACGCTCTGATTGGTTGTGTGGTTTCAACGCGTAACCAACCGGTCTGTCCGTAGTATATGGCGTCGGGCCCCGGCCGGACCTACTGCTATATGCTATGTGACGGATAGGGGTGTTACACCCTTGGTGGGAGATAGGTCGAATGGGGGAATGTGGATGTACCCAAATCGGGGAACCACTATAATTCTTTGTGTGTTTTCTTTGCTGTGTTTGTTAATTTATGCAGGTAAATTTAATTCGGCAAAAGACTGCACGACACCTATTCCACCCCCCATAGGTGGATTTAGTTGACACTAGAGACTTTTAGGCACATCCCCCGCTAGAGTTCTTCAATTGTCATCAGGTGGGGCATATCTGGAGAAACTTCCCTATAAAGGGGGCACCACTACCAGCACCACCTGCTGCCCCGCCTGCTCAATATTTTGGAGGCCGAGGACGTGGCCGAGGACGTGGATACTAGGGTGGAGACTGCAGGCAGGAGATGGAGCAAGTGTATTCACTTTATCTGGCTCAACCACGGAACCCGGAGCAAGTGATCACAGGTACACCAGAAAATTTTAAGTTTTCTTTCCTAAATATTTAGACTCATGAATATAGAATTTACAGAGTAGGAATGAAAACCATAACTAGATTTCTAAGATATTTAACTACCCCCGGCATAGTCTTCATCAGCCGCAAGCCCGCTTATATGCTGTTTGATAAGGGTGCTTCACACTCGTTCGTGTCGGAGGCCTTCGTGGAAGGTTTGGAAGGCATGGAGTGATTCACAGGCTTGATGATGAGGATACGACTACATGATGGATCATAGCTGTTCACCTCTGGCCACTGCAACATGGAGGCAGAGATCGGTGGGAATGCGTTCGAAGAACCAACAACGATCCTTAGGATGTCAGCTTATGATTTGATCCTGAGCATGACATGGTTGCATTGGAACCATGCCCAGATCAACTGCCTGTCAAAGATGATCACTGTGAGGCATGGGGATTCCCATATCGTCGTCGAAGGTATTAGACCTATTCCCCCTCTCTTGCTATCATCCGTGCAGGACGTCAAGTCCCACTTGTAAAGGGAGGAAGTCTATGAAGTGCTGTTTGTAATGGTTGAGGCTAAGTATTCTATCTCTGATATGCCGGTGGTGTGTGACATTACTGACGTATTCCCAGAGAAGCTGCCAGGGCTACCCCCATACCGGGAGCAGAATTTTTGGATACAGCTAGTGCCAGTGGCTAAACCAGCATCTAAAGCGCCTTACGATATGGACCCAAAGGAGTTGACGGAGTTTTGAAGCCAGCTGCAGGAACGAGTGGAAGCTGGATTTGTCTGACCGAGCACTTCATCATAGGGAGCCTCAGTGTTGTTCGTTATCAAGAGGGACAGGACACTTAGTTTGTGCATCGACTACCGAGCATTGAACAGACTGACAGTCTGGAATACCTATCTACTGCCAAGGATAGATGATCTATTTGATCAGCTGGAGGGGGCGCATTTCTTTTCGAAACTGGATTTGAGGTCGGGCTATTACTAGCTATGGATTAGGGAGGAGGACATTCCGAAGACTACCTTCAGTAGCAGATATTGGCTATTTAAGTATACCGTGATGCCCTTCAGGCTCACGAATGCACTATCGGCGTTCATAAGCCTCATGAATTGGGTGTTCGAGGCTTATCTTAATATGTTCATCATCGTGTTTATTGACGACATTCTCATTTATTAGAGGACGGAGGAGCAGCACACATGACATCTAATGCTGACTCTAGAGAGATTATGGGAGCACCAAATTTATGCGATAGCAAATGCAAGTTCTGGTTGAAGGATGTGGCTTTCCTAGGCCATATCATCAGTGGAACTGGGTTGGCAGTAGACCCGGCCAAGATTCAAGCAGTTCAGGATTGGCCGCAGCTGAAGGCGACCACAAACATGCAGAGTTTTCTAGGACTTGCCGGTTATTACCAGAAGTTTGTGGAGGGATTCTTTAGAATTGCCCTCCCACTCATATCCCTGACGAGGAAGGATGTGCCCTTCGTTTGGACCTCGCAGTGCGATACGCCGTTTCGGGAGCTGAAGGATCGACTCACCTCGGCTCCTATTCTAGCTCTTCCTTCAGGGAGAGAAGGATTCCAGGTCTACATCAATGCTTCCTACCAGAGCATGGGAGCAGTACTGATGCAGAAGGGCCACATGATTGCTTATGCTTCACTCCAGCTGAAGAAGCATGAACAGGACTACCCTGTTCATGACTTAGAGATGGGAGCGGTCGTGTTTTCTCTGAAAGTCTGGCAGCATTATCTGTACGGTATCCACTGCGACATATACTCTGATCACAAAAATTTGAAGTATGTAGACTCGCAGAAGGAGCTGAATATCTGGCAGAGGCAATGGGTTGAATTTCTAGCAGATTACCAGTACGAGATGCATTACCACCAAGGGAAGGCGAACATGGTAGCCGATGCGCTGAGTCAGAGAGCCACCACCACCGGAGCGGAGCCCCAGATTATGTCCATGGAGCTGGTGTAGGGATTAGAGGATATGCACATAACGCTGGTGTTGTCTGATGACCCCGAGCTTTATAAGGAGTATTTAGCAGCGATGAGTGTCACAAATGACATTCGAGACCGAGTCAGAGATGGGCAGAGGCAGGATGCCAAGCTAGACCCGATATTCCAGGCCTTGGAGGCAGGTACTGTTGGGGATTACACATTGAGAGATGGCATGGTATGCTTCAGAGGATGGGTTTATATACTAGAGGGAGGGTAGGTCCGGGAGGATATCATGACGGAGGCCCACTACAGCCGATATTCGGTATACCCGAGAGTTACGAAGATGACTGCGGATCTTAAGAAGACCATGTACCTGCCAGGAATGAAGTAGGATATCACCTTCTTCGTGACCCACTGCGAGACATGCCAACTAGTGAAGGCAGAGTGCAGAAACCCTGCAGGATTGTTGCAGCCACATCCATTGTCGGAGTGGAATTTCGAGGATATCGCGATGGACTTCATATATGGCCTTCCCCGATCGCGGACGGGAAATGATTCGATCTGGGTAATCGTCGACCGGCTGACGAAGGTAGCCAGATTTATCCCGATTAGGAAGGATGACTCGGTTGGTGTGTTGGTTCGGAAATTCGTGGAGCAGTTCATCCAGTATCATGGCATGCCCAGGACGATCGTAGCAGATCAAGATGGACGGTTTATGTCCAGGGAGTGGATATCAGTGGAGACTGACTTGGGCACTCGGCTGACTTTCAATACATCTTTTCATCCCTAGACTGACGGGCATACAAAACACACCAATCCGGCCTTCGAAGATCTGCTTCGATTTTGCATTCTGTATTGCGGAGAGCCTTCAGAGAAGCTGTTTCCACTAGTTGAATTCTAATATAATAACAGCTACCAGTCCAGCATCGGGATGGCTTCTTATGAGGCCCTATACAGACGAAGGTGTAGGACTCTGGTGTCATGGTTACAGGATAAGGATCCGAAGGTTTTTGGCTCGAAGTTTTTTAAGGACACTGAGGCTCAGGTGAGGCTGATACGAGAAAGGATGTTAGAGGCACAGAGCCGACATGCTAAGTATTACGACGCTCGACATTGTCAGGTGGAGTTTTATGTGGGGGATATGGTATTCTTGAAGATCCGACCGATGCATGGAGTTCACGGGTGCGTGGTCGGAAGAAGAAGCTCAGTATAAGATATATGGGGCTTTACAGGATCCTGGAGCAGATCGGTCCCTTAGCATACATGCTTGAGCTGCCACTGGAGCTGGCAGGTCTGCACGACGTATTCCATGAATCTTCTCTTAGGAGGGCTCTACTATGCCCGGAGTAGCAGATTTCAGCCACGGATGGGACGGTTGCCTCTGACCGGTCAGTTCACTGGAGCCGGTTTGGATTGACGACAAGGGATACGAGTGTTGTGCTGCAAGAAGGTTACATTAGTCAAGGTCCTGTAGAGGAATCATGGTCAGGAGAAGAACACCAGGGAGTCACAGGATCTGATACAACAAAGGTACCCAGAGCTTTTCAATCAGGTATTCCTCAGAACCACTCGGGATGTTACAATTTACTTTTCATATTTGAAACCCCGTAGGCCTAACTAGAATTTCAAGAACAAATTTTTTGTTTATATATTGGGATTTATAACATCCCTCAGACAACTAGACCCCCTAAGAGTGGTTTTGTCATGACTAGGTCATGACAAAACCCTAGAAGCCCAAAAATACCAAGTGGACTTAGGAATAAAGGTGATTGGGATGAATGGTTTGCAAATAGTAGATTCCTAAACCCTAGTTTAGGATGACCATGTGGCTTCATGTTTGGTACACTGGAAAATATATACCAGATTTTGAGAAGTCTCACTTAACTCAATGATATACATTATTGTGTATTTGATGGGATGTTGAGTTTCAATGTGCAGGTTAAAGAAATACAGGAAAATTTTCTGAGTACAAGTGTCGACACTTGTGAGGGAAATGTGTCGACACCAGAAGCAAGATTGTGTCGACACACATGACTTGTGTCGACACACATAAATTCTGTCAGCAGCAGTTGTGTCGACACACACTCAACACCAACTATGTTGAAGACCAGATGTAGTTGTATCGACACACAAGACTTGTGTCGACAGACACTCAAAGAAATCTGTCAACAATGGCTATACTGAGACTGGAAGGCTTGTGTCAACACATAGGACTTGTGTAAACACACACTCAAAAATATCTATCAACAGAAGCTGTGTCAAGACTAGAAGCAATTGTATCGACATACAGGACTTGTGCCGACACATCCAACAGAAGCTGTATCGAGAAGTTAAAGAATGACTGTGTCGATATATTAAGAGCTGTGTCGACATCATCAAGATTTGTGTCGACACATGGTCTATTTGTGTCGACACATCTGAAGTGTTATGCTGCCAGTTCTCTGCTATGATAGAAGTTCAAGGAGGAGTTAGTTGTCAAAACTGAAGACCTGACAGCTGTCATAAGTAACAAAGCTGACATATATGTCAGAGCTATCAGAAGGCCGTTATAAACTGGATCAGCCGGTAACCTTGGATGGATTCTATATATAGACCTATTCTATCTCAATCAGAAGCACGGTAGTAAAACAAGTGAGGGGGAATAAGAGACAAACCCAGAAGAATGCAGATCCTGAAGAGTCTTCAAGAAAAATTCAGATCTGATTTTGAATTTCAGAAGAAAGCTGGATTGAAGATCAACTCGACCTCCAATTGAAGATCAACCTTACTTGGTACAAATTCAAGAAGCTTTGGAGAAGCAAAGATAGGTTGGATCTAAACTAATCATTTCAATCAAGAACTGATCAAGAAGCTTTCGTCCTATTCTCTTTCCATCAGGGTGAAGATTTTATTATTTCAAACAATAATTTTCCTTATAAGATCTTATATAGATTTGAGTTGTAAGCCAAAATTTATAAAGGCTGATGTAAGGCTGAGAGCCTGAGGTAGGACTTGAAAAATTCTTTGTTATAGGCCTGTTGATAAAGGCTGAGGTAGGGCTGTGGCTTGAGGTAGGATTCTTGGGAACAATCTGAGGTGTAGGACTTGAAGAAGTTTGAGTTGTAGGAACCAGTTGGGTTCTGAGTTGTAAGATCTTTGGATCTAAGATAATGGAAGGAAGTTTGGCCGAATCCAATTCTCTACTGGATAGGTGAAGGGGGAGAGTGGACGTACCCGCAAATTGGGGAACCACTATAAACCATTGTGTCTGTGCTGTGAATTTTTTGTGATTGTTATTCTTTGTGCTGTGAAAATTGTGTTGTGTATAACTTTGTTAATTGCCTGATTTGTTAAAAAAGGATTAGAACCTATAAACCCCCCCTCTAGGTGTTTGGGCTCTTTGATGTAGGCCACTCCCTAAATGGAATTTAGGCACGAAAAGACAAGGGAATTTCCTAAGGGGAATTTAAGCGAACACGTTGTGTGCGAATTAGATCTACGAGTTAGCCGCTTATGCCTCTCCACAATTCAACCCTACACTCGCACAATCGCTCTACGCGACGCCACGCAATTAAGTCTATCAATTAGATACTAGCATACGGGTAGCCAATCCGTTTTGGATCCAACAAGTGCTATAGGGCCAATGTCCGACCGAGCTAAAATGACCAATATTGGGTCCGATCGAGCGACGTTGTACCAAAAGAGATCTACCGAAAAATTTGATTCGGAATGGGTAGATCTCTCCCAACAAAAGTCAAACGAGGTTCGCCAAACCTTCCCGAATATAAAATGAAGATGAGGGAAATACAAAGCATGCGAAGAAATCCACGATACAATTTCAAGCTATCTAAAACAACGCCAAAAATAATCCACCACTAGATCTATTCTAAGAAATGAAAACACACAAGAGGTAGGAGGGATTTTCGTTACCTAATCGGAATGGGTGATTCCGATTACACTCTACTTGGAATGCCTCTCAACGGCTCCGCCGGAGTTGCGCCGGAAGTAGATGAAAATCTTGCCAGCCTTCATCGCTTCACGCCGGAATGGAAAACTCACAAGGGAGGAGCCTTGCTCTTGGCCGAAATCTTCAAGAGGAGGGTGGTCGGTTTTTGAGGGGAGTGAGGGGTAGGGGGCGGCTTGTTGTTGGAGGAGAAGGTGGCTAGGAGGAGGGAGGGGAATAGAAGATAAAGGAGGGAGAAGGGTGGCCTGCGGCCAAGAAGAGGGGAAGAAGGGGAAGTTCGGCCAAGAGGAAGGGGAGAGGAAAATTTCAAGAGGGGAGACTTTAGGGTTTCAATATTTCTTTCTTCAATAATCAAAATGAAAACACTCCTTGCCTATTTATAGGCTACACCAAATGTTTGGCTATTTTGCAGCCCATAGTAACTAAATAAAACAACACTCATAAAAATTAAACACAACATGGCATAAACATTGCCAAATAAAAAACATGAAAATTAATTAATTAAGCTATCATTAGATTAGTTTGCACCGCGGGCTGATCATTTGACGTCGCTCCACATGGTCGTCACGACGCCGCAAATCTTTACTTGGAGGCGGTGAGATAACTTCCGTAAGCATGCCGTCTCCGTCTTCAACACGTTGAGGGCCGTCGTCTCCATCAATCCTCCCCCGCTTAAAACTACTCATCACCGATGAGTAGGTCTGAAAGTACCGGTGCAGGGAAGCATCATCCAATAGAACCTCAGAGTGGCAGACAACCCCACTTGGAAAGAAGAGCACAACAACCTGGAGTAACCTGTCATGCAAAAATTTGTTCCTAGTGAACCTTGGAGAAGCATTAGGCAATAAAGGAAAACAAAATTTAGCATCAACAACCAACGTACCTCCAGAGAAGTCCGAAGAAGAAAACAATCCAAGTATAAACTCACAACCCAACCCCAAAGAGAACAAAGTGGACCCAAACGGACAGGCAGATAAATCATGTGGTGGAGAATCATACGGCGTTAAATTAGAAACATCAAAATAAGGGGTAATACCCCAATCAATGGAAAGCTTCAGATGATAAGTAAATTCTCCAAATTTCATTAATATCCGATAAAGGTCCCGCTTACCAAATCGCCAACTTTCTAAAGTGCCCGAAGGCATCCGTTCAGGGTCGAGATGCACCAAATCTAAATCGATCGTCTTACAGTGAGATACTCTTTTATGTAAGCTAGCATAAATATGATACGAATTAATTGGTATGGCTAGCGCTTTACTAATGTGCTTATATAAAAGGGGATCATAATGAGCATAATCCGGGGTGAGTTTCGGCGACAAACTAGAAGGAAAATAAAGAGACGCAACAAGAGTGATTAATTCTTTTAAAACGCGCCGAAGAATCATACTATCGTGGGGAGTTAAACCATGGGCTACGTGACTCAACCCGAATATGGAGAATATAGGGGTTATGTTAGGGGGAACGGGAGCCTTAATATCAAAGATGACTTCAAATGGATCCAAAGTCGCAGTTCTAGTTCGAAAATTATTATGACCACACTTGGCATGCAGATATGCCAAGGGAATCTGCACATCATAAATACTAAGAGAGTTGGACGCTCTCGGGTGTGACAAGAGGTGCGAGCGAGACAACTCATGGGGCCATACCATGGCCACTAACTGAAATAAATAGGGTGACACCAGCGGAACTACATCTGGTGGTACCAATATAATAACATTAGGTGGCGCTAACGGGACTACATCAGGGGGTAGAAAAACATGTGCAAACAGACCGAAAGAGTAAGCACATCGAGACACGACTAGGATAATTGGCCTTAGGGCCACAAAATCAGAATCGAGAACAGTCGTGGACATAACCATAGAGGGACACGTAGAGTCACGAACCATCAAAGGTGACATGTCCAAAGGAGGGGCCCGCAAGGGTGGACAAATAAAATAATCCAGATCTGGAATACAAAACTTGTGTCCAAAAGGGTCCTCTAGTCGGATCAACTGATCAAGAGGAAGAGTCGGTAAAAATAAAACTGGGAGAGATTCGAGATCCAATTTAATTTCATACGACGGAGTTAGCGTTAGGGGACGCTCATCCGGGTAGACATCAATAACGTCTTCCAAAAATTGCACTCTCTCACAAGGACATACTTCCAACACATCAATCACGACATCAGTAGCAGTACAAATCTCACGACGGGGAGCTTCGATAGATTTCGGTGGAGGGGCTAAGTCATACCCCATGCCAAAATACAGATTTATCGTCCAAGTAACAACCTCCGGGTGCAAGCCATCAAAATCAACCGAAAAATCAAACAGAGGATTTTCTATCACGACAAACTCATCTGGCTCGTCATCGCCCAACTCACTCTCCGAATAGCATTCCTCACAGGAGGACTCTACCAACTCATCCGAAAGTTCGTCCAACAATAAATGATGATCGTATAGTAAGTCTTCCAAATCAGTTGGGGCATCTATTAATTCGTGATTAGAGAAATCGACTGGCACATCCTCACTTACAAGATCCTCAGAAAAATCAGAGATATTCTCCTTAGGTGTAATCGTAGCCTCTAACACGTCGGGGCTTGTAGTTTGGAGAGGGCTCTCAACACTAGGATGATCAGTCACAATGCTAGTGTGGCTAGTAAAAGGCAAGGTAATACTCTCACAGGTCAAACTATCATCCCAAACATCGTCTACCTCACGACTGGGTAAGCTCTCAGCGTAAGGTAACTCTTCTGACTCAGCTAGAATTTCAATCGACTTAGGATCATCAAAAGGCTCCACAATAGTCAAAGGGGATGGCTCCAAAATGTCGTCGAAAGGGAGTGGAGAGGGTTCCTCAAATGAGAAATCCTCATCCAAGTCACTCGGGTAACCAATCTCCTCATCGTCAATACAATCGTTAGTAATATCGGCCTCGTCCTCAGTGACGGGCACAGTCCTAGACACGGCCTTGGACTCATCAGGGGAGTCATCAACTAAATCAGGCAGCTCAGGGGATAAGTCATTCTTATAATCAGGTAGGGGTCTAGTGCCCTGGCAGGGAGGAGTAATAACATGAGATGTCCTAGTACAGGAGCACGGGGGGACGTACTGATTCGACATAGGCAAAGTCTTAGGCGGCAACTCACTCAAATAATCAGACGACAGAGAGCGGCAGTATGGAGGGTAATACTTATCCGTTAATAAATTCTTCATAATCTGCCAATCGACATGTGAGTCGACGGAGGGCATTCCCAAAGGTTTCTCCTCGTTGAGCCAGAAGGTATAGGCTCGACCAAAAAGTTGAAATCTCGCAATGGGAAGCCTATGGGGATCCATAATGTGATTTTGCTCAAAATAACACTCCATGTCTTCCACCCAACGTAATAACACTCGCGGTCCACCTAGCCCATCATAGATCGGAGCAGGAATCCTAACATGCCTAGAGGTGCGTGGTGGCGGTGCTACTTGACTAGCCTTTAGTTGGCCAACCAATGCCTTAATATCATCCACTACCGGGCAGTGGAATTGCTTCCTACCGTTCCTAAGGGAACCTAAATATTTTTCACGGGAAGCAT
This sequence comes from Platanthera zijinensis, assembly GCA_039513925.1. Lineage (NCBI taxonomy): Eukaryota > Viridiplantae > Streptophyta > Magnoliopsida > Asparagales > Orchidaceae > Platanthera > Platanthera zijinensis. The sequence goes on from CM077082.1 coordinate 86,320,659, forward strand.
TGACATCATAGGCCATATTGTGAAAACCGGATAGAAGACTCGATCCGGAATTTGTGCACATACAAGGAGAAATGCTTCTGGCTTAGTTAAAATAGGTTTGTCGGAATTGTTCCCGCTTAACCACTAGGGTAATAATAATATAAAGTAGATTTTCTTGCTGAATAAAATATGAAGATTATTAATAATTTTTGTTTTGATGTTTTTGCTGAAAAATAAGAAATTTAAGCCGCTATTGGCAGACCAGAAATAAATTTTTTTTGTTTATTTTGACTCGAAACGTGCATACAAAGTGCGTGTTAACGTGGCACAAGATGGGGGAGGGGTGTCAATTAGGAAATTGATGTGAACCTCCCTCTGATACCAAATTGATGTAGGCCACTCCCTAAATGGAATTTAGGCACGAAAAGACAAGGGAATTTCCTAAGGCGAATTTAAGCGAACACGTTGTGTGCGAATTAGATCTACGAGTTAGCCGCTTATGCCTCTCCACAATTCAACCCTACAGTCGCACAATTGCTCTACGCGACGCCACACAATTAACTCTATCAATTAGATACTAGCAATCCATTTTGGATCCAACAAGTGCTATAGGGCCAATGTCCGACCGAGCTAAAAGGACCAATATTGGGTCCGATCGAGCGACGTTGTACCAAAAGAGATCTACCGAAAAATTCGATTCGGAATGGGTAGATCTCTCCCAACAAAAGTCATACAAGGTTCGCCAAACCTTCCCGAATATAAAACGAAGATGAGGGAAATACAAAGCATGCGAAGAAATCCACGATACAATTTCAAGCTATCTAAAACAACGCCAAAAAAAATCCACCACTAGATCTATTCTAAGAAATGAAAACACACAAGAGGTAGGAGGGATTTTCGTTACCCAATCGGAATGGGTGATTCCTATTACACTCTACTTGAAATGCCTCTCAACGGCTCCGCCGGAGTTGCGCCGGAAGTAGATGATAATCTTGCCAGCCTTCGTCGCTTTACGCCGGAATGGAAAACTCACAAGGGAGGAGCCTTGCTCTTGGCCGAAATCTTCAAGAGGAGGGTGGTCGGTTTTTGAGGTGAGTGAGGGGTAGGGGGAGGCTTGTTGTTGGAGGAGAAGGTGGCTAGGAGGAGGGAGGAGAATAGAAGATGAAGGAGGGAGAAGGGTGGCCGGCGGCCAAGAAGAGGGGAAGAAGGGGAAGTTCGGCCAAGAGGAAGGGGAGAGGAAAATTTCAAGAGGGGAGACTTTAGGGTTTCAATATTTCTTTCTTCAATAATCAAAATGAAAACACTCCTTGCCTATTTACAGGCTACACCAAATGTTTGGCTATTTGCAGCCCATAGTAACTAAATAAAACAACACTCATAAAAATAAAACACAACATGGCATAAACATTGCCAAATAAAAAACATGAAAATTAATTAATTAAGCTATCATTAGATTGGTTTGCGCCGCGGGCGGATCATTTGACGTCGCTCCACATGGTCGTCATGACGCCACAAATCTTTACTTGGAGGCGGTGAGATAACTTCCGTAAGCATGCCGTCTCCGTCTTCAACACGTTGAGGGCCGTCGTCTCCATCACTCTTTTAAACAAAATCTTTCACTTCACCATGACTCTAAGACCACACCAAGACCTCACATATCTGTTAAAAGGCCCTAAGGGTTCACTTGAGTCAACCCAGGATGGCCAAGTTGACCAAGGATCACCTTAGGCCTAAATTGGGCAAAGTGCCATAACTAAGGGAAATGTGCCCTTAATGAGCCCAACCAACCCTACCAAGGTCTTCCTTGACATAAAGAGGGGTCAATGGGTCACCAATGACCCATTGGGGTCAACCATAGAGCTTGAGTTGACCTAAGTAAACCATAACCTTAAATGGGTCAAACTGACCCACATAGGGTCAATTGACCTACACTTAGCCAAGTGTACACCACCCATACCCTCCTAACCCTAGAGTGAGGTCAATGGGTCACTAAGGACCCATTGGGGTCAACCCTAGTGGCTAAGTTGACACAAGTCAACTCAAACACCAAAGTGGTCAAAGTGCCCTTAATAAGTGTCAAGTGACCTTCAAGGTGCCAAGTCAACCCTACCCATCCCTATCTAGACCCTAGGGGAGGCAAATAGGCCACCAAGGAGCCATTGATGGTGACACAAAAGGTCAATTTGACCAAAGTCAACCCTAATCTAGGTCAAGTCAAACCTAGCTCAAAAAGGGCTAACCCAAGCTCAGGCCCCTAACCACTTTGGCTAACCACTTCCTAACCACTTTATAATAGCTTAGTGGTCTGCATTTAGGCTAAGGCCATGAACAAAATCGGCCATGATGGGCATGAGAGAGAAAGCTTCAATTCCCTTTTAATGGAGGTGAGAGAAAAGGAGGTAAAGGCCATTCATGGCTTAGGGAGGCCAAGGGCCACCTTTATTGGCTGAATTAAAATCCTCTGGGGAAGAGGAGAAGTTTCCAGCCATTTCCCTACCACCACAAGGCAGGTTCACCCCCCACCACATGGCCGAGAGCATCATCAATGACCATTAAAGGCATTGATGCCATGACAACCCCTTCCAAATTTTATTATTTTAAAACCGTAATTGGACTTCTAGGAATCGTTTAAAGATCTTACCTGAAGGAGCCGGAGGAGTTCACTGTGTAGTTGCAGAAACTGAGCGATGCCATAATCAGAAATGGCATCCCGACGATCAACCCACCACCAGGCTGCAAACAAGGTCCTCCACATCCTCTTTTCCTGTGGGTAGATCATAGGGATTGTTAGGGCTAAGATTCGGGCTCAATTGAGCCCGATCGGGAGAATATTTCTCCTGGTTTTTCTGCAAATTAAAGCTTGTCGGGATCGCCGGAATCCGCCCCTCCGGCAGCTGTGCCGTCGCTTGGCGATAGCCAAAACCTCGACGGAGGTGGTGGTGGCGGTGGCCAACCAGGGAGGTGGCCGGGTGACTGGCGGTGGCTACTGGAAGTAGCTCCAGGATGGGTCAATCCTACCTGTTGGCTGGAGGAAGAAGATGAGCCAGAGCTGCTGGATCGTGCGTCAAGATTCGTGTTGGAGCTTATATTATTATTTCATTTTAATGATTTCTGTCACATTATTTCAGTCACATTGTAAACTAATTTAAAAATACTTAGAGGCTAAATCAGAGAAAGTGTCAACAATTAAATTGTAGCCCTTGGGGTCTACTTTAATTTAAAATTAATTTGAGTCAATTTGGACAACTGGTTTGACTAGGGAACCCATTTTGGTGGGGTCTATACTTAGGGTTAGACTGGAACTAAAATGAGTGCCCCCACTTCATCCTTTGTCCAAATGACCTGATTTTGGACAGAGAGTCACCCTAATCTATACCTAGGTCCTGCCCAAAATGAGAATTTTTGGGTACAAGTTTTCTATAGTTTTTGAAATTATTTAAATATCCTAAGGTAATTTAATTAGGGGACCAAATAACCACCAAACCCTCCCAAATTTTGGTGAGTGGTCCTTGGGGTCATCATGAGGGTCTGTATAAATTTCCACCTCTTTTTGAGTTGATTTGAGTAGGATTTTAGCAAACCCTAGCTTTTCCCTAATAAAGGGTATTTAGGTCAAAAGTTCACTTTGAGTTTTGAGAGGTCAAACCACCTCAACAGATGCTAAAAATTTGGGCCACTAGTTTAACATGACATTTAACACCCTCATATGGGTTATGGGGTGGTTTGCGGTAGGTTTGCCCTAGGACCCAAGTTCAAATCCTATGGTTAGGACTTTGACAGTTTTAGAAGGGCATGGGATCAAATGCCGATGTATGGACTTGAAAGTTGGTAGAGAGGATACTATGGTAGCTAAGGTCCTCTAGTAAAAATCTCAGGGGATTTGGAGTTGGATAAACCCCTCAAAACCCTAACCCTAGTTTAGGGCACTACATTTTTACATGCAAGATAAGCCACCAAAACTTAATGAAAAGTAGTGAAACTTGGGTAGTGTAGTCAAAATGTCATTATAAGCCTTGGATAATTTTATTGGGAATTTCAGATCAATAATTTTAGTATAACCTTTGCTATACCAGCATTAGCCCTAATTAATTATGTTTTTATTATGACCTTAATATCCATTAGATGATTATGAAATTGGGGCTGAGTGATTTTTAGACAATTATGATCTTTCATGAATTTTATTGTAATTTTTAGATGTAAATTTCGAGTTCTTACTTCACAAGTATAAAAATATGAGAATATGACCAATAATAGATTTATTGCTCCATTTTAATTGGAAAATTATGAAACTTGATCAGTAGTATTTCTAGGTCAATATGCTCATATGGGAATTTTATTACAAATTTTAGATGAATAATTATTGCACTTAGTTCATTAAACTATTAACTTGGATTGTTATGAAAGATCAAGTTTACAATTCATTATTCACTAATAAATTATGAAACTTGACCGGAGTGTTTACCTGTCTTTATGTTCATCCTTGAATTTTCTCAAAATTATTGGAAGTATATTGAAAGTACTTGTCTCTTTAAATTGGTTAATGTAGGTTATGTTGGAAAATTATGTTTAGTGGTTTAAGTCTTACTGAAAATTTGGAGACCTTTAATTTACTAATAAGTAGTTGTGTTGTATTTTTCATAATTTTGTGGAACACTTTGCATTCTTTTAAATAGTACTTCATGTTCATACTAAGGCATTTAGATCCCTTAGGAAATTAAATAAATTATCAAGTAAATTAGAAAAATTATAAACTTCTGGATTTAGGCTAATCATGTCATGATAGACCTCTAATAAATATTATAGGGATTTCTAATGATAATTTGGAGTACCTCCCATTGTATACATCATATAGCTTAGAATGGTCTGCATTTAGTAAAAAACAACAGAAATCATAATATGGTGCAAGATGAACCTAGAGAGTTGGGATATTAGTGTATTGATCTGGTAAGTTAAATGAGTTCATCATCGGGAGTCGTGATGAGGAGTGGGAGGTTTGACAAGTGTTAAGAGGTGCTCGGGGTCGACGAAACATTGTCTTCCCCGTGGAGAGATAGAAAGAGTCAAAATACACTTGGATTAGATCCAATACAACATTAAAGGGATTGAGAGTTGGGTAACAACCAATAATAATAAGTTTCTTGCGAAAGTGAGCTTTGGGCTTCAACCCATCGTAGTTCCTAGTGCCCTTTTAGAGCCCATCACGGGGTATATCGGGGGAAGTCCTGGGCTAACCTCTAATATAGGCAAACTAAATTGCAAGAGTAACTAGCATAATTTGGGATTCACTTTCACTCACCTCGATGTCTCGGGATCTTAGGTTGGGTCACACGGGCAGTAGGCTCGGTGGTTTGGTGATGGGTAGGTTGGCCCGATGAGCTTTTGCTCGGTTGTTGGTTGTGACGAACGGGATGGTTCGGAGAGCTTTGGCTCGGTAGGTGATGCATAAGGTTGCATGTGCATAAAGTATAAGGTAGTGGGTTTTTTTGTTTTGGAGGGTCGATGCACCGACGCCAATACGTCGACTCGGCAAGTGTGGTTTAGCACTTCACCATATAAAGTACGGTGCGCTAGCCGGTAAGAGTACGCAGGAGCTCTGCTTAGTGCACCAGTGTCGAGGCATATGATAGGTCTGACAGGTAGTGCAATTACTGGTTTAGAGGTGGGCAAGGACCAACCCACCGCTTTCATTTGCCACTACGGAGGTATCCTCGGAGGTTAGGCTCCAGAAAGGGGGAACTAAAGGTCTGGGTACACAGAGTCGAGTGGGTGAGTTACACTTGCATGTTCACATCATGGCATACTTGTATGTCATAACACAACCATTGTATATAACCCTGACACCTATTGTATAATGTGGTATGGGACGGTTTATACAATAGGCCCTACAAAACGACCGCTTGGTTTATATATTTGCGCGAGTGTCTTATAAGTTAAGGTTTTTATTCAGTAAATATTTATGTATGCTTGTTAAGAAACCCACACCCTATCGTATAAACTGGTATAGGACTTTTTATACTATAGGAGCCTTATAGAAGATCCTTTAGCTTATGTGTTTTCATATAAGTTAAGGTTACATATTATACATTCAGTCTTTCTTACTATCATATGTATTATAAGAATTGCTAAATTAGTTCCGCCGTCACCTATTATTTGTTATTCTCCACATTAATTTCCTCTCCTTTCCTCCTCCCCACTCGGTTCTTAGGAGTCATGGGGGAAGGGGCGGGTGATGATAGGACTTAGTCTTTTAGATTAACAGTTTTCGAACCACATCATTTTAGGGGACCGTGGAGCCCAGCATGGAGGAGTAGCCCCAGAGGTCGACATGCTTGGAGATGGGACAGTCTAGAACCGGTGTTCAGATAGCTGGGACTGTGATTCCCGATCGCTAGTAGTTTTTATAGTTTTGCTTCCGCTATGAGAGTTATGTAGTGAGGACACTGATGTATCGGGCATGAGCCCATGTTTATGTACTTATATTATATCTTTGGACACTCCCTTTGTGGAGAATATTTATTATACATGTGATTCTGGTGGACTTGTTGAGTTTCATTCTTACTCTTATAGTTTTTCTACATTTTCTACGATCGATATGGCCGGTAGGATCGGTGTTTTGTACTGGCAACCTTCCCGAGCATGAAGGTATCACCGCAAAGCGACGGTTAAAAAGGAAAAAAAATGGGGTCTTATAAGTGGTATCAGTGGAAACCTCGATCGAAAAGTAGTAGTCCACAAACCCTAGGTCACCGCCGCGAGAGTTTAGTTTGGGGACAAACTAAGCAGCAGAAGCAGTGGTGTGCCTATATGGGGGATCACATGTAAATAGTCCACCTTTAATTATATTTGAGTCGATTACTTATAATGACTTTTGTTACGCAGGCCCTAGCACAGCCTACACCACAGGGCAGAGTCCAGCAGACTCCGAATGTTACACCACCTTCCCCGGTCCCCACTCCGTTCCTATAATTAGAGATGGGGCATACTTTGATAGCCATTCTGGAGGCTTTTAGGTCCCAGCAGGTCCCAGCTCCGCAGCCAAACCCGGGGGCCAATTAGATGAGTATCTTTCATGGAATTTCTCACCCGTCTTACTTGGGGACAGAGTCGGCAAATCAGACAGAGGAGTGGCTGGATATCAGGTATGAGATACTGACTGGGATATGATGCCCTTGGGAGGAAAGGGTGTCTTTGGTGGTCTCTTGCTTGGAATCCCATGCCATGAGATGGTGGAAGACGTCGCTGAACACGACATTTGCTGATTGAGAGGTTGCAGAGATTGCTTGGGAGGAGTTCAGGGCCGCACTATTGTAGCATTTTGTTCCGTAGTCGACTAGAGATGCGCTGGAGGATAGATTTTTATAGTTGAGATAAGGCATTAAGACGGTGGTGGAGTACCACCGGGAGTTCAATCATCTAGCCTGGTTTGCGGATTCATATTAGTTGGATGAGACAGGATGCACTAAGAGGTTCTATAAGGGCCTAAGAGAGGATCTGAGGTAGGCTCTGCTGTTCGTGTCCGACATGCCTATTCCTCGGATATTGGAGATGACGAAGAGGATTGAGGCAGATTGGCACACTACTCGAGGCCAGAAGCAGCCAACTGAGAATTAGGGCCGGGGGCAAGAGATGATCAGTGAAGGGTCCGGTTTGTTGATGGGAGAGATGGTAGAAGGGCAGAGGATCAACCTCGTTAGGAGGTGAGAAAGGAGCAGAGGTAATCGGTAGTGATGGCCCCTCAGCCTCTCTAGATGCTGCGGGAGATGCAGAGACCCGATGGTATGGCACATCCCCCGCTAGAGTGCTTCAATTATCATCAGGTGGGGCATATCCGGAGAAACTGCCCCATGAAGGGGGCACCACTACCAGCACCACCAGTTACCCCGCCTGCTCAGTATTTTGGAGGTTGAGGACATGGATACTAGGGCAGAGACCGCAGGAAGGAGAGGGAGCAAGTGTATGCACTTTATCTAGCTTAACCACAGAACTCGGAGCAAGTGATCACAGGTACGCCAATAAATTTTATGTTTTCATTTCTAAATATTTAGACTCATGGATATAGAATTTACAGAGTAGGAATAAAAACCATAACTATATTTCTAAGATATTTAACTACCCCAGGCATAGTCTCCATCAGCGGCAAGCCTACTTATACGTTGTTCGATACGGGTTCTTCACCCTCGTTCATGTCGGTGGCCTTCGCGGAAGGGTTGGAAGGCGTGGAGTGATTCATAGGCTTGATGATGAGTATTCGACTACCCGACGGATCGGAGCTGTTCACGTCTGCCCACTACAACATGGAGGCGGAAATCGGTGGGAAGGCGTCCAAAGAACTAGCAATGATCCTAAGGATGCCATCTTATGATTTTATCCTTGGCATGATATGGTTGCATTAGAACCATGCCCAGATACACTGTCTATCAAAGAGGATCACCGTGAGGCATGGGGATTCCCACATCATCATCGAAGGTATGAGACCTATTCCCCCTCTCTCGCTATCATCCGTGCAGGCCGTCAAGTCCCACTTGTAGGGGAAGTCAATGAAGTGTTATTTGAAATGGCTGAGGCCAAGGATTCCATCTCTGATATCCCGCTGGTGCGTGACATTGCTGATGTATTCCCCGAGTAGCTACCAGGGCTACCCCCGTACCGGGAGCAGGATTTTCGGATATAACTAGTGGTAGGGGCTAAGCCGGCATCTAGAGGTCCTTACTAGATGGCCCTATAGGAGTTGACATGGTTTCTAAGCTAGTTGTAGGAACTAGTGGAAGCCAGATTTGTCCGGCCGAGCACTTAATCATGGTGAGCCCCGGTATTATTCATCAAGAAGGATGGGACACTTAGTTTGTGCATCGACTACCGAGCACTGAACAGATTGACAGTCCGCAATACCTATCCATTGCCAAGGATAGATGATCTGTTTGATCAGCTGGAGGGGGCACATTTCTTTTCAAAACTGGATTTGAGGTCGAGATATTACTAGCTGTAGATTCGGGAGGAGGACATTCTGAATACTGCCTTCAGTAGCAGATATGGGCTATTCGAGTTTACTGTGATTCCCTTCGGGCTCACAAATGCACCGTTGGCATTCATGAGCCTCATGAATCGGGTGTTTGAGGCTTATCTTGATGTGTTCATGATCGTGTTTATTGACACCATCCTCATCTACTCGAGGACGGAGGAGGAGCACACAAGACATTTGATGATGACTTTACAGAGATTTCGGGAGCACCGTCTTTATGCGAAGTTCAGCAAATTCTAGTTCTTGTTGAAGGAAGTGGCTTTCCTAGGCCATATCATCAGTGGAGCTGGGTTGGCAGTGGACCTGTCCAAGATTCAAGCAGTTCGGGATTGGTCGCAACTGAAGGCAGCCACAGACGTGCAGAGTTTTCTAGAACTTGCTGGTTATTACCAAAAGTTCGTGGAGGGATACACTCGAATTACCCTCCCACTCACATCCCTGATGAGGAAGGATGTTCCCTTCATCTATACCCCGCAGTGCGAGATGCCATTTCGGGAGCTGAAGTATCGACTCACCTTGGATCCTATTCTTGCTCTTCCTTTGATGAGAGAAGGATTCCAGGCCTACACCAATGCTTCCTACCAGGGCATGGGAGCAGTGATGATGTAGAAGGGACACGTGATTGCTTATGCTTCCCGCCGGATGAATAAGTATGAACAGAACTACCCTGTTCATGACTTAGAGATGGGAGTGGTCGTGTTTTCTCTAAAAGACTGGCAGGATTATCTGTATGGTGTCCACTACGACATATACTCCGATCACTAAAAATTGAAGTATGTGGACTCTCAGAAGGAGCTGAATATCAGGCAGAGGAGATGGGTGGAGTTTCTAGCAGATTACCAGAATGATATGCATTACCAGCAGGGAAGGCGAACGTGGTAGCCGATGCGCTGAGTCGGAGAGCCGTCACTTATGGAGCGGAGCCCCAGATTATGTCCATGGAGATGGTGTAGGGATTAGAGGATATGCACATCACGTTGGCATCGTTTGATGACCTTGAGCTTTATGAGGAGTATTTAGCAGCGATGAGTGCCACAGATGACATTCGAGACTGAGTTAGAGATAGGCAGAGGCAGGATGCCAAGCTGGACCCGATATTCCGGGCCTTAGAGGCAGGTACTGCTGGGGATTACACATTGAGAGATGGCCTTGTATGCTTCAGAGGACGGGTTTATATACCATAGGGAGGCAATGTCCGGGAGGATATCATGACGGAGGCCACTACAATCGATATTCGGTAAACCCGGTAGTTACGAAGATGACTGCGGATCTTAAGAAGACCATGTACTAGCCAGGCATGAAGTAGTATATCACCTTCTTCATGACCCACTACGAGACATGCCAGCTGGTGAAGGTAGAGTGCAGAAACTCCGAAGGATTACTGCAACCACATCCATTATTGGAGTGGAAGTTTGGGGATATCACGATGGACTTCATACATGGCCTTCCCCGATCGCGGACTGGAAATGATTCGATCTGGGTAATCATCGACCGGCTGACGAAGGTTGCCAGATTTATCCCGATCAGGAAGGATGTCTCGGTTGGTGTGTTGGTTCGAAAATTCGTGGAGCAGTTCGTCCGTTATCATGGCATACCCAGGATGATCGTATTGGATCGGGATGGATAGTTTACGTCCAGGGAGTGGAGATAAGTGCAGAATTACTTGGGCACTCAGCTGACTTTCAAGACAGCTTTTCTTTCCCAGACAGACGGGCATACGGAACGCACCAATCAGACCTTGGAAGATCTGCTTCGATTTTGCATTCTGGATTGCGGAGAGCCTTGGGAGAAGATGTTGCCACTGGTTGGATTCTCATATAATAACAACTACCAGTCCAGCATCGGGATGGCTCCTTATGAGGACCTATACAGACGAAGGTGTAGGACTCTGCTGTCTTGGGTACAGGATGAGGATCCGAAGGTTTTGGGCTCGAAGTTTGTTGAGGACACCGAGGCTCGGGTGAGGCTGATACGGGACAGGATGTTAGAGGCACAGAGCCGACAGGCTAAGTATTACGACGCTCGACATTGTCAGGTGGAGTTTCATGTGGGGGGATATGGTATTCTTGAATATCCGACCGATGTATGGAGTTTACGGGTGTGTGGTCGGAAGAAGAAGCTCAGCCAAAGATATATGGGGCTTTATAGGATCCTGGAGCTGATCGGTCCCTTAGCATACATGCTTAAGCTGCCACTAAAGCTGGCCAGTCTTTATGACATATTCCATGTATCTTCTATTAGGAGGGCTCTATTATGCTCGAAGCAGCAGATTACAGTCACGGATGGGCCGGTATCCTCTGATCGGTCAGTTCACCTAGAGCCGATCCGGATTAACGACAAGGGGATACGAGTGTTACGCCGCAAGAAGGATCCATTAGTCAAGGTCCTGTGGAGGAATTACGGTCAGGAGGAGCACACCTGGGAGCCGCAAGATCTGATGCAACAAAGGTACCCAGAGCTTTTAAGTCAGGTATTCCTCATAATCTCTCGGGATATAACAATTTACTTTTCATATTTGAAACCCAGTAGGCCTAACTAGAATTTCGAGGACGAAATTATTTGTTTATATATTCGGATTTGTAACATCCCTCAGACAACTAGACCCCCTATGAGTGGTTTTGTCATGACTAGGTCATGATAAAACCCTAGAAGCCTAAAAAGACCAAGTGGACTTAGGAATAAAGGTGATTGGGATGAATGTTTTGCAAAAAGTAGATTCCTAAACCCTATTTTTTGATGACCAGGAGGCTTCACCATGACTCTAAGACCACACCATGATCTCATATATCTATTAAAAGGCACTAAGGGTTCACTTGAGTAAACCCAGGATGGCCAAGTTGACCAAGGATCACCTTAGTCCTAAATAGGGCAAGGTGCCCTAAATAAGGGCAATGTGACCTTAATGAGCCTAACAAACCCTACCAAGGTCTTCCTTGACCTAAAGAGGGGTCAATGGGTCACCAAAGACTCATTGGGGTCAACCATAGAGCATTAGTTGACCTAAGTCATCCCTAACCCTAAATGGGTCAAACTAACCCTCATAGGGTCAATTGACCAACCCTTAGCCAAGTGGACCCCACCCCTACCCTCCTAACCCTAGAGTGAGGTCAATAGGTCACTAAGGACCCATTGGGGTCAACCCTAGTGGCTAAGTTGAACCAAGTCAACTAAAACCCCAAAGTGGTCAAAGTGCCCTTAATAAGGGTCAAGTGACCTTCAAGGTGGTAAGTCAACCCCACCCATCCCTACCTAGACCCTAGGGTAGTCCAATAGGCCACCAAGGACCCATTGATGGTGACACAAAAGGTCAATTTGATCCAAGTCAACCCTAAGCTAGGTCAAGTCAAACCTAACATAAAAAGGGCTAACCCAAGCTCAGGCCCCTAGCCACTTTGGCTAACCACTTCCTAACCACTTTATAATAGCTTAGTGGTCTGCATTTAGGCTAGGGCCATGAACAAAATCATCCATGAGGGGAAGGAGAGAGAAAGCTTCAATTCCCCTTTAATTTAGGAGAGAGAAAAGGAGGTAAAGGCCATTCATGGCTTAGGGAGGCCAAGGGCCACCTTTATTGGCTGGATTCAACTCCTCTGGGGAAGAGGAGAAGTTTCCGGCCATTTCCCTGCCACCACAAGGTAGATTCACCCCCCACCACCACTTGGCCGAGAGCTTCATCAATGGCCATTACTTGTATTGATGCCAAGACCACCCCCTTCCCAATTTTATTGTTTTAAAATTTTCACTGGACTTCTAGTAATCGTTTACACATCTTACCTGAAGAAGCCGGGGGAGTTCACTGTGCAATTGCAGAAACCAAGCGGCGCCACCATCGGAAATGGCATCCTGACGATCAACCCGCCTCCAGGCTGCAATCAAGATCCTCCCCTTCGTCTTTTCCCGTGGGTAGATAAGAGGAATTGTTAGGGCTAAGATTCGGGCTCAATTGAGCCCGATCGGGAGAAGATTTCTCCTGGTTTTTCCGTAAATAAAAGCTTGTAGGGATCGTCAGAATGCGCCCCTCCTGCAGCTGTGCTGCCGCTTGGCAATAGCCACCACCTCGACGGAGGTGGTGGTGGCGGTGGCTGGCCAGGGAGGTTGCGCTGGCCGGCCAGGGTGGTGGCCGGGTGGCCAGCGATGGAGGAAAGAAGTAGCTTTAGGACGCGTCAATCCTACCCATTGGGTGGAGGAAGAAGATGAGCCAGATCTGCTGGATCGTGCGTCAAGATTCGTGCTGGAGCTTATATTATTATTTCATTTTAATGATTTCTGTCACATTATTTCAGTCACCTTTTAAATTAATTTAAAAATACTTAGAGGCTAAATCAGAGAATGTGGTCAACATATAAATTGTAGCCCTAGGGGTCTAACTAAATGTAAAATTAATTTGAGTAAATTTGGACAACCGATTTGACCACGACACCCATTTTGGTGGGGTCTATACTTAGGGTTAGACTGAAAAAAAGTGCCCCCCACTTCATCCTTTGGTCAAATGACCTAAATTTTGGATAGGAAGTCACCCTAATCTATACCTATGTCCTGCCAAAAAATGTGAATTTTTTGGGACAAATTTTCTATAGTTTTTGAAATTATTTAAATATCTTAGGGTAATTTAATTAGGGGACCAAATGACCACCAAACCCTCCCAAGTTTTGGTTAGTGGTCCTTAGGGTCATCATAAGGCTTTGTTTAAATTTCCACCACTTTTTGAGTTGATTTGTATAGGATTTGAGCAAACCCTAGCCTTGCCCTAATAAGGAGTTTTTAGGTCAAAAGTGCACTTTGAGTTTTGAGTGGTCAAACCACCTCAACAAAGGCTGAAATTTGGGCCACTGGTTTTACATGACATTTAACCCCCTAATTGGGTTATGGGGGTGGTTTGGGGTAGGTTTTCCCTAGGACCCAAGTTTAAACCCTATGGTTAGTACTTTGGGGGTTTGAGAAGGGGATGGGGTCAAATGCCTATGTATGGACTTGAAAGTTGATAGAGAGGATACTAGGGTAGCTAAGGTCCTCTGGTAAACATCTTAGAGGAGTTGGAGATGGATAAACCCCTCAAAACCCTAACACTATTTTAGGGCACAATACTTATACATGCAAGATAAGGCACTAAAACTTAATGAAAAGTTGTGAAACTTGGGTAGTATAGTCATAATGTCATTATAAGCCTTTGATAATTTTATTGGGAATTTTAGATCAATAATTTTAGTATAAACATTGCAATACCATCATTAGCCCTAATTAATTATGTTTTTATTATAACATTAATATCAATTAGATGATTATGAAATTAGGGGAAATGAGTTTTAGACCATTATGATCATATATGAATTTTATTGTAATTTTTAGATGTAAATTTCAAGTACTTACTTCACAAGTATAAAAATATGGGAATATGACCAATAGTAGATTTAGAGCTCCCTTTTTATTATAAAATTCTGAAACTTGATCAGTAGTGTTTTTAGGTCAATATGCTCATATGGGAATTTTAATACAAATTTTAGATGAATAATTGTTGCACTTAGTTCATTAACCTACTAAATTGGATTATCATGAAAAATCAAGTTTAGAATTCTTTATTGACTGATAAATTATGAAACTTGACTTGGAGTGTTTATATGTCTTTATATTAATCTTTGAATTTTCTTAGAATTATTATAAGTATATTGGCAGTACTTGTCTCTTTAAATTGGTTAATGTAGGTTATGTTCAAAAATTATGTTTAGGGGTTTAAGTCTTATTGAAAATTTTGAGACCTTAAATTTATTGATAAGTAGTTGTTTTTTATTTATCATTATTTTGTGGAACACTTGTCATGCCTCAAAATAGTACTTCATGTTCAAACTAAGGCATTTAGATCTCTTAGGAAATTAAATAAATAATCAAGTAAATTAGGAAAATTATAAACTTCTGGATTTAGGCTAATCATGTCATTATAGACCTCCAATAAATATAATAGGGATTTCAGATGATAATTTGGAGTACCTCCCATTGTATACATCATATAGCTTAGGATGGTCTGCGTTTAGTAAAAAACTTCAGAATCATAATATAGTGCAAGATGAACCTAGAGAGTTGGGATATTATAGTATTTATCTTGTAAGTGAAATGAGTTCATCATCGGGAGTCGTGATGAGGAGTGGGAGGTTTGACTAGTATTAAGAGGTGCTCAGGGTCGACGAAACATCGTCTTCCCCGTGGAGAGAGAGAAACAGTCAAAACACACTAGAGTTAGATCCAGTACAACATTAAATGGATTGGGAGTTTGGTAACAACCAATAATAATAAGTGCCTTGTGAAAGGGAGCTTTGGGCTTCAGCCCATCGTAGTTCCTAGTGCCCTTTGAGAGTCCTTCACGGGGTATGCCGGGGGAAGTCTTGGGCTAACCTAAACTGTAGGCAAACTAAATTGCAAGAGTAACTAGCATAATTAGGGATTCAATTTCAATCACCTCGATGTCTCGGGATGTTAGGTTGGGTCATACAGGAAGTAGGCTCGGTGGTTTGGTGATGGACAGGTTCGCCCGTCGAGCTTTGGCTCGGTTGTTGGTTGTGACAGACGAGATGGTTCGGGGAGCTTTGGCTCGATAGGTGATACATAAGGTTGCATGTGCATAAAGTATAAGGTGGTGGGTCTTCGGTATTGGTGGATCGATGCACCGACGCAAATACTTCGATTCAGTAAGTGTGGTTTAGCACTTCGCCATATAAAGTCTGGTGCACCAGCCGGCAAGAGTACGTAGGAGCTTCGCTTAGTGCACCAGCGTCAAGGAATACGATAGGTCTGAATGGTAGTGCAATTACCGGTTTAGAGGTGGGCGAGGCCCAACCTACCGCATCTGTTTGCCACTACGGAGGTATCCTGGGAGGTTAGGCTCCAAAAAGGGGAAAATAAATATCTGTGTACATAGAGTCGAGTTGGTGAGTTGCACATGTATGTTCATATCTTGGCATACTTGCGTGTCATAGCATAACCATTACATATAACCCTGATACCTATTGTATAAAGTGGTATGGGACGCTTTATACAATAGGCACTGCAAAACGACCCCTTAGTTTATAAGTTCGCACGAGCGTGCTTATAAGTTAAGGTTTTTATTCAGTAAATATTTATATATGCTTGCTAGAAAACCGACACCCTATCGTATAAATTTGTATGTGACTTTTTATACGATAGGAGCCTTGTAGAAGATCCCTTAGCTTATGTGTTTTCATATAAGTTAAGGTTACATATTATACATTCATTCTTTCTTACTGTCACATGTACTCTTAGAATTGCTAGATTAGTTCCTCCGTCACCTGTTATTTGTTATTCTCCACTTCATTTCCTCTCCTTTCATCCTCCCCGCTCGGTCCTTAGGAGACATGGGGGAAGGGGTGGGGGATGATAGGACTTAGTCTTTAGACTAACAATTTTCAAACCACATCATTTTAGGGGACCGTGGAACCCAGCATGGATTAGGAGCCTCGGAGGTCGCCATGCTTGGAGATGGGATAGTCTAATACCGGAGTTCAGATAGCTGGGACTGTGAGTCCCGATCGCTAGTTGTTATTTTAGTTTTGCTTATGTGATGAGAGTTATGTAGTGAGGACATTGATGTACCGGGCATGAGCCCATGTTTCTGTATTTTTATTATATCTGTGGACACTCCCTTCGTGGAGAATATTTATTATACATGTGATTCTGGTATACTTATTGAGTTTCATTCTTACTCTTATAGTTTTGCTACATTTTCTGCGATCGATATGGCTGGCAGAATCGGTGTTCTGTAGTGGCGACCTTCCCGAGCGTGAAGGTATCACTGCAAAGCAACGGTTATGGGCCTAAGACCTCGGTGTTTAAAAATAAAAAATAGGGTCTTACAAGTTGTCACACCAATGGGAGTTGATAGGTAGACTTTGGACGGTTGGGCTTGGTCATCGGTGCTCATTCCCGAGGCTCCTTCCGTGCAAAATGGACAGTTGGGCTTGGACCTATGTTGATACACTCTTATTGGATCCTTCTGTGCCACACGGTAGACAAGTTTGACCTGTGTTCTTGGTGTACATCTACCCAATGCCACTCTGAGTCGTAATGCGAATGGAGCTCTGCTGTTGTGTTCTTAGCATTTAGGCATACGGAGGCCTAGGCCAGGTAGTGTGGAGACCAACCTAGTAGTGGAAAGCCCGTTTCACTGTCACTGTATGACCATGATGGATGACACCTGAGAGGTTAGCTACCTACTCGAAAAGTGGGATCTAAAAGTCTGTGTCAACATAGCAGTGTGTGTGTGTGTGAGGATGGGTGAGTCATCATATTGCATTCATATCATTGCATTGCACCGCATAGATCCTTAGCTTATAAGTTTGTATAGGCACTCTTATATGATGTGTTACATTACCGTTAAGCCGATCCTTAACATATAAATCTGTAAGGGCAATTTTATAAGTTAAGTTACTTTCCTGTTGTAGATCTATATACTTTGATTGAGGGATATTGCTTGTGTAGAACTGCTAGAGTAGAATGTTGATAATGATGTTATATAATGCTGCTATTACCACTCATGATATGTAGAGATATACCACCTGCTTGTTATTATTGCTTATATATATATATATCTATATATATATATTGTTCCCTCTTTTTTCTCTGCCCAGTGCCTAAGAGTCACCAGGGGAGCGGATGTGATAGCCACTTAGTTTTTATGACTAACGGTTGCTACGTCTTCAATTTTAGCAACAACAGGTTATGCAGAAGGGCTGCCAGGCAGGATGACAGGGCATGATACGATGTTACCATCGCTGTCATCAGTTAAGGGTGTGATTTTTTTGGAGAGACTCGTATTGTAGACCCTTTGGGCAATCTTTGTGTACTCTGATATTATAGAAGTTGTTGTTGCTTCTTATTTTTGTTGCACTTGTTAGACTTATATACACTACATGATAATGTGTCATTAGCAATGTTTTTAAAAAGCTACGACAACATTTTTCAAACGTCGCCAATGTTTTGGCTACGTTTTCCCAAGCGACGCACAAGCATCGCGATATGTTTGGTCGCGAAAACATTCCGTGACATTTTATTAAAAGCGTCGCAAAAGAATAATGTATTAGCAATGGTTTATTAAAAGCGTCGCTAAAGAGTAATGTATTAGCAACGTTCATGTATGAAGCATCGCAAATATCCACCACATCTTTGGCCACATTACTTCTGAAAAAACGTTGCTAGTATTGGGCGCGTTTTGAGAAAAAATGTGGCCAATGATATTGAATATATATATATAAAAATCCCTCACCATATTATAACAAAACCTGTAAGCAATATATAAAAGAGAAACATATAATACTAATATTCTACAAATTTAACACAATAGTATAAATAAATTACTATAAGAATCCAAGATTATATATGCTCATATATTTCAAACTTCAAATATAATATCTTTTTTACAACTAGTTCAATATATGATATAAAACTACAAAAATATTTCTCATTTGTCTTGACTGTTCGGTCTTCGCCTCATTCCTGAACTTAGGATCCTCCTGGAGCTATCATGCTGAAAATTTTAATGATCTGGAGCATCACAAGATAAAGAATCATCAAGTCAGGACCAAATCTTAAAAAGAGAATGAACAGAGAGCTTACAAACAAGCTACATATTCATAACAAGCAAAAAATTCAGTGTAAAAATATTACATTCAATCCTACAATAAATAGAGGAAAAAAGTGAGCATCATTCTGCAAAAAATAAGTGTGAATTAACCTCACCGGAGTCACACCCATAGAAGCAAGGTATTTTGTTCCTCCACAGTCAAACACACTTATATATAATAACCCTTGAATAGATACCCGCTACTAGTATATGAGTTGCACATTAATTAATGGTAATATGTTGATGAAGAATTTATTTACAATTTCCATAAAGGATGGATGCATGGAAGTGAAAGTGATGAGTTCAATTCTGTAGCTCATTCAATTCTTCCAGAATTAATAAATACTCGGAATTAATTATTAGTTATCAGCATAAATGATGTTCTTAAACCAAGCAAGTAGTGCAGGATGTAAGAGAGAAGTTGGAAAAAAGAATTAATTTTGCTCGCATGTACACTATTCGTCATTAGGCAAATGACAGGATTTTTCAAATAGTTTACCATAAATTCCATCATCTTCCCTCCGCCGTTAATTCCTTAATAGCAGATCCCTTCTTTTCATTCCCCTGGAGAGATGAAACTGAAGTTATCAAGGCAAACCCAAATAAAAGTAAATGATTTTTTTCATGGGCCAGTGAGATTAAAACATAATTAAGTCAAATAATATTTACATCTGACAAAGATAACAAATCTACCTTGAATGCTGACATCAGGACAAACAGAAGAGTAGGAAAGCTTAAGGGTCCGTTTGGCATAGTGGTGGCGGTAATGAACATGGAGGTTAAATTGTCATTCGTTAACGCCCACCTATGAAACTTCATCCACTTTTATATTCAAGTGATCCTTAATGAATAACGGTATAACCCATGCATTAAGAACTTCCCCCACCATGCCAAAGAGAGCCTAAATTAATGCACACACAAGTATTTTAACTCCAAATTACTGTATGTTTACACATTTTTTACAAGGACATGGACATTTTTTTCCACTTGGTGTATATGCATAGAATTGATCTAGCAAAGATTTTATGACTTCTACATAATTCTTTGAATGTCGTGGCTCTCTCATCCATTTTTTATCCATTAAAAAATTGTTTGTCTGCGTACCTATGCATATAAGAGACATGTGACACATAAGTATGATATATAATATATTGCAAATATATTAAATAAATAGCGATGTATTAAAAAATGTTGAATTATATATACTATACCTTATATGAAAACATAAAGAATATGATGTGTATCTTGATCGTTGTAGCAATTAAGTACTCAAGCATATAATTGAGAAACTACTACACAATAAATAATTTTACTAAGATACAATCAAAGCCATGTTAAGGTTCAAAGAGATGTGTAATCATACCATACCTTATATCACAACATAAAGAATACATGTCTATATGACTAAGTAACATTGAAAGCAAGAAAGGAAATAAAAGAATTTTATGAAACTAACTAATATTATATAAAATGGATTGACACCATAGATTAGAAAATACTTTTCCTTCAGATCGAATAAATCCTCATTCTTGTGGCTTTAATATATCGTAACTTGAAAACACAATCTCCAATCAAGTGGCTCTATAGATAAGAATAATATATATATAAAAATGCTCAGACACGGTCTTAAAAAAATTATATTGAAGTGATTGTTCAATGACAGTACAATATGATAGGCACCATGTGGTTGAGCAATAGGTTATTACAAAAGAAAAGCCATGCATGTCAACATATATGACCTAGAATAACCTTTTTTGACTCAACACATATTTAAGAAAATATTAACCTTGAGTACTTTATAACTAAGCTGCAACCTTCAAATCAAAAAAAATTAAAATCTAATCATTTACATATTCAATAAAATATTAACCTTGAGTACTTTATATCAGCCATTGCCTTAGTCTAGAGATTTTAATCTCGATAGTAAGAGGATCCCGATTAAAAAAATATCAAAATGATATGAGAGGAGCTCAAATATCACAATGGTGAGCGGGCTGTGGAGACTCGCAACTATAATAGAAAGAAATATAAGAAATAATAACAATTTTTCAAATATCAGACATATAACAAAATTTCAAGCCCATGATTCTAATTTCTAACATATGCAGAATCTGAAATCTATTCTAGTAAAAATACAAACTCATTTTGCATTCAAGAGCATGACCAAAGTATGTCACTTAGTACATGACCTTATTTATGGTTCTGGTTCTGCTTTTGCTGAATTTATTGTTGATGTTGCTCTTTGCCTGAGGGAGGTTGTCAAGATTCATGTCCAAACACGACCGGGATTTACAAGGGGATTGAGTGATGGATTACCTAAGTTTATCAAAGCAGAGGGTAGCCTTGGGTATGATGTTTGCTCGCAACACTTATAAATTTTATGTTTTCTTATTGGTTTTCTTTGTACTAGTTTTTTGCAACTACCGGCTGTACAAGGAACTAGTTCCACTATGGGGTCATTAAATTACTTGTGTGAAATATTTGTTCCATTCCTCCTCCCCTAATTTTTTGTTATAGTTTCAAACTACATTTTTTGTTTAATTTATTGTACTATTTTTCCTCTAGCTTGAATAATATTTCTCATCTTCATATTTAGATCCTCCTATTGTTATTTTCCCCTATTGGTTCTTATGTTTTCAGCCATTTAATAAAATGTATTGCTTTAACTTAACTTCTAGAGATTTTAGAAATTTATAAAAATCTTCATGCAAGTATGCAACACCAAAAAAACACCCAATCGCAATTGATCGTTATATACGGTACTATATTAAGAATGAATGAAAGATCAACTGCTCTACTCAGGAAAAGAAATCAAATGAGCTGTTGTTGGGAGTCCCTTGATTTTAATTAATACATTCGTTTTTATGTAACCACTATGGCAGGTTTAGATTATATCAGCAATTAGGCTGCTGGTAGTAGGATCTTAGAGTACATCCCATTAAATTTTTATTGTTCAAACATTTTTATTCCTACATCTCATCATATGTTTTTCATTTTACTAAGCAAAATAATTGATAAACATGATCTTGAAGAGCAGAAGCAGTCAAGCAAAACAATGATGCACAAATAGAAGCCCTAAATCCAAAATTCCTAATCAATAAACAAATCGATAAACCCAGTCAAAAGTGATAATATTGCAAAACTATAGGAAGTAGGAACCTGGAGAAATACCTTGATCTTGAAGACTTGAAGGTTGAAGTTGAAGCAGTCCAGCAAAATAGCAGTGCTGCAGCAGACCTTGTAGAATGGAAGTAGTCCTAGACTTGGAGTGGAGACTCGAGAAACCCTTAGATATTCATGGATGAGCGACATCAATTTCTCACGATATATTATACTAAAAATGTTCCTAACTCTCTCTCTCTCTCTAAAGGGGTAACCACATAAAACACAAGTGAGATGTCACAAGACATATAGCTGGCGATGTGATTTGCTATCGATAGCGCAAGAGGCTCATGCGATAAAGGAGGGCTCGGGATCTTGGTGGCAGAGTGCGTGAAAATGAGAGAGGTAATCGGGTGTTAAGGGCTCTTGGCGGCTGCGTGTGCTTGAATCCCAAAGGACGGCAAAACCCTAACCAAAAAGTGGAATCCACAAATAATTTGCTCCCTTAGATCACTGCTCGTCGACGATCAGGAACAAGATGACGGCGATCTGGAGTAGGTCGATCGTCGGTGATGAAACTTGGAGCATAGGGTTTTGATGGGAGAAAGTCTGGAGCAAGGGTCTTCACGGTGTGTGAAGAGGGTGATCGTGTGATCGAAGAAGAGGGAGCGCGAATGAATTTCTAACGAAATTAAACCCTAGTAATTTTTAATCGATCCCGCGCAGCGCCTGTACGTTGTAGCCGCAGGAAAATAGATATTTGGGGCGTTTCCTAAATTAAAACCCATCTAAAAAGTCCTCTTAAATTTTTTCACCACGCATCTTAGAACTGTTGCCGTGAAAATCAAAAAATGAAATATAGTAACATTTCTTTATAAGAACGTTGCCAATAATAATAGTTTTGGCCACACTTTTTAAAACGTCACAAAAATAGCGTTGTTATAGAGCAAAAATGTTGTAGTGATACTTGTGTGTGGATTTTGAATTATATACATATTTTTTATGTTGGTTTGGCATGGATGATATGGGTTTTAGCCAGTAAGATAGGTGTCTTGTAGTATCGGTCAACCCGTGTGTTGGCGTTACCACAAGGCGGCTGTTCTGGGCATAAGACTCCCCTTGATCGTGTCTTGTGTTCTTGGATGGGGGTCTTACCAATGTTATTGGCTTGCAACGATGCTAAAATAAAGAAGTCATTGAACAATGGTACCACCGCCGCTCGATTGGTCAGTTTATGGATAAACTGACACAGCAGAAGTAGTGGTGAGCCCATGTGTAATTCACACTAATTATTTTCAGACATTACCCTAAGATGGGCCAACCTGACCTTAGGTTTGTACATTTACGTGTAGCTCCTGGCACGTGTAGAGCTTGTTGTGGGCACTCCCTCGCATTCCGTCCCTACACAGTTGCAGCAGTCAGAGTTGGGAGAGACGATTACGACAATTCTGGACGCATTCAGGTCTTAACTGGCCTCAGTGCAGCAACAAGCCCCGGGCTCTAACTTGCTGAGTACCTTCAGAATGCTCTCCCTACATGTTTACCATGGGATGGAGTCGGCCATTTGTACTGAAGAATGGATTAACATTGTGCAAGAGCTAATGGATGGAATTAGATGTCCAACCAGTATGGATGTGATCTTAGCTGTGTCAGTCCTAGAGTCACACACCAAAGGTGGTGGAAGTCCCTTATATGTTCCACTTTTCAAGGCTGAGTGTACAAGTAGATCAGTTGGAGCGAATTTTCTGAAGCTTTCTTGGAGCTTTTCATTCCCTCTACTTCTCGAGATAATCTTGAAGAAAGGTTCCTGCAATCTAAGCAAGAATCCAAGTCCGTGACAAAATACTAAAGGGAGATTCAGCACCTCGCTAGATTTGCTGAATCCTACGAGTTGGACAATCGTGGGTACACAAAATGGTTTTAAAAAGGCTTGCGAGATCCCCTAAGGCAAGCACTTTTGTTTATAACAGACAAGCTTGGCAGAGATAATTGATATGGAGAAAATGTCGGAGGCGGATCACTTGGGATGTAGTAAGAGACCTACCGAGGGTGTGATGGAAGAAGACCCCAACTTCAAAAGGAGACATACTAGTAGAGGTGGAAGAGGAAACCAAAGAAGCGGTGGTCGCTTCTGTCAGGATTTTAGGATGGAACGTCCGACCCCATAGCTTGCACTACCTATACCTCAACAAATATATTTGCAGCCCGGAGGGTAGTTCGGGTGAGTATGTTATCAGTATAACCAGCTGAGCGACATTCACCATTTTTTCCCGCACCTAGGAGGATATTCTCCACCTATTTTTCCTCCACCAGCCCCACGGGGACGAGGACAAGGTTGTGGTCGAGGATGAGGACCATGAGGAAAGAATCCTAAACCTCCTCGGGAGCAGATGTTTGCTTTGGATATGGCGCAAGAGCGGAATCCTCACGACGTGATTGCAGGTATGTTGATATTTTATTAATATATTTATAAGCATCCGTCCTTAGCTTGCCTAAGTTGTGTTAGGAACCTAGCATTGAGGTGTTATAATTTGGTACTTAGGCACCGTGACTGTTAGTGGGAAACAAGCTCACACCTTATTTGATACCGATGCCACGCATTCGTTTATCTCAGCGAACTTTATAAAAAATTTAGAGGGTGTGCAATACTTCACCGGTGTCACTCGGAGAGTACATCTCCCAATCGGCTCCGAGATGATGTCGTTCGCCAAGTGCGACTTGGAAGTATATATTGGAGAAAAGATTTTTGAAACCCCTACAACGGTGTTGTGAATGCCTGAATTTTATCTTATTCTGGGCATTAAATGGCAGGATTGACACCATGCTAGAATTGATTGTGCGGTGAAGCGAATCACTTTGAGGCATGGAGACACCAAAGTCTTCTTTAAAGGTATTAAATTTGCGCCTCGAAGGTTGTTATCTTCAATCCAGCCCCTTAAGGCCCATATGAAATGGGAAGATGAATATATAATATGTTTTGAATTAAAAGAGATGGTGGAGAGTATGAAAGATGTGCCGGTAGTGCGAGATTTTCCTGAGGTATTCCCCGAGAAGCTACTGGGCCTACCCCTACAAAGAGAGGTGGACTTCCAAATTAAACTAGTACCAGGTGCCAAGCCTATCTCTCGGACCCCTTACCGAATGAACCCAAAGTAACTCGCTGATTTTATAGTTTAGTTGCAAGAGTTAGTAGAATTAGGGTTTGTTCGTCCCAGTTCATCACCCTTGGGAGCCCCTGTCTTATTTGTCAAGCAAAAAAGGTGGAACATTACGGTTGTGCATAGATTATCGAGAGCTCAACTGATTGATGGTCTGGAACACCTATCCTTTACACTGAATCGTTGAGTTATTCGATTAGTTGGTGGGAGCGCATTGGTTTTCCAAATTGGATCTGCCTTCGGGGTTTTATTAGTTGAGAATATAAGAGGTAGATATTTAGAAGATAACATTTAGCTCAAGGTAAGGCTTATACGAGTTCATGGTGATGCCTTTTGGGCTCACGAATGCCCCTTCAACATTCAAGAGTTTGATAAACAAGGAGTTTGAGATGTATTTAGATGTCTTCATCCTCATCTTCATCAATGACATTTAAGTCTACTTAAAGACGGAAGAGGATCATGCTGAACACTTGGCCTTTGTTTTGAAGAAGTTAAAAGAGCACTCATTTTTTGCTAAGTTCAGTGTAAGAAACGAACTAGAAACAAGCCGGAACGGGTATAACTGAAATTTTATTATCAGAAAAAGGTATCTATTATAAAGGTATGGCCTCCCTTATATAGAATGGAGGAGATGGGAGAGAATACAAATACCCAATGTGGGACTAAAAATACAAAAGACAACATCTACAAAGTTAACCGCCAAACCGCCAAGCAGACCGCCTAACCGTGCGGTTAGTAGGAACTAACCACCCGGTCACTACCAGAGAACACTCAGCCGACCATCAAGATCCCAGAGACTAGCCGGCAGACCGCCTGGCTACTAAACCGCCAGACCGCCAGACTGCCCGGCTACCAAACCTCCAGATTAGCCGGGCTGACCGCCCGGCTACCAGACCGCCAGTCCTAGCCGCCTGTCCGCCCAGGTCTATACAGCAACACTCCCCCTCAAGCTGGAGCATAGATGTCAATCATGCCTAGCTTGCTGCAAATGTGGAAGAAGGAGGCGGACACAGGTTTTGTGAATATATCTGCCAGCTCTTTCTCCGAGGTAACAAACGGAGTGCAAATCTGGTTCTTCAACACTTCTTCCCGAATGAAGTGACAATCAACCTCTATGTGCTTTGTTCGCTCATGGAATACCGGATTTTTGGAAATGTAGATCGTAGCCTTGTTGTCACAGAACATGGGAAGAGGATAGTTATAGACCTCTCCTAGATCCAGCATGAGAGCCCGCAACCATTTTAACTCACACGTGGTTGATGCCATGCTACGATATTCTGCTTCCGCACTAGACCTGGAGACGACTGACTGCTTCTTGCTCTTCCAGCTAACCATGTTTCCTCCAACAAACGTGCAAAATCCGGAAGTCGACTTGCGATCCCCTTTGTCGTCCGCATAGCTAGCGTCGGAGTACGCTTTGACTCTTAGGTGACCGTTTTTCTGAAAGAGAAGACCTTTCCCAGGTGCGGACTTCACATACTCCAATATCCTTAGAGCAGATTGAAGATGACATTCCCTAGGCGACTGCATAAACTGGCTGACCTTTCCCACTGCATAGGAGATGTCTGGTCTGGTCACCGTAAGGTAGATGAGTTTGCCAACCAGACGCCGATACCTCGTAGTATCCAATAGAGGAGGTGATTCGTCTGTCCATGTCTTGTCTTCTCCAGGAGTCATGGGACACCGGGCAGGTTTAGCACCCATCAATCCTGCCTCTTTCAACAAATCAAGAGCATACTTCCGTTGGGAGAGAACCAAGGAACACGGTTTCCGAGAGATTTCAATTCCCAAGAAGTATTTTGGAGAACCCATATCCTTCGTGACTAGGTGTTGGCGGAGATGGACCTTCGTCAAGGCTACACCAGCTTGATCGTCGCCAGTAAGAAGAATATCGTCCACATAAACAGCTAGCACAACCAGACCCGAAGATGTCTTGCGAATGAACAAGGAGTGATCAGCCGAACTCCTGGTGAAACCAATAGCCCCAACGATGCTACTGAACTTATCGAACCACGCCCTGGGACTTTGCTTTAGGCCATAGATGGCCTTCTTCAACCGGCATACTTGAGTCTCCCCCTGAGCAACATACCCAGGAGGTTGCTCCATGTAGACGTCCTCGTGAAGGTCACCATAGAGGAAGGCATTCTTGACGTCCAACTGCGAAATAGGCCAATCCTTGTTGACCGCCACCGATAAAAGGACCCGAATGGTGCTGAGGCGAGCAACTGGCGAGAACGTGTCAAAGTAATCAACACCATAGGTCTGAGTAAACCCTTTTGCAACAAGACGTGCTTTGTACCGGTCCACACTGCCATCAGGACGGAACTTGACGACAAACACCCAGCGACAACCAACCACATCCGTGCCAAAAGGAGGAGGCACAAGGGTCCAAGTGCCCCGGTCAGAGAGAGTAGCAATCTCGTCATCCATGACAGCCTTCCAGTGAGGAATATCAAGGGCTTCCTGGTAGGTGCGAGGGGTGGTAGTCGCGGAGATGGCTAGGGCGAAGTCCCTGCGAGAAGGTGTTAGCCGATCATAAGAAATAACAGCTGCCAGCGAGTGCTGGGTGCACGTCCGAACCCCTTTGCGAAGGGCAATGGGCAGCTCCAGGTCCTCGAGTTCCTCAGTCGCCGGTGCATCCGTGGCGGAGATCGCTGGCCCGGGAGGAGAGAGAGACGGCCGAGGGGACGAGGGAGAAGGATCATGATCAAGAGAAGGAGCGGCTGGTGGAGGTGGGGATGGACGAAGCTCAAGAGGAGTGGATGTGGTGGAGAGAATGGGAGGAGAGGTCGAGTCGGTAGGAAGAAGAGGGAGGTTCGATCCATCGACCTGTGGGAGATCAGAAGAGAAGTAGGCGGCATTCTCAAAGAATGTCACATCCGCCGAGACGAACTGCCTGCGATGAACAGGGTCAAAGCAGCAGTAACCTTTTTGAGTTGTGGAGTAACCCAAAAAGATACACTTCGTAGCACGAGGGGACAACTTGTCGCGAGTTGCGGCAGGGCTATGAATAAAGGCAGTGCACCCAAAAATGCGGAGAGGTAAGGGAAAGGGGTCCTTGGAGGGATAGAGGATGGAAAAAGGGGTTTTGCCTTTGAGGACGGTAGAGGGAATGCGATTGATGAGGTAGCAGGAGATGAGGACCGCGTAGCCCCAATAGCTACGAGGAACCTGCATCTGCGTCATGAGAGTGCGAGCTACATCGAGGAGGTGACGGTTTTTACGTTCCGCCACCCCATTTTGCTGGGAGGTATAGACGCAGCTAGTCTGATGAATGATGCCATGTTGCGTACAGAAAGAAGCAAAATCACTACTCAGATATTCTTTTGCATTATCAGAGCGAAAAAGTTTGACAGAGGCATCAAATTGATTTTTAATCATATAATAAAATGAAGTCCATACAGAAAAAAGTTCGGAGCGATCCTTTAATAGATACACCCACGTACAGCGAGAATAATCATCAATAAAGGTTACAAAATAGGAACTTCCACGCCCGATGGTGAGGGTAGGGGAAGGTCCCCAAACATCTGAGTGAATAAGGTCGAAGGGCTTGGAAGAGCCACGACCTTGCTTAGGAGGAAAGGGGGAACGGTGATGCTTGCCCAGTTGACAAGCATCACAGTTGAGAGGAGAGTCCTGCTGAGGGAGGTGAGGAAACAGCTGGTGGATGAGACGCGAGGGAGGATGCCCCAGGCAAAGGTGCCACTGAAGAAGATCTGTAGAAGCGGGAGAGAAGACGGTAAGAGCAGATACATCATCAAGGAAGTAGAGACCACCCCTCTCAGTCCCAGTAGCAAACGTCCGCTTGGAGTCCGGGTCCTGAAACGAACAAGAAGAAGGAGTAAATGTTACCGAACACTGAAGTTGCTTGCAAAGAGAAGTAACCGACAATAAATTGCACGGAAACTTGGGCACATAAAGAGTATCCTCCAGGCGAAGGGACGGAGTAACTTGAACCATGCCTGTTCCATGCACCGGAGAGGGAGAACCATCTGCAACGAGAACAGGGGGCAACCGATCATGTGTTTCTAGGAGAGAAAAGCACTGAGGATTGCCCGTCATAAGATTAGTGGCGCCAGAGTCGATTAGCCATTTACCTTGGGTAACTACGTGGGCACTACCTGAAGTCGTGGCCACAGAGGCAGATGGCTTGGAAGAAGGAGGAGTATCACCAGTGGGACGAAGATGCGGATGCTTTGTCCAGCAGCGGTCAACCAAGTGTCCTGGGCGGCCACAATGAGTACAGAGGTAGCGAGAGGGGCCACGCCCGCCAGAGTGGTTACCACGACCACTAAATCCACCACGATGAGCCTGGTGGGCATAGGAATCCGGAGCCGGAGGAGCGGCAAGCAAGGGGCGTTGGAGTAGAGAGGTAACAGCAGCAATGCGGGCAGCAGTAGCATCGAGGGTAGGAGACTCAGCCTCTCCAAGAATTTGCTGCGGATCATATCGTATGAGTCCGGAAGCCGCAGAAGGTAACAGACCACTAGGAGTTCCTGGAAGTGCTTCAGCTGAGTGGCCACATCTGCCGAGAGAGGACGATTTTGTAGAATCTCAGCTCCAAGGGCTTGGACTTGTTGGTAAGCTGCAGGAGGGGACATGGACTGGCGAGCAAAGAGATCCGCATAGAGAGTATAGATGCGAGACGTTTGTCCCCCTTTGGAGTAGAGAGCGGCCAAGTGATTCCAAGCTTGTTTTACTATCTCATCGTGACGGATGACAGGAAGACATTCATCAGACAGGCTGTTCGCCAGCCAAGTACGAACCAGCGCATCATTCGCATCCCAGTCAGAAAACTGGGCAGAGTCCGCAGGCGGAGGGTCATCGGTAAGATGATGACGCTTGCGTTGAGAGCGGAGAAGAAAAGTGAATGAGACACTCCAGTCGGGATAATTGGGCCCCAAAAGCTTAGAGACGGTGCCAAGATTCCCTGAAGCAGGAGGAGGAGGAGGCGGCGGTGGGACAACGACAGTAGACAAGGTGGAGCCATCAGAATTGGTCATCCTGAAGAGAGGTCGCGCGGTTAAGAAGGGAAACCGGGCGGGAAGAAAAAGAAGCCGCGCGGATAGAGAGAGCGAGAAGACCGCGCGAACAAAAAGCAAACCGCGGCGGGCAGAGAGGCCTCCTAAACAAGGCAGAACTCGCGCGAACAAAGAGAAATCGCGCGGATAGGAAGAAAAAGATCTGCAGCGGTCACGATGTCAGACACCAGCGGCCAGAGAAGCCACGACCAAGACGCAGAACCAAACAGAGGGAGAGAAGTTGGGCGGCTAGCAGACAGACCGCGCGAACAGAAGAGGAGGATAGAAGAATTCACTGGAGAGGAGAGCTCGCGCGAGCTGAAAGACAGACCGCGGGTAGGGGGCAGAGGTCGCACAGACAGAAGAGAACACAATCAGGAGGACTAGATAACCTGGCTCTGATACCATGTAAGAAACGAACTAGAAACAAGCCGGAACGGGTATAACTGAAATTTTATTATCAGAAAAAGGTATCTATTACAAAGGTATGGCCTCCCTTATATAGAATGGAGGAGATGGGAGAGAATACAAATACCCAATGTGGGACTAAAAATACAAAAGACAACATCTACAAAGTTAACCGCCAAACCGCCAAGCAGACCGCCTAACCGTGCGGCTAGTAGGAACTAACCGCCCGGTCACTACCAGAGAACACTCAGCCGACCATCAAGATCCCAGAGACTAGCCGGCAGACCGCCTGGCTACCAAACCGCCAGACCGCCAGACTGCCCGGCTACCAAACCGCCAGATTAGCCGGGCTGACCGCCCGGCTACCAGACCGCCAGTCCTAGCCGCCTGTCCGCCCAGGTCTATACAGCAACATTCAGCAAGTGTTTATTTTGGCTCCGAGAAGTTAGCTTCTTGGGCCATGTTATTAGTGGCGCGGGATTAGCAGTAGACCCAGCCAATGTAAGTGCCGTAAAGGAATGGTCGCCCTTGAAATCAGCGGCCGATGTACGAAGCTTTTTGGGACTTGCTAGATATTATCGTAAGTTTGTGAAGGGATTTTCAAAGATTGGCCTTCCTCTTACTGCCTTAACAAAGAAAGGTATGCAATATGAGTTGACACCCCAGTGCAAGGCTGAATTTCAAGAACTAAATGATCGACTAACCTCCGCATTGATCCTAACTCTTCCATCGGAGAAAGAAAGATTTCAAGTTTACACTGATGCCTCATATCAAGGGATGGGAGAAGTGTTGATGTAGCATGTGTAACACCCCAAATATCCCCAAGACAAAATGGAGATTTTGTAGGCTGACACGGCCTGGGACACCGGCGTGTCCCAGGGCGTGTCTTGCTCGGGATCGTTTACTCAACAATGTGCGCGATAAATGTTGAGGGAGGGGCTGACATGCCTGGCAACACGGGCGTGTCGGGGGGCGTGTCCAGCCAGGTGTCGTGTGTGTTGGCCAGCGACTTGCAGGCGGCAAGGTCGGGCGGCATATCGTTTGACACGGCCTGGGACACGGGCGTGTCCCAGGGCGTGTCCGGGGCGTGTCCGACACGTGTCCATCCTGGGCGTGTCGAGGTGTCGACCTGGCGGTTGGCGGTCGTCAAGCGGCGACACGGCCTGGAACACGGGCATGTTCCAGGGCGTGTCCAGGCTTGGTCGACGAGCGTGGGGCAGCGGTCGACGTCGACGATAGTCGAGCTTGAGGGACACGGCCATGGACACGGGCGTGTGCCTTGGCCGTGTACTTCTCTGGTCGTTTTGGCAATTGTGTGTGGCCGTGTTACAGGGGTGACACGGGCGTGTCGATTGACTGACACGGGCGTGTCAGGTCCGACACGGGCGTGTCCAAGCCCGTGTTCTAGTATCTTTTGAGTCGGTTGCTAACCGACTGGGGGTACACGGCCTGTGACACGGGCGTGTCACAGGGCGTGTCAGGCCTGTTGAAATGTTTTTCAGTGCAGATCTCGGCCGTTCATTTCCTTCTATTTGGATCTTGTGGTCGAAAGCCTTTCCAGCTTCTATATGGCCGTGGATTGAGATGAAATCTCATTCTCACTTAGCCATTCTCTTTCTAAAGAGAAGAAAGAGAGGAGAGCTTGGAGGAGGAGGAGGAGGAGCTTTCCGGCCGCCGGTGGAGCTTCGTTGGTCTGAATCGAGAGCCGAGTTCGGCGTTGCGGAGGCAAGGCCGCTGCGGTGATTTCCATTCGGCTAGTTCTTCCATGGCGCCGAAGCGATCGTCAAGGGTAACGGTCTTTCTTCCTTGGGCAGGTGAAGCCCTTTGTTTATGCATGTGCATGGGATCCTCCATCAAGAGATGGAATAGCGTAAGCTATTCCAGCAGTTGAGTCTGCATTTAGAGCCGGAAGTATGTAGTACGGCATAGGCATGCTGTGTGAAGCCCATCCAGACGTATGTCGGGATTGGTGATGTTTATATTGCGAACCGGAGAAGACTCCGTGTATTCATCGTTTAGCCTACGGAGATGGTGAGGACGATGTGCTTGGTGTGAAGGATGCTTTGCATAGCTCCTTTGGTTGCATGCTTGTTAAGAGCTGGTTGTTGGAGTGCGGACACCTCTGAGTGGGTGGGCGTGTGAGGTCTTCAACAGGGGTTTGGAGGCTTATGCCCATTCCACCAAGTGGCGATGTTAAGATCGGATGAGCGGTCGATTGGTAGCAAAGCAGCAGGGTGAATTCCCTAGGCTTGTTACACTACGGGGGTAGGTCGACTGGTAGTGCTCACGGGTTTTGGTGAGGTGAGTACCTCTGAGTGAGACGGGTGCGTGAGGTCTTCAACAGGGGTTTGGAGGCTTATACCCGCCTACCAAGTACAAACCTAAATGTGCCCTGAGTGCACAGAGCGCCTGGCATTGAGGCCGGCGTTTGTGATGTTATGTGTGATATATATATTGTGATTGTTATACATGTCGGGAAGGAACCACTACCCCGGGTAAGGGGTAGGGTCGTTATAATTGGTCAGTGGAATGCTGACCGTTGCTTTATTTATCACCCATGGGGTGGACGTCCATATGCAGGTATTGCGGGCTGATTGGATGGAGCGGGTAGAAGCCCATGCTGCTGGTAGGCCCTTGAAGGCCATGCGAAGTGTTGGATTTCATGTGTGGCCGGCCTGCGTGCCGATGTATGAACTTATATATTTGTTAAGAGAAACCTGTAAGGCCTTAAGGCCGTGTGCGGTGTATTCGTGTAAACATTCCTGGTCATATATAAATGTGTTATTTATATATTTGTAGTGGACATTCAGTGTTATGAGTTCTGTAACTTAAAATCTTCCGCTAGAATGCTCTGAGTTAGGATGCGTGTATAAAGGTTTTTGATACTCTAAAGTGGCTCTCTCGTCTGTCTGTGAAATATGGCGTGGGGCCCCGGCCGGACCCTCTGTTATATTCCATGTGACGAATGGGAATCTTCCGCTAGAATGCTCTGAGTTAGGATGCGTGTATAAAGGTTTTTGATACTCTAAAGTGGCTCTCTCGTCTGTCTGTGAAATATGGCGTGGGGCCCCGGCCGGACCCTCTGTTATATTCCATGTGACGAATGGGGACGTTACAGCATGGGCATGTGATTACTTCCGCTTTAAGGCACTTGAAGAAGCATGAGGTAAATTACCCAGTATATGATTTGGAATTGGGGGCAGTGGTGTTTGCATTAAAGGTTTGGGGACTTTATTTGTATGGCGTTCACTGCGAGATCTTTTCGGACCATAAGAATCTGAAGTATGTTAATACTGAGAAGGAGTTGAATTTGAGGCTGCGGCGGTGGTTAGAATTTTTGTGTGATTACTAGTTTACATTGAACCACCATCCCGGGAAAGAAAACTTTGTAGCTGATGCATTGAGCAGAAAAGTACCAGAGTTGAGCCCTGAGTCTCGGATGATGAGTATGGAATTTGCTCGAGTGCACTAGGAGATGGAGATCACCTTAGCGTGTAAGGATTATTCAGAGAAGTATACTGAGAACTTAACTTATAACATCCCATGTTACTCCTAGACCCCTTAACTTAGATTGGGTTAGGCATGGTGTGGATGATAGGGAATTTATCTAGGTTTGACCCTAGGGAGTGGGTTGTAGCCATGTGGGGGGCCCACTAAGGTGCCAAAGACAAACTAGGTAAACCTAACCTAAATAGGAACCCAAGCCATACCATGACCCCACCACATTGCCCTAACCCCTAAAATAATCTAAGTGGACCCTAGGGCATGTCACTAGTTCAACCCTTTGACCCTAGTTGACCTAAGTCAACCTTAGCCCTAATTTGGTCAAACCCATACTTATAGGCCCAATTAGCCTAAGTATGGCACCCCCTTGACCCAACCCAAGTTGGATGGTGCCATTAGGACCATGACCATTAAGTGGGGCTAGCTCACTCACCAAGTTGACCAAGTTAACCCTAAAAGTCCAACTTTGTCAACATAAGGCCTAAAGGAGGGAGAAATGAACCCAAGCCTCATCCTTTGGGATAAGCCCATCAAGCATGGCCCATTATCAGCCCAAGGAGTCAAATACAAGCCATACCCCTCTGAAATAGGAGAGAGAATACAATCATGGGGGAATTTTGGAGAAACCACCCAAAAAGAGGAGAGAGAAAGGTGAAATTAAGAGGAAGAGGCCACATGGCTCCTTCTCTTCAACCATACCTTGCTGGCAGACCCCCTTTAGAGCTATTAGGAGGAGGTGAGAAGCTGAGGACCACTTGGCATAAAGGGAAATACAACCAAAGCTCCAAACCGAGCTTGCCTTGGTGGTATCTCCCCATATACCCCCTCTCAGCCAAAGATATTGATTCCATTAGCTTCAGAGGGCAAAGGAGAGTAGAAATCAAGTGCTGGAGCTTGACATTTGGTGGAGAATCCATGAACCTGATAGGAGCTGCCGGAGCATGGTCGGGAATGGCCACCCGCCTCCATCCTCGCCGCCAGCAACCAACACAGGTTCGTTTCACCGCCCCTCTACCCGTACTAGAATCCTAGATCAACTAGGGGAGATATTGGGCTCAATTGAGCCCGATTCCATGTGAGAAATAGGAGATTTTTCCAAGTTTTTCATCCCGCTCGGGATCGCCGGAGGAACCATCTCCCTCCGCCTCACTGTCGGGAAAACTCGGCCACCACCTCCGTGAAGGTGATGGCATCGTTGGATGGGGGTGGCGCCGCCTCAGGTGGCCGGAAATGGCCCCATAATATTGCCCAGGTCGGCTTGATCTCAACCCTCCATCCATTGGGGAAGATAACCGGATGTCGTCCAATCCGCTTTAAGATTCGTGCAAACAATTAATTAATTCTGTATTAATTCATATGATATGAATAGTTCTTTTTTTGTCACAATTCAACAGTAGCTTTGCATGTTACTTTTAGGGCTCTTAAAGCTACTTACTGAAAATATGATAAACATGGAAGATGTAGCAAGTAGGGTTAGCTTTAATCTGTAACCCTTAACTTGTGTTTTGGTCTAGTGGTCTGTCCTGTAGGACCATTTTCCTAGGACTGGTCCTAGGCTAGGGCAGAAAGTAAAATGGATGCCCATACCACAGAAGTCCACATGGGCTGCAATTTTGGGCATGTGACTTATTTTGTCATGTCTAGCCCCTCCCCAAAAATGAGAATTTTTGGGGAATATTTTTCTATAGTTTTAGTCAAAATATGATAAATGAAATAAATGTGATTTGTGGAGTATTTCAACCCAATGAGCCCCCAATTTTGGTGGCAGGTCCTTGGGTACATAATATGTGCATGGTAAAGTTTTCAGCACATTTGGACCACTGCATGTTGGGTTAACCCACTTGCATGTGTTGGCTATATATAGCTTTGGAGTGCAAATAGCAATTTTTGAAATATTGCATATTCAGCCTATTTGATACATCCAAAAATCATGGAACTTAGTCTAGAGGCTCATTAGAATAGAGTTTACCCTTCATAGAGATTTTGGGAATTTTTGGAAACAAGAATCCCATTATTTGGAATATTTGAAATAATTTAACTTGGGAAAATAAATTTAAATATAGATTTACTGTTGAGATAAGATTTCCAAACTCTATCAAGGTCATTATAATGTCATAATAAATTCTTGAAAAATTTTAGGGCATTGTTTGATGAACTTTGATAGGAGTTATGTATGAATTACAATTTTCCCTTAATGCACATAATTAGGAAATTGATGAAAATATTCATTAGAAAATGTTGGAAAAAATTTCTAGTGCTGTATAAATGTATGCTTAGCCTTGTATAATTATCTCAAAATTTTTGGATGCAATAATAATTTTTTAAACTAGCATAATGGCTTTTTGGTAAATTAGTAAGAAATGAGTTTGGTTGGTCACTACATTATTGAAGTTGATGAAACTCTGCAATTAGCCTTAAATTAATGATACTTATGTTCTGTAATTTTCCTAGAATTTTGAGTAATGTATTCCTTATACTTTATTTGGAAAATAGCAATTATTTGAGTTTTATATTAATCAAGGAATAAATAGAAATACTCAAAGGAAAATTATGAATTTTGATAGACAACAATATTTTACCATGACACAATTCAGGAAAAATTCATTAGGTCAGTGGGATCATCAATTATAGTACTTCATGTTTTAGTTGGCCTAGGAAATTAAATAAAGGATTTAATTTAATGATTTAAATAATTTAGAAAATAGTGAAATTTATCATGGTCCACATATAGGTCCATACCAACATAAAATAAATAGATTGGGGCAAATGGTCAAGGAAATTGGAAGTCATACTCCGTGGTGGTATTAAGTCATGGGTTGCGTATAGTAAAAGTAGGTTATACTGTAAGGATCACCAGGGGATAGATCAACGGTCAAGTTAAGGTTGTATTTGGAATTTAACCCTGGTTGGCAGTTATGTCCTAGTGACGAGAGTAAAAGTGCAAGCATTTGGATAGCGATTAGGTGGAGGCCGATGGAAGACCGTCGCTCCTCCAATAACTTCTTAAGTCATTAGGATTGCTCAATAGTAACAATGAGAGCAAAAGCAATTATGGGTAGATAACAACTAAAGTAAATATCCTTGAGAAAGGGAGCTTTGGGATTCAGACCATCGTAGTTCCTAGTGCCCTCGAGAGCCCTTCACCGGGCATGCCCTGGGCAGTCCTGAGATTTACCTTAAGTCACTAAGTATAATAATTCGTAGACAAGAGTAGCCTAATAGGTTAGGCATCATATCACCATTCTCACCCATGTAGGGTTGGAGAGATTTGTGGTAGCATTCTCACCCGTGTTGGGTTGGAGGGATTGAGGATAGGTTTTGTCCTACGAGCTAAAGGCTTGAGTTGAAATACTTAGCATGTGCATAAAACTATATAGTGGCGGGTCATGCGGTACGGGGCCAATCGTCACATTTATGGCAGTACGGTGAATCAGGCGAGTGTCAGGATTTGAGGGGCCAGTAGGTTGTTTATACTGCGGTCTGGAGGACAATCACCGAAAACGTACACCCGACCCAACA
Source organism: Platanthera zijinensis (assembly GCA_039513925.1). NCBI lineage: Eukaryota > Viridiplantae > Streptophyta > Magnoliopsida > Asparagales > Orchidaceae > Platanthera > Platanthera zijinensis. The sequence continues at coordinate 86,357,994 of CM077082.1, forward strand.
AGACTGACAAGTAGTCAGCAATTAGTACGCAAGACTCTAGAGTGCACCTAAGACATGTAAAGAGGCGTATAGGAGGTCTAGGTTTGGTAGTGTGTATACCTGCCTAGGAGTGGAGACGCCCACTCCACTGTTGTCGTAGCCACAACGGCGGTACCAGAGAGTGATGCTAGCTCCAAAAAGCGGGAACTAAAGGTCTGTGATCACAGAGTCGTTATGTGTGAGTTGCACTTGCTTATTGCATAATTTGCAACATAACATTCATTCATATTAGGACATACGCTTCGTAGATCCTTATCATATAAATTAGTATGGGCTCTTTTATATGATAAGTTAAAATTCCTGGAAACCTTAACTTATAAATTTGTATGGGCATTTTTATAAGTTAAGGTACAAATTATGTTGGTAGAGTAGTGGTTGTTTAGCTTTACTTTTCTGCTCTTACTACAGTTCTTTATTCACTTGTACTATACTTTTACTTCACTCATACCATGTGTTTAGTACTGCTAGAATAGAAATATACACATACTTGATAGCAAGCTTCTTGTCACCTGCTTTACATTTGATACCCCTTGTTGTCCTCCACTTCGTCCTCCTGCTCGGTGCCTAGGAGTTGCGGGGCGAGGTGCGGAGGAAATGACTTAGTCATTTTGACTAATGATCGGTGACCATATCATTTTAGGAACTCGAGGAGATGGACCAGCACGTTGAGGAGACAGGACATGAGTAGTAGATACCAGTTCCACCTACTACTACTGGAGCACGACCCCATGTGGGATGATTTTAGTTGACTAACTTCCGTATTTGATTCGTGAGAGAGAGATATTTGATATGATGTATCGGGCATAAGCCCTTATAACTCTTCTACATTATATTCATTGTGGACTCTATGTACTTTTCATTTTCATATATGATTTGTACTGTGACTGTGGACTGGTTATGATATACTCTGATTAGTTTTACTTCTGTTTCTCATATTGGCCGAACAAGTTATGATCATTCTAGCCGGCAGAATCGGAATCTTGCGGTACCGACTAACCTGTGTGTTAGTGTCACCGTAATACGGCGGTTCTGGACATAATATCTGGGTTAACTTCCCAGAAGGGGGAGTCGGATCTTACATAACTGCTATGAGTATAATTTGTGATATTCGAGATCGAATTCGGGCAGAACTTGGAAAGGATATTGCTCTAGCCCTTGTGATTAAGATAATTGAGGTTGGATCTACTGAAAAGTATACTCTGAAGGACAACCTCGTTCATTTTCGTGGCAGGCTCTACATTCCCAAGGGCGGTGAAATCTGGGAAAATATCTTAAGAGAAGCACATTGCTCCAAGTATTCGGTGCATCCCGGGATTTCTAAGATGTATAGCGACTTACGAAAGACCATGTTCTGGCCAGGAATGAAGAGTGCTGTTAAGTGTTATGTTGCACACTATGAGGCTTATCAGAAGGTGAAGGTGGAGTGCAGGAGCCCGGGAGAATTGTTATAATCATTATCCATTTCGAAGTGGAAATTTGAGGATATCTCCATGGATTTTGTTCACGGCCTTGCCCAATCACGATCAGGGAATGACTCATATTGGGTGATTATGGATCGCTGGTCTAAGGTCTCCAGGTTTATTCCGATGATGAAAGAGGCACATATGGATGTATTGTTATGTCTCTTCGTGGAGAAATTTGTATGATACCATGGAGTGCCTAAGACGGTAATCTCTTACCATGATGGTCTCTTTACCTCCACTGAGTGGAAGGTAGTTCAAGTGTATTTGGGTTCTCGCCTTACCTTTAGCACAAAATTTAATCCTCAGACGGATGGTTAGTCTGAGAGGTCCATCAGAACTATAGATGATCTATTATGGTTGTGTGTATTGGATAGAGGAGAGTTGTGGACAAGGATCTTACCACTGGTAGATTTTTCATACAATAAGTGTCATCAAGCTAGCATCGGGATGGCACCCCATGAAGAGCTTTATGGAAGGAGGTGTAGAACACCTTTATCATAGGTGCAGGATGAAGACCCAAAGGTTTTGGGAATCGAGTATATAGATGACACCGATGTTATGGTTAGATTGATACGAGATCACATGCTTGAGGCTAAAGGTCGGCATGTAAAGAATTATAATAGGAAACATCGGATGGTGGAGTTTCAAGTGGGTGACAAGGTGCTCTTGAAGATCGAGCCAATGCATGGAGTGTCATGAGTGCATGGTAGGAAGATGCTCAACCTAAGATATTCGGGGCCTTATGTTATATTGGAGAGGATTGGCCCATTAGCCTATCAGCTGGAGCAACCACCAGAGCTAGAAAATTTGTACGATGTCTTCCATGTGTCGTTGCTTCGGAAAGCACTACTACAAACCGATCGGCATATACCCGCTATAAGTAGATCAGTGGACCTTGATAGTTCTGTTTGACTAGAGCCGGTACAGATATTGGACACTAAGACAGGAGCTTGCGTCGAAAAAGTGTTCCTTTGGTGAAAGTCCTGTGGTATAATCATAGGAAAGAGGAATACACTTGGGAGTCGGTGGACTTGAAGCGAAAGCAATACCCAGAGTTGTTTCCCCAAGGTACCTTAAAAGCATACTTGTATTTTTCATGCTTTACCTCCCCCTATAGACTTAGCCTGATTTCGGTGACGAAATCTTTAATTTTGTTTATAGGATTTCTAACATCCCAATTCGTGCTAGTCCCCTCGCATGCATTTTGAGTCAAGTGAACATACTCAGGCTTGGGGTGCACTGCTAACAGGCATCGAGTACGTCGACTAGACTCGACAAAGCATCAAGTGCATTGACTGGTGGGCAGGCATCGAGTGATACTCGACGCATAAAAGAATTTGACTTAGAATAATCCTAGATTCGGGAAGCGTCGAGTGCATCGACTAGACTCGACGAAGCATCGAGTGCATTGACTGGTGGGCAGGTGTCGAGTGATACTCAACGCATAGTAGAATTTGACTTAGAATAATGATAAGTTGTAAATATTCATATTTTTACGTAGTTTATTTACGTAGTTTTAGTTTATTTTCATTAATTTTAGTAATTTTTCTTTAATAAAATGCTCATTTTTTTGTATATATATCTTCTAACTTAGCTTAAATTTGTTTTCTAAAATTTTTAGGAAAAAGTAAAAAAAAATTAAACTACACGCCCATGTACTTCATGTCACGCCCGTGCCCGGGTAGGAAACAACACTTTCATCGAGGAGTGCTCGACTTTTGTTTAGCAGCGCTTGACGAAAATGTTCCCAGCGATCTGCTCTCGATGAATTTCCCATTCATCACTCGACGAATATGATCCCCGCATTCCTTGTTCATTGACCAGAGCTCGACGAATCCCTGCATTTGCTATTCGTCAACCAGATCTCGACGAATCCATGCTAGCTCGATGAATTTTGCTAGACTCAGCGCTCGATGAAATGCAGCCAGCGCTCTATGAATTTATGCTAATCCTAGCACAAGACGAAATGCTCCCAGCACTCGATGAAAATTCTCCCAACGCAAGTTCGCCGTTCGTCGATCAGCGCTCGACGAATTTCCCTGCGCTCGACAAATTTCCCCATCCCCTGCACTCGACGCTTCTTGCAACCACTCAACGCCTTCACCAGATAAAGCCCGCTCCTGCTTCTTCCAGAACCTTCCCTGTCATCAAATTTTTGGCTTCCCATGCACACCAAAGTGACACCTCCTGTATTTTTTTGCTTATAAATAGATCTTCTCTGTAAGATCAAATATTCACCTATTTGGAACCATTTTGCTATTAGGTGGGCTGCTAAGGTATTTTCCATGCTATGTAAGGAGAACTTTCTCCCTCCCTCTCTTAGTTTTTTTAGTTTTTTGTAACTCATTTTCGTATTTATAAAATGTGTAGATTTTCTCTCCTTATGATTATTTTGGAATGCATCTGAGTTCCCCTATTTTAGTGTTCTTTTGTCTTTGTTTTTCTTTATTTTTCTATGTGTGTGTGTGTATGAGATTAATTTTTATGTTTTTATGTTTTCATAATTTTGTTTTGCTTAGTTTTTGTTCTAGGATTTCTTATAAAATGTTAGCCATTATGATAGTTTTTTAGTTCTTTTGTCCCTTAGCTAGATTAAGGTTTAGCTTTTTAGTGATTTTAATTTCATTTTTATGTGTTTATAAAGGTGTTTTAAAAGGGTTTTGATTTTTCTTTAACTTGGGTTTTTAAGGTGTAAAACTTTTTGTTCCTTTTTAGCTTTATTTCCACTTTTAAGCTCTTTTATAAAGTAAAAAAAAATTGCAATCGATTTTATTTTTGTAAAATTTTGATTTTTTTCTTTAATTCTGAAAACTTTTGCTCCTTTAATTTTTATTTTTTCTATTTATACATTTTTATCATATTCTAGGAGTAGATTTGTAATTGTTTTAATTTTTCGAGCACTTAGTTTTTCTATTTTTTAGAGTTCTGTGTTTAGGAGTTAGATTTTATTGCTTTTTTTCTGCTTTCTTCAATTCCAGTAGAGTGCATCCGTGTATGAGATAAAATTTTTACTGCTTTCATTTCTCGCCTACTTGTTTGAGTTGGGCTCGCATTTTATCGCTTTCATTTCCCGCCTTCTCGTTTGAGTAGGATTTGCATTTTACTGCTTTTTTTTACTTTCCTGCCTACTCGTTTGAGTAGGAATCGCAATTTTCTTCTTTAATTTCCCGCCTAATCGTTTGAGTAGGACTCACACTTTCAATTATGCAATTTTCTTAAGTCGTCCCCATTCCGATGAATGGGAAATCGATCTTAGCCCTCAATATCAAAAAGGATTAGGACAGATAAAATCTCTTTAAATAAATAAAGATCTTCTTTTTCTCGTTAATTAAAGCACTTAAGGTTTGCCCCTGGTCAACGACACGTAGGACCACATATGATGTGTGGGCTCTATTTCCGTTGTCCATATGCTAGTTAGCCGAGAGGCCGTGCGTATGGACCGATCACCCTTGGGTAAAGAAAATTGTGTGCATAACCTCGAGAGAGGAGAAGCGTAATTCTCCTGGATTGGGTCCCCCCCCCCCCCCCCGCAAACTTGTGGCCGAGTTTATCTTTTTTGATTTTTAGTTATATTTTTTGATATTTGTTCTTAATAATGCAGAGTTTCCAAATTGGCCTCCCCGAACTTGTTTCAGGGAAGTTTCTACCCTCCCTCTTTATTTTTGTAAATACTGCATTTTATTTCATTTCGTTACTCATACTTATCTTGTAACATTGGGGACAATGTTGGAATTAAGTATGTGGGTGTTTTCCTATTTTCCTTTATTGCACTTTTATATTCCGCACTCATTAAAAATAAAAAAAATGCAAAAAATTAAAAACTCCAAAATTTTTGTCTATTTTATCATCAAAAATTCAAATAAATTCATAACACAAAAATTTCAAATAATTATAAAACAAATATTCGAAAAAATATTTTTTTTTACTTTGTAAATAATCTTTCTCTTTCCCCCCTCTCTTCTTTGTAAATAACATCTCTTTCTCTTTCCTCTTGTAAATAAATTGATAAAAATGTTTAAAAACTAAAAAAAATATAGAAAATCCAAAAATAAAAAAAAAAGATAATAAAACTAAAAATACCAAAAAAAAGATAATAAAAAAATACAAAAAAAGAGATAATAACCCTAAAAAACTAAAATTTTATTTTATTTATTTATTATGAAACAAATAAATCGAATATACCATTCTTAACCCTTTTTCGCTCTCCAAAAATCTTTTTGTGAGTTTATTTATAAGTGAATTTCACTAATTCTTTATTTACTATTTGTTTATTAATTGGAGATTGATAGATTTAGATATCAGAGGTAAGTTTTAAAAAAATTCTTATGCTTTTTTTTAGATTAGGGACTTGTTTTTAGCACTATTTCTACTTTATCTAAATAGTTGCACATGTATTTTGTTAAAATATAAACAACCTTGGACTACAATTATGTTTATTCCAAGCTTTATTTTTTGAATTATAGGAACGTTCAATTTATAAAGGTTTCTCTCAAATTTTTTTTTATTAAAATCTAGTTTTCTTTTTGAAAAAAGTAACATATCTCCCCATTTTTTTCCATGTCTTACTTGGCATGATTAATTTTGATCCTTAAAGAATCTATGTCAATGAGAATAAGATTTTGTTCCGTAAACATAGGAATCCAATATTTTAAAAGATCATATATTACGGAGTAAGAGGATAAAATTCATTACTCCTATACATATACATTGGGTTATATGAGTTGTTCAAAAAATAGAATGTTATGGAAAATAAGTTTTCATTTTCCAAAACATAAAAAAAAATCATTAGAGGTTTGAGAAAAAAAACGACCTCACCTCTAAACCCAAGCCCTCTACATAAACCAAAACAAAACCCTTTGCCAATTTCAATGATTCTACACTTAATTTAAAAATCTTTTTTGAGAGCATAATTTTAAAATTGCATTATTTCCTTTAATTCTTACAAGCTAAAGTTCGTATAAGTCCAGTTTATTTTTATTAACCTAACAAATACAATTTTTTTTTCTATTTGATTATATCGAGAAGTTTTCAGCTGAAACTCTTCCTCTATTTAAATTTTTGTAATAATTTAGGACTTAACTTTTATACCCCTGATGTTTATTTTGACTTTTCCTTTAATTAATTTAAGTGGTAGCAAAATTTAGGATTTTTTTAATTCCCTATAAGTTCATCTCCTATACAACTTCGGGGTCGCGGGAGCAGAAGACTCTAGGAAAAAAGGGAATATGTCGAGACAGGCCTGTGGCGAGAGCCAATACGCTAGGGGAGAGGGGCCCGAGAAGAAGGCCACTCACGAGGCGAGGGGGATCCAGAGAGTGGGCCACTCGTGAGGCGAGGGCCCACTCGTAGGGCGAGAAGGAATCGATGAGACGGGTTTCTCGCGAGGCAGGATGAGGTAGGAGAAGGAGGAGCTCTCGCCCGCGAGACGTCGCTCTCGACGAGCGCCGGTTCGGTGATGGGCATAGTACCGGTTCGACGGTTGGTCAAGTGCCGGTCCAGTGGGAAGATAGTTTTTTACCTTTTTAGCCACGGGTGATTTTACACTTTTGCCCTTGGTGGTCTGCAAATAGCCCTTTAGAACAGCGGAGTTTGGCTGTTGGCAGACCCAACCCAGGGAATTTTTGTAATTTCAGGACGGTTCAGTTTAGTTATTGGCAGATCAAACACAGAGGCCTATAACTAGACCGACAAGGTTCCTGGAAGAAGGTTGTTGTGGACCTCTTCTTTTTCTTCCACTAAGGCAACTAGCTCAGCCTTATCTAAGGGGGGGGGAGAGTCTTTAGTTCTTCCAGGTAAGATGTGGGACCTCCGAGCTGAAGCCCACGGTCTGTTTTTAGTCTTTGAGAATCTTTTCTAGGGGGGAATTTTGGAAGAGTAGGTCTAAGCTGCAACCTTAGATCCAAACTCTTGGAAAAGTCAAGTTTCTTGCTTCAACATTTTTTGTGCGGTGAGCGTGGATCGCAGCCTACACAGAAGAATCTTGAACCACTTCATGGTAGGAGATCTTGGAGAGGGAGATGAGGGCAGGTCACAAAACCTGGGAGGGTACATTGGGAGAGAAGAATTCATAGCGTCCATTGGAGGCATCATGGACATGCTACAGGAGATCTCATGGTGAAGTGATTGCTCGACCCCCTGCCTTAGGCACCTGAACTCACGCCTCAAAAAGGGCTTGTCTCGACAAGAGTTAGATAGAATGTGCGCGGGGGGGGGGGGGGGGGGGGGGGACGAACTGAGAAAGAGAAGGTGGTGGAAGGAAGCAGGCGAGACCTTGCGGGTAGGGAGCTGTTTTCCAGTCCCGCAAGTGTCGTCTCGCTAGGGGATGCCATTGCTCGAGTAGAGGTTGTGAGACACCTAGCAAGGGGGTCTCCTTTTTGCGAGTTGATCCTTTCAGCTCCCATCCCAGAAGGGTTTCGTGAGCCAGAGATGACCTACTATGTGGGGAAAGACGACCCTCTCCAACACTTGCAATGGTTTTAAGATGCGGTCTCGATCAGGCTGATGACGGACGCATTCAAGTGCCATCTTTTTGCCATCACCCTGAAGGACAAAGCTAGGGATTTGTTTCATCAACTCCCGACGGGATCGATATATGGTTTTGAGGACTTGTGTAGGATCTTCCAGTTGCACTTCTAGACCTCAAAGAAGAGGAAGAGGAACCCGGAGTCGATTTTTCTTATCTGGCCGAAGGAAGAAGAGTCCCTAGCCCAGTACGTGGACCGCTTCCAGGAAGAGATCTTCGACATCCAGGAGATACCAGGGTTTTCTCTCCAAATGACCTTCACTGTTGGGCTGAGGGAGGGCTTCTTCAAGATGAGTTTAACAAGGAAGGCGGTGTTGTCATTTGAAGGATTAATGGAGAAAGCTGCGAAGGAGATAGCTATGGAGGCCGCAAACCTGACATTCATTATGAACTTGGCAATATTGACGGAGGTGGAGTCGAGGGAAGCAGGAGTTGCGAGGCACCAGGAAGGAAGGAGGAGGGAAGAGCAGAGGGCTCCAGCATACCAGGAGCTGGGTTTGAGGCAGCCAGGAGGCCCTATTCAAGGGAAGAGAAGAGGTTTTCCCTAAGGGGAATGAACTACAAGGGAGGATCAGGAAGATTCAACCAACTAGGATGGGGACATGGTCCTAGACCACTCCCACCCCCGCCTCAGCAAGCTATGGCCATCGGCCGAGGTAGAGGAAGAGGAAGAGAGCGGGGGAGAGAAGGAGCTATATTCGGAAGGAGGAGGAACCACCAGAAGGGGAGACAGGAGGGGGAGGTATCCTTGCCGTATTGTGAATTCCACGAGGAGGAAGGTCATGCAACGACTACTTGCCCAGAGTTCTTAGAGATGAAGAGGGTTAGTGGAGCGGGGGAGCAGCAACTACCAGTACGGATAGTAAAGATGACTAGGATCAGGGTTACGGACTGATGTGTGGACCGAGCTGATGTGGGATACCGAGGATGGATGAGAGTGATCTACGGGGGAGTATGTATTGAGGATACTCATAAGGCGAGCCTTCGTACCATGTATCCTCGGAGTGTTGCCTCGACGTCACAAGCCCCTCCCCCGGATGAGAAGATCACTTTCTCTAGAAAGGACTTGCCGGACCACGAAGATCCATTCTGCGATGTGTTGGTGATTCGGACCGCCATTGAAAATTTCACAGTATCGTGGATCTTGGTCGATAATGGGAGCTCGGTAAATTTCATCTTCAAGAAGGAATTTAATGAGATGAGGGTAGAGGCCATAAGGGTGTTTGCAGCCGATGGGCCGTTGTTCGGGTTTTCGAGAGAAAGGAGGGAATTCTAGTGGGGAGTGGGAATTCAGGTAAATCTGGGAGGGCTGTCTATGAATTGCCAATTTGTGATAGTTGACACTCCTAACTACTACAAAGCCATTTTTGGGAGCCCTTTGATCAGTGCCTTTAGGTGAGCCCCATCATCTTACAATAAATGCTTGAAGCTCAATGCTGGAGGAACCCAAATCAGTTTGCGGGGAGATCTAAAGGAAGACAGGGAGTGCTACGTGATGGAGGTAAATACCATCTCTTGGCAAAGAGATGCCGAGGAGCTAGAGAAGAGGATGGAGCGATGGGAGAAGGAGGTTAGATGAGAAGTAGAAGAGGAGGGGAAAGCTATAGGAGTGGAGAGAGGCATTGCGGGGGAGCCGAAAATGGATGGAGAGCAGGAAGTAAGAAGAGAGGTATAAGAGGAGCGGGATGCTGTAGGAGTTGAGAGTAGCATTGCGGTGGAGCCGGAAATGACAGGATAGAAGGAGGGAGAGATGGAGGTAGAAGAGGCAAGAGGAAAGGAAGGGGGAAGGAGAAGAAAAATAAAGGTAAGGGAGGTAGGGGAGCCATCCAAGGTGGAAGCTCGGCTGGAAGAGCAGGGAGGTTCGTTGTTAGGAGGGATCCCAACTAATGAAGAGGTGGAGAGGTTCGTGAGGGAGGTTGATACGGCCTTTGAAGGGCGGGAAGCCATAGAGCGTGAGCTCAGGGAGAAGGAGGAGAGGCTGAGGGAGCAGGAGGGAAAGGAGGAGCCCTCAAAGATGAAGGCGGCGGTTTAGGTGCTGGAGATGGAAATTCTCATTAAGGAGGGAAGAAAGGAAAATATAAAAGTCAGTGGGTAGCTCAGCCCCGGGGACCAAGAGGAGATCAGGAAATACATGCAGGAGAACATCGATATCTTTTCCTAGAGCGCAGCCAACATGCTCGGGGTCGACGCAGACGTGGCATGCCACCATCTCAACCTCGACCCCAAGGATCGTCCGATTCAACAGAAGAAGAGAGCCATCACTTCCAAGATGGCCAAAACCATCAGGGATAAGGTGGAGATGCTGCTCAAGGTGGGGTTATTATCCGTAAGGAAGTACCCGGGGTTGGCGAGTAACGTTGTAGTGGTGAAAAAGGGGGAGGTAAAAAGGAGAATGTGTGTGGATTTTTATCTTTTGAATAAAGCATGCCCTAAGGATTGTTATCCTTTGCCTCGAATCGACGTGCTGGTTGATTCAACCATCTGTTTTTCACTAATGAGTTTTTTAGATGCCTTTTTAGGGTACCATCAAATACGCATGCACCCCCTTGACGTCAAAGATATCACCTTTGTCACGGAGGATGGGTGCTTCAGCTATAACATGATGCCCTTCAAGTTGAAGAACGCGGGGGAAACCTATAAAAGAATGATGGACCGGATCTTCCAGGAACACAAGGGGCAAAACCTCAAGGTTTACGTGGATGATTTGATGATCAAGAGCCGGGATCTTTGGTCCCATGTCCTGGATCTATAAGAAACCTTTGGGACCATAAGAAAGTATAAGATGAGGATCAATCCTCTGAAGTGTGTATTCCGGGCCAATACGGGAAGTTCTTGGGACATCTCCTCACCCCCTCAGGAGTGGAACCTAACCCAGATAAGGTAAAGGCGATCTTGGAATTGGAATCTCCGAAGAGTGCTAAAGAGGTCAAATATCTCGCCGGCAGGTTGGCTGGACTGAGCAGGTTCCTCTCCCGTGCGGGAGAGAAATGCTCGCCCTTCTTCCGAGAATTGAGAGGGGGGGGGGGAAGAAATTTGAATGGACCCCCGAGTGCGAAGAAGCTTTCTGAGCTCTGAAGCAGCAACTCACCCAAACACCGCAACTCCAAGGGCCGCGAGAGGGAGAGGGTTTCTTATACCTGGGAGTAGGGATTGGAGCAGTAAGCTCAATCCTTGTGCGAGAAGAAAGGAAGAAGCAATTCTCGATTTATTTGGTAAGCAGGGTCCTGAAGAAGATGGAGCTCAGAAATCCCATCCTTGAAAATTTGGCTTTCTCTCTCATCATCTCAGCAAGGAAGCTCAAGCCGTACTTTCAGGCCCACTCAATCTAGGTCGTGATGGATCATCCCCTCTGCCGCATCCTGGAAGGGATGGAGCATTCGGGGAGGTTGGATAAGTGGTCGATAGAGCTCATTGAGTTCGATCTCATTTTTACTCATCGTGTGGCCATCAAGGCACAAGCGGTGGAAGATTTCTTGGCAGACTATGTGGTCGGGGTCATAGAAGCTGAGGCACCTCTTTTAGCCATATGGGAGATTCTAGTGCATGAGCCTCCATAAAAAGTTCTTTAGGAGGAGGGATGATCCTAGTAAGTCCTGAGGGGACCATAATTGAATATGCCATAAAGATTCACTTCACCATCACCAACAACTAGGCGGAGTACGAAGACATCATCGAAGGGCTCAAGCTAGCTTGGGAGCTCGGCATACAGGATATCAAGGTCTCCACGAACTCTATGGTGGTCGCAAGACACATCAATGGAGACTTTGAGGTAAGGGAGCGCACCCTCCAATTGTATCTGATGAAGGTGAAGGGTGTCATCAGGCAATTCCATAGCTTTTCAATTCAACACATCCCAAGAGAAGAGAGTTCTCAGGCTGACCTGGTTTCCAAGCACGGCCCTCTTGCAGGAGGAACCATGATGGAGCTCTTCAGGCCCTCCATAGAGGAGAGAGAATTGATGTAAGTGGACCAGCAAGGGTCTTGGATGGACCCCTTCATAACCTTTTTGACCTCGGGACGTCTTCCTAAGAGAGACCTTGATAAGTAGCGGATCAGTTACAAATCAGCGTACTACCTGCCGAATGAGGGGACATTATACCAAAAACGCAATCAGTCCTACTAGCTCGGTGTGTATTTGAGAGAGAGACATCAAGAATTCTAGAAGAAATCCATTCCGGTGAATGTGGGAGCCATTCAGGAAGTCGGACCTTAGAAGTTAGAATATTGAGAAAGGCTACTTCAAGCCTACCCTCATGAGGGATACTGAAGAATTTGCAAAGAGATATAAAAAGTGCCAAGTGTTATCCCCCCTTCAACTCTGCCCTTCCCAAAGGTTACGTACAATCACGATACCTGGCACTTTGCAATATGGGGGCAAGATTTGGTGAGCCCGTTCCCCCAGGCTAGTGGCATGAGAAAGTTCCTGCTAGTCACGGTTGATTACTTTTCAAAGTGGCTGGTAGTGAAGGCGTTGGCTAAGGTGACGTCGCAGGTGGTCAAAAATTTTGTATGGGGAGAGTTCATCTGCCGGCATGGGCTCCCTTTTGTCATCGTCACGGATAATGGACCGCAGTTTGCTAGAAGGGAATTTGTGGATTTCTGTGTCCAGCTGGGCATAGACCTTCGCTTTGCCTTGGTTCAACATCCTCAAAGCAACAGGCAGGTGGAAGCGGCGAACAAGATTATCGTGAATCTTTTGAAAAAGAAGGTGGAGAACTTAAGAGGAAGTTGGGTAGAACATCTCCCTTCCATTCTCTGGGCTTTGATAACTACACAAAACACAGCCACGGGAGAGACTCCATTCAAACTCTCCCATGGTTCGGAGGCCGTTATACCTATAAAGTTCAAGGTGGAATCTCCCAGGGTAGCTGTTGCAAAGAAAGTAGACGAAGTATGTCAAGCAGAAAATGAGGAAGAGTAGATGCTCTCACTTGACTTGGTAGAGGAGCTTAGAGAACTGGCGTCAATCCGGCAGGAAGAAGTTAAGCACCAAATGACAAAATATTTTGGCAAGTGTATCAGGGTTAGACAGTTTCAGAAGGGCGACTTGGTCCTAAAGAAAGTGGATGCAGTGGGCAGGGGAGCATCAATAGGAAAGCTTAACCCCAAATGGGAGGTCAAATTTATAGTAAGGGAGGTCCTGAAGTTCGGAGGGTACCACCTCTAGGATGTGGACGGGGTACCCCTAGATCGCGCCCGAAGCGGCAACGACCTAAAGAGATTCTACCCTTAACTTTGTATCTTTTCCAATACTTGTAAATTTGGTACAATTTCCTGATATAATGAAATTCCAGCTATTTCCCTCCATGAGATGAGATTGCAACGGTTGAATGGCAAGGAAAAGAGAAGACCCGATGACCAGGCTCTCATCAAGCTGACAGGACTCTAGTCTCACTCGGTGGAAGGTTGAATGGCAAGGCCCCGAGAAGACACGCTTACCAGGCTCTCATCAAGCTAGCAGGACTGTAGGCTCTCTTAGTGGTAGGTTGAATGGCAAGGACACGTAAAGACCCGCTGACAAGGCTCTCATTAAGATGGCAGGACTGTAGGCTCACTCGGTGGGAAGTTGAATGGCAAGGCCCCGAGAAGACCCGCTGATCAGGCTCTCATCAAGATGGAAGGACTATAGGCTCACTCGGTAGCAAGTTGAATGGCAAGGCCTCGAGAAGATTCGCTGACTAGGCTCTCATAAAGCTGGCAGGGCTGTAGGTTAACTCGGTGGCAAGTTGAATGGCAAGGCTCTGACAAGACCAGCTGACCAGGCTCTCATCAAGCTGGCAGGACTGTAGGCTCACTCGGTGGTAAGTTGAATGGCAAGGCCTCGAGAATACCTGCTAACCAGGCTCTCATCAAGCTGGCAAGACTGTAGGCTCACTTGGTGGCAAGTTGAATGGAAAGGCTCCAATAAGACCTGCTGACCAGGCACTCATCAAGCTAGTAGGGCTGTTGGTTAACTCGGTGGAAGGTTGAATTGAAAGGCCACCAAAAGACCCGCTGACCAGGCTCTCATCAAGCTGGCAGGACTATTATCTCACTCGGTGGCAGAGTAAGTGGTGAGATCTCCTAAAGAAACATCCCTACTGGTCAATAAATAAGAGAGGTTCATAAATAGAAAAGGTGTGAGGAAAGAGTTAGAGCAGTGTAAGTAGCGGCACTCTCAGCTGGCTACCAAGATGAAGGTCTCGCCTTTGGAATATGGGCACTCGTGTGAGAGGAAAGGACCTGCCTAATCAGGGAGCGGGTAAATCCCTAGGAGTCACACAAGCCGAAGGAATCTTGAGACGAGACAAGAGAGGGAAATCAGTTGGTCACGCGCACAATTGCGGTGGGGGAAGTTACGACTCGCACTCTGAACAAAATCAACTCTCAAGCGAGGCGGCGAGAAGAGGAGTAGCCCCGTCTCACAAGCGTGAGCAAATTGGAGGGTCGTTTCGCAATAAATAAAATATAGCAAAGTAAAATAAATAGAAAGGGCGAGCAGACAATGCAAGAAAGGTTTTACACTTATCATATATTTGTTCATTACAAGAAAGAGAGGGGTACTCTCTTATGAAAGAATATTGCTTGTCTGATTGCAAAAAAGTGCCCTATATTCTAGAGAAGTAAAAATGGGGAGGAAGAGCCCTAAATTCTACCGACGTTTCTTCACTCTTCCTCACTGGAAGATGAGTCATCGCCCTCCTCGCCATAAAGTTCTGGCACGAGATCGTGAGCGGTGATAGTTTCAGACTCTTCCTTGATGACCCCCAGCTCCTTCATCATTTGTAGAATGAGCTCGACCACCTTAATGTTGGCAACTCGGCAGAGCTCTTCGACCTCTTCATAGGAATAATGAGGAGGAGGAGCCTGGAGGGGTGCTGAGAGAGAAGACGTCGGAGCACTGTCCCGAAGGTGGATGTTCTGAGTCTTCAAATCTTTGACCTCCTCCTCTAGGGCCGCTATACGCGAGTGCATTCTCTTTGCCATCACGGCATCCTATAGGACGCTTATCAGTTTGCACAAATCACATGCGAGGGAAAATGATAGAGGGCAAGATAAGGCTTACCACCCCACCCTAGGCATTTGCGAGAAGTGCTTCAGCAACAGCAAGCCTCTTTTCAAGATCCCCTGACTTCTCGCGCTCCGCCATCAGGCCTGCCTCAGAGTCTTTCCATTTCTTATTATTAAAAATCATGCGGCGCCAAAGGCGGTGCAAAAGCTCTAGGGTGTGCAGCTGGGCGTAAGTGGTCTTTAGTACAAGATCTCGCGAGGTATCCTTTTCAACAGAATCTGACTCTGGACCACCATAAAGGCTGTAGCCCAAGGAGAATGCATGGATAGTGGGCTAGTCCTGCTCCTTCTATGAGGTAAGTAGGGTGGAGATCGATCCCCGGTTCTCTTCCTTCTCCTACAGTAAAACTCGGTCGTTACCGACATCTTGAACCAAGGGGCCCATATTAAAATTTTAATGAGAGGAGGTGGTTGGGCGACTGGAAGAAGTGGCTTTGTGAGATGGAGATCCGGTTGGTTGAATCGAGGTGCTGTCAGGCTGGTCAAGTAGTGCCGTCTTGTAGGTAGGCTAGACGGCATGTCGGATCGGGGGGACTGAGATTCTCCTACGAATATGGGCTAAGGGACCCTGACATCTCCTACTTCTTTTTATGGGCCTTCTCCTTTTTCTCTTTTTTGAAGGACACAACCTTCTTCATATTTTCCTTGGGGCTTGAGCGAGAGGGAATGGCTCCTTCGGCGGGCCTTTTCTTGAGGGAAGGGGCTAAGGACTCTTTCGCTGCCTCGATCTCCATGTTGGCGAGAGCGAGATCTTTTGTCTACTTAGCATTGCTCTTGTAAGGGGGGTGGATGGGGATGTTCCTTTCTCCTAAAACAACTATGCGATGGGAAGGGGAGATGAAATAATAAATGCAAGACCAAAGGAATGCGAGCATACCTTTGCCTGGGAGCAAAGGAAGGAGGGAGTCGAGGCCCCGCCTCAGGAATTGAACTTCAAATTTCTTTCTGACGAAGAAGTCATAGAGACGCTTATCCGTGCCACCAACTTGTGGGGACACGTAAAATGCCTCAGCCGGCGACACGGGCGCGAGTGGGATGGCCCCCAAGTTGCCGCGGATGAAGACAAATCAGGTGAGCTAGTGATGATTCTTGTTGGGCATTTCGCATACCTTGAGGCCTTGCCCGGTGAAGTAGGAGACGCCATCGTGTTTGGTGTGGTAGATGAACAGTTTGTGGAAGATTGTCAAGATAAACTCGATGCGCTCCCGGTGCATGTAGCTGGCAAAAGCAATTAACACCGAGATGGCATTCGGGTTTAGCTGTGCTAGGACTGCGCCGAAGTACTTCAAAACTTGTTTCACCTCCGTCCAGAGGGGCAGTCTCAGCACCGCCTCAAAGTGCGACACGTGGAAGGTGAGTTCTTCGAGGTAGAAGGTATTGATTGCCTCACTGACCTTTGGGGGAGGCGACTCAAATCCCTTTGTCAAGAACTCACGGGTGAAGAGGTTGTATTCCTCTTTGGAGATTCGCCCATAAGGGAAGTCATGGTCAATGAATCGTCTCCCGCACAAGATATGCCCCTCACCCTCTTCAACCTTCTTCTTTCCAATTTAAAGCAAGACGGTCAAAGGAAGTAGCGAGGAAAAGGAAAGACGAGATGGTCGTAGAAAGTAGCGGGAAAGAGAGAAGACGAGAGCAAGAGGCGAGACAGAGGAAGAAAAAGAGCAAGATCTGGGATGCAACTTGGGTATTAGAGCGGGTACCTCTCCGATCTGGGGTAGGGGTATTTATAGCGGATATGAGAAGTTGAGAAAAGGGGCAGGAAATGAATATGGATGAAGTTTGAGAGTTGGCCGGTGTTTTACGTTCTCTCACTTAGCCAAGAATCGTGTGGCCCAGCGTGGGCTTTCTCGGCAAGACAAAAAGAAATTAACAAAATATAGTATAAAGGAAAAGAAGAAATCAATTGAGCCTATCTATATGGAAATTATTCAGCAGCGAAATTAGCTGGATATGCAACAATTATTAAATGTCCCAATCCCCACAAGGCGGGCATCATGTTCGAAGGGTCTAAAGTATAGGCGAGACGACCGCATAAAATATATTACAAAATCATGAATAAAATTGAAAGAGCGAGACTATTTAAACTGGCGAGATGAGGCATAGGGTCTTCAGTGTTTGTGCCATTTCCAACACCCATAGCGAGACCCCGTACAGGGGGTCCGGCAACGGAGGTGAAAAGCGGGAGAAGCGTCGACACCATAGAGTGCGAGATAAAGTTGTTGGTCGACCTCATTTAAAATTGCCTGAGGGTCGGTCTCGTCGATCTCGATGTCAGCGTCGATATTTGAGGATAGGCGAGCATGTTGGATCCCTAGTTAAATTTTGGCTAGGTTCACTAAGTAACGATATGATCCAATATGTATAGCCAGGGTCATGGCTGTGTCCTAGAGTCTAGGTCTAGTCCTTAGAGTCAACAATGTTAGGGACCAACCTCCAACACTGCCAGAGACTCAAGACTTAGAGAAAATTTAAGACTTAGAAAAAGAGCTCTATGTTCGTCGATCTGAGGTCGACGAAAGTCGTGCTCAGCTCGACGAACTCAGAAACAATTCTTTGAACTGCGCTCGACGAACTATGGTCTATGATCGACGAACTCTGGACAAAGTGACAACACTTCTAAGTCGAACTTCGATCAACAAACTTAGAACATCAGCTAGACGAACTCGGTTCTCTGATCCCAGATCGACTAATCAGATGTTTCAACACTCAACACCAGTGATGATTCAACACTCAACACAAGAGAACATCATACTCAATGCCAGAATATTGATTCAACACTCAATGCCAAAGAACATCACACTCAATGCCAAAATGATGTTTCAACACTCAGCACCAGAAAACAGTCTAAGTCCAGAATCAAAACTCAGGTCGACGATCTTGGACCTCAGTTGGACAATCTCAGTTCTCAGGTCTATGGTCGATGATCTTTGACATCAGATCGATTATCTTGGTGCACAAAATAGGAAGGCTGTCAAGAAGCAGTCAGCCATTCTGAGGTCGACGAACTTGGAACACAGCTTGACGAACTATGGACTCAGGTCAATGAATCCAGACTTGGCTGTTTCCCTTTTCTATTCTTATTATACTACAATGATTCCTGAGTGATTAATGCTCTAATATTCTCTGAATATTACCGTTAGATAAGAGCATTAATTATGGTCTTCATCAGGATTTTTTCCTGCCATTTTCCAAAGGGACAGTTGGGGAAATCAATCAATGCAAAATATTCTCTGGCCATCAGCATTGAAAGAAGAAAGAATTTAAAAATTCAAATGGACGTTTATATCAAAAATATTAAAATATAGATTCCTTTTCTTGCCTGCAATATATAGCAGACGACACACAACTGATACGAAGATACAGAAAACCAGTCAGCAAGAGTAAAAGACCATCGTCTCACAACAAGGATTCTCTCTACTCTCGCTCTCTCTTGACAACAAAGTACTAGAATGAAAGATCTGCTAGACCAGAAGAAGAATAGATTTCAGAAAAAGAAGAACAATCATTTAAATCAAGAGTCTTCTTCTTCTGTCATCTTCTCAGGAAATTTCAAAGGACAACAACTACTGCATCTATCAAAGAGTTCCTAAAGTTCTTCTGGTTGAAGTTGAAAGCTTGAAGGCCAATCAACCAGAAGCAAAGTTCCTTTCACCATGAATAAATTCAGTTTTTCAAGGGGATCTTTTGCCACCATCAAATCCACAGAGTCTTCTCAGATTAATACTTGAGAAAGAGAAGACATCATCACTCTCTCACCCCCTCTGTAAAAAGGGTTCTCTACTCCCTTCAAAAGTGATTCCTGATTGCAAGTTTCTTAACCAAAAGACTTGAGGTTTGGTTTTTGAGCACCTTACCAAAAGCTCATTAGTGGCAGTCACCTGAACAAAAACCTGGGAGGATTCCTACTAGGGTGGTAGAAGAGTGGATGTACCCTGGTTGGGGAACCACTATAAAATTCTTGTGTTATCTGGTTGCCTTTTTCCTTTGTTTTTGTTGTGCCTGTGCTAGTTAGGATTCTATGATTTTCATTAGTTTTATCTACTGTGCAGTGATATAGCATCTGAGTTTAGAAACAAGTTGATTGTCAAAACTCCTAGGGCTTCTTATTAATGAAATGAAAGTGGAGGTGTTTATTTTATAAAAATTGCGGGGTTTTATTTTATTATAAACCGAGTTTTAACGAAAGGTAGGAAAATGCACCTATCGCGTGTAGAACAGGATATTCCGGTGTGGAATATCGGGGTCGTATTGTTGTGGGGCCGGCTTAGCTATTTCTACTCTTTCCCTGAAAGCCTATTATTTTACCGATAATATTTTAGTTTGGTTTATAAAAAAGAAAATGGCAAAAAAAGATAAAAAGTGCATAATCTCTACTAATATGCAAAAACTACTATTTGGTGAAACATTGCCTGATGTCCTTATATTGCCCTTATAGTTGTATTCATAATTACACAATTATACCAAACTTTATATTACTATATTATAAAGTCAATATCCTTTTAGGTAATTACACACCTTAATAATATTAAAATACAAAAAATAAAAACACTAGATACCCTAAACCTATTGTCTATAGCTAGGAATTACAAGAGAAAAATTAAAGTTTTAACGTTAAAATATAATTTGTTTTACAAAATAAAAATTGTATTCTTGATATATATTTTTTTACGGTCATTTTGAGTACTCATATGTATATGTTACGAGCCGGGCGGAGCCCGCCGGGAGCGGGCGGAGCCTGCCGTCGTCGGTCGGGTACTGTCGCGCAAGGCCATAGGGGCGAGTACTGTCCCCGACAAATGTTGCCGCCCAGGACAAATGTCGCCGCTCACGACAAATGTCGCCGCCCACGACAAATGTTGCACCATCGGCGAATGTCGCACCCCGCCGAATATCGCACCCCGCCAATTGTCGCACCCCCGCCGAATGCCCCCAGGGCCGAAGGCCCGTGCCTGTCACTTGTAATAATAAAGCATAATAATAAAACATGAAAAAATGTAGGAAATAAATAAAGCAGAAAATAAAGTACAGAAAGCCGATTAAGAGCTTAACGCGACAATATCAAAAAGAGAATTGAACTAAAATAACTTTTAATAAAAAGAGATCCTAAATTTCAAATTAATTAAGGTGGAGACTCGGCCGTGGAGGTTCCACAAAAATTAGCACACCTATCTCTAGGTAATATCGCTCACCTGAATGCTAAGACTATTCGACCGATCGCCAGACTGACGAAGGATTCCTCTTAACGCCTGCATTACGCTAAGAACCCCGCTATTGGGTGGGGAACCCAATCCAGTAGAGTCAAGCGCCTCCTCTCTCGAGGGTTAGCACGGAGCTCTCTTTACCCAAGGGTGATCGGTCCATACGCACGGCCTCTCAGCATTGCGTATGGATAACGAAAATAGAGCCCGCACATCGATATGTGGTCCTATGCATCGTTAACCCCGGGCAAACCTTAAGAAATTTAATTAAACTGAAAAACAGGACCTTTAATTATTTAAAGCTACTTTATCTGTCCCAATGCTCTTCGATATTGAGGACTAAGGGCGGTTAGCCACTCATCGGAATGGGGACACTTATGCTAGAAAGCGGTAAAGAAAGTTGTAAAGAAAGAAGGAAAGAAATCAGTAAAGGAAAGCAGAAAATTGCGAGTCCCGACTCAAGCGAGTGGGCGGGAGAAGAAAGAAGTAAATGCAAATCCCAGATCAAATGATTGGGCGGGGGTAAATTTATCTCATACACGCACGCACTATACTGAAATGAAAACACACACACACAAACTCTACATTAATGAAAACACACACACACACACAAAGTTTCCTACTCAAGTGAGTAGGAGAAAATGAAAGCAAAAAAAAGACAAGTCCCACTCAAACGAGTTGACGGGGAATGAAAGCGGTGCGACATTTAACTCTTAATGAGTAGGCGGAAATAAATGCATACGCACACACACGTACAAAAATTTAAAGAAAGCTGTAAAACTAACTCATACACTCACGCACACTTGCAGAAATAAGAAAAAAAAATAAAGTGCTCAGAAAATTAAATTAGCTGCATTTCTACTGCTAGAATGAAGTAGAAATCACTACCAGAAACTGGTCTTTTAGCCACGGTAATTTGCCGTGGCTAAAGGTCAAAAACCGTGGCTAAAGACTTTTAGCCACGGCCTACCCACGAAAAATGAGCGTGGGCAATACTCGCGTGGCAAAAAGTATTTACCACGCCAATTCCGTGGGGAAATCTTTTTTGCCACGAACATTAGCCACGGCTCCAAACCGTGGGCAAAGATCTTGAATGCAGGATTTATCTCCACGAGTTCTTTGTCGTGGTTAAAAGTCCCTTATTTACCACGAATTCTTTGCCGGGGCTAATATTTTTTATTTGCCACGGAAATTTTCGTGGTAAATAGTCCTGCAAATTTTTTTAAATAACTTATTACCATGGTTTGGAACCGTGGTAAATATGTCCCTCATTTTTTTAAAAAAAACTATGACCACGCAATTATGTAGTGGCTAATAGTTAACTAGTATTTTGTTCTTTTTTGCCACGAACAAATGCTCTTGACGGCGCGATGGTGGCGGTCATGAACCACGATTTTTGAATGGAGTGGTCATTAACCAACTTTTGTGAATGGAGTTTTGTTTGGATGATTTATGTTTTTTGAGGTCATGAATCGGTTTGTGAACTGAATTTTATTTGGAAGTTTTTTATTTTATGGCATCATAAATGAAGAAATATTTTTTATCAATTTGGCAAATGAAAATAAAAATTGGATAAATGCACATCAAAACAAAAATTGGGTAAATTAAAATGCACACTTTATAAATGTACATCAAAAAGGCTCCTGCACAAAATTTATCCTGCTCCCATTTTCCCTCCACCTTATATCAATACAATGTTCCTGCTCAAAATTTGAGCTCAAGTGAGAAAATCATTACAGCTTCTTGAAGCCTCTCTCTCTGTCTTGATCCCCTTGATCTTGGGACCGAATAGCTTCTGCTACCATCCGAACCAGGTGAATGATAATCAGAATCATCATTAGTACTTTCATCACTACTGCTATTCTCGTTCATAGAATTCATTTTCCTAGTTAGAACAGCGTGTTGGTGAAGTTGATCGGTGATAGCCATCCGAGTTCCATCATCTTGAGCCTTTAAACCTCGCTTTAATATTCGTTTTGCCCACTTCAAGCAATTTTTGTGCTTAAGCGTCATCCGTTCCTGTAGAATATTGTAAACACAATGCATTAACTGCCACATCCATGAGTACAAAGAACAATCACAAATAAGTACTTTCAATGGGAATATTCATACAAAAAATCTATGAAAATAACTGCTGACTTACAGAAATGTTTGAAAATAATGCACTCCTTAAATTCTGAATCTCTGCACTATATATAGTAGTTCAACCACAACTAATAATGCCTATCAAATTATAATGAAATCAACATTCGAATTCCTAAACTGAGGCAGTGTGTCATATTGGCTGACCGACCCTAAAGCATTTGGCTACACATGGAGAAGGAGAGGCGATATGATCTCACTAGAAGAACCTGCCCAACAATCTCCCAAATCCTCCTCCAGCTTGAGCTCTCCAACTTTCTAACAGGACATATGTATCATAATACGCAAACATTAAACATATATATATATGACCTGATCACACATACAACAGGTTCCCCAAATGAGCCAAACTGACCGGCTTGGAACCGAGTCGGCCCCATCCCTAACTGTGGAAAGCTCTGATGCAATCTATGTAAAACACAGGCTTCTTAGGGGAACCCTAAACTCCACATTTTCGACTCCAACTGACTGATATGAAAAATGCACTTGTGAAAATAGAGCATGAAAGAAATTCAGTAGTTGAAGAAAAAATGAGTCTTTTGAGAAAGATAAATGAAGATGGAATAGATATTGATGGTCTCAAAGGTCAAATAGAAGAGGTAGGAGGTGAGAAAACTCACTTGCTGTTGAGAATGAGTGATCTGGACCTTGAACTACAATTCGCCAATCTCCAATTAAATGATGTGAGAAAAGTTCTGGTGCAGACAGAAGCTGAAAAGGATTCATTAATTGAAGAAAAGTCGGCTATTTTGATCAAAATAAATGAGTCTGACATGGCTGTTCATGCTCTCAGAGCTCAAATAGAGGAGGTTGAAAGTGAAAAATCTCAACTGCAGTTGGAAATGAGTCATCTTGACCATGAAATCCAATATGCCAATCTCCAATTCACTGATGTGAAACATGCATTTGTGCAAACGGAACTTGAAAAGAATTTACTAGTCGAAGAAAAATTTAACCTTTTGAGAAAGATAAATGAGTAATCTGGACCTTGAAATCCAATCTTTCAATCTCCATTTAAATGATGTGAAAAATTTAGTTGCGCAGACATAATCTGAAAAGAATTCATTAATTGAAGTAAATTTAGCTCTTTTGAT
This sequence comes from Platanthera zijinensis, assembly GCA_039513925.1. NCBI lineage: Eukaryota > Viridiplantae > Streptophyta > Magnoliopsida > Asparagales > Orchidaceae > Platanthera > Platanthera zijinensis. Next base: position 86,381,506 of record CM077082.1, read on the forward strand.
CAAGATAAATGAGGGTGACATGGTCGTTCAGGCTCTCAAAGCTCAAATAGAAGGGGTAGAAAATGAAAAATTATAGTTGCAGTCGAAAATGAGTAATCTGGACCATGAAATCCAATTTGCCAATCTCCAACTCACTGATGTGAGAAATGCACTTCTGCAAACAAAATTTGGAAGGAATTCACTATTTCAAGGAAAATCAGGTTTTTTGAGGAAGATGAATGAAGATGGAGTGGTCATTGACAGTCTCAAAGCTCAAGTAAAAGAGTTAGAAATTGAAGAATCTCATTTTCTGCAAAAAATAAGTAATCTGGATCTTGAAATCCAATCTGCCAAGCTCCAACTAATCAATATAAAAACTGCACTTCTGACTGTCGAAGATGAGAAGAAGGCTTTAATCTCAGGAAATTCAGTTGTTGAGAGCAAGTTACTGGAAGCAGAGTTTATGAAAGAGAAGTTGCAAGCTGAGATGAGAGAATTGAATCATAGAAACTCCACCCTCCTAAGCAAGATTGATGAAATTGAGAAGGCTGCAATTGATTTTCAGATTGAAAGGGATGGGCTAATAGCTGATAATTTACAACTCAATAATAAGGTAAAGGAGTTACTGACATAATTTCAAAGCAAGATGGTTGATTTTGACAGAAAGTTGGAAGCTACGTCAAGTGAAATGCAAGATTTTAGGAGTAAATTAAAACTAGCCCAGAAGGAGGTTTCTCATGAGATCCAAACTTCGATTAATTCAAATAGAGGTCATGACTTCCAAGCTATAAACACTGAGACAGGTGATTTAGATCAAGAGATACAAAAACTGGCATCCATCTCTTTGACGAGTTGCTCACTGAACATAAGCAATTGGAATATAACTAGTCCGAGTCCTGTGCAAAGCTTGAAAGTGTGGAGAAGAAGGTTGAATAATCGGAAATGAAAGAAGAGAGCATCCAAAGATTGGAAAGAATCTGTGCAGAGTAGAACATAGCATGGATGATGGGGACTCCTGTTGCTGCTGATTCAGACATCCACCATCAACAAGGTTTTATAATTTTGGTTGCTTAACCTCCCAGGTTTTTGAATTTCTATAAATACGCATCAACCAGTCTAATTTGGAGAAGAACACAGCTAATTGAGCAATCTCATCCACTTCAGATATCAGAAGTCGTGGAGGCAAGGGAGGAAAAGGAGGAGACGATGTAAGTAGGAAGGATGAAGCAAAGTTCGGGGCCGGTGATAGACATCAAAAATGTTTAAAAATAGAAGCCTGATGCAATCTTTTACCATTTGGTATGGGGACTGAATCTGAGACTTTACCACAACTTATGTGAAGTATGGAGTTCCCGAAAGCGGGGTCGTGCTGCGATCCGACAAAGAACTCTGAGCATAGATTGGACCTGCACGCAGCTCGCATTCATCCGATCAGTTTATATTTCAACGACCTAAAATGAATAAAACTAGTAAACCAATTAAGTGACACAAGTTCAGGAATCATGCACTCACCAGCATTATCTGGTTCTTGGGTTGAGAGTCTGCTGCGCTCTTCATGAGCTTTTTGGCAACAATTTGGAGGAGTTTTGGATTCATTTTCGACAAGAGGTGGTTGTGATTATAGAGATTCAGCAGTGAGAATTAAAATAACTTCAAACATAAAAAATGTTAATTTTATAGAATGTGCATAAACAAAGCATAGCCTCAAGCATCTCCTGCAACACTGCTGGTGTCTCGTTCCGCAAGGAAGAACGTTTTGCTTGAGCTCCGTTGTACGTGCGAGCAGGGAACCCTAAACAAAACCTAAGCAACTGAAATTGGGATTATAGGGGCTGCTATTGGGATTATAGTGGCTGGTGCAAGTGCTGGAATGGAACAGTTACCATGGTATCTTTTTAAGCAGGGACAATAGCTAATACAAGCTGCAATAAGAACAGCTACCCATCTAAAATGAAAGAGAAACACTGAAAAGAGATATTTGCATATCTAGCATAAATGAGTGTCAAATAGTGAGATATTTGCATATCTAGCATAAATGAGTGTCTAGCAACAGGAAGCAGTTCATAATAACAAATTAAAAACTGTCTATGAAAGGTGTTCTCATGCATTTGTCAAAAGTACAACATAAATTCATAAAAATCATTCGCACACCACAAAATAAAACCAACAAAAAACTATAGCATATTAATTATTTCGTTGAAGGATGCATCATGCCCTCCGTCTTGTAAAGCATCATGTTCATCTCCGACCTATAAATTTTCAAATATTAGAAGTTTTTTTAAAAAAATAGTAATTGAAAAGTACATTAAAAACAAACCTGTCCAGTGCTAGATGGAATGGAATGATCATCAGTTTTATTCATTGTTGATGTTAATGGAATGCCAACACGCTCTAAAAGTACTTGCAAATTTTGTTGAACACGTGACATTTCATCCATTTGTGCTTTCATTTGAGCAATTTGAGAATCAAATTGAGATTGCACCTCCTCTCGAATTTGCGTACGAATTGATTTTGAGGCTTCCTCACTCGATGGCTTGCTTACTCCGGAACCCCATGTACGCACACGACCATGGCCATCCTCTCCCATGACCTTAACAAAGCAAGCTTCTTTATATTCTGCAGTGCGCTCCTCCTCAGGTAACTTTTCATACAAGTTATTCACTTCATCCTGCATTATGAAAATACAGGATATTTTTTATTTCTTGTAATGAAAATCTATAACAATAAAAGGGAACTTACAATAATATCTTGAGATTCAAACTCAATCATGCCACGTTTGTCAGTTAGTGTTCTTTTAAAAACACTAAGTCTATCCATTTCAACTCCTTCCATCTCCATCTAAAATATCAATATAATTTATAACATTAATCTCAAATGCATGTGTAATTATAAATACTTTTAGTTAATTAATTACCTTTTGTCAAATGGAGCGAAATGATGATCTGCCCATCCTATGATATCCTCCCTGACACTCACGGTTGCATGAATTTGTTGCTGATATAGACTTTATAGTATCTTGCCCCCAATATTGAACAAGTGTCCTCCACTGATCAGCAACAACCCGATCTGGGACGATAGATAAACGCTCCTCATCTGTCATATATATATATTATAGTTATAACGTTTAATGTAATGTTTCCATTCTCTCCATCTCTCTCCAATTATATGCAAACATTTAGTTCGAAACTCTGGAGGTGCATCTGTATTATCCTACACTTACACAATAAGATAATTAGAATAAAACAATAATATCTATGTTTTTAACTTGTTAAAAAAAAGCATACCTGTACCTCCCGCCACAACCCATCAAGAACATCATCAGGTAAATCACTCCATCGTGGATATGTTAGCGGTACTCTAAATCCATTCCTCGCTAGCAAACCAAGTTGTCCTATTAAAGGTTGCTCACACTTACCAATAGGCAACCCATGCTTATCAAAATCAATATGAAACCGCTCTCCTGTGCCCCATGATGAAATGCCATTAGCTCCACCACGTCCTCTCTTGATACTTTTAAAGTTTGAATCACCTTCATAAAAAAGAAAATAGTATATACCATACTTCTCATATAATTAAACAACACAATATTCAAGTACCTGCCGATGCAGTGGATATTGAATTAGATCCCGAATTTGGTGGTGCGGAGAGTGGTGGCATGGGTACGATCACCGATTATGAGAGGGATGGTACATGTATAGTAGTTGGCTGGGATCCTGACGACATATTTTTGGTGGGCGTAGAGAGCGATGATATTGGATGTTTAGTGGCTCGAAACAGTGACTTAATATTTGGGGCAGGAATAGAGGATGGGGGATGTGTAGTGGGATGGGAAATTGAAGGTGTAGCGGTACGGTCACCGGTTGCAAGTTGCATTTTCGCGTTCATAGTTTGTCCTGCAGGCTTTTTCTTCCCCATTCCTACAAATGTCATTAGTATATCTCAATTATGACATTATCAACATCTAATAAATAAAAATGTGTGAGAAACCTTTAATAAATTAAATAAAAAAGTGTGTAGCGGTACATTCATACCTTCAATTAAATAAAAAAAGAAACATTTAATCTTCAATTATGTCATTATCAATATCCACTTGCACATCATCAACTAACACTACACAATCAACTCCATCTCTAACCCAATGAACATCATCATCACGTACATATATTCTTTCATCTAATTCTTGTTGACTTAGTGGTTCAACTTGAGGCACAAGCCGAGAAACATGGGATGAATCCTTGGAGTACATATCAAATGAATCTCTAATTGTCAGATGCATAACAACTTCCCAATCGAGTTCTAAAGGATCTCTGACATAACATACTTGTTCTGCTTGAGTGGCTAATATAAAAGGCTCATCTGTCACCTTGTTATGCTTATATAATAAATGATTGAAGTTCATAAGCGTGAAATTAAACTCATCAATTTTTTGACCTACCAGAGGATCAATCCAATCACATTTAAATAAGATAAACTTAAATTCACTAGTATAATGAATCTCAATAATATCAGTTAACTTCCCATAGTAAGTGACACCTCCGATACGAGGGTTCTTATCCTTTGAACTAGCGTAGCTAATAGTGTTTGCTTTGAGCATCACGCCACAATTTTGTGTATTTCTCCTACTATCCATGTACTTTAAATGGAAACAAAATCCATTAATAAAATATCCATTGTATCTCCTTGTTCAATCACTTGGTCCTTCACTAAGCTGCTTAATTTCATCTGATATATTTATATCACTGGATTTGACCTACAAAAGTATGAAGTTCAATTATTTCAAAGATAATCATAATGCTTTAATAAAAATTTTGTTGAGTATACTGACATGTTGTTTGAACCACAAATGAAATGATTCATTATGAACCTTGTCAATTTGATTTTTGGTTGCTCGAGGGAACTCCTTTCTTAGTTCTTCGATGTGTTTCCTATAATAAAATTCAGCATCATAGACAAGTAATACAAAAGATACTAAACTTGAATAAGTTCCTGAAACTCACTCTAAAAATATGGTAATTACATCTGTGTTGAAAAGAACATGGCGATGCATTTGTGTCAACGTAACTTCATCAAGAAGCATTTTTTTGCCTCTCTTGAAAGGACGACCAGAAACCTCACCTCCATCATAATTTCTACTTGGGCGGTTAGACTTTGTTTCCACTCCATCTAGGTATCTCTCACAGAAATTCATGCATTCTTCCATAAGATAACCTTTAGCAATAGAACCTTCGGGATGAGCACGATTATGTACATATATCTTAAGAGTTAGTAGATACCTAAATTAAAATATACATTATGTTAACAAAAAAAGATAGAATATTGTCAAATACAAGCAAACATCATTACCTTTCAATGGGATACATCCATCGAAATTGAACCGGGCCAGCAATGGCAGCTTCTTCAGCTAAATGGATAGTTAGATGCTCCATAATATCAAAAAATGCGGGTGGAAAAATCTTTTCAAGATGACATAGTGTGAGAACAATGCGTTCTTGCAAGGACTTTAAGTCAATAACTCTGTTACTTTTGGAGCACAATTGTCTATAGAAATTGGATAACTCAATAAATACCTTGACAACATCTACCGGCAATGCTTTTCTAATGGCTACTGGAAGGAATTGTTGCATAATTATATGCATGTCATGACTTTTAAGACCCCAAATATTTCTTTCTTTCAAATGAACACATCGAGAAATATTTGATGCATAACCATCAGGCACTTGGATGCTTTTTAAAACTCTTAAGAAAATATCTTGATGTGTTTTATCCATTGTAAATCGATCTGGATACAATAAAGTCTTGCTAGATGCAAGTAGTTGTGGGTGCAACATAGTGCGAATACCCATAACCTTTAAATCTTGTCTTGCCTTTAATCCATCCTTTGATTTCCCTGTAATGCCTAATATGGTATATAACAAATTTTCTCCAACATTTTTCTCTTGGTGCATCACATCAATGGAATGACGTACTTGAAGAGACCCCCAATATGATAATTCAAAAAAGATACTCTTTTTTTCCAACCAGGCCTTTGTCCAATATTACTTACTCGGTTACGCTCTTCCCTCTTCCTTTTTTAAGGTCATCTTTCTTGTACTCAGTAAGTACGCCATCCAACTGTGCTAAAATGTCACTTTCCTTTAAGTTAGGAGGCTTATCTTCAAACTCTCGATGTCCATCAAAAGATACCTTATCTCTTCGAAACTTATGCCCGCAAGGTAACCAACGACGATGACCCAAGTAACAAAATTTTCTACCATTTGCCAACCAAAGAGATCTAGTTTGGTGATTACAATTTGCACAAGCACATTTACCTTTTGTACTCCATCCTGATAAATTGGAATATGCTGGATAATCATTAATTGTCCAGAGTAGTGCAGCACGAAGTGTAAACATCTGATTCTTTGATGCATCATATGTTATCATACCATAACCCCACAGTTCATTCAACTCTTCAATCAACGGTTGAAGATAAACATCTATCTTATTACCTGGTCCCTTTGGTCCATCAATTAACACAACTAGGAAAAGAAAAGCTTGTGTCATACACAACCATGGTGGTAAATTATAAGGCATTAAAACTACTGGCCAAGTGCTATGAGTAATAAACATGGTTCTAAAAGGATTAAATCCATCAGATGCCAAACCAAGTCTAACATTGCGATGCTCAGCTGCAAATTCAGGAAAATCATTATCAAATTTTTTCCATTGAGGAGTGTCTGTAGGGTGTCGCATGATCCCATCATCTATGCGTTCTTCTGTATGCCATCGCATGAAATGTGCAGTTTTTGATGACATGAATAACCTTTTTAGCCTTGGCTTAATAGGAAAGTACCTTACTTGTTTTGAAGCAATTTTTGTAGTTGTGCACTGTCTAATACCCGAGCTTTCATTATTTTTTTTATATCTTGATTCACCGCATATCTCACATTCATCAAGTGACAAATCATTTCCTCTGAATAACATACAATTGTTAGGGCATGCATCCCAAGTCTCATAAGAAAACCCCAAGTCTTTAGTGATTTTTTGAGCTTCATAATAAGACTTTGGTAGGTTTACGTTAGGAAATGCATCAATTAGAGATTCCGACAACCAATTGAATGATACATCTGTCCATCCATGCATTGTTTTCCCCTGTAGTAACCTAACCACGAAAGACAATGATGTATATTTAGCACAATCAGGGTACAATGGACGCTCTGCATCTTCAATAAGTTTTCTAAATTTTGCATCCCCTGCTGTAAAATCATCTATTGGATTATTTGATGTATGTGGATCTTCATGCAAGCTAACATCAATTACAGGAATGCCAGCTGCCTCATGTATCATTCCAATCATATCGTCACTCAAATTTACATGATGATTAATTGAGCAATCTCTACTATAATTTTGTGAATGACACGACTCCCCATGAAAACTCCATGTCTTGTACTTTTTAAGAAACCCATGAATAATTATATGCTCACGCGCAATAGTTCTTTCTACAAGATAACGGTTGGTACATTTCTTGCAAGGACAGTAAATCCTACTCTCATAACTACTTGAATTGTTTTCATATGCATAATCCAAAAATTTGTCAACGCCTTCAATATATTCATCTGAAACTCTATTTTGCAAATCAATCCAACTCTTGTCCATGTTATATGGTAGAGTTACCTACATAAAAGCTCATAATAAGTGATTTACAATGAGAGAATACTATAAAATTGGAATCAGCAAAACATGAGTAGTGAGAGTTTCACTTCAAAGAATAAATCAATTAAGGCAAAACAAAATTTTAAATATGGATTTTCTTTTAATCGGTCATAAAAGGTTAAAAATATAAATATCTCATAAAACTCATATACACAACCATTACAAAGAATCTTGCGTAGCTTCACAACAATCTATAAAATTGAGCAGCTCATTTTTAAGTTGGTATAAAATTGGAACCGGCAAGCTCACTTGTTTGTGGACATGCAGCGGTATCATACGCAGCCATTTCACAGCATTATCCAAAACCTATCATGAAAAGCTAATGGAGAGGGGCACTACAACAAATATGGACATCGACCACATTTTTAAGAGTCTTTGGCGACGGTTTTCAAACGTCGCTAATGTTTTCACAATGCTTTTATAAACGTCGCAAATACAAACGTCGCCAAAAGTATTCGCGACGTTTTCACTATCTAAATATTGTGAATAATAGCAGCAGGAATAGAGTTTGTATTGTACATGTAGTGAAGTAATTATACATGTAGAATTTGGCCTTGGACGGACGGCTCAGATGAAGTTAGAACAAACAACACACACACAAAAGGGAAAAAAGATAACAGACCAAATAAAGAACTTCAATATATATCATTGCTAGATGCCATAGAATCATATTTTTTTTGTGAATGAAGAAAGAACACAAAATTAAGTAAGTGTATGTTTACATGCGTGTGCATAGAGAAAGAGAGAGTAACCACCTGCATCAGCTTAGACCTCCACCAGACCCACCCACTAAAAGTAGAGAGAACTTTTTTTAAGTATGCGTCTATAAATCTCCTTTAACTTAGGCCATGAAAAAGGAAAACAAGTACCCACAACACAATTGTTACAAAAAAGGCAAAATTGACAGTTGAGCGGGATTCTGCTTAAAGCTTCATGCTTATTTCTTTGATTTCTACGTTCTCTTAATTGTTTTTTACTTTTAAATTAACATGTTTCTTGCCAATTTTAACATAAATAGGGGTTATGAGAAAAGAAAATGAGAAACTTTGGGATCTAAACTATAATAGCTTGCTTGTGTGTGTGCGCACGCGCAGACGATTTTGCTTTATTGTAAGTATTGACTGCTGCTTCGGATGATGGACTTTAGTGATTGAAGTTTTCCGACGTTATGCAATTTCAAATCCTTTAATGCCCTTGAAGCGATGAGATCCGATGCCGGGTTAGGTGATCAACATCTCAATATTTTTTGGGATTTTTGTTGCGGTCCATTATACTGAGAGCTTGCTTAGCGGTTGTTTGCTCAATTTTTAGAGTATGCGGAGGGGCGTTAAGGTATCTTTGAGGCAACTACCTATTAACACCTCTATTTCAGAACACATTACATCACCTTCAAAGGTTAACACACGAAAAATAGAGGTCAAGCTCTGAAAATTGATAGAAAAAGAGATACAAAAAGGAACCAATTGCATGAAAACGGATTACTCAAAATTAGAACAAAAAAGTCAAGCAACTTTCATGGAAAAGGGATACATGAAAAGTGTTACAGTGAACCAGCAGTGAAAGGGAAAAATATTTCGCATCCCGTGAATTAACCGGCAGTAAAAATTACCGGTATATGAGTAAATTTCCGGGTAGATGAGTAAATTTCCGGTAGATGAGTAATGTTGTAGCAGGAGCTCTGTTGAGGCACCGTGGAGAAGCTCTGTTGAGGCTCCGGGGAGGACTGCCGTGGAGGAGATGTGAGGTTTCCCGGCTGCTGTGGAGGAGGATTAAAATGGCACTGTGGACAGGGGGTAGGGTTATAACTATGTGGAGAAGGAGCGACGGGATGCGAATGCGTGGCGCGACTCCGGCGAGCCCTCCGGCGAGCCTGGCAAGGCGTGGGCGAGATCGCTCTGCGGAATGGGGAGAGAGTGACGGCGCGGGATGGGGAGTAGGGTTTGCAGCGGGGAAATGAATGGATGGAGCTGAGGGTCGATCAGGATCATTAATTTGGAGGGGCCACGTACTTGAGTTATTGTTATTATAATATAATATATACATATAATAAATTGTTAGCCACGAATTCTTGATGGTCGTGGCTAATTTTTTATTTTTAGCCACGATTTGAGTAAGACCGTGGCTAATAGTTGTTCATTAGCCACGGATAAATAGCCGTGGCTAATGCTTGTTATTAGCCACAAATTTGAATCCGTGGCAAAAAAATCGTGGCTAAAAGCCAATTTTCTAGTAGTGAATACATAAAAAGACAAAATAAAAATTAACTGAGCGAAAAGTTTTGATAATAAACGCAAAATGAAAATGCTCGAAAAATTAAAACAACTGCATTTCTACCGCTAAAATGCGGTAGAAATGCATAAAAAGAGAAAATAAAAATTTAACGGGTAAAAAGTTTTAAAAATAAAAAGCTAAAACAAATTGAGCGAAAAATTGAAATAACGACATTTTCATTCTTATGTTTTTATAAAAGCTCCTACAAAGTGAAAATAAAACTAAAAAAGACGAAAAGTTTTACAATCCTAAAAAGTCCTAAGTAAAAGAAAATGAAAATAACCACTTTTAAGAGGTTTTTATAAGGCTATAAGAATGAAAATAAAGCTAAAAATAGAAACCTAAACAAGTGCGGAGAATGAAAACAAAATGGGCGGCGTAACGGCTAGAAATGCGGAAAATTTCCTTAGCTAAGCTATGTTATGAAAGTTTAAAAGATGAAAACCTAAAAAGAAAATATAAGATTGCTAAAGGGAGAGTTGTATAGATCCATTCCAAAGACATATAAAGAGAAGAAAAACACATTTTATTAACTAAAAGAACGAGTTACAAAGCCACAAAAATAAAAGGTAAGGAGAGGGGGAGAAATTTCCCTTACATACCATTTGGAATTCATCTGGACAGCATAACACCTTAGCAAAATGAACCAAAAAGTGGACAAGAAAAGCTTTCTGAAAGCTTTTATTTATAGACAAAAATTCGGGTGTGACACGCCCTAGGTCACGAGCGTGACAGGGGGCGTGTCAGTCAAAGACGTGTTTGACTTAGCGACTTTGGCGAGCTGGCAAAATTCTGAAAGGTCGGGGAGTGACACGTGTCAGTCACGGGCGTGACAGGCTTCAGACACGGGCGTGACGAGGGGCGTGACATGGACAGCTGACAGTTCTGATGTCGGCAGTATTGAGAGTTAAAAAAGCATTGAGTACCGACATCGAAACGGGCGTGACGGGTCTTGGTCATGGGCGTGATAGGTCAAAAATTGACCTTTTCTGAAAAATTTCAGAAAACAAAAATAAATTAAGTTAGTATAAAATTTACAAAAAAAGAAGTATATTATTAAATAAAACAAACAAAAAAAGACAAAAAGAAACAAAAATGACTTAAATAAAATACAAAATATAGGTATATTTACAACTCATCAAATACCCCCATACTTAAGCTTTTGCTATTCCAGAGCAAAAGTTGGAGATGAACCTATAAGGAATAAATTTGAATCCTAAATTTAGCTAACGCTTAACCTAATTGTAAGAAAAATCGAAGTAAATTTCCTGGGTTTCGGAATTAAATCCTAAATTATGAAAATGTTATAAATAGAGGAACTGTTTCAAAAAATACTTCTAAATGGAAAAAATAGAAAGGAAAAATTATTTTTTTTAGTTTAACAAAAATGGATTGGAATTATAGAAAAAACTTTAGCTGAAAAGAAATTAATAGGAAATAATTCAAATTAAAAATTTTGCTCTCAAAAAGATTTAAATTAATTCTATAATCATGAAAATTGGCTAAGTGGTTTGGCGGTTATTAAGAGGGCTTTGATTTTTGAGGCGATGCAAATTTTTCTCGAACCTCCACAATAATTTTTTTGAATAATTAGGAAAATGAAATCTTATTTTCCTAACATTTTTTTTCATAAATAATAATAAACCCAATGTATATGTATAAGAGTAATGAATTTTATCCTCTTACTCCGTAACATATAATCTTTTTAATTATTGGGTGCCTATGTTTACGGGACGAAATTTTATCCCCATTGACATAAGATCTTTTAAGGGTAAGTGGGGAATCATACCAAGTAAGGCATGAAAAAAAATGGTGGAAGGGATTTTTTCTAAAAGAAAACTAGAGTTTAATAAAAAATTTTGAGAGCAACCTCTTTAATTTGAACGTTCCTACGTTTCTAAAAGCATTAGTAGAAATAATATAAAATCCATAAATGTTATTTTCTAACATAAAAATATGCTTTATTTCAAAAAAATAAGAAGTGAAATGAGAAACATAAGTTCCCTATAATAAGAAAAAGACATAAAAAAATTCTTTAAAATCTTAACCCCAGAAATCTAAGTCTATCGAGCAACAATTAATAAACGATTAGTAAATAAAGAATTAATTAAAATTCGCTTATAAATAAACTCGAAACGATTATTTTGGAGAGCAAAGAGGTTAAGAAATGATGTTTTAAAATTATTTAATTCAAAATAAAAATTTTTTGGTTTTTGGAATTATTTTCTAATTTTTTTGATATTTTGGGGTTATTTTCATTTTTTGGAATTTTAAAGGTTATACAAATCTTTTTTGAGTTTTTTGAGTTATACAAATTTTTTGTAATTTTTGATTTACAGAAATATTTACAAGAAGAGAGAGAGAATTTCTACAAGATATGAAAAAGAAGTGGAAAGTGACGAGAATATTTACAAAATATTTACAAAGTAAAAAAGGGATCGCCCGCGAACAGACTCTTATTTGTGCTTTGTTCGATGAGTCGAACGTCACGGAGCGATGATTCATTTATTGAATTTTTTTTATATTATTATTATTAAAGCATGAAAATATTTTTTTTGAAGTTTTAAATTTTTGCAAATTTTTTGGAATTTTTTATTAAGTGCAGGAAATAAAAAGGCCGAAAATAGGAAACACCCCCATACTTAAGTCCAACATTGTCCCCAATGTTGCACTAAGTATGAGGAACGATATATATATATATATATATATATAAATATAAAGAAACTAAGCAGTTATGTACAAAAAATTAAAAACAGTGGTTTAGAAATCTTTCCTTAAAACGTGTTCGGGGAGGCCCGTTAAGTATAGCCCTGCAAAAGTTAAAGTAAAAGCAGAAAAAGAATAAAACAGAAAAAATGAAAAATATAAATTCGGCGAAAATTTGCGGGTGATAGGGGGCAAGTTAGTGTGACTCGTAAGCTAACGTCTTAGCTAAGAGCATGATCGATATGCGATCCCCTAGCGCTCACAATAGTGAAGCGCGCAGAAATGATAAAATAAATGTATAATTAATTTATTTGTTTTATATAATTTTTTTTGTTAGTTTTTTGAATTTTTTTTTAGATTTTTAAGTTTATGTTTTTAGTTTTTTTTTTAGTTTTGATTTTTTTGAAAATAGAAAATAAGAAAATAAGATGAAAATAAGTTAAAGGCAAATAAAATAAAATATATATGTATATATTTTTGAATTTTGAATTTTTGGAAGAAAATAAAATTTTTCATCAAAATTTTTTTTGTTTTTTAAAATTTTTTAGTTTCTTAAGTTTTTTATGTTTTTGATTTTTTTGACTTTTAAGTTTTTTAGTTTTTTTTTAAGTTGTTTTATAATATATATTTTTTTGGTGGCCATTTTTTTTAAAAAAATAAAAGGTAAAATTAATAGTTTTCAGGAATTCAAAATAGTAAGTCGAAATTTTCCCTGGCAATGGCGTAAAAAACTTGATGGTCAAAACTCCTAGGGGCTCTTATTAATGAAATGAAAGTGGAGGTGTTTATTTTATAAAAAAGGCGGGGTTTTGTTTTGTTGTAAACCGAGTTTTAATGAAAGGGAGGCAAGTGCACCTATCGCGTGTAGTACAGGATATTTCGGTGTGGAATATCGGGGTCTTATTGTTCTCGGGGTCGGCTTACCTATTTCTACTCTTTCCCTGAAAGACTATTATTTCACAGATAATATTTTTGTTTGTTTTAAAAAGAAGATGACCTAAAAATATAAAAAGCTGTATAATAATAATAAAACATAATAATAAACAGGAAATAAAAGCAGGAAATAAATAAAGCAGGAAATGAAGTGCAAAAAGCCGATGAAGAGCTCAACGCGACGATATCAAAAAGAGAATTGAACTAAAATAATTTTTAATAAAAAGAGATCCTAAATTTCAAATTAATTAAGGCGGAGACTCGGCCGTGGAGGTTCCACAAAAATGAGCACACCTATCTCTAGGTAATTTCGCTCACCTGAATGCTAAGACTATTCGACCGATCGCTAGACTGACGAAGGATTTCTCTTAACGCCCGCATTACGCTAAGAACCCCACTATTGGGTGGGGAACCCAATCCGGTAGAGTCACGCGCCTCCTCTCTCGATGGTTAGCGCGGAGATTTCTCTACCCAAGGGTGATCGGTCCATACGCACGACCTCTCGGCATTGCGTATGGATAACAAAAATAGAGCCCGCACATCGATATGTGGTCCTACGCGTCGTTAACTCGGGGCAAACCTTAAGAAATTTAATTAAACTGAAAAACAAGACCTTTAATTACCTAAAGCTACTTTATCTGTCCCAGTGCTCTTCGATATTGAGGACTAAGGGCAGTTAGCCACTCATCGGAATGGGGATACTTACGCTAGAAAGCGGTAAAGAAAGTTGTATAAAAAAACATGAAAGAAAGCAGTAAAGGAAAGCCGAAAATTGTGAGTCCCGGCTGAAAGTGGAGGATAAGACCTGTCTGACTCTAGAGGGGGGGGGGGTGAATAGAGTTTGTTAAAATAATTTTTCAAAATAAAACTTTGCAGAGGAAGAGTTAAGTTAATATAGTATGTTTATTGTGCTATAGCAAAAAACAGAAGTAATAATAAAAAGAAAACAAAAGATTCATAGCACACATCAAAAAATACACACAAGCAACCAAACACAAGAAGCTATAGTGGTTCCCCAATCAACCTGGCTACATCCACTCTTCTACCACCCTTGGTAGGAATCCACTCAGGATGAGTTGATCAGGTGTCCTGACACCAATGAGCTTTTGATAAGGTGCTCAAAAACCAAATCTAGATTTTTTTATAAGGTGTCTTGCCACCACTGAGTTTTGACAAGGCTCTTAGAACCAGATTCAGAACTTCTGAAGGGAGTTTTGATAACCCTTTTACAGCAGGAAAAGAAAAAGGAAGAGGCGAAGTTGTCTTCTCTGTCTCAATCACTGAGAGAAGACTTAGTGGATTGATTGTGTTGTCAAAGCTCCCCCTGAGATATAGATGGTTCAGGAGTGAGAGCTTTGCGAGGTTATAGGCCTTCAGAAACTTCAGATCTCTAGCAGAAGATGATTTCAACAGAGGTTGAAATATGAGTTGTCTGGAGTCTTTGATGTTGAAGCTATGAACACTTTTCAGTATGCTAATTTTCAATCTAACTCTTCAGGATTGATCACTTGATTTTTCTCTGAGTTGATCTCACTATCTGTGTATGTCTGTATTGAGTGTTATTCTTCTCTTCATCTGCTATTATGTATTTTATTCTCTGATGATCTTCTGTCCAAGATAGCCGTTAGCAATCATAAATGTCTTCTGGAGGAAAGTCCAATAAATATTCTCTGAGAAATCCCTTGAAACTTGCTCCAGAATAAATGAAAACGGCTAACAAATCTCTTGAAATAAATGCTGAGAGAATTTGAAAAACATTCCAATAGCTGACTTAATTTGAATCCTTAAAGTTATCAATCTCTCAAAAAAACGTCGATCTGAGCTCTACGATCGTCGAACTGAGCTCAGAGATTGGATTTGAACATCAGACAGAAAACGTCGAACTGAGCTCTATGTTCGTCGAACTGAGCTCAGCGACCTGAAGAATAAGTGAGGATAGATTATCGATCTGAGCTCAAAGATTGTTGACCTGAGTTCAAAGACTTAGCAGAGTTGATCTCAGAGAACATCGAACAGAGTTCGATGTTTCGTCGACCTGATCTCGACGAAAATTGTCTTTGTCTCAGCTCTAAGTCTTGATCATTGAATGGTCCTGGGGGCAGCTTCAGACCTAAGTTCTAAGCCCTAGACTCATTCTAACTTGACCTTTTCAACTATACATCTAGGTCAAACTAATTTCCTAAAAATATAGTGATCCTTGCCCAAATTAGTAATAGGGTGTTCCAACAATCTCCCCCTATTTGGGTTAGGATTACTATTTACAGAGCTCAGTAATAAATACAAAAGAAAATACAGAAAAGCAAAATATTAAAGCAACAGAGCAGAACATGCAGCATAACAGCATTCAGATAGAATATCAGCAAGTGTTTTAAAAAGAATGTACTATCTGCTTACAGAGATCACTTCTTTTCACTTCCTTTCTTAAATAAGATTTCCCTTTTGGGATTGAGAGCCTCTTTCTTTGACCTTCTATCATCATCTGCACCTAAGGAGGTTTGAGATCTTGGCCTGGGAACCACAGCCTCAGGATGCAGTTTCATGTAATCCACTGGGTCAAATAACTTCCTTGAAGCATATCTTTCCAGTTCTGCCTTCCTTTGCTCTAATAAGGTAGTGATGTTGGAAGTGTCTTTTCCTTGCTCTCTGGCCTTCTTCAACTGATCTAAGACAACAAGTTATTTCATCTTAGTAGTCCATAATAAAGGATTATTCTCTGGATCTTCAAAAGGGATTGCAGGTTCATATCTATTAATAGTTTCTGAAGCAGTAGAAATCCTTGTATCAATAGTTTCTCTTTGTTTATAATGGAAAGGACTTTGAGTTGAGTCCATATGTCTTTGTCCTTCCCTTTGTTGTCTTGATTGAATCCTGTGTTCTCTCTGATTACCTCTGTATTGTCCCCTTCTGGACTGATAACCTCTTTGATATTGCCCTCTGGGATGATATCTCTGTGAAGATTGGGAGGAGCTTTGCTTTGGAGCAGAGGTTTGAGAAGCTAAGCCTCCACCAGATCCTGAATCTGGAGGAGGAGGAGGAGGCTGAAACTGGGATGATCCTTTCTCATACTTATCCGACTTTCTTCTTTTCCTCATGGCCTTTAGCTGGTTTTTAGAATACTGCATCCAAGATTCAGTTATCTGGCAATCATGTAGAATATAATAGGGTATGTCATTAACATCCTTGGCCTTTGCAGGAGGGACCTTCATCATGGCCTTAATTCTAGCTTTCCTTTTCCTAGCAATAGTGCCAGCAGAGTCATCAGATTCTGTATTGAATTGATCACTTTCAGAACTCTGTGCCCTGTCATACAAAGCATCTATACTTTTGATGTATTCCTCTTGAACTTTTGATTTCTCAGTATCAATAGGGGCAGGAGGTGTTGATACAACAACAGTAATCACAGCAGTACTCTCAGCAGGAGCAGATAAAATAGTAGGAGTCTCAGATACTTGTACTTCCAAATATTTGGCCAATTATTCATCAGCAGTATTATCAATATCAGCAGGTATATTAACAGGCAGCATTTCAATATCAGTGGATATAAGCACAGCAACAGCAACAGCAGTAGTGGCCTTGTCCTCAGCTTGGACAGATTCTATAAAAGAAGCTAGCAAAATTGGCTCACATACTGAAACGGGCACAATTGCCTTGGAGAGATCTTCACACTGTTGAACTGGTTGATAGTTGAAGTAAACATCATCAAAAGTTGAAAGCAGGCTCTAGAGATCCACTGCAAACACTGGAGTAGCAACTGAGGCTTCAACAGCAGCAAGCAATTCCAGAACTTCATTAGGCATCTCCCCCTGCCTGGATTTAGTAAGAACTGGATCAAGGCACCCAGAGGAAGGGATTGCCTGAGAAGAGAGGAATGAAGATAGCCTGTCAGACAGCTCCTGAACATGTTTCAGAAGTGGAGCCATTGTGGTCTCTAGCAATGAGGATAGCCTGGGGGCTAGCAGCTCATACAGCCTGTCTGCCAGTACAGGAAGATCTACATGCTCAAGATGGGCTTGAGTAGAGGTAGGAGTTGATGTTGCTGGCATAATGTTGGATGGTGTGGTGGTAGGAGGTATAGGGATGGATGGCTCAGTAGTAGAGATTGTGGAGATGGATGGTAATGGAAAGGAGATGGATGATATGGGAGTGGAAATGGATGGAGTAAAGGATGGTTGTGAGAGTATATCCTGAAGGAGTTGTTGGTAGGAGGAGGTAGATGGAATCTCAGAAGGAGAGGAATGAGAATCATCCATGAAGGAGTCTTCCAAGAGGTGGAATGATGGAATGGTGAGAGGTGGATAATAGTGTAGTGGGTGGAATGATTCTGAAGTGGCTGGAGGAGACAAGGGTGATGAAATGGTAATGGGGGAAGAGATAGATAAGGTTGAGGTGATTGTTGTTGTTGATGTGGAGATGGTTGTAGAAACAGGTGGAGAGGAAGCAGGCAAATCTTCTGCTGGGGCAGATACCTGAAGGGAAGTGACTGAAGTAGTCCTTGTGCCTGAAGATGGAATTGCTGAAGGTCTGCTGGGCTTGACAATCTGTCTATCCCATTTTCCAAATAAGGCACAAGTGAGCCTTTTGGAAGCATTGATATGCATTCCACTAGAAACTAACAGTTCAGGGCACTTAGTATAAAGAAATAGCCCAATTATTCTACGAAAATTAACAAAATTATTGTTTAATTTCTTTTTGATTAAATCAAAAAAGACTTCTCCCCAGTTTAGGTGCTTTTTGCCCACAAGAGCTCCCATCAAATAGAGCTGATACCTTGAAATTGTATCATGGGTAGAGTGCTTGGCTAGCAGCACTTTCCCTACCACATCTGCCAAAAATCTGTATTCCATTGACATATTTTTCTTCAAAAGCTTGTTGGGGTTAGTTGTTGTATGCCCCATCCTCTCAAGCATATTGGAGAATTCTTCTCCAGACAAATCAATGCTATCTTCTCCTGTACTCAACTGAAAAACTTCTGATAAAACCTCAGGTGAAAGAGATACCTGATTTCCCTAAATCGTGTCGACGATGGTGTTGTTATTCAGATTCTGTGCTGTATATACCCATTCTTTGATTTCATATGCTGTTATCTTAATTCTTGTTGTTATGATGTTCTCTAATTACTGTTCTTTGAAGAGCTCGAGTATGTCTTTGAATATTTGATCACTACTTTCAAAGGAATTCATATCGATGTCAAATCTAGTGTCGAATTTCATTGCCGACAGAGCTGTAACTGAAACGGCCATTTGATCCTGCAAAGATGAACAAACAAAGAACAAGTGCAGCAAGAGTTTGGAGGGAAAAAGAGTTTTTCTGCAGAAACTATGAACGCACAAAAGAGAACGGCGACCGAAAAATGATTTTTATATTAGGGTTTGACGCAGAAAAGGAAGGATCGTCGATCTCCGTTCGACGATCGGGGCTCCTAAGGGAAGCTGAAAGGTCTTCAACATCGTCGATCTCAGTTCGACGATCTTGAGAGCGTCGATCTATGTTCGACGATCGTTGACCTGAAAGAGATAGTATAAAACTATCTGACAAGTGCTGAACTCTGGTCGATGTTTTGGGAAAACATCAATCTCCGTTCGACAATCTTGAGGAGAATCGTCGAGCGCAGTTTAGAGACAGAAACTATCTTACAGACACAAAAAGAAATAAGTTTTTAGCCTAATCTTGGTCTGTTTTTAGCTTTTAAGATCTTGTAATTTATTTTAGGCTTCCTCCATCTAACATTCCTAACTGATTTAGGAAGATTGTATGTTTCTTCTCATCCAAGGGTTTTGTGAAAATATCTCCCCTTTGCAAATCAGTTGGGATATATTGAAGTTCAATTTTGTTTTTCTCAACATTATCCCTTAGAAAATGATGCATAATTTCTATGTGTTTTGTCCTACTATGGAGGACTGGATTTTGTGCAATGGAAATAGCACTGGTGTTGTCACAAAATATTTTAGACTTCTCTAAGTTATAACCGTAGTCTAGGAGTTGATTTTGTATCCACAATATTTGTGAGCAACAACTACCTGTAGCCATATATTCAGCTTAAGCAGTTGAGGTTGACACAAATGTTTGTATCTTACAAAACCATGAGACAAGTCTATCACCAAGAAACTGACAAGTTCCACTGGTGCTTTTCCTGTCTATTCTGCATCCAGCATAATCAGTATCTGAGAATCCAGTTAAGTCAAATGCTAAATCTTTTGGATACCAGAGACCTAGATTTGGACAACCTTTAACATATCTAAGAATCCTCTTTACTAAAGTTAAGTGTGACTCTCTAGGGCTTACTTAGAACCTAGCACATATACATGTAGCAAACATTATATTAGGCCTACAAGCTGTAAGGCCAATCATTGCTCTATATGTTGTCTGATCAACTGGTTTCCCATGTTCATCAGCATCCAATACAATATTGGTAGGCATGGGTGTTTTCATAAATGATGCATCAGACATACCACATTTCTTAACCAGCTCTTTTGCATACTTGGTTTGGGAAATAAATATGCCTTCAGCATGTTGTTTTACTTGCAATCCTAAGAAGAAGGAGAGCTCACCCATGCTACTCATTTCAAATTTAGAGTGCATCAGCTTGGAAAACTTTTTGCACAATTTTGAATCAGTAGAACCAAAGATAATGTCATCAACATATATTTGTACTAGTAGGGTATGGGACTAATGGGTTCTAATAAAAAAAGTTTGGTCTACTCTACCCCTTATAAAATCATTTTCCAGAAGAAAGCATGCTAGGGTCTCATACCATGCTCTAGGATCTTGCTTTAGACCATATAATGCTTTATGTAGTTTGAAAACATAATAAGAATGAGTTAGAGAGATAAAACCTGAGGGTTGTCTGACATAGACTTCTTCTTTGATCTCCCTATTAAGAAATGCACTCTTTACATTCATCTAGTATACCTTGAATCCTTTGTGAGCAACATAAGCTAGGAATATTTTGATGGCCTCTAACCTTGCAACTGGTGCAAAGGTCTGGTCATAGTCTATTCCTTCTTCTTGAGAGTAGCCTTGAGCAACTAGCCTTGCCTTATTCCTTATAATGACTCCCTGATCATCCAACTTGTTCCTGAACACCCATTTTGTTCCAACAATGGAATGATCCTTTGGCTTAGGCACTAGTTCCCAAACTTTGTTTCTTTCAAATTGATACAACTCCTCTTGCATTGTAATGATCCAGTGTGGATCTTGCTCTGCATCTTGAATGGATTGAGGTTCAGTTTGAGAGAGAAAGCAAGTGTGCATCAGGTTTTGGTTGACCTGATTTCTGGTTTGCACACCAGCTGAGATGTTTCCAATTACTTTGGAGATTGGATGATCTCTTGATGTTACTAAATCAATAGGGGGTGTTGATTGTTCACCAATTTGTGTTGCTATTTCCTCTTGTGGAATAGCAACTAGCTCTTCAAGAAGATTTTCTTCCAGATGTTGAGCAACTTTTTCATCTTCACAACTTTCATCCTTTTGAGTAACTTGCAATCTGTCCAAGTCTTATGCTAGAGAGTGTACCTGCAAATGTTCTATGGTAGAAGTATTCTTCTCCTTGAAAGACATATTAGTTTTATCAAAGGAAATATGGACAGATTCTTCTATTTTTAGAGTAGTTTTATTATAAACCCTATAAGCTTTACTGATCATGGAGTATCCCAAAAACACTCCTTCATCAGCTTTTGCTTGAAATTTTGCTAAATATCTCTTGTCATTATTGTGAATATAACAAATGCAACCAAAAATTTTGAAGTAATCTACTTTAGGTTTCTTCCCTTTGAGTAATTCATAGGGAGTCTTGCCCTTTAGTTTATGTATCAAACTTCTGTTCAACACATAGTTGGAGGTGCTCACTGCTTCTGCCCAAAAGGATATAGGAAGGTGAGCATCTGTCAATAATGTAGTTCCAGATTCAATTTGGGTTCTATTTTTCTTTTCTGCTACCCCATTTTGTTGAGGAGTTCTAGGAGCTAAGAAAGTATGCCTGATCCATTCACTCTGACAGAACTCTTGCATAAGAAGAGAATCAAACTCTATCCCATGATCACTTCTGATCAGGGCAATTTGAGTATTGAACTCAATCTGTATACATTTGAGAAACTCTGTCAGACACTTAAAGTTATCAGACTTCTTCCTCAAAAAAATACCCAAGTGAATCTGGAGAAGTCATCTACAATCACCAAAGTATAAGATTTCCCTCCTAAGCTTTGTACTGTAATGGGTCCAAAGAGATCCATGTGTAACAGATACAAAATCCTAGGTGAATCACTCTTATTAAGTGACTTAAAACTGTTTTTAGTTTGCTTGCCTAATTGACAAGCCTTGCAAAGTCCTTCCTTCTTATAGGGGCCAGAAGTTAGTCCTCTAACAAGGTTTTCCTTGGATAGCCTAGCAATAGTTCTAAGGTTAATATGCCCTAGTCTCTTATGCCACAGTATATTAGGTCTAGATATGGAATTGAACAAGCAGATATCTACTTTAGATGAATGAAAATCTACTAAGTAAATGTTACCTTTTTTGTTACCTGTCAACACAGTTATGTTGTCTTCTGACTTGACCTTGCATATAGCTTTGTTGAAAGTCACTTGATATCCTTCATCACAAAGTTGACTGATACTTATCAAGTTGTGCTTGAGTCCTTCAACATAAGCTACTCTCTTGAAGGTGACTGTTCTAATTTGGACTGCACCATATCCTTTTGTTGTTCCAAAGTTTGAATCACCAAAAATTACTTTGGGTCCAAGCTTGGGTTTAAAGGATGTGAAGTTGTCCTTGTTCCCTGTCATGTACTTTGAGCACCCACTATCCAGATACCATTGCTGGTTTGATGTTGGATAGGTCTTCACCTGTACATACATGAATTTATATGTTTTTGACCCAGTTTACCTTGGGCCTAGGTTGATATCCTTTAAATTCAGAAATTAAGGACATCTCAAGTTGACTCTTATAACCTTCAGGATGGTATCTCCTAGGAGGTACTATCCATTCAGTATAGGGGTATAAACCTTGGGATGTAGGACTTCTAGGATTGAATCTAGATGTACCTTTGAACGAATGTTCAAAGCCCTGATCTCTGTTCGATGATCATCGAGCTGAGGTCGACGATCTTGGGTCAGATCGTCGAGCTCTGTTCGAAGATCGACTGTCCTGGAGTTCAGAGTTTGAGTGTCGTCGAGCTGAGTTCGACGATTTTTTCTTGGATTGTCGAGCACCGTTAGACGATCGTCGAGCTTTGTTCGACGTATTCTGTTGAACTATAACTTTCTTTGGGAAATCTGCATTCTTCCTAGCTTACCTCTATAACTTCCTTCCCTTTATCAGAGATAAATTTGATTGGAGTTGTCAGAACTATAGGCTGGCTGGATGAAGCTCCCAAGCCTAGTGTACTATTAAGTCTAGAGTTCACTGTGCTTGTGATATCCATCTGTTTGATGCTTCTCCCATTAAGGGATTCTTCAAACGGCTTGGCCTTGGATAGTTCACTTTTTAGTGAAGCTATCTGCTCCCTATAACATTCTAACTCTTCAGAGAGTTTGAGGTTCTCTGATTTTAAAGTGCTATACTCAGACAGTTGTTTTCTGAGGGAAATGATTTCCTTCTCAGAATCTAGTAGATCTAGGCATAGTACTTTAAACACATGTTTAAAGTCCTCAGAACTGAAATCAAATGAATTGATTTCCTGGTCTTCTTCTAGTTGAATTTCTGAATCTGACTCTGACTCTTCTGCTTCTGAATCTGATTGAGAGGCATTGATAGCCATCATGCAAAATTCCTTTTTATCAGCATCATCCTCATCATCACTGGAGCTGGATGAAGCTTCAGAATCCTCTTTAGTTTCACTCCATGTCTCAGCAACAAATCCCTTCCTTGTATGTTTATTCTTGCTGGAGGAGGGTTTGTCTGAGTTGTTCTTCTTAAAGTCTTTCTCCTTTATTCTTTCTCTTCTATCCTTCTTGTCCTTATTTTTATTTTCTGGATAGTCAGGCATAATATGGCTTGGTTTCCTGCAACCAAAATAGATAATTTCTTTGTTGTTATTTGATTTATCATACCTTGGCTTATCATGTCCCTTATATGACCTTTTTCTGAAATCTTTTCTGGCCATTTTGTAGAATCTTTTGGCCAATAGGCTGACTAGCTCCTCATTGCCTGTTACCTTTTCTTCAGGCAGGTCCTCAATAACTTTGAAGGCCATTGACTTCTCTTTCCTTGTGGCTGGTGAGGCAGCCTTCTGTTCTTCTTCTCTAATCTTAATGAGCAGCTCATAAGATTTGAGCTTTCCCAGTAGAGCTTCAGTGGTGATTTCATTTAGACTTCTGGCATCTTTGATTGGCCAGATTCTTGAATCCCAGGTGCTGGGGAAACACATTAGGATTTTGTCATTCAGCTCAGTCAATGAGATTTCTTTATCCAGAGTTTTTAACTCATTGACAATCAGACTTAATCGGTTGTACATGTCTGCTACTGACTCAGTCTCTCCCTTTTTGAAATTCTCATATTGGGTTATGAGATGGGATCTTCTGTCCTTTCTTTCATCAGCAGATCCTGAGACAATCTCAGAAAGTTTGTCCCAAATTTCTTTATCTGAGTTGCATTCATCTACCTCTTGAAATATCTCATCAGACATTATTTGAGCTAAGATATTCATGGCCTTGGCATCTGCAGTCTTCCACTTCTTTATTTCAGCATCTATTCCTGAAGGAGGTGGAACAACATTTGTACTTGAGCTTGCTGGTGGACTTGGGCATACTGTCAAAACAGAATTAATTATATCTTATCAATAGAATTCATATAAAGTTTAATCCTAGCTTTCTAAAGTGCAAACTTGGATAGATTGCACACTGGAGGCCTGGTGCTTGCATAATCTTTGTTTTGTGCCATGTCTTTATATAAAATTAAATATAATGGAAATAAACCTCTTAAAGGATTGATCTTATCAAGGATCTTTTGGTTCAGGTGTTAGCCTGTATGAACAACCAACCTCCCTCTGATACCAATTGAAAGTGGAGGATAAGATCAGTCTGACTCTAGAGGGGGGGGGGGGTGGTGAATAGAGTTTGTTAAAATAATTTTTCAAAATAAAACTTTACAGAGGAAGAGTTAAGTTAATATAGTATGCGTATTGTGCTGCAGCAATAAAATAGAAGTAATAATAAAAAGAAAACAAAAGATTCACAGCACACAGTAAAGAATACACACAAGAAACCAAACACAAGAAGCTATAATGGTTCCCCAATCAACCTGGGTACATCCACTCTTCTACCACCCTTGGTAGGAATCCACTCAGGATGAGTTGATCAGGTGTCCTGACACCAATAAGCTTTTGATAAGGTGCTCAAAAACCAAATCTAGATTTTTTGATAAGGTGTCTTGCCACCACTGAGTTTTGACAAGGCTCTCAGAACCAGATTCAGAACTTTTGAAGGGAGTTTTGATAACCCTTTTACAGCAGGAAAAGAAAAAGGAAGAGGTGAAGTTGTCTTCTCTGTCTCAATCACTGAGAGAAGACTTAGTGGATTGATTGTGGTGTCAAAGCTCCCCCTGAGATATAGATGGTTCAGGAGTGAGAGCATTGTTAGGGTGATAGGCCTTCAGAAAATTCAGATCTCCAGCAGAAGATGATTTCAATAGAGGCTGAAATATGAGTTGACTAGAGTCTTTGATGTTGAAGCTATGAACACTTTTTAGTATGTTAATTTTCAATCTAACTCTTCAGGATTGATCACTTGATTTTTCTCTGAGTTGATCCCACTATCTGTGTATGTCTATATTGAGTGTTATTCTTCTCTTGATCTGTTGTTGTGTATTTTATTCTCTGATGATCCTCTGTCCAAGATAGCCGTTAGTAGTCATAAATGTCTTCCATAACTATTTTGTCTTCTAGAAGAAAGTCCAATAAACATTCTCTGAGAAATCCCTTGAAACTTGCTCCAGAATAAATGAAAACGGCTAACAAATCTCTTGAAATAAATGCTGAGAGAATTTGAAAAACATTCCAAAAGCTGACTGAATTTTAATCCTTAAAGTCATCGATCTCTAAGAAAAACGTCGATCTGAGCTCTACGATTGTCGAACTGAGCTCAGAGATTGGATTTGAACATCAGACAGAAAACGTCGAACTGAGCTCTACGATCGTCGAACTGAGCTCAACGACCTGAAGAATTAGTGAGGATAGATCATCGATCTGAGCTCGAAGATCGTCGACCTGAGTTCGACGACTTAGCAGAGTTGAGCTCAGAGAACGTCGAACGGAGTTCGACGTTTTGTCGACCTGAGCTCGACGAAAATTGTCTTTGTCTCAGCTCTAAGTCTTGATCATTGAATGGTCCTGGGGCAGCTTCAGACCTAAGTTCTAAGCCCTAGACTCATTCTAACTTGACCTTTTCAACTATTCATCTAGGTCAAAATTATTTCCTAAAAACATAGTGATCCTTGCCAAAATTAGTAATAGGGTGTTCCAACACCGGCTCAAGCGAGTGGGCGGGAGAAGAAAGCAGTAAATGCGAATCCCGGCTCAAATGAGTGGGCGGGGGTAAATTTATCTCATACAAGCACACACTCTACTAAAATGAAAACACACACATACACTCTACATAAATGAAAACACACACACGCACACAAAGTTTCCTACTCAAGTGAGTAGAAGAAAATTAAAGCAATAAAAAGACAAGTCTCACTCAAACGAGTGGGCGGGGAATGAAAGCGGTGCGCCATTTAACTCTTAACAAGTAGGCGGAAATAAATGCATACGCACACATACGTACAAAAATTGAAAGAAAGCTGTAAAACTAACACATACATGCATGCACACTTGCAAAAATAAGAAAAAAAACAAAGTGCTCAGAAATTAAAACAACTGCATTTCTACCGCTGGAATGCGGTAGAAATGCATAAAAAGACAATAAAAATTAACCGAGCGAAAAGTTTTGCAAATAAACGCAAAATGAAAACGTTCGAAAAATTAAAACAACTGTATTTCTACCGCTAGAATGCGGTAGAAATGCATAAAAAGAGAAAATAAAAATTGAACGGGTAAAAAGTTTTAAAAATAAAAAGCTAAAACAAAGTGAGCGAAAAATTTAAATAACGAAATTTTCATTCTTATGTTTATATAAAAGCTTCTAAAAAGTGAAAATAAAAATAAAAAAGACGAAAAGTTTTACAATCCTAAAAAGTCGTAAGTTAAAGAAAATGAAAATAAACACTTTTTAAGAAGTTTTTATATGGCTATAAGAATGAAAATAAAGCTAAAAATAGAAACCTAAACCTAAACAAGTGCGGAGAATGAAAACAAAATGGGCGGCGTAACGGCTAGAAATGCAGAAAATTTCCTAAGCTATGCTAAGTTATGAAAGTTTAAAAGATGAAAACATAAAAAGAAAAGATAAGATTGCTAAAGGGAGAGTTGTATAGATCCATTCCAAAGACATATAAAGAGAAGAAAAACACATTTTATTAACTAAAAGAACGAGTTTCAAAGAAACAAAAATAAAAGCTAAGGATAGGGGGAGAAATTTCCCTTACATAGCATTTGGAATTCATCTGGACAACATAACACCTTAGCAAAATGGACCAAACAGTGGATAAGAAAAGCTTTCTAAAAGCTTTTATTTATAGACAAAAATTCAGGTGTGACACGCCTTAGGTCACGAGAAAGACAGGGGGCGTGTCAGTCAAAGACATGTTTGACTTCGCGACTTTAGCGAGCTGGCAAAATTTTGGAAGGTCGGGGAGTGACACGTGTCGGTCACGGGCTTGACAGGCTTCAGACATGGGCGTGACGGGGGGGGGGGGGGCGTGACATGGACAGCTGGCAGTTTTGATGTCGGCAGCGTTGAGTGTTGAAAAAGCGTTCAGTGCCGAAATCGATACGGGCGTGACGGGTCTTGGTCACGGGCGTGACAGGTCAAAAATTGAGCTTTTCAGAAAACAAAAATAAATTAAGTTAGTATAAAATTTACAAAAAAAGAAGTATATTATTAAATAAAACAAACTAAAAAAGACAAAAAGAAACAAAAATGACTTAAATAAAATACAAAAATATAGGTATATTTACAACTCATCACAAGTTATACTTTTTAGCAAAAGATTTTAATTACTCATAATTACTCTATTCACCCCCCCCCCCCCCCCCCCCCCCCCCCCCCCCCCCTCTAGAGTATATTAAATCTAACCCTCACTTTCAATTGGTATCAGAGGAGAGTACTTTTTGTTGTACAAGTTAACCCTTGAACCAAAGATCCTAAGTTAGATATCTTTATATTTCTATTAAATACACATAGACAACATGGCCCAGAACAAAGATTATGCAAGCACCAGACCACCAGTGTGCAACCTGAACAAGTTTGCCATCTGGATGGCAAGAATAAAGTTATATATGAACTCCATTGATGAAGATATCTATAATTCCATTTTGACAGGTCCCCCTGTAGCACTCTACATACATGAAAACACACACACGCACACAAAGTTTCCTACTCAAGTGAGTAGGAGAAAATGAAAGCAATAAAAAGACAAGTCCCACTCAAATGAGTGGACAGGGAATGAAAGCGGTGCGCCATTTAACTCTTAACGAGTAGGCGGAAATAAAAGCATACGCACACACACGTACACAAATTGAAAGAAAGCTGTAAAACTAAATCATACACGCACGCACACTTGCAAAAATAAGAAAAAAAACAAAGTGCTCAGAAAATTAAAACAACTGCATTTCTACCGCTAGAATGAAGTAGAAATGCATAAAATACAAAATAAAAATTAACCGAGCGAAAAGTTTTGCTAATAAACGCCAAATGAAAATGCTCGAAAAATTAAAACAACTGCATTTCTACCGCTAGAATGCGGTAGAAATGTATAAAAAGAGAAAATAAAAATTTAACAGGTAAAAAGTTTTAAAAATAAAAAGCTAAAACGAAGTGAGCGAAAAATAGAAATTACAACATTTTCATTCTTATGTTTTATAAAAGCTCCTAAAAAATGAAAATAAAACTAAAAAAGACGAAAAGTTTTACAATCCTAAAAAGTTCTAAGTTAAAGAAAATGAAAATCAACACTTTTTAAGAGGTTTTTATAAGGCTATAAGAATTAAAATAAAGCTAAAAATAGAAACCTAAACCTAAACAAGTGCGGAGAATGAAAACAAAATGGGCGGCGTAACGAGTAAAAATGCGGAAAATTTTCTAAGCTAAGCTAAGTTATGAAAGTTTAAAAGATGAAAACATAAAAAGAAAAGATAAGATTGTTAAAGGGAGAGTTGTATAGATCCATTCCAAAGACATATAAAGAGAAGAAAAACACATTTTATTAACTAAAAGAACGAGTTACAAAGACAAAAAAAATAAAAGGTAAGGAGAGGGGGAGAAATTTACCATACAGAGCATTTGGAATTCATCTGGACAGCATAACACCTTAGCAAAATGAACCAAAAAGTTGACAATAGAAGCTTTCGGAAAGCTTTTATTTATAGACAAAAATTCGGGTGTGATACGCCCTAGGTCACGAGCGTGATAGGGGGCGTGTCAGTCAAAGACGCGTTTGACTTGGACACTTTGGCGAGTTGGCGAAATTCTGGAAGGTTGGGGAGTGACACGTGTCGGTCACGGGCATGACAGGCTTCAGACACGGGCGTGACAGGGGGCGTGACATGGACAGCTAGTAGTTCTGATGTCGGCAGCGTTGAGTGTTGAAAAAGCGTTGAGTGCCGACATCGATACGG
Organism: Platanthera zijinensis; assembly: GCA_039513925.1. Lineage (NCBI taxonomy): Eukaryota > Viridiplantae > Streptophyta > Magnoliopsida > Asparagales > Orchidaceae > Platanthera > Platanthera zijinensis. The sequence continues at coordinate 86,410,793 of CM077082.1, forward strand.
GCGTGATGGGTTTTGGTCACGGGCGTGATAGGTCAAAAATTGACCTTTTCTGAAAAATTTCAGAAAACAAAAATAAATTAAGTTAGTATAAAATTTACAAAAAAAGAAGTATATTATTAAATAAAACAAACTAAAAAAGACAAAAAGAAACAAAAATGACTTAAATAAAATACAAAAATATAGGTATATTTACAACTCATCAAATACCCACATACTTAAGTTTTTGCTATTCCAGAGCAAAAGTTTGAGATGAACCTATAAGGAATAAAAAAGAATCCTAAATTTAACTAATGCTTAACTTAATTGTAAGAAAGATCGAAGTAAATTTCCGGGGTTTCGGAATTAAATCCTAAATTATGAAAATGTTATAAATAGAGGAACTGTTTCAAAAAATACTTCTAAATGGAAAAAATAGAAAGCGAAAATTATTTTTGTTAGTTTAACAAAAATGGATTGGTATTATAGAAAAAACTTTAGTTGAAAAGAAATTAATAGGAAATAATTCAATTTAAAAATTATGCTCTCAAAAAGATTTAAATTAATTCTAGAATCATGAAAATTAGCTAAGTGGTTTGGCGGTTATGAAGAGGGCTTTGATTTTTGAGGCGATGCAATTTTTTCTCGAACCTCCACAATAAATTTTTTGAATAATTAGGAAAATGAAATCTTATTTTCCTAACATTTTTTTTCATAAATAATAAAAAACCCAATGTATATGTATAGGAGTAATGAATTTTATCCTCTTACTCCGTAACATATAATCTTTTTAATTATTGGGTGCCTATGTTTACGGGACGAAATCTTATCCCCATTGACATAAGATCTTTTAAGGGTGAGTGGGTATTCATACAAAGTAAGGCATGAAAAAAAAACAGGTGGAAGGGATTTTTTCTAAAAGAAAACTAAAGTTTAATAAAAAATTTGGAGAGCAACCTCTTTAATTTGAACGTTCCTACGTTTCTAAAAGCATTAGTAGAAATAATATAAAATCCATAAATATTATTTTCTAACATAAAAATATGCTTTATTACAAAAAAATAAGAAGTGAAATGAGAAACATAAGTTCCCTATAATAAGAAAAAGACATAAAAAATTCTTTAAAATCTTAACCCCAGAAATCTAAGTTTATCGAGCAACAATTAATAAACAATTAGTAAATAAAGAATTAATCAAAATTCACTTATAAATGAACTCGAAACGATTATTTTGGAGAGCAAAGAGGTTAAGAAATGAGGTATTCAAAATATTTAATTCAAAATAAAAAAAAATTTGTTTTTTGAATTTTTTTTCTAATTTTTTTGATATTTTTTGGTTATTTTCATTTTTTTGGAATTTTAAAGGTTATACAAATTTTTTTTGAGTTTTTTGAGTTATCCAAATTTTTTGGAATTTTTGATTTACAGAAATATTTACAAGAAGAGAGAGAGAATTTCTATAAGATAGGAAAGAGAAGGGGAAAGAGACGAGAATATTTACAAAATATTTACAAAGTAAAAAAGGGATCGCCCACGAACAAACTCTTATTTGTGGTTGGTTCGATGAGTCGAACGTCGCGGAGCGATGATTCATTTTTTGAATTTTTTTTATATTATTATTATTAAAGCATGTAAATTTTTTTTTTTTGAAGTTTTAAATTTTTTTCATATTTTTTGGAATTTTTTATTAAGTGCAGGAAATAAAAAGGCAGAAAATAGGAAACTCCCCCATACTTAAGTCTAACATTGTCCCCAATGTTGCACTAAGTATGAGGAATGATATATATATATATAAAAAGAAACTAAGCAGTTATGTACAAAAAAAATTAAAAACAGGGGTTTAGAAATCTTTCCTAAAAACGTGTTCGGGGAGGCCCGTTAAGTATAGCCTTGTGATGGAGACGTTGATGATGCGGCCGCCACCGATCCCCATCAGAGAGAGTTTGTGGACTGGGACGATCGCTGATGCAAGCTCGAGGATGGCTTTTCTTCCACGACGCCACCGTCACCTCCGCCACATGTTTTGCTCGACATACGCCGCCATTTTATAAAAATATATAATTATAAATTAAATAATTATAATTATATATTTTTAATAATTTTATTATTTTAAGCAATTTTATTTCAAGCATCTCTATGTTTATTGCATTTAATTAATTCATGTAATGACGGGTGCTTAAAACCATCATAAGTTGTTTTAATTATTTAATTTCTTGTATTATGATGAGTGCTTATAACCATCATAATTTTCATTTTTGAATTTTGAATTTTGAATGTTGATTGGAGGGAGATTGAGTGGTGTAGGCTATATATAGCCATGTTTTTAATGATTAATTAGTTAATGAAGAAAACAATTTGAAATCCCCTAAAGTCTTCCTTGAGATCTTTTCCCCCTCCTTCTTCCTCTCAAATTTCGGCCCCCCTATAGCCTCCTTCCTCTTGGCCGCCGACCATCTCCCTCTCCTCTACTTCTCATTCTCCTCCTCCTCTCCCCCTCCTAGTGAGAGCTTCACCCTTCTCCTCTTTTCTCTCCCCCACATCAAACCCGAGCCCACCCCCCTTGCCCTTCAAATTTTGACCACCATCTTTCCTCTCTCCTATTTCCATATTTGTGACTTTTCAAGGTTTCTCCCTCTCCTAGGGCTTACAAAAGGAAAATGGCTCGCGTCTTCATCATTCAGTGCGGATCCGAGGACTTGCGTGGAAATAGAGAATCTACAACCTTCGTGTGTGCGTCCTGCACTCATTTTTGTGGACGGATCTCTTGGGTTTTGGGTAACGATTTTTAAACTCTTCCTTGTGTGTTTTTTCTTATTATTGTGAGATTTTGGTGGAATCAAAAGGCTGGTAAATCGTTCTAATTTATATTGAATATTGTGCTTATTTAAAATCTAAATTTTCAAGCCTAAATTGTCCGAATATTTTTATTTAAATTGGAGCGGGTAAGCAACCCTCTTGTTAATTAATTTTTGGGGATTTTTTTGGACTTAGTTTTAAATCACTTATTTAGTCCGGATATTCTTGTATTGGCCTTGTGAATGTTTGCACATAATTTAGTTTGATTGGCTAATTGTCCGGATCGGGTGGGTCCTTTTTGCTTGAGCGAACATTGGCAGCCCTTGTTCAATCAAAAATAAGGGGTAGCATCCCTTTGCATTGATTAATCGGTTAATATTGAAATTGTTCCATTAACTGCTATGATATCTGATAGTGTTAAGTAGAACAACAGCGCACTGGTTATTTTATTTTAATTGTCAAATCTAAGAACGCGTAGTATAATCCGTAGAAACCATGGGCCTGCATCAATTTGATATCAGAGGGAGGTTCTCGTCAATTTCCTAATTGGCACTCCTCCCCCTCTCAAAATTTAAAATTCAAATTTCAAATTTCAAATTTCCAATTTCGAATTTCAAAATTCAAAATTAAAATTTCAAATTTCAAATTTCAAAATTTCAAATTTCAAATTTAAAAATTTAAAATTCAAATTTATAATTTCAAATTTCAAAATTCAAAATTTCAAATTTCAAATTCCAAATTTAAAATTTTTCTCCAAATTAAAACCAAAAAAATTAATTTTGTGGTCTGCCAATAGCCGGCTAAATTTTATTTTCAGCAATACAAAAATCAGAAAAAAATTTATTAATAATCTCCATATTTTAGCCAACAAGAATATAAAAAAAAATTTATATATTATTTTGAAATATTAGCGGGAACAAATCCATCTTTAAAAATAAATAGGACCAGGCTATTTTCTTCTTAGCATGTGCACCGATTCCGGTTGAGTGTTCTCTCCGGTTCCCTCTGAAATGGCCTACGATGTTCACGTTTCCCGAATGAAACCTTTAGGTTCCGTCATGAAATTTAGAAAGTCATTCCATTTCCCGGTAGTGGAAGAGATTAAGGGGTTGATTGGCCAACTAAAGGCTAATCAAGTTACACCGCGCACCTCTAGGCGTGTTAGGATTCCTGCTCCGACATATGATGGGCTAGGTGGACCGCGAGTGTTTCTATGTTGGGTGAACGACATGGAGCATTATTTTGAGCAATATCGTATTGTAGATCCCCAAAGGATTCTCGTTGCGAGACTGCAATTATTTGATCGAGCCCATACCTTCTAGCTCAATGAGGAAAGACGTTTAGGAATGCCCTCCATCGACCCACGTATAGGTTGGAAGATTATGAAAAATTACTTAACGGATGAGTATCACCCTACCTACTATCGTTCCCAGTTTCCTGATTGTAGGAATGACTATAAGCCTCACGCTAGAAACTGGCCCCGCAAAGATCTGATTATCTCAAGCACGAGTACACCTACCTATGAGAGGAAAGAGAAAATTAGGACCTTTATCCCTAGGTCATTAGACATAAGTGCTAGGAATGCCATGAGCCCACGGGGTGAGAGTGTTCCTATTAGCATGATTGAGTCTGAGGCTGTGGTTACGAGTGTGCCCATCACTAAGAACGAGACTATTATCACTGACGAGTATAGCGACCTTGAGGAGATTGGTTACCCTAGTGACCTGGATGAGGATTTCTCTTTTAAGAAATTATCTCCGCTCCCCTTCAACGACATTTCGGAACCATCCATCTTGATTGTAGTGGAGTCTTTTGATGGCCCTAAGTCGATCGATAATCTGGCTGAATCTGAAGAGTTACCTTACGCTGAGAGCTTACCCCGTCGTGAGTTAGATAATGTTTGGGATGATGATAGTTTGACCTGTGAGGGTATTACTTTGCCCATTACTAGCCACACTAGCATTGTGACTGATCACCCTAGTGTTGAGAGCCCTCTCCAAACTATAAGCCCCGTCGTGTTAGAGGCTACGATTACACCTAATGAGAATATCTCTGATTTTCTTGAGGATCTTGTAAGTGAGGATGTTCCAGTCGATTTCTCTAATCAAGAATTAATGGATGCCCCAACTGATTTGGAAGACTTACTATATGATCAACATTTATTGTTGGAAGGACTTTCGGATGAGTTGGTAGAGTCCTCCTATGAGGAGTATTATTCAGAGAGTGAGTTGGGTGATGATGAGCTAGATGAGTATTTCGTGAGGGAAAATCTTCTGTTTGATTTTCCGTTTGATTTTGATGGTTTGTACCCAGAGGTTTGTTCTTGGATGAGTAATCCGTGTTTTGACATTGAGTGTGACTTTACTTCCCCTACGGAATCACACATGTCGACTCTCTCTCCAGTTCATTTAACTCGAGTAGATGATTTGTTAGGACACGAGCTAGTCATTTCTAGCCCTTTATATTTGGAGAAGTTTATTATTACCGCCTCCCCATTAGGCTTACTTCGATGGATGTGGGTAAACGTAGTTGGTGATGAGCGTTTTCTACAGGCTATTTATTACGAAATTTTTAAATAAAAATTTAATTCCAAATTTAAAACGAAAACGTTAGGCTCCATCGAAATAATTTCTGATTTTAAAACTCCCGTGCCACCTGACTTAACCCCTTTATCCTCCGTATTTGGGTCTAGTCATGTAGAATATGGATTCTCTCCTCATGTGTCTTGGGCATTAGTATTTCACCTTAAGTTATGTCGTACACACTTCCACTCCTTTCTGAGACTGTCCGACGCCTGAGCTAGTGATTTGGGTTTAGTCTGGTCAGTCCCCGAGCGGATGCCTTTTGGCTCCGTTAATAAATTAATATGTAGGAACGCCGACCCATCCAAAATTATGAAGAGCATCGGAATTTATGCTTTTATTTTATATTTTTATATAGCACAGGGTGTTTCACTTTATTTCAAGTTTCTGGACTTTTTACTGCACATCTCTGTTCCACCTGAGTGTATTTCTCCATCGTTTCTTCCTACCACTAAATAATCTTTTTGGTTGGGGAGTGTTAGTACTGTCGTGTCTATTTTCCACGTTGACTTCTTGGTTCTTGAACTGGATGGTAAGATGTTAGTTTTATTTCTTTTACTTGACACCCTTTCTAGTTTCCTCGGAAGTCTTATTGTTTCTTTGCTAGATAGGTTCTCAGCGCTGATGGATGTACATACTACTACGACACTGATAGCGGGGCAAGATTTGCCCCATGCTGCTGCTGCTTTTGACGGTTCTTCCACTATGGGCCACTCATCGGTGATGAGTACTTTTGAGTGGGGGAGGATTGATGGAGACGTTGATGATGCGGCCGCCATTGATCCCCATCAGAGAGAGTTTGTGGACTGGGACGATCGCTGCCACAAGCTCGAGGATGGCTTTTCTTCCATAACGCCACCGCCACCTCTTCCACATGTTTTTCTCAATGTCCGCCGCCATTTTATAAAAATATATAATTATAAATTAAATAATTATAATTATATATTTTTAATAATTTTATTTTTTTTAGAAATTTTATTTCAAGCATCTCTATGTTTATTGCATTTAATTAATTCATGTAATGATGGGTGCTTATAACCATAATAGGTTGTTTTAATTATTTAATTTCTTGTATTATGATGGGTGCTTATAACCATCATAATTTTCATTTTTGAATTTTGAATTTTGAATGTTGATTGGAGGGAGATTGAGTGGTATAGGCTATATATAGCCATGTTATGAATGATTAATTAGTGAATGAAGAAAACAATTTAAAATCCCCTAAAGTCTTCCTTGAGATCTTTTCCCCCTCCTTCTTCCTCCTCTCAAATTTTGGCCTCCCCTATAGCCTCCTTCCTCTTGGCCTCCGACCATCTCCCTCCCCTCTGCTTCTCATTCTCCTCCTCCTCTCCTCCTCCTAGTGAGATCTTCACCCTTCTCCTCTTTTCTCTCCCCCACATCAAACCCGAGCCCTCCCCCTTGCCCTTCAAAATTTGACCACCATCTTTCCTCTCTCCTATTTCCATATTTGTGACTTTTCAAGGTTTCTCCCTCTCCTAGGGCTTGCAAAAGGAAAACAGCTCGCGTCTTCATCGTTCGGTACGGATTCGAGGACTTGCGTGGAAATAGAGAATCTACCACCTTCGTGTGTGCGTCCTCCACTCATTTTTGTGGACGGATCTCTTGGGTTTTTGGTAACGATTTCTAAACTCTTCCTTGTGTGTTTCTTCTTATTATTGTGAGATTTTGGTGGAATCAGAAGGCTGGTAAATTGTTCTGACTTATATTGAATATTGTGCTTAATTAAAATCTAAATTTTCAAGCCTAAATCGTCCGAATATTTTTATGTAAATTGGAGCGGGTAAGAAACCCTCTTGTTAATTAATTTTTGGGGATTATTTTGGACTTAGTTTTAAATCACTTATTTAGTCCGGATATTCTTGTATTGGCCTTGTGAATGTTTGCACGTAATTTAGTTTAATTGGCTAATTGTCCAGATCGGGTGGGTCCTTTTCGCTTGAGCGAACATTGGCATATAGCCCTTGTTTAATCAAAAATAAGGGGTAGCATCCCTTTGTATTGATTAATTGGTTAATATTGAAATTGTGCCATTAACTGCTTGGATATCCGATAGTGCTATGTAGAACAACAGCGTGCTGGTTATTTTATTTTAATTGTCAAATCTAAGAACGCGTAGTATAATCCCTAGAAACCATGGGCCTGCATCGCCCTTCAAAAGTTAAAGTAAAAGCAGAAAAAAAATAAAACAGAAAAAATGGAAAATATAAATTCGGCGTGCGGGTGATAGGGAAGCAAGTGAGTGTGACTCGTAAGCTAACGTCTTAGCTTAGAGCGTGACCAATATGCGATCCCACAGCGCTCACAATAGTGAAGCGAGCAGAAAAGACAAAATAAATATATAATTAATTTTTTTGTTTTATATAATTTTGTTTTTGTTAGTTTTTTAAATATTTTTTAGATTTTTAAGTTTATGTTTTTAGTTTTTTTTTTAGTTTTGATTTTTTTTTGAAAATAGAAAATAAGAAAATAAGATAAAAATAAGTTAAAGGCAAATAGTAAAAAATATATATATATTATTATAATTTTTTTGAATTTTTAATTTTTGGATGAAAATAAATTTTTCAACAAATTTTTTTTGGATTTTTAGTTTTTTAAAATTTTTTAGTTTTTTAAGTTTTTTATGTTTTTGATTTTTTTTATTTTTAAGTTTTTAAGTTTTTTTTTTAAGTTGTTTTATAATATATATATTTTTGGTGGCAATTTTTTTTATAGAAATAAAAGGTAAAATTAATAGTTTTCAGGAATTCAAAATAGTAAGTAGAAATTTTCCCCGGCAACGGCGCTAAAAACTTGTTGGTCAAAACTCCTAGGGGCTCTTATTAATGAAATGAAAGTGGAGGTGTTTATTTTATAAAAAAGGTGGGGTTTTGTTTTGTTGTAAACCGAGTTTTAACGAAAGGGGGGCATGTGCACCTATCGCGTGTAGTACAGGATATTTCGGTGTGGAATATTGGGGTCGTATTATTCTCGGGGTCGGCTTACCTATTTTTACTCTTTCCCTGAAAGACTATTGTTTCACCAATAATATTTTAGTTTGTTTTAAAAAGAAGATGACCAAAAAATATAAAAAGCTGCATAATAATAATAAAACATAATAATAAACAGGAAATAAAAGAAGGAAATAAATAAAGCAGGAAATAAAGTGCAGAAAGCCGATGAAGAGCTCAGCGCGACGATATCAAAAAGAGAATTGAACGAAAATAACTTTTAATAAAAAGAGATCCTAAATTTAAAATTAATTAAGGCGGAGACTCGGCCATGGAGGTTCCACAAAAATGAGCACACCTATCTCTAGGTAATATCACTCACCTGAACGTTAAGACTATTCGACCGATTGGTAGACTGACGAAAGATTTCTCTTAACGCCCACATTACGCTAAGAACCCCGCTATTGGGTGGGGAACCCAATCCGGTAGAGTCATGCGCCTCCTCTCTCGAGGGTTAGCGCGGAGCTCTATTTACCCAAGGGTGATCAGTCCATACGCACGGCCTCTCGGCATTCCGTATGGATAATGGAAATAGAGCCCGCATATCGATATGCGGTACTACGCGTCGTTAACCCGGGGCAAACCTTAAGAAATTTAATTAAACTAAAAAACAGGACCTTTAATTATTTAAAGCTACTTTATCTATCCCAATGCTCTTTGATATTGAGGACAAAGGGCGGTTAGCCACTCATCGGAATGGGGACACTTACGCTAAAAAGTGGTAAAGAAAGCTGTAAAGAAAGCAGGAAAGAAAGCAGTAAAGGATAGCAGAAAATTACGAGTCCCGGCTCAAGCGAGTGGGCGGGAGAAGAAAGTAGTAAATGCGAATCCCGGCTCAATTGAGTTGGCGGGGGTAAATTTATCTCATACACGCACGCACTCTTCTGAAATGAAAACACACACACGCACTCTACATAAATGAAAACACGCACACGCACACAAAGTTTCCTACTTAAGTGAGTAGGAGAAAATGAAAGCAATAAAAAGACAAGTCCCACTCAAGAGAGTGGGCGGGGAATGAAAGCGGTGCGTCATTTAACTCTTAATGAGTAGGCGGAAATAAATGCATATGCAAAACACACGTACAAAAATTGAAAGAAAGCTGTAAAACTAACTCAAACACGCACGCACACTTGCAAAAATAAGAAAAAAAACAAAGTGCTCAGAAATTAAAACAACTGCATTTCTATCGCTAGAATGCGGTAGAATGCATAAAAAGACAAAATAAAAATTAACCGAGCGAAAAGTTTTGCAAATAAATGCAAAATGAAAATGCTCGAAAAATTAAAACAATTGCATTTCTACTGCTAAAATGCGGTAGAAATGCATAAAAAGAGAAAATAAAAATTGAACGGGTAAAAAGTTTTAAAAATAAAAAGCTAAAACGAAGTGAGCGAAAAATTTAAATAACGACATTTTCATTCTTATGTTTTTATAAAAGCTCCTAAAAAGTGAAAATAGAACTAAAAAAGACGAAAAGTTTTACAATCCTAAAAAGTCCTAAGTTAAAAAAATGGAAATCAACACTTTTTAAGAGGTTTTTATAAGGCTATAAGAATGAAAATAAAGCTAAAAATAGAAACCTAAACCTAAACAAGTGCGGAGAATAAAAACAAAATGGGCGGCGTAACGGCTAGAAATGCGGAAAATTTCCTAAGCAAAGCTAAGTTTTGAAAGTTTAAAAGATGAAAACAGAAAAAGATAAGATAAGATTGCTAAAGGGAGAGTTGTATAGATCCATTCCAAAGACATATAAAGAGAAGAAAAACACATTTTATTAACTAAAAGAACGAGTTACAAAGACACAAAAATAAAAGCTAAGGAGAGGGGGAGAAATTTCCCTTACATAGAATTTGGAATTCATCTGGACAGCATAACACCTTAGCAAAATGGACCAAAAAGTGGACAAGAAAAGCTTTCTGAAAACTTTTATTTATAGACAAAAATTCAGGTGTGACACGCCTTAGGTCACGGGCATGACAGGGGGCATGTAAGTCAAAGACGTGTTTGACTTGGCAACTTTGGCGAGCTGGCGAAATTCTAGAAGGTCAGGGAGTGACACGTGTCGGTCACGGGCGTGATAGGCTTCAGACATGGGCGTGCCGGGGGGCGTGACATGGACAACTGGCAGTTCTGATGTCAGTAGCATTGAGTGTTGAAAAACCATTGAGTGCCGACATCGACACGGGCGTGACAGGTCTTGGTCACGGGCGTGATAGGTCAAAAATTGACCTTTTCTGAAAAATTTAAGAAAACAAAAATAAATTAAGTTTGTATAAAATTTACAAAAAAAGAAGTATATTATTAAATAAAACAAACTAAAAAAGACAAAAAGAAACAAAAATGACTTAAATAAAATAAAAAATATTTGTATATTTACAACTCATCACAAGTTATACTATTTAGCAAAAGATTTTAATTACTCATAATTACTCTATTCACCCCCCCCCCTCCTCTAGAGTATATTTGATCTAACCCTCACTTTCAATTGGTATCGGAGGAGAGTACTTTTGGTTGTACAAGTTAACCCTTGAACCAAAGATCCTAAGTTAGATATCTTTATATTTTTATTAAATTCACATAGACAGCATGGCCCAGAACAAAGATTATGCAAGCACCAGACCTCCAGTTTGCAACCTGAACAAGTTTACCATCTGGAAGGCAAGAATAAAGTTATATATGAACTCCATTGATGAAGATATCTACAATTCCATTTTGACAGGTCCCTTGCAGCACTTACAACAGCAGCATCATCCAACACTAATGCAGTTCCACCACATGAGTGGACTGAGGCTCATAAGAAGGCTAAAATTGTAGGTTCCAAGGCAATGAACATATTAGCCCAAACAATGTTAGATGACATTTTCCAGAAGGTGGCTGAATGCACATCAGCCAAGGCTATTTGGGATTCCCTGAATCAAATGGTGGTTGGATCTGCTGATGAGAGAAAAGACAGAAGATCAAACCTCATATCCCAATATGAGAACTTCAAGAAGGAGGAAGCTGAAACAATAGCTTATATGTACAACATGTTAAGCTCAATCATCAATGATCTAAAGACCTTAGACAAGGACATCACCCTCATAGAGGTGAATGACAAAATTCTCATATGCTTCCCAAGCTCATGGGATTCAAGGATCTTGCCCATCAAGGAGGCTAGGAGCCTAAATGAGATTTCCACTGAATCTCTTTTAGGAAAGTTCAAGTCCTATGAACTGCTGATCAAGTCCAGGGAAACAGCTGAGCAAAGAACACCTCCACCAACAAGGAAGGAGCATAACCTTGTATTCAATGCTGCTGAGGATACTGAGACTCCAACCATAAATGAAGATCTGATGAGCTTGCTTGCTAAAAGATTCTACAAAATGGCAAGGAAAGACTTCAGGAGAAAGTCTTCCAGGCAGGATGATAAGCCAAGGTATGGTAAAACCCCTACTAAAGAAGTGGTTTGCTTTGGCTGCAGAAACCCTGGAAACTTCATCTCTGAGTGTCCAGAGAATTAGAAGAAGGAGAAGAGAAGAGAAAAGGACACAAGAAGATAGCACAGCAGCAGGCCTTCTTCCAGTAAATTTAAGAAGAAGGATAAAGGCTTTGTAGCTGAAAGCTGGAGTGAAACAGAAGATGAATCTTCATCTTCAAGTTCCAGTGAAGAAGAAGAGGAGGCAAAGGCAATGGAAGTTTGCCTCATGGCAATTGATGCCAACAGTAGCAGATCAGATACAGATGAATCTGATAATGAAGAAAGCCTATCAGCTAAAGATCAGGTATTAGCCTCTTATGATTTTGAATCTGATTAATTCAAATGTGAATTTAAAAATTTATGCTAAGATTTGATAAGCTCTGAGAAGGAAATCAAACTTCTCATATTAAAATTAAATGATTAAGATGAAATCATTTCTGAAAATACTAGCCTATCTAATGAACTAAATTCTGCAAATGAACAAATCATCTTTCTGAAATCTGAACTTAGCAAAGCTAAGATACTTGAAGAAACATTAAATAGCAGAAGTTTAAAACTGTTAGATATAACCAGTACATTAAATACTAGAACCAATAACTGTAGATTAGGGTTAGGAGCTTCATCCAGTGAACAAATTCTAATTCAGAAGAATCACCTGTCAAAACCAGTAAATTTTATATCTGATAAAGGCAAGAAAAACACTGATCAAGTCAATCAGGTTAATGAAGTCCTTAAACAAATTGAAACTAAGAACAAACTTAAAAAATAGAAGAATAAGAAAAGTAACAATGTTCAGCAGTTATCGTCGAACTCAGATCGACGTTACATGAACAGATCGTCGTCCTCAGAACGACTATTTTTGAATGCAAACTTCAGTAATAATCAATCTTTGAACTATGATCGACGATATCAGTATGGTTCGTCGACCAGAGATCGAGGATTTTTGTTCTCCAAGAATGAATACCTTCATTCTTCGAGCAGAGATCGAAGATCTCATCCAACATCATCGAGCTCAGGTCGACGATCCAACCAGAGATCGTCGATCCTAGACCTTAACAACAGAAACCTAAATTCTAAAAGTAATATTAATCCTTTTAGTCAATGGATAATTCCACAAAGAAGATATCATCCTAAAGGTTACAAAAATAGCCCTGAATGTTTTTAAATTTCTAGTTACAGTTTTATAAATCAACCAGGACCTAAGGTTACCAGGGTCAAGAACAACTAACTATTTTGTCTACAGATGAAGAGCTGCCCAGCTGTAAATCAAGTATGGTACCTAGACAGTGGTTGCTCCAAGCATATGACTGGGAAAAAGGAAAGTCTACTCAACTACAAGTCAAAGCATGGACTAAAGGTAATCTTTGGAGACTCAAAGAGTGGGCAATCTGAAGGCTATGGACAAATAAGGATTGGAGCAGTCACATTCAACAAGGTAACCTATGTAAGAGGACTCAAGCATAACCTCATCTCCATAAGTAAATTATGTGATGAAGGTTATCAGGTACACTTCAACTCAACTGCCTGTATTATTTCTAATAAAGAAAAACAAACTATTTTAATGAGGAATAGATAAGGAAACATATATATAGTTAATTTTCTATCTTCCAATTCATATATCTGCTTACTTAACATTATAAGTAATCAGAATGATTTATGGCATAAAAGACTAGGGCATGTTAATATGAAAAACATTGCTAGGCTATCTAAGGACAACCTTGTGAGAGGTTTACCCTCTGGCACCTACAAAAAGGAAGGCCTCTGCCGGGCTTGTCAACTAGGAAAGCAAATTAAATCTAGTTTTAAATCAGAAAATAAAAGTGATTCACCTAGGATATTGTACTTGCTACACATGGATCTCTTTGGACCCATAGCTGTACAAAGCCTGGGAGGGAAATCCTACACCTTAGTTATAGTGGATGACTTCTCAAGGTTCACTTGGGTATTCTTTTTGATATCTAAGTCAGATACCTTTAAGGTTCTTACAGATTTTTTCAAGACCATACAGATTGAGTACTCTACTCATGTTGCATTGATAAGAAGTGATCATGGTCTAGAGTTTGAGTCTCTTCTTATGCATGAGTTCTGTGAGAATGAAGGTATCAGACACTGCTTCTCATCACCTAGAACTCCCCAACAAAATGGGGTAGCTGAAAGGAAAAATAGGACACTAATTGAAGCTGCATGAACATTACTTGCAGATGCATACATGCCCTAATCCTTTTGGGAAGAGGTTGTACGCACAGCAAAATATGTACTGAATAGAAGTTTGATACATAAACTAAAGAATAGGACTCCCTATGAATTAATTAAAGGGAAGAAACCTAAAATCACTTATTTTAATGTATTTGGCTGTGTATGTTATATACATAATAATGATAAGAGATACATTAGAAAGTTTGAAGCTAAGGCTAAAGAGGGAGTTTTTCTAGGATATTCCCAAGTAAGCAAAGCTAAAGGGTATTTAATAAATCATCCCTAAAAATTGAGGAATCAGTTCATGTTACATTTGATGAAGCTAACATGTTTTACAAGGAGAAAAATATTTCTACCAATAGTACTTTGCAGGTATAAAATTTGTGTGAGAATTTGGATGATCTATACCTTACCCCAGAGGCTGAATCACATCCTCCTCCACAATCAGTAGCAGAAGCTAATAGTGATGAAGAAAATGTGGAAGCAGTTCAACTTCCTTCAATAGTTGATGTAATTCCACAAGAGGAATTAAATCCAATAACTGTTGCTGAACCAACTCCACCTAATGATCTTGTCGCACTTAGAGATCACCCTAGATCTCAAGTGATTGGAGACATAACAACAGGTGTATAGACAAGGCAACAACTCAACCAAGACTTGATGCATCCCTGTTTCCTCTCTCAAGTTGAACCTCAAACCATAAAGATGCTGAGCAAGATCCCCAATGGATCATTGCTATGTAAGAGGAACTCAACCAGTTTGAGAGATGTAGAGTTTGGGATTTGGTTCCAAGACCCCAAGACCACCCAGTTATTAGAGCCAAATGGGTATACAGAAACAAACTTGATGCCCAAGGTTGAATTGTGAGAAACAAGGCTAGGCTTGTTGCTCAAGGTTATAGGCAAGAAGAGGGAATAGACTATGACCAAACATTTGCACCAGTTGCAAGATTGGAAGCAATCAGAATATTTCTTTCCTATGCTGCCTACAAGAAGTTCAAAGCTTATCAGATGAATGTGAAGAGTGCCTTTTTGAATGGTCTGCTAAAGGAAGAGGTTTATGTTGAACAACCTCAAGGTTTCATCTCTCCAACTCATCCTTATCATGTTTTTAAATTGCATAAAGCCCTCTATGGTCTAAAGCAAGCTCCAAGAGCTTCGTATGAGACTTTAGCTAGCATTTTGATAGAGCATAAATTCATTAGAGGCATTATAGATATAACATTGTTCACTAGACGTCATAAGGATCAAACTTTGTTAGTACAAATATATGTGGATGACATTATATTTGGGTCTACTAATCCCAAATTATGCAAGAGGTTCTCTGACCTTATGCATTCAAAATTTGATATGAGTAGCATGGGTGAACTCTCCTACTTTCATATTCTCCAAGTGAAGCAGCTCCATGATGGCATCTTCATTTCTCAGGCTAAATATGCTAAAGAGCTTATTAATAAGTTTGGGATGGCTGATGCCTCAGCAAAGAAAACACCTATGGCTACAAATGCTGTAATAGACTCGGATATATATGGGAAACCTATTGATCAGAAATTATATAGGGGCATTGTTGGATCACTACTATATCTTACAGCTAGCAGACCTGATATCATGTTTGCCATATGCCTTTGTGCTAGGTTCCAGGTGAACCCTAAAGAATCTCATCTAATTTTTATAAAAAGGGTTTTAAGATATATAAAGGGTTGTCTTGTCTAGGTCTCTGGTATCCTACTGAGTCAGAGTTTTAATTAACTGGATACTCAGAT
This sequence comes from Platanthera zijinensis, assembly GCA_039513925.1. Classification (NCBI taxonomy): domain Eukaryota; kingdom Viridiplantae; phylum Streptophyta; class Magnoliopsida; order Asparagales; family Orchidaceae; genus Platanthera; species Platanthera zijinensis. The sequence goes on from CM077082.1 coordinate 86,426,572, forward strand.
GATGACTTTGCTGGATGTAGAGTGGACAAAAAGTGTACCTCAGGAACTTGCCAGTTCCTTGGTTTGAGATTAGTGTCCTGGTTTGGCAAGAAGCAATCATCTGTGTCCACATCAACTGCTGAAGCAGAATATATTGCAGCTGGCAATTGCTGTTCCCAGATGCCGTGGATTCAAAACAAACTCCTGGACAATGGGTTCAACTTAAATAATTCAACTCTACTATGTGATAACACAAGTGCTATTGCCATAGCACAAAATCTAGTCCATCATAGTAGGACTAAACATATAGACATTCAGCATCATTTTATTAGAGAGTGTGTAGACAAAAACAAAATTAAACTTGTCTATATCTACACTGATTTGCAAAAAGCTGACATATTCACCAAACCCTTGGATGAAAGAAATCACTTATTCTTTGTAAATCAGCTTGGAATGATTAATGGAGAAGACTTAGTTTATTTTCTGTCTGCACTCAAAGAACTCTTCAGATTTCATCGATTTGAGATCGACGAACTCCCTATTAGAAAAGTTAGTTTCGTCGACCTGAGATCGACGAACCTACTTCAGAAAAATTTCGTCGAACGGAGCTCGGCAAAATGTCTTCAACCCTTCAGACTGAGATCGACGAATTGTTTAACTATAAATTATTTCGTCGACCTCAGATCGAAGAACTATTTCTTTTAGTGGAATGGAGTTTGTTGTTTCATATTCCGGAAAACCTTATATTTAGGTTTTATTCGACCTCCATCCCATGCTTTAACTTCTCTTGCACTTGATCCTCGTTTTCTCTTGCAGGTACTTTCATGGAGATTCCCGCAGGAACTCTAGTGGCAATGAAGTTTTATACTAGATTCGATCTGGACTTCGAATATTTTCAGTACTCAGACCCCATCTTCCTGAATATTCTACAGTTACTTGAATACCAACAGTTGAAGACTCTACTCTCCACCCACATGAAGATATCAGGAATAGAGATCAGGGAATGGGTTTACACGGCTTCTACAGAGGAAAACACGATGTATGGAACAATCGCGGATACTATTATTTATCTTACCCCCGATGTGTTAACTGAAATTTTTTGATTGAAAAATTGTGATGAAGAATTAGATAAAAATTCAGAGGAATTTTATATGATGCTTAGCATGATGGGGTATTCGGGACAAACCCCCAATAAATTTCTCAAGAAATATTTGTCTGCAGAATACAAGTTTCTTGTCGACATTATGGGGAAGGTGCTGCTAGGGAAGTACACTGCACATGACTATATCACCAGGTATCAGTTCCTGGTCATGTGTGCCATAGTGAATAAAAGGACAGTGAACTGGGCGTAGATCTTATTTGATCTGATTAGAAAGAAGAACAACAAAAAGGAGGTTTGCTTTAGACGGATCCTAGGGATCTTCCTCAAGGAAAAGGCTGCTGAATCACTGGTCTCCCCGACCATATTCATAAATGCTAGCAAGAGACTCACTTGTGCTCTGTTTAGCTAGTGGGAGAGGACAATCACTAAGCCAACCAAGGCTCCTTCCTCTTCCACTAGAACTTCTGAAAGTACCAGGGCTGTACCAGCCAATCACCACTCCATTGAAGAGCTCCCTTCCACCCCTCCACCACCTCCAGCTACTCAGGTTCCATCCCAACAAGCAATATAACCAACCCCATCTTCTACTGCCATTACAGTCCCTACCTCTACACCTCCAGCATCCCAACTTCCTACCTCTCCAACACACATTCCCTCGAATACTCCATCCCCCCGGCCTGATATATATATACCCTCACCACCCCAATCTCCTCTTCCACATCATCTTATTGATATCCCCATATCAACCTCTCATCCCTCCCATCCTTCAACCTCCTCTCATCCCCACTACACACTCACTCTCCTCAAAATGAATTTCCCCTACCACTCAAATCCCACCACCACCTCCACCTCTAACTCCCCCAGCACCTACCATATCCACTCAACCAACCACTACCACAACATCTACCTCTCCACAGTTGGATCCATCCCTTGTCTCCCCACTCATTACCCTCCTCACACCCCTCCTGAAAACACTCATAGCAGAGGCCATCTCTCCTCTTGCTGCCTCCATCTCTTCTCTTGTTGCTCAAATTACTGCTTTATCTACTACTCCCTCTTTAATTAGGGGTCTGGCTTTAGTTCCTTCTGAAACCAGGCAGGGGGAGATACTTGATGAAGAAGTTGCACCAGTTGTAACAGAAGATGTAACACCAGCAGAATCAGATGATAAGGATATGGACACAGGAGTTATAACAGAAGATGTAACAACAGAAGAAGAAACAGCAGAAGTACAAGAAGAATTTTGGAACAAGATGTACCAATAGACAACACAAAGCCATCTATGGACATAATCCCATATACCACACCCATTTGGTTCAAGGCCACCTTTGCAGCTCCTGAGCCTCTTCCCAGAGTTGCATCCCCCACCATCTCATCCCCTATAGCACCAGTGTATATTATGGATGATTCTCCAATGCCTGACCTAGATGCATTGGTCATGGCTGATATTGAGGAAGAAAATAAATTAGCTCCTCAAAGTACTGATGTACTCAATTCTCCAGTTTCCCCTAGTTCCTTCAAAGATAGAAAAGACAACAACTTCTGATAACACATTGAGAGAGATTGATGCCATGTATGACAATTCTCAGCCTTCTTATGATGATGATTCTGATGAGGACCCTAAGAAGAAGAAAGTTTCAAAGAAAAGGAAAGCTTCTCCACCTCCTGCCCCAAAACCCAATCCAGTAAATGACATACTGTATTACATTCTACAGAACATAACTCCATATAAGGGTATGCCAGCTTGGATGTGGCTGTCTAAAAATGAATAAAAGGTAAGGAAGAAGAGAAGAAGATATTCTCCTCCCCCACAAAAATTTAAGAGAGATCCTCCTCCTCCTCCTCCTGCTGCTGCTGGTGCCTCAGAAACCACTTCTCAAGGGAAAGATGGACCTTCCAAGTCTACATCCTTCACTAGAACATATCAAAGATAGGAAAGGCCATCTAGACATCATTCTCAAGGAAGCAGTCAGCAAAGGAATGTCAGCTCTACGAGCAAAAATAGGAGGTTTTATATAAGAAACAAGAGTTCTCACCTCCCAGACATCAAGCTCAACAAAGAAGGCACACAGAATCCCACAAGCCTAAAAGAAAATATAGTGAGACTGCTCCTCCAATGTCTCTATATACTCAGAGTGATGAAACCCCAAAAGTAACAAATTTCCAAGCACAGTCCACTTAATTCAATCTTGTTACCCTGCTTCCCCCACAAGATGATCAATTATCTATTAGTTAGGATATTGATCCCAACTTTAGGATGACTAGGCTCCAAGAGTTGATTGGTCTGTCACAAATAAAGAAGGCCAGAGAAGAGGGTTAAGATCCAACAAAGTTCACAACTATGTCTTCATACAAAAAAAAAGAGCTGGATAAACTTCAAGTGAGCAAGAAAGTGTTTGTTCCTGCAGAGTACATGGTTATACACCCAGAGGCTGTAGTACCCAGAACCTCCACCCTGACAGTGATTGGAGCAACATATATGTACATATAAAAGAAAGAAGCTGTTAATCCTGACAAGGAAATCATCTTTACTCATCCTGGAGATAAGAGTAAAGGAGGAGAGAAATAGAAGAAATAGAGCCTGAACTCCTATATGTATGGTATACTTTTGAAAAATAGTTTTCTATGATACAAAGCTAACTGTGTGAATATATCTGCTGCATATATATTATTTCTTTCTCTGCCAGATATATATTTACTTGCTTTGTACATTTCTTTTTATCATTGAGTCTGTAATTAGTGACCTCAACCAAATAGGGGGAGATTGTTGCATCCCTAGTTGGATTTGGGCTAGGTTCACTAAGTCAGGAAATGACCCAAAATGTATTGCCAGGGTCATGGATGTGTCCTAGAGTCTAGGTCTAGTCCTTAGAGTCAAAAATGCCAGGGACCAGCCTCCAACACTGCCAGAGACTCAAGACTTAGAGAAAATTTAAGACTTAGAAAAAGAGCTCTATGTTCGTCGATCTCAGGTCGACGAAAGTCGTGCTCAGCTCGACGAACTCAGAAACAATTCTCTGAGCTGAGCTCGACGAACTATGGTCTCAGATCGACGAACTCTGGACAAAGTGACAACAGTTCTAAGTCGAACTTCGATTGGAAAACATAGAACATCAGCTAGACGAACTCAGTTCTCTGATCCCAGATCGACTAATCATATGTTTCAACACTCAACACTAGTGATGATTCAACACTCAACGCCAGAGAACATCACACTCAATGCCAGAATGTTGATTCTACACTCAACGCCAGAGAACATCACACTCAATGCCAAAATGATGTTTCAACACTCAGCACCAGAAAATAGTCTAAGTCCTGAATCAAAACTCAGGTCGACAATCTTGGACCTCAGCTAGACGAACTCAGTTCTCAGGTCTCAAGTCGATGATCTTGGACATCTAATCGATAATCTTGGTGCACAGAATAGGAAAGCTGTCAAGAGGAAGTCAGCCATTCTGAGGTCGACGAACTTGGACCTCAGCTCGATGAACTATGGACTCAGGTCGACGAATCCAGACTTGGTAGTTTCCCTTTTCTATTCCTATTATACTACAATGATTCCTGAGTGATTAATGCTCTAATATTCTTTGAATATTACCGTTAGACAAGTGCATTAATTATGGTGTTCATCAGGATTATTGCCTGCCGTTTTCCAAAGGGACAGTTGAGGTAATCAATCAATGCAAAATATTCTCTGGCCGTCAGCATTGAATGCAGAAAGAATTTCAAAATTCAAATAGACATTTATATCAAAAATATAAAAATATAGATTCCTTTACTTGTCTGCAACATATAGCAGACGACACACAACTTATACGAAGATAAAGAAAACCAGTCAATAATAGTAGAAGACCATCGTCTCACAACAAGGATTCTATCTACTCTCGCTCTCTCTTGACAACAAAGCACTAGAAAAAAGATCTGCTAGACCAGAAGAAGAATAGAATTCAGAAAAAGAAGAACAATCATTTAAATCAAGAGTCTTCTTCTTCTGTCATCCTCTCAGGAAATTTCAAAGGACAATAACTACTGCATCTGTCAAAGAGTTCCTGAAGTTCTTCTGGTTGAAGTTGAAAGCTTGAAGGCCTATCACCCTGAAGCAAAGTTCCTTTCACCCTGAACAAATTTAGTATTTCAGGGGGAGCTTTTGCCACCATAAAATCCACAGAGTCTTCTCAGTTGAATACTTGAGAAAGAGAAGACATCATCACTCTCTTACCCCTCTGTAAAAAGGGTTCTCTTCTCCCTTCAAAAGTGATTCCTGTTTGCAAGTCTCCTAACCAAAAGACTTGTGGTTTTGTTTTTGAGCACCTTACCAAAAGCTCATTAATGGCAGTCACCAGAACAAAAACCTGAGTAGATTCCTACCAGGGTGGTAGAAAAGTGGATGTACCGAGGTTGGGGAACCACTATAAAATTCTTGTGTTGTCTGGTTTCCTTTTTCTTTTGTTCTTGCTATGCCTGTGCTAGTTAGGATTCTCTTATTTTCATTAGTTTTATCTGCTGTGCTGTGATATAACATCTGAGTTTAGAAACAAGTTATACTATTCAACAAAAGATTTTAATTACTCACAATTGCTCTATTCACACCCCCCTCTAGAGTATAGTAGATCTAACCCTCACTTTCAGAGCACATTCAATTTCCAACCAGTCGATTCGCCTGTCGGCCGCTTGCTTATCTTGTTCCATCTCGCGGATAATGCGCATATTCTTCCCTAACATCTCGGCTATCCTACGCTTCATCTCCACCGTGTCCATGGGGTCACCCAGGTAGTCTTCAATAACGTCCAGGTGAGGAGGAGGCGATATGACGAGCTGCCCAGGAAATTCCTCGGCGGGCAAGTTGATCTGGGTGTCTGCGGAAGGATCCAAGCAGCAGAGTAAGAGGGGTTCTCACAGGAAGGCGTGGAAGGGACGAGCGAGACAGAGGAGCGAGAGGAAAGGTCTAATTTACTCACCTGTATTGCGAGAAGTTCCGACGATATGGGAACGATCATCATTCTTCATACTCAGAGGGGTAGATGGTTGAGGCGAGTCAGAGTCTTGGTGGTTGGATGACGGTATTATTAAACGGCTTTATCAGTTGGTGAGGAGGTGCGAGATCTCCCTGATGAAGCATGAAACGAATAAATGTTATAAGTAAAGAAAAGATAACATAGGGGAAAGAGCAAAAAGTAACCTCTCTCTCTCTTGGAGACGGGGGAGGAGGGGTTTGGATTTCCAAAGAGGCAAGATTGGGCTCCTCGGTCGAGAAGGAGGGGCTGGTGGTCTTTACTTTCTTCAGGTCGTACGACGATGCTAGGGGGAAAGGGTGTGAACAAAAGCCGGGACCAGAGCGGCCCTGTTGGCCTTATTTCGATTGCGCACCACCGTGAGGCGTTCACGGAAACTCTGGCTATGAGAAATGACTACGATGGAATAAGGGAAGGAAGAGGTGCGAAAGGGGTGCACTCTCTACATAGGGTAGGTACCATATATTTATAGGCTCCTGTAGAGGGCCCCGCAAAAGATTCTCATAAATGCACTTTAATGACGCGAGCCTCGGTTGGACTTTCTTTCTGAGCTTGGGGCAACCTCGAAAAGAGCGGGAATTGTGTACAACCTCGGGCTCGCGAGTGTCGAAGGCTGTAAGAAAAGAGGGAAGAAGGCGGACGGACCTATGGTGAGAGCCAATATGCTAGGAGAGAGGGCCTGGGAAGAAGGCCACTCGCGATGAAAGTGGGATCTAGAGACAGGACCACTCGCGAGGCGAGGGCCTAGTCGCAGGGCGAGAAGGAATTGGCGAGAAGGGTTACTCGCAAGGCAGGATGAGGCAGGAGAAGGTGGAGCTCTTGCCCACGAAATGTCGCTCTCGTCGAGCGCCGACTCGGTGATGTGCCTAGCACTGGTTCGACGGTTAATCAAGTGCCGGTCTAGTGGGAAGACGATTTTTTACCTTTTTATCCCCAAGTGATTTTACATTTTTTACCTTGGTGGTCTGCATATAGCCCTTCAGAACAGCGGAGTTTGGCTGTTGGCAGACCCAACCCAGGGTTTTTTTGTAATTTTAGGACGGTTCAGTTTAGTTATTGGAAGATCAAACTCAGAGGCTTATTAATAGACCGATAAGGTGCCTGGAAGAAGGTTGTTGTGGACCTCTTCTTATTTATCCACTAAGGCACCTAGCTAAGCACTGGATAGGGAGGGGAAGAGTCTTTAGTTCTTTAGGGTCAGAGGCGGGACCTCCGAGTTGAAGCCCACAGTCTCTTTCTAGTCTTTGAGACTCTTGTCTTGGGGGGAATTCATGAAGAGTAGGTGTAAGCTGCAACCTTAGATCTGAACTCTAGGAGAAGTAAAGTTTCTGGCTTCAAAAACTCCAACTTTTTCTATAGAATAACAAAAGCTTATGTATGAGGGTATTTCATAAGTTATAAATATTCATATTTTTAGGTAGTTTAGTTATGTAGTTTTCGTTTATTTTCATTATTTTTAGTCATTTTTCTTTAATAAAATGCTCCTTTTTTGTATATATCTTCTAACTTAGTTTAAATTTGTTTTCTAAAATTTTTCAGGAAAAAGTCAAAAAAATCAAAGTACACGCCCGTGTACTTCATGTCACACCCGTGCCTGGGCAGGAAACAAAACTATCGTCGAGCAGCACTCGACAAAAATGTTCCCAGCGATCCGCGCTCGATGAATTTCCCATTCAACACTTGACGAATACAATCCATGTATTCCCCGTTCGACGACCAGAGCTTGACGAATCCCTGTATTCTTCGTTCATCAACCAGAGCTCGATGAATCCATGCCAGCTCGATGAATTTTGCCAGACTCAGCGCTCGACGAAATGCAGCCAGCGCTCGACGAATTTATGTTAATCCCAACGCTCGACGAAATGCTCCAAGCGCTCGGTGAAAATTCTCCCAATGCCAGTTCGCCATTTGTTGAGCAGCGCTCGACGAATTTCCCTGCGCTTGACGAATTTCCCCAGCCCCTGCACTTGACGCTTCCAGAACCACTCAACGCCTTAACAAGATAAAGCCCGCTCCCGCTGCTTCTAGAACCTAGCAAGTGATCAACTTTTGGGCTTCCCCTGCACTCCAGAGTGCCACCTCCTGTTATTTTTTTCCTTATAAATAGATCTTCTCTGTAAGATCAAATTTTCACCTTTTTGGAACCATTTTGCTATTTGGTGGGCTGCTTAGGTATTTTCCATGCTTTGTAAGGAGAACTTTCTCTCTCCCTCTCTTAGTTTGTTTTAGCTTTTTGTAACTCATTTTCGTCTTTATTAAATGTGTAGATTTTTTCTCCTTATGATTATTTTGGAATGCATCTGAGTGCCCCTTTTTAAGTGATCTTTTGTCTTTGTTTTTCTATATTTTTCTATGTGTGTGTGTATGAAATTAATTTTATGTTTTTATGTTTTCATAATTTTGTTTTGCTTAGTTTTTGTTCTACGATTTCTTATAAATTGTTAACTGTAATGATAATTTTTTATTTCTTTTGTCCCTTAGGTAGGTTTAGGTTTAGCTTTTTAGTGATTTTTATTTCATTTCTATGAGTTTATAAAGGTGTTTTAAAAGTGGTTTTGATTTTTCTTTAACATAGGTTTTTAGGATGTAAAACTTTTTGTTCCTTTTTAGGTTTATTTCCACTTTTAAACTCTTTTATAAAGTAAAAAAAAGGATTTTGTAATCGATTTTATTTTTGTAAAACTTTGATTTTTGTCTTTAATTCTCAGAACTTTTGCTCCTTTAATTTTTATTTTGTCTTTTTATGCATTTTTATCATATTCTAGGAGTAGATTTGTTATTATTTTAATTTTTCGAGCACTTGACTTTACTCTTTTTTTGAGTGCGTGCGTTTAGGAGTTGATTTTATTGCTTTATTTTCCGCTTTCTTCAATTCTAGTAGAGTGCGTGCGTGTATGAGATAGAAAGTTTACTGCTTTCATTTCCCGCATACTTGTTTGAGAAGGACTCACATTTTATCGCTTTCATTTGTTGCCTTCTCATTTCAGTAGGACTTGCATTTTACTGCTTTCTTTACTGCTTTAATTTCCCGCCTACTAGTTTGAGTAGGACTCGCAATATTCTGCTTTAATTTCCTGCCTACTCGTTTGAGTACGACTCCACTTTCAATTATGCAATTTCTTTTCTTAAGCCATCGCCATTGCGATGAGTGGCAAGTCGCTCTTACCCCTCAGTATCGAAGAACATTGGGATAGATAAAATTACTTTAAATAATTAAAGATTTGCTTTTTCTCGTTAATTAAAGCACTTAAGGTTTGCCTCGGATCTAAGACGCGTAGGACCACATATCGATGTATGGGCTCTATTTTCGTTGTCCATACCCTAGCTAGCCGAGAGGCCGTGTGTATGGACCGATCACCCTTGGGTAAAGAGAATTGCGTGCATAACCTCGAGATAGGAGAAGCGTAATTCTCCCGGATTGGGTTCCCCACCCTATAACGGGGTTCTTAGCATAATGCGGGCATTAAGAGGAATCCTTCGTCGAACGAGAGTTCAGTCGAATAGTCTGAATGTTCAGGTGAGCGATATTCCTAAAGCTAGGTGAGCTCATTCTTTTGAAACCTCCATGGCCAAGTCGCCTTCTAATTAATTTGAGAATTTTGATTCTAGTTATTAAAAGTTATTTTTGTTCTAATCGATTCGACACCAATGCGCTATTTCTTCATCGACTTTTTTGCTTTTATTTTATGCTTATTTTTACCCGAGCTAGTAAATTATATAACACGACAAGTTATTTTAGGTAAAATAATAGTCCCTTAAGGGAAAAGTAGAAATAATCAACTCGTCCCCGAGAACAATACAACCCCGATATTCCGCACCGGAATATCCTGTACTACACGTGATAGGTGCACTTGCCTCCTTTCATTAAAACTCAGTTTCAACTTTATATCAAATAAATCTGCGCGCCCCGCTATTCAAACTAAATAAACTGCAAACCAAAATAATCCAACCCTCGGGGCGCCGCGAGTTTGAATCATAAAATAATCTTGATTCGGGAAGCATCGTGTGCATTGAATGGACTCGACAAAGCGTTGAGTGATCTCGACGCCATCCGACGAAGCGTCGAGTAATACTCGACCAATATGACGCTTTGACATAGAAAAATACTGGACTCAACGAGGCGTTGAATGATCTCGATGTCATCCGATAAAGTGTCCTGTGATAGTTGATGAATACGATGCTTTAACTTAGAAAAATACTAGAATCAACTATGCATTGAGTGATCATGACAAATTTTGACGATTCGTCGAGTGTTAATAGGTATATATGACAAATTTAACTTGGGAGATTTTTTGGCCCTGTCTTTGTTTGCCTATTCATATGTATGGGCTAACCCGGGTTTCAGGGTGTGTGCTGGAAGGCTCCTTTGGACCAGTCTTCTCAAACAAGACCTATTTAAAGTAATAATTGGTAGTGCAATGCGGAGTCGACACGTGGCAGCATGACTTAAACCCTAAAATTTCTTATAAAAAGGAAGAAACAAGAAACCCTAGTTGTCACTTCGTTCTTTGCTGTGCCATTACTTGTCGAAATTGACAGAGGAAGAGAAGTCGCTAGAGTCGGATTTTTTGGAGGAAGAGCTCTCCCTCTCCGTGAAGAATGATGCCACCAAGGAGGATAACACGGTCTATGGCCGAAATTGAGGCGAGCTTCCTACCCTCCCTTGGTGCTAAATCTTTAGTAATAATGTAGGAGAGATGTCGACTCAAAAGAGTTGGACTTGTGCGAGATGAAGATCTCTTAGGAAGATACCATGCTAGGACCTCGTCCTATAAATTAGTTATCTTCAACCTCTCCTCTCTTCATTATGAAGATGGTGGACTTGGTTTCGTGAAGATGGATGGTCTTTTGAGGGTGAATAAGGGAGGAGGAAGTGTTGTATGTGGTTTGAACAAATGGATAATGGAAGAAGACGAACCGATGTCACTCATTTTGCTTTAAGATGCCTGCAGAAATCTGTTTTCTGCGCGCAATGACTTTGAGTCCATGTTTGGGTATGATACGTCCAGATCTAGGTATTAAGATGAACACGAAAGTTGTAGTCCTCAAAAATACCTTTTGAACGGATGATTATATGTTTTCATAAGAGGTTTATAGATCCAGGAATGTCTAGTCGATGTTGCTGCATGGTAACAACTTATGTGCAGGATGCTTTTGGGTTAGTGTATAATCGGGTTTGGACTAGGAAGGAGAAATGTAGAAAGGTGATGTTGAGGTTTGGATGAGCCTTGTTATATATAGCCAGGATAAACAAATGGTTTGGAGGAATTTATTAAATAAATGGTTTTGTGAAATTACTGAAATACGGTAAGGACTCGCGCGATTATAATCCGATGAATGATACATGTTTTAAAAGAAGGTGTGGTGCCTGATAATTGAATGTGTAATTTATACTTACAATATCATGCTTGATGGATACATGGAGAGTTAATATATTGTTGAGATAAATACATGAAAGCATAATTGTTTCTGAATGCGTGATTATAAGGAAGGAATCACATGAGGTAAATCTCATGGACATGAAAAATGTTGAATCATGATCTCAAGTGTTTGATGGGATAATTTGTATAGTCCATTGCTTAGAGTGTGTCTCCCTATGGGAAGCAATGTTGGATTGGTATATAGTTCAATGTGTCTTGCAACTTGTATTGATGTTGAACCCTTGAGTGCTTGGGAGCACTGTAATGTGAAAGGGTGGAAGTGCGCGAGTATTTGATCGCACTAGATTGGTAATGATGATAAGGGACTCAGTGTGGAGCCCTTGAGTGTTGTTGAGCATTGGATTTGTAATGATGAATAGGGACTTTGATGGAGCCCTTGGATGTTTATGGTAAGGCCATGTGAATTTGCATGCGGTGTGAGTGACACGATGTGTCATAATCCTAGGTTAAGGATAGTGTGGAAGATCTATGTGCTCGCCAGTCATCAGAGCGATGGGAGATGATAGATACTCTTTGGAGGGTTGGGCTTGGTCCTCAGAGCTTATTCTCGGGGGACCTTCCTGGCCAAGTGGATGGTTGGGCTTGGTCCTGTGGTGATACGCTCCCATAGGCTCCTTCTATGCCACACGATATGCCAGTTTAGGTTGTGTTTTTGGTGCACATCTACCCAAGACCCCTCTGAGCCGCAATACGCATGGAGCTCCACTGTTGTGTTCTTAGCATTGAGGCGTACGGAGGCCTAGGACAGGTAGTGGGGAGACTAGCATAGTAGTGGAAAGCCTGTTTCACTATCACCGTCTGGCCACGACGGATGACGCCTGAGAGGTTAGCTACCTTCTCGAAAACTGGGAACTAAAAGTCTGTGTCGACATAGCAGTGTGCGTGTGTGAGCATGGGTGAGTAATCATATTGCATTCATATCATTGCATTGGACCGCATAGATCCTTATCATATCAGTTTGTATGGACACTCTTATATGATGAGTTACTTTACTGTTAAGCCGATCCATAACTTCTAAATCTATATGAGAATTTTAATAAGTTAAGTTTCTTTCCCGTTCTAGATCTGTATACTTTAATGGATGGATATTGTTTGTGTAGAACTGCTAGAGTAGAATGTTGATAATGATGTTATATAATGCTGATATTACCACTCATGATATGTAGTGATATACCACCTGCCTGTTATTACTACTTATATATATTGTACCAACTTCTTTTCTCTGTCCGGTGCATAAGAGTCGCCGGGGGAGCGGATGTGATAGCCACTTAGTCTTTATGACTAACAGTTGCTACGTCTTCCATTTTATGAGTAAACCCCGCGGATAGAAAAACAATTGATCGTGTAGGAGGACAGCTATGCCAAGATGACAGGGCCTAATATCACGTTACCATCGCTGCTGCCAGTTATGAATGTGAGTTTTTGGAGAGACTCATATTATAACCCCTTTGGGAAATTATTGTGTAATCTTATATTATAGAAGCTGATGTTGCTTCTTATTATTATTACACTTGTTGGACTTATATACTTGTTCATGGATTTATATATATATATATATATTCTTTATGTTGGGTTTACATGGATGATATTGGTTTTAGCCGGCAGGATAGACGTCTTATAGTATCAAGCAACCTGTGTATTGGCGTTACCGAAAGGTGGCTGTTCTGGGAATAAGACTCGCCTCGGTCGTGTCTTTTGTTCCGAGGGGTGGAGTGGCAGTTCTTACACCCTGCCCGAGACTTTCTATATTTTTGGACTTGATCGTATATATACAGGGGCAGAACTATTCATAGGCACACCTGGGCTCCTGCCCGAGTTCAATTTTCATGGAGAAAAATCTGGGTTTTTTTTCATATAAAAAATTGCAAATTTTAATAATTGATTTCTCTTCAACCGCTCAACGAAATTCATATCTTATAGCAGCGTTGGACTCGTATCAAAAATTTTCATAAGATAGACCTTCAATAAAATGTTTTTAGGTAGAATTGGCAAGACTACAAATTTTACAAAATTAAAATTCTATAGCTATTTGCCAAAAATAAATTAATTAGATCAAATATAATTACAGTCATCAGACTAATGAAAACTAGTCAAACATTTTAAAAAAAAATGTTCCCAATCAATTTTTGTTAAAAGTGATATTTTAAAAAATATTGACAAGTTTTATAAGGTGTTTTCTCATATTTTTACAAATAAGATAGCTTAAAGAGTGATGTAATGGAACCTGTGTTTGGTATTGAAAGTTACGATATGTAATATTGATGGAGTCACCATTACTGTATAGGAATTTCGGGTTGTGGGTAGCCAGAATTCCCATAATCCCTGCCTTTTAAGTAGGGAGTTATGGAAATAACCACTATACACACGATCCATGCCTTAATTGCCACGTGCACGATCCCAACCACCGTGCGCATGATCCCGACCACCGCGCCAACTACCCGTAGTTGGCTACACTGTCCATCTGATGCCTTATCACTTGCCTCCACTTGCTGCCCAACATGTGTGCGGCTTCCTCTTCGATGCACACCGCAAGGCTGGCCGTCGCTTGGTCACCTAGTGTGCGGGTGTCCTTGTCCTCGGTTCGACCAACCTTTACTAGACTTGCTTCCGCTTGACTACCCAACGCAAAGGATACCTCGGCATATCCGACCTTTGCAAGGCTGTCTGACTATTGGCCTCCCGGCACACGAGCAGCCTTAGTACGGCCAGCACCTGGTAGGCCTACTACTGTTTAGCCTCTAAGGGCACGAGTGTCCATAGCCCATCCGACTTCTATGAGTCCAGCCGCAACTTGGTATCCTAGAGGACGCCTAGTTGCCCTCCGCTAAGCCATCAACCGTCCCCCACTCCCCCTGATTGACCTACCACCGTAAGGAGTTCATCGTCGACCACCCCCAATATTAAGCTCTCTCTTATTGTCTGATCATACCAACGCACTCTCCACCGTCTAATGCCCGGGCAACCACCTGCATATCCACTGACGTAACAACCCGTTATAGAGGGTGTAAATATCCATAATGTCGTCGGTAGGCCCATAAATAATTATTTAAAGGATACGCATGGCGAACTATATTAAATTGTGCTGTAGTTAGTGCATATGGTTGTTAAGGTCTGTGGATAAAACATAACTACCATAAACACCCCTGGGGCTTATAAATAGGACCCCAGGTCTCCTTTCATTATCACTTTTTTCTCTCCATGACTTCTACCCCTATGTTCTTAGGAGTTCTACTGGGAACCCTCTGATCTTTGAAGCCACTCTTTAATATCTTCAAGAACTTTGTAGATCACATGAAGGCCTTCAAACTCCCACTGCCATCTTCAACTATCTATGTGCATTTCGCTTTGCGTGTGCCCCTTCCTCCATAGTGAACAACCTGTGCCTAACATACTCAGCATTATGTATCCGCTAGTCTACTACATGCCCACATCACTCTAGAAACCGAACGTCTGCAGTGGCCTGCCAAATCTTCGAAGTGCATATTATAATGCACAAAATTTCCTTAAAACAATAAGAATTTGGTCACTGGTAGTTATCGCCAGGCAGTAGAGCTAGCGGTGGTAGTATCTGCTTATTTAAAAGACCAGCATCTCTAGAAGGTACCGCTCGGTGGTAGTGAGATACCACGCAGCGATATACAATAAATTAATTCGACTATTATCTCTAGACAATACCTCCCGATTGTAGGGGTAATGTTTGCGGTAGTGGGCCATGTGTTAGATAAGGTTGAGGTGGTCTTTGAGTGGCAGAACGGTATCGATTGGACCAAACGGCCACTGCCTAAGCTACTATATGGTGGTAACATGTTACCACGCGACGGTAGCTTTATGATAAAATCTTGAGATGAGAATTCTTTCTCATGTTTCTCTTTCTCTTTATCTCTTGGATCTTGAGATGAAAGAAGGAGAAGGATAAGCGAGCAAGGGCAAGATAGATCCATCCCTGAAGGCAAGCTGTGAAGGCATTTTTATGGTAAGATTCGCGAGTCAAAGCTAGATCTACGGAGAGGAGGATGTTTTGACTGTTTCCATCTAGATTAGCTGTGACTTCATGGCTCCTTAGCTATCGACAAGGGTAACGATCTTTCTTCTATGATATGTGAAGTCCTTATTTAGTCTTGTATTGGAAACCCTCACCAACTGGTGGAGAACAAGGAGTTTCCAACGGGTTGGTCAATGATATCCCCGGTAATAAACTTGCATATAGAATTCAGAATCGAAGTATAGAATAAGCATGCTGTGAGAAGCCCATCTAGACAAGTTGGCCTGAATTGATGATGGCTATTAGATCAGATGGCCAACCTTAGAGGGGGGGGGGGTGAATAAGGTCTTAAAATTAATTGAAGATTTAAAAATGATTTTCACCAAGGAAAACAGGTTCTGGATGCTATTGGGGGCGCTAGCTTGCTAACGTGCGGCCGTAGATCTCAGAACTCGTTTTCTCTGTAAAAGTTCACCTTTCAGAGGCTCACGCACCCTTTAGAGATCTACCAACATATAACCACAAAATAACAACAAGAATAAGGAACGAACAATAATTTTATTCAAAAGTAATGAAAGTGGTTTACACTTAAACACAACAAGATCTCCATGACGCCGGAGATCGGAGGCAGTGAAATACAAACTCTTTTTTGTTATCTATATCGGCCCACAATTGGGACCGGTTGGCTCTCTCCCTCTCCATTATCAAAAAGATCTCTGAGTCGTCTCTTCACCTTCCTTTCAAGAAGTGTCTTAGATCCCCACTATATCCCCCGATCTAAACGTCCCTTCCCTAGGATGATTTCTCACAAAACCCTTTCCTGGATTCTGATGACCTTCAGCAATCGATTGTCCTCACCCACAAACAATTAGAAAGTGAAAATACAATTAGAGAGTAAAGAAGATTTAAAGTGATTCTCCCTCAAGTCGATTCATCCATTGAGTGGTGCATGACCAGTGCTAAGGATCTTCATTCTATTTCACCCGATCAACTCCTCTTGATCATTGTAGCTCTTTGCTTGTCGGAGATGTTCATTCCTGAATAGGAGAGAGGCGGCATTCACTTCCTTCTATGGATACAATGGAATGTTGCTCTGAGACGGCACACGAACCCTAGAATCAGAATATCTCTCTCTCTATCTCCACAAAAAGAGGCACACTATTATACGTCTTGAAAAAGTATACTACCACTAGCAGTAGAGATAGCTCTCGACAGTAGGTCAATGCAGGTGAATGTGATGTTGGGATTTACTATACGACATTCAAATGTGCGCAGCAGAATAGGGAACAAGAAAACCCAAAAAATTATGTATCTTGTGATGAATATTGATCAAGAAGTAAAATAGTTGTTAATACTATTATACCTTTGCAGGATTGAGTCACTACTCAACTAAGGTGCTCAGAAGAACTTTGACGAACACTAGCAACTGAAGTTCCAAGCATAGAATTGTGTCCATGCCTCAATGGATGTCCACATGAGAACAGAGATCCCTAGAGTCTTGTCACACAAGATCTAGGTTGGAAGAAGGTATGACCTCAATGTTTCCATAGTTTGCAAAGAACCGTTAAAGGAGAAGCGACAACGTTGAAGATGAAGCCCGAGGAAACACTTTCCGATGGAGGGATCGGTGGTCGGCGGCGTGGTGCAGTGACAGTGACTCCATCGATGCGAAATAGTTTCTTCGGGAGAAGTCGACCCAACTCTCTTCAATCTCGAACAATTAGGTCAAGGAAAAGAGCCCACTCAATCAATTTACTATTTATATCATATATATACAGAATACTGAAAAATCTGATACCCGCAGACCATGCCGAACTGGGACTGAAAGGATCAAACCAGAGGTAAATAGAATTCATCGAGATAATACGTCGATATCCGATGAATCAAAAATCCATTTATCAAAATAACATGTAAATATCCGACGAATCCAGACAACAAACCGACCAACCTTCAAGGCGAAATTAGACGAATAAAAGACTAATTTGTCGAAATTGTCAACGCGATACTCGACGAATCCAAGACAAATTCGTTGAGTTGTCATGATGATATTCAAAGAATTCAAACCTATTCGTTGAAACCCCAAGACTAAACTCGACGAATTACCCCTTGGAACTTCCGATCACTTACCTGATGACCCACATTCACAACATAAGTCCAGGAATGAAAACCTTCAAATCCAAAATGTCATAGGCTTGGTCCTTCACGCATATCACATATGAGTAAGGCAAAAACAAACATTTCCAAAATCTCCAAAGCTCTTATGCGCGACCCCATAGGCTAACATTGCGTTGGCAGTGAGACTATATGTTTGACTACTTCCAGATCACCATGATAACACCAATAGTCTCCCACTTGATCTTGAAAATTTCAAAAAAAAAGTTTCACAAACAATGAGCGGCATCTAAAAATGCATCATTTCCCAAAACAATAAGAGTTTAAAACTCAATAAGCCATTGTGACCAATGTATCAGTGTTGTGTTGTCCCTTTGTCCCTTATATTTGGATATAATTAGAGGTATATACCGTGTCACCCTCATAATTATTCAACACATATTTCTTGATCTAGAATGGACATCCAAATTGGTGAGATCAATATCATATATTGACTCAACCAAGCTTGACCATGCATTTCTTAGTCCCATTCCATCAAGGGGCCCATGGATGCAACTCTTGTCATATAGGAGGATAAATCATATTTTTATCCACACATAAACACCCAAATGGCTTATAACGTACCCAATAAACACCTTTATCATCAACCTTTCTCAGGGAAGACTTTGGATGACATCAAAGAATGCTCTTCCTCACTTGACGAATACTGTGACTTCAGGTCAAAGATCCACAAACACCATTACTACTTGATACCTACTTGTGACACGTTCATATAATAATCGACAAAGTATTCTTACGGTGGGTCTGTACAGTACAACTTGTTCACTAATAAGCACCCATGTGCTGACTTGATATCACAATATCATGACCTATGAGAACCAACCATTAATCAACGCACATGCTAGTCTTGATGTATCATCATCTCCCTTGGTTTCTAAGATGATACACTGACTATGGACTATATAATAATGAATCTTCGAATAACATAAGCTCTCACATTCAAGTCATCAACTTAAATCTTTTTTAAGCAAACATTCTAAGGGCATTTATCATGTTAATTAATCTATCACATAAAAAAAATTACATAATAAAGAACTTGCCATAAATATAAATTGAAATGTATAGTACTCTATACATCAAATGAATTATTACAATAACCACAAATATACAATCCACAAAACTCCTACTAAAGTTGATCATTCAGGTATTTAATACTGATTGATCTAACATGACCATCATGCTTTCTCTTTGCGATAGGCTTTGTTAGTGGATCCGCAATATTTTTTTCAGTCGACACTCTGCAAATGTTCACATCTCCTCGATTGATAATTTAAAAAATATGATAGAACCACCAAAGTATGTGTTTAGAGCGCTGATGAAATCTAGGTTCCAAAGCAAGTGAAATTGTACTGTTATTATCATAGTAGAGAATTTTGGGATCAATAATGCTAGGAACTATACCTAGCTAGTCGATGAATTTCCTAATCTATACATCCTCCTTCGTCGTATTTGCAGTGGCGATATACTCGGTCTTAGTTGTAAAATCAGTAACTGTCTCCTACTTGGAACTCTTCCATTGATCATCTCCTCTATTTAGGCAAAATATAAACCCTGACTGAAACTTTGAGTCATCCCTATCAATTTGGAAGCTAGCATCTGTATAACCCTCTACTATGAGCTCTTCCTCTCCACAAAATACCAAGAATGTATCCTTAGTCCATCTCAAGTACATTAGGATATTCTTGACGACTATCCAGTGACTATCACCGGTATCAGACTGATACCAGCTTGTCATGCTCAAAGCATAAGAGACATCCGGTCGAGTACCTATCATTTCATATATGATTGATCCAAATGTCGAAGCATATGTGAAAGACTTGATTTCAAGAGCCTAAACACATAGAGGGGGGGGGGTGAACAGGTTCTAATCTTTTTAAACAATTTTTATTGGCAAACAGCTAGATTAAATTCTGCAAAGATAATTCAAAGCACAGACCACAATTCACAGCACAACATACACCAGATTTATAGTGGTTCCCCAAGGTATGGGTGCATCCACTTTCCCTCTTCACCTATCCAGTAGATAACTGGATTCAGCCTAACTTCTTTCCACTGGCTCGGATCGGCAGATCTTACAACTCAGAACCTGAATTGTTCCTACAGCTCAAACTTAACACAGTCCTAGCTCAGATTCTTCCTAAGAATCCTACCTCAGGCCTTAGTCCAACTTAGCCTTTATCACTAGGCTTATAACTCAGACTTTTCACAAGACCTACACCTCAGGCTCTCAGCCCTACCTCAGCCTTTATAATTTCAGGCTTACAACTCAAATCTAACAATAGATCTTACAAGAAATTTAATGATATAAAGGTACTAAAAATTTACCAGCTATATTTCTCTATTGGTCTAGCTTTCTTGATCAGTTCTTGAATGAACTAACCATTTTGATCCAACCTGACATATCTTTTCAAAGCTTCTTGATAGAAAAAAATAAGGTGGATCTTCACTGGATGTTGAAGATGATCTTCTGTCAGCTTCTTCCTTAAATTCAGAATGAATTTTGAATCTTTCTTGCAGACAGCTCTGGATCTGCCTTCGTAAGTGTTTTCCCTGTTCTTGTTGAAGAATTCTCTAGTGTTGTTCGTCTTCTTCTTATCTTGTGTTGTCACTTTTCTTTTTGTCACAGATCTAACTCTTATAGAGAATTTCCCAATGGTCACCGACTGATCCGGTTTGTAAGAAGCTTCAGACAGTTCTGATAAAGGTGTCAGACCGGTTGGTTATGATAGTTGTCGAGTCATCAGTCAAGTCAGTTGATTCGTCAAAGACTTTGCTACTCAGCATATTTCACTCTGAAAACTGCTTCACATGTGTCGACACATATAGGTTAAATGTCGACACAATTATTCATGATGTCGACATAACATTCAATGTGTCGACTCAGTCAATCTTCCGCTACTCGACACTTTTTCTGTTGTATGTGTCGACACAAGTCCAGTGTATCGACACAAGTCTTCCTGTTCTTGACATAACTGCTGCAGACAGATAGCATTGAGTGTATGTCAGACGACATTGAGTGTGTGTCGATACAAGTCCTGTGTGTCGACACAAGTCCTTCTAGTCTCGGCATAGCTGTTGCCGACAGACGATTTTGAGTGTGTGTTGACAGCGTTGAGTGTGTCCAAATGGCATTGAGTGTGTGTCGACACAAGTCCTGTGTGTCGACACAATTTCTTCTGATTTCGACACAGCACTTTGAGAGTTGATGTGTCGACACAAGTCCAGTGTGTCGACACAACTGCTTCTAGTGTCGACATAGCTCCTTGGTGTAAACATAGCTCCTGTATTAGGTGTCGACACAAATTCTGCCTCAGGTGTCGACATAATTATGGGTGTCGACACTGCTGCTTCTTTAGGTGTCGACTCAGTTTGAGTGTCGACACAACTTCTTCATAAGTGTCAACTTAGCTTGGGTGTCAGCACAACTTCTTCACAAGTGTCGACTCTTGTACTTAGAAAATTTTCTTCAAATTATTGAAACTGCACAATTTAACTCAAACATCTATCAAATATGTACCCAACAATCTCCCCCTATTTGGAGAAGTCATAATCCTTAGTCAAAGATATACATCTCTCATAATAAAATATAATAGAAATAGATGTACATCAATTTCATATCAGGTTAAAATATAATCATTGTAAACAACAAAAATTAATACTAAAACTGATTTCATTTAATTTAAAAAAATGATATGTTTATAAGATTTTCTTTTTAGAACAAAAAACAAAATATTACATTATTCTTTTACATAAGCCTAGCTATCCTATTACTGACTAGGCTCCTTAATGACAATGCCTTTTCCAGACTTGATCTTAGCCTGCAAATGAGGTTCTGTATCATCAGTAGGCTTCTTTCCTTTCAGAGCCTTTTCTTTTGTTCTTCAGCCTTTATTCTCGACCTTTCAAAATAATGAAATGGCTTTGGGAAGTACTTGCTTGGCTCCTGAGCATTAGCAGGTAGCTTCCCATCCTTAGCACTTCTTCTGTGTTGAAGAATGGCTTCCTACCCAGCCTGATACTTATTCCATTCCTTCTCTGAATACCATTTATCCCTATCATGGGTTTTATCCTTCACAGCTTTCCAGGCAGTCAGTATAATGTTTCTGGAAGTAGGACTCCATTGCTCAAAGTCTGGCTTCAACTCAGCCTATTCTCTAAACCTCTTCTTAGATAGTTGAGCTTCCTTATGAGCTTCTGTGGCAGTTTCTGACATTTCTACTTTCTCCAAAATAACATTATGTTCCTCTAGTGGAGGACTATACATGTTCTGAACTTTCTCTTGAATCATTTCAAAATCTGATGGGGGTAAATCACCTGAGCAACTTCAGGCTAATCTCCTTCAGTATGAGAAGGTTGTATTCCAAACTCAGCTATATTATCATCATCACATAGGGAAGGATATCCAAGAGTTACTCTGATGCTATTTGATATCCATTTACCATGATCAGAGTAAGCTTTGACTACTACTCTCTCCCCCATTATGACTTCTCTATCAATATGATTCCTCAGATCATCTTTTTGAAACCTTACTTGATTAATAACATAATCAGTTCCTTCTTTATAATAATCTCTGAATTTTGTCAAGAAATCAGACAAATTCTTCTGTAAGGCTTGAAATGTGGCTTGAACAGTAGCTATATCCTCCTTGATCTGCTTTGAGACTTCAGCTTTGACAGTAATTGTTAGAGCATCAATTTTTGTCAAGATAGCATGATGTGAATCTTTAAGATTCTCATTCATTCTTAGTTGATTCTCTAGTACATAACCCTGCTTTACTGCAATATCTTCCACTTGTAGTTTCAGATCCATCTATTGTTTGGAAAGGAATACCAAACCATTACCTCCCTTATGGAAGTAATCTGTCATTTTCTTTTTATTTTGATTAACTTCAAATCTAATAGACTTGATATCCTGAGCCAATTGGAATTGCAACTCCTTGTGAGTTGCATCCACATATTTCTTCAGAGATTGTCTTTGCTCATCCAACTTAATTTGCATTTGGACCAGTAGAGAACTAAAGTCCATGCTTGGAGAAGGTGGCGCTATGCCTGTTTGAAGGCCTTTTTGTAGCCAGAACTCTTTTTCCTTAAGGCAACCATTTTTCTTTTCTTAGCCATTGAGGCTTCTTCATCATCAGTAGTTTCAGATGTACTTTGTATATCAACTGTGTCCTTATTAGTTGGGTCATGCTGATACAGCTCCCCCTCAGTCCTTGGTAAATCTTTTTCTTTGATTTGTTCCTCCCCCCAGTCCTGGCAAATCCTTTTCTTGCTGGGATTGCTCCCCCTCTATTCTTGCATCAGGTAAATCAAAAAAGAGCTCTTCCATAGTGAACTCTTGTTGCACCTGTATAGGAGGAACAAGATTAGTTTGAACAGCAAAAGGTTTTCCCTGGACATCCAGATTTTTATCCTGGGCCCTCTTTTTAAAGGAGATACTTGCTCTTTTTGAGCTTCTTTCTCAATACTGTCTTGAGCTGAATTATTGATTTCAGATACTATGTTCATGATAGTATCTGCAGCAAATTCACTCTCAAGGGCAGCTTCAGCAATGCCTCCCCCTTGGGCAGGCAGCTCAGTTTGTTCAGTATTTTCTCCCCCTGGAGTGGAGTCTATCTGTTGTTCTTGGAGCTCACTGCCCACCACTTGATATTGGGCTTCTTTTGGTTGTTGGTCTTCATCTGAGCTGAAGACTACTTCCTATTCAGAATCACTAGAGGATTCTACTTGTTGAACAACTTTCTTCTGTTTTTTAGAATTTTTAGTTTATTTCTGAGGAGTAGTGACTTCCTTGGTCAGAACCCTATCCCACCTTAACAGAATTCTCACATCCATTCTCCTCATGTGATTGATTTTGGATCCAGCCACTTCTTTCAAAACATCTGGTATTACTGAAGATAAACATAAACTTATGATCCTTCCCAAGTTTGGTTTCTTCACTCCTTCTTGGATCTTGTAATACATTACTGCTTACCAGTCAGTTTTATCTTTGAATATGATCCGTATCATCAGATTGAAAATGTGGACTAAAATTCGATCATGTCCACAAGTCTTACATAGTATCACCTTCCCAACTATTTCAGACAAGAACTTCCCTTAGGAATTCATCCCTTTCCGAGTTATAGATGATCCAACCTTGATATTAGGGCTCAGCCCACACCAACTTAATCCTTCTATAGTCATGGATGGAGTTATTTCATCTGTATCATTAACCAAAGGAAGCTGAAGAGATTTCCTAATTGTCTTCAGTGTAAGTTTCATTTGGGAATCCTGAACTGTTGCTTTGATCTTCTTCCCTTCTATATCCACGCTTGCTGTTGAATAGAATTCCAAAACTTCCTTCTTCTAAATCTTGGTTGGTTCGGAGACCAAGTACTCCAAACCGTTCTCAGAAATAAGGGCAATTACACCATGAATTTCTTCTGAAGCTATCGTGAACCCTTCACGAACCAGCTCATATCCTTCATTTACTTTGTCTTCTTGATGAGGCGCCATCGATGAGAGATATGAGAGAGAAAAGAAGAGAAGTTATTTGTCGACAGAAGGTGTAGAGCCATGAATTCTGAAAGCAAAGTCGACCAGATTTTGACCTCACCTATTTATAGTATTAGTGTCAAGAGCAGGTCAAATGACGGGCCTTAGTCGACAAATCAGCATACGTGTCATCAAAAATAACCTTGGTCTCGACAATACTTAGTTTAAGTCAACACGACTATGTGTCGACATACTAATGTCTAAGTCGACAATACTTATAATAAGTCGACACATCTATATGTCAACATACTTGTGTCAGTGTCGACAAACTTGTGTCTGTGTCGACACATGCCATTTAAGTCTCGACAGAGTTATGTCGACACCAGTTCTTCTATCTACACAGATACTATTTCTATGTCGACACATCCTTTTTCTGTGTCGACACAACATACTGAGTATATCGACACAACTTGCTTGTGTTGACACAAACTTTGTACTTAGACAAATTTCAAGAGAAATTTGGTGGTTACATATGCTACTTAAGGAAGCTTGTACTAACCTATTCTAGGTTCAACATACCTAATTCAATTTTCAAATAATTGAATTTAGTTTCATCCAGAGGTTTTGTAAAAATATCTGCTATTTGATTATCTGTTTTCACAAACTTTAGGCTAATATTTTTCTTCTATACATGTTATCCGATGAAATAAAACTTAATTTCTATATGCTTGGTCCTACTGTGTGATACAGGATTCTTAGCAATAGAAATAACACTCGTAGAATCACAAAATAGTGGAATTCTACTTACCTGGATGTCATAGTCTTCAAGTTGATGTTTTATACACATTAATTGTGCACAGCAGGTACCTGCAGCTATATATTTTGATTTAGCTATTGATATAGCTACAATGGTTCGCTTCTTGCTGCTCCATGACACCAGCCTCCCAACAAGGAATTAACAAGTTCCTGTAGTACTCTTCCTGTCTTCTTTGCATCCAACAAAGTATGTATCTGAAAAACCAGTTAGAATGAAATCTCTATTCTTAGGGTACCAAAGGACTAGATTAGGTGTGCCCTTAAGATATCTCAATATTCTCTTAACTACAATATAATGAGATTCCTTTGGGCAAGCTTGGTACCTAGCACAGACACATGTTGCATATATGATGTCAGGTCTACTAGTAGTCAAGTAAAGTAGGGATCCAATTATCCCTCTATACAAAGACTCATCAACAGGTTTCCCTGCCTTATCTTTGCCTATAGGCATACTTGTTCCCATTGGAGTTTTCATGGTAGATGTTGAGTCCATACCATACTTCTTAATCAACTCCTTGGTGAACTTAGACTGAGTTATTGACAAACCACTATCAGTATGTCTAACTTGAAGTCCCATGAAGAACTTTAGCTCACCCATAATGCTCATCTCAAACTTTCCTTGCATAAGTTTGGCAAACTTTCTACAAAGGTTGTTTTCAGTAGAATCAAAGATAATGTCATCCACATATATCTGGACTAGTATTATCTTGCCTTTAGATTCTCTATAAAATAGAGTTTTGTCTATTTTTCCTCTAGAGAATTTATTCTAAATAAGGAAAGAAAACAAGGTCTCATACTAAGCCCTTAGAGTGTGTTTCAAACCATATAAAACCTGAGGGTTGTTCAATATAGACTTCCTCTTTTAAATCCCTATTCAGAAATGCTGATTTCACATCCATCTGGTATACCTTGAACCCTTGATAGGCAGCATAGGCTAAAAACAGCCTTATAGCCTCCAGCTTTGCCACTGGAGCAAAGGTTTGATCAAATTCAATACCTTCCTCTTCCTTGTAGCCTTTAGCTACCAGTTTGGCCTTGTTCTTGACTATGGTGCCATTCTCATCAAGCTTGTTCCTGTAGATCCACTTAGTTCCTATTATGTTGTGATCCTTAGGTTTAGGCACCAGTTCCCAGAATTTACATCTTCTGAACTGACTGAGCTCTTCTGGTATAGCATCAATCAAGTTGGAGTCTTGCATTGCTTCTTCAATCTTCCTGGGTTCTATTTAAGACAGGAAGCTAGAACATAAAACTGTGTTCATGATCTTGCTCCTAGTTAGAACCCCTTAACTTACATCACAAATGATTTGGTGAGCTTGATGATCCTTCAAGTGTTTTCTTGCTGGAGGAAATCTATTAGCATTATGGCTTTCTTTAGTTTCCTTAACTTGATTCCCCCACATTGTCTTCTTCATCCACTAGGACTTGTTTTCCCCCTGGATAGTTGGCATCTTTTTCTTCATCCAGCCTGGCAGGAACTTCTTCATTGATGGTCAGCTTGTCCAGACTGTCTGTTAGATCTGTAGAACTAACTGAAGAACTAGACAATTCACTGTTAATAAACTTTGACACATTAAAAACAACATGGACTGACTCTTCTACAACTTGAGTAGTCAAGTTGTAGACCCTGTATGCCCTACTGTTATTATTGTACCCAATAAATATCCTTTGTAGGGATTTGGCAGCAAACTTTGTTTGGTTATGTTTACCATTAACTAGGACATAACACTTGCTACCAAAAATTCTAAAATAAGAAATGTTTGGTTTTCTGCCTTTCAAAATCTGATAGGGAGTCAACTTAAGTTTCTTATTTATGGATGCTCTATTGAGAACATGACAAGCAGTGTTTACTGCCCCAACCCAGAAATATTTAGGGAGTGTAGTATCACTGAGTAGATTTCTACTAGCCTCAATGAGAGTTCTATTCTTTCTTTCAGCAATTCCATTTTACTGAGGTGTTCTAGGTGAGGAGAACTGATGTATCCCAAGTTCTTCACAGAATTTTGTCATACATTCAGACTGAAATTCAGTTCCATTGTCACTTCTGATTTCAACCACTGAATTGTTAAATTCATTCTGAACTTGTCTAACAAAAGTCAGGAAAACACTATGTGTGTCAGATTTCTGCCTCAAGAAGAATACCCAAGTGTATCTAGAATAGTCATCCACAACAACTAGTATATATACTTTCCTATCAAGACTGTGAACTGGCATAGGACCAAACAAGCCCATTTGCAAGAGAAATAAACATCTCAATGAATCTTTGGTAACTAGTGTAGGAAAAGAGGACTTGGTCTGTTTGCCCTTTTTGCAAGATGAACACACTCCCTCTTTAATGTACTTGACTTGAGGACCATTACTCACCAGAACAATGCTAAAAAATAATCCTATGGACTTATAGTTTAGATGAGCTAGCCTTTTGTGCCATTTGACACATAATGAAGCTTTCTCATCTACAACTAGGGCAAATAGGTGAGTTGTTCAACTCACAATCTAGGTAAAGACAATAGAAATTTCCTTTCCTAGTGCTAGTAAAAATGATCTCTTGATCACTTGACCTCTTAATTTGGCACTCCCCTTTGTGAAAGGAGATGTCATAACCTAGATCAATAAGCTGACTTATGCTAATCAGGTTATGTTTCAGACCCTTCACATAAGCCACTTTAGTGATAGTAATTGAGTCAAAAGAAATGTACCAAATCATTTGATGACTCCTTTTTCTTATCCACCAAAGATGACTTTGGGACCATTCTCTATGGCTACATAGTCCCTCAACATTCTTTTTGTTCTAGTCATGTGTCTAGAACAACCACTATCCAAGTACCATATAGAGTTATGGTCACTTGGATTCACCTGCATCAAATACAGAATCACTTACCCTTAGAACCCAATTTGCTATTGGGTCCTAGGTCCTTATTAGTTAGTAATCTTGCAGCTGTTATAACAGGAAAACTACTCTTGATTTTAACACTTGTGTTAAACCAGCAATCCATTACAAAGTGGCACACCTTGCCACAACACCAACACTCAAATATATTATACCTTCTCTTAGGTACAGACTTTGCTACTTTGTTGCCAACAGTCATGTTAAGTGTTGGTGCTGGAGCAGCAAACTTCAAGAATTTATCTTGTACATGATGGGCATGCCTATAGAGTGGCCTATTGGAATTTGCACCCTTGCCCATGAGATTTCCATACTCACAGTGACCATGAGTAGTGTCATGACCATACCTGTTTGTAGGATTAATCACCTTCCTAAAGAAGACAGGGGGCTTTATAGCTAGAGGCTGAACTGTGGCCTTACCTTTTCTATGTGAATTGGTGGCCCTAGTTCATCCCTTAAAACCTAGACCAGTCTTCCCTTTTTGTGAAATAAAATTTTCTATTAAGGGTAAGACAGATTTTGGCTTGGAGAATTTAGCCACTAGCTCTCTTTCTTGCTGAAGTTTTGCCTCTAGTTTCTTGATATGATTCTCCTTGAAAGAGATTGTGCCCATCTGAATAACAGTAATGTTTTTTTAGTTTGGCAACCTCATTCAATTTTAGATCCAACAGCTTTGCTGAATCAGCTGCAGCCAGCTTAAGAGACTCAATCTCCTTGGTCTGCTCTTTGACAAGAAACGTGCTCCTCTTCAGAGCATGCAACAACCCACCATACTCATTAATGAGTTGATGCACATCCCCCTCAGAATCAGAACCATCCCCTTCTCTTGAAGTTGATGCTATTGATTCTGATCAAGTAAAATAATCAGAATCTAAGAGTGAAATATATACCTTACTAGGACCCGCCTGATCCTGGCATTGATCATTTTCTGATAGGGCCATCAGCCCTCTACAACAATATTCTTCCACTCCATTTATGGAGTACAGCATTTATAGGAATTCTAACTCATTAGAATCTTCTTCAGTTGAGAATAGCCCAACATATGCTTCAGCATCTTCTTCTTCTCCTGATTAAGATGATGAAGAACATGTCCAGCTCTTCTGCTTCTAAGCATCAAAAGATTTCTCCTTCTTGCCCTTCATTTTTTATTTCTTCTTGTCTTTTGATTCAACCCTCTTGTTTGGACAGTCTGCTATGACATGTCCTTTCCTATTGCAACCATAGCATACAATCCTAGAATTAGAATATTTACTAGGTTTAGAAGCATACCTGTACTCCTTGGGAGTATTATTTTTCTTGTAGTACTCATCCTTGGAAAAGGATGTAGAAGGTATGGTTTTCCACTTCTTCTTCTTCAAGAATCTTTCGAACTGCCTTATGAAGGCTACAAAATCCTCATAGGAGGTGTGGCTGTCTAAAGAGATATTGTTAGGAATTCCTTCTTCTGCATCAGCACTCCTTCTAGGAGGAGAAAGAGATTTTCTACTGCCCTTTCTTGTACCTTCATCCTTGAAGGCAACTGACTTTTCCTTATGTTCAGATCTGCAGCTCTTCTCTTCCTCCTTCCTAGCTGTAAGCTGCATTTCATATGAAAGCAGCTTTCCAAACAGTGTGGGAGGAGGTGTATCTGCCAGCCTTGCTACCTCTCTGATGACACAGATCTTGGTTTCCCAATCCTTTGTCAGAGATCTCAAAAACTTGTCATTCAGTTCATAAGTGTTGAAGACTCTTCCATAAGTCATCAGCTTATTTATAATCCTGAAGAATTTCTTGTAGCATTCAGTTATGTTATAATTCTTGGCTTGTCTAAAGCTCTCATAATCCTGATTCAGCATGGATTTTCTGTCTTCTCTAACTTCTTCTGTTCTCTCCATGTAGATAATAAGGGTTTCCCACATTTCCTTGGAGGTTTTACAGTGTACTAGATTCTGAAAGGTGGCATCATCTATGGCACTTAAAATGAAATTCTATGCCCTTTTGTCTAGAGTTGCTAGGATGATTTCATCCTTTGTCATCTCAGAATAACTGTTACGAGTTTTAACATTTGCATCCTGGACTGATACCTTCATTAGAATGAAGGGGCCTTCCTGTACTATGATATAGATTCTTTAATCAGATGCTTCAAAAAATATCCTGACCCTTTAGTTCCATATGCCAAAGGATTCTTTCCTGCATATTGGTAGTTTCATAGATCCAAACTCCTTTTGATTCTCATTTGAACCCATTCTTGATATCTGTTATTTGTCTTGGAGATTCACTCAGACTGTTAAGTCAATCTTTGAGTAACCTCCCTCTGATACCACTTGAAAGACTTGATTTCAAGAGCCTAAACACCTAAAGCGGGGGGGGGGGGGGGGAATAGGTTCTAAACATTTTAAACAATTTTTTTTGGCAAATAGCTAGATTAAATTCTGCACAGATAATTCAAAGCACAGACCACAATTCACAGCACAACATACACCAGATTTATAGTGGTTCCCCAAGGTATGGGTACATCAACTTTCCCCCTTCGCCTATCTAGTAGATAACTATAATCAGCCTAACTTTCCTCCACTTGCTTAGATTCGCAGATAATATAACTTAGAACCTGAATGGTTCCTACAGTTCAGACTTAACCATGTCCTACCTCAGATTCTTCCCAAGAATTCTACCTCAGGCCTCAGCCCTACCTCGGCCTTTATCACAAGGCTTACAACTCAGACTTTTCACATGTCCTACACCTCAGGCTCTCAGCCCTACCTCATCCTTTATAATTTCAGGCTTACAACTCAGATCTAATAATAGATCCTACAAGAAATTTAATGATATAAAGGTACTGAAAATTCACCAGCTAGATTTCTTTATTGGTGTAGCCTTCTTGATCAGTTCTTGAATAAACTGACCCTTCTGATCCAACCTGACTTAGCTTTTCAAAGCTTTTTGATAGAACAAAATAGGGTGGATCTTCACTTGATGTAGAAGATTTGCTTCATTCAGCTTCTTCCTTAAATTTAGAATGAATTCTGAATCTTTCTTACAAATAGCTCTAGATCTACCTTCGTAAGGGTTTTCCATTTTCTTGTTGAAGAATTCTCTAGTGTTGTTGTTCTTCTTCTTATCTTGTGTTGTCTCTTTTCTCTTTGTCACATATCTGACTCTTATATAGAGTTTCCCAATGGTTACCGACTGATCCGGTTTGTAACAACCTTCTCACATTTCTAACAGAGGTGTTAGACCGGTTGCTTATGACAGCTGTCGATTCATCAGTCAATTCAGTTGATTCGTCAAAGACTTTCCAACTCAGCACATTAAACTCTGCAAACTGCTTCACATGTGTCGACAAATATAGGCTAAATATCGACACAAGCCTTCATGATGTCGACACATCTTTCAATATGTCGACTCTGTCAATCTTCTGCTACTCGACACTTCTTCTGTTTTATGTGTCGACATAAGTACAGTGTGTCGACACAAGTCTTCCTGTTCTCGACATAATTACTACAGACAGATGGCGTTTACTATATGTCAGACGGCATTAAGTGTGTGTCGACACAAGTCCTGTGTGTCGACATAAGTCCTGTGTGTCGACACAAGTACTGTATGTCGACACAAGTCCTATGTATCGACACAAGTCCTTCTCGTCTCGACATAGCTGTTGCCGACATACGACGTTGATTGTGTGTCGACAGCGTTGAGTGTGTCCAGATGGCGTTGAGTGTGTGTCGACACAAGTCCTGTGTGTCGACACAATTTCTTCTGATTTCGACACAACACTTTGAGAGTTAATGCGTCGACACAAGTCCAGTGTGTCGACACAACTGCTTCCAGTGTCGACAAAGCTCCTTGGTGTCGTTACAGCTCCTGTATTAGGTGTCTACACAAATTCTGCCTCAGGTTTCGACACAATTCTGGGTGTCAACACAATTCTGGGTGTCGACACAACTGCTTCTTTAGGTGTAGACTCATTTTGTGTGTCGACACAACTTCTTCATAGGTGTCGACTTAGCTTGGGTGTCGACACAACTTCTTCAGAAGTGTTGACTCTTGTACTTAGAAAATTTTCTTCAAATTCTTGAACCTGCACAATGTAACTCAAACATCTATCATATACAAATTGACGCATATCAATGACTAAGATGAGGATTCTCCAAATCTGGTACATATTTTTCAATGTACCCAACAATATGGAATCAACACATGCAGTCCTTATCTTCACAAGATTTAGGACACTGGTCCTTAGAGAGACTCACACCATGATATATGGGTAAGAATCCTTTCTTGGACTCAAGCAAGTTGAACCATTTCAACACCTTCTCAATATATGTACTTTGGGTCAAACCCAGAACTTTCTTCGATCTATCTCTATATATCTTAATACCAAGTATGTTTGTCATTCCCGATCAGAAGTATGTCATCAATATACAATATCAAGAAGACAACAATGATCCCACCAATCCTCTTACAAACACACGGTTCATCCTCATTATTGGTAAAACCAAACTCTTTGATCCTTTAATCAAAACGAAGATTCCAACTTCGAGAAGCTTGTTTTAATCCATAAATGGATCTCTGTAGCTTGTATATTTTAGTGGCTTCACTTGGAGATACAAAACCCTCGGGTTATTTCATATACACTTCCTTAAGGAGGTTTCAATTTTGTAAAGCCATTTTGACATACATTTGCCAGATCTCGTAGTCATAATACGCAACAATAACAAGCAGAATTCTGATGGATTTAACCATAACAACAGGGCAAAAGGTTTCATCATAGTCAACACCATGAATTTTCCTGAAAACTTTAGCCACTAGTCGTCTTTTAAATTTTTGTACATTCCCATCTATGTTGGTATTATTCTTGAAGACCCACTTGCACCCTATGGGTCGTACCCCTTCAGGTGGTTCCACTAAGGTCCAAACATGTTTTTCATACATGGCGTCCATTTAAGATATCATGGCCTCAAGACAATTCTTGGAGTCCGGTCGACTTATAACCTCTTGGTATGTTACATGCACATCATCATGATTGTAATACCCATAATTTTCCAAGGTTTATTTAAATTCTTTTATGACATATTTTGACGTCAAGGCATTACTTTGACTCTTGTTTAACAGGTTCCATTGTTGGAGCGTGGTTTTTTGCTCTTTTGTACCCAGGATTTTAACTTAGAATGTTAACTTGGCTATTTCTGGTGATTTTTGATATTCCCTTGCGTGGTTTGTTTTAGAACACGACGGAGCCTTTTTGGGAATGGTGGTGATTTGACTTTTGGGGATTTTTACCTGAGTTTGGTGTGTCGGATCTTAGTTCTGACTTTGTCGATGGATTCGTATCATCGATATTTAGCTACGGTGCAAATTTCGTAGAAATCCGAGTAAGTGCGAGTTTTGGTCATTTGGACTTTTTAATTATAATAATAAATTATTATATTATATTATCTATTCCATATAAATAGCTTCTGATTAGACGTAAACCCTATTAATCATCTTCTTTTTGAAACCGCTGACTATTTTGCGAAAGAGAGAAAGAGGCGGTCTTTTGAGAGCCTTGGCCGTCAAATTTAGGAGCTCTAGTGTACGAAATCATTGTTGGAGGTTAAATTCAGATTGCTCTCACCAAGATCTACATTTCTACGATGGAGTTTTCCCATTTCATCGATTTTTAGAGATTATGGTATGCGATTTTGACCTTCTTTCATCCTGAAAAGTTTAAGGAATTGCTGTTTAGGTGTTTTCCGGCCAGATCCGTGAGGATGAGTGCTGGTGTTGCCAATTTCGACAAGGTTTGAGGAAAGTAGTTGTTTTCCCTTGCTTGTTCTTTATTTCCTATTATCCTGATTCTCTCCCTGTACAGAAATTAGGATTAGGGTAGGGTTATGCCTTTATAGACCTGTTACTTTGTGTGAAACTTCTGTTCAAAGGCCATTTGTCGTAATTGGATTGTTAGCCTTGGTAGATTATCATACATTGACTGGTTGGCTAAGTTGGATTCATCATTTTCGGTTATTAAAAGATTCTAACCCGCTGATTTCATGTCAGTGTCTAATTCATCGTATATGAGAGTTTAGATTTCATCGAGTGCATAGGACTGCTGGTCTAGGTTAATCCAATGAATGAAAGATTGATAGGCTAAGTATAAACTCGTCGTATATGATATTAATTAAGTTCAAATTTGCTAATTATGGTTTTGAGTAAAATAAATCTGTCGAATTAGTGGTTGTAATCTAAAAATTGTCGATTATGAGTAATTAAAGTCGTCAGATATAGGTTGAGATCTATCCAAGTAAAATTCGGCGAGTTTATGTAGGAGCGAAGTAAAATTCGTCGATTATCCGAGGTAAATTTGTTGGGGAATGCTTGGTGTTGAGTTAGTCCAATTCGTCGAGTATTAGGTATTGAGTCGACGAATATCAGCTTGGCGTTGAGTGATGTAATAGACTAAGTTAAAATCATCGAGTATCATGCATTGAGTTCGTCAAGTATGAGGCTTGGCATTGAGTGGATTAGGCATGGATTTGAGAGAGTTGAGTGATCCTTGAGCCTAAGTTAAATTCATCGTGTTATCTCGACGAATTCGTCGAGTAATGCTAGCTTATCATTGAGTTCGTCGAGTATATGTCTTGGCGTTGAGTGAGATTTGATTTTAAGTCAAATTCGTTGAGTTATCTCGACGAATTCGTTGAGTTATCTCGACGAATTCGTTGAGTAATGCTAATGGCATTGACTGTATAGAATTTGGCATTGCGTGGCGTAGAGTGTCTATGAGAATAAGTATAAAGAGTTGAGTGCGTTGAATACACTCAATGCAGCATTGAGTGTACTTAACGTGGCATTGAGTGAAGGCAGAATCTTTGAGTTTATCTGTTTGGCGTCGAGTGCGTTGAATGCAATCAATGCGGCGTCGAGTTGACTCGACGCTTTTCCCTAGACTTAGTATTTTAGGCCAATATGTCGTGTATCTATTGTATTCGTCGAGTATACTCGACAAATTAGATTGGACTCAGAAATTTCTCGCTGAATTAAGAGGAATTTTTCGGGTTTGACTTAGAATGATTTTACTTGGGAACTTTCTCCCTTTATGACAAAGGAGAGTTCTTATGGCTTAGTTGAGGTTATAGGTATTTATGGATGATACGTGTGGCCTTTGTTTGGTAGTGGATACAGGACCCCCAACCTAGTGACAAATTGTGAATCATTACACTACTAGTGATATTTTTAGATTGTGGGGTTAACTTGGACAAAGTGGCCATCACCACAGTACCTTGTTAATATGTTTGGATTGATGGGTTGAGTTGGATATTGAGGCCACCACCCTAGTGTCATGTTGAGATAATTGGACTATCTGGTTGTGTTGGACAATGTTACCACCACCACAGTGCCTTCTTGAAATGTTTTGGGTCTGTAAGTTTGGGTTGAACAGTGTGGCCACCGACTCAGGACCATTCCATTCTAGTGTTAATGATTTATATGAGTAGAATTGTTGTGACTTTTTCCTCATATTATATAGATATATGTTGCTCTTCTTACTCTTGCAGGTATTCCCAAAGCAATGCTTTGTTTCGCACTTGGTGCAATTTCCTTACTCATTGACTTTTTAAGTTAAATCTTTTATCACTGTCTATAGCTATTTTGTTGTGTTCTGATTGCTTCCTTATATTTGGATTGGTAACCCTTATTCCTGTTTGGTTTATTGCTAACTTTTTGATATTTAATCACCACTTGTATAATCTTGCTGAGGAATTCGTTTTTTTGTGAATGCCTCAGGTTTGGAGAAGTAGCCGGTTGAGTGGCTAAGGGTTTTGGTTTTGGCTGGTGTTCTGCACCTGTCTTTTCCTCATCGGTTGTGAGGTAGTTGTCGTTTATTTGACCTTTAGTTCAGACATACATTATTTTTGGTGGGTTCGTGTCAGGATGTTGATGCCCACAAGATTTTGTTTAATGTCATGCACTTGCTAGTTACTAAGTTGTACTTATATAATTCGTTGGTTTTTACTTGCTCTCTTGGAAGGTTTTATTCTAGGTTGCATGTTAGATATCTTAAATTATAAAAGTATTACTTCTATCTCATGCATATCATTTTCTAAAAGCTGAAGTCATTATACATTAAGGAAAATACAAACTAATATTTATACTTATATTAAATCTAGAGTATTACATACCATGAGTTGTCCTATATGGATGTTTTTGCTCATGTAGGATGTCAAATAATATAAACAAACTATTTTCCATAATATATAACTATAATTTCACTTGTGAACTAGTTGATCCACTGAGCCGAGGGATACGGCCATCCAAAACTTAACCTAAAACATGATTTTCTCACATCATTACTTGGTATTTTCATAAACTATGTTAGGATTGGTGTTTGCCTGAACGTTTGTAGTTATCCCCTGTATGACATGGCATCACGACACGTGTTTTATCTTACTTTGATAAACATCTAAATTTGGGGAAAATGCGGGTTGTGACAGTTGGTATCAGAGGGATGTGTTGTTTGACAATTGGTCGAGCAACTATCTCAGGTTAGTTTTAGTTATCCTGTTCCATTGTGTACACACACTGATGTTTCATAAGTTCTTCTTGGCTGAAGCATGAACACTACACTCATAAGCATAACAAGAAGTATACATGGCATATTATGTAGTATGGGATGTGTAATATGTTTTTGTATATGGATCCTCATAGGAGGAAACATGTGACTATTATGTAGTATGAGATGCATAACAATCATCACATGAATGCACATTGGATTTTTTCTTTTCGTTGCATGTGATATTATGTAGTATGGGATGCATAATATTTCATGTGTACACTACTCATAACATGCACTATGACCTATATTAGATTGCATAGCACAACATGCATGACATAGCATTGCATAAGAACACATGCAAAGCTAAATATTTACATGATGACATATGTATACATATGGTTTTTAATCAAAAGGAATAAGAATTCATGCATTCATGGTATAGGCACATAAGTCAGAAGGATGACGGTATATCATCCTAAGTTTAGGCATGACATCATTAATGGAATTTCTAGAGCAAGTTAGCAGCTTAAGCAAGTATTTGTACGTATATGGTCTGAACTAAGTTATGTTGTCTAGCAAAAAGCTAGGTTTTGATTAGTTGTTAATTGTGTTATTAGAATGTCGAGATGTCCTGCAATGTGGTCGACTCCCCAATCTAAGGGTGAATCGTATGGAGCTCAGAATGAGGCCGTGATTGAAGGACTGCGACAAAGCAATAAGGACCTGTCTAGGCAAATGTTGCAGATGCAGTCACAGATCTAAGCTTTATTGTCTGTCATTTCTGGGCAACCGATTTGAATGCATGACCATGTTGTGGGTCAAGCTATTACTATCCCCCCTGCTCCTCTGGTTCCCCTAGCTGTGTTGCCACTAGAGATGAACTTCATCTCACTTTTCCAGTGATTAGGACCTCCTACCTACGATGGTAGGGCAGACTTCATGGCTTTAGAAGACTGGATTATAGCTATTGAGGAGATGTTCTCTTACATAGGAGTTTCTACTGACCAGAGAGTGATGGTCATAGCCTACCAACTGAAGGGTTTGGCATAGAGCTGGTGGTTGAGAGAAAAGTAGAACTTGAAGGACAGATGTTTGTGGGAAGCCTTCAAGGAGCTATTGCTGAGAAAGTTTCTGCCATCGGTCGAGCTTGACTGCTTAATGAACAATTTTCTGCACCTGAAGTAGTGGCAGCTCACAGTGAGTGAGTATAAGGTGGAATTTAGTAAGCTGATCCGGTTTTCCCCTGACCTGGTATCCTCTGAAGCAAATAGAGTTAAGCGCTTCCTGGGTGGTCTTAGGAATGACATCAAGCAGCTGGCCAATGCTAATGAATCAAAAAGTTATGCTGCTATAGTAGAAGCCTCCCTAAAGGTCGAAACAAAAGACAATGCAAAGAATCGAGGCCAGCAGATGAGGAACGATAAGAAGAAGTCCGAAGGAGGTACGAACTCTAAAGAATCTAGTCCTGCTTCAAGGAAGAAAAGCAAGGAGGTGTGCGGTTTCTACGGCCAGTCAGGCAACTCGTTTGAGAAATGTTTCAAGAGAATATGAGCTCAAAAGAAGGAGAAAGTACATGCTATTCAGGGTGCTCCCAAAGGGGATCTGGTATGTGCTCTGTGCAAGAGGAAGGGGCATGATGCTGCCCATTGCTGGTTTAAATATAAGGTCTTATTTCAATGCAGATATAAGGGACAACTCAAGTCAAAGGGCCCGTAGAATTAGCCCACGTTACAGCCAGTGCCACATCAGGCTTTGCCGCTACCACATCGATTGGACAAAGGGAAGGCCAAGATTAACGTGGTGTCCCTGGAGGAAGCGCAAATATCTACACGAGTTATTTCAGGTTAGATTCTAACCTACTCGTAGCTGTAGTCTCGATATTGTTCGGCTAGTTACGAATGTGATTTTATAGGATGGTTTAAGGTAATGAACCGTTGGGTATGCGTTCTCTTTTATTCCGGTGCTACCGACTCATTTGTTGATGAGGCCTTTGTTGAGCATCATCGTTTGACCCTCAATCGTGCTGGTGAAGCGTTTCACGTCAAGTTTCCCTCTGTTGATTCTGTGGTGTAAGACCAAGGTATTCAGAGTTGTCTTATTCTGTTAGGCAATTTCCTAGCTGTTGCTTATTTGAAGGTGATAGACCTGGAATATTTTGATGTGATCTTGGGCATGGGCTAGTTGTCCAGATATGATGTGGTCATTCAGTGGAAGGGCAAGTGCTTGGATTTTAAGATGGACAATGGCCAACCCATGAGTGTTTATGGTTATTCACGCCAGGATTCACCGATTGTTTCACTGGTATGGGCTCAAAAGCTTTTAGATTCCGATTGTTTTACTTATTTGGTTTCTATTTTGGGAATTGTTCATAGTTTGTCGCGTATCGAGGATGTTCCCGTGGTGCGTGAGTTTCCTGATGTTTTCATAGATAATCTTCCCAGCCTTCCACCTGAGAGAGATGTAGAGTTTGTTATAGACCTTAAGCCGGGTACTCGTCCTATTGCTAACGCACAGTACCATATGGACCCTCGTGAGCTGTAAGAGTTGCATATACAACTGAATGAGTTATCGCAGTGTGGTTTTATTAGGCCGAGTTCTTTGCCTTGGGGTGATCCCGTGTTGTTTATAAAGAAGAAGGATGGATCCATGAGGCTGTGCATTGACTATAGGGAACTGAATAAGGTAACTATCAATAAAAGGTATCCCTTACCGCTAATAGATGATTTATTTGATCAGTTGCGTGGTAGTACTATATTTTCGAAGATTGACCTTTGTTCAGGATACAATCAGTTGAGGATTCGTGAGACGGATATTCAACGGACTGCTTTCCGTTCTCGGCATGGACATTTTGAGTTCTTGGTGATGTCCTTTGGTTTGACCAATGCACCCTCTGCCTTCATGGACATGATGAACAGAGTGTTCAAGGATTTTTTGGACCGTTTTGTGGTCGTGTTTATAGAAGATGTTCTATTTTATTCCCGCAGTGCTGAGGAGCATGCCCATAACTTGCATTTGGTTTTATCTGCTTTTAGATAGAATAAGTTATTTACTAAGATGAGTAAGTGTGAGTTTTGGCTACCCTAGGTTTCCTTCATGGGTCATGTGGTTAATAAGGATGGAATTTCCGTTGACCCAGAGAAGATTTCTCCTGTAATGTATTGGAGCACACCTAACACACCCAAAGAGATAAGAAGCTTCTTAGGGTTGACAGGATATTATAAAAGGTTTTTAGAAGGTTTCTCTTTGTTGTCTGTGTCGTTGACTAAGCTTACGCAGAAGAATGCGGCGTTCATTTGGAGCGATAAGTATGAAGGAGATTTTCAGGAGTTGAAAAAGAGATTATGTACTGCTCTGATGTTGACCTTTCCTATCGAGGGGATAGAGTATATTGTTTATGTAGATGCATCGCATGTTGGACTTGGTTGAGTTTTTATGTAAGAAGGCAAAGTGATTGCATATGGGTCGAGGCAGTTAAAGACTCATGAAGGAAATTACCCTACGCATGATTTACAGTTTGCCGCTTTGATTTATGCTTTGAAGCTGTGGAAGACTCTGTTGTATGACGCCTTATGCAAGATCTATAAAGACCAAAAGATTTTGAAGTACGTTTTCACTCAGAAGGATTTGAATTTGCGCCAATGAAGATGGTTAGAATATCGCGGATTATGATGTTGAGATCCAATACCATCTGGGCAAATCTAATGTGGTAGCACTTGCCCTGAGTAGGAAGATCGTGCAAATATTTGGATTCTTAATGGAATCCTTATTAGAAGAGTTTCTGTTAATGGGTATCTTGGTCGGAAGTAGTGACACGCAAAGTAATTTGGAAGTGTTAGAGCCCTCGTGGATTACACTTAAAAAGATTCATTAAAAGGATGATCCTTATCTAATGCACCTCTACAATAGAACTGAGAAAGGGGAGTTGCACGACTTTTCCATTGATGATGCAGGTACTTTGAAGTACCGCGACAGATATTGTATCTCCGCTATTGAGGATATCCGAGTTAAGTTGTGCAATGAGGCTCATGGTTCTACTGTTGCCTACCGCCCTGGTTCTACAAAGATGAATACAGATCTGAAGCGGATTGTTTGGTGGTTTGGTATGAAGAAGGACATAGCCAAGTTTGTGTTTGAGTGCTTCACATGTAAGCGAGTTAAGGATGATCATGGAAGGCGTGGAGGCAAGTTGGCGCCTTTAGAAATTCCAAGTTCGAAATGAGAGAGTATTTCCATTGATTTTATTGCTGGTTTGCCGAGATCTCCCCATGTACACGATTCTCTTTGGGTTA
This sequence comes from Platanthera zijinensis, assembly GCA_039513925.1. Taxonomy (NCBI): domain Eukaryota; kingdom Viridiplantae; phylum Streptophyta; class Magnoliopsida; order Asparagales; family Orchidaceae; genus Platanthera; species Platanthera zijinensis. The sequence goes on from CM077082.1 coordinate 86,467,231, forward strand.
TTGTTGATAGACTGACGAAGTGTGCTCACTTCATGCCATTCAAGATATATTACTCCATAAAGTAGATAGCTGAGTTATACTTGGATGAGGTTATCAGGCTACATGTAGTGCTGATGAGTATTGTGTTGGATCAAGACTCCAGGTTTACGTCTCGCTTTTGGAAAAGTTTACAGGAAGGGTTGGGTACCGATCTGAGGTATTCCACCTCTTATCATCCGCAGACTAATGGTCAAACTGAAAGGGTAAATAAGATTTTAGGGGATATGATCATATGTTATACTTTGGACCAGGAAGGAGCGTGGGAGGAGCAACTCAGATTGATGGAGTTCACTTATAACAATAGTTATCAAGAGAGTTTGCAGATGGCCCCGTTTAAGGCTTTGTATGGGAGACGTTGCAGAACACCCTTATTTTGGGCTGAGGTTAGCGAAAGGCTAGTGTTGGGTCCAGAAGCCTTAGAAGAATAGAATATTTTTGTGAAGCATATTAGAGAAAAGCTTCGTATAGCTCAGGAGCGTTATGAAAAGAACGCTAATCATTGAAGGACTGACTTGAAGTTTGTTGTTTGGGACTTAGTATTTCTCAAGGTTTCCCTGATATCTTGTGTAAAGTGATTTGGAAAGAATCACAAGTTGGATCCTAGGTAAGTGGGACCCTTTGAAATTATTGACGTATTGGAATGTCACCTTATAGGTTGGATTTGCCCACAAGTTTTACTGGTGTGCAAGATGTAATTCACGTAAGCCAGTTACGGAAGTGTGTGCTTAGTGACCGACAGATTCTTGATTCAGTGCCCTAGTTGGAGCCTAACCTTTCTTATATTGGCGTGCCCGTTCGCATTTTGGATACTCAAGATTGAGTGTTGCGGAGGATGACCATACCTATTGTTAAAGTTTTGTGGCAGAACCAAGACGTGGAAAGTGCAACTTGGGAGTTAGAGTCAGCTATGAGGGAGGCTCATCCTCATCTGTTCTTCTAATTTCTTTCAAAATGTGTTTCTATTTTATAATCTTTGATTATTTTCCTTCTATAGTGGAATCGTTTGTGCGTAAAGTTTCAAGATGAAACTTTCTTTTAGGAGTGGCTGTAACACTCCTGATTTTCCAAGATTTATTTAAATTCTTTTGTGACGTATTTTGATATCAGGGCATTACTTTTACTCCTGTTTATTGTGTGCCATGGTTGGAGCGTGGCCTTTTGCTCATTGCTACCTGGGGTTTTTTTACTTAGAATATAAGCATGGCTAATTTCATGTGATTTTTGATATTCCCTTGCGAGCCGGGGTTCGTTTTGGAACACAGCGGAGCCTTTTTTGGAATAGTGGTGATTTGACTTTGGGGGAGTTTTACCCAAGTTTGGTTTGTCAGATATTAGTTCTGACTTCGCCGTTGGATTCGTAGCATCGATATTTAGCTAAGGTGCGATTTTCATAGAAATCTGAGTTAGTGCGAGTTTTGGTAATTTGGATATTTTAATTATAATAATAATATATTATTATATTATATTATTTATTCCATATAAATAGTCTCCGATTAGACGTAAACCCTATTCATCGTCTTCTTTCTGAAACCGCGGACTATTTTGCGAAAGAGAGAAAGAGGTGGTCTTTTGAGAGCCTTGGCCGTCGATTTTAGGAGCTCTGGGTGACAAAATCATTGTTGGAGGGTAGATTCAGATTGCTCTCACCAAGATCTACATTTCTACGGTGAGTTTTTCCCGTTTCATCGATTTTTAGAGATTAAGGTATGTAGTTTTAACCCTCTTTTTTCCTGAAAAGTTTCAGGAATTGCTGTTTAGGTGTTTTCTGGCCAGATCCGTGAGGAGGAGTGCTGGTGTTGCCAAGTTCTGCAAGGTTTGAGGCAAGTGGTGATTTTTCCTTGCTTGTTCTTTGTTTCCTATTATCCTGATTCTCTCTCTGTACAAAAATTAGGATTAGGGTATGGTTTGGCCTTTATCGACCTGTTGGTTGGTGTGAAACTTCCGGTCAAAGGCCATTCGTCATAATTGGATTGTTAGTCTTGGTAGATTATCGTACATTGACTGGTTGGCTAAGTTTGATTCATCATTTTTTGTTATTAATTTGTTCTAACCCACTGATTTCATGTCTGTTAAACTTAGTCTAATTCATCCCATATGAGAGTTTAGATTTCGTCTAGTGCACATGACTACAGGTCTAGGTTAATCCGACAAATGAAAGATTGACAGACTAAGTATAAACTCATCATATATGAGAGTAATTAAGTTCAAATGCGCTAATTATAGTTTTGAGTAAAATAGATCTGTCGAATTAGTGGCTATAATCTAAAATTCGTCGATTATTATTGCATAGGCTGAGATCTATCCATGTAAAATTTGGCTAGTTTCAGTAAGAGCGAAGTAAAATTTGTCGAGCAACCGAGGTAAATTCGTCGGGTAATGCTTGGTATGAGTTAGTCCAATTCGTAGATTATTAGGCATTGATTCGACAAATATCAGCTTGACATTGAGTGATGTAATAGACTAAGTTAAAATAGTCGAGTATCAGGCATTGAGTTCTTCGAGTATGAGGCTTGGCGTTGAGTTGATTAGGCATGGAGCTAAGAGAGTTGAGTTATCGTTGAGCCGATGTTAAATTCGTCAAGTTATCTCAATAAATTCATCGAGTAATGTTAGCTTAGCGTTGAGTCCGTAGAGTATAAGCCTTTGCGTTGAGTGAGATTTTAGTTTAAGTAAAATTCATCGAGTTATCTCAACCAATTTGACGAGTAATGCCAGTGGCATTGAGTGTATAGCCTTTGGCATTTAGTGTTGTTGAGTGTCTGTGAGACTAAGTATAAATCATTGAGTGCATTGAATACACTCTATGCGGTATTGAGTGTACTCAACGCGTCATTGAGTGAAGGCAGAATCTTTGAGTTTAGCTGTTTGGCATCGAGTGCGTTTAATGCACTCAACTAGGCGTCGAGTTGACTTGACGCTTTTCCCTGGGCTTAATATTTTAGGCTAATTCATCTTGTATCTATTGTATTCGTCTAGTGTACTCGACAAATCAGCTTGGACTCAGAAATTTCTTCCGTAATTAAGAGGAGTTTGTCTGGTATGACTTAGAATGATTTTACTTGGGAACTTTCACCCTTTATGACAAATGAGAGTTCCTATGGATTAGTTGAGGTTATAGGTGTTTATGGATGATAAGTGTGGCCTTTGGTTTGTAGTGGATACAGGATCCCCAACCTAGTGCCAGATTGTGAATCATTACACTACTAATGATATTTTTGAACTGTGGGGTTAAGTTGGACAAAGTTGCCATCACCACAGTACCTTGTTAATATGTTTGGATTGATGGATTGAGTTGGATATTGAGGACACCACCCTAGTATCATGTTGAGATAATTGGACTGTCTGGTTGTGTTGGACAATGTTGCCACCACCATAGTGCCTTCTTGAAATGTTTTGGGTCTGTAAGTTCGGGTTGGACAGTGTCGCCACTAACTCAGGACCATTCCATTCCAATGTTAATGATTCATATGAGTAGAATTGTTAAGACTTTTTCCTGGTATTATATAGACATATGTTTCTCTGCTTACTCTGGCAGGTATTCCCGAAGCATTGCTTTGTTTCGTACTTGGTGCAATTTCCTTACTCTTGGACTTTTTAAGTTAAATCTTTTATCACTGTCTATAGTTATTTTGTTGTGTTCTGACAACTTCCTTATATTTGGGTTGGTAATACTTATTACTATTTGGTTTATTGCTAACTTTTTCATCTTTGATCACCACTTCTATAATCTTGCTGAGGTATTCTTTTTTTTGTGAATGACTCAGGTTTGGAGCAGTAACCGGTTGAGCAGCTAAGAGTTTTGGTTTTTGCATGTGTTATGCAGCTGTCTTTTCCTCACAAGTAGTTATTATTTATTTTACCTTTAGTTCAGACATATATTATTTTTGGTGGGTTTGTGTCAAGATGTTTACGCCCACAGTATTTTGTTTAATGTAAAGTACTTGCTAGCTGCTAAGTCATTTTTATATGATTCATTTGTTTTTACTTGCTCCCTAGGAAGGTTTTTTGCTAGGTTTCATGTTAGATATTTTAAATTATAAAAGTATAACTTCTATCTCATGCATATCATTTTGTAAAAGCTAAAGTCATTATACTTTAAGGAACATACAAACTAATATTTATGCTTATACTAAATCTAGAGTCTTGCATACCATGAGTTGTCCTATATGGATGTTTTTGCTCATGTAGGATGTCAAATAATATAAACAAACTGTTTTATGTAATGTATAACTACAATTTCACTCGTGCACTGGTTGATCCACTGAGCCGAGGGATACATAAATCCAAAACTTAACCTAAAACATGATTTTCTCACGTCATAACTTGGTATTTTTATAAACTATGTTAGGATTTGTGTTTGCCTAAACGTCTGTAGTTATCACCTGCACGACATGGCATCACAACACATATTTTCTCTTACTCTGATAAATATCTAAATTTGGAGAAAATGCGGGTTGTGACAATGTTCCATAAGCAATGCATTACCTATTTTAGATATGAGAAATCCATATCTCTTACGCTTAAACCTTGGTCTAAAAGATCTACGTGGGTCTTGTGTTTCTTGAGCAGGTTCTCTAGCCACAAAATTTTATAGTCCTTGCTCAGGTTTTACTTACCGTTCATTCACGGTTTGTGGTTCTTGAACTTCTTTAAGTTATATCTTTGTAATCTTTCCTGATAAGAACTCTTTCTCCAAATAGACACCAGTCCTCGTGACAAATATTTTGCCCTCATACGGTAGGTAAAAGTAGTTTCCTTAAGTTTCCTTAGGATACCCAACAAGATAACATTTAACTGACTTGGGTTCTAACTTGTCAGGCATTTGATGTCGCACGTATGCCTCAGATCCCCAAATCTTAATGAATGACATGATAGGACGCTTCCCAGTCTATATCTCATAGGTTGTCTTATGAATCGTTTTCATAGGAGCTCGATTTAGTGTAAAAGTAGCAATCTCTAGAGCAAAACCTCAAAAGAAAACAAACATATCTGCATAAATCATCATCGACCGTACCATGTCTAACAGAGTACGATTACTCTGATCAGACACATCATTAAGTTGTGGTTTTCGAGGTGGAGTGAGTTTTTATACAATACCACACTTTGTAAGATTATCATGAAACTCATGACTCTGGTATTCGCCACCTCAATTAGATTGGAGTGCTTTAACCCTCTTACCTAAATGGTTCTCTACATCATTCTTAAACTCTTTGAACTTTTAAAAGGTTTCGGATTTGCACTTCATAAGATACACATATACCTATCTACTGAAATCATCAGTAAATATAACAAGGTAGAAGTACGTATCTCTAGCCACAAAACTTATGGGTCTGTATATGTGTGAACAGAAAACAAGAGACCGAAAAATTGGAGTAACAAAATTTTTATTTTCCAAAAAGGTATCTATTACAAAGGTATGACCTCCCTTTTATAGAATGGAGGAGAGAAGAGTGATTACAAATAAGCAATGTGGGACTAATAATTACATGAACACAAAACTATACAAGCTGCATAAGCCGCACAAGCCGCGCAGTTAGCCTAACCGCACGACCACTACATTGTGGAGGACAAGCGACTAATATCTCCAAGCCGCCATAGACAAGCCGCCAGATCGCTCAGACCGCTTGACACCAGCCAGCAACATCTCGGCACAAAGCTGCTGGGAGGAACCTCCAGGCCGCCAGACAAACCGCCAGACCGCCTAGTCTCCAAACCGGCTACCAAACCACTGGGACAAGCTGCCAGACTGCTAGAATGCCAGACTGCCTGGTCTGAACTCGCCAGACCACCCGGTCTCAACACTCCCCCTCAAGCTGGAGCATAGATACCAATCATGCCCATCTTGTCGTAAATGTTAAACAATGGAGCAGACACCGGCTTGGTAAAGACATCTGCCAACTCGTGGTAAGAAGTGACAAACGAAGTATAAATCTGTTTCTTCAAAATATCTTCTCGAATAAAGTGGCATTCAACCTCTATGTGTTTTGTTCTCTCATGAAAGACCGGATTTTTGGAAATGTATACAGCAGCCTTGTTGTCGCAGAACATAGGAAGATGATAGTTGTAGACCTCTCCTAGGTCAAGCATGAGAGCCCGTAACCACTTTAACTCACATGTGGTCGATGCCATACTACGATATTCTTCTTCTGCACTAGACATGGAGACAACAGACTGTTTCTTGCTCTTCTAGCTCACAAGATTTGCTCCAACAAATGTGCAAAAACCTGATGTTGACTTGCAGTCTCCTTTATCATAAGCATAACTCGAATCTGAGTATGCTTAAACCCTCAAGTGACCATTCTTCTAAAAAGCAATCCTTTCCCTGGAGCTGCTTTAATATACTCCAATATCCTCAGGGCAAATTGTAGATGGCACTCCCTTGGAGCTTGCATGAATTGGCTAACCTTGCCAACATGATTGGAGATATCGGTTCTGGTCACTGTGAGATAAATGAGTTTGCCACATGACGTCGGTACCTCAAAGTATCAGACAGAGGAGGCGAGTCAACTTTCCAAGTTTTGTCTTCCCCAATAGCCATGGGACACCTGGCAGGTTTAGTACCAGTCAACCCTGCCTCTTTTAACAAATCAAGGGGATACTTCTATTGGGAGAGAACTAAAGAGTTGGGCTTCCGAGAGATTTCAATCCCCAGAAAGTATTTGGGAGAGCCCATATCCTTAGTGACCTGGTGTTGTCGTAGTTGTTTCTTTGTCAAAGCTAACCCAGCCTGGTCATTGCCAGTTAGAAGAATATTATCCACATATACAACTAGAACCACCATACTAGAGGAGGTTTTGTGAATGAATAAGGAGTGATCGGCTGATCTTCTTGCAAAACCAATGGCCACAACAAAGCCACTAAACTTGTCAAACAAAGCTCGAGGGTTTTGCTTTAGGCAATAAATGGCCTTCTTCAGATGGCATACTCGTGTCTCCCCCTGAGCAACATACCCTAGAGATTGCTCCATGTAAACGTCCTCCTGAAGATCACCATAAAGGAATGAATTCTTGACATCTAGCTGGGAAATGGGCCAATCCCTATTGACAGCCACAGAGAGAACCCGAATGGTATTGAGACGAGCAACGGGAGAGAAGGAGTCAAAGTAATCAACCTGATAAGTCTGAGTGAATCCTTTAGCGATTAATCAGGCCTTGTATCGACCCATGCTGCTATCCGGACAAACTTCATAATGAATACCCATTGACATCAAACCATATCAGTGCCCAAAGGGGGAGGAACAAGGGTCCATGTACCCCTTTCAGTGAGGGTAGCAATTTCCTCATCCATTGCGGCCTTCCAATGAGGAATAGTAAGAGCTTCCTTGTAGGTGCGGGGAGTGGCAGTGGCAGAGATAGCCAAGGCAAACGTACTGCGAGAAGGAGTTAGATGATCATATGAAATAACAACAGCTTGCGGGTGTTGAGTATACGTCCGCACCCCTTCGCGAAGAGCAATGGAAATATCCAGGTTAGCGTGTTCCTCAGTTTCTGGGGCATCCGTTGTAACACCCCTATCCGTCACATAGCATATAGCAGTAGGTCTGGCCGGGGCCCGACGCCATATACTACGGACAGACCGGTTGGTTACGCATTGAAACCATTCAACCAATCATGTCGTCCTACACAACACCTAGCGGAAGCAAATTATTAAGTTTCAAAAGAAATAAGAACCCTGCTACAAAGCATGAATGTCCACTACCAACTCAGGAATGTAATCAAACACAAAAGAGAACTGGCCTTAAGGCCTTACATTATTCACTTAACAAAATAGTGTTTTCCAAACTTCGGCACGCAGGCCGGCCATACATGAAAACGGGAAAGATACATAAGCAATTAGGCCTTCGAGGGCCGGCACAACAACAAGGGCTTTGGCCCGCTATTTCCCGCTTTGCTGCACAGCACCTGCAAATCACAAACCACCGCCCGGTGGCAAACAATAGCAACGGTCAGCAATGCTGAATAAATTATAACGATCCCGCCCCCAAAATCGGGGCGGCGATGCTCTTTCCCTGCACTCTATTAGTATAGGTGATAATACGTTTTGTAGCCTAAACTATTATCGTATTTTATATTTTATATTGTACAAATTATGTCTATTATTAGCTTATTTTTATCCTTTTTATGTAAATTTTATTGCCACTAACTTTTTCCTGTCTTTTTTGCAGGTTTTCAGAAAATTGCCAAAATGGCCTGTCACGCCCCCCTGTCACGCCCTCCCTGGGCGTGACATAGGGCGTGTCACCCGATCCCGAGGACACCTGCTGGAAGGGACAGAAAACGGTCAAAAACCGCTGTCACGCCCCCATGACACGCCCTCCCCGGGCGTGTCACTGGGCGTGACATGGGCGTGTCGCCCTCTGCCGCAAAGCCTGCCGCCGCATTAAATGCCGTTCCGCCTCAGCACGCCAATAGTACTGTCACGCCCTATGTCACGCCCGTGACATGGGCGTGACACCCTCCTTTTTCGGTGACTGACGGATTTCCGACCAATGATTAGGACATGACATGCCTGTCACGCCCCCCTGTCACGGGCGTGACCTAGGGCGTGACCACCGACGTACCGAAGCAATCATCCCTAGTTTAATCTTAGTACTGTCACGCCCCTTTGTTTCTTGATCCTTTTTCATGCTTTCTCTCTCTCTCTCTCTCCCCCTCTCTTTGTACTTTTTGTTTAACCCTAGTTTAATCTTAGTTTGTTCTAGCTTTTATTGTAATTTTCTTCTTGCTTAGTGCTTAATGTAGGGCTAGAATAGGGTTTAATTTTCATGCACTTGTAATTTTATTTTCATTAGTGTAACTTGCCCTTTTTCATTAATAAAATCGTTCTTCCCTTAGCTTGTGTTCTTCTTATGTTTTTCTACTCATCTCCCCCCCTCCAATCCATTATGATTAACTAATCCTCCTTGTACTCGATCTTGATGATCCGAGGTTAGAGCGATTATGTTATGATGTTTTAATCAATCTTTTCTTTTTAGGTTAGGGCCTTGAATTACTCTTGATTAATCACGGGTTGGGGGTATATTTTCGATATATACTATCCGCCTTTGCTTTCATTCTGGGCTAGCCGAGAGGCCGAAAGAATGAAGTGAGCATTCAAGAGTAAAGGGAGTTGTACGCACCCCTCGAGAGAGGCAGACGTCCAAATCTCCCGGATTGGAGTAAAATCCAATAGTGGGGTTCACCGCGTAAAGCGAGTTTTAGGCCTCCGATTTAGACGAGAGTCGGTCGGACCTTCCTAAACTCAGTTGGGCACGACTTCGAGAGAAGCGTGTTCAAGCTTTAGGAACCTCCACGGTCAAGGACCCTTATCCTATTAAGTTTAGATTTTTATCGCATTTTCTTAATCGTCTTTAGCCGAGGTGAATCTTGATCGGGTGCATTTCCATTTCATATTGTTCTACCTTTCGTAGTAATCTCATATATTGTGCTCTTTAATTAACTGTAGTAGTTTCCTTTCTAGCATAGTTCTTTACTTAACAGCTTTACTTAATTGCAGTGTTTCTCTTTCTAGTATAACTTTACTTTCTCCCCTGCACTTAGATTTTCTAAAACCCTAGTTTTTCTGTCGATAAGATAATAGCGTTCGTGTGAGTAAGCTTAGCCAACAGTTCCCGGATTTCAATACGACACTGTGTCCCCTTGCTACAATTCGATAGGTATACTTGCCTCATCGGGTTGCTAGTTCGGTTGCGTTTATTTTCTTCGAACCCTAGCGCGCAACAAGTTTTTGGCGCCGTTGCCGGGGAACCAACTTCCGTTGATATTTTGAAAACACGAACCTATTAATTTTATCTATTCTCTTTCTCATCCCCTTTCTTTAAAATTTTAAAAATCAAAAAAAAAAATTTATCACCGCTCTTAATAGTAACCAACTTCACAATTTTTCTACGCCACCTAATTCTCTCGAAAAGGGCAAAGGGCTTTAAGCACCACTGTCTTGTCTAGTACCTTGCGAACCCTTCACGGGGTAGTCCTTGGGAAGTTCGGGAGTTAATCTATAAAAAAAATCTATTTCAAAAAAAAAATATTAATTTAATTTTCTAAATCTAATTTTTCTTTCTAGTTTATCCTTTTTCTCTTTCTCTTCTTCTTTTCTATTCTTTTAGTGCATGACCTGCGGGAGTCCGTCGGTTATTTTGGACTTGGACCACAAAATTGAGCGTACTCTTCGGAGAAGATCGCGATTTCAAGGTCATACTATCCAAGTGTCGGTTGAGGACTCCGAGTCATTTAATACTTTAAGAATGGAAGAACCCAACGTAGATGAGGCCGTGCAAAGGACTATGTCCTATTATGCACGACCGAACCTCGAGGGAACAGAATCGAGTATAGTCCGCCCTACTATAGTAAATAATAACTTTGAACTAAAGCCTAGCATAATTCAAATGGTGCAGCAATATGTGCAATTTGACGGACTTCAAGATGAAGATCCGAACGCACATATAGCTAGCTTTCTTGAAATTTGCGACACCTTCAAGATAAATGGTGTCACAAATGATGCGATCAGGCTAAGACTCTTCCCCTTCTCTCTAAGAACTAAAGCTAAGCAGTGGCTTAACACACTTCCGAAAAATAGCATAACCACTTGGAATGAATTAACTGAAAAATTTTTGGCGAAGTATTTTCCGCCAGCTAAAACTGCAAAACTTAGGAACGATATCTCTGCCTTCGGACAAATAGACTCTGAAACCCTTTACGAAACCTGGGAGAGATTTAAAGAATTATTAAGACGATGCCCACATCACGCGCTGCCTGTATGGTTATAAGTGCAGACGTTTTATAACGGGCTAAATCAAAGCACGAAGCAAATGATAGACGCAGCTTCTGGCGGTACTTTAAATCATAAGACCCCGGAAGCCGCTCTTGAGCTTTTTGAGGATATGGCCATGAACACTTATCAGTGGAATGTGCCTAGGTCCCGGCCGAACAAGCCTGCAGGTATCTATGAAGTGGACAACGTCTCCCAGCTCGCTCTGCAGGTAGAAATCCTAAGCAAAAAGATAACGGAGATGACTGCTGCCTCCGTCCCTCAGGTATGGGAATCTGCAACCCCTACTCCAGAACATTTAGATTATGTTAATAATTTGCCTAGAACTGCTTTTAATAATTTTTCTGCTCCGAATTTTCATCCGCCTGGTTTTAATTTTCCGAATAGTTATAACCCCGCTTTAAGAAATCACCCGAACTTTTCATGGAGTAATCCATCGAATGCGATGCGCCCACCTCCGTAAAATGATTTTTCTGCACAACCACCACCACCACCACCACTTCTTCAAAATTACCCAAAACCTCCGAGCTTGGAGGAATTACTTTCTAAATATATCACCACAAATGACGCTACCATAAGAACTTTAACCGGAAGCGTAAAAAGTTTAGAAAATCAGGTAGGACAGCTCGCGAAAATAATTTCTGAGCGACCCGCAGGGTCTCTTCCTTCCAATACTGAACCCAACCCGAGTGAGCAAGCGAAAGCTATAACTCTTCGGAGTGGGAAGCAAGTCTCCGGTATGGTAAGTGAAGAGCCCGAGGAAAGCTCCGCTCCTGCTTTTAAAAATCAAAGCTCCGCTTCCGCTTTTAAAAATCAAAGCTCCGCTCCCGCTTTTAAAAATCAAAGCTCTGCTCCGCTTCCACCCTCTGCTGAAGAAGTAATCACCCCCACTTTAGAAAATAATCTCACTCCACCACCCATCTTCAAAAATAATTCAACTCCTCCATACCCCTCTGAACTTAATAGACAACGTCAAGATGATCAGTACTCCCGCTTCTTAGAAATCTTCAAACAAATCCACATTAATCTTCCCTTCCACGAGGCTATTTCGCAGATGCCGAAATACGCCAAATATCTTAAAGACCTCCTCACAAACAAGAAGAAGTTAGAGAATCTTTCGCACGTCACGCTAAACGCCGAGTGCTCCGCCGTTTTAACAAACGGTTTGCCGAAGAAAATCAGTGACCCGGGTAGTTTCTCTATCCCGTGTGTCTTCGGTGATCTTTTTGTTAAACACGCATTAGCCGACTTAGGCGCAAGTATAAACCTGATGCCCTTTTCGTTGTTCAAAAAGTTAGGGATTGGTAGCCTTAACCCCACGCGTATGAGTATCCAGCTAGCCGATAGATCCGTCAAGTACCTGTTAGGAATAGTGGAGGACGTTCTGGTGAAAGTCGACAAGTTCATCTTCCCGGTGGACTTTGTCATTTTGGACATCGAGGAAGACGTCGAGGTTCCCCTGATCCTTGGCCGAACCTTCCTTGCCACCTCCCGAGCCATCATTGACGTAAGCAATGGTAAGCTCTTTCTTCGAGTAGGCGACGACGAAGTCACATTTTCTATCACCCCTTCGATGAAGAACACCTTAGCGAACGATGACTCATGTTTTTTCGTAGACGCCGTGAGTGATGATTCTTCCTACTGCCTCTCCGACATTGAAAAAGAATTTTCTACTTTTTGCTCCTCTTCTCTTACAACTGAATCACTGCAAGGAAGTGATGAATCTTCTTATTGTCTTTCCGACTTTGAAAAAGAGTTTTCTGATTTTTGTTCTTCCTCTTTTCTTCCCACTGAATCTGTACAAGAAGCCGTCTTGGCTGCTAGCCCCACCCCTTATTACGATCCTTATAAAAAAAGTTTATGAAGATATTATTTTTGAAAAAGAAAGAATCTCAAAATCCTCTTATGAAGAACCCCCTACCCTAGAACTTAAAGAACTTCCCGAACACCTTAAGTATGCTTTCCTAGAAAAAGACTCCAAGTTACCAGTTATCGTTTCGGCCTACCTCACGGATACGCAGAACGATAAACTTCTTCTAGTTCTACGTAAGCATCGCCAGGCTATTGCTTGGCAAATTTCTGATATCAAGGGCATAAGCCCATCTTTCTGTACACATAAAATTTTAATGGAAGATAATTCGCGTAACTCTATCCAACCTCAGCGCCGTATAAACCCGAATATGAAAGAAGTAGTTAAGGGCGAGGTTATGAAACTATTAGAAGCAGGAATTATCTACCCTATATCGGACAGTAAGTGGGTTAGCCCCGTTCAGGTAGTTCCAAAGAAGGGAGGGATAACCGTAGTTAGTAATGAGAATAATGAATTAATCCCGACGCGGACGGTGACGGGTTGGCGTATGTGCATAGATTACCGTAAGTTAAATGATGCCACCCGCAAGGATCACTTTCCTTTACCGTTTATCGACCAGATTTTAGAACGTCTCTCCGGCCATAGCTTTTATTGTTTTCTCGATGGCCTCTCGGGGTACTTTCAAATACCCATCTCTCCCGAGGACCAAGAGAAAACTACGTTTACTTGTCCCTCCGGCACCTTCACGTACCGAAGAATGTCATTTGGATTATGCAATGCGCCAGCTACATTCCAACGATGTATGCTCGCAATATTTGACAAGTACGTAGAAAGCATTATGGAGGTATTCATGGACGATTTCTCCGTGTTCGGCGATACCTTCGATAGATGTTTAGAAAACCTCGAAAAAGTCTTAGAACGACGCGAAGAAACTAACCTTGCCCTAAATTGGGAAAAATGCCATTTTATGGTGAGGGAAGGGTTAGTTTTGGGTCATAAAATTTCTGCTAAAGGTATTGAGGTCGACGTTGCCAAGATAGAAGTTATTGAGAAGTTGCCGCCGCCTACAAACATAAAAGCTATAAGAAGTTTCCTAGGCCACGCTGGTTTTTATCGTCGTTTTATAAAGGACTTCTCCAAGATCACTAAGCCCCTCACCTATCTCTTAGAAAAAGACGCTCCATTCATTTTTGATGACTCTTGTATTTCTGCCTTTGAATTAATTAAAGAAAAGTTAATTAACGCACCAATTATGATAGCTCCGGTGTGGGACCTTCCTTTCGAGATTATGTGCGATGCGAGTAGTTTTGCGGTGGGGGCCGTATTAGGTCAACGCATATCTAAGAACTTCCACCCCATCTATTACGCTAGTAAAACCCTCACATCTGCACAAGAAAATTACACCACAACCGAGAAGGAGCTCTTAGCTGTAGTATTTGTGTTTGATAAATTTCGCCCTTACATTACACTTTCAAAAATCATTGTTTTTACGGACCACTCGGCCCTCAAGTACCTTCTTGCCAAAATAGATGCCAAGCCTCGCTTGATTCGCTGGGTCTTACTCCTCCAGGAGTTTGACTTAGAAATCCGTGATAAGTGAGGAGCCGAGAACTTGGCCGCCGACCATCTGTCAAGATTAGATAACCCCTTTATAGAAAAATTAAATGAAAAATCTTTTAATGATTATTTTCCTGATGAGAAGCTGCTTTTAGTTAACGCATCTACTTCTCCTTGGTTCGCGCACATCGCCAACTATCTAGTGGCCCGGATGCTCCCAAAAGAGTTCTCCTCTCAGCAGAAGAAGAAATTCTTTTCTGAGCTGAAGAACTACTTTTGGGAAGACCCGCATCTTTTCAAAATTTGTGCGGATCAAGTGATAAGGAGATGTGTTTCTTTTGATGAAGGAATTGATATTCTAAAACATTTGCATGAAGGTATGACAGGTGGGCACTATCAAGCTGCTCGCACCGCTCGATCATATGGTGCTTTGCGCGGGTTTTTACTGGCCTAGCCTATTTAAAGACGCGCAAGCCTTTGTGAGCAGGTGTGATAGTTGCCAACGGTCGGGCAATATTTCTAATAAAAATGAAATGCCGCAAAATTATTTCTTAGAGTGCGAAATTTTCGACCTCTGGGGAATTGATTTTGTTGGCCCCCTTCCTTCTAGCTTCGGAAACAAATATATTTTAGTTGCTGTTGATTATGTTTCACGATGGGCTGAGGCCCAAGCTCTTCCTACGAACAACTCCCGAGTTGTAGTCACGTTTTTTAAAGAATTATTTTTTAGATTCGGTACGCCTCGCGCAATCGTTAGCGATAGGGGTTCCCATTTCTGTAACGCGCAATTTTCAAAAATCCTCACTAAATACGGCGTTACGCATAAGCTTTCCACTGCCTACCACCCCCAAACTAACGGTCAAGTCGAAGTAGTTAATAGAGAAATAAAAAGAATTTTAGAAAAGACTGTTTCAACTTCTAGAAAAGACTGGTCAGCCAAACTTGACGATGCTCTATGGGCCTACCGAACAGCGTACAAAACCGCCCTCGGATGTACGCCGTATCGGCTGGTCTATGGAAAATCGTGTCATCTGCCCGTAGAGTTAGAGCACCGCGCCTTTTGGGCCTTAAAATTTTTAAACTTCGATCCCCACTCAGTCGGTGACCTTCGAAAATTTCAACTAAATGAACTCGACGAGTGGCGCTCTTATGCTTATGAAAATAATAAACTTTATAAAGAGCGGACGAAGCGTTTACACGATAAACACTTAAGGCACCCTAAAAACTTTAAGACGGGCGACCAAGTCCTGTTATATAATTCTCGTTTACGATTATTTCCGGGCAAATTAAAATCTCGCTGGTCTGGCCCGTTTTCTGTTTTAGAAATATTTCCTTATGGAACTGTTTTAATTTCTCACCCTGATAAGGGTAATTTCAAAGTGAATGGTCAGCGTCTTAAACTCTATTTTTCTGGTGATGATGATGTCAGTCCAAACATTATTAAGTTTCTGCTTCACGAACTCTAATCTGAAACTTTTAATTTTTTGCTAAAAACAATTTTATTTCGGAACAACAATATTTTTGGACAAAAATATTATTTTTGATGCGTCGAGCTCAACGACGCTTTAACCAAAGGGCGCTCTTGGGAGGCAACCCAAGTTATCTTTTTCTGTTTTCTTTATTTTACAATTTTTGCCTCGGACGGCTCCGACAAGCTGAAGCTTCTGCGATCGCCTGCTCCAACATTGCTGAATCCA
Organism: Platanthera zijinensis; assembly: GCA_039513925.1. NCBI lineage: Eukaryota > Viridiplantae > Streptophyta > Magnoliopsida > Asparagales > Orchidaceae > Platanthera > Platanthera zijinensis. The sequence goes on from CM077082.1 coordinate 86,483,101, forward strand.
TCACAAAGTCCAAAGAAGACATTCGGGGAGCGGCATCACTCAGTTTTCGCAGCAAATAAATCCGGGGAAGTACCTATATTTCAATTCTGTCTTTCAATTCTGTACTTTATTTTTCTCTCCTTCTCCAATCCCCTTCTTTAGCCATTGAAGACAATGTCTGTTTTAAGCTTGGGGGAGGATTTCCTCCTTCATTTTTGCTTAATGTAAATAATTTCCTTTTTGTATATATTAAATATTTCCAAAAATAAAAAAAAAATGAATATCTTAAAATTCCAAAAAAAAGAAAAAAATGATCCAAAATCCAAAAAAAAAGAGAATATTTCGCAAATTAAAAAAATATATATATATATGAGTTTTTGAATAGTTTAGACATTTTGGTATTTCAATAGTACCCCTAGTTTTTAGTTTTGTTTTACTCAAAATCTCCTATAAACAACTTAGTTAATTATAATATTTCTAATCGTCCTTTTTAATTATGTTTCACAAGTAAAATGTTGGCCATGCTGTGTTTCTAATTCACGGTAGCATGTTAAGGTGAAATATTTTTGTAAAACTCGCATTTCTATTATGGTTTTTTGTTGTTTTATTTCCTTTACTTTCTTAAAAATTCATCATCCACTATTTTCTTTTTCGTTTTTGAAAAATTTTTGTAAAGTCAACTTTTGAATAACGTAGTAGATGTGAACGATCCAAGTCACCTATTATTTCTATTTTCAATTTAATTTCATCAATCTTCCTTTATTATCTAGGACTCGCTTTTTGAAAATTTTTCAAACCTTTGTTTTAAATAAATTCAAAAGCGTGAAAATGATTTAGGCCATTTTTGTTTTCGTTTGAGCTTTCTTGCCAACCTAAAAACTTTTACCACTAGTTAGCCGTTTTTGAGCCTTTTTCCGATTTCATTTGATAGCTCCTCCCTTCATTTCAGTTTCACCAAAGCCAAAATTTTCAACCTATCGAATCACACTAGCCTTTTTGAGTTTCATAAATTATTTTGACGATTTTGATAGGGTATTTTGTGATTTTTGTGGAGAAAGGTTTTCGAAAAAAAAAGGAAGTATGTTCAAAAGTGATGTTTATTTTTGTTTGGCCAACTCAAAAAGGAAAATAAAAATATTTATGGCCTTTGTTTTGAAAAAAGAAAAAAATGAAAAAAAAAATGAAAAAGAAAGAAAAAAATGTGTATATATTTTTATGAAAATTTTTGAAACTCTTTGCTTTGATTTAGTGTGATTTTAAAACATTCACGTTTATCTTTGAATTCCACTCCTAATCATTTTCCAAAACCAAACGTTTCTGTCCTATTTAAGTCCTTTTGATTCACGCTTTTGGATTTTTTATTTAACAACTAAGAAAAGAAAAACAGTAAATCAGTTTTAGTTTTAGATTTAAACCTAGATTTTTGATAATTAAATTGATATAATTATAATACGTTGCTTGGATCTAGTAACAACTCAATGCGTGTTTTTCATTTTCGTTGCTTTACTTAAGTCCATTTAAAAAAATCTCGTTAAAATTTTGGATGATTTGTTTTTATTAAGTAAAGTTTATAAAAGTTTTACCATACCTAAATAATTGTTTTAGACTTACATTTCACCTTTTTCCTACTAAGAATTTCGCATAGTACTTGTGTAGGCATAATTAGAACTTTTTGATTAGTCCTTTTTATAAATATCTAGTTTTTATATTTTTGCTTGGGGACAAGCAAAGCTTAAGCTTGGGGGAATTTGATAATACGTTTTGTAGCCTAAACTATTATCGTATTTTATATTTTATATTGTACAAATTATGTCTATTATTAGCTTATTTTTATCCTTTTTATGTAAATTTTATTGCCACTAACTTTTTCGTGTCTTTTTGCAGGTTTTTAGAAAAATTGCCAAAATGGCCTGTCACGCCCCCCTGTCACGCCCTCCCTGGGGGTGACATAGGGCGTGTCACCCGATCCCGAGGACACCTGCTGGAAGGGACAGAAAACGGTCAAAAACCGCTGTCACGCCCCCCTGACACGCCCACCCCGGGCGTGTCACTGGGCGTGACATGGGTGTGTCGCCCTCTGCCGCAAAGCCTGCCGCCGCATTAAATGCCGTTCCGCCTCAGCACGCCAATAGTACTGTCACGCCCTATGTCACGCCCGTGACATGGGCGTGACACCCTCCTTTTTCGGTGACTGACGGATTTCCGACCAATGATTTGGACATGACATGCCTGTCACGCCCCCCTGTCACGGGCGTGACCTAGGGCGTGACCACCGACGTACCGAAGCAATCATCCCTCCCGCTAGAATCCAGAGCCCGAGGTCAAATCCGTACTTGTCACGCCCCTTGACACGCCCCCCCTAGGGCGTGTCGGAGGGCGTGACCAACCCGAGAAAAAATCTATAAATAGAGCCCCCCCCTCTCCATTTCAGCAAGCTTTGGTTGAGTGGGGGAGGTGCTGCCCCTTTGTTTCTTGATCCTTTTTCATGCTTTCTCTCTCTCTCTCTCTCCCCCTCTCTTTGTACTTTTTTTAACCCTAGTTTAATCTTAGTTTGTTCTAGCTTTTATTGTAATTTTCTTCTTGCTTAGTGCTTAATGTAGGGCTAGAATAGGCTTTAATTTTCATGCACTTGTAATTTTATTTTCATTAGTGTAACTTGCCCTTTTTCATTAATAAAATCGTTCTTCCCTTAGCTTGTGTTCTTCTTATGTTTTTCTACTCATCTCCCCCCCTCCACTCCATTATGATTAACTAATCCTCCTTGTACTCGATCTTGATGATCCGAGGTTAGAGCGATTATGTTATGATGTTTTAATCAATCTTTTCTTTTTAGGTTAGGGCCTTGAATTACTCTTGATTAATCACGGGTTGGGGGTATATTTTCGATATATACTCTCCGCCTTTGCTTTCATTCTGGGCTAGCCGAGAGGCCGAAAGAATGAAGTGAGCATTCAAGAGTAAAGGGAGTTGTACGCACCCCTCGAGAGAGGCAGACGTCCAAATCTCCCGGATTGGAGTAAAATCCAATAGTGGGGTTCACCGCGTAAAGCGAGTTTTAGGCCTCCGATTTAAACGAGAGTCGGTCGGACCTTCCTAAACTCAGTTGGGCACGACTTCGAGAGAAGCGTGTTCAAGCTTTAGGAACCTCCACGGTCAAGGACCCTTATCCTATTAAGTTTAGATTTTTATCGCATTTTCTTAATCGTCTTTAGCCGAGGTGAATCTTGATCGGGTGCATTTCCATTTCATATTGTTCTACCTTTCGTAGTAATCTCATATATTGTGCTCTTTAATTAACTGCAGTAGTTTCCTTTCTAGCATAGTTCTTTACTTAACAGCTTTACTTAATTGCAGTGTTTCTCTTTCTAGTATAACTTTACTTTCTCCCCTGCACTTAGATTTTCTAAAACCCTAGTTTTTCCGTCGATAAGATAATAGCGTTCGTGTGAGTAAGCTTAGCCAACAGTTCCCGGATTTCAATACGACACTTGTGTCCCCTTGCTACAATTCGATAGGTATACTTGCCTCATCGGGTTGCTAGTTCGGTTGCGTTTATTTTCTTCGAACCCTAGCGCGCAACAATAGGCAATATATTAATGTGAACACACATCAACACGGGCGTAGGCTCGCACGGCCACACACCCCGTGCACTCAGGGCACATTCTCGGCGAACCGGCCAACGTCACGTCAATTCAAGCCATAGACGTTCCTAATCCACCGCCGCCTCTTGGACGGTCATCCATATGAGCATTTTGCCTTCCTGGCCTTGGTAACGGCAATTTAAGCCATAGACCGCCGAAGACCCTCATCCATGCCAACGGTCCTACCGAACGACATAGACCGGGTACGGTTCCGCCTGACCCGTGCTCATATCACAACGGCAATTTAAGCCATATGCACAGGTCAAGACTCACCGAGTCCCGTTTCTGCCACAACAATCACATAACCCGGTTATGTTCACGTTGGCTCCCCGGCCACCGTGTTGGCAAAGCCCGCTTTTGCCCAGTTTTCCGTGTGCACCTTGGAGTTAATCTCCAAGGCTCCCTGATGCAATCTACCACGTAGAAAACCCGAAAAACACCCAAGCACCCGGAGTCTTCCCCGGTTCATATGCAATGCAACATCACCGATCCGGCTCTACATGTCCGGATAGGCTTCACACACAATGCCTACGTCCGTTTACGCATACGGACTCTACAAAAGGGGGGACTTCATATATCTAACCCAAGGAACGCTCCAACTCTTCGCTCGCTCGCGAGAGAGGGCTTCCTATGCAAAGGAAAAGAGGGCTTCACATGCCCAAGGATGAGAAATCGTTACCCTTGCATTCTTCTGCGGCGGCATCGAAAACTATACGGTTGGAAAGCACCGCAACGGCGTCGCCTCCGCGGATCTGGACTCGGATCGCGATTCGGAACTCCGAAGCTCTCCCGGCGGCCGGATCTTGGACTCCTCCTCCAAACTTGCTCTCCCCTCTCTCTAAAACTTAGAGAGAGATTATCCAAGAGAAATAAGGGTTTCAAAACCCTATTCCCAGCTAAAACCCCCCAGGAGCAGCCCCCCACCGTCGGATCCAAAGCCAAGGAAACGAACGGCCCGGATTAAGCCTCAAATTATAAAATCTGGGCCGAACACGGGTTGGCGCACGGCCGTGTGCCTGGCCGTGTAGCTCATTCGCCGTCTCGACCTAAATTGAAAACCAGCACACGGCATGTGACACAGCCTCCAACACGCCCGTGTCGCCTGCGACACGCCCGTGTCGGGACCCGTGTCACGCCCCCCCGTGTGCAATAAATCGACATTTTGCAGTCAGAGGGGTACACGGCTTGGTGACATGGCATGGGACACGCCCGTGTCAAACTAGACACGCCCGTGTTCATGCCCGTGTCACAACCCGTGCACCCAACCACACAGCACAGGTGTGACACGGCCTGGGACACGCCCGTATCCTAGGCTGTGTTCCACCACACGACCATCGTCGGCCTGCGCTGGTCGACGACACGGCTCGAGCTCGACACGCCCGACACGGCCTCCGACACGCCCGTGTCGGGGCCCGTGTCACCTGCATTAAAAACCCGCCATGGCCAAAATCGATCCCCGTCGCTCCTACGACAAATTTTGGGGTGCTACAATTCTACCCCCCTTAAAGATTTTCGTCCACGAAATTAATAAAGGAAAAACATGACTTAACGTAAAACAGTACCTGAGCGGAATAATTCCGGGTACTCCTCGAGCATAGTCTGCTCCCGTTCCCAAGAGAGCTCCTCACGCCCGCAGTTATCCCACCGGACCTTAACCATCCGGATCTCCTTGTTACGAAGCCTCTTGACCTCAACATCTTTAATACGAACGGGCTTGACCCTTGTCGTCAACCCTTCGTCCACCGGCACTTGGTCAACCGCGATCACCTGCGATGGCTCTTGCACTGCCTTCCGCAGCACATAAATGTGGAACACATCATGCAATCCACTCAACTCCACCGATAGCTTCAAACGGTATGCCGCTTCGCCGACTCGCTCCAGAACCTCAAAAGGTCCAAGGTATCTTGGGCTCAGCTTCTTCAAGCGTCTCACCCGCGAAACCCCTTTGAACGGCTTCACTTTCAGGTATACCCAATCGCCTATCGCGAACTCCACGTTCCGGTGCTTGGCATTGTAATACTTTGCCTGCCGGTCCTGAGTGATCAACAAGCGCTCCCGAATGATCCGCACTAACGATGTAGCTGTAACATCCCATTTCCGGCTAGACCCCTAGGAGTCGGGTGGTCGTGACAGAACCCCAGGAAGCACATAAAATTGAAATAAATCGACCGAGTTTTCGGGTCACGGGTTGGTCATGCCCGTGACCGACCCATCACGCCCGTGACCTGGGCGTGACTCCTTCGACGATCGTCGATCTCCGTGAGACGATCGTCGAACGTACAGCCTGGGCATGTCACGCCCGTGACCAAGGTGTCACGCCCGTGACCAAGGGCGTGACTCCTTCGACGAGCGTCGATCCCTGTAAAACGATCGTCGAAATTGAACTCGGGCCTGTCACGCCCGTGACCTAAGTGTCACGCCCGTGACCTAGTGCGTGACCAGCCTTCGACGACCGTCGATCCCAGTTCGACGATCATCGACCTCAAAATTGCCGTTCGGGCCTGTCACGCCCGTGACAAAGGGTGTCATGCCCGTGACCTAGGGCGTGACCAGCATTCGACGACCGTCGATCTCAAATCGACGATCGTCGACCCAGATGTAACCACCCGGGCCTGTCACGCCCGTGACACAGGTGTCATGCCCGTGACCACCCATCGACGATCGTCGATCTCAGTTCGACGATCGTCGAACCCAGAATTGGCTATCCGGGCCTGTCACGCCCGTGACCTATGTGTCACGCCCGTGACATTGGCCGAAACGACGGTTCAGGCCCGAAATTATTCTAACACGCGTGGTAATAAATGATGGTGTGGGAAGTTGCACCAGGAGTAATTTCAGGCCGTTTTCCTTCTGTAATTATATAATAAATGAGGAAGATATGGTCCAATAGGAAGCCGCCAGCTGGACACACCTGTTCAGTTTCCACAGTTTCTTATCCCTTCACTGTAACCGAAACGTTAAGGGGAGAACCTTCATGGCCATTAAGGCTTTACCCATTCACCTTCCCACTTTCTGACTTATAAAAGCCCACCTGGAGCAAGAGGAGAAGGTTACACGCTCAAGTAATCAGATCAGATCCTTGTTCTTGCTGTAGGAGAAGTTCAGCAACGCCACCACCGCGCCATGGCACCCCGTCGTTCTTCTCGCCTTCAAACCGCGAACAAGGTCCTCCTCTGCTCCTTCTCTTTCATGGGTAGATCTTAGGATTCTTAGAAAGGAGGTTCGCGCTCAACGGAGCCTGACCCGTCTCTCGTTTTCATGGGAAAACCATGTAAATGGTATTTTTGAGTTCGCCGGAAACCGCCACCTCCGGCGGCCAAACCACCGCCGACCGCTAGCCATCGCCTCAACGGAGGTGGTGGTGGTGGTGGCTGGCCAGGGAAGTGACCGGACTGCCGGCGACGGATCACGGAAGTGTTACAGGAAAAATGACTTCCTGAGTTCTGGTTTTCGGGTTCTGTAGAAGATGAACAGTAAAAACTGTTTTAAATATATAAACTAAGTAAATCATTTTGTATGGAAATTATACTTGGATGGACATATTTTAATGATGCAAAACGAGGCTCTTAGAGGTCATTTTAGGAAAAATGACCTGACACGAATGTCGTAGCCCTTCGAGTCTAGATAAATCTAAAATTGGTTTCAACTCGTTTGGGTAAGCGGTTCGGCCGCAGCACCCGTTTTAGTGGGGGCTGTACCTAGAGTTGGGCAGAAATTAAAACAATTGCCCACTCTTCGTCCCTTGCCCAAATGACCTGAAATTTGGGCAGGGGGTTAATCTTGGTTATCCTAAAGGCAGACCAAAAATGGAAATTTTTGGAGATACTTTGCCTAAAGTTTTTGTTTTAATTTAATAATCTTAGTTGAATTTATTTAGATGGTCAAATGACCTCCAAAACCTCCCAAATTTTGGTGAGTGGTCCCTGGCTATAAAACCTAGGTCTGTGTAAAATTCCAATTGATTTGGAGGAGTTTTGGGTGAGAAATCTTTTACCCTTAACTAGGCATTAATGAGACACCTTTTAATAAAAAGTGCACTGAGAGTTTGGAAGGGTCAAATCACCTCAACAGAGGCTGATTTTCTGATCTCTGACTTAGAATGGTGTTATAACCCGCTTGGAGAAAATGGAGTGATTTAGGGTTGATTTACCCTAGGATCCAAGCTCAAATCTTAAATGAAGGGTTTTGAGGTTTGTGAAGGACATAGGAGCAAAAGCTCTTGTATGCCCTTGAAATTTGGAGGAGAGTGGCATGTTATGCTGAAAACCCTCTGGTTGAAATAGTGAAGGAATTGGAGGTAATTGAGTACCTCGGAAGTTGAGAGTTTGAATTTGGATAGAAATGTAATTCAGTTATTTTAAGCACTAAATCTAATCCAAAAATCATGAAACTCGGGAGGAGGGAGTTTTAGGATGTTTTAGACTTATGGTAATTTTCCTGGAATTTTATGATTAATAAATATCATACTTCATGTGTTAAAGGATTATTTGCCCGATTGTTGTTTCAAATATTTGAAGGTTTTAAATTAATTATAATCAGTTAAAATTCTGGATTTAGATCTTGACCAGTAGAACATTGATCCCTGAATTTTTATAGAATTTTATGTTGAATAAATCTGGTACTTTGTTCACAGATAATAGAAAGGGGTTTTATTATTTAAAATGTAATTATGGATAAATTACTTGCTGGAAAATTATGAAACTTTGCCAGTGCTAATTTTTGGCCTTTATCTGCATGGCATAAATTATTTATAATTTTTGGAAGAATATTTTCTGTACTTGATTCATAAACAACAGAAGTTAGAGATTATTTCTAAAATAGTTTTCATGCCTTTTTAATGATAGAAAAATTATGATACTTAGGATTTAACCTATTGAGATAACCTACTATTTATCATAAATTCGCTGGACATCTTGCATGTTTACTTAGGGTAGTTCATGTTCAAATCGGTAGCCCTTGGGATTTTCGAGGAATTTAATTAAATGCCAAATAGATTAGTAAAATTTCCATTTTCTGGATTTAGGTCATTTACATCATGGTAAGTCTCCAGTAAATAATTTAGGGCAATTGGATGAGTATTTGATCGTTACATAACCGGTTCGACATGAAGTCTAGGTCGGTCTGCATATAGCAATTGTGAATTGAAATAAGACATTTTCTGAGGAAGACATTGGAGTTAAATAATTCATTTTGTTTGGGTGGGCAATAGTGGAGGATATCGCAATAGGAAGATAAAAAGAGTAGCGAGAAGTGGTGATAGCTAGAGTTAAGAGGTGTTCGGGTTCGGCGAAAGATCGCCTTTTCCGAAGAGAGGAAGGTTAAAAATCACCCTAGGATAGTCTATCGTAAAATGAGAAGGGAATCAGGCTAGGGAGATAAACCAATAATATTAAGTGTCTTGCGAAAGGGAACTTCGGGTCGTAATGCCGCCGTCTTGGTTCCTAGTGCCCCTTGAGAGCCCTTCACGGGGAATACCGGGGGCAGTCCTGGGCTAACGTAAACTGTAATAACAAACTGGCAAGAGTAACTTAGTAACTAGGGCTGCACTTTTCACAAACACTGTTGGCACAGGAAGATTGATGAGAGCTTCGGCTCGGGTGATTTGGAAACGGACGTTTGGGTCCGGGGAGCTTCGGCTCGGTTTGTTTGGAGACGGATGTTTGGTCCGGGGAGCTTCGGCTCGGTTTTGTGTGTTTACGAATAAACTTGCATGTGCATAAGATAGGAAAAGTTAAGGTGGTGGGTTTTACGATATCGGGAAGTTCGATTGCACCGACACCGATATCGTTGACTCGGCGGGGTGATTAGCATTTCGCCAACAGAAGTCCGGTGCGCCAGCCGGCAAGAGTACGCAGGCGTCCGCTTAGTGCACCAAGCGTTGAGGCGTACGATAGGTCAGACCAGTGGTGCTTTTACTGGTTTTGAGGTGGGCGAGGCCCAACCCACCGCTTCCGTCCGCCACTACGGAGGTATCCTGGGAGGTAACGGCTCCGAAAGGGGGAACTAAAGGTCTGTGTGCACAGAGTCGGGTGTGTGAGTTGCACTTGCATGTTTCATCATACCCACTAGCATGTCATAGCATAATCGATTCATTTAACCCTGACACCTAAAGTATAAGTGGTATGGGACGCTTATACATTAGGACCTGCAAAACGAACCCTTGGTCTATAAGCTTGTGTGGGCAAGTTTATAAATCAAAGGTTAATTTCAATATATAACAACCATTGCTGTTTGATAACCGACACCCTAACGTATAAGTGGTATGGGACACTTATACGATGGGAGCCTTGCAAAAGATCCCTTTTGCTTATGTGTTCTCGCATAAGTGAAGGTTTAAATTCATATAATTGCTTTTCTTACTGCTAGACCTATTATAACATTCATATTAACTGCTCACCGAATACAACTTGCTAGATTAAGTCCACTGTCACCTGTTTACTTTTATTCTCCACAAATATGTCCTCCCTTTCTTTCTCCCCGCTCGGTACCTAGGAGCCATGGGGGAAGGGGTAGGTGATGATAGGGCTTAGTCTTTATGACTAACGGTTTTCGAACCGCATCATTTAGGGGATCGTGGAGCCCAGCATGGAGGAGCAGCCCCAGAGATCGGTGCGCCTGGAGATGGGGCAGTCTAGCTTCGGAGTTCATACAGCCGGGACTGTGAGTCTCGACCTTGAGTAGTTTCTGTTTCGCTTCCGCATGAGAGACTTGTAGTGAGGACATTTTGTACCGGGCATAAGCCCGCATTTATAGTACTCTGATGTTTTCTGTGGACACTCCCTTCGTGGAGATTTTATCTTATTTACATGTGATTTATTATTGTGGACTGCATTGTTCTAACTTCAATTATTGTGCTACTTATTGTGATCGAAAAGGCCGGCAGATTCGGCGTGTTGTAGTGACAACCTTCCCGGGTGCGAAGGTGTCACCGCAAAGCGACGGTTCTGGGCATAAGACCCCGGTGGTTGAAAAAGAAAAAAAAAGGGTGTCTTACAAGTGGTATCAGAGGAAACATCGATCAGAAAGAAGTAGCAGTCCACAAACCCTAGGTCACCCCCCGCTCGAGTTTAGTTTGGGGACAAACTAAGCAGCGGAAGCAGTGGTGTGCCCATATGGGGATCACATTTAAATTGTCCACCTTTATGTAATATTTGAACGTTTTCTCAGCGTGTGTTTTTGTTACGCAGCCTTCAGCACGGACTACGCCACAAGGTGGAGTTCAACAGGCTCAGGATGTTGCACCACCCCCACCGGCCCCCACTCATTTCCTTCAGTCAGACATGGGACAGACCCTGACTGACATCCTGGAGGCCTTCAGGGCCCAGCAGGTTCCAGCCCCGCAGCCAAATCTGGGGGCCAACTGGCTCAGCATCTTCCGGGGTCTTTCTCCCCCGTCCTATTTGGGGACAGAGTCGGCTGTTCGGACGGAAGAGTGGCTAGATATCATGTACGAGATACTGACCGGGATTCGGTGTCCATGGGAGGAGAGGGTGGCTCTGGTTGTCTCCTGCCTGGAGTCCTATGCAAAGAGGTGGTGGAAGACGCTGCTGGACACGACATTTGCTGATAGGGAGGTTGCGGAGGTTACCTGGGAGGAGTTCAGGGCCGCACTGCTGGAGCATTTCGTTCCGCAGTCGGCTAGGGATGATTTGGAGGAGCGGTTCTTACAGCTGAAGCAGGGTACTCGGACCGTGGTGGAGTACCATCGAGAGTTTGACCATCTGGCTTGATACGCAGATTCCTACCAGCTGGACGAGGTAGGGTATATCAGGAGGTTCTATAAGGGCCTGCGGGAGGACTTGAGGGAGGCTCTGTTATTTGTATCTGACGGGCCCATCTCCCAGATTTTGGAGATGGCCAAAAGGATTGAGGCAGATTGGCACGCCACCCGGGGCCGGAAACGGCCAGCAGAGGATCAGGGACGGAGAGGTAGAAATGACCAGCGGCGAGGTGCTGTACCAGAGGGGAGGAGGACGGAGGACCAGCCTCGTCAGGACGTGAGGCAGGAGCCGAGGGAACAGGTGGTATTAGCCCCTCCCCCTCTTTGGATGCAGGAGATGCTGAGACCCGGGGGAATGGTGTATCCCCCACCAGAGTGTTTTCTTTGTCATCAGATTGGGCACATTCGGAGGAACTGCCCCATGAGGGGGGCACCACCTTCAGCACATCAGGGCGGCCCACCAGCTCAGCATTACGGAGGCCGAGGACGCGGCCGTGGTCGTGGATACCAGTGGGGAGATCGTAGACAGGAAAGAGAGCAGGTATATGCTTTGGACCTTGCGCAGCCTCGAAATCCGGAGCAGGTCATAGCAGGTACGCAGCAATGCTTCTTTATTTTCATAGAATTTCCCTTTTAGTTGTTAAAACTCAGAACCGCACTAGATAGGTTAACAAGGAAAGAAAATTCTTTATAGAACCCTAAGATGTTTAATCACCCCAGGTATAGTCTTCATCAGCGGCAAGCCGGCCCGCACGCTGTTCGATACTGGAGCTACTCACTCCTTTGTGTCGGAGACGTTCGTAGAAGGACTGGAGGGTGTGGAGCAGTTCATAGGCTCGAGGATGAGGGTGCGACTACCAGATGGATCTGAGCTCCTTACCACGGATCACTGCAATATGGAGGCAGAAATTGGTGGAACAGCGTTCGAGGCTCCAGCGACGATTTTGAAGCTGACGGACTACGACCTGATCCTGGGCATGGTATGGCTGCACTAGAACTATGCCCAGATTGACTGCTAGGCAAAGAGGATCACCGTGAGACACGGGGACTCTTTCATTACCATCGAAGGTATAAGACCTGTCTCTCGTATACTCTTATCTTCGGTACAGGCCGTTAAGGCCCATCTGCAGGGAGAGGAGGTCTATCAGATTCTTTTTGAGATGGCAAAAGTTAAGGAGTCGGTGACAGACATCCCGGTGGTGCGAGATTTTGCTGACATCTTTCCAGAGAAACTACCAGGACTACCTCCACACCGAGAGCAGGATTTTCAGATACAGCTTGTGCTGGGGGCCAAGCCGGCGTCTAGGGCCCCTTATCGGATGGCCCCAAAGGAGTTGGCAGAGTTTCGGACTCAGTTGCAGGAATTAGTTGAGGCAGGTTTTGTTAGACCGAGTTCCTCGCCATGGGGAGCACCGGTCCTATTCGTGAAGAAGAAGGATGGGACACTCCGCCTGTGCATCGATTATCGAGCACTAAACAGGCTGACCGTCCGGAATACCTATCCGCTCCCTCGGATAGACGAATTGTTCGACCAGCTAGAGGGAGCCCATTATTTCTCGAAGCTGGACTTGAGATCAGGATACTACCAGCTGCGGATCCAGGAGGAGGATATCCCGAAGACGGCCTTTAGTAGCAGATATGGCCTATATGAGTTCAACGTGATGCCCTTCGGGCTCACGAATGCTCCGTCGGCGTTCATGAGCCTCATGAACCGGGTTTTCGAAGCCTACTTGGATGTGTTCGTCATAGTATTCATAGACGACATCCTGATTTACTCTAGGACGGAGGAGGAGCACACTCGACATCTGGCACTGACTTTGGAGAGGTTGCGGGAGCATCACCTTTATGCAAAATTCAGCAAGTGTCAGTTTTGGTTGAAAGAGGTGGCTTTTCTAGGCCACATTATCAGCGGAGCCGGGTTGGCAGTGGACCCGGCAAAGATTCAAGCAGTTCGAGATTGGCCGCAGTTGAAGACAGCCACCGATGTACGAAGTTTCTTGGGACTTGCCGGCTATTACCGGAAGTTCGTGGAGGGGTTCTCTCGGATTGCCCTCCCCCTCAAATCTTTGACGAAGAAGGAGGCACCTTTTGTTTGGACCCCGCAGTGCCAGGCGGCTTTCCAGGAGCTGAAGGACCGACTCATCTCAACCCCTATTGTGGCCCTTCCATCTGGAAAGGAAGGATTCCAGGTGTATACCGACGCATCATACCAGGGAATGGGAGCAGTGCTGATGCAGAATGGACACGTCATAGCATATGCCTCCCGCCAGCTGAAGACCCATGAGAAGAACTACCCAGTGCACGACCTTGAGATGGGAGCGGTCGTTTTTGCTCTGAAGGTCTGGCGCCATTATCTTTACGGAGTCCACTGCGACATCTACTCCGACCACAAGAACCTGAAATACGTGGACACGCAAAAGGAGCTGAATATCAGGCAGAGGCGTTGGGTGGAGTTCTTAGCAGATTATCAGTATGAGATGCACTACCATCCAGGGAAGGCAAACGTGGTGGCCGACGTGTTGAGCCGGAGAGCTGCCACTTCCGAAGCTGGGCCCCAGGTTATGTCCATGGAGCTAGTCCGGTCATTCAGAGATATGCAGATATCCCTAGTGTCCGAGGATGACCCAGTTCTGTATAGGGAGTATCTGGCATCGATGGTGGCCATAGACGATATTCGGGATCGCATTCGGGACGGACAGAGGACAGATGCGTGGGCGGAGCCGATGTTCCGAGCTTTGGAGGAAGGTTCGACAGGAGATTATTCCCTGAGAGATGGTTTGCTCCACTTCAGAAGCAGAGTATATATACCCGCAGGAGGCCAGATCCGAGAGGATATTATGATGGAGGCGCATTGCAGCCGGTACTCGGTGCACCCGGGGATCACAAAGATGACCGCTGATTTAAAGAGGACGATGTTTTGGTCGGGCATGAAGAAGGACATTACGTACTTCGTGACCCATTGCAAGGCGTGTTAGTTGGTGAAGGCGGAGTGCAGGAACCCCGCAAGACTGTTGCAGCCACTCCCTGTGCCGGAGTGGAAGTTTGACGATATAGCTATGGATTTTATACATGGTCTTCCCCGGTCTCGGACGGGGAATGACTCGATCTGGGTGACTGTTGATCGGTTGACGAAGGTGGCCCGCTTTATACCGATCAGGAAGGACGATCTGGTGGGAGTGCTGGTACGGAAGTTTGTGGAGCAGTATGTCCGATATCATGGCGTGCCCCGGACGATAGTGTCGGACCGCGATGGACGGTTTACATCCAGGGAGTGGCGGTCAGTGCAGGCATACCTGGGCACCCGTTTGACTTTTAGCACGGCCTTCCACCCTCAGACGGACGGGCAGACAGAACGCACAAACAGGACGTTGGAGGATCTACTACGACTGTGTATACTGGACCGAGGGGAGCCGTGGGAGAAGATGTTACCGTTGGTCGAGTTCTCCTACAATAATAGCTACCAGTCCAGCATCAGGATGGCGCCTTATGAAGCCTTGTATGAACGAAAATGTAGGACCCCGCTTTCTTGGGTTCAGGACGAGGATCCGAAGCTACTGGGATCGGATTTCGTTGAAGACACCGAGGCTCAGGTGAGACTGATCAGAGATAGGATGTTGGAGGCGCAGAGCAGACAGGCTAAATACTATGACGTCCGGCATCGTCAGGTGGAGTTTCGGGTAGGGGATCGAGTGTTCTTGAAGATCCGGCCCATGCACGGAGTCTCTCGGGTGCGCGGTCGGAGGAAGAAACTCAGCCCTAGGTATATGGGCCCTTACCGGATCCTGGAGCGGATCGGACCCCTAGCCTACAGGCTAGAGTTGCCACCAGAGCTGGCAGCTCTACACGACGTCTTCCACATTTCTTCGCTGAGAAGGGCTCTACTACGCCCGGAGCAGCGGATTTTGACCACCGAAGGGCAGGTAGCTTCAGACCGTTCTGTTCACTTGGAGCCGGTCCGGATCGACGACAAAGGAGTACGGATCTTGCGCCGCAAGAATATCCCCTTAGTCAAGGTTCTGTGGAGAAATCACGGTCAGGAGGAGCACACGTGGGAACCGCATGACCTGATGAGGCAAAGATACCCCGAGTTGTTTGGTCAGGTATATCTCATCACCTCTCGGTATTCTATAGATTGCCTTCTTGTTTTGGACAGTTAAGACTAGATAAGAAAAAAAAACATTCAGGACCTAGGCATGCGCACTCAATCAGAAAGGTAGGGGCTAATCTTTTGTTTATTGGGGAGATAATATTCGTTTATCAAACGAATAGTCGCCTAAACCTAATAAAAAGATCGTATGGGATGTTACAAGTTTAATTTATTCCGATAGAAATCCCCGTAGGCTCAACCTTAATTTCGGGGACGAAATTTTTGTTTTGTTTATTGGGATTTGTAACATCCCATTTCCGGCTAGACCCCTAGGAGTCGGGTGGTCGTGACAGAACCCTAGGAAGCACATAAAATTGAAATAAATCGACCGAGTTTTCGGGTCACGGGTTGGTCATGCCCGTGACCGACCCGTCACGCCCGTGACCTAGGCGTGACTCCTTCGACGATCGTCGATCTCCGTGAGACGATCGTCGAACGTGCAGCCTGGGCATGTCATGCCCGTGACCAAGGTGTCACGCCCGTGACCAAGGGCGTGACTCCTTCGACGAGCGTCGATCCCTGTAAAACGATCGTCGAAATTGAACTCGGGCCTGTCACGCCCGTGACCTAAGTGTCACGCCCGTGACCTAGGGCGTGACCAGCCTTCGACGACCGTCGATCCCAGTTCGACGATCATCGACCTCAAAATTGCCGTTCGGGCCTGTCACGCCCGTGACAAAGGGTGTCATGCCCGTGACCTAGGGCGTGACCACCATTCGACGACCGTCGATCTCAAATCGACGATCGTCGACCCAGATGTAACCACCCAGGCCTGTCACGCCCGTGACACAGGTGTCATGCCCGTGACCACCCATCGACGATCGTCGATCTCAGTTCGACGATCGTCGAACCCAGAATTGGCTATCCGGGCCTGTCACGCCCGTGACCTATGTGTCACGCCCGTGACATTGGCCGAAACGACGGTTCAGGCCCGAAATTATTCTAACACGCGTGGTAATAATTGCTGGTGTGGGAAGTTGCACCAGGAGTAATTTCAGGCCGTTTTCCTTCTGTAATTATATAATAAATGAGGAAGATATGGTCCAATAGGAAGCCGCCAGCTGGACACACCTGTTCAGTTTCCACCGTTTCTTATCCCTTCACTGTAACCGAAACGTTAAGGGGAGAACCTTCATGGCCATTAAGGCTTTACCCATTCACCTTCCCACTTTCTGACTTATAAAAGCCCACCTGAAGCAAGAGGAGAAGGTTACACGCTCAAGTAATCAGATCAGATCCTTGTTCTTGCTGTAGGAGAAGTTCAGCAACGCCACCACCGCGCCATGGCACCCCGTCGTTCTTCTCGCCTTCAAACCGCGAACAAGGTCCTCCTCTGCTCCTTCTCTTTCATGGGTAGATCTTAGGATTCTTAGAAAGGAGGTTCACGCTCAACGGAGCCTGACCCGTCTCTCGTTTTCATGGGAAAACCATGTAAATGGTATTTTTGAGTTCGCCGGAAACCGCCACCTCCGGCGGCCAAACCACCGCCGACCGCTAGCCATCGCCTCAACGGAGGTGGTGGTGGTGGTGGCTGGCCAGGGAAGTGACCGGACTGCCGGCGACGGATCACGGAAGTGTTACAGGAAAAATGACTTCCTGAGTTCTGGTTTTCGGGTTCTGTAGAAGATGAACAGTAAAAACTGTTTTAAATATATAAACTAAGTAAATGATTTTGTATGGAAATTATACTTGGATGGACATATTTTAATGATGCAAAACGAGGCTCTTAGAGGTCATTTTAGGAAAAATGACCTGACACGAATGTCGTAGCCCTTCGAGTCTAGATAAATTTAAAATTGGATTCAACTCGTTTGGGTAAGCGGTTCGGCCGCAGCACCCGTTTTAGTGGGGGCTGTACCTAGAGTTGGGCAGAAATTAAAACGATTGCCCACTCTTCGTCCCTTGCCCAAATGACCTGAAATTTGGGCAGGGGGTTAATCTTGGTTATACCTAAAGGCAGACCAAAAATGGAAATTTTTGGAGATACTTTGCCTAAAGTTTTTGTTTTAATTTAATAATCTTAGTTGAATTTATTTAGATGGTCAAATGACCTCCAAAACCTCCCAAATTTTGGTGAGTGGTCCCTGGCTATAAAACCTAGGTCTGTGTAAAATTCCAATTGATTTGGAGGAGTTTTGGGTGAGAAATCTTTTACCCTTAACTAGGCATTAATGAGACACCTTTTAATAAAAAGTGCACTGAGAGTTTGGAAGGGTCAAATCACCTCAACAGAGGCTGATTTTCTGATCTCTGACTTAGAATGGTGTTATAACCCGCTTGGAGAAAATGGAGTGATTTAGGGTTGATTTACCCTAGGATCCAAGCTCAAATCTTAAATGAAGGGTTTTGAGGTTTGTGAAGGACATAGGAGCAAAAGCTCTTGTATGCCCTTGAAATTTGGAGGAGAGTGGCATGTTATGCTGAAAACCCTCTGGTTGAAATAGTGAAGGAATTGGAGGTAATTGAGTACCTCGGAAGTTGAGAGTTTGAATTTGGATAGAAATGTAATTCAGTTATTTTAAGCACTAAATCTAATCCAAAAATCATGAAACTCGGGAGGAGGGAGTTTTAGGATGTTTTAGACTTATGGTAATTTTCCTGGAATTTTATGATTAATAAATATCATACTTCATGTGTTAAAGGATTATTAGCCCGATTTGTTGTTTCAAATATTTGAAGGTTTTAAATTAATTATAATCAGTTAAAATTCTGGATTTAGATCTTGACCAGTAGAACATTGATCCCTGAATTTTTATAGAATTTTATGTTGAATAAATCTGGTACTTTGTTCACAGATAATAGAAAGGGGTTTTATTATTTAAAAAGTAATTATGGATAAATTACTTGCTGGAAAATTATGAAAATTTGCCAGTGCTAATTTTAGGCCTTTATCTGCATGGCATAAATTATTTATAATTTTTGGAAGAATATTTTTTGTACTTGATTCATAAACAACAGAAGTTAGAGATTATTTCTAAAATAGTTTTCATGCCTTTTTAATGATAGAAAAATTATGATACTTAGGATTTAACCTATTGAGATAACCTACTATTTATCATAAATTCGCTGGACATCTTGCATGTTTACTTAGGGTAGTTCATGTTCAAATCGGTAGCCCTTGGGATTTTCGAGGAATTTAATTAAATGCCAAATAGATTAGTAAAATTTCCATTTTCTGGATTTAGGTCATTTACATCATGGTAAGTCTCCAGTAAATAATTTAGGGCAATTGGATGAGTATTTGATCATTACATAACCAGTTCGACATGAAGTCTAGGTCGGTCTGCATATAGCAATTGTGAATTGAAATAAGACATGATCTGAGGAAGACATTGGAGTTAAATAATTCATTTTGTTTGGGTGGGCAATAGTGGAGGATATCGCAATAGGAAGATAAAAAGAGTAGCGAGAAGTGGTGATAGCTAGAGTTAAGAGGTGTTCGGGTTCGGCGAATGATCGCCTTTTCCGAAGAGAGGAAGGTTAAAAATCACCCTAGGATAGTCTATCGTAAAATGAGAAGGGAATCAGGCTAGGGGAGATAAACCAATAATATTAAGTGTCTTGCGAAAGGGAACTTCGGGTCGTAATGCCGCCGTCTTGGTTCCTAGTGCCCCTTGAGAGCCCTTCACGGGGAATACCGGGGGCAGTCCTGGGCTAACGTAAACTGTAATAACAAACTGGCAAGAGTAACTTAGTAACTAGGGCTGCACTTTTCACAAACACTGTTGGCACAGGAAGATTGATGAGAGCTTCGGCTCGGGTGATTTGGAAACGGACGTTTGGGTCCGGGGAGCTTCGGCTCGGTTTGTTTGGAGACGGATGTTTGGTCCGGGGAGCTTCGGCTCGGTTTTGTGTGTTTACGAATAAACTTGCATGTGCATAAGATAGGAAAAGTTAAGGTGGTGGGTTTTACGATATCGGGAAGTTCGATTGCACCGACACCGATATCGTTGACTCGGCGGGGTGATTAGCATTTCGCCAACAGAAGTCCGGTGCGCCAGCCGGCAAGAGTACGCAGGCGTCCGCTTAGTGCACCAAGCGTTGAGGCGTACGATAGGTCAGACCAGTGGTGCTTTTACTGGTTTTGAGGTGGGCGAGGCCCAACCCACCGCTTCCGTCCGCCACTACGGAGGTATCCTGGGAGGTAACGGCTCCGAAAGGGGGAACTAAAGGTCTGTGTGCACAGAGTCGGGTGTGTGAGTTGCACTTGCATGTTTCATCATACCCACTAGCATGTCATAGCATAATCGATTCATTTAACCCTGACACCTAAAGTATAAGTGGTATGGGACGCTTATACATTAGGACCTGCAAAACGAACCCTTGGTCTATAAGCTTGTGTGGCCAAGTTTATAAATCAAAGGTTAATTTCAATATATAACAACCATTGCTGTTTGATAACCGACACCCTAACGTATAAGTGGTATGGGACACTTATACGATGGGAGCCTTGCAAAAGATCCCTTTTGCTTATGTGTTCTCGCATAAGTGAAGGTTTAATTCATATAATTGCTTTTCTTACTGCTAGACCTATTATAACATTCATATTAACTGCTCACCGAATACAACTTGCTAGATTAAGTCCACTGTCACCTGTTTACTTTTATTCTCCACAAATATGTCCTCCCCTTTCTTTCTCCCCGCTCGGTACCTAGGAGCCATGGGGGAAGGGGTAGGTGATGATAGGGCTTAGTCTTTATGACTAACGGTTTTCGAACCGCATCATTTAGGGGATCGTGGAGCCCAGCATGGAGGAGCAGCCCCAGAGATCGGTGCGCCTGGAGATGGGGCAGTCTAGCTCCGGAGTTCATACAGTCGGGACCGTGAGTATCGACCTTGAGTAGTTTCTGTTTCGCTTCCGCATGAGAGACTTGTAGTGAGGACATTTTGTACCGGGCATAAGCCCGCATTTATAGTACTCTGATGTTTTCTGTGGACACTCCCTTCGTAGAGATTTTATCTTATTTACATGTGATTTATTATTGTGGACTGCATTGTTCTTACTTCAATTATTGTGCTACTTATTGTGATCGAAAAGGCCGGCAGAATCGGCGCGTTGTAGTGACAACCTTCCCGGGTGCGAAGGTGTCACCGCAAAGCGGCGGTTCTGGGCATAAGACCCCGGTGGTTGAAAAAGAAAAAAAAAGGGGGTCTTACAGTAGCACTCTCCACCTCCTACTTCTTGTACAACCTTGCCTCACCCGTTTCAAGCCACGATAACGGCGTGCGACACTTCCTACCATACAGGGCCTCAAAGGGCGCCATTTGTATACTCGCTTGGTAGCTGTTGTTGTACGCGAACTCCACCAAATAAAGGTGGTCCTCCCAATGCTTACCGAAATCCAGAACACACATGCGTAGCATGTCTTCCATCGTTCTATTGACCCTCTCGGTCTGCCCATCCGTCTGCGGATGGAAAGCTGTGCTGAACTTTAACTTCGTTCCCAGCATCTGCTGCACCAATCTCCAATCATTTGACGTGAACCGCCCATCGCGATCACTCACAATGCTACGAGGCACACCATGCAGCCTAACGATATTGTCAACATACAACTTTGCCAACTTCTCCACTGGATCATCCTTCCTATGCAGAATGAAGTGCGACACCTTTGTTAGCCGATCTACGATCACCCAGATGGCGTCGTTCCCCTTCTGCGACCTTGGCAACCCGTGCACAAAGTCCATAGATATATCGTCGAATTTCCACTCTGGTATAGGCAAGGACTTCAAAAATCCTCCCGGCTTTTGTCACTCCGCCTTCACCAAAGCGCACGTTTGGCACTTAGCCACGTACAACGCCACATCTTTCTTGAGCCCAGGCCACCAAAACAACTTCTTGAGATCACGATACATCTTCGTGCTCCCTGGGTGGATTGAGTACTTGGTATGATGAGCCTCGTAAATCAACTCCGCCCGGAGGTTACCCCCACTAGGGACGCACAACCGATGATCCTTCTTTAACAAACCATCTTCCACCGAGAACTGGGAATTTGACCCATCCAGAGCGGCCTCCATAAGCTCCTTCATGGAGTCATCTAACTCCAATGCCTGCCGAACCCGGTCAGCCAGGTCATACTGCACTTCCGTCCAGTTTAACATTGCTTTGGCGCTCGTCTGCCTGTCAATGCAACAGATCTCAAGCTCCTCCAACTCCCGTACTAGCCGCTCATCATGCACCGACAACCAGTTGGCTTGGGCAGGAGCCCTGCGGCTCAGCGCATCCGCAACTACGTTGCCCTTCCCGGGTACATAATGTATTTTGAAGGTGTAGTCCCCCAGGAACTCCATCCATCTCCTCTGCCTCATATTAAGGTCCTTTTGATCCAACAAGTATTTTAGGCTCTTGTGATCGGTGTATATATCGACCCTTACGCCGTATAGGTAGTGCCTCCGCAACTTGAGTGCAAATATCACGGCCGCCAACTCCAAGTCGTGCACCGGATAATTTCTTTCATGCACCTTCAGCTGACGCGATCCATACGCTATCACGCTCCCATGCTACAACAACACGCAGCCCAAGCCACTACCTGAAGCATCGCTATACACCTCAAAGCCCTCGGTCCCACTCGGCGAACTAAGCACTGGCGCCGTGGTCAACCGTCTCTTCAGCTCCTCAAAAGCTTGCACGCACTCTTGCGTCCACAAGAATTTCTGATCCTTCCTTGTCAACTTCGTGAGAGGTAATGATAACCGCGAGAAGTTCTCTACGAAGCGCCTGTAATATCCGGCAAGCCCGAGAAAACTACGGACTTTCGCGACAGAAGATAACGCAGGCCACTCCCGTATCGCAACAATCTTCGCCGGATCCACCGCTATACCTTCCCCACTCACTATATGACCAAGGAACCCTACCGAGGGTAGCCAGAACTCGCACTTGGAGAACTTTGCGTAAAGCTCATTCCTCCTCAAAGTCTCCAATACCAAATGCAAATGCTTGAAGTGGTCTTCTTCACACTGCGAGTACACCAAAATATCGTCAATAAAGACGATCACAAAGCGTTCCAGGAAATCTCGGAACGTCCTGTTCATCAGATCCATAAATACTGATGGCGCATTCGTCAGTCCAAACGGCATGACCGTGAACTCGAAATGCCCATACCTTGTACTGAACGCCGTCTTTGGGATATCACACTCCCTGATCCTCAGCTGATAGTATCCCGACTTCAAGTCCAACTTGGAGTATACCGACGATCCGACCAACTGATCAAAGAGATCATCAATCCTCGGGATCGGGTACTTATTCTTCTCCGTTAGCTTGTTCAACTCTATGTAGTCGATACACAGCCGCATACTCCCGTCCTTCTTCTTAACGAAGAGGACCGGTGCACTCCAAGGCGACGAGCTTGGACGCACATACCCTTGCTCCATCAGCTCCTCTAGCTGAACTTTCAACTCTGCCATCTCCTTAGGCCCCAACCTATACGGAGCACGTGACACCGGTTTGGCCCCCGATACGAGCGCGATGGTGAAATCAATCTCCCGCCGCGGTGGGGCTCCGGGAAGACTATCCGGGAACACATCGGGGTATTCGCAAACCACGGGGATGCTATCCAACGGAGACTTTGGCTCCACAGCCCCCACTATTGTGAAGAACAGCTCGGCACCAGCACGAACTGCCTTCACTACCTGAAGAGTAGACATCAGTGTCTTGCTCGACCCCTTTAGCCCCTCGAATGTAGTCTCCCGCCCTACACCCAGCTTGACCTCCTTTCGGTCACAGTCAATCCAAGCTTTCTGCTCTGACAGCCAATCCATTCCAAAGATCACGTCGAACTCTACTAGTGGCAGCAATGACGCTAGCAAGTCAAACTCTTGGCTCCCAATGTGAACCTTTACGGCGCACACCCTGTCCGCACGCATCGAGCACCCATTCGGTAGCAGCACATCCAACTTGTCCTTCGCCATCGAAGAAGGGACTCCGATGCGCGATATAAAGCTTTCGGACAAGAAGGAGTGTGAAGCTCCCATATCGAATAGTGCCCGTGCCGGACTATCACTAATCACAACAAAGGCTATACAAATAATATTAGGCTAACAAGCAATAGATAACGGTATTAGAGCTAACTTGCTATAAATTAACTCATACCTGTCACCACATCCGCTTGCTTGATGGCCTCCTGCTGGCCCAAGTTATAGACTCTAGGCTGAGTCGGAGCATAGTGGGACGCGGTCGACTCCACCGCTTTGCCCTTCTCCTCGTAGGTAGCTCCGTGTTTCCTTTCGGACTTTGAGCGTCCACTCCAGCAATCACGGGCAAAGTGCCCCGGCTTTCCACACGTGAAACAAGCGTCCGGGGTTCGATTGGTAGTTGCCCCCGAGGCACCTGAAGCAGCTGGACCCGACGTCTTAGCTTTCTTATAGAATCTGCGGTAGCCCGACTTCGACGTAGTCGGTGCCTTGAACTCCGCTTTCTTACTACCGGATTCCTTCTTCGCTTGGACATTCTTCATGTCCTTCTCCAAGGACCGGGCCGAACTGACCAGGGTCATGAAACCCTGCGCCTTGGGCCCCGACAGTAGCAATCTTAGATAATCTCTTAGCCCTTCGTAGAAGCGGCTCGTCTTGCGCTCCTCGTCTGCGAAGGTAGCGCCGGCATATCTCCCCAACCGAGTAAACTTGTGGAGGTACTCATCAACGGTGCAATCCCCTTGCACCAACTTCTGAAACTCGCTTTCTAGCGCAATTCTCTGCGCCGAGGGGAGGTATCGAGCCATGAATAGTCTCGCAAACTCCTCCATCGGAACTTCGACCAACGGCCTTCCCCGCAACTGATGTAGCTCTAGGCCTTCCCACCATAATCTTGCGTCCCCATCCAAAAGGAACGTCGTTATAGTGGTCTTCTGCCACTCTTCCGTTTCCGTCGCAGTCATCACCCTGTTTACCCTTGAGAGCCAATCCTCTGCTTGGGTCGGGGTTTCTGCCCCCGTGAATACCGGTGGGTGAAAGCCCATCACATGCTTCAGTTGTCTTTCCGTTGCTCTTCGAGGCAACTCTGGCTCCAACACTACTTGCTCAACCCTCCTTTGCTCTGCCGTCTGAAGCGGTACTTGCTCCATAGCAGGAGCGGGCTGCTGCACCTGCCTTGCAGGTTGCGCATTGATCATTGCCATGACCGCTTCTGCCACCAACCTAATGGTCTCGGCAGACGGAGGTGTTGCAGGCGCATCGCTTGGCGCACTGCTCGCCTCAGAACCTGGCCGTTCAGACGGCCCAGCACCACTTCTGGTCACCTATAATCGTGCAAAACACCGATAAGCGACCCAAAAATTACTGCAAGCAGCAATTATAGGAACACGCAGGTTCCTCAAACATGTATATTTTCATTCCTAAGTGGACATTCATGGGTTCTTTTCATGTTATAACGGTGACGCACACATGTGCTCACCACCCCTTAAAGTGAATTCGTCCACAAATTCATTTAAGCTTGACCGAAACCAGAAGTCTAATACCAATTTGTAACACCCCTATCCGTCACATAGCATATAACAGTAGGTCCGGCCGGGGCCCGACGCCATATACTACGGACATACCAGTTGGTTACGCGTTGAAACCATTCAACCAATCATGTCGTCCTACACAACACCTAGCGGAAGCAAATTATTAAGTTGCAAAAGAAATAAGAACCCTGCTACAAAGCATGAATGTCCACTACCAACTCAGGAATGTAATCAAACACAAAAGAGAACTGGCCTTAAGGCCTTACATTGTTCACTTAACAAAATAGTGTTTTCCAAACTTCGACACGCAGGCCGGCCATACATGAAAATGGGAAAGATACATAAGCAATTAGGCCTTCGAGGGCCGGCACAGCAATAAGGGCTTTGGCCCGCTATTTCCCACTCTGCTCCACAGCACCTGCAAACCACAAACCACCGCCCGGTGGCAAACAATAGCAACGGTCAGCAATGCTGACCAAATTATAACGATCCCGACCCCAAAATTGGGGCGGCGATGCTCTTTCCCTGCACTCTATTAGTATAGGCAATATATTAATGTGAACACACATCAACATGGGCGTAGGCTCGCACGGCCACACACCCCGTGCACTCAGGGCACATTCTCGGAGAACCGGCCAACGTCACGTCAATTCGAGCCATAGACGTTCCTAATCCACCACCGCCTCTTGGACGGTCATACATATGAGCATTTTGCCTTCCTGGCCTTGGTCACGGCAATTTAAGCCATAGACCGCCGAAGACCCTCATCCATGCCAACGGTCCTACCGAACGACATAGACCGGGTACGGTTCCTCCTAACCCGTGCTCATATCGCAACGACAATTTAAGCCATATGCGCAGGTCAAGACTCACCGAGTCCCGTTTCCGCCACAATAATCACATAACCCGGTTATGTTCACGTTGGCTCCCCGGCCACCGTGTTGGCAAAGCCCGCTTTTGACCAGTTTTCCGGGTGCACCTTGGAGTTAATCTCCAAGGCTCCCTGATTCAATCTACCACGTAGAAAACCTGAAAAACACCCAAACACCCGGAGTCTTCCCCGGTTCATATGCAATGCAACATCACCGATCCGGCTCTATATGTCCGGATAGGCTTCACACACAATGCCTATGCCCGTTTACGCATACGGACTCTACACAAGGGGGGACTTCACATATCTACCCCAAGGAACGCTCCAACTCTTCGCTCGCTCGCGAGAGAGGGCTTCCTATGCAAAGGAAAAGAGGGCTTCACATGCCCAAGGATGAGAAATCGTTACCCTTGCATTCTTCCGCGACGCCATCGAAAACTAACGGTTGGAAAGCACCACAACGGCGTCGCATCCACGGATCTGGACTCGGATCGCGATTCGGAGCTCCGAAGCTCTCCCGGCGGCCGGATCTTGGACTCCTCC
This sequence comes from Platanthera zijinensis, assembly GCA_039513925.1. Lineage (NCBI taxonomy): Eukaryota > Viridiplantae > Streptophyta > Magnoliopsida > Asparagales > Orchidaceae > Platanthera > Platanthera zijinensis. The sequence continues at coordinate 86,509,439 of CM077082.1, forward strand.
TCCAAACTTGCTCTCCCCACTCTCTAAAACTTAGAGAGAGATTATCCAAGAGAAATAAGGGTTTCAAAACCCTATTTCCGGCTAAAACCCCCCAGGAGAAGCCCCCGACCGTCGGATCCAAAGCCAAGGAAACGAACGGCCCGGATTAAGCCTCAAATTATAAAATCTGGGCCGAACACGGGTTGGCACACAGCCGTGTGCCTGGCCGTGTAGCTCATTCGCCGTCTCGACCCAAATTGAATACCAGCACACGGCATGTGACACGGCCTCCGACACGCCTGTGTCGCCTGCAACACGCCTGTGTCGGGACCCGTGTCACGCCCCCCCCCCCGTGTGCAATAAATCGACACTTTGCAGTCAGAGGGGTACACGGCTTGGTGACACGGCATGGGACACGCCCGTGTCAAACTAGACACGCCTGTGTTCATGCCCGTGTCACTACCCGTGCACCCAACCACATAGCACAGGTGTGACACGGCCTGGGACACGCCCGTGTCCTAGGCTGTGTTCCACCACATGACCATCGTCGACCTGCGCTGGTCGACGACACGGCCCGAGCTCGACACGCCCGACACGGCCTCCGACACGCCCGTGTCGGGTCCCGTGTCACCTGCATTAAAAACCCGCCTTGGCCAAAATCGATCCCCGTCGCTCCTATAACAAATTTTGGGGTGCTACATCCGTTGCGGAGAGAGCTAGCCCGGGAGTAAAGAGAGACGAACGCGGAGAAGAGGGAGATATCTCGATAGGTGGACACAGTGGATGAGATGTTGGAGAGGGAGGAGGTCGCAGAATCTCGATAGGTGTAGAGGGAACGGAAGGGGTGGTAGGATAAGTAGGAATATCAGGACAGTAAGAGGAGTCAGGAGAGCAGTAGGATGAATTTTGAAAGAAGGTGACGTCCGTAGAGACAAACTGCTTGCGGGCAACTGGATCAAAGCAAAAATAGCCTTTTTGAGTGGTAGAGTATCCTAGAAAGACACACTTGGTGGCCCGTGGTGAGAGTTTTTCACGGGTGGCTGGGGGAGAATACAAAAAGGCTATGCACCCAAAGACACGTAGAGGGAGAGGAAACAGATACTTCCCTAGATAGAGCATGGAGAAGGGTGTTTTTCCATGCAGAACGGTGGAGGGAATGCGATTGATAAGATAGCATGAGATGAGAACAACATTTCCCCAATAGGAGCGAGGAACCTGCATTTAAGTAAGTAGAGTACGCGCTGTAATGCCCCGAAACTCAAAAGGGCGATGGGTGGCATTTTGAGCCAAATCTGGGATTTTGTAGAGGTGACACGGCCTGGGATACGGTCGTGTCCCAGGGCGTGTCGTGCTCGGGTTCGACGTTGGTCGCGTGGTCGACGATTTTGGAGTCAACGGTCGTCGGGGATGAACACGGCCCGGGACACGGGCGTGTCCCAGGGCGTGTTAGCCACTCAAAGCTTCCCACTCAATGATCGTTGAGTGAGGGCACACGACATGAGCCCAGGCGTGTTCGGGTCCGACACGGGCGTGTGGAATTCAACACGGGCGTGTCGAATACCCGTTTCCTGCTCGGGTCGTTTGGCGATTTGTGCTAAGGCAGCTACACGGTCTGGGACACGGGCGTGCCCAAGGGCGTGTCTAGTACACGACATGTGACACGGGCATGTCACATGGCTGTGTCGTGGTCTGGTTGTTTTGGACCTGTGTCATTGGAGGAACAAGCCCAGTAATACGGGAGTGTACTAGATGACACAGGCGTGTCGAGAGCCCATGTTCTTTTTGGGGCACGACGGTTTTGACAGTGAATGGGTGACATGGCCTTGGACACGGGCGTGTCGCAACCCGTGTTCGGCCAAGGTTTTGGATTTTCGAGCTAAAACGTAGCCGTTCGTTTCCTTGTTTTGAGATCCGATGGCTGGGGGTTATTTCCCCAGGGTTATACCCGGGTTTAGGGTTTAGAAAACCTCATTTGTCTTGGATTCACTCTCTTTCTAAGATCTAGAGAGGATAAAGCTATGAGGAAGAAGGAAGGCTAGATCCGGTCACTGGCGGAGTTTCAGAGCTCCAAATTGCGAGCTGACTTCAGATCTATGGAAGTAAGGAGATTACGGTGCTTTTCATCTGCGTAGTTTTCCATGGCGCCAAGGATAAACGCTAGGGTAATGATTCTAATCCTAGGACATGTGAAGTCCTCTTTTCCTTTGCATAGGAAGCCCTCTCTCGCGAGTGTGCGGTGAGTTTGTAGCGTTCCTTGGGTTAGATATGTAAAGTCCCCCTTGTGTAGAGTTTGCATTCTAGAACGAAGATAGGCATGTTGTGTGAAGCCTACACAGACAAGTTGGTCTGGATCGGTGATTTTGCATTGCACAAATGGCCAGAGAAGACTCTATGCGAATGTTTGTTTTTCGAGTTTTTTACGAGGTAGATTGAAATAGGGAGCCTTGGGGACAAAATCTAAGGTGCACCCGGAAAACTGGGCAAATGCGTGATTTTTCCAACATGGTGGCCGGGGATCCAACTTGAACATAACCGGGTTATGTGAACTATGTGATGGAAACGGAACTCGGGGAGTCTTAACCCGCACATATGTCTTAAATTAACGTTGCAGTTTGAGCAACGGGTCAGGTGGAACCGTACCTGCTCTATGTTGTTCGGCGAACAGTTGGCATAGATGAGGGTCTTCGGTGGTTTATGGCTTAAATTGACGTGACTAATGCCGGGAAGACAAAATACTCATAAGGTTGGCCGTCCAAGGGGCGGTGGTGAGACAGAAAAGTCTATGGCTTAAATTGACGTGACATTGGCTGGATCACCGTGAATGTTCCCTGAGTGCACGGGGTGTGTGGTCGTGCGTGCCTATGCCTGTTATGAAGTGTGTTTACACTATACTGCTTGGTTATGCAAACATAATGCAGGGAAAGAGAATCGCCTCACCGAGTTGGGGGCGGGGTCATTATAATTTGGTCAGCATGGCTGACCGTTGCTTTTTTTGCCACTATGCGGTGGATTGTTGCTTGCAGGTGCTACGGAGCTGAGTGGTAAATAGCGGGCTAAAGCCCAAGTTGCTGAGCCGGCCCTCGAAGGCCTAGTTTTTGAGTGTTTTCTTGTATTCTCATGTGTGACCGGCCTGCGTGCCGAGTTTTGGAAGACACTTATATTTGAGAAAACAATTGTAAGGCCATAAGGCCAGTACTTGTGTATTGTACATTCTTGTTGGTTTGAGTAGTGGACATTCATTCTTGTGGCTGGGTTCTTTATTTCTTATAACTTAATAAATTGCTTTCGCTAGATGATCTGTGTAGGACGTTGTGATTGGTTGATTGGTTTCAATGAGTAACCCACCGGTCTGTCCGTGGTATATGGCATCGAGCCCCGACCGGACCTACTTCTATATGCTATGTGACAGATAGGGGTGTTACAATTTGGTATCAGACTACCGGTTTCGATCAAGGTTAAATGAATTCGTGGACGAATTAACTTTAAGGGGTGGTGATCACATGTGTGTGCGCCATCATTATAACATGAAAAGAATACATGAATGTACACTTAGGAATGAAAATAAACTTGTTTGAGGAACCTGCGTGTTCCTATAATTGATTTTTGCAATGTTGTTTGGTCGCTTATCGGTGTTTTGCACGATTATTGGTGACCAGGAGTGGTGCTGGGCCGTCAGAACGACCAATTTCTTAGGCAAACAGCGCACCAAATGATGCGCCTGCAAAACCTCCTTCTGGAGAGACCATTCGATTGGTAGCGGAGGCTGTGTTTGCGATGATCAATGCACATCCTGCGAGGCAGGTGCAACAGCCTGCTCCTGCTGTGGAGCAAGTACCGATCCAAGTGGCGGAGCCAAGGAGAGTGGAACATGTGGTAGTGGAGCCAGTGTTGCCTAGGAGATCAACGAAGAAGCAACTTAAGCACGTGATGGGTTTCAATCTGCCATTATTCTCGGGGACGGGAACCCCAACTCAAGCAGAGGATTGGCTCTCTAGAATTTAGAGAGTGCTGACAGGTACTGATATTGAAGAGTGGAAGAAGACCACGATTGTGACGTTCTTGCTGGACGAGGATGCAAGGCTATGGTGGGAAGGCTTGGAGTTACACCATCTGAGGGGTAGGCAGTTGTCTTATGTCTCAATGGAGGAGTTTTTGAGGTTGGTCATGGCTCGATACCTCCCCTCAGCTCAGAGGATTGCTTTAGAAAATGAATTCCAGAAGTTTGTTCAAGGAGACAGTACTTTCGACGAGTATCTCCACGAGTTTACTCGTTTAGGACGATACGCAAGCGCTACCTTTGCTGATGAGGAGTGCAAGACGAACCGATTCTATGAAGGCTTGAGAGATGACTTCAGATTGTTACTTTTGGGGCCTATGGCGCTGGGTTTCCTAACCTTGGTCAACACGGCCCGGTCTTTGGAAAAGGACTTGAAGAATGTTCAGGCGAAGAAGGACTCTAGTGGCAGGAAATCAGAGTTCAAAGTGTCGTCTACTTCAAAGTTTGGATATCACAGGTTCTACAAGAATGCTAGGACGTCGGGTGCAGCCCCTTCTTCAGGTGCCTTGGGGGCAACTGTAAACCGAACTACGGACGTTTGTTTTACTTGTGGAAAGACGGGGCATTTTGCCCGTGATTGTTGGAGTGGACGTCCGAAGTCCGAGAGGAAGCAAGGAGCAACATATGAAGAGAAGGGCAAGGCAGTGGAGTCAACTACGTCCCACTATGCTCTGACTCAACCGAGAGTCTATAATTTGGGCCAGCAGGAGGCCATTAAACAGGCAGACGTGGTGACATGTATGGTTTAATTTATAGCAAGTTCGCTTTAAATACTGTTACCTAGTACTTGTTAGCTTAATACTGTTTTTATAGGCTTTGTTTGATTGGCGATAGTCCGACACGAGCACTATTCGATACGGGAGCTTCACACTCCTTTTTGTCCGAAAGATTCATAACGTGCATCAGAGTCTCTTCATTGATGGCAAAGGAAAAAATGGATGTGTTGCTGCCAAATGGGTGTTCGATGTGCGCGGACAGAGAATGTGTTGTAAAGGTTCATATTGGAAGCCAAGAGTTCAAATTGCAAGCGTCGTTGCTGCGGATTGTAGAGTTTGACGTCATCTTCGGTATGGATTGGCTTTCGGAGCAGAAGGCTTTTATTGATTACAACCATAAAGAGGTCAAGCTGGGTGTTGGGCAGGAGACAACGTCTGCGGGATTGAAGGGGTCGTGCAAGACGTTAATGTCTGCGCTTTAGGTGGTGAAGGCGGTTCGTGCTGGAGCAGAGCTGTTCTTCACGTTAGTGGAGGCTGTAAAGCCTAAGACCACTTTAGATGGTATCCTAGTGGTATGCAAGTACCCCGACGTGTTTCCGGACTATCTTCACGGAGCCCCACCGCAGTGAGAGATCGATTTCACCATCAAGCTAGTGACAGGTGCAAAACCTGTGTCACGCTCTCGTTGTAGGTTGGCGCCTAAGGAGATGGCAGAGTAAAAGTTTCAACTAGAAGAGTTAATGGAGCAATGGTATGTGCGTCCAAGCTCGTCGCCTTGGAGCACACCGGTCCTCTTTGTTAAGAAGAAGGACGGGAGCTTGCGGCTGTGTATCGACTACAGAGAATTGAACAAGCTAACAGAAAAGAACAAATACCCGATCCCAAGGATTGATGATATTTTTGATAAATTACTCGGGTCGTCGGTATATTAAAAGTTGGATCTGATATCCGGTTATTATCAGCTAAGGATAAGGGAGAGTGATATCCCGAAGACAGCGTTCAGCACAAGGTATGGGCATTTTGAGTTCACGGTCATACCGTTTGGGCTGACTAATGCGCCATCGGTGTTCATGGATCTGATGAACAAGATGTTCAGAGAGTACGCAGACCATTTTGTGATCGCCTTCATTGACGAAATATTGGTGTACTCGCAGTGCGAGGAAGATCACTTCAAGCATCTGCATCTGGTGTTGGAGACGCTGAGGAGGAATGAACTATACGCAAAGTTCTCCAAGTGCGAGTTTTGGTTATACCCTGTGGCGTTCGGTTGCAATATGAGAGTGTCCTGTGTTGTCTTCGGTAGCGGAAGTCCGGAGTTTTCTTGGGCATGCCGGCTATTACAGGCACTTCGTAGAGAACTTCTCGCGGATATCGCTACCTCTCACAAAGTTGAAAAGGAAGGATCAGAAGTTTTTTTGGTCGCATGAGTGCATGCAATCGTTCGAGGAGTTGAAGAGTCGATTAACCACGACGACAGTGCTAAGTTTGCCAAGTGGGACCGAGGGCTTCGATATTTATAGTTATGCCTCAGGAAGTGGTTTGGGCTGTGTGCTGTTACAACATGGAAGTGTTATTGCGTATGGATCGCGTTAGCTGAAAGTGCACGAAAGTAATTATTCTGTCCATGACTTGGAGTTGGCGGCCGTGATTTTTGCGCTTAAGATATGGAGACATTATTTGTACGGCGTAAAAGTCGATATTTTTATCGACCATAAGAGCCTGAAGTACCTGTTGGATCAGAAGGATCTGAACATGAGGCAGTGGAAATGGATGGAGTTCCTGGGGGACTATACGTTCAAGATTCATTATGTATGAGAGACTAATTTGGGAGTTGGAGGCATTAGAGATATGTTGTGTTGACAGGCAGACTAGCGCCGAAGCATTATTGAACTGGACGGAAGTTCACTATGAACTGGCTGATCGGATTCGGCAGGCTATGGAGTTGGATGGCAGCATGAAAGAGCTAATGGATGTCGCATTGGATGGGTCAAATTCCCAGTTTTCAGTAGAAGATGGGCTACTAAGGAAGGGCGATCGTTTGTGCATCCCAAACGGTTGAAATCTTCGGGAGGAGTTGATGTACGAGGCTCATCATACCAAGTACTCAATCCACAAAGGGACCATGATGATGTACCGGGATCTAAATAAGTTATTCTGGTGGCCAGGGCTGAAGAAGGATGTGGCACTGTTTGTGGCTAAATGTCAAACTTGCGCCCTATTAAAGGCGGAGTGCCAAAAGCCAGGGGGATTCTGAAATCCTTGCCTATTCCAGAGTGGAAGTTCGACGACATTTCGATGGACTTTGTGCATGGCTTGCCAAGGTCACAGAAGGGAAACGACGCCATCTCGGTGATCTTAGACCGGTTAACAAAGGTGTCGCACTTCATTCCGCATAGGAAGGATGATTCAGTGGAGAAACTGGCGAAATTATCTGTGGATAATATAGTCAGACTGCACGGTATGCCCCGCAGCATCGTAAGTGATTTAGATGGGCGTTTTATGTCCAATGATTGGAGGTTTGTGTAACAGATGCTCGGAACTAAGTTGAAGTTTAGCACAACCTTCCACCCGCAGACGGATGGGCAGACCGAGAGGGTCAACAGAACCATAGAGGACATGCTCTGTATGTGCATTATAGACTTTAGAAAGCATTGGGAAGACTACCTGTATTTGGTGGAGTTTGCGTACAACAATAGCTACCAAGCGAGCATACAAATGGCGCCCTTCGATTCCCTATATGGTAGAAAGTGTCACACACCATTGTCGTGGCTAGAAACGGTGAGGCAAGGTTGTGCAAAAAGCAAGAGGTCGAAAGCGCTACTTCAGTTGTACGAATCATTCGGGAGCGTTTTCTGATCGCTCAAGATAGACAAACTAAATACTACAATGCCAAGCACCGGAACGTGGAGTTCGCGGTTGGCGATTGGTTGTATCTGAAGATAAAGCCGTTCAAGGGTATTTCACGGGTACGACGCTTGAAGAAGCTGAGCCCGAGATACCTTGGACCGTTTGAGATTCTTGACCGGATCGGTGAAGTGGCTTACCGTATGAATCTTTCGGTGGAGTTGAGTGGTCTACACGACGTATTCCACATATCAGTGTTGCGGAAGGTGGTGCAATAGCCTTCGCAAGTGATCGGATTTGATCAAGTATCAGTGGATGAAGGGTTGACAACTAAGGTCAAGCCCGTTTGTATTGAGGACTCTTAAGTCAAGCGACTTCGTAACAAGGAGATCAGAATGGTCAAGGTCCGTTGGGACAATTGTGGTCGTGAGGAGTTCTCTTGGGAATGGGAGCAGACCATGCTTGAGGAGTACCCAGAGTTATTTCACTCAGGTACCCCTTTTGGTTTTCTGTTTTCTTTTCCTTTGGTAATTTCGTGGACGAAATTCTTTTAAGAGGGAGAGAGTTGTAATGCCCCGAAACTTAAAAGGGTGACGGGTGGTATTTTGAGCCAAATTTGGGATTTGGTAGAGGTGACACGGCTTAGGACATGGGCGTGTCCCCGGGCGTGTCGTGCTCGGGTTTTGCGTTGGTCGCGTGGTCGACGATTTTTGAGTCAACGGTCGTCGGGGGTGAACACGGCCCGGGACACGGGTGTATCCTAGGGCGTGTCAGCCACTCAAAGCTTCCCACTCAACGATCATTAAGTGAGGGTGCATGGCCTGAGCCACGGTATGTTCGGGTCCGACACGGGCGTGTGGAATTCGACACGAGCGTGTCGAATACCCGTGTCCTTCTCGGGTCATTTGGCGAGTTGTGCTAAGGCAGTTACATGGCCTGGGACACATGCGTGTCCTAGGGCATGTCTAGTACACGGCATGTGACACGGGCGTGTCAAATGGCCATGTCGTGCTCTGGTTTTTTTAGACCTGTATCGTTGTAGGAACATGCCCAGTGACACGGGCGTGTACGGGATGACACGGGATTGTCAAGCCTGACATAGGCATGTCGAGTGCCTGTGTTCTTTTTGGGGAGCGATGGTTTTGACGGCGAATTGGTGACACAGCCTTTGACACGGGCGTGTTGTAACCCGTTTTCGTCCTAAGTTTTGGATTTTCGGGCTAAATCGTAGTCGTTCGTTTCCTTATTTTGAGATCCGATGGTCGGGGGTTGTTTCCCTTAGGTTATACCCGAGTTTAGGGTTTAGAAAACCTTATTTGTCTTGGATTCACTCTCTTTCTAAGATCTAGAGAGAGGAGAGAGCAAGGAGGAAGAAGGAAGGCAAGATCCGGTCACCGACGGAGTTTCGGAGCTCCAAATCGTGAGCCGAATTCGGAACTACGAAGGCAAGGATATTACGGTGCTTTTCATCCGCGTAGTTTTCCATGGAATCAAGGAGAAATGCAAGGGTAACGATTCTCATCATGGACATATGAAGTCCTCTTTTCCTTTGCATAGGAAGCCCTCTCTCGCGAGTATACGGTGAGTTTGTGGCGTTCCTTGGGGTAGATATGTAAAATCCCCCTTATGTAGAGTCCGCATTCGAGAACGGACATAGGCATGTTGTGTGAAGCCTACCCGGACAAGTTGGTCTAGATTGGTGATGTTGCATTGAACAAATGGCCGGAGAAGACTCCGTGCGAATGTTTGTTTTCGGGTTTTTTACGAGGTAGATTGCAACAGGGAGCCTTTGGGACTAACTCCAAGGTGCACCCAGAAAAGTGGGCAAATGCGTGATTTTGCCAACATGGTGGCCGGGGAGCCAACTGGAATATAACTTGTTTATGTGAACTATGTGATGGAAATATGACTCGGGGAGTCTTGACCCGCGTATATGTCTTAAAATGATGTTGCGGTATGAGCAACGGGTCAGAAGGAACCGTACCTGCTCTATATCGTTCGGCGGAACCGTTGACATAGATGAGGGTCTTTGACGGTTTATGGCTTAAATTGACGTGGCCAATGCCGGGAAGATAAAATTCTCATAATGTTGGTCTTCCAAGGGGTGGTAGTGAGACGGAAATGGCTATGTCTTAAATTGACGTGACATTGGCTGGATGGCTGTTAATGTGCCCTGAGTGCACGGGGTGTGTGTCCGTGAGTGCCTACGCCTGTGATGAAGTGTGTTTACACTATACTGCTTGGTTATGCTAACAAAGTGCAGGGAAAGAGCATCGCCGCCCCAAGTTGGGGGCGGGGTCGTTATAATTTGGTCAGCATGGCTGACCGTTGCTTTTGTTTCTCACCGTACGGTGGATTTATGCTTGCAGGTGCTGCGGAGCCGAGCGAAAAATAGCGGGCTAAAGCCCAAGTTGCTGAGCCGGCCCTCGAAGGCCTAGTTTTTGAGTGTTTTCTTGTATTCTCATGTGTGACTGGCCTGCGTGCCAAGGTTTGGAAGACACTTATATTTTAGAAAACTATTGTAAGGCCAAAAGGCCAGTACTTATGTATTGTACATTCATGTTGGTTTGAGTAGTGGACATTCATACTTGTGGCTGGGTTCTTTATTTCTTACAACTTAATAAATTACTTCCGCTAGATGCTCCGTGTAGGACGTTGTGATTGGTTGTATTGGTTTCAATGTGTAACCCACCGGTCTGTTCATGGTATATGGCGTCGGGCCCCCACCGGACCTACTGCTATATGTTGTGTGACGGATAGGGGTGTTACAAGCGCGACATCAAGGAGGTGATGGTTTTTGCGTTCGGACAAGCCATTTTGTTGTGAGGTATATACACAGCTAGTTTGATGAACAATACCATGTTTCATACATAAGGAGGAAAACTCATGACTAAGATATTCTTTTACATTATCAGAGCAAAAGGTTTTAACAGAGACATCAAATTTATTCTTAATCATATAATAAAAAGATGTCCATACAAGAAATAATTCAGAGCGATCTCGTAAGAGATACACCCAAGTACAGTGGGAGAAATCTTCAATAGAAGTTACAAAATATGAACTACTCCGACCTATGGTGATGCTTGACAAGCTTACATGCATCACAGTTGAGGGGAGGACTCTATGGAGGAAGATGAGGCATAAGATGACGAAGAAGTCGTGGAGGAGCGTGAGCAATACGAAGGTTCCAGTGGAGAAGATCATTAGAGGAGAAGGAGGAAAATGCGAAAACATTATCGAGGAAGTAGAGGCCACCGCTCTCAGTCCCAGTAGTAATCATCCGTTGGGAGCCCGGATCCAGAAAAGAACAAGAAGGAGGAGTGAATCTGACGGATCATTGTAGTTGCTTGCATAGAGAGGTGACAGATAGTAAATTACAAGGAAACGTGGGCACCTAGAGGGTATCCTCCAAGAGAAGAGACAGAGTGACTTGAACCACTCCCGTCCCATTAACTGGCGAGGGAGAGCCATCCGCAATAAAGACAGGGAGCAATGATCCGTTTGAATGGAAAGTGTACCGGTCACACAAGTAATATAAAATGGGCGAATTTCCAAAGTATCGATCTCAAGGGAACACAGTATGGTGGAGTTAATTTCGAGAATGACTTGAGATTGAAGTCCTTAGGTTGGATTTAACAACGGGGGGTTTTTATTATTGTGGAAAAATAAAGTAAAACACTAACAAACTAATCTTATGCAATGTCGCAATGCGATGCTTCGCCAGGAGGGATGGAAGACTACACGAGCCACTATGCACCGAATCACTGGGCGGATGGACAAGTAGGCTTGCAGATGAGGTGGTTAGAATGACAGAATGAGGGTCGAGAGCACCTCTTCGCTACGCACGCTTCTGGCAATTGCTAGAACGACAAAAATGGATGGTGTCGGATTGAAATAAAGGCGCTTCTCAAGCAACTAAAGAAGTAAATCAATACAGAATCACATAGACATGTATTTAATAAATTATACAACTAAAGTGCAACAACATCTACAAATGAAGTTTTAACACGCATATACAACAAGAAAGCAAGTACAAGTCAAGAGATCGACCGAATCCGAAGACTTTCTGAGGGTTCACGGAAGGAATCGCCGGGTTGTCAATCTGCATCTTAGCACGGTCCTCAACTGCGTCTGGGGTAGAGAAGGGCGGTCACTACCTTCCATTTGACCCGAATTCTTCGTGTCACGATTGCGGAAGAAAGATGCAAGCTTCCCTTTGCTTGTTTGATACAGCGTCAAAACCATTATTGAAGCTCAAGGATGAAGGAGGAGGCCGAGAGGAAGCTACGGCTTAGATTTGGCGGTGAAAGCTTGCCCGGAGCACCTCCCTACGGTGGAAGATGAAGGGGAACAGCGAAACCCTTCCTCGGAGACAAAAAATGGCGGAAAATGTAGGGGGTCCTCGAATTAGGGCCGAACCTATATATTTATAAACAGCAAAATATAACAATGTGCACGATCACGGGCGCACGACTATTGGTCATGCGGACTTAGTCCAATGATCGTGTGTATTGCAATGACAGAACTCAAGAAAGACTGGGATAACCCGCACGAGTAGTGGCATACGATTGGTGGTCTTTCGCAATTTGTTTGTGGTCGTGCGATTATCCAAGGAAAAACTCAAGTAAAATTAAAATCAATGCACATGATCAGTGGCGCACGACCGATGGTCGTGCGCACTGTGTCTAGTGGTCGTGTGTTTGCCCCGACAGAACTTGGAAAATAGAAGACTAGTGCGCACGATCAGTGGCGCACGACCAGTGCTCGTACGCAATAGATCCAATAAGCAAGCACAGTATTCCTGTTTCTTAACACTCCCGGAAAACGCGCACGACCCCTGTACCAATAGGAAAAACAAATCAGTGATATGTGCAGACATTCCAGGCAATTGCAAAAGGAGTATAATCAATAAAAGTACAAAAGTACACAACCACAGGCCTAAGTGTGCACTTCCTGAGGAAATAAAGATAAGATGAAATATATACGATAATGAACTAAAAGTGAAGTGCTTGCATGAGAAAACTATCCCAGATGAGTCCAAAAATCACTATATAGATAGGACTCATCACACCCCAGACTTTCCTGATTGCGCGTCCTGAGCAAACAAAATCTATGCAGACAAAAAAAATGATTTCAATTACATATAAATTGTGATATGGAGTACCATGCGAAGTCGCATGCTCGTACGCGTAAAAATATAAAGAGAGGAAATTTCAAAGTATGCAAAATAGTTTATATTTTTCACAATGCGTATCAATATTTTATTACTACTCAAAAATGGAATCACTGTGAATCTTTCGGTCACGCATAGGAAGAATGTAGGCAGGCCACTAATGTGAGCTTTGCCAAAGACCGTGGCTCAGGATCACCTCCAAAGGAATCCACCAATGTCGGGGACCATACGCTTGCCCGTTCGCACTCTCTCCACGGCACTAGTTTGACTCAAGCGTGAATCCGTAGGACCTTAGGATAAGAGATAGGGCTTGGGTTACAGTGAGGTAAACAAAGAAAAACAGGAAAGCTACGCACCTAACCCAAATGAGCTAGCATAAAAGGAATCCAATGCTAACCATAATACATGCGGTTACACTACACCCCAAGACTTAATTTTTAAAATATGGGTGTGTGCACCGCCTACTCTAAATACAATCTCATCTCAAATAGAATTTCCAATTATACCTTTTCTTTTCACTTTTTTTTACAGATATTTTTTTTTTCAAATCATTTTTATTTTAACAAATTCACCAAATCTAAACTTTGGAGCACATCCACATATTCATAAAGAATATTTCCACATCAACACCCCAACATGAAAATGTAAAACACTAAAGCTCGACTTGGGTGTGCGACTAGGATCAGCTATGAGGCTTTGGTGAAATAATGGTGGAGCTGAATCAAAAGAAGGGGTAGGCACAACGAGTCTTAGCGAGGATAAGACGTTAGGAACAATACAAAGCTCAACAAGGCAAAAATTATGGCCTACATCACACTCACGCTAGACTAACAATGCACCAATGCTTCGAGAGTAGTTTGGGGCAAGTTATTAGCCACCGAGAAAGATGATCCTCCCTCCCGATTTGAGCAAAATGAGTCTAGTGATAGTTACACACATCCCTACACTACCATTCGATTCACATCGGATTCACCAATTTTTGAGTAGAATAAAAAGCCTTTACTCAAATATAAAAAAAATAAAACTATAAGCATACAAAAAAATTAAATCTACTCAAATTTCTACACGAGATGAGAGCACTTGACTAGGAGCACTATAGGAGTCAACATTTTACTCCATCTCACAATCCTATACAAGCACAATAATTTTCCCAAATCATAAAAAAGAAACGAGTTTAACTCGCAGCACGCTAACAGCTAAGCACGCGCTCATGTGGGTGTGGTGGTGTGCGATGCAATGAACTAATCAAAATAAAACAACAAAATCTTCTAGTTTGCACATGAAATGTGAGCGTGAAAAAGGTAACTAATAATGGCTCTCCCCAAGACTTAAACTAAACTACACAATATATGATATTTAAATTAAAATCAGATAGAGACGAGGGATGAGGTTACCCAATGCTCATCCAGTGAGCATACCAGAAGACGCTAGAAAAATAGATCCAGGTCCATCATACGAAGAATCATAACCCCGCTAATACGAAATTGACATGAATACCTACAGGGGTAAGCTCCGCAAAAATAAAAGAAAAATATACAAAATATCAGATAATATTAAAACTAAAATAGACTTGAAAATAAAAATACAGAAAATGTAAGATAACTACTGGGGTTATTGTCATCCCAACACGACTTATTAAATTCTATACACTTCTAGCAAATTGGCCTATGAAAAGAAAAATGCACAGGTAACTGTTCCATTATCCGTTGCGGTAACGGGTACCAATACGGCGATAAACCAATTACCCCTATACCTAAATAATAATACCTGACCAACACAGGTAGAGGAAATAGGAAGTAAGAAGAGGTGGAGCACTGGTCCTCTGAAAGAGTAAAGTTGTAAACCTAAATCACCTAGAGGAGGGTAAATAGGTGAATCGTGCGTCTATTTGCGTAATAAAAATTTTAACGAACTAGCACCAGAAATCAAGCAATCACAGAAAGACAAGAAGATTTATAGTGTTTCCCCAATCTTGGGTACGCCCACTTTACCTCACCGATCTATCAAATCACTAGACTCGGCTACTCCACTATCTCGGATAGAAAACAATCCTACGCCTCGGAACTAAGTTCCTACAAACTCGATCCAAATAGGTCTACACTCGGAAGTTAAAACTTCCTACAAACTCGGAGAACAACACTCCTACACTCGGAGAATAATCTCCTACAAGATAACAACAAGATTTGAAAATACAAACAAGAATTTCTCTCAGATCTGGAAATATTCAGCCCTAGGTCTTCTTCTTGAAATTTGCGGCTCTTTCAAAAACTATTGAAGAAGACTTGACGATCTGACCTGAGAAAGCTTTGACCTGCTCGATCAAGGAGAAGATGATGATCCCTTGAACAACAAGTCTTCTTGGATCGAAAGCAGAAAGATAGATCTACACGATGAGCGGTGGCGACGACTTCAGAATGTGTTCTTTTGGAAAGAGAATGCCGATCCAAAAATTTAGAATGTACGGATTTTCGCTCCTTGTAATTGTTAGGGTTTGTTCTTAATGAAAAGAATTTATATAGGATTACCCTTAACGGCTAGAAAAGATATTAATGACGACACGTGGACCAATCATGTCAAGTCATTTGAAAATCTGGCCGATCTGGACTTAACATAAATTTTCTGAAAAATTAACTTACAGTTCTCGAGAAGTGCCTTTAGCTCTCGAGAACTAGAAATTGATTTTTCGAGAGCTATCAGGACTTCTTGAGAGCTATACTGCTTAGAAGAATTCTAGACTTCTCGAGAACAAGAAGGCTGAGTTCTCGAGAACTAATTGACTTCTCGAGAATTATGGAGACTTCTCGAGAACTAATACTTAGAGAGATTTTCTGAGGCAACTTCGACTATTCAAAAAATAGGGCTGGCAGTTCTCGAGAACTTAAGCCAAGCTTCTCGAGAACAAGATAGACTTCTCGAGAACTATAATTGAGACTTCCCGAGAACTGGCTAAGACTTCTCCAGAATTAAGAAGACTTCTCGAGAACTAAGAAGACTTCTCGAGAACTCTGACTTAGAAAAATTCTTGAACCTGTCTAGACTTCTCAAGAACCAAAAGCTGGGAATTCTCGAGAACTCTAAGGACTTCTCAAGAACTAAGAGGCTAAGCTTCTCGAGAACTCGAAGCACTTCTCGAGAACTAAGAGGACTTCTTGAGAAGTGGAATTACAGAATTTTCTTAACTACAGAAAAAATCTTTCTCTTCTCTTCAAGAGTCCAATCTTCATTCCATGATCCAAGGTTTGAATATGAAGTGTATCATAATATAGAGGCTACACATGAGTCAACACCTTGTGTCACACAGTGAGGGATTACACTGTATGGTCCTGGGTTCATGACCCACTGTAGACTTACATTGGTCTACACTTAGCAATGGTAATCTGCAAACACAACTAAAACAAGGATATCAAATACAACTTAATTCATCTTAGTTCAAGGGTGACTTCATGCAAATCTGGGTTATTGTGGATGCAATACCAAACAATCTCCCCCTATTTTTAGAAGTGAGAACCCTTTATACTAAGGTGAATTATGACAATTAAGAAAGAATTGGAAATAAAAAACTGAATCTAAATGCAATAACAGATTTACTAAAGACATAATTAGGCAAAACTAGAGATTGTATATATATAATGTTTTAGATTTCTAATCAACAATCATTTCATCAAAATTCTCAAAAAAAAACAACAAGAGTTCATTCTTTGCTTTGTGGTTTCTGTCCTGCTTCTCTTACTGTCTCCTCTGATAGTTGAAGGGTTTAGGGTAGTATCTAGGAGGCTTAGGAGGAGCTTTGGGATTATTCCTGCCAAATTCTCTATCATATATCCTTCTCTTGGTCATAAACTTCTCATATAACTCCCACTCAGATGAGCTGTAGCGGAGATTTCAATTCTCATTGTAGTCCATCACCAATTTAAGAGTCTCAAGAATTAAGCTTTTATAAGTGGGGCTCCAAACTTCAGCAAACTCCGTTGCTATCCTTTTCTCTGCATCTAGCTGGGGAACAAACTTGCTTGTAGAAGGACCTTCTCCATACTTTCTCTTCTTAGAGGTGTGAATCTCTGGTAAATCCTTATGAATAATGTCATCCCAAACCTGGTCATAAGAAGCGGGAGGAAGATCCTAATCTTCTGGCCTGAGAGAGAAGGTAGGCATCTGAGGTTGAGGCATCTGGGTGGATTGACCTTCAGCAAGGGGGTTCAGATGATGTGGAATCACCTTAGGATCAACTTGAAAGTCAGGTAATATCTGATTGTGCATCCAGACTGCAGTGTCATAAGTGTGGAATTTCACTGATTGGAGTTGTTCTAAAACATTCTTATTTATCTCAGTCAATTTCTCATTCCAAAGAGATTTTGCATCTGCAACAAGCTTTTCCACTTGTTCTTTCACTAAGCTGTCCCCCTTTTTGATTTCTACACAAAGCTTTTCTATTGTGTCTTTTTTGAAAGTACCAACATCCTCACAAATCTTCATTACATGCTCTTGAGCTTTCTTTTCCAACTGAATTTGATAATTTACTAGAGTGATAGACTGGTCCATGGCCTGACCAATACTGGTAATGGTGTGTTCATTGGCTTTGCCACCAATTTTGAACAGCTCTTTAATAGAATCTATATTGTGTTGGATCTCTGCAAATCCTCTGCTCATTTCCTTTTCTAGAGAGGTGACCAGATCTTTGACTGACTGGAGAGATTCATCAAAATATTGCCTTTGGGAAGCCAGCATACCTTCAATCTTAGACAAAATATCTAAACTTACAGTTTCAGCAGCAACAGCAGGAGGAGTGGCACTAGATGTAGCAATCTGAGGTGGAGGAGGTGCTTTCCATGGAGGAATTTCTTCTATGACCACAAAGCTCTGGGCTCTTACAGTGTGAGACACTGTATCAACCTCCTCATCAACAAATCTTGGGAGGGAGAAATCAAGGTTCTTGAGAGGGGCTTCCACCTCTTCAGGTTCTGCCTAATCCTATTCACTGAGAAGGATGGTCTCTAGAGGAGTAGATGCTTTCCTTGGAGTGGGAGAAGGAGGTGGAGTAGCTTGAGTTGAGGGAGGAGGAGATGGTTCTTTTGATGGTTCTGCAGAGGTGTCTTTGTGAAGGGGAGGAAGTGGTTCATCTGACATTAGTTCTTCAATCATGCTGTCAATGGCTGCACTTGTGTCCTTGAGGGTTTCCTAACCTAGAACATCTGATAGGGTTGTATATGGAGAATCTGCCACAGGGCTCCTGATTGGAGATATCACTGGGCTTCTGAGAGGACTACTGATGGGTGATGTGCTAGCTGATCTGGCTGGATAAAAAGGAGTAGGTCTGACAGCAGGAATAGAGGCTACAGGCTCCCCCTCGGTTGCTGCACCAGAAGGTTCAGTAATATGATGAGAGGAGGGAGATAGGGTCCTGACCTCAGAGGCAGAAGCTGTAAGTTCCTTAGCTAACTGCTTGGAGTTCTCCAGCTTGAGTTCCCATCTATGAATGGAGGCCAATGAAATCTTCTTCAAGTGATGAATTGGAGTGCCTTTGGAAAGTTTGAAAGTGACTGGATAAATCTCACTCAGCAATAAAGAGATTATCCTTGCAAATTTGGGATCCTGAATGCTGTCCCTGATCATCTCAAATACCATCATGCCAAATTGAAATTTCTTTCTACAGATTACAGCTGTCATAACACCAAACAGATCATTTGTTATGAAACTAATAGACCCTGTTCTGCACCATAAGATTTTTCCAATTATATCTGCTAGAAGTTTTCCTACATCATTGAAAAGATTTCTCCTTATGGAGTTGAACTCCTAAGAAACTCCAAAAAAGGAGTAAGTTCTGTCATAATCTTTAAGAGTTAGGTCATCCTCTTTATCCACAATGGGCATCTTCAGAAGCTTTGAAACGTTGGTTTTATCCAACTTGATTTTGATCCCTTTGACTGTAGTTTTCAACACTATACCATTTGGCCTCACCTTGGCATTCCAGAAGAATTCTTCGACATCTAGAAAAACAATCTTGCAGGGTTCTGAGAGAACGAACATCAATCCGACAGTGTCTAGGAGAAGAAGCATGTTCTGGAAATCATCTGAAATGTCTGCAATTCCTTCGACGACAAGTTCACTACCGACTCCTATCCTTGAACTCCGCACCATGGACGCTGACGGCGGCGATGGACGGAGCGCAAGATGATGGCTGCGACGAAGCTGTCTGTCGGCGGAAGACAAAGAGTCGAGAAGGTGAAATTTCAAATGTCGGTTGATTATTGATTTCTAAAACTTTATATATATATATATATATATAATTCTAGTAATGTCAATTAAGTGTCTAATTAATCTATGGTTTGTACTGAAATCAAGCGGGTTTTCGAAAATAGAACAAATTTAACTTAAGTCGAATAGAGGACGGGCATTTCTTGAGAAGTAGGTTTAGTTCTCGAGAGCTGTCAGTATACTTTTCAAAAAGTATGATATAGTTCTCGAGATCTTAATAGACTTCTCGAGTTACTGATCAGAAGTTTTTGAGCAGTAGTCTAAGTTCTCGAGAACTTTTAGTTCAATTTTCGAGAGGTATACTAAGTTCTCGAGAGCTTAAAAGACTTCTCGAGAAGTAGCGCTTAGTTCTAGAGAGCTTTCAGAGAACTTCTCGAGATGTAGAGTTATTAGTATTCGAGAACTTAAGGGACTTCTCGAGAGACAGACTTTTGTTCTCGAGAAGTTGAGTAAGTTTTCGAGAACTAGTACTCTCCTTCTGGAGAAGTAGGCTGAGTTTTCGAGAACTAGCTTCCTCTTGGGAGATTTCTTACCTTTTTGAAAAGTCCTAGATTCTTGAGCCTTAAACTATTCCACTTTGGTCTATTCTTCTTTGTTCAGCAGCCCAAGTTCAGTTTTGAAGAAATTGAACTTGGTCTTGTCCAGCAGCTTTGTGAAAATATCTGTAACTTGCCGATCTGTTGGCACGTACTACAGATCCACATCCCCTTGCTCCACATGCTCCCGGATGAAGTGATATCTGAGCTCGATGTGCTTTGTCCGGCTGTGCGAGACTGGTGTGTTTTTGATTGCGATCGCGCTGGATGAGTCGCAGAATAATGGAATGTTTTTGACCTTCATATTGTAGTCTTCTAGCTGATTCTTTAGCCACAGCAACTGTGCATAACAACTACTGGCAGAAATGTATTCTGACTCAACCGTTGAGATTGCGACGTAATTTTGCTTTTTGCTGCTCCATGATATAAGCCTTCTTCCTAGGAACTGACATGTCCCGGAAGTTCTTTTCCTGTCATCTTTTCTACCTGCAAAGTCTGCATCTAAAAAATCGATTAGTTCAATGTCATTACTTCTTGGGTACCATAAGCCAAGATTTGGTGTACCTTTAAGGTATCTCAAAATACGCTTTGCAGCAATATAGTGAGATTCCTTACAGTTCACTTGGAATCTAGCACAGACACATATAGAGAACATTATGTCTGGTCTACTTACAGTAAGGTAGAGAAAGGATCCAACTATGCTTCTGTACTTGGTTTCATCAAAAGGTTTCCCTTTCTCATCCTTGTCCAAAGACATAGCTGAGGCCATTGGAGTCCTCATAGAGGTTGCACTCTCCATTCCGAATTTCTTAATCAACTCCTTGGTGAACTTAGTCTGAGAGATGAAAATTCCATCTTCAGATTGTTTCACCTGAAGTCCTAAGAAATACTTCAGCTCTCCCATACTACTCATTTCAAACTTCCCTTGCATAAGTTTAGAAAATTTTTTGCAGAGGTTGTCGTCTGTAGAACCAAAAATAATGTCATCGATATAGATTTGCACTAGCAAAATCTTGCCTTTAATTTCCCTAAGAAATAATGTCTTATCTATCTTTCCCCTTGTGAACTTGTTCTCGAGGAGAATGGTAGATAGCATTTCGTACCATGCTCGAGGAGCTTGTTTCAAACCGCACAGCGCTTTTGATAATAAATAAACATACTCAGGAAAATTAGGGTCAACGAAACCTAGGAGCTGTTCCACATACACTTCTTCCTTTATGTCACCATTTAGGAAGGCGGACTTCACGCCCATTTGGTAGACTGTGAATCACTTCAGTGCAGCATAAGCTAGGAACAGCCGGATGGCATCCAGCCTTGCCACTGGAGTGTATGTCTGGTCGAAGTCGATCCCTTCTTCTTGATGATGTCCTTTGGCAATGAGTCTGGCCTTGTTCTTGATGATTATCCCATTCTCGTCCAACTTTTTCCTGTAGACCCATTTCATTCCGATGACATTCTTACCTTTGGGTCTTGGAACAAGCGTCCAAACT